>BSBN01000791.1:830000-3230000 GCA_027924645.1 Cunninghamia lanceolata | reverse complement strand
CCTTAATTTTTCCCTTTTTATCCTTCTCCACTGCATCACCAAAATACATGAATTTGAGATTGTCCTCCCTTTGATCTTCAAACTCATCAATAGAAACATACTAGTTAAACAAATATCCTCATAGTTTCCCTCCTAGATGACTCTACACCAATGATTTTCCCTTTCTTCATGGTAGGACTAGCCTTGAATTTCGGATGGGTCCTTTTCAAGCGATTAACAATTTAAAAAATTAGGCCCACATGGAAAAGGTAATTACCCTCCCCCCTCATAAATTTATTCACTACCATGCCTAGAGATGAAAGTAGATAAAATGGAATAGAGATTTTATAGTGGAACCAAAAGTGATTCAGGATAGTAAAATGGTAAGTGAAGAGAGTTGTGATGTATTTAATAATCACCACATCCATAGTGTTGTAGGGCTCACTGATATAATTGATAGCATATCCAACCTAATAACATTTCAATGTCTCACCTTTATCCATGAAGATCTTCTTGTCTTCTTCCTCTATATTTTTATCCTCAAAGATCTCCCTCTCTTTGATAGACAACCCCATGGAATCTATAATAAGGTCATCTAAGTTGACCATCTTCATTCCCCTTATCTTAATATTGCTACTATGTCATTCATGAGCAAATTCAAATGCCAAGTTACGGTCATATCCATTAACCTATTCCATAAATCATGTGACACCACAACCTCTTAAATCGTCCATGTATTATGTTTTACTTTGAACTTTTCACAAGAAATAGGCTTAGTCCTATTTTTAAAACCACCCATGAGCCCAAATAGATCTAGGTCCCCCACAATGCTAGTCTTCATGTGATAACTGTAAACCTCCTTATTCACCCAATCATTTTCCAAACCATCCAACTTTAAAGAGAAAACATTGCAAAATCTTATGCCATTAATAGAAAAATCTTCTCCCACATATATCCTCATTATCATGCTTCCTAATTATAGTAACCAACTTTCACACCAACAGAAAGGTAAAGGACCTTACAAGTGAATATTAAGAAAAATAATCATAAAAAAATATGAATAGAGAATATTGACCATTGACATCATCTTTAGTTGTCATAATGGCTTGAAGAGGGTAATGTCCCCCTATACCTATTTTATCACCCCTCAAAGATACTCCCTTATTTGCAAGTAAGTTAGTGTTCCGTTAGCCTCTCTATTTAAAATAGTGTTGAATAAATTACTATGTCTAAGGGAGTCTAAAAAAATAAGGAGTCTTGTATAAGGCTTTGAATGGTTCAACTCAGCTTCTCCTTCATATGGAGGCATCAAATAAGGTTGAGGGAGTCACTTTTGACTAAATACAATTTAGGATTCCAATATATTTAACTAATTTCATCCCTTGGTAAGAAGCAATAGCTTCAATGTAGTGATTAGTTTACATTCCAACGTACATAGAAAAATCCCCTTTAATGTTGCTAGCCTAATCATGAATCATCCCCCATAGCCTAAAGGGATAGTTTTCTCTTAGAGACCCATCAAAGTTTAATTCTAACCAATTAGATGGGGTGTACCACTTGACATCCTTTTTCAATAAGTTCTCTCTTATAGAAGAACAAATCATTGAGCTCAATTTGGCCACATCCATCCTAGACTTCCTAAAAATCCTATTGTTGCATTCTTTCCATAACCTACACTAGCTATGAGGTAAAGATAAATACTAAAGAAAAGATAGAGAGGGGTTGGAGAAAGGGGGGATTTAGGAATGAACCATGTCCAAACATCTAGATGGGAAAACCCAAGGCATAGATAAATTATCAAGAACTCCTCCACATTGAAATAGAGAAAGGACATTCTTGAAAGTGGTGATAGACTGACTCAGTATCAGAGACAAAATAATTGGGAAAGGCAAAGCCATGCTTGAAAATGTTATCAACAATTAGGATTTTCTCCTAAGTAATAACCCAAAGGAAATGGTTAACCCTAAGAAGCATATCATAGTTTGAAAAGGACCAAAAGGATGAGGAAGGGAATGAAATTGAAAGAGAGAAACAAGATGAGGTAAAGAACAAGCTAGAAGGGGACACGGTCCAAACCAAAGGGTTATCACTAGGAAACCATGGGAGATGGAGGGCACCAAGAAGACTCACCAAGAAAGGTGTTGCAGAGAAAATAACTTGAGATAGGGTAGCTCTCCAAACTTCTGCCACACCTTATTGCCAATGACTATAAGGCTGTAATCAACCACAAAATTCTCAAAAAGCCACTTATATTACACCACAAGGGGAAATATTTCTTTCAATTATCCCAAAGGCCTATTCAAAATCAAGCAATCATCCCAAAATATGATATTGTTACTAGATCCCCACTTCCATTTAACACCTTTACTTAGAATATCCCTAGAAGCACATATATTTTTCCAGAGGTTTGATCCAGATAGGAGCTCATTACTCTACAAGATGGACCTAGGCTTGTCTTTAGCATATTTTTGTTAAATGATAATATTCTATTCCTTCATCTCAGTGATAACCCTCCATGTAAGTTTAGCATTGAGAACCTTGTTGAACAATCTTAGTTTCCTCAAACATATTCCATTGAAGGTTTTATGTAGGCACACTTGCTCCTAAGCAATAAGAAAGATTCTTTGTTCTCATTTGACCCTAACCATAAGAACTTCTTTTGAACCTACTCAATTTTTCACCATACTTAATTGGGATTTTTAGCAAGGAGATGTAATACATCAGTAAATTCTAGACTGAAGCATTCAATGGTTGAATTTTCCTAGCCAAGGACAATAGTGGACCCTTTCACACTACCATCTTCCTTTGGAACCACTTGACAAAAGACATCTATAATGAATCTGGGATGTTATATTTGAAGAGGGGGATCCCAAGGTATGAATATGGGAGAACATCCAACTTATAGCATAGAATTTTCATAATTTTCTACTTACCATTTGAAGTGTTCTAGAAAAAATGGTGCTCTTGGGAAGTCTAATCTATTATCTTCAAAACTCCTCATAATTAGAGATGATGCCCTTGATGCCTTTGGTTTCCACAGTTGAAGCTTCCCCCACAATAACTATGTCACAAGAAATTGTTGATGAGACATAGGTTGAAAGAAGAAGTTGGGTTGAACCTCTTAATGATAGTGCTTTCAATAGCTAGTTTGATGCTATAGATAAAGAATTTAGAAAAAATGATAAAAGGGAAGGAGGAAAGGGGATTCCCCTACCTTAAACCCCTCAAAGAATTGAAGAGTTCAATATGAGAACCATTGATAATAACAAAGTATTTAGGAGTGGAATGCACTAGATAATGGTATTAATGAACTTCTTATCAAAACCAAAGCCTTTGAAGATCTTACTAAGAAACCCCCAAGAAACCTAATTGTAAGCCTTGATTAGGTCTAGCTTCAAGACAAATGTTGCTTTCCTACTCTTTACCATGGAATGTAGCACTTTATGGATAGGTACAATGGAATCTAAGATTTGTTAGTTTTGCATTAATCCACTCTATTGAGTGGAAATGATCATAGGAAAAATAGTTTGGCATCTAAGAGACATCTAATTTTCAAAATTATCTTACACACTAAATTTGATGAGGACTTTAAGCATGATTTTAGTAGTGTATAAGATAATTTTGAAAATCCAACCAATTTGATGAGGACTTTAAGCATCTCATCCTCCATTGGGGAAGGAATCCTATCTTCAATCAGGACACCTAAGAACTCCACAACTTTTCCCTTATAACATCTTGATAGTTTTATGCCTCATAGTTGTTATATGCAATTACTTAGTGTTATGATCTCCTTCCTTCAACCAAACCAATCAAAATCTTTTTTTCTAGAACATTTCTTCCTTTTTACTAAGAGAATGAAGCCCCACCAAAAGAGATAAATCTCCTCCTAGGATTCCTCTTGAGTAATTTTCTTGGATTGGATATGTTGCTATAATTTTTTCAACTTTTGGCTTACCTCAACTTTCAATTTGAAGATGTCCCTAAAATGGTATTTTTTCCATTTTTGATATGTGTCTTGATATTGCTTAGCTTGTAAGCAATTCTATACATTTAACAGAGCCCTACACCTTTATGTTCAACCATTCAATAATCTTTCCCTTAATATTAAGATGTAACAACCATATTTATTCAAATTTGAATGGGAACCCTCATTTGATGCCCCTCTTATTAGCATGGATAATGATGGAGTCATCCAAACCCACATGATGCAAGGCTAAATGGATACAATACTATTTTTGGAACCATTATCCTAACAAAAGCACCTGATTAAGTTTGACCTATATCAGAGAAGATCTAATTTGTTTGTTGGACGAGGTTAAGTTAGGACCATTTAAAGGTAAATCCATCAATTCAACACTAGAGATGAATGCAAAAAAGTCCTCCATACCATACATGGTGAAAGAAGAGATAACCATTTTATCTGCCAGGTAGATAGGGGTGAATTAAAATCATCCATGACTAGCCATTACTCCTTCAGGAACTTCTTCCAAGTAGAAAGCCTAAAAGGCTAACCCATAATCCCTTCCTTGCATGAATCATTTCCTGAGTTTAGAGCATATATGTTAGAAATGATCCACCCTTCATTTTCATATTGAGGAGAAAATCTAACTACCACATGGTTGGGCTTGCCAGGAACTTTGACTCCATCAAGTTTATACTATTTCCACATAGAAAATATTCTACCAAAGGCACCAAAGGCATCAAGACCCTTGAGGCCACAGTCTTTCCAAAATATATTTTTAAACTAGTAGCTTTACCTATAAGAATTTTAGATTATTGAATTAGAAAAATGTTAGGTTTCTATTATCTTACCATATTCATCAGCAGGTTGTGCTTAGAGGGGGGCTGATTCAACCTTTGGATGTTCCAATATATGATCTTAATCTTTATCTTTTATTAAGGTTTCTCCAGCTTCTTTATTGTCTAAGTTGTAGTCTCTACCCTCTTGGTGGATATTCTTTGATTACTCCCTCCCTTCAAAGTTGAGAGGGTTCCATTCTCCAACTTTCATTTGTCCTGAAGTCTCATTCCCAAGCCTTCTATAACCACTGAGAACCTGCCTTGGCAATATCTAGGTCTTCATCTTCAACCTTATAATTTATTTCTTTTCCATTCACAAATTTCATTGCACCATATTTCTTTATCTCGAGCTCATCCCCAAAGCTCTTGTCCTTTCCTAGGATCACCATGCAATCCTCCAGAGATGATTAGGGCAATTCCTCTAGACACAAGACACAAGGCATGTTTTCAAACACAAAGAAACTTCCTCATTTATTGAATCCATGACCCAAAGAGGTCTCCTCCTAGTGAGAGAGAGGCAAGGACCACACAGACGTTTCAAAATTACCCTTTTCAGCCTCTAGACAAGTAGCATTCAGCATAGAAATATTCTCCCTCATAGGATGTAAGGTGAATGGGATCATATTTAGCTCAAGGGTCTCCTTGTGACTATTAGAAGACATAGTTTAATTAGGATCCTATAGAGAAGAATTATCAGGATCCATGAGTGTGGCTGAATCTTTGGCCTTTCCCACTCTATTTGTGTACTATTTGGCACAGTGTCCCATTTTCTTACATGAGAAACAAGTGAAAGGTGAGATCTCATAGAAAATGCTGTAGGTCCATGAACCATACTTCAGAGAACTATAGAGGGAGATATGGGAGATTCCACTAAGATGTTCACAATAATACGAGAAAAGACCTATCTCCACCACACTTGGGTAGTCTAGTCAATGGTATCCAACTACCTAAAAGATGCAATAGTAGCCTTGAACACATTTTCTTCCCATAATTCAAGGTGAAGACTTAGGAGTCTCACCTAGATTTCAAGGCAATATTGAAGGACTATTTATCTAGGCTAAAACCTAGATACCATTTCTTTAAGAACAATCCTAAGTGCCCCATGAACCATGTTCCACCCAACGAAACCCCTTTTCAATCCCCTTCATACAAAAAATAGAAGGAAACAAAGCCTTTTAGCATAGTACAAATATCCAACTACCCTTTCAATCCCCATCTCTTTCTGGCCCGAGCATGAACATGATCAATGTTTGGGTACAACCCATGAATTTACCAACAAGTGTCAACCCCATCTTAGTGCATCCCCTTTCAATAAGGCAATTTGGTATTTTCAAATGCATGACTCTACTCTAGTCAACTTTGATTTTAATTAGAGCATCTTCCTGCACCACGTATTTACTCTTGTAAGGATCTCCTTTAATTCTAGAGAATAATACCATGTAGGACATTGGGCTAGAGGGGACCCTTGTCTCAAAGGAATATCTTGGCTTAGAATTCTCTTTGTCCTCATCTAGATCTAGCACATCCTGACCCCTCAATCTTTCTATGGTAGACTATGGTGGGTCCTCTCCTGCCCCTGATCCATCTTCGCACATCCCTCCCATTCCATGCATCCTTCTCGCACCCTGCAACCTATGAGAGTTTGAAAACATTTCATGCTCTTGCTCCATTTAAAATAAAGTGACCAATTTGTAACTCAACTTTAAATCTAAGCTAATTGTGCTTGTTTGTATGCATTTATGTAATTATCCTAGATCTACATGAAGGGGATTTTATTCTTGTATAATATCTAACATTAATGTATAATACATATAATAAATGTAAAAAATATTTTGTTGGTACTTGAAGAGTTCAAGCACTCCAACATGGTGGTTATTTACGGTGGAAGCATGTATCATGCATAAACAATTGATATGTTGACTCCAATATGCCAACTATTTATTGGAGGTACTTTATCGTTGTGTTAATCACAACTTTTTAAAACTAACTATGTTGGACACTTATAGTATGCTTTTATGTATGTCACATTTCTATTTAAAACTAATTATATTCGAAACCGTGCCTTCATTTCTAGTGAGAGAGGCCCCCAAAGTGATGTTGTCTCAACCATCAACTACAAGGGAATCACATTTGTAAAGTAGACAAAGTGTATAAAGTGTTGAAAGAAAATAATAATATAAATAGACTATTTGTGGCCATTTCTATACTCTATATGAAACCTCAAATGTGCTTGCAACAAAGCCCAAGAAATATGTATCCTGAATATTACACATAGGTTTGGTGATGCCTTGAGATTTAAATATATATACATATAGGACTATCAATGAAGCCATATTCCTTGTTTAGTTTATAGATTGGATTATGTCCAACATCAACTTCACATTTCATTTTCTTTGAAACATCCAAGCTAATGTATTCCTTGGGAAACATCCATTGTGGTATTTCTCCAAATTAATGTTATTGCAAAGTTTACAAATTGGTTATAAACTATTTTTTTGTGGATTTAATTAGACTAGATCTACATTTCATTACATTATAATAAATTATATAACTATTTTAGAATTTATTTATTTATTTTTTTGATTCATAAATGTAGAATTTTGTATTGATCAGAAGGAAATATTTACAAGCAGGTGCCTATAAGTTGTTTACCTGCGACCATCCAAACTAGCTTTCAAAGCAAAAAACCATTGATACCTTACAGAGTCATATGAGCAAAAACCACTGAGACCTTACCGAGACATCTAAGAAAAATTGCCATTAGGCTTACTGTCCCACTAGAAGCTAGACCGTATACATATGACTACTGAAAGTGATCATAGAGAGCTGGGTAACAGAAACCAAGTTCTTAAAGAAGGCCGAGCCCCACTACCATGGATTGGAGCCTGTCGACCCATTCCCCTTCCCCGAAGTCCCCGTCCTCGTTCAGCATGTTCTGGAGGAAGCCATAAACCTAGAGAACTCGGTCCTGGTGTTCAGTCAATGCCATGCCTTTCAAGTCAAGAATGAGGGGGAAGACTTTAAACACCTCTAGTGTATCTTTACGGGAAACAATGTCATTCGAGTGGGGGATACCCACCCAGGGATGACTGCACCGAGTATGGAGTTGAGGCCACCAAGGATTTTCGGCTTGAACAACTTTAGCATTAGACTCTTCACTGCTCCTGTTGGCACCCCTGCATCCAAGATTGAAGCTAGAAACCAGAAGGAGATGTGTGAGTCTACCCTGTACAACTCATCCACAGACAGGAAATCTATCCCCAAAATGATCTTAACCGCCGGGAGAAGAAGGCCTTCATGCCTCCACAGGATTCGCTTGAGCCTTAGGTCTGTGATGGCTCCTTTGAAGGCCATCTGCTAGATTAAGCTCTCCAACTGGAGAAGTGTCGATGTTCCTAGGTTCAACAGTCCATGCATAGAGATCTTTGCTATGAAACTGGAACCTTCCTCCATTCTACCCGCTCCACCAATGTAGAGATCAACTACCGATCGGTCTAGCTGGTTGATTGAAGAGAAATTCGAAGGCAACTGTCTGTTAGAGCCGAAGGATGTCCATATTCATTTAACTGCTGTCGATATTCATTAAACAGAGTATTGGGAGGATGTGGAGCGTGCGACGGGTCGTTTTGGCGAGGCTGCTTGCTCAACAATGATGACGGAGTATCGACCAGGCTTAAATGCCATAATGCAGACTTATGGCAGCAACCCAACCAAGATGTATTGGATTGGGTGCCCACCCTACGACCCTATTAGAATTTTTTTAATTAAATTATATTTCATAGAAAGATTTATTCTACAAAATTATTTAAGAATTAAATTTGTATTAATAATATTTCAAAAATTTAACTCTTGATTAATCAAAATTAATAAAAAATCTATCTAACCCAATCCTATTTTACAAAATTAAACCCTTAATAAATCAGTCACCCTCAAAATCATTAAAGAAAAGAATCAAATCCAATCTTTTCGTAGAAACTTTGACCCTAGCACACCATCATTTTCGGTGTAAACATTATTTTCATTTACGACAGACTACTAGGGGAAAGGACCCAATAGGTGGGATAGTTCCAATCACTGAGACAATAAATGTGCATTTAAGGCCCAATATTTTTTAAGTTAAGGCCCAATACTTTTAAAGTTTAGTACTAGTAGTTGTGAGTTTAAGGTTGTTAGTGTTATTATAAGTACTAATAATTGAATGAAATGTGCCATTTAGATTTAAAAAGCAACCAATCATGTGATGCCAAATCAGCGCACCATCAAAGGGGGTCTTAATTCACACCTATTGGTCCACACTTTTTTTTTGGGCACTAATTGACACTTCAACAAAAAGCATGCTGATGTGGCATCATATTTGATGATGTTGCCCTGAAACCTTAGTTATAAGCAGGGGCATTGCCAAGTAAGCTACTGTAAAATTTTTGAAGTGATTCGAAATTGTCACGTATAATTTTGAGAGGCGTGAAGTTAGGGTGCACAACTACTGGGTCCTCTCCCCTATGTATCTTGTCAAACTACATCTGTGCTTGGGTGCATGGACCGTAGACTATACGTAGTTAACTTGATTCATTGAACTGCGCAGGGTGGGTGAGACAGAAAACGAAGATGACAAGGGATGCAGACAATAGGACCACTGCAGAAAGATCAGAAATGAATTACAACAAATGTCCTATCCATCCACGCCTTCCTCTATCCATTCAGGCCTTTCTATATCCATCAAAATTGGTAACGCGAGAATGGATCAAGACCTTACCCAAGAACTCAAGGAACGAAACTCACAAGAGGTTTTTACGTGTGCGGATTCCGCTGCTGAGTTTATGCTGCCAGGCAAAAGACTCTTTGTTTACCAAATATAATCAATGTCACGTATTAAGACTCTAAAATACGTATTGTAGTGTGTGAAGATTTTCCCGAACCACACTCAAGGTATACTGTTTGGTGCTTGTTCCATACGGCAAGAAAGTCCTGCGTCCCTTTCAATAGACAGAGATCACAAGAAATGAATGAAACATAACGTGTCATACTGCGCATGCCGGGGAAGTTGAAAATTTAGGGTTGGAAATATTTGTGGGCTCACAAGTCCAAGTATATGCTCTACTCTTTCCTCAACACTTTGCCATGAAATAGACATGAAGGAGATGCTTGTGCAAATTCTATCGAACGTCATATAAGACTAATTAGTGTTCTAGGTATCAAGAGGAGGGATTGGTTCCATATTCCATCCTACCCTTCATTTCTAAGGAGTTGGAATTTTCTAGTAGTCATTTAAGACTTTTGTTATTGAATCTTCTTATAGTGTTTATAGTGTTTATCATGGTTAAAGTTATCATTTCCATGGAGTAAAGGTGAGGTGCTCACACATCTTCCATAATAGAGAGGGTAATGTGAGGGTAATGTGAGTCATGGTGGATGAGGGTTTAAGGTGAGGGCTACAACATGGAGGTGTTGAGAATAAGGAATACTAGGGGGTGATCCAGTATTCCACAAAACCACTTCTTAATAGATTTATTTATCCAATTTCCAAAGTTAACAATATGAAAGCAAAATAGACATAGAAATAGCAACCACAAAGACATAACATATGCATACTAGGATTTTTATGTGGAAAACCCAAAAAGGGAAAAACCACGGTGAGTGTTAGCTCATAGAAATATATAAGTTATATCAATACCAAAAAATAGAGGCTCACTGCCCAAAGAAATGCTCATTGCAAGAAGGGCTCACGGCCTAGAGAAAGAAAGAAGAAAGAAGAATGACTCACTGCCAAAGTGAACTGCTTCGACTGCATCTACATATGCATGGTTGCAGCTCCAATGAAGCATAGAAATACTGTCTCAAAACTCTTCATCTCTTACTGCTATGTTTTCACTACTATGCTTTTATATGGAAATAAGATCTCTCTTCTTCTACTCTTTATTGCATCCACAGAATCACCTTCCTCTGCATGTCGCTCATATGTTTCTGTCACATTTGCATTACACACCTCTATCACCGAATTCAATCGCATATATATATCCTCAACACTTAAGATCTTCATATTAGGTCGCCATACTTAGATGAAGCGTATAGTTAATAAACTTGTAGCTTGTTGGCCAAATACATTCATCAAAATACATAGCGGACCTAAATAACATTTGAAACATCTTCTCATATGTCAACTCCAACTATTTAACAACTTAGGATTAAGTTGTAAACAATAGAACTTACCGCATACAGTTCAAACTATCATGTCAGCCTCAAATACAATTGTTACTGACTCAGTCTAACTATCAGATCACAACTTTTATTGTAGACCACAAGGCTTGCTCAAAATCATATCAAAGACTCTTTAGAGATCATCAATCATACCTTCAAAACCATAGAGCAAAATATTCTTTAGTGACAAAATGCGGACCATCAGAACTCAGACTCTCACAGTCAAACTCTGTCAAACACTATAGCGATACTCAACATCTTGCAACTATCTTTTTTAGTGGTATTTAGATCTTACAACTCTGATTTAGACACTTCATACAAGTGTTTACAACATCTCAAAACCACAGATCAAAACATGCACTTGTGAAGAAATGCGGATCATTTTACTTTGTACTGTACACTGTCCCTATCTTACTTCTGTTCATCCAGACTTAGATATTTTCTTTAAATGACTTTTGGAAGAAGTTATGACCTGAACACTAGAATATATCATCATCAAGTAGCTATGAGTCATCATACCTGAACTGCACTTGTAGGTCTTCATCCGTGGAGGCATACTGATCCACTTTCTATCCCTTACTCTGAGTACTCTCCATTCTCAGTCATTTTGGCCTTCCAGTCTTGAATACTCTTGTACCTTGTTGCCAAATAAAGTTGGTCTTCTGGAGTGATGTCTTCTTTGCTTTGTTGCCATCAATGACAGCACTCAATTATTCAGCATAGCAGTGTCTCTTGCCAACAATCTCCCCTTTTGGCATTGATGGGAACACTTAGTGAAAAATGCTTGACTGTCTTGACTGCTCTTCCTTTCTATATACACTCTATATTTCTTCTCCCCCTAATATGTTTTCCTATTTTTCACTGATCTTCTTCTCCCCCTTTGACATCAATGGCAAAGGTGTAGATTTTGAAGTAAAAAATTGTCAAAACTACAAAATTTTCTATACTCTACCACATATATACAAATACACATTTGTATCTTAATTTACAGTTGAAGGTAGAATATCATTATAGATAGTCTTTATCAAAGCTATCTCTTCATTCCAACTATTCCTTGCAGTCTCCAAAATATTGATGTGGCTATTTATCAAAAAGACTAGCTTTTCTGCCTTTTGCACATTTGATGGTGTATCAATTAATGCTTTTGATTTCAAGGCTTCATCTGCTAGATTGATCATGGAATCAATTTTTGGACTTATCAGCCCCCTTAGCTGGCACAATCTATCTTTGATTTCTTCCCTTTTCTTCATCAGAATGCTCAGATCATTGTGAATATTTACAACCTGTGTCTCTTTGGTACTTATTGACTCAATTGCCAGATTATATGTCTTAGAAAAATTAAGTAGTTTGAGTTCCATGTCCTTGATTTTATCTTCTAATTCCTATAAGGATCCCCTTTAATTCTAGAGAATAATAGTACCATGTAGGAATTTGGGCTAGAGGGACCCTTGTCTCAAAGGAATAGCTTGGCCTAGAATTCTCTTTGTCTACATCTAGATCTAGCACATCTTGACCCCTCAATCTTTCTTTGGCATACTATGGTGGGTCCTCTCCTACCCCCAATCCATCTTTGCACATCCATTGTGCTCCATGCATCCTTCTCGCACCATGCAACCTGTTAGAGTTTCAAAAAAATTCATGCTCTCTCGTGCTCCATTCAAAATTAGGTGACCAATTTCTAACTCAACTTTAAATCTAAGTTAATTGTGCTTGTTTGTATGCATTTATGTAATTAGCCTAGATCTACATTAAAGGGATTTTATTCTTGTATAATATCTAACATTAATGTATAATAAATTTAATAAATTTAAAAAACATTTTGTTGGTACTTGAAGAGCTCAGGCAGTCCAACATGCTGGTTATTTATGGTGGAAGTAGGTATCATGCATAAACAATTGATATGTTGACTCCAATATACCAACTATTTGTAGGAGACACTTTTTTGTTGAGTGAATCATAATTTTTAAAAAATAACTATGTTGCACACTTATAGTATGCTTTTATGTATGTGACATTTCTATTTAAAACTAATTATCTTTGAAACTGTGCCTTCATTTCTGGTGATAGAGGCCCCCAAAGTGATGTTGTCTCAACCATCGACTACAAGGGAATCACATTTGTAAAGTAGACAAAGCGTATAAAGTGTTGAAAGAAAATAATACAATATAAATAGACTATTTGTGGCCATTTCTATATATGTAACCTCAAACGTGCTTGCAACAAAGCCCAAGAAATATGTATCGTGAATATTACACATAGGTTTGGTGATGCCTTGGGATTTAAATATATACATGTATAGGACTATTGATGAAGCTACATTCCTCGTTTAGTTTATACATTGGATTATGTCCAACATCAACTTCACATTTCCTTTTCTTTGAAACATCCAAACTAATTTATTCCTTGGGAAACATCCATTGTACTATTTTTCCAAATTAACATTATTGCAAAGTTTACAAATTAGTTGTAAACTATTTTTCTATGAATTTAATTGGGCCAGATCTACATTTCATTACATTATAATAAATTATATTAACTATTTTATAATATTTTTATTAAATTATATTTCATAAAAAAATTTATTCTGACAAAATTATTTAAGAATTAAATCTATATTAATAATATTTCAGGAATTTAACTGTTGATTAATCACAATTAATAAAAAATCTAACGAACCCAATCATATCTTAGAAGATTAAACCCTTAATAAATCAGCCACCCTCAAAATCATTAAAGAATCAAATCAAATCCAATCTTATCTCAAACTTTGACCGCAACACACCATCATTTTCGGTGTAAACATTATTTTCGTTTACGACAGACTACTATGTACCTTGGCAAACTACATCTGTGGTTGGGTTCATGGAGCGTAGACTATAGGTGGTTAACTTGATTCATTGAACTACGCAGGGTGGGTGAGACAGAAAACGAAGATGACAAGGGATGCAGACAATAGGACCACTGCAGAAAGATCAGAAATGAATTACAACAAATGTCCTATCCATCCACGCCTTCCTCTATCCATCCATGCCTTTCTATATCCATCAAAATTGGTAACGCGAGAATGAATCAAGACCTTACCCAACAACTCAAGGAACGAAACTCACAAAAGGTTTTTACATGTGCGGATTCCGCTGCTGAGTTTGTGCTGCCAGGTAGAAGAGTGTTGTTTACCAAATATAATCAATGCCACGTGTTAAGACTCTAAAATATGTATTGTAGTATACTGTCTGGTGCTTGTTCCATACGGCAAGAACGTCCTGCGTCCCTTTGAATAGACACAGATCACAAGGAATGAATGAAACATAACGTGTCAAACTGCGCATGCCGAGGAAGTTGACAATTTAGGATGGGAAATATTTGTGGGCTCAGTATACGCTCTACTCTTTCCTTAACACTTTGCCATGAAATAGACGTTAAGGAGATGCTTGTGCAAATTCTATCGAGCGTCGTATAAGACTAATTAGTGTTCTAGGTATCAATTAAAGAGGAGGCATTGGTTCCATATTCCATCCTACCCTTCATGTCTAACGAGTGAATTTTCTAGTAGTCGTCTAAGACTTTTGTTATTGAATCTTCTTATAGTGTTTATCAAAGTTATCATCTCCATTGAGTAAAGGTGAGGTGCTCATACATCTTCCATAATAGAGAGGGTAATGTGAGCCATGGTGGATAAGGGTTTGAGGTGAGGGCTACAACATGGAGGAAGAGAAGAGGTAAAATACTACATATAGTCAAGTGAAATGGTTAAGGAAAAACATAAGGACAATGGGGTGGATATGAAGAGGTATGAAGAAAAATAAATTTAGAAGTGTGTAGAGGAGGTATGAAGCACAAGATTGTAAGAAAAAAAAAATGCTTGATTGCAAGGGTTTTGTTGTGATGTAGGTTGAGGGTGTAGTGCATAAGATAACAATTCAGCCTAGAGAGTTGTACCCTCTAGACAAAGTGATCTTATAGGGCACTACTCTAGAACATCTAGCTTGAAAGGAAAAAAATTGTTTAATCCTACAAAACATATCCTAGATATTATAGAAATGCTATCAACTAGAAAATACAATGTTTTTCTAAGTTAAGAGCAATAGTTGAATAGGAATGAAATGCTATTTATAGAATGCTAGAAATGATGTTTAACAAATAGAAAGTAGAACTAAAAAAGACAATGCAAAATGGACATGTCACCAGAGGGAGAGAGCCTTGGCCTAGGATGCCAGCACATCATGCAAACATCTATGTGTCATGTTGTTGTCTGTATAGAACAACATGAACAATAGGATATGCCAATCGCAATTTGTGCTTTCCCAGTGAGCTTCTATTCCATCTGTGTGTTTTCACAATAAACCTACACAACACAACGGAGAGGAAACATAAGTATAATATCTAGATAGATAGATAACCAAATAAATTGTAAATGATAGAATATGTAGAAATGATAAATTAAACACCTAGAAACCTCCATCAAATTGATCTCCTTCAAATGACTTGTTTCTAAAAGAATAGAAAAGAAGACTAGGTCTGCTTGGGAGCTTACCAGAAATGATCAAGACCATGCTTTGGTCTTTTAACCTCCATGAGAAGTCAAATGAAAAGATGTGTGCACATATCCTATGTGTGTCTATGAGCTATGATGCAGTGTCAAAATACTAGGGGTGCATCCTTAGTCTATGAAGAATGATACCATACCTAGATTGTGGATTGGATAACAAAAATAGTGGTCTACACCAATGATTTGTAGAGAACCAAAAAGGGGATTTTCTTGAACAACAATAAGTAGATTAGTGATCCATCACTTATGCAATGGGATCAACAAGATGATGAAGGAATAAGATTATTAGAGAAAATTACTTTTTATTGGAATATGATAAAGAGAACACCAAAGATTCATTACCTTGCTTATAGGGATTTGAGTGTTGGAGATGAGAAAGGCCTTCAAGATGAAATTGAATGTTTACCGCCTGCTAAACGTATCTTCAATGGTAGAAGGAAAGATGGATGAATCCATGGGAGAAGACTAAACTTATATAGTGGAAAATATGTCCTTGTGATTGCTCTATATATCTTGCAAAATAACTGCAAGAATTTTGGTATAGCACAAAGAAAGAATGGAGGATTGTCTGATAGTGATTTGGGAAGGGGACCTATCTACTATGTATAATCCATTGAGAAATATTAGAGGTAGTGCAAGAATGTAAGTCTTGTGTCTAAGAGAGAGAATGAGAGAGAGAGATCTTCTAGATAACAATGGTCTTTTCAAATTGTCCTTATCTTCTAGTCAAGAGTAGGTTAAGGATAGCAAGGTGCTTCTATAAGAGTGTTACAATCGTCAAGAGTCATTATGAGGTGATGACATGCATGAGTAATGCACATTTTGAGATGTTGCATGACATGGGATGCCAATGCATTGCATATTTGTCTATACGTGTTGTACTATTGTCTTGAGGAAATTTGCCCAAATTTGAGACACATGCTTATAAAAATAATAACATTAATGCTCTAGTATAGATTTGATAGAAACATGGTCTGGGGGAACTAATCCAAGATTAATTCTAGGTGATTCTAAGACATGCTATAGGAATTGGTGCTAACCTCGGTGTAAAACATGACATGAAATTGTAGGTTATGCAATTTTTGACGTTAGATTTTGCCCCCACATTAGTAGGCTAATGAAACTCGGTGAAAAACATGCTAATGTACAATAATGAAATACTAAAATAAAATATCATCACAAAAAAAGAATATTGTAGAAGTTGCAATGATCCTTCAGATGGAAGCTGAGATGCCCTCAGTCTTGGACCTACAAAACCATAGCATTAGGAACTAGACTCCTTGCAAAACAACGTTATTAGGAAAATAATATGTAATTTATGTAAGACCAAGAAATATATCAAAAACATATAAATTTGTATTACACATATCAAAGAGGTAGGGATAGAAGAAATCACATGGAAAAAAAAAACTTGAGTCAACAAACAAGAGACCTAGCTATGGAAATGTCTCACTACTTGCATCATCCCTAAAATACAATGAAAATTTATAATCAATTTATGATAGATAAAAAAATATGGTGGTGAAGAATTAATTGATCGCTTTAGGAGAAGAATTAGATGGTATACATGAAAAAAGGGAAGCAGTCAATGTAGACTAGTAAGAGACACATGATGTTAGCTCTAGCTATATTTCCTACTACGCATCATGTGAAGAATAGTGAGACGATTGCATGTCGTCTCCTATTTTTATTGATTTTTTTACAAGACAAAGACAAGAAAGGATAGTTAGGAGTAAATATTTTACCAAAACAATTGCTAAAAAGGATTCTAAAAACCTATTTTGAAGATGGATGACATGATGAAAAGATAACCAAAAGAAATATGCTAGAGTCAAGATTCAGTCAAAATAAATGGCATGAAAATCAGAGGTTGTGGGTGAATTTTATGAGAGTTTTTGTGAAAGAGGCACTAAAATGGAGATTGTAAATTTGAAAATTTACTATATAAATAGTAAAAGAAAAAGAATTTTACTATTCATTTTGACTTTCTAAACTTATAGATTTCAAGTACCCCAAAACACATAGAGAGCCACCTTACCATGGCGATGAGACTTTTGGAGACCTACATTGGAGGAGTTCTGAGAGCATGTCAAGTAGAGCATTACCATGAGAGAGGTGAGTCAGAAATTGTAATTTTGATTCATTTATTATGCTTTGAAAGGAATGATGGGGCCCATGTGGCACACTAATGTCCATCTAGCATGCTAGTGTCCATCTATCGTGCCAGTATCCCACATGCATGCTAATATCCAAGGGACTTGCTAGCATCCTGAAAAGGTAGAGGTGTCCTAAAAGGGTGCATGCATAAAAAATGGGTGTAGGTGTCCTAAGCACTTTGAGAAAAAAATTAATTTTTAAATAGGATTGTATGATTGGATTGATGTGGAAATAATCAAATTTTTGTTTTGGTGTTTTTTAATAATATTCACCAACCATGCAAGAGAATACAAAAGGTAGGATGGTCGCACTACTATGAGGCCAATAGGTAACCCTAATAATAGTAAACATTGGCCTACTACACATGGTAAACATATGTTGGGCATACATGATGCTAAAGATGTGGTTCCATGGTCACATGCTTATGAATGTCATTAAGAGATGGGATGCTGACAGGTTAGTCTTGATCTTGCCCACTAGAGAGATGACAATCATCCTAGAGGATGTATATTAGATCCTTAGGCTACCCATAAGGGGCAAGCATGTCACCATTGTGGACCAGAAGTTGGATACCTATGTGTAGGTACAACAAAAGTATGTGTTGGGGAAGACTATGTCCAAGAATGATACTAGCCACATGTACAAATGGTTGCTCAAGAAAGGAGCAATGCTAGTGGTATTAGTGAGGTGCATTATGATCATTACAATTATAATGTGCCTCACTACTAATGGGAGGAATATTCACCTACATGGAGGTCTAGTACACTCCATCGAGGATATGGAACAACACAAGACTATGTTCTCTTGGGTTCACAACATGCTCGCTCATATATATCATGATTTAGGGAACTATGTGCATTATGGGACACATAGCTTGATGGTTTACATGCTCCTTCAAGTGCATGCCTTTCAACACATCAAGTGAACTCACCCAACAAGGTATTCCATTTCTACTATATGTGAGAACCCTTAGGTCCATACGTATCCTCTCATGTGAGTAGGGTAGTTCAGGGACCTTACCCACTAGCAGTAGACCTTGGATAGGCTTCCCAACATAGAGGTTACCTAGAGACCCCACCTAGGGATGTAGGGGTGGTCAAGAGATGGCCACCAGTTGGCCTAAATGCAAAGGGATATGTGGTTTGTGGTTTGCTATGACCAAATCATTGTCCCATTTTATTATGATAGGGTGAGGCTTCAATTTAGGTAGGTATAGGGGTGTTGACTAATATGGCCACATATGTACAATCACATTGGAGCATCATATGACTTAGAAATATCCCATGGCTCATCATAGTAGACATGGCTCTTAGTGACTATGATGATGAGGACTAAGAATCACCCTTGCATGCTAATGCTAATGATGTGGGGGTGACTGTTAGATATGTAGCATGGTGGAGGGTGACATGACATGTTTCAATTTATCTTATGAATGCCCTCAAGAGAGACCCTGGGCCACTATGAGGTGGAGGGGCAACTGAGGGGAGATCCTCAAAGGAGATTATAGATGAGGAGGAGGAGGAGATACTAAGGTGGTGATAGCAACACAATGAGGGTGCCATTAGGGGAGGCCCAATGCCTACCTTCAAGGCACACCATCCACCGAGACATCTGGTGGAGAGATGAGTAGTGTCAATTTTATGAGACCTTTAGCTGCAATGATGATAGCACTAGTAGTACTAGAGCCACCTCTAGTGTAGCTACTACAAACCTTGATTGGTAGATTGGTGACCCAGATATGATTTGTGTGTTTATGAGTTTTCATTTGATACAACTCTAGATGTTTCTATATGATTTTGATTTACATCATGTGATATATGAGACTGATTAGAATTTGGTTTCTCCTTTTTTGTAGTGCTCACATGAGAGTGGATGGATTTCATTAGTTGGGTGTTGGTAAAGATTATCCTAACTATGTAGATCGAGTAGTCAATGTGGGCTAGAAATTGATTGTTGTAGACTATAGGGAGAAACTCTAATAATTTTGAGTGCATTGTGCAACATAGGGCCTCTTATGAGAAGACACATGTCTATGTAGAGTGCAACATAGTAGATCTACTAGCCATGATGGAAAAGAGAGCCTAGAGGGTGTCAGAGGTCATAATGCTCACACTAGTCCATTATGTAGGATGCAAATGTTGAGACAACACATGATTCTGTATAAAGTTGACTCAATGAGGTTAGTAGTTAGATATAGAGGGCATATGTAGCTTGGTCTTCATACCTAGACCACACGAAGGTGCAAGCATTTAGATTCAAATAAAAGACCTAGGGGCAGAGTGAGCTCAAACTTACAATAGAGGAAGTAGAGCTGAAGGGATAGGTTAAGGGACTCCAAATCTTGGAGTGTCAGTTTCTATCACTCCCACTTTATGGCCTCCACATAGTTGAAACCTCTAGCACAGCCTGAGTAGCTAGTGCTATAGGACTTGAGGTGTCATTCCCTTGATGTGTGTATATATATATATAGTTATCGCACACATCAAGGGAATGACACCTCAAGTCCTCTAGCACTAGCTACTCAGGCTGTGCTAGAGGTTATTACAGAAACCACATTATAATGAGTGGTGCATTTTATACTATGGCACATTGTACCATATTTTGACATATTGATACTTTGAGTGATACACATGTGTTATGGACTCTTTGATTATGATGTGTTTAGATATTTCTTATTTAGATGCACTTATCATTCAATTAAACAACTTTGGGTAAAACAATTGTTTAATAAAATTTTATAATTATTTAATTAAACAATATCATGGATCACTAAAATTGCCTATTTAAATACTATAACAATCTAAATAAACAATTTAAAATAAACTACTTAATCAAAAAACATTTAATTAAAATAATTTTAAGAAAAATACAATTGATTAATCATGGGAATAATTAATGAATTGATATTGGAAAGGAGATTGTGATGATTAAGTGTACCCATAAAATAGAGGGTCACATGTGAATGAAATGAAGATAGATTGCATTTATAGGCTCTTTAAGGGGCTTTCCCTTCATCATAGAGAGGTCATCATCTCTAGAACCATAAATTGAGGTGGCTAGACAAGGACCCAACTAGTTAGGACTAAATTTCCCTTTGACACTAGCTGGAGCATTTACCTTGCATTAATTCTCACAAAGAACCAAGTTAGATACCTAGAAGGAATGATGAATAATGTGCTGGTTGTAATTTTGATTAAGAGTTTTTTGATAATATTGAAAGGTCCTCAAGAGCATTGATGTGACTCTCTTCAAGAATTTTGAGCAACTAAAGATGTTTCTTCTTGTTTGTACTATCACCAATGATTCCTTGAAGGGAAACTTGCAAAGACAAAATTTTAAACTCTAGGGGCATGTTGGCATTGACACCATATATAATTTTATTGTTGATAACTAAGAGGGGGGGTGAATCAGTTATCTTAATTATGTTAACTTCCTATTCTTCTTTAACAACTAGTACAGCATCAAATCATATAAGCATGTATAACCATGAAAGCATAAATAAAATTAATACACATAACATAATGATTTTAATGTGGAAAACCCTGTTAAGGGAAAAACTACAAGCTGATTAACCCAAGATTGTATTCTATGTTAAAAGAATAAGGTAGTACAAAATGACACTTGCCAATTAGGGCTCACTGCCCGAGCACACTGCTCACAAGAGGCTCATTGCCTATAATAGTTTATAGAAAGAAACCAAGTACTTGAACTGATGAGAAGCATCCACATATGCTAAGGTTCAGTTCCAGTTAGGCTCAATATAATGATCTACTGCACTTCATTCTTCATCTGTTTTAGTGCTGCTATTCTGTCACATACCGGACCTGTATTACTACTTCCACACTGCTCTATGCTTTTCTTCACACTTCACAACACACCACACACACCTTCTCATCGAAATCCATCTAGTATATATATCCACACCAACGATTTCAACATCTTTCTAGTCGGCATCCGGAATACTCAATATTTTCCCAAACTATGGTCTGTCGGCTGAATCCTTGCTTACTAAGTGATGCGTATCAAAGAGATACTTATAGAAGTCATCAATCATGTCGGCCAATCATGAATGATCCCTCAAGAAACTTGATCACCATCAATATTTCATCCGGATTGAGGTTTGATGCTCTGTCGATAAATTCTTCCTTAGTCTACTCTGCCAAACACTTAGCTGCTCATGTCTTTTCACTCTTTCATCACCAGAGGCTCAATCTCTGGAATGTAACAGTCATGGTACTCCTCTTGACTTCCCCAAGTCTGCACTTTGCTGAGATACTTCCTCTGAGAGATCCAGACTTGATTGTGAGACCTTGCTGCATGCTCTATTCTTGTTCATCGGACCAAACACTCTTCACTCTGACTTCCAGTATAGACATACTATTTGCTACAGATGAGTGGGATGGATTTTTTTTCCATCAATGACAACACTCATGAAGCCACATAGTGTCTATTGCCAACAATCTCCCCCTTTGGCATTGATGGCAACACTTAGTGAAAAATGACTAAGTGTCATAACAAACTCCCCCTTTGCTAATACTTTTACCGAAGCTCCCCCTTAGCTGGATTCCATATTTTTCACTACTCTTCACTCCCCCTTTGACATCAATGGCAAAGGGTAGAATCCGCACACCAAAATTTCCAAAAGTCAGCCTATATATATCCACATAAGTATATATACAAGTTATACTTACATATACTTAAGTATATCTGCAAAGGTGGTCTTCAACTGTATAACTTTTGTCGCCCAACTTTGCTTCATCCTATCCAAAATTGAAATGTGGCCACTCAATAGAAATGCAAAAGCTTCTGCCCTTTTTAAATCTACCAGATCACTAGTCTGGGCTATAGTCTGAGCATCAGTTAGAGCCTCATGCATGGCTTCTAACTTAGGGATAATGATCCCTCTTAGATCACTCATTCTGCTTATTCTATTCTTTTTCTCCTTCTCAAGCCTCTTTATCTCATTCATAGTGGCAATAGCCTGGCATTCTTGATTCATTATGGATGGGTGATAGGATCAAAATTTAGAGATAAACTTAACAGTTTACTCTCTTGTTCTTCCACCTTCTTGGTAATATCTGCTGTCATGGTGGACCAAGATAGACAAAATTTGTATAGATCTCTGCCATCTTTAAGAGCATTTTCTAAGCTCTTTATCCCAATATCCAAATTTCTCCTATCATTTGTTATAAGTCCTTGTATCTCAGAGAATCTCTTATCCAAAAACTCTTTCCAGACTTTCTCTTCTGCTGCTTTCTCCAAAGAATCAAAATGTGTGCTAACAAAATTAACAAGATATTTTAGATTATTGGATGAAGAGGCCAAACGATCCTTCTCGAAGGATGGCATGATCTTCTCCAACACACCAGATGCAATCTCTATTAGCTCATAGTCTTCCATGTGAGACTTTAGAATTTTTTCTTTTGCCTTTGCTTGGGAAAAGGATGCTATCTTCATTGTTTGAACTGGGGAGAGAGGGTCAAAATTGAATGGTCCTTGAAATAGTTCCGGTTCATCAATCTCCATCATTTCTTTGGTCAAGAGATCTTTAACAGTTTCTGCAATGTCTCTTGCCAGAGACAAAGTCTTCTTTTCTTCTATAGCCTTAGAGGTGTCAGCAAAGATCTTCTCTGTTTGTTCTTCTTCTCTTCCCTTGACCTCTTCTTCTTGACTAATTTTCTCATCTTTTCTTTCTTCTCCTTCAGTTTCGGAGTCAGCAGGGGGATCTAGAAGAGAGATGTTTACTTTTTTAGGAACTTCCTCTTCCAGAGCAGAGGAATCCAAGTCTTGAGTCCTCTACTCACCTATGTCCTTTGGTTCTTCTGCATTTTTCACAGTAGATTCTTCTTTTGATGTACTTAGTCCTTTGTCATCCATGGCAGAAGGTTCATTACCTAAGTCCTCTATAATAAGAAGATTGAATCTTTTAAATGCATTCTAGAGCATATCTTCTATTTCTTTTTCCACTTGGTCAGTCTCTCCGAGCATAAGCTGGTTCATTCTTGCTTTGCTCTGGAACTCATCCTTGCAGTCCTTGAAAATCATGTTCATTTGTTATGTAGTGATGGAGGGGTAGAGCTGAATAGCTATCTGTTCCTGGATCTCTAGGTCCTTTGCCTTAGCGTTATTCTTTCTCATTTCAAGTTCCTTTTCTAGGCTTTTGGGAATTAGAGATATGATTTCAATGAATGCTTTATTGTAGATGTTTAGATATTTGACTGTAGCATCTTGCAGGATCTTTTGGTTATCTTCACTACATTTATCATAGAATTCTGTCATTGGTTTCAAATTTCCATCCACAGTGACTACCTTGATGACATCATCAATAGAAAGAGTAGGCTTTTCAGCAAATTTTTCTGCCTTCTCTTCTTCCTTGTTCTTGCCAACAAATGATTCCATAGAAGTTTTCTTTTTCTTTTTCATTTTCTTGATCTCCTCATTTGATTCTGTCTCTTCACCATCCTTCTGACTAGTGTAAGACCTTGTGGCCTTTGTATTAATTCTCTTCTCTCCCTTTCTGGATGTCCTAACTTTCAGTTTTGAGGCTTTTTGACTCTTAGAGGTGGCTGGTGCAGAGCTTTTAGAGGATTTGGTCCGGGAGGGGGCTTGCACCGGAGCACTTTTTTTTTTTTCTGTTTCTTGCCTTTCTTTCTCTTCCCTTTCCACCTTCTCTCTATTGGTATCAACCACCTCCTATGATAATCCATATCTCTTGGCGACTACTTCTACTTCCCTTCTCACTTTTCCATTGATCTCAAGCTGTCTTAGTTCAACATGAACTTTTACACTCAACTCTTGGAAGGTTCCAAACCTATTTGCCTTAGGGTCCTTAGGCTGACTTAGTAGATGTTGGATATGCAGTTCCAAAATTTTCTCATCCACCTCATAGCCCATTGGCATGATCCATACTATTCTCAGTTCCACTGCCTCCATTAGGCATTGATCAGTGTCTACCATGAAGCACAATGTATCCTTGTATTTTTCAACTAGAGATTGGGGGATTCTCTCTCTGGCTTGCATCATGCCTTGGAAGTTTTTGAAGTAACCCTAGAGAGCTGTGCTTTGTGCCTTGGCATCACCAAGCCCATACATATAGTCTCTTATTTGTATGGCAACCAGTCTGTCATTTTTCCATATCCAACCACTAGATCTAGGGAGCTCATTCATGTAGTAAAAGAAGAGACATAACATCAGACCACCATATTTGAATGAGTTCTTCTTGTCCTTTTTGATCTTTTGCAAGTTTTCCAACAGTTGGCTCAGAAGAAGCTCACAAAGATCATAGTCAACATTTTTCCTTAGGATTTCATATGCAGTATATATAGCAATTCCAGATATTGAATTCTCTCTGCTGGAGTGATAGATTTTGTAACCAATTATCATAGAGGCAAATTTGATATCCAGATCTATGATGTCTTCTACTGTCATTGCCCTCTTATCAAATTTTGATCCGGTAGCCTCACTTACAGTTTGGTTTTTGACTAATTTGAGAGTAGGCAACCCACCAGATGAGTGCAATCTGGTTACCGCCATAATGGCATCTTTTGTGATCTTAAATGGCCTCAACAACCACATGAAATTGTCATGCATTCTTCTTAGAACATACCAGACCCATTCATCTTCAGTAAAACAGGGGAAATGGATGCAATGTCCAAAATGCTTATCTCGGATGGCCTTGTATTGGAGTTTAAGTTTAAATGATTCATCTCTTAGTTCCTTGTGGTAGATATCCATCAGCTCGGATTCCCTAAATTCTTCAATGTTTGCGTGTATGTAGACCCTAACATCTTCTACATGTAGAACCCCATGCAGAATGCTAGAGAATGTGCCTAGGGGATCAACTTCCAGGGATTTGTAAGGATGTTTCTTGAACTTAGGGTGTGGTCTATCAGTGATTTTAACAACATTTGGAGTATCCATCTTTCAAAGGATTGAGAGAGAGATTCAAGAGTGGAAAATACCTTTTACACTTCTAGGGTTCATGATAAGAACCCGAAAAGATCGCTGGTTGAGTCAAATTCTACGATTGATCCTTGAGAGAGACTTGAAGCAATCTTGTTGCATAGGTCTTTCTTCCTTCTTCTCGAATGCAATTGTGTAAATGATGAACAAAAAAACCCTTTTATTTCTGTGCAAACCCTAATTCCATTTTGCAATAAATGCACAACTTAAGTTATTCTGGTTGCCTTGTTCTCGTTGTCCTGAGAGATCTTTCCAGATCACTAAGATGCACTTAGAGTTATTCTTAGTGAATATTAACAATATATCTACCTTTCTCCAATCATTCCATTTGTCTGCAAATTAAGATACCTCAATTCTGAATCATACCAGATCTAACTGTGAAAATCCTGCTCTTACCGGATGACTGTTAAACTAGATCAATCTTGGATGATTAACCTCTTCAAAACTTCATGTGGATCTTCCAAAACTTTACCAAGGCTTATTTAGATTTTTTCTCTAAGAACCCTTTAATCCACAACTTTCCATGTGCCAATTTCAGGCACCAATTGACTGGCTGGGGGGATTTGATTTCCTTTTTGACTTCCCCTGAGCTAGAGCTCATCTATTTAGTTTTCAAAAGGAGTATCAGCACCAAATTTTGGTGCGGATCCATCCCCAACATTTTCTGTACTTCTCTTTACCCAAATCTTGTTCATCTCCCTTTGAACTTCATCTGCATTCACTTTTCCTTTTCCTTTGTCTTGATTTTGATTATGATGCACCGGACCCCTTTTATCTTGATTCTTACTTCTACAGAATTTGGTAATATGACCGGATCTATTGTAGTTGCAGCAAACAACATTTCTTTGCGTATTTGATTGATATCCTCTAGATCTGCATTGATTAGCCATATGTCCCATTCTATTGCATGCAAAGCATCTACCATTGAATGAATTGTTTGTTTGCATATTTCTACATTCATGAGATCTGTGACCATACCTTTTGTAGTTAAAACACTATCCAGAGAAGGATGAATTAGTCTGATTCATTCTTCTTCTACACTAATTTTCTTTATGACCAAAGTTATTAAAATTGTGGCAATATCCATTGAAGGATGGATATCTTTGAGCATTTAGTTGTCTCACTGGAGGTCTTCTAGGTTTGTTCTATTGGTGCCTGAATTGACTGTCAGTTAATTTAGCAATTTTCATGCAGGCACCATCCCAAAAAATCCAAAAAAGGTTCTAAGTTTTGGCACCTTTTCAGTGTTTTTCAGCATCTGCATCTCATTTCTGGAGGAGGGGTCTTCGTGTTTTCTCCATCGGCATGCATTCATTTTTGTGTCTTCGACATTTCGGTTTGAACTTGAACCCTTTTTTCTCTAAGTTCAATGGTTCAGCGGTTCATGGTTCATTTCTCTTCTAGCAGTTCATATTATGCATTTGCCTTGCGCAAATATTGTATCATTGAACCTCCCGCTTGAACCCTTTTCTCAACGGTTCAAGGTTCAATAGTTCGATGCTTTGTGTTTTTTGCTCTCGGCCGGAGTGTTTTGCAGATGGAGTATTATTTTTGATGTTTGAACCTCGCCATTGAACCATTGGGTTGAACCAGTTTGTGGTTCAATGGTTCAACAGTTCAGCGCTTTGTGTTTTTGGTGTTCATCAGTGTAATACTCTTCATCGGCAGGGGAATTTCATGCTAGGCCGACAGTTGGGAGTCTGGCCGATGGTGAGGTTGGTGTTCGACATATCAGGGTGAAGAGGGAGTGTGTCTTGGAGATGGAAAGGCCGTCGGCAGGACTGTTGCTATCGGCAGAGGGGTTTTGGCCTCTGCTGATATCGTTACTCGGGCCGATGGGGATTTGGGCATATGTGTGGTCACCGGGACTTTGATCTATCGACGTAGTAATTTGTGGTCTTCCCGATAATTTTTGGTCATACCGATGGAAGAGGAGGGTGGATTGGTAACCACTAACGTAGTGTGTTTTGGTGGCCATCGGGGAGATGTGTATGGTCGGTGGGAGTCTGGGAAGTAGCCCGATGGTCTTTCTCTGGCCGATGACAAGGAATATAGGGTAAGCGTCGGTGTGACTTTTGCCTATCGGCAAGGAGGCTTTTTGGTTGGCCGATGGTAGTAGTCTGGCTGACAGAGGATTACGGTGGCTTCATCGGTGTAACTGATGAGATCGGCGAAGGTTTGGAGGGTCGGCCTGATGGTCTTTCTCTAGCCGATTAAGGGGAATGCAAAGGTAGCGGTCAGCGAGACCGTTGAGATCGATGAGAGATTTGTGGGGTGAGCCGATGGGCTTTGGGATGAGAGGCGTGTGTCGAGTATGGCAAAAGCACTCGACGCTTATTATGTTTGTGGCCCTGTTTATAAACTGCTGAAGGAGTCTCTGCGGCACCAATGTGGGATTAATTTTCCTGCACATTTGAAACTTCAGAAAATGCATTTTAGTGGGAAATTTCTTTTTGAATGTAGCAACAATTTTCACGCGGCCGCGGGTGGTTGAGCCATCAATGGCGACTATAGCAGGGGTAAGAGAAATGGTACACATGATTAGGTGGCCTGATTTATGGAGGAAGACTTCCTGATGGTGGCGCAGGGCTCGAGGCCACCATTGTCTACTTTCTGTCTCTACAGCAATAACTTCTGAGCACCATTCCTTCTGTGGGATCTATATCTGGCAGTTTTTTGTAATGGCCATGTAATTAATTGCTGCGAGTACACTTTCTGGCCAATATAGGTAGACTGTGTTACCATTTTTGAGGTTGTTGAAAACTGGACATTTTGGCTCTATAATAGGATACAACTAGTTTTGGTTGCTCTGTGCAGCAAAACTTGCGAGTTTATGTATCTCCTGTTGTACGTTTGTGCATGAATCCACTGATTTCATGGTCAATTTCATATGAATAATGCTATGTTTGCATGTGTTATGTTGATTCTATCTCCAGTTTTGCATGTATCTTTCTTCTGAGTCCAGGCATTCAAGGAATGTCTGAGATTCTAGAACATAGAATTCCTATGTTGAATGTTTAATCTTTTAACTTCTGCTCAAGGGGTAGATTAAACTATTTTCAGATTGAATATTAGGAAGGGTATACTGCAATAGGGATGCCATAAGTATAGACAGCTTAACACTCTGTATTGGGAGATATCTGTAAGGCAGATATCATGTATATCCCCCTAAAATCTAGTTTTAGTTGTTCATGCTGATCATTCACAGGTGTATGTCTACCGACTCCAAGCCCTGGATAGGCACCAATCTAGCTTTGTGTTGAGGTTATATACCATGTCCAGCTTTGCATCCAAAAATCAAATCAAACCATTTCATCCTTCCACCTGTTAGTTGTAGGAGTAGGATTAGGATCCTTGCATGCTCTCATACCCAACCAGAGATCATGTCCAAGAATGTTGCCAACCTTGTGATTTGTTACACAAATCTTGGTCCATACATGAGAGTATTCTGCCTATTGCTGTCAAGTTAAATCCTTCTGTCATTGAGCTAGTCAAGGTTATACTTTTATCAAATAGGGACACCCCCTTGGTGCGGAAGAACCAGAAGTGAAGGGGAGGAGCTCACGTAACCTCCTGTATTCAGTTGGCTGAATCTGCATGTGTATTAGAACTAGCAAACCCTAATGCTGATTTAGAAGAAAAACCAACATGTTCCTTGAATTTCCTAATCTAAAGTTCTTCTGACCAGATCTGGAGCTTTCACCCTTCTCATATCCCAAGCCATGCTTATCATCTACCCTCTTTTGGCTTTCAAGAAGAACTTCAAGTTGAGAAAAACTTATCTTGAATTTTTCTTTGTATTCATTTGTTGTTTGAAGATCCCTTTTAAGAGTGTCTATCTAATTTTTCAAGTTGTTCTTCATTATCTCTAGATTCTTCAAGATCAGATTCCAGATGTCTGATTATTCTATCCATTTTGTGGTAGTCTTCTGACTTCTCCTTGAGAGATTGTTTTAGATTATCTTCCATTTTTCTTTTCTCTTCAATTTCTTGGGTGAATTTCATAACCCCTTATTCCATTTCATGTCTTACCATAATGACCTCTTTTGATAGCTTTTCACATAACTTGTTCTTCTCATTCAGATCTTCATGAGTATCATTGGCTTTACTTTGACTTGCTAATTGTTGAAGAAGTTCCTTTCTTTTCTTGATTGAGATACTTAATTTTTCTTTGAGTTCATTTATGAAATCATCAGCTTGTTTGAGTCTTTCCCTCAGGTTATTGACTTTAGAGTGAGATTGCTCAAGATCATCTAGGAGAGACTGAAGTTGATCCCTCATGTTGTACATATCCATTGAGATTCCCAGATCTTCCTCAAACTATTAGGCTTTGTCTAGAGGAACTTAGCTGTGATACCAATTGTTGATAACTGAGAGGGGGGAGGTGAATCAGTTATCTTAATTACTTTAACTTCTTGTTCTTCTTAACAACTAGTGCAACATCAAATCATATAAGCATGTGTAAACATGAAAGCAAAAATAAAATCAATACACATAACATAATGATTTTGACATGGAAAACCCTGTTAAGGGAAAAACCACGGGGTGATTAACCCAAGATTGTATTCTCTGTTAAAAGAATAAGGTAGTACAAAATGACACTTACCAATTAGGGCTCACTGCCCGAGCACACTGCTCATAAGAGGCTCACTGCCTATAATAGTTTATAGAAAGAAACAAATTACTTGAACTGATGAGAAGCATCCACATATGTTGAGGTTTAGTTCTAGTTAAGCTCAATATACTGATCTACTGCACTTCATTCTTCCTCTGTTTTAGTGCTACTATTTTGTCACATACGAGACCTATATTACTACTTCCACACTGCTCTCTAGTTTTCTTCACACTTCACAACACACGACACACACCTTCTCATCAAAATCCATCTGGTATATATATCCACACCAAGGATTTCAATGTCTTTCTAGTTGGCATTTGGAATACTCAATATTTTCCCAAACTATGGTTTGTCAGCTGAATCCTTTCTTACTAAGTGATGCGTATCAAAGAGATACTTATAGAAGTCATCAATCATGTCAGCCAATCATGAATGATCCCTCAAGAAACTTGATCACCATCAATCTTTCATTCGGATTGAGGTCTGATGCTCTATCGGTCAGTCCTTCCTTAGTCTACTCTACCAAACACTTAGGTGCTCATATCTTTTCACTCTTTCATCACCGGAGGCTCAATCTATGGAATGTAGCAGTCATGGTACTCCTCTTAACTTCCCCAAGTCTGCACTTTGCTAAGATACTTCCTCTAAGAGATTCAGACCTGATTGTCAGACCTTGCTGCATGCTCTATTCTTATTCACTAGACCAAAACACTCTTCACTCTGACTTCTGGTATAGACATACTATGTGCTGCAGATGAGTGGGATGGACTTTGTTGCCATCAATGACAACACTCATGAATCTACATAGTGTCTCTTGCCAATAGTTATAAGGGGTAGCACTAGTGGTAGTTTGAATACTCATGCGATGGACCCACAAATCATAAGAAAGTTGTACATGCCAATCCTTATTATGTTTATTAATATGTTTTTAGAGAATTTGTTCAATTACTTTTCTTAAAACCTCAACCTTGGTGCCCATTAGACTAAGGGTAGTAAGGCATGGAGAAATGATGTTGAATGTGATTTTTTTTAGAAACTACTTCACCTCCTTATTTATAAATAAAGATATATTATCAAAGACCAAGGTGGAAGGCAATCCAAAGAAAGAAATTATATTGTCAAGCAGTAATCTACAAATTACTTCAATAATTGTGGATTGAAGTGGAACAACTTCAACCAATTTTCTAAAGTAATATGTGGCCATAAATATAAAGATATGTCAGTGGGAGGAAGGTGGAAAAATCTTACCAATTAGATCTAGGCCCCTAACAATAAATGGTCAAGGAGGTGTTTGAGTGTGGAAGTTCCTATGCGAGAGCCTGAATTAGATTGTTATGTTATTGGCACTAAGGACATTTCTTATGAAAGGTGAAGGAGTCTTGATCTATGCACCAATAATACTCCATATGAAGGATTTTTTTGCACCAAGGTCCTACCACCAAAATTATGTCCACAAGCACCAAAATGGGCCTCCTCAAGGGGTATAGGTATCTTAGATTTAGTCAATCACTAAAGAAGGAGCTCATTATAATTTCATTGGTAGAGAACATTGTAAATAATGATATATCACAAAGTGAGTTTGTAAATGTGAATACTAGCATTCATAGAAGTATCACTCAAAAATGTATTATCATGAAAATAGTTGAAGATATGAGAATACCACTCTTCTAAGTCAATATTTCAACAGAAAAGGGTATTTGATGGTAAATCATCCAAGATGGAAGGTAGAGACAGATTGTCTATTATAAAATTATAGTAATTTTTTTATCATCAAAGGACACAAGAGAGGCCTCACTAGCCATTGAATCTACATGATGATCATCCTTTTGTGGGCTAGCATTAATGGAGAAAGATGAAAAGTAGTGAAGAAGTGACAAGGCTAAATCACAATATTAGGAAAGTTTATCTTGCTTAGCCTGATAATCAATAGTTATCTATTTGATAATCAATTGTGATTTACTCTAGACATGGACAACCTATACATTAACGAAAATTGTAGCATGCAAACTAGTAGCAATATTATTCCTACATTGGAAATTTAGTCGAAAGGATAGTGGAACTATTTTAACCTTAGGGGGGACTAATATCACTCTAGCCCTATAACAAATTTGGCATCTCAAACCATCAAAGAACAAATCCTAGGGGGGATCACCGTCTATGAGAAATATGTGATCATCAAGAAATGAGTCAAAATTAGGTAGTAAAAATGGAGAAGGGACATCAACCAACTAGTCAGCCATAGTTTGTTTCTTTATGTATTTTTGGGAGACAAACTTTAAATCAAATTTGGTTAATTGCATAAACCACTTAGCTAAATGCATTGATAGTTCATTTTTTAAAAATAAATTCTTAATAGGGTCAAATTTAATTATGATGTGTGTCTTTTCATGGACAAGATAATGTCTCAGCTTGTGAGTGGTAAATACTAGAGTGAGACATTATTTCTCTATTATGGAATATCAAGTTTCATAATCGAGGATGGTACAAGTGATATAATAAATAGAATTCTCTCTAACCTTTTCATCATGTTAAGCAAGAAGAGTGGCTATAGCATGAGACAAGGGTGTAGTGTAAATAATTTAAAGTTGCTCTGAAATAGAATGCATTAAGATAGGTGAGTTAGCCAAATACTTTCTAATATTCTCAAAGGCCTTCTAACAATCCTCATTCTAGTAAAATTGAACATCATTTTTGAGGATATTAGTACAATCAACTAATTGAGAGGTAAATAAGAAAATATCTTGAATCTTCCCTTGCAAACTATGATGTTGAGAAACATTTTCTAGAGCTGGCATGTTTACGATAGAATCGATTTTCTTTGTATCGATCTCAATGCCACACTACAAAACTATAAACATATCAATATACTATTATCTACACAAAAATAACATTTACAAGAGTTTAGATGCATGTTATAAGATTGTACATGTTCAAATATGAAATGAAGGTTACTCATATGATCTTAGCATGAGATAGACATAGCCAAGATATAATTGACATAGTCTTCCATGATATTGTGGATGAAATCATGAAATACCAAGGTCATGGCATGTTGGTAAGTCACTTTGACATTCTTATACTAAATGACATGACAACATAACAAAATATGCCCCACGGAGTGGTGAAAGTGATCTTATATTGATCCTTAGGGTTGATAAAAATTTAATTGCAACCCAATAAGCCATCCATAAAGGAAACTAAGGCATGGCCTACCATCAAGTCAACTACCATGTCGATATTCAAAAGGGGGAAATCATATTTGATAGAGGCCTTGTTTATATCATGAAATTCAATATAATAATGAATGTTGTTGTCTAGTTTAGTGATAGGTACAATGTTTGAAATCCAAGGGGAAGAGTCTATAGGGTAGATAAATCCAACTTTCAAAAGATTTTCTTAGTCTTAACTAGGAAAGCCACCTTAGGATGCATTTTATAAAATTTTTTTATAGGTTGAGTGTCAGGATAAAGCATTATGTTATGGGTTAGTAGTTTAGGGTCTAGCCATAGACATATCCTTTTATGTCTAAGAAAAGACATCAGAAAAATCATGTAATAGATTAGAATGAGGTGAACATTCCTTAGGCAATAGGAATTCCCTAATGTGAATGATTTTCTTAGGGTCATTAGGATCCATAAAGGCTTTAACAATCTTACCTACTATGATGGTGCTATGGTCTTGAGGATCAAGGTCATCCTAATGGTCTAGTAGAGTGCTAGAAAACATAGGCATATTACTAGATAGTGCAACAAACTCCCTAAAGTATGCTTGAGAATTCAAATAATAGGAAAAACTATGGTCATGGTGATATGAAGGTAAATGATCATAAACTCCCATAAAACACTACAAGAGATTCATCTATAGAGAAGGCATCAAGTAAAGGCATGTAGGCTGCCCTAGTGTTGATGATTAACATTGGGTATAATAATGATTAAGAGGATGAATTTTAAGATGAGGAAATCATGTTCATGCGAACATAATTTTAGGATGGAGGCCTAGGAAGTCTATAACCTATACCTGCTACAACATGCCATTGTTTTAGCTCAATAGAGATCTTAGTGCCTTTTTTTTCCTTTGACCTAAGCCACTACACCTATAACTAGTTTTCATGAAGATAAATAAACCAAGCTTCTATCATGATTGCAACTCTTCAAAAGAAGGTGGACCGATGTTAAATGCATTCTCAACATAAGAAGTATATTTAGACAAATCTTTAATAGAGGAAGTTGATGCCTAATTAGATTGGGGTGCAGATGTTGTAGTTATGATTTTGGGAATGTCAAACTGCAATGAGTCTATCTTTTATTCTCCAACAAAAGGTGTAAAATCTAAGGGACCCCAATCATCATCAATCCATGTATTGGAAGAAGAGGGTGAGTCTTTAGCCATTTCCTCAACAAGGGTTGAATTTTACTATGAAGATATAGAAGGAATTTATAATTTTGAAGCACGAGTGAAGAATTATTCTTTTGTCCAAGTTTCATTTGTTGACATTATTGTAATGGATCAGTATGTTCTTCATTGTGAAATTTTTATTCCCATGGACAAATTTAGTAGATTGACATAAGGTTGATGGGATGACACCCATGGCATGAATCCATGGCCTACCTAAGAGAAGATTATAAGAAAGGGCACCTAGGATCACATGTAAGAGGATGGATAATGTGATAGGGCCCAATTGTATAGGTAACGTGATAGTTCAAAGGGCTTTCTAACTTATGTTATAGAAGCAATTAATTGGTAAATTAGAAGGAGAAATGTAATACGTATCAATGTTTAGATGATCTAGAAAATATACCCCACAAACATCAAAACCTAATCTATTATCTATGAGGGTAGGTTTTACTATAGTGAAATTTATAGTGACAATGATCAAAAGAGATTCATTTTGTTTTTTTCACTTAAATGGAAGGTAATTCATATTTCTAGAACATAATTTCAATAGTACTGGTGTAAATGTAGCCTAACACTGCTACTACCTCATTCGGCCTAATAGAAGATGATACTTGAATTTTTTGCAAAGCTTCTTGAAGCATACAAAGACAAATGATACAAGTTTAAATGAGATCCCAAAGGGAGGTTTTAGCTAGAGTGGCACAAAACTACTTGATGAAGTCATAATCTCCAAGGGTACTTTGAGACATATGAGGAGCTTGTGGTAAAATAGGAGAAGATGTAGGAAGAGAAAGAGGAAATGGAGTTTTGTTTCCTATTCCCATGAGTATTATAGGAATGAGCTACCACTTGATATTTAGGAGGAGGTACTACATGATAATCAAGAGGATCCTTAGATGTAATAGATGTGATGGCCCTAGAAAATTGAGTATAATAGTCAAGGGTTTAAGTAAAGATACGATCACCTCTAATAGTTATCACTAGCTTAGAAGGTTGAGAGACACCCTAAATAATGATCTTCAATTTTTTTCATCTTGGTTAGTAGTGTGCAAAGAGAAAATCAAATTAATCACGCTTTTAGAGAAAAAAATTGTATAAGGGGTAGAAGATCTATCATGCGTGAATTCCTCAAGGGCTTCATCCAACATGTCAAAATATTCTTGAGAAAAGGGTTTGTAAGACATGTTTTGGATAGATTAGAAGGTTTAAATGTATTCATGTAGACTTCACTAGGATGTAGCACATAAGAGAGAAACTACGCCTATAGTGTTGCACCCTCTAGACAAACTAAACTTATAGGGAACTATTGTGGAACATCTAGCTTCAAAAGGAGAAGAAGTTCCATTTAACCCTATAAAACTATCCTAGATATTCTAGAAATGCTATCAACTAGAAAACAAAACTTTTTTCCAAGTTAAGAGAAATAAATGAATAGGAATGAAATGTTGTTTACAAAATGCTAGAAAAGATTTTTTATGAATAGAAAGTAGAACTAAAAAAGACAATGTAGAATGGACATGTCACAAGAGGGAGGGAGCCTCAGCCTAGGATTCCAGCACATTGTGTGGATGTCTATGTGTCACATTGTCATGTGTATTGAGTAGCATGGATAAAAAGATATAACAATCGCATTTTATGATTTCCCAATGAGCATTTATTCCACATGTGTGATTTCATGATAAACCTACACAGTACAATAGAGAGGAAACACAGGCATTTAATATCAAAATAGATAGATAACCAAATAAACTATAAATGATAGAATCTATAGAAATGATAAATTAGATGCTCACAAACTTCTATGTGATTTATCTCCTTCAAATGACTTACTTTTGATATAATAGAAAAGAAGATTGGGATTTCTTAGGAGCTTGTTAGGAATGATCAAGCCCCTACTTTGGTCTTTCAACCTACACAAGAAGACAAATGATAAATAATTAGGAAAAGGTGTGTGCACCTATCCTAAGTGTGTCTAAGAGCTATGATGCAATGAAAAAAAGCTAGGGCTACCTCCTTCATCTATAGAGAATGATATCAGGACTAGATTATGGATTGGGTAATAAAAATAATGGTCTATACTAATTATTTGCAGAGAAACAAAAAGGTGATTTACTCAAACAATAATGAGGAGATTGGTGATTCACCACTTGTGCAATGAGATCAACAAGATGACGAAGGAATAATATTATCAAAGAAAATTACTTTTTATTGCAATACATGATAAAGAGAACAACAAAGATTAACTAACTTGCTCATAGAGATTTGAGTGTTGGAGACGAGGAAGACCTTTAGGGAGAAATCCAATGTTAACCACCTACTTAAAGTATCTTCAATGGTAGAAAAAAGCTAGAGGAATCTTTCAGAGAAGCCTTAACTTCTATAGTGGAAAATCTATCCATGTGATTTCTTTGTATATCTTGCACAATAATTGCAAGAATTCGCATGCAACATAAAGGAAGATACCATGATTACCTGATAGTGATCAAGGAAAGGGACCTATCTAGTATGTGTAATCAATTGAGGGGTAAGTGCAAAAAGACGGGGGACCAAAAAATAGTCACCATGTATAATTCTTCAAAATGCACTCACATTATGAAGATCATAATGTGTGCAAATTATAACATACTCTTGTTATGGCTTGTACAAGTTTTTCAAAACACAAGTATATTATAATGTTCTTGCATTCCTTTTCACAAATCTAATGCCTTTATTAGGCTTGGTACTTGTTTGAATTTACCAATCCTAAAGGTTGGGCATTCAATTTGGTCACCAAATACGCGTTTTACAAAACTCATACAAAAAACACACAAATGTCAAGTGTGCTCTCCACCAAGTTTGTGTATTTTTGATAAAATTCAAAAATGTCACCACTATGAGATAAAATCTATGTTTTATCTTTCTAACCACGTAATTTTTTTAAAATTTGGAATTATTAAGGTCTTGATGTTTTGTAGTGTCTTCCTTTTTTTTTTTCAAAAGCCTATGTATAGTATTTTTGGTGTGATTTTTTTATCTATTCATCCAAATTTTTAAAAAACTATATTTTTACATTCTAGAATCTATTCTAAACACATTTAAAAAAAAAAAAGTTTTGAATTAGGTGTCAAAAAATTTAAGGAGAAGCATGCTCAAATTTTTATTTTTAGGATGTGTCTACTTTGAAAATTCACAAAAAAATATATATTCCTTAAAAAGTTCCTAGAACAATCAAACATAAACGATGTGATGTTAGCTAATTTTCTAGCAAAACAATTTGTGAAATACTTTAAAAAGTCAACATTTTATGGGTAGCACACTAGATGCTATGTTATATTTTTTGACAAAAACAAGAGCATTTTGTGTGCTCCCCCTATTGAACCTCTTAATCTCCACTATTTAAAAAAATAGTAGTTTATAAACTAGAATCTGAGCACTAGGAATCTTGTTCTTGTAATATCTTCAAATTTTGAATATGGATATCTTCAATTTCTTATACAAGATCAGTTTTTACTAATTTTAGAAAAAAAAGTGGCTACTTTTTTATGCCATCATCCTACTACTCTCATAGTTTTCAAAAGAAAACGTTGTTTTGAAGGAAGGGATGGACAATTAAATAGAATCACCATGATAGGATATTTTACGATATCATAGGCCTCAAAGTAAGTTTTCCAAAAAATATAATATCTAATATTTTATGTAATTATTATATTTATTTTCTATTTTTTAGTGAACATAGATTTTTTACTAAACATAAAGGTCTCTATTAGATGCATGTGAAAAAAAAAAAAATTTAGAAGAACAAGTGTGCACTCTATATTGATGTCCTTATTTCAACAAAAAAAATTAATTTAGATATATACCAAAAATGTTAAGCATTAAAGAATAAAATTAATTTGAATTAATAATTAATAATAAGTAAAATATGTGAAAGAATTTATGGAAAATATGCATGCACTAGATATTAGTATTAATGACCTATGTTTAATAAATTGTGAATTTAATTTTTTTATAAAAAAGGTTGTGTTATGGAATAATATCACTCACTAAAAATGTTATAAAGCATAAAAAATAAGTTATTAATAAATTCTTAAAAAATGAGACAAATTATTTTTTGTGATTTTTAAAATAGATATTTTGAATTTGCACATAAAATCTCAAACATCACTAGTTCACAATATTTTAAAATTATTAATAGTTTGCTTGCTATAAGTGATAGAGAGTGAAAATTTAGTTTAAAAAGTTGATTTTAGTGTCCCACATAGCCCAAAATTTGGGATACACTATTCTGGGATCAATCCATGTAAAATCTAATTTTAAATATTGAATAAATCACTAAATACATTTCAATTTTATTTTACATAAATAAACATGGTGTTGATTGATCTAGTATAAGATATGGAATTTGTAAAGAAGAGAAAGGGGATAAGAGGAATGTCTTATTTTCTATTGTTAGGCGGTTTGCTAGAATAAGATTAAAGGGAATTGTGTTACTAGACTAAAATTAATAATTTGTCAATTTTTTTATCAAGGATTGATTTATAGGCATTTATGTATGCTTGCATACACCAGTGTCTTGTATTAGCTTGGTCCTCCTCATGCCTATTAGCAACCTGAAATCTTTCCTAGTACCTATAAGTGTCTAAACTAGAGAAATTTTTTGCCTATGAATCATTTAGAGCCCTCCTTCAATAAGGTATTAAGGTTGACTCAATAAGAGGTAGGATTTGAGTGTGTGGCTCTAAGTGTAAGTGTGGGTGAATGTATCTATGGAGGTAGGTGTTGTGTATAGCAATGGAAAAAGCCCTAGGTAGATAGAATAGGGTTCTAATTGCCTATTAATAGTAAATGCATTTCAAGTACTAGGTAAGTGATAGTTTCCATTATAATCCAACCACTATAATAAACATTCATGTGCACAAATTAACTATTGGAGGAAAATTATGGCTTGTGACCTATGAAAAGGAAAGAACCTAGGAAAGATTATGTAAGTTTGAATTTGTGGGACACATATAGGGAAAATTTTAGTGGTGATTTGTCACCAATTGGTGAATTTTTCACTTTTGGTGTATTAAAAATGGTGAACAGAAACTAATTTTGAAGCCCAATTTTAATTATACTTTTATGTACATTATTTTAGATCATCCATGAATTAATTTTTAAATTTATTAGAGAAGCATTAGATCATCATACTATATATTGTAGTTTGGTCTCCATCACCAAGATACTATATAGGCAAATCTCAATCTAAGTCTAGCTGCCTATCATTTAAAATTTTATTTTTCAAAATTATGTTTCAATTACCTAGCTTTTTACATTAATTAAGGACACATGGTGGTGTGATCACCAATGTAATTCTAGGCAATTAATGGAAAAGGGTAGTGGGGTCAACATTGAAATTATAGATAGTTAATAGAAAAGGGTGGTGGTATCACCAACAAAATGATAATCCATTAAGGGTAAAGGGTGGGGCAATCACAAATGAAATTATAGTGAATTTAGGGAAAACATTTACAATCACCATCATAGGCATTTTATGTAAAATATGTATTATCACCATGTAGTGATCAACATTTTAGGGAAAACATTAATTATCACCATAAAATTATATGTGGTTTAGAGAAACCATGTACCATCACCTCATAATTATAGGTAATTTAGGGTTAATGCATTTAATCACTCATATAAAATATACTATATTTTTTTGGGTATACCTAAGATAACCAAAAGCTTAGTGTGATTGTGGATTCATAGTTAAGAAAATAAATTCTCCATTCACTCATTAGGCTTTCAATTCAATCATTTATTACATTACTAATTTGTGATTTATAGTCCTTTTGATTGGCATATGATCAAGCTATTATGAGCTATCAATTATGCGACATGCGGGTACTTCCTCAAAATTTGGTGAATTGACACATGGTGCAACTCTACTTTAGTTTCTCATTCCATGTGAGTTACAAAGATATAATTGTCAATTTATATCATGTTTTGTATTTTATATTGTATGATTAATCTCTACAATAGTAGTTAGACTCATATGGACCTACATATTTGTCATGTGTTGATATTGACTTAAATTTTATGTTGCAAAGGCCTATGTAATTTTTTAATTGCATATTTCTTACATGTTGATATGGATATAAAACATTATAATTAGTTAATTGCATAGACTTGCATAGTTTTCCAAATTATTCTATATTTGTTTTTTACATAGACTATACCAATGGTCATGGCCTATTGGTTAAGTACAAAATATTTGTTGTATTTACTTCCAAATAAATTCATACCAGTGGTTCAAGTTACAATTGACTTTGAAGAAGGGGTCCTTGATCTCAAATCCTAGCCTAACCAATCTACACTCACCTTTCCATAGACTATGAAATGCACATGTTTTATTTATTGCACACCATTAGATTAAAGTGCATCAATGATTCGTAGGGATCCAAGGAGAAAATGAAGATGGCCAGAGTAGGAGGTAGCACCATTGGCTAGAAAAGGTGTTGTGTAAATTAGGTGTGTCATATTATTTTTTATTATCTCCATGGTTAGAATAAAAAATATATATTTAACAATATACTTGGTATAGGCCCATAGACTTGAAATGATTATCATACCTTTCAAGGACATGTAAATTTTTTTAATAGCTCATAGTACTAAAACAAAGGTATATATTTTCTTTATCCCACACCTTTGAATCAAATTACATCAAAGGTTGATGAGGCTCAAAGGATAAAATGAAGATGGTTAGGAGGCAGTGCCATTGGCTAGAAAAGGTTGTATGTTAGTTGGTGAGACCCATGATAGTTTTATTTTAATCTAAGTAAAGATGTATTGCTATGCATTAGATGTATTGCTTGTTCATTTTAATATATGCATGGTTAACTTTAAGTGAAGATATATTTAAGAAATCTTCTACAGTTGTATAAGTCATTAATACTAGTATAGTCAATAAAGACCATGTATTCCCACACTTGAATGCACTAATGTGGCCAACTTGAAATGATTCCCATAACCTTTTGAGGTTGTGTATAATTTTTTGAAGAGCCTATAATATTAAAAGAAGTGTACATGTTTTATTTATTCTACATTATTGGATCAAACAAAATCAATAGCTCACAAGGCTCCAAAGAGTAAATTAAGTTAGTTAGAGTGAGAGATAGTGTCACTAGTGAGAAATGGTGTCATGTTTTTTTTTGCTCTAAAAAACACAACTAGGGTTGCAATGATTTATTTTATATTTTAAAAAATATTTATAGTCATTTCTTTTCTATGGCCATTTATGGCTCATTACAGATAGATGCACTATTTGTGCATTATATAGTGCTAGCAAAAAAATTAATTCCCAAAAACCAAAACAAAAACTACAGACCCATAATTACATTGTTATATAACCTAGGATCCCAAAAGAGCTTAAAGAACTCCTCATTGAAATATCACCATGAATGTCCATCGAAATATAGAGGGGAAGACAAAAAAACCACTAGATTGCCACTCATGTTGGTTACTGTATCTAGTAGAATTCATCCAATCTCACCACATTTGCAAATCTTTTCACCCATATCACACTCTCCCCTCGGTCTATGCCCACTACTAGCTAAAGAAAAACTTTGCCCACCTTCATCCAACGTTGATACCTAGCCATCTACTACTTGTTCAAATTTAGAATGAAAGGTTGTTTCTCCACCACCTCTCCTAGTTGAAATAAGTTTGGAATGTCCCTTAGCCAAGGAATTCCTACCACCAGCTCTCCATGAACAGTAATGTCCACATTGTCTAGTAGGATGTATGGCTTGAAAACTTCATGAAGAAGGTAGTGGTAGTGGTTTTGAAGAGCTTCAAATCCTTTTTCTATTACAATCTCTAATAATACATCCTACTCTAGAGGGTCCCAGATTGCCTCTCGAGGATCCATCAAAATTCAATTTTAACCAATCACGTTGAGGTGGGGACCAAACTACTTGCTCTCTAGCTGAATGAGACTTTGAGCCCCTAGACCCAAACCATGAAGGGACCCTCAAGCCCTACCAATTGCTTATCATTTTAGCATCACAATATGTAAAAAGGGCATTCTTTAGAGATTTTTACAATAGTATGTTGTTCGTCACTTCCACAATTGCCACCTCCACTTTGTTTTGAAAAGAGAGAAGGCTCATTTCCTTATCTTGGATTATCCTTCTACTCCTCTCCTTCCATAATTCCCATAGTAGGATTGAAGGGTTAGTTATCCACAAAATACGAAAGGAGGCATACTTTTTTATGATTGGCCAAGATTGAAACAAACTAAGTATGTCACTTGGGAGGGCACTAGACCACCCCAATTTAGCACATAGCCACCACTAGCATTCTTGGGAGAATGGACACCCTATAAAAATATGATCCACTATTTCTTCTTAGGCTTTGTATAGCACGCATCTGGATGGTCCATGGAATCCCAACCTCCTAACTTTTTAGCTGTTGGAATTTTCTTTTGAAGGGAAGGCCATGAGAAAGTGCCTTCCTTTGGAAGAAATAAATTGTTCCAATAGAGGTGAAGAGGAATGATGGTCTCAATCTGGTCCCTCTCCCTAACTAGCTATAGGTAACCCTCCTTAACATTATACTACCCCATTTTTTATCCACACCAAATCAATTCATCTTCCCCTTGTCTGAACACAATGACACTATTGGCAAGGGTTACAGTAAGAAAATTGATGTCTCCTGCTAGTAATCCAATGGAAGAGAAATCGTTTCACTTCCATCCCAATGTTCTATCCTCTAGATTAATCAATATACAGTCTTTCAGAAAAACACCCCATATGCATTTAAGATTGTTGTGCACCTATTCCATCTCTAGTGTACTATCCAGACATGGGTAGCCAGTCCACAAATCTTCCCACAAAAGAATCTTTATACCATTATGGATATCCCAAGATAGATGATCTAAGATGACTAGTTTGCAAGTTTGCATGAAATTCCAAATTTGTGAGCCCCTAGGAGGATTAGAAGTTGTTAGGAAGTTGGATGGACTTTCCCCATCAAGATATTTTCTTTGCAGGATTCTTGCTCACTTCCTGTGAGGTTTTTTATACATCTACCTGACAATCTTTTCTCCTAGAGATCTATTTTGTAATAGCTAATTTTTAATCCTCACTCCACCTCCCTTCATTGACTTGTAGATCTTGTCCCATTAAATTAGTGCTATTTTGTCCTTGCCATCATTCCCTTGTCAAAAGAATTTTCTCATCTTCTTATCTAAATCTTTGCTTACTCCAATGGGTAAGGTCAAGAATGACATCAAGTAGATGGGGATGGTAGAGATTACTGCCTTTCACATTGTTATTGTCCTAGCCCAGGACAACCACCTACCTTTCCAAGAAGCTAGTTTGGATCTTACCTTGGTGTTGAGATGATCCCAAAGATTTCTTGAATTGAGGCCTTGGGCCAGTGGAAGCCCCAAGAAAGTGCAAGGTAACTACCCCTTTTTAAAGTTCATAATCCTAAGTATTTCTTGTTCTTTCTAAGTAGGTGTGTGAAAGAAGAAAATCTCTAACTTCTCCTTGTTGACTTCCTATCTTGATGCCTACAAATATTTGGTCATAACAACCTTTAGATGAAAAGACTCTTTCCTTTTTGTAGCTCCAAAGAGCATGGTGTCATGTGTGAACTTTTGATGAGAGATCGCTGGAAGCATACTAGTGACTTCAACTCCTTGAATATTTCCATCCTCGACCTCTTTTCTAAAATTTTTGCCTAGAGCTTTAGCCATAATGATAAAGAGGAAATGAGACAAAGGATCTCCCTAGTGAATACCCCTAGAGGCCTTAAAGAAACCTTCAGGAGAACCATTGAAAAGGATTGAGTATTGGGGGGTTGAAATGCAATTGTAAACCTAATTTAACCATATTTTGTTGAAACCAAAAGCCTCCATCACCTTCAAAAGAAACTACTAGTCCACCCTGTCATAGGCTTTTTTAATGTCCAATTTGACCATCATACTTTGTCTTTTGGTCTATTGTATAGAGTGAAGAGTCTGTTGGGCAATTATGACTCAATCAAGGATGGATCTTCTTGGTACAAAGCTAGTCTATTCATCAAATATGATACTGGACATAATATTTGTTAACCTATTTGACATTGATTTGGTCATAACTTTATAGATAGTATTGCAAAGGGATTCCTTTTTAAAAATAAGTGCAATGAATGTGTTGTTGACCTCTCTGAGTAGCTTGACCAACTTCTAGGAAGCCTCAATGGAATTTGCCAAATCTTGTCCCACCATGTCCTAGCATCTTTGAAAGAAGCTCACTAGAAAACCATCCGAACTAGGGGCTTTGTCAAGGTGCAACTAAAATAAAGCCATATCTATATCCTCAACAAAAAACCTTGCATTCAACATTTTGGTCTGATCCTATGTAACCATAGAAGGGATGTTTTTGATAATATCTTGTTGAGCCTAAAGATTAGACACCTCCAAATTGTTGAGAATGTTTATGAAAAAAGATATTGTCTCCTTAGCCATGGATTTCGGGTCTTCTACTATTGAGCTATCCAATAATTTGATCGAGGAGATCCTATTCATATCTCTTCTTTGCTTTGTAATATTTAAAAAATATTTAGTATCTGTATCCCCTTCTTTAATCCAAGTCTCCCTAGATTTTTCACTCCAAATTTTTTTTTCTTTGGCTAGAATTTATTCATAAGCCAACATCAGTTCCTTATCTTTGGAATAAATTCTATTATCCTTACCATTTTTAACAATCTCTTCCCCAACACCTGTAGATCTTCTTTAATCAATTTCTTGGTCTCAAAATAGTCTTGAAATGATATATATTCCATTCTTTAATATTTTGTTTCAATATTTTCATTCTTGTGATGAAGCAGAACATTTTTGATCTATTGAGATGTTCGTCATTCCACCATCCTTGCACAAGTTTGAAAAAGTCTAGATCTTCCATCCACATATTTTTGAATTCAATGAAAGGATTCCTTGATGGTCTCTTCTCCCCAAGAATCTTTGACTGTATCAGATAATGATTTGAACCCAAACATGGGATAATTGAGGTTTTAAACATGAAAGGGAATGAATCCTGGTCTCCATAAAAGAAAAACCTATCAAGTTTCTCTACAATATTACTAAACCCCTGTTTTACATATGTTACCTAAGGTTGCCATTAATGTGGTTGTCATTGATGTCAACACTCGGTTTGGGCTATCATTGATTCTTATGTTGATGATATACTATGATGGTGTGCTAATAGTGATGTTGTTGATGTTCATGGTTGGATGTCATGCATTATTTAATGTTTGCTGTCAATAGAGATGATATCATGATGATATATTAAGATGGGAATTACAAGCATTAAGATGAGAATTAGAAGCATCAAGATGAGGATTAGAAGTAATGCTAATGTTGGGGAGATGGTGTTGATGGTCTGTAGCATGTTGTATGCTCTCTCCTTTTGTTCCTAAGGAAGTATGTCTTGCTATAAGGAGGCTCTAGTCACTGAATGTAGGTGAAGGTTTCTGCTGCAGGAAGTTGCCTCGAAGACTGATTGGGAGAATGCTCTGCATTCCTCTACTTTTGAAGATATGGTCATGCATTTTAGAAATTAAGTTTAGAGTGTTGAGAAGGTTCTACATTCAAAGTTTCATATCATTTGTCCCTCCATAAAGAAAGTTGTAAGTGACAGAGTGTAGGATTGTATTGTCAGGTGACTATTTTCAGTGTTCGTTAGCTTGTGCCAACTTGTTCCTATATGAAGTGGTGAATTGGCTGGTTGAGAATGATCCTGAGGATCTTGTGAAGTTTCTTGTTGCTCCACAAGGTGTTTTCTGGTTCTTTTCTAGAATAGGCTATGGTCCAAAATGAAGGTGTTGTTGGGTTATGCTTTTTCTTGGCCGATTGAGGTATGTTGAAGGTATGCACCACAAATCCTTTATTATGTGGAGTTCAAGGAGTGTTTGGAGATGTTGTATGGGTCATGTAGACTCATCTAGGAGAAGCACAAGTAATGTTTAATCTTCCATGAGTACCACCAAGTTGTAATGTCTGATATGCTACAAGCCTCATATTTTCTTGCTTAAGGCTGACCTATTTCAATTGTACGAAGCATGCAGATGATATTCATTGAAGGATGATTCTATGAAGAATGTTTAGGACCAGGTTAAGCATGTGTTGGAATCTACAAGGCACGTTCCTCATTCTGGTGTTGAGTGTAATTCATGTTAGGGATTACCCTCTACATGTTTCACATTGTTTGATCTATGACTGACTTGTAATTGTAATATTCTTATTGTCTTTGGCCGACATATAATGTAATCAATGTAATATCATGTATACATTGTAAACCTAGTTGATCTAGGTGATATGTGATTGTTACTATGAGTGCAAGAAGTCAAATGTGGATGTGTAATGCATTATGATGTGCAACTAAAAGGGAAAGAGTAGAAGTAATAAGATCCTATCTGGATTCATATTGAAGATATTTTTGAGACAGAAGGGAAGTGAAGAGTGTGCCTAACTAATTGTTGGAGGCAGTAAGTGAAAGGTAAAACTTCTTGAAGGCTAAAAGCAGTGAGTCACTAAGCTACAGAGAAGACATTTGAGGAAGTTGTTGAAGTTACCAAAGCATAAGAGCAATCATCAAAAGGAGTGAGCTTCATTGTCAGTTTCAAATAGTAGAAGTATTGTCATGCTATAATCTTTTTTGAGTCAGTTCTTAATTCAGGGAGTATTTTCTTCCTTGGGTTGAAGCCCTAAAACAAAGTTTGTAGGGAGTTGTATCTTCCTTGGGAGTGACCCTAAAACCTTTCTTTAGAGAGGAGTAGCTTCCTTGGGTTGTAGCCTTAAAACAAAGTTGTAACAATGATTCTTTTGTGAGGCTAGATTAGGATAGTAGCTCCTAGCAACTTTTCTCATCATGGTTTTTCCCCTTTGGGGTTTTCCATGTATATATGGTGTTATGTGGTGTTGTACATTGTGTTGATCTTTTATGTTTCTATTAATGTTGTAAAGTTTAAATTTCAATTTGCTCCAGAGGGTTTGAGATTTGGTTGAATACTGATTCTCTTGCCTCTTAGTATTAGGTGTGTTCAACAATTGGTATCAAAGACAAGTTCCTCAGAAGGAGATTAATTGCTTAAGGAAGGTCTAAGATGGCATATGATGGATCTAACAAGGCACCTACATTTGATGGAACAAATTACACCTTTTGAAAGCTATCTATCCTCTCTAAGGTTTGGTATTTGGCAATCTATTAAGGATGGTTGCACTACTTCTACTGATGATCCTATAGATTTAGCTGAGATCATGTTGTATGATAACAATGCCAAGGCAAAGAATTCTATCATGAGTTGGCTAGCTGATTCAAAACTTCTGAAGGTAATGAATTGCAAATCTACTAAGGATGTCTAGGTAAAACTTAGTAGCATTTATGAAGGAGATAGTAAAGTAAAGCAAGCCAAGATGCAAATATTCAAGAGTGAATTTGAGACCCTGAGGATGATAGAAGATCAAGACATTGCTAGTTATATTCTCTAGGTGGATGAAGTAGTTAATGGCATCATAGTCTTGGTGGAACAATGAAAGAAAATGAGATTGTGAAGAAGGTTCTAAGATATCTCCCTAAATCTTATAGTCATAAGGTATCTTCCATTGAGGAGTCTCAGGACTTGGATCATTATATAGTAGATCAATTGTTTTCTACTCTCACAACATTTGAAATGAGAGAATTTGAAAAAAAGGGGCTCCAAAGAAGGAAGCAACATTCAAAGTCAATAAGAAGGCAAAAGATGAAACATTTGATCAAGATGGTGACCTTGACAAGGTAGAAGCAAACTTTGTCAGAAAATTGGAGAAGGGCACTGACAAATAAAGAGGTAAGTTACCTTTCAAGTGCTTCAATTGTTAGAGAATTGGTCATTTTGCCTCTAAGTGTCCTAGTACCTTCAGAAGTCTTTGTTCCATGGAGAACAGTTGTTCATCAAAAGATGGGGATCATGATTATTCAAGTGATGATACACTTTTCATAGCCTTGAAAGTTGGTGACAAAAAGAGTGATATTGGAAAATGTAAGAAGTTTGATACCTTGCAAGCTGATAAAGATAATGAAAAATCAATGGTTGTGTGGACTACCTTTCATGCAAAAGAAGAAGCAAATGTTTGGGTAATTGATAGTGGTTTCTCCAACCACATGACTAGTGACAAGGATAAGTTCATCATCCTTAAGAGGAGATGTCAAGTTTGATGGTGACAAGTCAGCACAAATTTGTCGAAAGGGTTCTATAACCATTGATGGAAAGAACAAGACTGAGGATGTTGTCTATGTTAAAGGGCCGAAGAACAATCTCCCTAGTATGTTCAAAGGAATCATTCAGTAGATCAATTCATTGGGGATAAGCATGAAGGGTACAAACTAGGATAAGGCTTGTAAAAGAAAGTGAGCAAGTGAATTTTGTCCTACTATCAAAGGTAGAGGCCAAAAACTTTGTTGATGCTAGCAAAGATGATGGATGGTTGAAGGCAATGGAAGAAGAAGTGCATCAAATAGAAAAGAATCAGACATGGGAACTGTTAGAGTTGGCTATTATTGGAGCCACCCAAGATCTAGGACTTCATGAAAGTACAAGAGAGATCAAATGAGATAATAATGTTATTCTATCATTGAATGCAAAAGATTACAAGATTACAAGAGTTTACATCATACATGAAGAGAGCCTTGCTTATAAAGGCAAGGTGAGAGCTAGAAAGGTGGAGTGGAAAGTGGAGATATTCCTACAACATGTGACAATTAGAGGATGATAACTAATTGTACATGTGGAGGATAAGACAACTCACTCCAACTATCAACAACTCAACACACAACTAGACTCAACTAGAAACACCTAGAAGACTCACTAAGTCAACTTAATATGTGTGAATTATGTGTGATGTGTGAATATTATTTAACTAGTAAATAGTTAAATAATGTGAATTATCCACACAAGGGTAAACTGGTTAGGTGTTAACCCTATTCACACCAACACCCCCCCTTAACTACAACTTAGGGAGTAGCTGACTAAAGCAAGATGCAATGATGAATGATGGGTCCTAGCTACTAGGCCATGTTCTATACCCATGTACAACAAATCTCAAGTGGAGAAAAGGAGAAAACCTCATGGGAGAAAATCCTCTCCAAAAGTGAGAATGCATAAAACAAATGAAAGTGAAAGAAGTGATATTAGAAGGACTCAACATGACCCCGCAAGGACTACTTCTATCACATATGTACAATCAAATACCCCCCATAGGAGAGTAAGTGTGAGACTATAGGTCGCCCCCACAATGAAGTAGCTCCTGTGCTGATGGTGAATGCCTGAAGATGAACACTGGAAAGTGTCATGTACCTGCAAACAACATTTCTCCCCTTAGGAAGAAACAAGTCCAAAGGCTGATGTCAAAGAAAATCACTCAAGGTATGAGGGAAAAAGCCTCATGATGGATGTCTCTGAAAACTGCTAAAATGTCCACATGTCAGAATCAAAGAATGGCACAATGCAATGAGGTGTGACCAATCCAAAATCCTAGGTAGACTCATGAAGAATAACCTCCAAAGACAAAGTAGATGGGATAACAGTTGTACTATAACTATCATCAAAGAGGAGAGATATCCCCTCAAGTGTGTCCTCTAAATCTACAATGTGAGACTCACAAAACAAGTTTAATATACTTGCCAAGAAAGTATCTTGCAAAGCTGTGTCTGAAAGAATGGAATGATCCTTCTCTACTGAAGTAGATGAAACCATGTCGATGTTGATCTTTGAAGAAGAAGGAGGTTGAGGTGATGGAAGCTCATCACTAGTCTCATGAGCCAAAGTAGATGAAAGAACACCAAGGTTCAAGTGACCAAACTTCTCCTCAAAAACATGTTTCACACTTGATGCATGAGTGTGAATATCAATCAATAGATCTACATCATGAGAAGAAGCAAAATGGGAGAATGTATACAAGTGAGATGCATGATCAACCATCCCAAAAGTAATAATATCTCTGCTCTCCAAGTCTCGTATGATCATTGAATCAGGAGTGAACTCAACTATCTTGCACACACCGTAATGAGTAATCTAGTAGACCTAAAGGAGATTGGTTGACAAGGAAGGTACACACAACACATTGTTGAAAGTGCCCTCACCAATATCAATTGTCCCTTTTCTAGATGCATGCATGTATGTATTGTTACCCACCAAAATAGGTGGTGAAGTACATAACTCAAATGAAGAGAACATCCCCTGTGAAGATGCCATATGATGAGAAACTCCTGAATCAAGAAGCCATCTCTCTGATTGTAGACTTGTAGAAGCAAAGAGTGCTTGTCCTTTTCCTTTGATTGTCCCATTGGCAATGCCTACTATCCTTGTATGTGTAGATGATGGCCGTGTCAAAGAAGAGGATGTAATAGGTGATGATGATGGCATTTGGATATTGTGCTTTTGAATAATGTGAGTGAACTCATCAATTTTCTTCTCATAACACTTATTTTCATCATGTCCTAGTTTCTTGCAATATGCACACTTTGGTCTCTCCTTCTTAGATGATTCCTCCTTGGGAGAGGATGAGGACTTAGGTGATTTGGTTGACTCTTTTTCTTGCTCATCGTTCTTGAAATCCTTAGGTTTCTGTTTCTTTCCTTTGCTAGTTAAAGTCTTTTGATCCTTAGAACCTTGACTAGAAAGAAGTGCTTGAGTTCTAGAAGACTTCAATGTGCCCATGTGTACTAACTTAGCTTGGTCCCTTGTGAGTGATGCAACAAACTCATCAAGTGAAGGCATTGTGAAAGCTTTCCCAAGTGCATCCATAGTAGCATAAAAGGTAGAAACAAAAACTGAATAGTCAGGACCAAGCTTGGAAAGGATTGAAAGAATCAATTGAGTGTCCTCTCCCAATTCCACATTGTTTGAGCTGCAATCTAAGTGATTTTAGTTTTGTGAAGAAGTCTTGGATGCTTGCAAAATTGGTTGGATTCAAACCAATTAGTTCATTCTCCAATTTGAAACCTCTCATAGTATCTTGTTTACCAAAGAGATTTTCTAAGGTAGTCCACACTTCATTAGGTGTTTTGCAAGATTCAATATGAAAAAGAAGATCGGGAGAGATAGACAAGCATAGTGTTCCATAGGCTTGATCACATCTATTATACCACTTTCTCCTTACTGCAGTTGTTGTTGGTTTAATTTCTGTACCCATTATTACTCTATGAATTTTCAAACTTCTTAAATGAATCTCCATTTTAGTTTTCCACTCATGATAGTTATATGGTGTGAGTAGAGGAAGTTTGTTTGGATCCATGATGCAAGAGTAAAAAAATAACACAAGTACAACCCCTTGTTACTCAATCAAAGAGATCACCCCCCCAAAAAAGAATGATTGTGACACTTTATACTTAGTGCGATTTACAATTGTCCTAAAGGGACCAAAGAAGGGAAAGCATAAAAATATCTTAAAACTAAGATCCAAAGGAGATTACAATTGCTCACAATGATTAACCACAACAAATAGATCCCTTCAAAACAAGTTTCACTTTCTCAAGTGTCAAAGTGCCCAAGTTATCACTCAAAAGCCAAAAAACTAACAAATGAAATAAAATGAACTTGGTGCTAAATTTGAGAAAAATTCATGGATGGATTTGAAGAGCTCCTAAATACCTTTATTATGCTGCAAGAATCAAAAAAATTGGAGATCGTGGTAGAAAGTTGTGAGGTCAGAAGTGAAAAATGAAGATATGTCTTCAAACTACTATAGCAGTTACCTGTAGTAGAATTTTAGAAAAATACAGACACCACTGCAAAGTGCTCTCTATCAACTTTCCAACGATATCTCATTTTCCCAATTTTGCTTTGAGGGGCAAAAATGGCCACTTGTTGATGGAATATTCCTTCCTGTGATCGGATATGTGTGAATTATGTGTGATGTGTGAATATTATTTAACTAGTAAATAGTTAAATAATGTGAATTATCCAAACAAGGGTAAACCAGTTAGGTGTTAACCTTGTTCACACCAACAGGAACTAGTTCCTAGACTAGATTATAAGAATGTTGTAAGAACAAAGTGGGTGTTCCGAAACAAACTAAATGAAGATGGTGAAGTTATAAGCAAAAAAGCAAGATTGGTGTGTAAGGGTTATTCACAAGTTGAAGGTATTGATTTTGAGGAAAATTTTGCTTTGATAGCCAGGATGGAGGCAATCAGGATGTTTCTTACCTTTGTTGCTGACAAGAACTTCAAGGTCTATCAGATGGATGTCAAGTCAACCTTTTTGAATGGTGATTTGGAGAAAGTGGTCTATATTGAGCAACCAAATGGTTCTATCTATCAGAAGATCTAGACATGGTGTGTAGACTCAAGAAAGCTTTGTGTAGACTCAAGCAAGCTCCTAGAGCTCGGTATGCTTAGTTGGATAAGTACTTACTTTAGCAAGGTTTCAAGAAAGGTACTACAGATAGTAATCTTTACATTAAGGAAGAGGGAGACAAGATTTTGATAGTTGATGTATATGTTGATGACATCATATTTGGTGGAAATGATAATATGTGTATGAGGTTTGCATAAGAGATGCAGAAAGAGTTTGAGATGTCTATGATTGGTGAGATGTCTTTCTTCCTTGGGATTTAAATTATTCAGCTAGATGATGATATCTTTATTTCCTAGGCTAAGTATGTTAGAGAAATGTTGAAGAAATTTGGTATGGAGGATTCCAAATGAGTAAGTACTCCTATGGTTATTGGTTGTCACTTGAGCAAGGCTGACGAGTCACCTGAGGTTGATCATACTTGTTATAGATCTATGATTGGAGGATTATTGTACTTTACTACTTCTAGACCTGATATTATGCATGCAATATGTTTGGTTACCAAATATCAAGATAATCCTAAGAAAACTCATGAGAAGGAAATAAAAAGAATATTCAGATATTTGAAGGGTACTCTGGATTATGGCTTATGGTATCTAAGAGGTAATGACTTTGATCTGAGTGCTTACACTGATGCTAATTGGGCTAGTTGTGTTGATGATAGAAGAAGTACAAGTGGTGGTTCTTTCTTTTTAAGAAGAAGATTGGTTTCATGGCATAGTAAGAAATTAGATTCAATATCTTTATCAATTGTAGAGGTAGAGTATATTGCTGCAACATCTTGCTATACACAAGTGTTGTGGATCAAGAAAACATTAAAGGATATCAGGATACAGTATTATGAGCGTATTCGTATTTTGTGTGATAATACTAGTGCTATCAATATTTCAAAGAATCTAGTGATGCATTCTCGAATGAAGCATATATCAATCAGGTATCACTTTTTGAGAGAGAAGGTTGCAGATAAAGAAGTGAAGTTGGAATATGTTCCAACAAAGGATCAAATTACAGATATTTTCACAAAAGCTCTTGCAAAGGATACTTTTTAGTATCTCTGGTAGAATTTAGGGGTAATTGTCCCTCCTTCTTCTTGCTAGATGCATAGTTGGTACATCTATCTAGGGGTAGTAATTTATGCTATATCTTTTTCCTAGATTGATGGTGGCTACATCTCAAGTGGAGAAGGTAGTGGTTGTTGTTAACAAGGGGACCCTGTTAGTTGCTTCAAGGAGTGTATGTAGTTCAAAGGGGGAGAAGGTTGAAAAGGAGAGTCTCTTACCTAAGGGGAGAAGTAGTTCCCCTTTGTCCTTGATGTCAAAGGGGGAGAATGGGTAGGTGTATGTTGCCATCAATGCCAAAGGGGGATATTGTTGTACATATGTTACCTAAGGTTGTCACTAATGTGGTTGTCATTGATGTCAACACTCAGTTTGGACTGTCATTGATGCTTACGTTGATGATATACTATGATGGTGTGCTAATAGTGATTTTGATGATGTTCATGGTTGGATGTCATGTCTTGTCTAATGTGTGTTGTCAGTAGAGATGATATCACGATGATATATTAAGATGGGAATTAGAAGCAATAAGATGGGAATTAGAAGCATTAAGATGAGAATTAGAAGCAGCAAGATGATTATTAGAAGTAATGATGATGTTGGGGAGATTGTGTTAATGGTCCATAGCATGTTGTATGCTCTCTCTTGTTGTTCCTAAGGAAGTATGTGTTACTACAAGGAGGCTTTGGTCTTTGGGTGTAGGTGAAGGTTTCTGTTGCAGGAAGTTGCCTTGAAGATTGATTGGGAGAATGATCCACATTCCTCTACTTTTGAAGATATTGTCATGAGGTTTAGAAGTTAAGTTTAGAGTGTTGAGAAGGTCCTATATTCAAAGTTTCATATCATTTGTCCCTTCGTAGAGAAAGTTGTAAGTGATAGAGTGCAAGGCTTTATTATCTGGTGGCTAGTTTCAGTGTCTTTTGGCTTGCACCAACTTGTTGTATGAAGTGGTGAATTGGTTGGTGGAGAATGATTCTAAGGATCTTGTGATGTTTACTATTGCTCTACAAGGTGTTTTCTGGTTCTTTTCTAGAATAGGCTGTGGTTTAGAATGAAGGTACTATTGGGTTATACTTCTTCCTGGTTGACTGAGGTCTGTCGAAGGTGTGCACCACAGATGCTTTGTTGTGTGGAGTTCAAGGAGGGTTTGGAGATGTTGTATGGGTCATCCCGACTCATTTGGAATAAACACAAGTAATTTTTAATCTTCCATGAATATCGCCAAGTTGTAATGGTTGATATACTACAAGCCTCATATTTTCTTGCTTAAGGCTGACCTATTTCAATTGTACAAAGCATGCAAATGATATTTGTTGAAGGCTGATGTTGTGAAGAATGTTTAGGACTAGGTTAAGCATGTGTTAGAATCTGCAAGGCACATTCCTTTTCCTAGTGTTGAGTGTAATTCATGTTAGGGCTTGCCCTCTATACATTTCATGTTGTTTGATCTCTCGCCAACTTGTAATTGTAATATTCTTGTTGTCTTTCACCGACATACAATGTAATCAATGTAATATCATGTATATATTGTAAACCTAGTTGATTTAGGTGATGTGTTATTGTGACTGTGAGTACAAGAAGTCAAATGTGGATGTGTAATGCATTATGATGTGTGATTGAAAGAGAAAGAGTAGAAGTAATAAGATCCTGTTCAGATTCATCTTCAAGATAATTTTGAGAAAGAAGGGAAGTGAAGAGTGTGCCTAACTAATTGTTAGAGGTAGTGAACCAAAGGAAAAACTACCTAAAGGTTGAAAACAGTGAGTCACTAAGCTGCAAAGAAGACATTTGAGGAAGTTATAAAAGTTGTCAAAGAAGAAGAGCAATCATCAAAAGGAGTGAGCTTCATTGTCAGTTTCAGATAGTAGAATGACTTTCATGATGTAATATTTTCTGAGTTACTTCTTAGTTTAGGGAGTAGTTGCTTCCTTGGGTTAAAGCCTAAAAATAAAGTTTGCAGGGAGTTGTAGCTTCCTTGGGAGTGACCCTAAAACCTTTCTTCATGGAGTAGTAGCTTCCTTGGGTTGTAGCCCTTAAACAAAGTTGTAAAAATGATTCTTTTGTGAGGCTGAATTAGGATAATAGCTCCTATCAATTTTTCTCACTATGGTTTTTCCCCTTTGGGGTTTTTGACGTATATCTGGTGTTATGTGGTGTTGTTTATTATCTTAATCTTTTATATTTCTATTAATGTTGTAAGCTTTAAATTTTAATTTTCTCTAGAGGTTTTGAGATTTGGTTGAATATTGATTCACCCCCTCTCAGCATTAGGTGTGTTCAATGACCCCAATCTCTGATTAGTCTAGGTATATACTCCATTGGATAAATTGATATCCATTAAATGGTTCTTTTCCACCTAGCCTCTAAAATCCTTCTAGGATTGATTCTCCCCTCTGACACCCCCTCTTTTGTCATTGTTGTTGAGAATGGCATTGAAGTTACCCTCAATTATGTGGTACTGGCTGTCTAAAGAATTTATGAAAAATTCTACTTCCAACCACAACTCTCTCTTCTTGATACATGAGTTTGGCCCATACACATTCACCAAATCAAATTGCAAATTTGAAGATACACTTCTTACTTTACAACCCAACCAATTTGATATAGGTCTCCTAATTTATCCAAGCATACTGACTATGGTTTCCAAAAATTGTAATTCCTTCTGAAGGCCTAGCTATCTATACTACCAAAACATGCCAAGTTCCTAATCTTCTCTTGAACTATTCCATATTCCCATTGGTCATCTTCGATTCTTTAATTAAAAAGATGTATGATTTCAAGAGTTCCATCATGCACTTGACCAAACACTATTTGTTAGGGGCATTTAGGCCCCTAACATTCCATGATAAGAGCCTCATAACTCTTCTGGAAGGGAGACTCCCTTCCTTGATCTCAACATCATTGTAATCTTAATCTGACCTTCAACATTCCCATCCATTATTCTATTCTCCTGATGGGATTTCCTTCCTTTGGATTTAGTTCTATGATAGTTTGGGGTGCTTTCTTGGCTACCTACTGACTAATACCCAATTTCCAAACACTCTCTACCTTGATGTTGTTAGGATCTAAGTTTGTAGTCTCACCAAAAAAAAAAGCTACTCTTCTTCTAATAGTTCCCCTTCCTCTAATAGGACATTATGAAAATCTACTAGTGATTGAGATACTTGCTCTGCATTTGCAAATCCATCCTCAACAGTGAGCCTTGTATTCTCAAAAGGCTCACAAGCTACCAGCATGAAGTGATCATTTATATATGGGTAGGGAAGAGACGAGTCCTTTCGCTCTACCTTTGGGTGAGAGTCCAAACCCACACTTAGGGTTGTATCAAGTTGTAGATTGGCTTCCAATCGTTAGGGAAGTTATAGGGTTTCTACCACCTTCAGGTGCACTAAATTATCCTTTTTCATAAACAAAGTATTGTCCCCAAACCCCTATGCCATGTGGATTGACAAGCCCTTCAAATCTTAATTCTCCTCTACATTTTCTTTCTTTCTTTCTTCCTTTGGTAGTGAATTGATTTTATCTATTGTCCTTGCTTCCTCTGATTTCTTTAGTGCTTCATTGGTATCATTGTCTTGTTTAGATTTGACTTTTATCTTAGCTGGAACCTTTTCTGGCCCAATCTTCTCTACACACTCATGGCCCTCCATATACTTCCCACAAAAAAATAATTTCACAACCTAACCATTGTCTATCAAAATCCTCTATAGCCATCTCCCATTTTCTATGATGATCTCTAATTCCTCCCCAAAACCATCTTCTTGATCAACCTCTACACAAATTTTCACTATTGTAATTGTTTTACCACTAAAGAAATCCTCATCTACTCCCAAAAAGGATCCCAATGCCTCCCCTATTAGCCTCAAAGACTCTAGATCCCAATATTTGAAAAGCAGATTGACCAATCTAATCCACATTAGTCTCTTTTTGATGTGATTCTTAATTGGGTCAAAGTTTGGTTCCCATTCTATTCTATAAAAATTAAATCCTTGAAGAAAAGGAGGCTACAATACATGATTTCATTTTTTAGTTCTTTGATTATGCATTCAATCATAAATAAATCATTAGAAAAGGTTCTGATTCTTACCCATTTGCCAAAATTGTTGCAGTACCAATCCATTATCTATTGCCTGAGGCATCCTTTGCTGCACCATTTGACAAAAAGGGATTGTTCCTTGAGATGCTCCATTATCAAGGCTAGAATGTTCAAGGGTATGTTGAAACCTTTGCTTGTCAAGGGTCTTTTGTTATGCATCCTTCTTTCCTCCATTATGTATCCATTGTTTTGATTTCTAACCCTCCTATTCGCCCCATGAAAGTCCATTTTCTCCATCTCCTCTCCACAAAATATGAAGCATCAATAACCATTTTTTCCAACCTACCCTCCACCTAGTAGAATCATATTTGTCCCTATGGCAATGTCTAGTATCTCTGAAGGCATCATTCTCCATCTGGCCTTGTCTTCTTTTTTGCCCAGAGTTTGTATTCATGCCATCCTTTTTAAGCCATAAAATTCATAATGAGAAATGGTGACATGTTAGTTGACAATTCTTGTAATAGTTTTATTTTAATCTAAATGATAATAAATATTATTAAGTCTATTCCCTACATAATGATTAAAATATTAAAATGTTGTCTTTCATCACCTTTTTACATGACTGTTATATTCCCTAATTTTCTATATTATCTCATCAATCTCACATCTTCTTCTGTTAATTCACCATAACTAGTTTAATTTTCTTTATTTAAAGTTATTAGTGATTCTCATATGCATAACTTGATATTATAAGTTTGGAGGGAGTTAGTGGATAGGGCTAACTTCCCTAAAATCCTTGATACATATTCCCACCCTTATGGTAAAAAGAGGTAAACTTGTGCAACAAAACCTCCTTGGATGGAGATATAAGTGTTATTAACCAATTGGTAGACTAGTTGGCAAGGCTTGTGCAATAAATGAAGATACACCATAATCTATCTAAATGGTTTTTCATGGAGATTAATTAATTGAATATTAAAATTGCTACATTGGCACAAAAATATGAGGGGAAAATCTTGGTTCCTAAGGAGGAGGATAAATTGGCCCTCAAGTATTGGAATTCTATGCATGAAATCCTCAATCTTAACATGAAGAAGGATAAATTTAATGATATATTGTAGCTAAATTAGAAGAGGAGGTTAAGGAGTTAAAAGTGTGTTTGAAAAAGAATGGGAATGTTAAATGTTCAATGTTTGTGTAATGAAATAATTAATTACAGTTTATTAAGCTTACTTAGGGCTTCTTTAAGTCATTTAGGTTTTCTTATCTTGTAAATATAAAACCAAGATATCATATGTAATTCATTAATCCAATTCATTTATTGCATCCAATATTGTGCAAATTCATCCTCTTTGCTTTCTTCTCCTTTAGAAGGTAAAAAATTGGTTTTGTAGGTGATACCGGTGGCTTGAGTTAATCAGTGACTCTCACATGGTATCAGAGTTCCAGATTTAGAAGCCCCTTCTTAGATCTAGAGAAAAAATGAGCAAGAGTCATTTGGATGGTGCATTTGAGTCTTCAATTGGATTTAGAGTAGTTAAAATAGTTAGATTAGCCTTTTATTTGGCTTTATTTAAGGTTTGTAGGCTAGATCTACAAGGGTTTGAAGAGGGTGTTTTTTCCAGATCTAGAGGATAACAACAATTTTAGAGCATATTGGGCCAAATCTGACCCTTCCATCATGCTTAGAAGGCCTCAAAACACTAGAAACGAATGTCAATTCTCCAAAAAATTTAACTTCTTTGACCTTGTGTTGTACAAAATTTAAAAAAATTAAGAAAAACATAACCAGGGTGCACCCTTCCTGATCCAAACAAGGTGTCACATTTTTGAGCTGCCAACCTAGTTTTTGGACCAGGTAGGGCCTATTTTTGGGCCTAGTAGTGCCCACAAACATCCTTTTGGGTTTGTTGAAGCCAGTTCAATGGGCACCACCCGTGACAGGCTTCATTACCCAGGAATCCACCCAACATCAAAAACTACAACCGTTGTCACCGATGAAGACCTCTGCACCACCTGATCTCTGCCTAATTGACACCATGATGCTATCATGCCACTCTATTGACTTGCCACCCTTCTTCAACTCATTCACCACCCAGACTGGTGGTGCTTCCATCCAACCACCAGAACAGTGCAAGGAGGCCTATTTTTTTGCCTATTTTTCCCTAAAGGAGAGTTTTTTTATCTTTTTTGCATAAATTTGGGATACTGAGTTTATTTTTTGCAAACAAATAGGTGTTGAAAATCTTGTTCCGAGCACAATCTAGTGGTGTAGGTAATTTTTTGAGATTTTGTTGTTGGTGCAATTTATTTCTTCTTGAAGTCCAAATTGCATGTTTGACTTCCAAGCTCATAACTTTTTTCCATGATCTCTAATTTTCACGATTCTTGTGATATTGGAAAGGTATGGAGGAGCTCTACATAGCTATATATGCACTTTTTTCAGATTAAATCCTAGGTATCTTTTGTCTAGTTTGGTATTTTTATGGCTTCTATTTGATATTTTGGACATTTTGGCACTTGGAGAAGTTTTGTTTTTTTGTTGGGCTTCATTTATTAGTGTTAATTAGTATTCAAATTGTTGATCTTTGATTTTATTATTTGAGGAGATATCATGGGTTTTTCTATTCACCCTTCTATGGTAAGATTGGATAAGGATAATTATGAGTCTTGGGGAAAGGGCATCTTGACATATCTTAGGTGGTTTAATCTTTTTCCTTATCTTTACAAACTCATACTTGAACTAGATACACTAGGGAGGAAATTTGCATGGGGAAGTTACATTGATTATGTTGTAGGATTGTTTGGTTCCAGTTTTGATGATGACATTTTGTGTGTGTTTTTAGACCTTTAGTGTCTAAGTGTGCACTTTGGCCATGCATTTGGGAGTTGTATGGAGACCCTCATGTCTCACCCTTTCCAGATGATCCTACTATAGATTCCCTCATAGCCCTTGATGATGTAGATCACATACCCTTTGATGATGATATAGTAGAGGAGCTTGCATTTTTGGTAGGTCTTGCTAGTTTAGATGACACAGAGACTTGACTTGCTTCTCCTTCTCCTCCTATCAAGATCACATCTTCACCACTTGTTGCTACATTTGAGTCGAGGGTTGCTTCTTTGAGAGCTTCTAGTGATTCCTTGTAGCAGGACATTATCAGTCTTCTAGAAGTAGCTCACTAGGACACATATCCACTAGATATATCATTGCTATTTGTAGAGTCCCACATTACATATTTGGAGGACCACATTAAGGACATTTGTCTTCTATTTGATGATAGCTTTATTGGAGTTGCATCACCATTATATTCTTCTAAGATTATTCTCCATTCTCTTAATCAGTTACAATATGATAGTGGATTGAAGTCCTTTGAGTAGTTTTCAAGAGATTTATCATTGTTGTCTTTGGATCATGTGTAGAGTTCAAAGACATTCATTCTTCTTCTTGCATATTCCCATCTGGTCTTAGATGTTGAGTCCTTCCATCACTTATATTTTGTATTTTCTCTTTTGGAGAGGGTTCTTTTTGCCACAGGGTTTTTCTCCTTTTCTATGTTTGTGGGAGATTGTTTGTACATGGGTACCTAACATGGCTTTGTACCTAGGACCCATCATTGTCATTACATTATTTTCATGTTTTTCATTCTCCCTAAGTTGTACTTAAAGGGGTGTTGGTGTAATTAAATAATTAATTACACTTTATTAAGTTTACTTAAGGCTTTTTGAAGTCATTTTAGGTTTTCTTATCTTGCAAATATAAAAGCAAGATATCATATGTAATTCATTAATCCAATTCATTTATTGCATCCAATATTATGAAAATTCATCCTCTTTTCTTTTTTCTCTTGTATAAGGTAAATCCTTGGTTTTACAAGTGATCCTAGTGTCTTGAGTCAATCAATGACTCTCGCATTCAAAATACGAGACTAAGGATGAAGGCCTTGTGATGCATAAGGGAAAAAGATACAAAACTCATCCTAGTACCAAAAAAGGCATTAGTGGTAGAGATGGTCACATATTTAAGGAAGGATTCTTCTCTATGGAGCTAGAAGCAACCTAAGTTCTACACAAACTTTAAGTTATTTGTGTCATGGGTCGTCTAGTGTTCATTTTTTGTCTTTGTATTATTTTTGGTGGTTTTCTCTAGTTTTGTTTAGCTACTTGGTAGCTCTCTTTTATTCTCATTGTAGTTGGATAGCTATTTTTTTTCTATAATTTTGGCTCTATAAAGGGTTTATGGTCCCTTCAAAACCACCTTATCCTAATCTAAAAATAAATATTTTACAAAAACATACATAGTTGAATCCAGAAGCTCTTTACTCATTGACATGGACTGTGGAAAGCTCATGCCTACTAAATATTTTACAATTTCATAAACACTACTTTAACACTTTTCTAACATTGTTAAAGGAAGATGTTGCCCTCAAATGTGAAAAATATAAGAGGAGGCCTATAGAAGAAAAGAAAGGCCTCCATAATATCTTATTTCAATACATAACAAGGAGATGATGTAGAAGGGGAGGGTCCATCAAGAATAAATAACCTATAAAGTGCACCTAACATTGAGGGATTCCATTTGGATGACTTTGATAATGGGAATGTCTCTAACAAAAATCTTAAAGGAGATAGTCATCATGTGGTTCTATTTGGTAGTGAAAGTATGAATAATGAGTTCATATGCAGAGAAAATGTCCATGAGCTACTAGTAGTACTGACTTGAAATATAAAATATTTTGAAAGAAATGTAAAGAGCATTAGAGGGATATGTCAAGAAATTTTTACCTTGATTGAGTCTGTAAGTATCTATTCATAGAACTAGTAGAGAATAAAAATGGAGAGGGCATGCCAAAACTATGTCACTAGAGGATTTATAGCTAGAAATATAAGAAAGATAAGATGTTGCAACTAAAATTAGACATGATTGAGAAGCATGTAGATAAACTTTATGAAATGGTAAATGTAAATAAGAGTTGAAGTCAGTGGTATGCTAGAAAATTAATTTATGTGCTTATGCTAAAATGCAACTGAGTATAAAGAATAAATACAATCACAAGCATAGCTAGTTGTTATTGGAGGTTCCATATCTTTTATCATTGGAAAGATGATGGAATCAATTCAAATGTCCAACACTATACAACTCACAATTATATTCCATATATTAAATAAAGGTCAGATGATGATAGACTTTCCAAAAAATAAGGATTTAATGTAATTTCATGGAATGTCAAATTCTCCACTTTTGCATATGTCTATCAATAGTGGTTGGGAATGGGTTTAGTCTTTGGCTATGGTGGAGAAGTAATATCATATACAAGAGAAATTGAATTATATGACTTTCTTTTCCTTGTCTTTAAATTAGGCAGTGACCATTGAGAATACTTCTTAGGTGTGCATACATTTTTATACTATAGACAATCATATCCACTAGCCTCATCTACTTGTAGTTCATAAATGGAAATAAAATTCTACCTCTACTAACCTTATGGAAATCATCAAAAAGAGTTTGATGTATATTGGAGGCTTGGACAATTTGGCAATGGCAAGGAATCTAGTTTGTATTGGTGTGGATGAGGCATCAGTCATGTAGGGTCATAGAAATGGACTTATTATTAATTTGTAGACATAATGTTCACCATAAATGATTGAAATTCAATCCATGGCCTATAGACTAAATTTGGATTTTCAAGTTGTTAGCCAATTTCCACTTATTTTGAGAGTCGAAGATCTTGTGTGAGAGGAGTATACATATTTTATAGAAGTCCAAAAATAATTTTAGAGTATAAAATAATTGCTAAACGACTTACTCGAGGTAATAAAATACTTAAGTATGTTGATGCCAAGAGGATATCATTACACAAAATGGAAAATAGATTGTTTTAAGAGTACCAATCATTGCTGGGACTATTCTATTAAAAATGCCTAAATCACATAAATAGGTTGGCATTATTCACTAATGCTGAGATATTATTGACTCTATTTGGGATTCTTCGCTTATTGGAAGAAATGAATGCTCTATCAAAAAAAGAACAAGATAGAAAAATGTAAATTATAGAATACTCAAACCTACAAAAAATGACATGTCTTACTCTATACAATCTAGATGTTAGTCAAACTAAAGCATTTAAGGGTCCAATGTTTGTATGTTGTAAAGTAATGATGGGCATTTAATGCCTAAATAAATTTATAGAGTATAATGAAGTAAGTAATTAATGTGCATCAATGCATAGATATATGATAGAATTACACTACTTTAGTAAAGCCGGTCATAGCTCTAAGGTTAAAAAAAGTGTTAGAAGGAAGGATTTTAATGATCTTATCTTCTATAAAGAATACATTATAGGAAATTGTAAGAAGTCTATCATCTAAGATCAAAGAATGCTTTCCTTGGGATGAACATCTAGAAGCAATGACAATAGTTTATCCTTAATATTAGAATTCCATTAGTATATCTTCTATTAGATCACCATAGGGTTTTTAGAGAAAGGTGAGGTACTTGGCTAATAATATTAGTAGAGTGATAGAAATAAATGGAGAATAGATAGAAGGAATTATAGATAAGACAAAGTTGGTAGAATAATCTATTGAGTTCACATCAACAATGAATGAATAGTACAAATTCCTCGACTCTCCTTTCAAAGATGGTTCAATAACCAAGTTATGGAAAACCTTAAGTTGACTGAAATTATATGATATTCTATTTTATAATATTTAAAGCTTGTATGTCTAGGCCAATGTTGATTCTATGTTTACTAGAGGATGAAACCATTTTTAGTGCCTTATCATTTTTAAGTAAAAGTTAAGAAATAAACCTAAACAAATATTAGAGAATTGTTTGAGGCCCTATACAACCAAATACGATGGTCAAATATTTTCATTTGATAGATCTATTGCAATTTGGTAGTTTACTTATGAAAGAAGAGGTGTGACAAATATTTTATCTCATCCAGAAGGAAACTAGCCAAGTACTTTGAAAAGGTTTTTAAAGGAGCCAGTTCAAATAGCATACGAAGAAAAAAAAGATGGTTAGCAACCAATGTCCAACATGAAAAAACTATAAAATTGACAAATTACTTCTTTTGATTAATAAACTAAGTTCAAATGATAATTTCTCCTAAATCAAAAATCTAGATGTCAATTTTATAATTACTTCTATCAATTTGAAGAAATAGTAGATTCATATATTTCAAGGGTGGTGGTATTATTTAGTTTCAATTTCTTCATAATTTTAATATTTGTACTTTCAATAATGGATAAGTGCATGAAAATGGGTGACAAAAAAGAGATCAAAAGTGGTCACTTTTTTCTAAAATCAGTTGAAACTAAACTTTGATGAGTAATTCAAGATGTGTGCACTCAAAATTTGAAGATATGATAAGAATAAGAATTGTATTTCTTTAAATATAGTTTCGAAACTACTAATGGTTTTTTAAATGGTTAAGGTTATGGTGGCGAAATTCTAAGTGCACACAAAAGTGTTCATGTTTTCATCACTAAAATATAACATAGTGTCTAGTGTGCATCCCTTAACTTTTGTTGCATTAGGTATTTTTAAAAACATGTTTGTGGATGATTTTTTCATAATTTTTTATTGAATATTTTTTTGATGATTTTTCTAAGTGTATGCATCCTGAAGATTACACCACGAAGCATGTGTGTCACATAACTTGCACAAAAATAATTAAAACTATCATGTTCTTTGAATGTGTATATAATTAACTATATAAGAATCTTATATATATTTTTTCAAATTTGGATATGCGGGTCAATAGTTATAAAAAAATTAAAAAAATATATGTATTAGAGGAATATAAAGGCACTTATTAGAGAAAATAAAAATAAAATCCTTAACTTGTTCAAAATATTAAAAAGATTGTATCAATAGAAAGATAGAAAGTATCTCTTTATTTTGGTGATGCTTTCATAAAATTTTGTTGAAATACATGTAAACCTTATGAGGTTGAAGTTTGAATTTGAGTTTTTTTATTTTGAAAACATAAATTTAGGAGCCACAAGAGGTGTCCAATCCTCAAGCTTGGAAACCCAAGCCTAAACGGGTGGGATTATAAAAAAAGAGAATTCAAGGCATTAAAAATGCATACACATTAAAAATGTCCACATCATGCTTTTCATAATGCAAATATATTTTGGTGATAATCTTAGGGTTGGCCACTAATTTGTCCCCCATTTCCATGCACTTACCCCTCTTTCTTTGTTAGAAAATAGAGTCAATATAATTAATCTAGTGTAAGTATTTGTGAATGTCCTCATGCTGAAATGAATTCTTTCAAGTAGTTAAAATAATAGTGATTACAGTAATATTTTATGCTCAAATGGGTTAAATATATTAAGTTTCAAATAGTTCTTACAACAATTGTACTTACCACATAAATTTACAAAAGGATAACATTATATTTACTACTAAAATTCATAAAATGTCATTTCTAACTAAAGCACACTCGATAAAACATGAGAGGAAAAATATCTCTAAAAAACTCTACTAAAATTGTATTAAACTTCATAAATTTTGTTCAACTCTTTAAGTTGTGGGGAAAGTACCATGTACTTATGATCCACCATGTTAATTTATTATGTCCCCCTAACACTTGATCAATCCTAATGTAGTGTAAGAGCATGAAAATGGGGGATAAAAAGGGGGTCAAAAGTGGCCAATGTTTTTTCTAAAATCATCTAAAGATGAACTTGGACAAGTAATTCAATACATGTGTATACTAGGGAAAAATCCATTGTTAGATCACACCATGCAAATCAAGATTAAAAACCTAGATACCTTCAAGAAATCTAAAACTAGATGATTAAAACAACATGCAACATAAACGAGATCACCTAGATGCTTCGATTCCTTGGTCCAATTATGATTTGTTGATTGCTTGTGTCTTGCAGCACAATGACGAAGATGAAGATTGATAGGTGAGAGAAAGATAGGTAGAAGTTGATAGATGAGGCAGAATTTCGGTAGAGTGTTAGTGCTTCAAAAATTCATCCATGCCAAATGGCTTGAAAATGGATGCATTTATAGGAAAATATGAGAGAATGGAAGGATAGAAGCTTCCAATTTCATGATTGACAATTGAATTGGAAAGTTGCATTGTGCAACTTGGGAAAAGAAAAGGAAAGTGGATGAGTGACTAGAGAGATGAATTAGAAAGTGGCTGAGTCATCTCAAGAGATAACTAGAAGGTGAGAAAAAATGAGTGAAGTGATGAGTGGAGAAGAAATTGCAAGGTGGAAGAGATAACTCAAGAGGTAATTAGAGTCATCTCGAGAGACAAAGATGGAAGGTGGACCTAATAATTTAAATAATTTAATATTATTTAAATTATGAGGAAATGTGAGGAGTGATAAATAAAATAAAATAAAATATTCATTTTATTTAACTTAAGAAGAAAGTGGATTAAATAAATAAATAAATTTTATTTATTTAATAATGTGAGGGATAAGATGAATCAAATAAATGTTATATTTATTTAATTTAATAGAGGAAAATGCTAGTTAGGATGGCGAAGGGATAGTTTAGGGCAAAAATACTATCAGATGCCTAGATGATGTGACATTGTGACAAGTGGACATTTTTGGGTGTCTACATTTTGCCCCTCTTTGAGATGATGTTTGAGATGATGAGATTTATGTCGAGTTACATCATTTCAATTAAGCTAAGGTACGGGTAGAGGAAAAAGATAGGATTATGGAAAGAAAGACAAGATGTGGATGGAATGATAGGATGATGATGCCCCCTTCGAGAGGATAGGAAAGTTGGACAAACATGGGTAGGCTCTCAAAATGAAATGGATTAGTTGAAAAAGATTAGAGAAGTGAATGGATAGAAGAAAAGGAAGATGCATTATGTTGCAATGAAAGTGAGAACCATATGTTTGATATAGCACAAGACGTTTTGCACCAGGGTATAAGGACCAAGGTGATGATGTGTCTCATGCCCCAGCATAATACAACCTTGCCCAGATACAAGATATGAATATTAGCTGGGAAGCTACAGATGCAAATGCGAGATAAAACTGATAACACACACAAGAAAGCAAGCAAGCATGCACAAATGATTCAAAAACAAACAAGGTATTGCCCCTGTCAAGCCATAAACCAATGATTAATTGCTGATTGATGACAATGATAGTGTGATCATGATGGGGAATGATGCATCCCTAGATCAACACAAGGATAATGATGATTATTGATTGACGATTGAATGGGTTTACAATGAGACTAGGATCAAGACCATTGATTGCGATTGGACAATTTGATAAGCTTGATTGACTTGATTGGTATGGATAAGGATGACTTGCATTTGAGTTTATTGGATGGATGAATTGAGATTGAAGAAGAAGTGATAGATTGATAATTTGAGGAAATGATTGCTTGGAAGAAGTGTTTTGAAAGATTGATGAATTGAGGGAGATAGATGATAAAAGAGATGAGAAATGGAATAAAGACGAATATAGTCTATGCCTGAATCTGGGCACTTCCTTCATACTCTAGACTGCCTACATACCCTTGTCCACGGGATCAAGGCTTTTAATGATAGAAATGGGATGTAGTTATGATTTTGTGTTTTATTGATGGGATGAAGGTGAAAGTTGATAGATTGATGTGATTTGGTTATAGATTGGTTGTATTGATTGATATATGATGTTGATGTGATTTTGATAGGATTTGATTTGATGATGATTTTGATGATGCAATGTTGATGATTAAATTTGATGATTAGACTAATGATTGGGTTAATGATTTGATTGATGAATTGATTGCTGATTTGATTGATTGAATTGGATTGATGTGATTGATTTGATTTTCATGATTGAATTTGATGATTGGACTAATGATTGGATGATTTGATTACTGATTTGATTGCTGATTTGATTGGAGTTTGATGATTGATTGAATTAGATTGATTTGATGATGCGATGTTAATGATTTGATTTGATTTGATGATTTGATTTGATTGAATTGGATTTTTGTTGGATTTTATGACTTTTGTATTTTGGGAATATTTAATTTTTTTGTATTTTTTTAGGACTATTTTATGATTTTTTTTTTGGATTTTTTCAGGACATTTCATGATTTTTTGGATTTTTTGTCAGGACATTTTATGATTTGTTGGATTTTTTCAAGACATTTTATGATTTTTATGGATTTTTTCAGGACTTTTAGTAATTTTTTGGATTTTTGGTATGTTTTGATGTTTTTTTTGGGTTTCTTCAGGACATTTTATGGATTTTTTGTGTTTTTTGAATGTTTGGGATGTTAATGGATTTACAACTTTGGTAGCCTTTGTGATAGATACTAGTGACGAGGGAGGACCAAGTCTAGGTGCAAGAAAGGATATAGGATGGATTAGGATGAATGAATAAAAAGATGGACGATAAGGGATGAAAAGGAAAATGCATGATAAATGATTGGATAAGAGGATAGGTGACATCAAATGTATGCATAAGAGAGATAGGATGTGATCTCAAAGACTATGTCGCATAGGAAATAACATGCCCCATTCTAGGTAAGCTGCTTAGGACTTTTCATGACAAGGCTCAGGATGATAGGTCTTATGCTAGGATTAGGATTATGACAATGGGATTATAATAGGATGAAAGGATGGATTGGAAAGGATAAGGTACATCAAGAGTTTTTTCCAAGGCATGTTTCAACATTTTGCCCCCAATCTTTATCAAGATCAACAAGAGGAAGAGAGGATGAATGGACTCAGTAGGGTAGGTGTATAAATGTAATGGATAGGGATAGTAGGAAAATGGATAGGACAATATAGGATGAACAGTGATAAGGTGGATGAGACAAGGTACCCCCAAGTGTAGGTGACATAGAAGATCAACTTACGCATGATGCCTATTTGCCAAGTTTTCATCATGGTACTTATCCAGGGCCCCTGTTTGCCAGGTTTTCACCGTTGGACGAAGGGATTTCTCTTTACTTTTTTTCATTTTTTTATTCTTTTTGATTTTTTGACTGGGATAGGTGGATATAGATGAAAGGGACTCAAATGTCTAGTTCCACGAAAGGTGATAGTCCCGCTAAAAAGATATTGTCACATGGACCATGTCAAGTGTCATTATGCTCAAAGATGTTGGTAAGGAGATGACATGAAAGTGAGATGGAGTAGGTAGATAATGGAATATGGTAGGTGCAACAGGGGATTATGATGTGGATTATGGATGGAAAGATAGGAGATTATGATGTGGATTATGGATGACTTATGGATGGAAGATTTATGCAAAAGCATGGACCATAGGGAAGTGATGAGGAAAATATGTAGGATAGTGAATGAAGGATGGGGAGATGAGGGTATGCGGAAGTGTTGTGGGATGGAAAGGAATCATGACCAACAGTTGCACACACCATGATAAACATTGAAGCTCTTGGTTGGATGGTGGTGTAGGAAGCAATGGGGATGTTTGCTTAGGAGATGGATGACATAAGCATTTGAGGACCCACATGGGCTTAGTATTTTTATGATTTTTCCGTTTCATGTGGGATAGAGGATTTTGCTACTTTTGGATGGAATGGAAGGAAGGAGATGGTTGGGATTTGCGAGAGGTGGATACCTCATTTGACTTAATGGATTTTTGCTTAGGGACCCACATCTTTTTTAGATTTGCTTTGAGGTGGGTGGTTGTATGCAGATTTAGAGATGGATCTGAAGTAATCACTTGTTTCTTGGGGACCCACACGTTTTTCATTTTTGCTTTGAGGCATGTGGGTGTATGCAACTTTTGATATGGATGTTTCTTTGATTCTTGGCTTTTGTACCCTAAGGCATGAGGATTTGTAGGATTTTTTGTTTTATAGGTAGAGGCATCCAGATTTTTGCTTTTGAATCCCTTGGGGTGGATGGAAGGAGAGAAAGCTTCATGCTTAGACAATATGTGCGTTTGCTGGTCATGATTGGGATTTTTAGAGGGTTTATGGATGGATGGATAAGGTGTTGGAAGTAATGGAGGTAGGTTCGATGGAGGGATGTTAGGATTTGGAAGAAGTGCAGGCAAAGTGGATGGCAGAAGGTGTATGGTCACATGCATTTGACATTTGTAGGATGATGGAGGTGGAATGGCGACATATGATTTAGGTGTATGATGGGATTTATGGTGGAAAGTGGTGGACATAGGAGGCATGGAAGAAGTACCAACATTGTTAAATTCTTGACCTTCAGGGGTGTATCCAAGTCCAAATGAGCATGGAGGGACATCAACATGGATTGGCTCCAAAATACCTTGTTCAAGAGGGCCTAAACCCTTACCTTGATAGTTCATGTTTTAGGGGATGTGATCAACAATGGGACTAGGTGTAGGTGTAACACTAGACAAGCGTCCTTTATTAGATGGAGAAGGTGAATTAGAGGATAATGGTTGGTAGTGTTCTAAGGAGGAACAGTCATGGATAAAGGTGGATAGACTAATAGGACATGATGGTGGAGTTGCGATAGGGTCAATAGTAGGTGATGGAGGATCATTAGGATCTTTCTTTTTCTCATTATGATCCAAGGTATTGATTTGATCTTCTATGTTTATGTGTTCTTGGGAGGCACATGTCTCATCATGACAAGTGGAAGCTATCTCATTAAGGTTAGATGGAGGATGGATTGGAGAAACTTGGATATCTTGCTCATGGATGGATATGGGATCATGGATAAGATCAAGGTGCTCATAGATAGCTTCTTCATGGGTAAGTTCATCTTGATCATGGAAGAGGTAAATGTTATGGATGGGTTGCATGAGTGGAATGTAAGGGATTTGATCTTGACTCAAATTAGGGACTAATGTTTTCACATACTTAGGATCATGCTCTTGATAGACCTCTTGGGTTGTTTTAATGGAAGGAGATGACTCTTGGATAGGCTTTTGGTTGACAACATGAGGGTATGATAGGTCTTGATGTAGACTCATGGGAGAAGTCTTTTCAATAAGCTTAATGGTTTGTGGATCACATGGTGGAGTTGGAGGAATAAGCAAGGTATTGGGAGAATATGTGATAGGCTCATGAATGGGACTTTGATGACCTAACAATGATTTATTCCTCACTAATAGCTAATGGATCACATCCTTTGCAAGTGTATGGTTGAATGAACAATGATGGTGGAAGTTGAAGGCTTTGGATTAGGACTTGTCGGATGGATAATGGGATTAGCTGGGCTAGGACTTGGGCTAGATGGAAGGATACAGGGATTAGATGGATTGGTTTTATCTAACCCAATCTCACCACAATCTTCTAGGTTCTTGATCAATCGTTTTAATTGTTTACAAGCAGATATGAGATGGCCCTTACACCTATGGTATGCACAATATTCATTATCTTTATACCAATGGGGTTTAAAGTAGATGTCTTCAAAGGATATTATTGGTGGTAGCTCAATCAAATTTTGTTGGACCAATTGTTGTAGCGTCATCCCTAAGGGATCCTTTAGTGGAGGGATTGATGGATTAGAAGGTTGACATGAAGGTGTTGGGAGAGGACTAGTTGACTCATGTGTTGGCATGTGCTCGGATAGTGATAGAGGATGCTCATAAGATGCTTGCTGCAGGTTGGTGTCTCCCTTGTCAAAGGCTATTAATGCTTGATGCAAAGGTGAGCTTAGGGATACTTGATTTATGTACAAATTTTCACTTAGACTTGAGTCAAAGGTTATTGGGTCTTGTTGAATAGGTGGACTTAAGTCTATTAGGGCTTGTGGCAAGAGTGGACTTGGATTCACTTGATTTATGTACAAATAGCCACTCGGATTTGCATGTTCATGTTGTGGGGGCCACTGATAGTCTTGTGAATGGGTTGATGATGAGGTGGCATGGTAGGATGTGTAGGTGAAAGATTTTGGGGTATGGATTGTTGTGGATACTGGTTGATATCAGAAGAAATAGGGTATGGTGATGTGGTATTTCTATGGGAAGATGTGAGATAAGGTGATGTGGCATTGTTATGGTAGGATGTAGGATAAGGTAATGTGGAAGAGATTTGAAATATAGATGGATTTGATTGATAATGAATAAGATAAGGTGATGGGGAATTGTTATGATAAGTAGATGGATTAGATTGGTATGAAATGGAAGGGGACACCACATAGGAATGGGGTGGAATTGGTTGGTGTTGGATGGATAAGGGATGATGATGTACTTGTTGGGCTTGACATGTGTCCTAAAGGTGTTGGGCCTGTGCTATAAGATGTTGTATATGAGGTGATTGGCCTACTTGAAATTGAAGTTGTTGAATCAAGTTATGGACATGTTGAATCATTTGTTCGCTTAGGGGTGATCAGCTTGTTTGAACTTGGTGAAGTAGGTCAATGATCTCTAGTGCCATGTCCTCTAAGGTTGGCATGGTGTAAGATGGTATGGGTTGGACTTATGCGACAAAGTTGAGACTCTTAGATTGATTAGTTTTCTTGATTGATTGATTGGATTGGCTTGGTCAATTAATTAGATTGGTTTGATCAGTTGGTTGATTGGATAATATTATCTCTCAAGAGATAGACTCATGAACTCAAGGGTAGACAAGGTTGGTTGATAATGCTGATATGATAAAATGCTAGATAAGGACCAAAGCCAAAGGACAAGGTTGGTTGATTGGATCAATGTTGGATAGATGATGTAGCCTCTCAAATAGGATTTAGGGCTCAAGAAGTCCAATGATATGATATGGTCAAACTGGATGGGATGGTGCAGAATGATGTGGTTAGATGACTTGGGTTGATTAGGATATGGTTGATTAGATGGCTAGGATGATAAGATGGTGTGATAGGATGAAGCGTAATAATTGGGAAATGTATTATGACAAGTGGATTGAAGATGATGTGGCAATATCAAACACACGATCTCACATACACATGCATGCACACTAAACACAATGATCAATGTGTATACCCTAGGCTAGGCAAGGACAATATTTGTTGGACCCCTTAGCCATGCCTATTCAAAGCGGATAGCTTCAGGATCTTCGTAGTACCGGCTCCACTGCATGGAACTCACTTCTCACGCATACCAATATCTAGGTTTCCCAAGGCTCATCCCCCCATTGAACCTTAGGATTGTCCCTGCTATCTCTACTAAGAACCATGTGAATTGGGGTGGCTTCAAAGGTCTAACCTTCTGTGCCAACAAATAGAGGGTTTTTTGGCTACTAAGACATGGTTTTTAGTAAGGGTTTCTGTTTGGGTGGCTATATGTGTGGCAGCGCTACTCTCTATTATGGAGTCTCCAATCCCAAAGAGGTTATGCTCTTTGGGGTTTTGGGGGAGGTTGGTTGTCAGTATAGTGGAACAACACCTGTCATTTGTGACTTTTGTTGTAAACTCATTATTTATATAGCGGATTGGAATGGTTTGGCTTTGACCTATTTCCTCTTGGATTGTACCCCTTCTCACAATGGGAAGATAGACCCTCTAGAGTTGGCAATGATTTCCCATGCAACCCAGATCTGTTGGTTAGGCAGGGGGAGATGATACTTTCATTGCCAAATCAGGTAACAATCAGACTCAACAAGAAAGCAAAGAAAATGAAAAGCAGGCATGATGAAGACAAGGTTAATCTTAATCACCAAACTGAAGTGTGCCTACTCTATTGATAAATTATTTTTTGTCTTGGACCGCTTGAACCTGCAAAAGATAGATCAGTGGTTTGTTTTCTCTGTTCTTTGACATACAATTTTAGTTAAGCTGCACCCAGAAATAATTAGTTTCCAAAAAAATGCAATATGTTAAAAAGCTAGAATAAATGATCTGATATGAAAAAAAAAATGCATAAATAGAAAATTTAGACAATTCCACACAATTTAAAAAACAAAATTGGTAGATTTCAATGTGTTTTTCTCAAAATATGATCAATTGAAGTTTGAAAGAAGGATGAGGTTTACCTAAGAAATTACCTATTTAAATGGTGAAATTACCTAATTATACCTGCTCCACTGTGAAGTTCACGGAATTATCTTTCCAATGAGTCCTTCTGCGGGAGTTTTCAACCCTGTATGCAGAAGTTATAGTGAAAAGAAAAATGATACCCCCTCTTAGCAAGTTTGAAGGAATGTGTTTGACTACGTTGACTTTTGTTTAATTTTTTTGAATTTTTTATTTTTTTGGTTGTTTGGCAAGATTTTTCTACTCTATCACATGTGTTGTTTCAGATTGATGATTACAACTTTAGATTGTCAGATTAAAACAAAAACCACCCCCACTTTAAAAAACTCAATTCTCAAAAAGCTTCAACCTTAGACTTCAAAAAAGAAAAAAAGAAATTGAAACTTGATTCTATTTACTATTTGACCTGCGGTTGAGCTCAAAGGGCTTGCACATGAAATAACATAAACTGTGCATTGTGACTACATTTTAAATGATAGCTGACAGTGACCTAAACATAAAATAACATAAAATGTAGTGGTCGAGGCCTTTAGGCTTGGTTGAGGCTTGGTTGAAGCTAGGTCGAAGGGAGGGGTAAGTGCAAGAAGATGGGGGGCCAAAAAGGGGTCTTAAGTGGCCACTTTTTTTTTTGAAATCAGGAAATGCTGGCCCTGGATGAGAAATTGAGCATAGTTACACTCAAAATTTGGAGATGCAATCAAAACAATGTTCGTAGTGCTCCGAGTCTACTTTCTAAACTACTTTTTTTTTTGAAAATGGCATAGATTAAGTGGTTCAAAAGAGGGAGCCACAGAAATTGGTGTTGTTTCTGTCAAAGAAGCATAACATAGCATGTTTTGTGGCTCCCTCAAAAGGTTAACTTTTTTTTGGTATTTTTAAAATCGCTTCAGTGAGAAATTAGCCAATAGTATGTAGTTTATGCCTAATTTTTTTGATAATTGTTTGATGAATATTCATTTTTTACTAATTTTCAAAGTGGACACATCCTAAAAAATAGAATTTTGGCCATGCTACCCCTATAAATTTTGAAAACTAATTGAAAATCATATTTTTTCTTTTTTTAATATTTGTAGAATGGAGTCTAGTTTCTAAATATTTAATTTTTTTAAAATTTCAATTAATAGTTAATTTACAATGAAAAAAAGACCAAACAGTGGTTTTTGCCCAAAAATGGACACACAAACAAAAGAAATTAAAGATGAAAGGCTTAACATTGTTAAAATGTGAAAAAAATCACATCATCTAATAGCTAAGAGAAATCCTAACATTACCCAGGTGTTTGATTTGTTCAACCTTGAAACACGTGCAAATCTTGGGGTTAGCAGGAATGAAATTATGTGAAATCTTGAAGAATATGGAAAAACATGTCTATGGATGTTGAAAAGGCACTCCAAGCCTTTGGGTTGGAAATCCAAAGCAAATCCCAAGCCCAAGGCTTGGGATTCCCAAAGCAAAACATAACGCAAGCACGTTATAACGCGCTCGCGTTAGTTTTTGCTTTGCATTTTTCCTTTTCCGCAAAAGTTTGTGCTATTTGTCATGTTTGAAATAATGCGAGCGCATTACAACACGCTTGCATTATGTGCCCCTTAAATTTTATTATGTTTAAGGCTATTAATCATAAATGTATGTATGTATGCCTATATGTATGTATGTATGTATGTATGTATGTATGCATGTATGTATGTATGCCTATATGTATGTATGTATCTATGTATGCTTATATGTATGTATGTATAGTGTCAAGGGTAGAGATGGGAGTGAGCTAGATAGGGGAGGAGAGGGGTGGATAAGGATTGAGTGATTAAGGTTTAAGGTTGAGGGTTGAGCATTTAGGGATAGGATTTAGAGTTTAGGGATAAAGGATTAGAGTTTAGGACCTTGAGGGATTAGGGTTTAGGGTTGAAAGTTTAGGGTTGAGGGATTAGGGTTTAAGGTATAGTTTAGTAGTTCTTGTGGATAGAGCCAGTAAACAATGGGAGATTATTTACCTATTTCATAACAATATACCTCCCCTAAGTGCGGGGTGGACAGCAAGAAACATAGATGTACCCCAATGCAAAGCTTTTCTCATAATGATCATCCTTCTGATTTCAACTATTAATTACTCACTGTGGATATACCATACGCAAAGATTTTCTCATAGTGTGTACACCTGTTGGCATAATGAACCCCAGATGGGCTAGAAAAACATGCCATATAACATTACTAACATTAAAAAAGTTCATAGCCATTTTTCTGACATATTCTTGCAACTCAAATATCTTTAAGAGAAGAGTGTAAAAAATGATGGGTTTAACAACCTAACATAAGGCAAAGTAGTTTTGTTGGGTTTAGGGATAGAGTTTAGGGTTTAGGGTTGAGGGATTAGGGTTTAGGGTTGATAGATTAGGGTTTAATGTTGAGAGTTGAGGGTTGAGGGTTTAGGGTTTAGGGATAGGGTTGATGGTCAAGGGATTAGGGTTAAAGTAGAGTGTTGAGGGTAGAGGGATTAGGGATAGGGTTTAGGGTTGAAGGTTTAACAATTGAGGCTTGAGGCTTTAGGGCTGAGGGTTAAGGGATTGGGGTTTAAAATATAGTGTTGAGCGTTGAGGGTTTATGGATAGGTTTTAGGGTTTAATTTTTAAGGGTTAAGGGTTGAGGGATAGGTTTTAGGGTTTAGAGATAAGGATTAGGGTTTAAGGTATAGTGTCGAGGGTTGAGGGTTTAGGAATAGGGATAGCATTTAGGGTTTAGGGATGAGGGATTAGGGTTGAGGGTTGAGGGATTAGGGTTTAAGGTATAGTGTCGAGGGTTGAGGGTTTACTGATAGTGTTTAGGGTTGAGGGTTAAGGGATTAGGTTTTAGGGTTGATGGATTAGGGTTTAAGGTATAGTGTTGAGGGTTGAGGGTTTAGGGATAGGGTTTAGGGTTGATGGATTAGCATTTAATGTCAAGGTTAGGGTTAGAGTGTCGAGGGTAGAGGGATTTGGGATAGGGTTTAGGGTTGAAGGTTTAAGGATTGAGGGTTGAGGCTTTAGGGATGAGGGTTTAAGGCTTAAGATATAATGTCAAGTGTTGAGGGTGTAGGGATAGGGTTTAAGTTTTAAGGGTTAAGGGTTGAGGGATAGGGATTAGGGTTTAAGGTATAGTGTTGAGAGTTGATGGTTTAGGGATAGGGTTTAGGTTTGAGGGATTAGGGTTTAGGGTTGATGAATTAGGGTTTAATGTTGAGAGTTGAGGGTTGAGGGTTGAGGGATAGGGTTAATGGTCAAGGGATTAGGGTTAAATAAGAGTGTCGAGGGTAGAGGGATTAAGGATAGGGTTTAGGGTTAAAGGTTTAAGGATTTAGGGTTGAAGCTTTAGTGATGAGGGTTAAGGGATTAGGGTTTAAGATATAGTGTTGAGTGTCGAGTATGTAGGGATAGGTTTTAGGGTTCAATTTTTAAGGGTTAAGGGTCGAGGGATCAGAGTTAAGGGTTGAGGGATTAGGGTCTGATGTTGAGGGTTGAGTACACTGAGGTTTGAGGGTTAAGCGTTTCAAGATAGGGTTGAGGGTTGAGGGATTACAGTTAAAGTAGAGTGTCAAGGGTATAAGGATTAGGGATAGGGTTGGAGGGTTTAGGGATAAGCGATTAGGGTTTAAGGTATAGTATCGAGCCTGTTGAGGGTCTAGGAATAGGGATAGCATTTAGGGTTTAGGATGAGGGATAAGAGTTGAGGGATGATGAATTAGGATTAAGGGTTGAGGGATTAGGGTTTAGGGATAAGGTTTAGGGTTGAGGGTTGAGGGATTAGGGTTTAAGGTATAGTGTTGAGGGTTTAGGGATATGGTTTAGAGTTGAGGGATTAGAGTGAAGGGTTGAGGGATTAGGATTTGACATTGAGGGTTGAGGGTTGAGGCTTTAGGCTTTAGGGTTTAGGGATAGGGTTGAGGGATTAGGGTTTGACGTTGAGGGTTGAGTACATTGAGGTTCGAGGGTTAAGGGTTTCAGGATAGGGTTGAGGGTCAAGGGATTAGGGTTAAAGTAGAGTGTCGAGGATATAAGGATTAGGGATAGGGTTGGAGGGTTTAGGGATAAGGGATTAGAGTTTAAGGCATAGTATCGAGCCCGTTGAGAGTTTAGGAATAGGGATAGCATTTAGGGTTTAAGGATGAGGGATTAGAGTTGAGGGATGATGGATTAGGGTTGATGATTGAGGGATTAGGGTTTAGGGTTGAGGGTTGAGGGATTAGGATTTGACATTGAGGGTTGAGGGTTGAGGCTTTAGGGTATAGGGTTTAGGGATAGGGTTGAGGGTCAAGGGATCAGAGTTAAGGGTTGAGGGATTAGGGTTTCATGTTGAGGTCTAAGTACATTAAGGTTTGAGGGTTAAGGGTTGATGGATAGGGTTGAGGGTCAAGGGTTAAGGGTTTCAGGATAGGGTTGAGGGTCAACGGTTAAGGATTCCGGGATAGGGTTGAGGGTCGATGGATTAGGGTTAAAGTAGAGTGTCGAGGGTATAAGGATTAGGGATGGGGTTGGAGGGTTTAGGGATAAGGGATTAAGGTTTAATGTATAGTATCGAGCCTATTGAGGGTTTAGGAATAGGGATAGTGTTTAGGGTTTAGGGATGAGGGATTAGAATTGAGGGATGACAGCTTAGGGTTGAGGGTTGAGGCATTAGGGATTAGGGATAAGCTTTAGGGTTGAGGGTTGAGGGATTAGGGTTTAAGGGATAGTGTTGAACGTTGAGGGATAGGGTTTAGGGTTGAGGGATTAGGACATGACATTGAGGGTTGAGGGTTAAGGCTTTAGGGTTTAGGGTTTAGGGATAGGGTTGAGAGTCGAGGGACTAGAGTTAAGGGTTGAGGGATCAGGGTTTGACGTTGAGGTTTGAGTACATTGAGGTTCAAGGGTTAAGGGTTTTAGGATAGGGTTGAGGGTAGAGGGTTAAGGGTTTCAGGATAGGGTTGAGGGTTGAGGGATTAGGGTTAAAATAGAGTGTCAAGGGTATAATGATTAGGTATAGGGTTGGAGGGTTTATGGATAAGGGATTAGGGTCTAAGGTACAGTATCAATCCCTTTGAGGGTTTAGGAATAGGGATAGCGTTTAGGGTTTAGGAATGAGGGATTAGAGTTAAGGGATGACATATTAGGGTTGAGGGTTGAGAGATTAGGGTTTAGGGATAAGGTTGAGGGTTAAGTGTTGAGGGATTAGGGTATAAGGTATAGTGTTGAGGGTTTAGGGATGGGGTTTAGGTTTGAGGGATTAGAGTGAAGGGTTGAGGGTTGAGGCTTTAGGGTTTAGGGTTTAGGGATAGGGTTGAGGGTCAAGGGATCAGATTTAAGGGTTGAGGGATTAGGGTTTGACATTGAGGGTTGAGTATATTGAGGTTTGAGGGTTAAGGGTCGAGGGATAGGGTTAAGGGTCGAGGGATTAGGGTTAAAGTAGAGTGTCGAGGGTATAAGGATTAGGGATAGGGTTGGAGGGTTTAGGGATAAGGGATTAGGGTTTAAGGTATAGTATCAAGCCCGTTGAGGGTCTAGGAAAAGGGATAGCATTTAGGGTTTAGGGATGAGGGATTAGAGTTGAGGGATGACGGATTAGGGTTGAAGGTTGATGGATTAGGGTTTAGGGATAAGGTTTAGGGTTGAGGGATTAGCGTTTAAGGTATAGTGTCGAGGGTTTAGGGATAGGGTTTAGAGTTGAGGGATTAGAGTGAAGGGTTGAGGGATTAGGATTTGATGTTGAGGGTTGAGGGTTGAGGATTTAGAGTTTAGGGTTTAAGAATAGGGTTGAGGGTTGAGGGATAAGAGTTAAGGGTTGGGGGATTAGGGTTTGACATTGATGGTTGACTACATTGAGGTTCGAAGGTTAAGGGTTTTGGGATAGGGTTGAGGGTCAAGGGATTAGGGTTAAAGTAGAGTGTCGAGGGTATAAGGAATACGGATAGGGTTGAAGGGTTTAGGGATAAGGGAGTAGGGTTTAAGGTATAGTATCGAGCCCGTTGAGGGATTAGGAATAGGGATAGCATTTAGGGTATAGGGATGAGGGATTAGAGTTACGGGATGACAGATTAGGGTTGAGGGTTGAGGGATTAGGTTTTAGGGATAAGGTTTAGAGTTGAGGGTTGATGGATTAGGGTTTAAGGTATAGTGTTGAGGGTTTAGGGATAGGGTTTATGGTTGAGGGATTAGAGTGAAGGGTAGAGTGATTAGGATTTGATGTTGAGGGTTGAGGGTTGAGGCTTTAGGGTTTAGGGTTTGGTGATAGGTTTTGAGGGTCGAGGGATCAGAGTTAAGGGTTAAGGAATTAGGGTTTGACGTTGAGGGTTGAGTACATTGAGGTTCGAGTGTTAAGGATTTTAGGATACGGTTGAGGGTCGAAGGATTAGGGTTAAAGTAGAGTGTCAAGGGTATAAGGATTAGGGATAGGGTTGGAGGGTTTAGGGATAAGGGATTAGGGTTTAAGGTATAGTATCAAGCCCATTGAGGGTTTAGGAATAGGGGTAGCATTTAGGCTTTAGGGATGAGGGATTAGAGTTGAGGGATGATGGATTAGGGTTGAGGTTTGAGGGATTAGGGTTTGGGGATAAGATTTAGGGTTAAGGATTGAGGGATTAGGGTTTAAGGTATAGTGTTCAGGGTTTAGGGATAGGGTTTGGGGTTCACGGATTAGAGTGAAGGGTTGATGGATTAGGATTTGATGTTGAGGGTTTAGGGTTAGGGCTTTAGGGTTTACAGTTTAGGGATAGGGTTAAGGGTCAAGCGATCAGAGTTAAGGGTTGAGGGATTAGTGTTTGACGTTGAGGATTGAGTACATTAAGGTTCAAGGGTTAAGGGTTTCAGGATAGGGTTGAGGGTCGAGGGTTAAGGATTTTGGGATAGGGTTGAGGGTTGAGGGATTAGGGTTAAAGTAGAGTGTCGAGGGTATAAGAATTAGGGATAGGGTTAGAGGGTTTAGGGATAAGGGATTAGGGTTTAAAGTATAGTATCGATCCCTTTGAAGGTTTAGGAATAGGGATAGCATTTAGGTTTTAGGGATGAGGGATTAGAGTTGAGGGATGTTAGATTAGGGTTGAGGGTTGAGGCATCAGGGTTCAGGGATAAGGTTTAGGGTTGAGGGTTGAGGGATTAGGGTTTAACTTATAGTGTTGAGGGTTTAGGGTTAAGGTATTAGAGTGAAGGGTTAAGGGATTAGGATTTAGCATTGAGGGTTGAGGGGTGAGGCTTTAGGCTTTAGGGTTTAGGGATAGGGTTGTGGGTCGAGGGATTAGAGTTAAGGGTGGAGGGATTAGGGTTTGACATTGAGCGTTGAGTACATTGAGGTTCCAGGGTTAAGGGTTTCAGGATAGGGTTGAGGGTTGAGGGATTAGGGTCAAAGTAGAGTGTCAAGGTATAAGGATTAGGGATAGGGTTGGAGGGTTTAGGGATAAGGGATTAGTGTTTAAGGTATAGTATCGAGCCCGTTGAGGGTCTAGGAATAAGGATAGCATTCAGGGTTTAGGGATGAGGGATTAGAGTTGAGGGATGACAAATTAGGGTTGAGGGTTGACAGATTAGGGTTTAGGGATAAAGTTTAGGGTTGAGGGTTGAGGGTTGAGGGTTGAGGGTTTAAGGTATAGTGTTGAGGGTTTAGGGATAGGGTTTAGAGTTGAGGGATTAGAGTGAAGGATTGAGGGATTAGGATTTAATGTTGAGGGTTGGGGCTTTAGGGTTTAGGGTTTAGGGATAGGGTTGAGTGTCAAGGGATCAGAGTTAAGGGTTGAGGGATTAGGGTTTGACGATGAGGGTTGAGTACATTGAGGTTCAAGGGTTAAGGGGTTTGGGATAGGGTTGAGGGTCAAGAGATTAGGGTTAAAGTAGAGTGTCGAGGGTATAAGCATTAGGGTTAGGGTTGGAGGTTTTAGGGATAAGGGATTAGGGTTTAAGGTATAGTATCAAGCCCGTTCAGGGTCTAGGAATAGGGATAGCATTTAGGGTTTAGGGATGAGGGATTAGAGATGAGGGATGATGGATTAGGGTTGAGGATTGAGGGATTAGGGTATAGGGATAAGGTTTAGGGTTGAGGGTTGAGGGATTAGGGTTTAAGGTATAGTGTTTAAGGTTTAGGGATAGTGTTTAGGGTTCAGGGATTAGCATGAAGGGTTGAGGGATTAGGATTTGATATTGAGGGTTGAGGGTTGATGCTTTAGGGTTTAGGGTTTAGGAATAGGATTGAGGGTCGAGGGATGAAAATTAAGGGTTGATGGATTAGGGTTTGACTTTGAGGGTTGATTACATTGAGGTTTGAGGGTTAAGGGTTTCGGGATAGAGTTGAGGGTTGAGGGATTAGGGTTAAAGTAGAGTGTCAAGGGTATAAGGATTAGGGATAGGGATTGGAGGGTTTAGGGATAAGGGATTACAGTTTAAGTTATAGTATCGAGCCCTTTGAGGGTCTAGGAATAGGGATAGCATTTAGCATTTAGGGATGAGGGATTAGAGTTGAGGGATGACAGATTAGGGTTGAGGGTTGAGGGATTAGGGTTTAGGGATAAGGTTTAGGGTTAAGGGTTGAGGGATTAGGGTTTAAGGTATAGTGTTGAGGGTTTAGGGATAGGGTTTAGGGTTGAGGGATTAGTGTGAAGGGTTGAGAGATTAGGATTTGAATTTGAGGGTTGAGGGTTGAGGATTTAGGGTTTATGGTATTGGGATAGGTTTGAGGGTCGATGGATTGGAGTTAAGGGTTAAGAGATTAGGGTTTGACATTGATGGTTGAGTACATTGAGGTTCGAGGGTTAAGGGTTTTAAGATAGGGTTGAGGGTTGAGGTATTAGGGTTAAAGTAGAGTGTCGAGGGTATAAGGATTAGGGATAGGATTGGAGGGTTTAGGGATAAAGGATTAGGGTTTAAGGTATAGTATCGAGCCTGTTGAGGGTTTAGGAATAGGGGTAGCATTTAGGGTTTTGGGATGAGGGACTGATTAGGTTTGATGCTTGAGGGATTAGGGTTTAGGGATAAGGTTTAGGGTTGAGGGTTGAGGGATTGGGGTTTAAGGTATAGTGTTGAGGGTTTAGGGATAGTGTTTAGGGTTGAGGTATTAGGGTGAAGGGTCAAGGGATTAGGATTTAGGTTGAGGGTTGAGGGATAAGGCTTTAGGGTTTACGGTTTAGGGATAGGGTTGAGGGTAGAGGGATCAGAGTTAAGGGTTGAGTGATTAGGGTTTTATGTTGAGGATTGAGTACATTGAGGTTTGAGGGTTAAGGGTTTCAGGATAGGGTTGGGGGCCGAGGGTTAAGGATTTCAGGATAGGGTTGAGGGTGGAGGGATTAGGGTTAAAGTAGAGTGTCAAGGGTATTAGGGTTTAAGGTATAGTATCGATCCCTTTGAGGGTTTAGGAATAGGGATAGTGTTTAGGGTTTAGGTATGAGGGATTAGAGTTGAGAGATAATGGATTAGGGTTGAGGGTTGAGGCATTAGGGTTTAGGGATAAGGTTTAGGGTTGTGGGTTCAAGAATTAGGGTTTAAGGTATAATGTTGAGGGTTTAAGGATTGGGTTCAGGGTTGAGGGATTAGAGTTGAGGGTCGACGTATCAGATTTAAGGGTTGAGGGATTAGGGTTTGATGTTGAGGGTTGAGTACATTGAGGTTCTAGGGTTAAGGGTTTCAGGATAGGGTTTTGGGTCGAGGGATTAGGGTTAAAGTAGAGTGTAAAGGGTATAAGGATTAGGGATAGGGTTGGAGGGTTTAAGGTATAGTATTGAGCCTGTTAAGGGTCTAGGAATAGGGATAACATTTATGGTTTAGGGATGAGGGATTGGAGTAGAGGGATAATAGATTAGGGTTGAGGGTTGAGGGATTAAGGTTTAGGGAAAAGGTTTAGGGTTGAGGGATTAGGGTTTAAGGTATAGTGTTGAGGGTTTAGGGAGAGGGTTTAGAGTTGAGGGATTAGAATGAAGGCTTGAGGGATTAGGATTTGATGTTGAGGACTGAGGGTTGAGGATTTAGGTTTTAGGTTTTAGGGATAGGGTTGAGGGTCAAGGGAGCAGAGTTAAGAGTTGAGGGATTAGCATTTGACATTGAGGGTTGAGTATATTGAGGTTCAAGGGTTAAGGGTTTTGGGATAGGGTTGAGGGTCAAGAGATTAGGGTTAAAGTAGAGTGTTGAGGGCATATGGATTAGGGATAGGGTTGGAGGGTTTAGGGATAAGGGATTAAGGTTTAAGGTATAGTATCGAGCCCTTGAGGGTCTAGGAATAGGGATAGCATTTAGGGTATAGGTATGAGGGATTAGAGTTGAGGGATGACAGATTAGGGTTGAGGGTTGAGGCATCAGGGTTTAGGGATAATGTTTAGGGTTGAGGGTTGAGGGATTAGAGTGAAGGGTTGAGGGATTAGGATTTGATGTTGAGGGTTCAGGGTTGAGGCTTTAGGGTTTAGGGTTTAGGGATAGGTTTGAGGGTCGAGGGATCAGAGTTAAGGGTTAAGGGATTAGGGTTTGACATTGAGGGTTGAGTACATTGAGGTTCGAGGGTTAAGGGTTTCAAGATAGGGTTGAGGGTCGAGGGATTAGGGTTAAAGTAGAGTGTCAAGGGTATAAGGATTAGGAATAGGGTTGGAGGGATTAGGGATAAGTGATTAGGGTTTAAGGTATAATATTGAGCCTGTTGAGGGTCTAGGAATAGGGATAGCATTTAGGGTTTAGGGATGAGGGATTAGAGTTGAGGGATGATGGATTAGGGTTGAGGATTAAGGGATTAGGGTATAGGGATAAGGTTTAGGGTTGAGGGTTGAGGGATTAGGGTTTAAGGTATAATGTATAAGGTTTAGGGATAGGGTTGAGGGTTGAGGGATTAGAGTGAAGGGTTGAGGGATTAGGATTTGACATTGAGGGTTGAGTGTTGATGCTTTAGGGTTTAGGGTTTAGGGATAGGATTAAGGGTCGAGGGATTAGAGTTAAGGGTTGAGGGATTAGGGTTTGACGTTGAGGGATGATTACATTGAGGTTCGAGGGTTAAGGGTTTCAGGATAGAGTTGAGGGTTGAGGGATTACGGTTAAAGTAGTGTCGAGGGTATAAGGATTAGGGATAGGGATTGGAGTGTTTAGGGATAAGGGATTACAGTTTAAGGTATAGTATCGAGCCCTTTGAGGGTCTAGGAATAGGGATAGCATTTAGGGTTTATGGATGAGGGCTTATAGTTGAGGGATAACAAATTAGGGTTGAGGGTTGAGGGATTAGGGTTTAACGTATAGTGTTGAGGGTTTAGAGTTGAGGGATTAGAGTGAAGGGTTGAGGGATTAGAATTTGAAGTTGAGGGTTGAGGGTTGAGGCTTTAGGGTTTAGGGTTTAGGGATAGGGTTGAGGGTTAAGGGATCAGAGTTAAGGGTTGAGGGATTAGGGTTTGACATTGAGGGTTGATTACATGGAGGTTCGAGGGTTAATGGTTTCGAGATAGTGTTGAGGGTCAAGGGATTAGGGTTAAAGTAGAGTGTTCAAGGTATAAGGATTAGGGATAGGGTTGGAGGGTTTAGGGATAAGGGATTAGGGTTTAAGGTATAGTATCAAGGCCATTGAGGGTCTAGGAATCGGAATAGCATTTAGGGTATAGGGACGAGGGATTAGAGCTGAGGGATGACAGATTAGGGTTGAGGTTTGAGGGATTAGGTTTTAGGGATAAGGTTTAGGGTTGAGGGTTTAAGGTATAGTGTTGAGGGTTTAGGGATAGGGTTTAGGGTTGAGGGATTAGCGTGAAGGGTTCAAGGATTAGGATTTGACATTGAGGGTTGAGGGTTGAGGGTTGAGGCTTTAAGGTTTAGGGTTTAGTGATAGGTTTGAGAGTCAAGGGATCAGAGTTAAGGGTTAAGGGATTAGGGTTTGACATTGAGGGTTGAGTACATTGAGGTTTGAGGTTTAAGGGTTTCAGGATAGAGTTGAGGGTCAAGGGATTAGGCTTAAAGTAGAGTGTCGAGGGTATAAGGATTAGGGATAGGGTTGGAGGGTTTAGGGATAAGGGATTAGGGTTTTTAAGGTACAATATAGAGCCCGTGGAGGGTTTAGGAATAGGGATAGCATTTAGGGTTTAGAGATGAAGGATTACAGTTGAGGGATGACAGATTAGGGTTGAGGGATGAGGCATTAGGGTTTAGGGATAAGGTTTAGGGTTGAGGGTTTAAGGATTAGGGTTTAAGGTATAGTGTTGAGAGTTGAGGAATAGGGTTTAGAGTTGAGGGATTAGAGTGAAGGGTTGAGGGATTAGGATTTAACATTGAGGGTTGAGGGTTGAGGCTTTAGGGTTTCGGGTTTAGGGATAAGGTGAGGGTTGAGGGATCAAAGTTAAGGGTTGAGGGATTAGGGTTTAATGTTGAGGGTTGAGTACATTGAGGTTAGAGGGTTAAGGGTTTTACGATAGGGTTAAGGGTTTCAGGTTAGGGTTGAGGGTAAAGGGATTAGGGTTAAAGTAGAGTGTCGAGGGTATAATGATTAGGGATAGGGTTGGAGAGTTTAGGGATAAGGGATTAGTGTTTAAGGTATAGTATCGATCCCTTTGAGGGTTTATGAATAGGGATAGCATTTAGGTTTTAGGAATGAGGGATTAGTGTTGAGGGATGACAGAGTAGGGTTGAGGGTTGAGAGATTAGGGTTTAGGGATAAGGTTTAGGGTTGAGGGTTGAGGGATTAGGGTTTAAGGTGTAGTGATGAGGGTTTAGGGATAGGGTTTAGGGTTAAGGGATTAGAGTGAAGGGTTGAGTGACTAGGATTTGGCATTGATGGTTGAGGGTTGACACTTTAGGGTTTACACTTTAGGGATAGGGTTGAGGGTCAAGGGATCAGAGTTAAGGGTTGAGGGATTAGGGTTTGACATTGAGGGTTGAGTACATTGAGGTTCGAGGGTTAAGGGTTTCGGGATAGAGTTGAGGGTCAAGGGATTAGGGTTAAAGTAGAGTGTCGAGGGTATAAGGATTAGGGATATGGTTGGAGGGTTTAGGGATAAGGGATTATGGTTTAAGGTATAGTATCGATCCCTTTGAGGGTTTAGGAATAGGGATAGTGTTTAGGGTTTAGGTATGAGGGATTAGAGTTGAGGGATGATAAATTAGGTTTGAGGTTTGAGGCATTAGGGTTTAGGGATAAGGTTTAGGGTTGAGGGTTCAGGGATTAGGGTTTAAGGTATAGTGTCGAGGGTTTATGGATTGGGTTTAGCGTTGAGGGATTAGAGTGAAGGGTTGAGGGATTAGAGTGAAGGGTTGAGGGATTCAGATTTGACTTTGAGGGTTGAGGGTTGAGGCTTTATGGTTTAGGGTTTAGGAATGGGGTTGAGGGTTGAGGTATCAGAGTTAAGGGTTGAGGGATTAGGGTTTGACATTGAGGGTTGAATACATTGAGGTTCAAGGGTTGAGGGATAAGGGTTAAAGTAGAGTGTCGAGGGTATAAGGATTAGGGATAGGATTGGAGGGTTTAGGGATAAGGGATTAGGGTTTAAGGTATAGTATCTAACCCATTGAGGGTCTAGGAATAGGGATAGCATTTACGGTTTAGGGATGAGGGATTGGAGTTGAGGGATGATGGATTAGGGTTGAGGGTTGAGGGATTAGGGTTTAAGGTATAGTGTTATGGGTTTAGGGATAGGGTTTAGAGTTGAGGGATTAGAGTGAAGCGTTGAGGGATTAGGATTTGAAGTTCAGGGTTGAGCGTTGAGGCTTTAGGGTTTAGGGATAGGGTTAAGGGTGGAGGAATCACAGTTAAGGGTTGAGGGATTAGGGTTTGACATTGAGGGTTGAGTACATTGAGGTTCGAGGGTTAAGGTTTTCGGGATAGGGTTGAGGGTCAAGGGATTAGGGTTAAAGTAGAGTGTTGAGGGCATATGGATTAGGTATAGGGTTGGAGGGTTTAGGGATAAGGGATTAAGGTTTAAGGTATAGTATCCAGCCTGTTGAGGGTCTAGGAATAGGGATAGCATTTAGGGTATAGGCATGATGGATTAGAGTTGAGGGATGATGGATTAGGGTTGAGGGTTGAGGCATCAGGGTTTAGGGATAAGGTTTAGGGTTGAGGGTTGAGGGATTAGGGTTTAAGGTATAGTGTTGACGGTTTAGGGATAGGGTTTAGGGTTGAGGGATTAGAGTGAAGGGTTGAGGGATTAGGATTTGACATTGAGGGTTGAGGGTTGAGGCTTTAGGATTTAGGGTTTAGCGATAGGTTTGAGGGTCAAGGGATCAGGGTTAAGGGTTAAGGGATTAGGGTTTGACATTGAGGGTTGAGTACATTGAGGTTCGAGGGTTAAGGGTTTCAGGATAGGGTTGAGGGTCGAAGGATTAGGGTTAAAGTAGAGTGTCAAGGGTATAAGGATTAGGGATAGGGTTAGAGGGTTTAGGGATAAGGGATTAGGGTTTAAGATATAATATTTAGCCTATTAAGGGTCTAGGAATAGGGATAACATTTAGGGTTTAGGGATGAGGGATTAGAGTTGAGGGATGATGGATTAGGGTTGAGGATTGAGGGATTAGGGCATAAGGATAAGGTTTAGGGTTGAGGGTAGAGGGATTAGGGTTTAAGGTATAGTGTTTAAGGTTTAGGGATATAGTTTAGGGTTGAGGGATTAGGGTTTAAGGTATAGTGTTTAAGGTTTAGGGATAGGGTTTAGGGTTGAGGGATTAGGATTTGACATTGAGGGTTGAGGGTTGATGCTTTAGGGTTTATAGTTTAGGGATAGGATTGAGGGTCGAGGGATCAGAGTTAAGGGTTGAGGGATTAGAGTTAAAGTAGAGTGTCAAGGGTATAAGGATTGGGGATAGAGATTGGAGGGTTTAGGGATAAAGGATGACAATTTAAGGTATAGTATCGAGCCCTTTGAGGGTCTAGGAATAGGGATAGCATTTAGGGTATAGGGATGAGGGATTAGAGTTGAGGGATGATAGATTAGGGTTGACGTTTGAGGGATTAGGTTTTAGGGATAAGGTTTAGGGTTGAAGGTTTAAGGTATATTGTTGAAGGTTTAGGAATAGGGTTTAGGGTTGAGGGATTAGAGTGAAGGGTTGAGGGATTAGGATTTGACATTAAGGGTTGAGGGTTGAGGCTTTAGGGTTTAGGGTTTAGTGATAGGTTTGAGGGTCGAGGGATTAGAGTTAAGGGTTAAGGGATTAGGGTTTGAAGTTGAGGGTTGAGTACATTGAGGTATGAGGTTTAAGGGTTTCGGGATAGATTTGAGGGTTGAGGGATTAGGATTAAAGTAGAGTGTCGATAGTATAAGGATTAGGGATAGGGTTGGAGGGTTTAGGGATAAGGGATTAGGATTTAAGGTATAGTATAGAGCCAGTTGAGGGTTTAGGAATAAGGATAGCATTTAGGGTTTAGGGATGAGGGATTAGAGTTGAGGGATGATAGATTAGGGTTGAGGGATGAGGCATTAGGGTTTAGGGATAATGTTTAGGGTTGAGGGTTGATGGATTAGGGTTTAAGGTATAGTGTTGAGGGTTAAGGGATAGGGTTTAGGGTTGAGGGATTAGACTGAAGGGTTGAGGGATTAGAGTTTAGGGATAGGTTTGAGGGTCGAGGGATCAGAGTTAAGGGTTAAGGGATTAGGGTTTGATGTTGAGGGTTGAGTACATTGAGGTTTGAGGGTTAACAGTTTTAGGATAGGGTTGAGGGTTGAGGGATTAGAGTTAAAGTAGAGTGTCGAGGGAATAAGGATTAGGGATAGGGTTAGAGGGTTTAGGGATAAGGGATTAGGGTATAGGGTATAGTATCAATCTCATTGAGGGTTCAAGAATATGGGTAGTATTTAGGGCTTAGGGATGAGGGATTAGAGCTAAGGGATGACGGATTAGGGTTGAGGGTTGAAGGATTAGGGTTTAGGAATAAGGTTTAGGGTTGAAGGTTGAGGGATTAGGGTTTAAGGTATAGTGCTTAGGGTTTAGGGATAGGGTTTAGGGTTGAGGAGTTAGAGTGAAGGGTTGAGGGATTAGTATTTGACATTGAGGGTTGAGGGTTGAGTCTTTAGGGTTTAGGGTTTAGGGATAGGGTTGAGGGTCTAGGGATCAGAGTTAAAGGTTGAGGGATTGGGGTTTGTCATTGAGGATTGAGTACATTGAGGTTCAGGGGTTAAGGGTTTCAGGATAGGGTTGAGGGTCGAGGGTCAAGGGATTAGGGTTAAAGTAGAGTGTCGAGGGTATAAGGATTAGGGATAGGGTTGGAAGGTTTACAGATAAGGGATTAGGGTTTAAGGTATAGTATCAATCCCTTTGAGGGTTTAGGAATATGGATAGTGTTTAGGGTTTAGGGATGAGGGATTAGAGTTGAGGGATGACAGATTAGGGTTGAGTGTTGAGGTATTAGGGTTTAGGGATAAGGTTTAGGGTTGAGGGTTGAGGGATTAGAGTGAAGGGTTGAGGGATTAGGATTTGGCGTTGAGGGTTGAGGGTTGAGGCTTTAGGGTTTAGGGTTTAGGGATAGGGTTGAGGGTCGAGGGATCAAAGTTAAGGGTTGAGGGATTAGGGTTTAATGTTGAGGGTTGAGTATATTGATGTTCAAGGGTTAAGGGTTTTGGGAGAGGGTTGAGGGTTGATGGATTAGGTTTAAAGTAGAGTATCGAGGGTATAAGGATTAGGGATAGGGTTGGAGGGTTTAGGGATAAAGGATTAGGGTTTAAGTTATAGTATTGAGCCTGTTGAGGGTCTTGGAATAGGGATAGCATTTAGGGTTTAGGGATGAGGGATTAGAGTTGTGGGATGATGGGTTAGAGTTGAGGGTTATGGGATTAGGGTTTAGGGATAAGGTTTAGGGTTGAGGGTTGAGTGATTAGGGTTTAAGGTATAGTGTTGAGGGTTTAGGGATAGGGTTTGGAGTTGAGGGATTGGAGTGAAGGGTTGAGGGATTAGTATTTGACATTGAGGGTTGAGGGTTGAGGCTTTAGGGTTTAGGGTTTAGGGATAGGGTTGAGGGTCAAGGGATTAGAGTTAAGGGTTGAGGGATTAGGGTTTGACGTTGAGGGTTGAGTACATTGAGGTTCAAGGGTTAAGGGTTTCACGATAGGGTTGAGGGTCAAGGGATTAGGGTTAAAGTAGAGTGTCGAGGATATAAGGATTAGGGATAGGGTTGGAGGGATTAGGGATAAGGGATTAGGGTTTAAGGTATAGTATCAAGCCCGTTGATGGTCTAGATATAGGGATACCATTTAGGGTATAGGGATGAGGGATTAGAGTTTAGGGATTAGGGTTTAGGGATAAGGTTTAGGGTTGAGGGTTGAGGGATTAGGGTTTAAGGTATAGTGTTCACAGTTTAGGGATAGGGTTTAGGGTTGATGGATTAGAGTGAAGGATTGAGGGATTAGGATTTGACGTTGAGGGTTGAGGGTTGATGCTTTAGTGTTTAGGGTTTAGGGATAGGTTTGAGGGTCGCAGGATCAGAGTTAAGGGTTAAGGGATTAGGGTTTGGCATTGAAGCTTGAGTACATTGAGGTTTGAGGGTTAAGGGTTCCAAGATAGGGTTGAGGGTCGAGGGATTAGGGTTAAAGTAGAGTGTCGAGGGTATAAGTATTAGGGATAGGGTTTGAGGGTTTAGGGATAAGGGATTAGGGTTTAAGGCATAGTATCGAGCCCGTTGAGGGTTTAGGAATAGGGGTAGCGTTTATGGTATAGGGATGAGGGATTAGAGTTGAACAATGACAGATTAGGGTTGAGGGTTGAGGAATTAGGGTTTACAGATAAGGTTTAGGGTTGAGGGTTGAGGGATTAGGGTTTAAGTTATAGTGTTGAGGGTTTAGGGTTGAGGGATTAGAGTGAAGGGTTGAGGGAATAGGATTTGATGTTGACGGTTGAGGGTTGAGGCTTTAGGGTTTAGGGTTTAGGGATAGGGTTGAGGGTCCAGGGATCAGAGTTAAGTGTTGAGGGATTATGGTTTGATGTCGAGGATTGAGTACATTGAGGTTTGAGGGGTAAGGGTTTCAAGATAGGGTTAAGGGTCGAGGGTTAAGGATTTCAAGATAGGGTTGAGGGTTGATGGATTAGGGTTAAAGTAGAGTGTCGAGGGTATAAGGATTAGGGATAGGGTTGGAGGGTTTATGGATAAGGGATTAGGGTTTGAGGCATAGTATCGATCCCTTTGAGGTTTTAGGAATAGGGATAGCATTTAGGGTTTAGGGATGAGGTATTAGAGTCAAGGGATAACGGATTAGGGTTGAGGGTTGAGGCATTAGGTTTTAGGGATAATGTTTAGGGTTGAGGGTTGAGGGATTAGGGTTTAAGGTATAATGTTGATTGTTTAGGGATAGGGTTTAGGGTTGAGGGATTAGAGTGAAGGGTTGAGGGATTAGGATTTGACGTTGAGGGTTGAGGCTTTAGGGTTTAGGGTTTAGTGATAGGGTTGAGGGTCAAGGTATCAGAGTTAAGGGTCGAGGGATTAGGGTTAAAGTCGAGTGTCTAGGGTATAAGGATTAGGGATAGGGTTGGAGGGTTTAGGGATAAGGGATTAGGGTTTAAGGTATAATATCGAGCCCATTGAAGGTCTAGGAATAGGGATAGCATTTAGGGTTTAGGGATGAGGGATTAGAGTTGAGGGATGATGGATTAGGGTTAAGGGTTGAGGGATTAGGGTTTAAGGTATAGTGTTGAGGGTTTAGGGATAGGGTTTAGAGTTGAGGGATTAGAGTGAAGTGTTGAGGGATTAGGATTTCACGTTGAGGGTTGAGGGTTGAGGCTTTAGGGTTTAGCTTTTAGGGATAGGGTTGAGGGTTGAGGGATCAGAGATATGGGTTGAGGGATTAAGGTTTGACATTGAGGGTTGAGTACATTAAGGTTCAAGGGTTAAGGGTTTCAAGAGAAGGTTGAGGGTCAAGGGATTAGGGTTAAAGTAGAGTGTTGAGGTTATAAGGATTAGGGATAGGGTTGGAGGGTTTAGGGATAAGGGATTAGGGTTTAAGGTATAGTATCGAGCCCGTTGAGGGTCTAGGAATAGGGATAGCATTTAGGAAATAGGGATGAGGGATTAGAGTTGAGGGATGATCGATTAGGGTTGAGGGTTGAGGGATTAGGGTTTAGGGATAAGGTTTAGGGTTGAGGGTTGATGGATTAGGGTTTAAGGTATAGTGTTGAGGGTTTAGGGATAGGGTTTAGGGTTGAGGGATTAGAGTGAAGGGTTGAGGGATTATGATTTGATGTTGAGGGTTAAAGGTTGAAGCTTTAGGGTTTAGGGTATAAGGATAGGTTTAAGGGTCAAGGGATCAGATTTAAGGGTTAGGGGATTAGGGTTTGATGTTGAGGGTTGAGTACATTGAGGTTCGAGGGTTAAGGGTTGGGGATCGGGTTGAGGGTCGAGGGATTAGGGTTAAAGTAGAGTGTCAAGGGTATAAGGATTAGGGATGGGGTTGGAGGGTTTAGGGATAAGGGATTAGGGTTTAAGGTATAATATCAAGCTCATTGAGGGTCTAGGAATAGGGATAGCGTTTAGGGTTTAGGAATGAGGGATTAGATTTGAGGGATGACGGATTAGGGTTGAGGGTTGAGGTATTAGGGTTTAGGGATAAGGTTTAGGGTTGAGGGTTGAGAGATTAGGGTTTAAGGTATAGTGTTGAAGGTTTAGGGATAGGGTTTAGGGTTAAGGGATTAGAGTGAAGAGTTTAGGGATTAAGATTTGATGTTGAGGGTTGAGGGTTGAGGGTTGAGGCTTTAGGGTTTAGGGTTTAGGGATAGGGTTGAGGGATTAGGTTTTGACATTGAGGGTTGAGGTTTGAGGGTTGAGGGTTTAGGGATAGGGTTGAGGGTTGAGGAGTTAGGGTTAAGGTAGACAAGGAGTGATTGAGAGACATAGAGATGGGAGAGGTAGAGAAGTGAGGGGGAGAGATAAGTGAGATATAGAACATGAGCTAATGGAACTAGAGGTGAGATATTGTAAAGGTGCTATGAAAGGTGAGATAGGTATAATATTTATGCATCAATCTATAGCAGGAAAAAAAGTGTGCGCTTTATAACGCGAGCACATTATAACGCGCTTGCATTTTTTCCTGCTATAGAAATGGTAAAAAAGTGTTGACCCCCATGATCCAAGCCCACATGCTTTGTTTTCAAACTGATTCTACACGTGCTCTGACAAAAAAGAAGTGCTTTCATGCTGTTGGGAAGTTCACATGCACAGTTTACACATTCTACCACCTTTACATGATCTTTCCACCACCTTTTCTGCTTTGCCAACTTGAGAATGAGGAAATAATGTAGTTTTCACACCAAGTTTGATATATATCTACTCAAGTTTCAATTTTTGTAGTGTTGCAATGTTAATTGTGATTCAATTTTTGGAATTTAACATTATAGATTGGTTAATAGTATTGCTGTTAGTAATTATATTTGAGTGTTATTAAATTTAACATTGAAAAGGAAGCAAGTGGTGAAAAACTCAAATTGTTGAGGACTTTGATGCAAGAAGAAAAAAACACTACATAATTAGGTACTCTCTCCATTCGAATCTTCATTTTTTAGGTATGTCAAGTCTTTACATGCATATTCTTTACATTTTCCTTAATTCTATTTGAATTACTTTATCATGCTTTATCATACATTATTAAAATAGACACATTCCTAATCAAGAAAGCATCCTACAATCTCACATGATGCCTTAACAATTATTTGTAATAAACAAACCTTAACATACCATGATGTCAAACTATACAAGAATAAATCCTTACAACATAATAAAAATACAATCCCACTATTATCTTGTATTCATTTCTTAGGAACTAATATTGGTCTCTTTATCATGCTACAGACAAATTCTCTGTCATGCCAAGGAAACGATCAAGAATTAAACCAACACAGGAAGAGATAGAAGGTAAGAATGCAAAGAAAGCAGTGGCTATGAGAGAACTTCATGAGAAGAGGATATTAGACACGATAAATGAAGACATGCCAATTGAAGAGGAACCACAACCTTCACAAAGAGAACGAATGCAAAAACTTTTTGCTACGAGAGATTTGAATACCATAGTTGGAGACACGTCCTCTACCATAAGTCAACATGTAGTGACATCATCTACCACATCTCAAGTTGAGAGTACATCATCACTCACATGTGATGAAGGGGGTACGCTATCATTCCCACCTCAACCTCAAGGTATGTCATCTATTCCATCTTCTATCGAAGGTATGCCATCTAGCCCATCTCATTTAAATATTGATGAAATTCCTAATGTTGAGATGAATTTACCTAACTTAACACCACCTAGAATTTTGCATAGAAAGCCAAAGTATTTGATTGATATTGATGAGAATATTTTGCAGCCAATGAAAGGTAAGATTCCAAAATGCACTTGTAGAAGATATGCTCATAAGATTTGGAGATTGTTCTTTGAAAAGTTAAATGAGATTGGAAGATGTCAACTATTGATTGAAATGATGCGAAGTATAAAGTATAGGTCCATCATGAAGATTCTTGGGTTGAAAACATAAGAGGATTCAAGTGAAAAATCTATTGTCAAGAATCTAATGAGTACGTGTGAGAGTGTAATGCAACATGGCATGTGATTACATCGACTATAGTAAGTAGTCAAATGAGGAAAGCTCATCTCATTAGAAAGACGAGTCAAAAATTGAGAATTAATAGGAAAACTTTATCAAGAGCCATTGGAAGATGCCAAAGAATTGAGGACACTAATGCCAATGAATTATGGGCATTCTCAGGGAGACTACCATGAAAAGATAAACCAATTGTTGAAGCATTGAGATCACTAATTGAAGACTTTTGGAAGAATTACACAAGGGTATCTCTGAATCAAAGGGGTGTGGTAAGAAGGAGAATTGGTAATCAGAACCGTGAGCCACATCCAAAGCATTTTTTGGATGAGACTCAAACATAGTTTTATGTAAATTTCTAGAGAAGTATCCTCAAATTAAAATTTGTCAAAGATATTTTGAAATGCTAAAACATTTCTATGTCAAGATAAATCACACATGCACTACTTGTTGTTGTAGATTACATATTGAATTTTCTAGCTATTTTGATGTTTATAGGTCTATATGTTTAGATATACATACTAACAATGTTTTGCAGGGTTGTGCCATATGTGTCCCACCAACATCTTCAAGAGACTTCATATCAAGAATTTTATGTGAAAGAGAGGAAGGTCAATTATTCTACAAGAAATTATGCTTGGATGGCACATGTCATCATTGCGGTGGTTTGCAACATTTGCCAATATGTGAACATATGGAAAGAACACATGCGGTTGGAAACAAACTAGTAGAGTTTGGCAAGTATAAAACAATGGCATACAATACAAAAGATGGTAAAGAAGAAAAGAGGTGTGAATTGGTTATTGAAAGATTCCAGTGTATTAGTTTATGCCTATATTTCATGACAACATAGTGTATGAGTATGCAAGACATGCCCATAGAGCTCGATGGTTGGACTTGCAATTCAAGTTATGAAAAGACACATTTCTAGTTGGTAGCATTGTTTTAGTCCTTGACTTTGCAGAGAACTACAGTCTACAGCCACAGCGTGAGGTACAATCACAATATTACAACTCCACACAGGTTTCTATATTTGTGCACATTGCATTCATTCATGCGAATGATATTACAGAGGATGACATAAAGATCATAAGGGACTATAATTTCTATATTAGTGATGATCACATGCATTCTACAGAGTTCGTACAAGGTTGCTTTTAGGTGTTCTATAATGATTTGGCTAGAAGGGGCATATCGTTCAATTAGCATATCATATGGTCAGATAACTATGCGTCACAATTCAAGAACTCACAAAATTTCTATTAGCTAAGTAGGAGGCATAATTTTACAGGTATTCAATATATGTGGAATTTTTGTGAGGCTGAGCATGGAAAGGGGGAGCATGATGGTGCAGGAGCATATATCAAAAGAGCCATAGCATGAGAAGAGTTAAAGTATAAAGACAATGCAAAGTTGGCAGATGCAAAATTGATTGTCGAGTGGTGTAATGCTTCCATGGGTCCAGGTAATGAAGGTAAGTCTTTAGTTCGTTGATTTTTTTGTTGATAGATGATACTAACATTGCACCAAATGAGGACTGTTGTACATTGACAGGATCAAATGAGATGCACTCTTTCAGAAGCTCAATTGCAAGTTCATGGAGTATCCATACACAAAAGATGTCATGCTTTTGTTCTTCCTATACAATTCAAGTTTAGGATGAGTGCGAGTCAAAGGAGTGGGTTGACAAATGGCAGTTAAGTTATCTTAGCCCATTTGACATGTATCAACTCCTGACGGCATTGGAACTAACATGGATGGAATCATCAGTTGACTTTGACCACATATTAGATTTAGTTAAACTAGGTAATATAGGGCACCTAGATGCATCTAATTTCATCTAGTTCAACTAGGTAATGTCATCTTACTTTGTAGTGTTTTTGTAATGTTGACTAATTTCATCTAATTTGCTACACATATCAATGTAGGGCATGTATATGTAGTTATTGCAGATGAAGATAATGAAGAGGGAATAGATTATTACTTATGTCATTGTGTTGAGGCCAAAAAGAAATTGGAGGCCCCTATTACAGATGGAGAAAACATCGAATACCCTACAGGCTCAGTGGTTATTACTGGAACATGGTTTAGAACGTACCCACATAAGAGTGTTAATATTTAGTTGTTTCAGGACTTTGACACACATTAGAAGATTCTTCATTACTCGAACCTTGTTGTGGCATCCAATGTTCATTTGATAAAGTATCGAGGTAGACCTTAGAACCAAATCTTGTGGAAGGTGCGTGAGTCTGACCATGAAACAATACTTGACACAATAAAGAGTAGAGTAGACCTGGATGGTTCATTGGATTAATTTGTAAGTATTCACATTGATTTTGTAAAGTCATGTTACATTGAGTTGTAAGTATGCACATTAATTTGTAAGGTTTGTCTTTTTTTATTTCCTGCTGCATTTTAACACATATACACATTTTTACATCATCATGTTATACATTTTTAGTGTCTTGCTCTTGATGTGACCAAATTGACTATTCCAACGCATCTAGATGGGTATGTTTAGGCTAGGCATTGTTCTATTTTTCACCCAAACATGTCGAAACAGTCCGAGCTACATTGTACCGACGATATCCCTGAAGAGTCCAAAGTGCAAAAAGGAAGCAATCTTTGACGAGATGTTACTCAAAAACTATGTCCCTTAGAAACATTCTGTCTAAGGCAACACAATCACGTAGAGTGTCTCTACAATAATCTCTCTTAGTTTTTTATATCTCTTAGGCATTTGCCTATGGTGAAAGGTTTTCTACTACCCCAAAAATTGTCAGAAGGAGGCAGTGTAAAGTTGTAAAGGGGTGTAACTTTTGTCCTTCTCCTGATGCAACCAAACTGACTATTCTAACGTGTCTGGATGGGTACATTTATGCTAGGCATGGTCCTTTTTTTACCCAAACATGTCAAAACTGTCTGAGCTACATTGTACCGACGATATCCCTAAAGAGTCCAAAGTGCAAAAAGATAGCAATCTTTGACGAGATGTTACTCAGAAACCATCACTTAGAAACATTCTATCTAAGGAAACACGATCATGTAGAGTACCTCTACAATAACCTCTCTCAATTTTTTATATCTCTAAGGTATTTGCCCATGGTGAAAGGTTTTCTGCTGCCCCAAAAATCATCAGAAGGAGGTAGTGTAAAGTTGCAAAGGGGTGTAGCTTTCATCCTTCTCCTCATGTGGCCAAACTGATCTTTGTATGATATCTTCAATATGATTACTTTGATACTGAACACTTGATATGTATCTTGTTGATCTTTCCTTGTAAGGGTACACAAGGGGAAAATGGTGCCTAGATGACTTAGTGCATTTCTATGACTTCATTCACATGTTTAAATGTTTGAGAAACTCTCCTTTACTAAGTGCTTGTCCTCATGTCAATGTTAAGCTTTATACCTCCTAGGCACTCAATTAGGTGATGTCATTAGATACAACTTAGCCTTAGGCACCAATGTAGCTTCTTCAATCCATCACACTTCTAGGCACTCAAATTTGAGGTCTCAGACTTGTATCTTATTCCTAGGTGTAATTGGATGATCTTCCTAAATCTAGGCACTCATGATGGTGGGAAAATACATGAAGGGGCGCCTAAGTCCAATTTGAATTTGTATTTGATATTTTATGACTCCAATTAACTAGGAATGGCTCAATTTCTAAAGTGCTGACTCAATAATGTAAGTTTAAGGTCTTTTCCTCCTAGGCACCAATTAATGAGTTCACTAGATGTAATTTCTCCTTAGGTGCCAAAACTAGATAGTAGAGACAAGAGGAGGTGCCTAGCATCAATTTAGGCCCTATTCATTATTTGTAAGACCTTGAATGATTAAACATGCTTGAAGTAAGCCTTTCTCTCTTGGAACTTACTCAATGATATAGATTTGTGATACTTTATCTAAGGCGCCAATCTAGATCTATATGAAGGTTAAAGAGCGCCCAACATCATGAGGCTTTATACTTGGCATTTTTTATTCTTTAAATAATTATGAAGGTCTTAGGATGACTTTTCCCCTCTAGGCCCCTACTCTTAGATGTCCTTGCATGCAATTTCAATCTAGGTGCTCATGGAGGTATTGAATGACAAGCAAAGGCGCCTTAGCTTACTTAGCCCATTTCTTTTGATTTTGATGATCTTGACTCTTAAATGCCATCTAGTCTCATGCTCCTAAGCTCTCCTCTTACAAGCCACCATATTGAATGGATTTAAACTCTCTTGTTATGCTTAGGTGCCAATTCAAGGTCATTCTGAAGGAAAAGAGCTCCTAGAATCCATTTGACTTAGCTTTTAACATTTCAACAAGTTTAAGCAATGGGAGAGATCTCATCAAGGAGTCCACTCAAAAGATTTTTTCATGTCAACTCTTCCTAGGTGCCAATGTGTGATTAGATGACAAGGAAAGTGCGCCTAAACTCCAAACATTTAATCAATCTTCATATACATACTTCTCTCCTTCAAGACGCTCAAAGTGGTTAACTCATTCTTCATTTCCTTATTCTAGTTGGTTCTAAGACCTTTAGGCACTATCATTCACCAATTCAAACCTTCAAACACTTTTAAGGTGCTCAAAGTGATGTCCATCACCAATCCACTCCTTAGGCGCTCAAATTTGATTGTAGAAGTAAGAAATTGTGCCTAAGGTTTATGTTGCTCAAGACCTCCTTTGTAAGGCACCTTAGATGATGACCAAGGTGTGAAAATGTGCCTTACTTGAATTTGGATTATTCCTTGATATTTTAAGGCTTTTAACACTTGTTTGCACCCTTGTATGACTACATCACCCTTAGGCACTCATTTTGAGGTGTTATTCATCTACTATGTTGCCAAGGTGCCAAAATTGGTGATATGAAGCATGAAGGGCGCCTAAACTCATAATGTGTTTTCCTTGTCAAATTTTAAATGCTTAAGGTCATTTGTATCAATTCCATTCAAGGCACCATAACTTGGGATGATTAAAGGTTTGTTTTCTTCTCTAGGTGCAATTTGAGGTCTTAATCTTAGGCACTGATTTGAGTCTGCAAAGGTGGGAAAGCACACCTAACTCCCTAGAGCAATTTTGTGCCTAGAAGTGTAAGTCCCATAGGATAAGGTATATTGAATATACTTTAAATATTTTTCAATATACCTTTTAGGATGTTTGAGATAGGTCTCGAATCCACTAGATTTAACATGTAGATTATAGAATTTGGAGGATCCACCAGATTTCAGACCTAATCAATTTTTAGTGTTTTAGGATATCAGGGTACTAGACTTAGTCATTTTCAGGGTCTCAAACATCAGGATCAGGTCATTAGAGGACTATAGGACTCAAACACCACTAACTTCATCATGCAATAAACTAAAGACATTATCAAAACTTCATGTAAAGCATCAGAGCTCAAGAAAAAGGGGGTCCCCATTTGCAATGGGGTGATGTGTGATTTGGTCACAACAGTATGACTTATGGAAGCCTATAGCCCCAATGTTATGTTGCATACTAAAATTAGGTAAGACTCAATGTAATCTCATAACCTCGCCTTATATGCAAGAGGAATTACATTTAATAACCACAATGGTCATCAAGTGCTCATAAGCATATGATTTTGACTATATTATTCAAAACAACAAACATTCTCTTTGCATCCCAATATGGTATAATAATAAGAAATTAAGAAATATTTTCAATTGACCAACTCATAAAGAATATGGATCAGCATACTCATTTGAATATTTTCAATTGAGCAACTCATAAAGCATATTAATATTTTCTGTTCAACATGATGATTCATTTTTTTTTTAAATACAACTTTTATCTTTTAGGTCCAAAATGAGGTTTAGGTGATACTTGAATAAAAATAGCTAGCTTATTGGATCAACAAACATCCTATGTAATACAATTGGACTTTAAATATTTGAAGTAGCCATCTACAAATATCCATTGAAACGTGGATTTATAATGCAAGTATGGATGCCATCAATAAAAAAGATTTGTATTAACCAAATATCCATATAGGCATACATCAATATCTATCAATATAAGTATAATATATATACAAAATAGCCATATAGGCTTACAAGAATGCCATATAGACATACAATGTCAACTATATACAATACAAAATATATGTCCACAAATGTCATATAGGCATACAACAAAGGAACACAATAAAAAGTCATTCCCCTCTGGCTGGTGAAGAGAATAGATCACGGGCAACCTTTGACCTTCTAGGGGATGGAGACGTGCATGTGGGTGGTCTACTACGAACCCGAGGGCTTCTCCTCCTATTTAGTTCTTCCTGCATCTTTAGCTATTACAATAAAAAGTATAGACATTAATATATAGAAATTACATGTTATAAAAAATGAAACATTTAACAAAATAATTACTTACCGCTACCATATAATCTGTCTCCTCACTTGCCTTAGTAGAAGGAATAGGCCGTGGTGATATCATGTCCTATAGAAACCATCCAGATAGAAATTAAACTTCAAATCAATAATCTTTTGATTTTTCAAAAATAAACAACTATAACAATGAATGTAAATTAAAATTTACTAATATGCCTCATACCCCTGTCAATGCCATGGAGCTATGAATCGCAGAGGTCACACCATGCTTCATTGCCCTATGAGCATCTAGAGGTGTCTCTGCATCCTACATCATCTGGAAATAAAACAACATTACTCAATTACAAAAACTATAAAAGTGATGCAAATCGTGGCTCCAAACATACACACACATTCATCTAAACATGGAAGTACACACAATAAAGCACACAAGTTGCATACAAAAATCTAGTAAGTACAATTCATTCATTAAACTATTTATTTTATTACATCCGTGAAGCTTTGAAGTCCACCACTGCTGGCAGGTGTTGCCGTGAAATCTCCAATATTAATCTATTCAACATCTAAAATCAGATATTAGAATACCATTCATATAACAATGCTATTCACATGTAATATTTATAATTGTTTACTAGTTACATACCCTGACAGTAGATGATCTGGTGTAATATGTAGGTGGAGAACCACTGAATACTGCATCAACGCTATGACCTTGAAATTTCATTAAAATCATCAAACTAAATTAGTTAATCTTGCATTTCAAAAATGAAATTTAATAAATTAAATTCAATAAACTTGCTAATATTTACCTGAGTATCAAGGCCGAAAGTCTCACTCAGGAGGGTATTTGTCATCACCATCTACTTAGCTATAGATGTAGCCTGTGCACCTGTGTCCTGACTATCCATGGGGTCATAACTGCAGGTTGACCCACAAGTTTGACAAGTATGGGGTGGGACCCTACTCCTTGTACTATTTCCCAACCCACTATGTGCTGCAAGACTGGCATGCTCTATGATGCTCTGGGTCAAGGCACTAATGGACTGAAGTGTATCGACCTCAACACTCTCTTTCACAATGGAAGGGATAGAAACATGCTTATGGGTTGGTCTATTGATTACTCATCTCACTGCCCACTGTGGGTCAACACGTGCCCCTAGTCTATCTTGTGCTGACCCCCCACCTCTACCCTGGAAGTCCTACATATCAAAATAGTTTAGTACTTTATTGAGGACAAACTCGCAGTAGAGTTTCCTCAAAAAGTATTGCGGGACTTCATTATTATTGCATGGAGGATGGTCAAAAACCATCCACCACCTCTACCCAAAATTGTCCCTTATTGCTTGTTTGTTGCACCAATGGATAGGGAACCTCTTGCATGTAATGGGTGAAGGTTGATTTGTTTGTGGATTTGTGAAAATCGAACACAAGTCTAATTTTGTAATTTGTAATTTTTTCACATCTTGGTATGATAGCTTGTCTGCATAATAGTTTCTAAACTCTCTCATTTTATCTGTCCAACTAGATATTTGCTTGCTAATTGAATCTACATTTGATAACATAGATTCAAGAGTTTCAACAAGTGTGGACCTATGCATGGTTGAAGTGGAAGGATCTTTCAACCTTGTGATTATATCTTCAATTTCTTTTTTGTTGTTTTTAATTTGGCCCATTATATTTTCTTGTGTTCCAGGGGCATGTCGAGGAATGGACGAAGGAGGTTGTTGTTCCGTAGGTATTTCCTCCTCAAGATTTTGTGGATTTTGAGGAGGAGGAGGAGGTGCATTAACATTTCCTGACAATTAATGAAATATACATAAAAAATCAACTCAAACCTACCTATTTAGAAACAAATTCAAACAAAATAAAAATAAAACTCACTCCTTTGGCATGCTCGACATCATGGCGGCATTTTGGCGATGAATCATCAAGATTTTAGTGTTGAATTGTCTCTTCCAAAACACGAGCGCGCTTCCTAGGGTTTGCAAGCCGCAGGGATAGAGGAGAAAAACAAAAATAAAATGAGATGACAAGGTTTTTTTTTTTATATAGTAGCTCATAACGCACTCACGTTATAACACGCTCACATTATGCATAATTTTTTTAAAAACTATTTGGCCACTTTTTGGCCCCCCATCTTTTTGCACTTACCCAGAGGTAAGTCATGACAAAGAGGTAAGTGCAATCGATAGAATGGGTCGAGGTCAGAGGAATGGTCAACGTCAGAGGAAAAGGATGGGCGAGGGTAGCGCGAAGATTGCGACAAGAGAAAACCTATGGTGGTGACTTAAACGTAACCAGTGGCTGACATTGGATTAGGTTTAAGTGAGCATGCAGTGGCGGTCGATAGGGTTTTATGATGGCTTGAAGGCAACCTAGGGTTTGTGACGTCGACTCTAAACTTTGAGAGTGACCTTGGGTGGTTGGAGTCAAGTCGACAGAGACCTTGGGCAGATAGGGCAGGATGGATGCTGCTGAGGGAAAGATTTGGTCGAGCAACGGAGACTAGGATTTTGGTAGAGATAAATATGACGGTCTATAAAAAATAATAGGACTACTGAAGGAGTGGTGATTGAAGATTCTGAGATGGAAAGCAGAATATGGTTCAAGCAGCGGATCAATGATGAAGTCAACCACAGACTTGGCAATGGGAGCCAAAAAACATTGACAAGGATTATGTGAGTTCTTGTAATCAGTTGACAAGGGGTATTTGCAGAAGGTCGACTAGAATGCAATGGTGTAGATAGCAAAGAAAAACCTAAGAAAACCTTACAAGATGTACAAATTCATTAGCCCAAACACCTCAAACATTTGACAGAGACCCCACGGTAGACCAGTGTTGTACGGATCCGTACAGTACGGCTGTCAGGGTAAAAAAAATTCAAATTTTTATAAGAAATTTTCTTGTAACAAAAGATATGCAAATTTATAGTCAATTTTTATCGAAACAACGTTTCAAATGCAATGACAAGATCAATTTTTACCCTAGAGGTTGTTTGTGACAGGTTCTCTGCAAAACTCAACAATGATGGTTAGAGACAACACAGATTTTTATAGAAATCAGCAAAAAAGATCAAATGAAATATGTCCCACCAGGCATGCCAGAATGTATACCAGGGAAAAATCCATTGTTAGGTCACACCATACAAATCAATATTAAAAACTCAGATACCTTCAAGAAATCTAAAACTAGATGACTTAAACAACATGCAACATAAACGAGATCACCTAGATGCTTCGATTCCTTCGTTCAATTATGATTTGTTGATTATTCGTGTCTTGCAGCACAATGATGAAGATGGAGATTGATAGGTGAGAGAAAGATAGGTAGAGGTTGATGGATGAGGTAGAATTTCAGCAGAGTGTTAGTGCTTAAAAAATTCATCCATGCCAAATAGCTTGAAAATGGGTGCATTTATAGAAAAATATGAGAGAATGGAAGGATAGAAGCTTCCAATTTCATGAGTGACAATTGAATTGGAAAGTTGCATTGTACAACTTGGGAAAAGAAAAGGAAAGTGGATGAGTGATTAGAGAGATGAATTAGAAAGTGGTTGAGTCATTCCAAGAGATAAATAGAAGGTGAGAAAAATGAGTGGAGTGATGAGTGGAGAAGAAATTGGAAGGTGGAAGAGATAACTCAAGAGTTAATTAGAGTCATCTCAAGAGACAAAGATGGAAGGTGGACCTAATAATTTAGATAATTTATTATTATTGAAATTATGAGGAAATGTGAGGAGTGATAAATAAAATAAAATAAAATATTCATTGTATTTAACTTAAGAAGAAAGTGGATTAAATAAATAAATAAAATTTATTTATTTAATAATGTGAGGGATAGGATGAATTAAATAAATGTTATATTTATTTAATTTAATAGAGGAAAATGCTAGTTAGGATGGCGAAGGGATAGTTTAGGGCAAAAATGCTATCAGATGCCTAGATGATGTGACATTGCAAGAAGTGGACATTTTTGGGTGTCTACAATGTGTACACTCAAAATTTGAAGATATGATAAGAATAAGAATTGTAGAACTCTGCATCTAGTTTATAAACTACTAAATATTTTTTAAATGGTTAAGGCTAAAGGGGTGAAATACCAACTGCACACAAAAATGATCTTGTTTTATCACTAAAATATAACATAGTGTTTGATATGTATCTACTTATTTTTTTGTTTAACTAGAGGTTTTTAAAAACCAATTTGTGGAAATATAGTCAAAAGTGAGTACTACAAGTTTTATATTTTTTTGATTTTTTTATTGAATATTTTTTGTGATTTTTTTAAGTCGATGCATCTTGAAAATTAGATCATTAAGTGTGTGAACCACATAACTTGCACAAAACTAATTAAGAATGTAATTTTTTTTTGAATGTATATAGAATGAAGTGTAGAATAATCCTATATATTTTTTTTGAAATTTAGATAAGCAAATCAAAAGTTATAAAAAAATTAATAGATGTGTACTAGAGTAATACACTCTTCAAATAATAATAAATACATTAACTTATTAAAAATATTTAAAAAATTTTATGGCTAGAAAGGTAAGAAGTAGTTCTTTATTTTAGTGTTGGTTTTGTAAAATTTTATTGCAAAATGTGTAAATCTGATGAGGTTGAACTTTGAGTTTAACTTATTTTAGATTAAAAACATGAAATTAGAAGCCACAAGAGATGTCCAACCCTTAGACTTGGAAATCCAATCCTAAATGGGAGGGATCATAAAAAAATTGAATTCAAGGCATTAAAAATGTGTACATATTAAACCATGTACATGGTATGTTTTCTATAATGTGAACATGTTTTTTTGAAAATCTAAAGGTTGGCCACTAATTTGTCCTTGATTTCTATGCACTTACCCTATAGACACATTAGACATGCCACTTTTTGTAATAGGTAATTATTTAAGAAGGGTGTAATAATAATTAATCATAGGTCACTTATTGCAATAGGCATTAATAATGGAACCAATGTGTGGAAACATATTGAACAGGGTACTGTTGCAAAGGGCTAAGGAATTGTACACAATGGGTGGTGGACATAATCAAAGGGAACTAGAGAGTTTTGACCAATTGAAGTAAAAACTAGAAATTTATTATATTTTTAAGGTGATAAATTAGAAAACATTTTAAAACAATTACAAGGATTTAATGACCGAGTATCCCTAGATTTTAGCACAGGATTCTTAGAAGATAAAATTATGAGACTAGGTTTAAATTTCCCTTTGATGTGGAGTTTATTGCACTAGTTTAATGTTTCCTAACATTGAGTAGTATTTTCTTCTTGGTATACTAGAATAAGGAAGCATTTGGAAGGAGTTTTTGAAGCTGGGAGAGTGAATCCATATGGTGTCTTGTCAAAAAATCTTGTAGACCTCACTACCAAAGCTATGGTTAGAAGTGGAATATGATCTCATCTAGTATGTGACTTGTGAGGGAAGGTAGTCATATATATATATATATATATATATATATATATATATATATATATATATATATATATATATATATATATATATATATATATATATATATATATATATATATATATATATATATATATATATATATATATATATATATCTAATCTTTATTTAACCATGTATTTGATACATCAAAGAATCATAGTTGTTCCATATTTTTATTCAAATCCTTGAGAAAGATGTCTCTAGACATGAAACATAGGAAAATCAAATACCTAGCTCATCATGGGTTAATTACATTGGTGGTAACAAAGGCCTTGAAATGAAGGTAACCCTAAATAACTTGGCATGTGTTCCTTGCAAGACTTACCATGCAACAAGAAGATGTTGAAGAGGAAGATCACTATGCCCCTAGCCATGATGCATGTATCAAAACAAATAATATACCTCCTATAGGGTTTTCTCTAGGAGATAAAGAAATAATTTTTATAGCTACAATAGGAGATAGTAGAATGTGAATCAAGTGATAAAGTTGGATAGAAAATTATAAATGTGAGGATGAAGCATAGGTAAAATATCCTCACTCAAAAAAATGTTAGGTTATTTGTGTTACTTGAGAATTTTGTAACCATGACCAATAAAAAAGATACAATATTGGATAAAGAAGGAAAATCTAATTTTAAGGTGGAGATTATTGAGGAAAAGGTGTCATGGAGTGCTAAATAATAAAAAATAACACTTTTAGGCAAGAATTCTACGATGGAGAACCTCATAGTAGAAATACTTGTAGTAAAAGACTTTATTCTAGGAGAACCTAAATGAATTATACTTCTAGCAAAGGTATTTATGATATAATAGGGATAAGAATGCGTGGATCTTATTGTTGAGTATATTAAAGATGATGGGTCTTCAAAAGGGGTTAATGAGGCTACTACAGTCAAATGGAGATAGAGTAGGCCCATGAGCTAATTAGTAAACAAGAAGAGGAGATAAGAACACTTAAAGATAAAGTTACAAAATTAGAAGGTACTATAGTGTAGGTTAAGGATAAGGAAACAACTCTTGAAAAAGAACATTAGAGAAAATTAAAGAAATTAAAACATGATTGGTTCATTTCATATGCCAATCAAAAGGAAAAATTACAATAGTTACAAATGGAGAAATTCAATCATCAAAAATTGAATCAAGAAAATCAAGTTTTGAGGGACAAAATTAAAAAAAATCAATGCTTGCCACAAAAATTCTACAATGTAGGCCCTACATGAGTGCATGCACTATGGGTACATGAACAATTTCATAAGATATATATAAAAGGGGCAATTGAAGGATCATTAAAAAAACTAGAAAAACCTATAACGTTATGTGAATCTTACTTAGGAAGTGAAGTTGAGATAGAAAAGAATTTGTTATATGTGTTGTATTTGCATAGTTTTATTTTAACTAATTATACATACTATAATTCTAATCCATATGTAATAGTTGTTCAACTTAATGGATTTTTCTCTTTTTTCCAAGGAAAAATATAAAGAGGGTTGGAGAGGAAGAGGTATGACATGGAGAGAGATGCAAGCATTATGATTAGAAGGGAAAATAATTTGGTGATGGAAGTGTTGCATAATAGATAGATTTACAACTATATAGAAACCATGGAGATGATCTCTAGAAACACAAGGATAAAGTGGTTGAGGTGGTTGAAGTAATGTTACTTCATACCCTACATAGTCAACATCATTGTAAAGATCCATGGGATAAGCTCACAATAATATTGAAAAGAAAAAGCCCTTAGGTTATACAAAAAAATTCTAGCTATTACAAGGGAAAGACAATATATAATGGGCATGAAGGAAAAAAGTATCTAGTGGATTGGCCTCAAGTGGTAGCCTTCTAGCATTTGAACACCTATGCTAGGTTGGCAAGAAAACCAACTAGATGTAGACATAGTGAAGATTATCAATAGCATGACAATATACATAGAAGGTAGGGGCTAGATCATTAGCCTCAAGGAAAATCTCATCCATCACCTCATTGATTAACTAAATTTATCATCCAAACCAAGTTTTGAAGTAGAATTCCTTTTGTAGACAAACAATTTTCAGAAGGTTACAACATTAATTTTGTAGGAGTTATCTTTGGATGGTAGTCTCTACATATATTGGATATATATTTAAATTATACTTATGAATAGAGTTAGTATTATAAAAATTTAAATGTATTTGTGATAAAAATAATGAATTTCTTTCACTAAATATTTTTGTATCCCAATGTCCATATGTCTTAATAATTATCCATAATAAAAGAAAATCAAATGGGCATTTTAGAGATTTGTCAAATACTCCAAAATACAATGTAATTAATGGAGAACTTATTTAAAAAAATAACTATTGTTGTATTAACATTGAGAATTAACTCTACTAATCATTAACATTTGTTCTTAGTCTACTTCTGACACATAGAAATTGTTATCTTCCTCTTACAATATAAAATAAAATAAAAAATATTCTTGTGTAGTCTCACATAATGCCCCATTTTTCCCTAGCAAAATGAGGACCCAACCTTCTTTTTCTTTGTCAGTCATTAGTTTTTTGCTTGGGCAGTATGGGTAAAATGTCATGTCAATTGAAGCCAAAATTTGAGCTAAATTTCAAGTTACAAAGTATCCCCTATAAAGGTCATGAATGGATAGAGGACTAAATTTTAGCCAGGGTTGCCTCTTGAACCTTGTGAAAATTCATTAAAATGAGCAAGTTATGCTCACTGGACATTCTGGTCAATCAGAGATTTTTGGTCAACTAGACATAGACATTTGTGAAATGTTCAGGTCATGTCCAGTATCCATATCAGGTTCCAAATACTTCACAAGAACACTTGGGCTCAAAATTAAATTCAAATATAACTCATTAATCATCCAACCTAACCAGACTTTAGCGCATCGATGAAGTCCATGTCCAGGTCATGTTGAAGCCATCAAAATTATCCTCATGAACACTGGATATTCTTACCGGATAAGATATTTCAACCTGACAAGACCAAACAAATGCCATGTCCAGTCTTATCAAAAGATCTTGTCGAAGCTTTATAAATGACCCTGCGTCCTAATCGATTGTTGTATTTTCAAATGGACATTTTCAACTTAATATTTTAAATAGACATTTTTATGTCCAAATCTTTGAAATGTCATGTAAAAGTTCACTTGCTTACACATCTAGTCAATGTAGGTTTGATGATGACCATGATGACGTCATCAGGATAGGTCATCATGATATCTCAATTGGACATTTCCACCGGACATTTCCTGCATGACATTTCAACTAGATGTCTGGATATCCATCAAGTCCTATCCACATTTAAGTCACTTAAAGCAAGCTACATTTTTGTTGTTGGACTTTAAACTTAAAATACAATTATTAGATGGCATATTTCCCCACTCCTAAGAAGTAATTGCTTACCTACTATCCCATAGTATTGAATGCATGAACACTTAGTAAAATTCATGAAGGATAAAAGCATAATCCCATTCATTTGATAATCACAAAGCATTTGAATATTTAGAGTAAAAATTGCATAGAGCTTTAAACTAATTTGTAGAGATTTTGAAGAGAACATAGGAGAAATTATAGAGTTAGCTCAGAGAATAGAAAGTGCCCAATGGTAATGGATATCCTTCACAATTATTTACAAAGGTGAATCTCATTTCTATAGGTATGTATAAAACAAAACTTATCTTGTCAATTACTATAGGGTAATTGTCTTTTACCTAGGGTAAAATAGGATTGGGTCATTTACCACAGTAAATCATGATTAGTATCGACATATTAGGTCCATATTTACATTGTATTATTAGATCTAATTTCATCAAGGAAGTGAAATATTAATTCACAATCTAGTACCCATAGGTAACTAACTTTTGTGTGTGTTCATCATGTAGGACATGATGATGAAAAGGTAGAATAAACAGGATGATGAATTCAAAAATCCAATGGGTCCTATGTCTCAAGGAGTATGGGGTAAATTTGGACAAGCATCTGATACCCATTGCGAGAGAGTTGACCTAGAAGCCTTCAAAGCAAGAATTCATGCTTATAATGAAGATGTGACACTAAAGAACATAGTATCCAGTGGCATGTACAATGTTGCAAGGTTTTCCTATGTCATGGATGCCTTGGATCTAGTCATCCAATGTGCCCAGATGTATAACCTACTGAAATGGTAGGTAGAGCACCAAGGCAGAATGTATGTCAATTTTTCAGCTAAGGACATAGCATAGACTTTCAACCTCCCAAGGTGTAGGGTTGTGTTTGAAATAGATTTGAATGCATTATCGATGCAATATAATTCTAATGTTGCTGGGTGTTGCAAGGTAATGCACACACCATGGCTGGACCCAGTGACCAGACCCAAGGTAGTATCAAAGAATGCACAAAATTTATATAAATATGAATTCAATCCTGAGGTCTAGTATATGATTACCCTACTGAACTGAATGGCTGGGAAGGAATATTCTGGATCCCTGGAGTTGTCAATGTTTGACCTGATTAAGTTTGTAAAGGATGTTGAGGATGTCATGCACTGGGCATAGTTAATCAACAAATCTATACATGATGGTATTGTTAGATTGAAGAAGAATAAGTGGAGGTTCTTCATGACCTTGTATGTAGTTTACTCTTATGCATATAGGTCACAATTTGATGGCTTGCACACTGTAGGAAGGCTTGGGAATAAGCAAGGAGAGCAACAAGTATGACAGTGTTATCCCCAACTGGAGAAGAACCAATCAATTGCAAACTATAGGAGGATACAAGATTGCTTTTTGATGTGGTTGGTTTGTCTAATGGAAGGATATTGAGACAAGAGGATATCTAAAGATGCTTAAGGGGTCATTATAGCTCATGGATCTTGGTTCATCCAGCTTCCTACTTTCACATATATCATAATGGAAGGGTTTGCAGTCATCCCTTCGTGCTATCAAGATACCCAATAGATAGGGGTTTTCTGCTAGAAATAACTAGACAAATCATCCCATCATATGAAGAATATATCAAAAAACACAACAAAGGAACCATCAAGTTCCCACTAGATATCAAATGGTACAAATGTGCAGAGTTTAAAGACTCCAAGTTGTCAAAGGCTAAGTTACGGATGCCAATGTTACATCCTTTCCCTCTCCAACACATGTTTGATCCATACCATTGTATGGGGAAGTACTTGAGCAAGAAGTTGCAGCATGTGCCTCATCTGGAGGACTTTGGGATGATTTTAATGATGAAGAGGATGTTTGTAAGAGGGGATATCAAAGGATAACCCTTAATCAGATAAGAACCCTGGGACAGCCAGAGTTGCCTCCATAGGTTAATTTCGATGATGGTCTAACTTTAGAGCTAGATTATGACAACAAATAGGTGTATAAGGAGACTTTACCTCTCCCTGACTAGACAAAACTTGAAGAGACATCCATTGATGTAATATCAAAGAATGTGATGGCTACTACCCAAAGATGGGTTGATTAGAAGATAAATGAGCTCAAGGCCAAAGGGGTTAGCTTGACATATGATAAGAAGAGAAAGAGGAAGGACAAAACTAATGTAGACTATGATGACTTCCTCATTGTTAAGAGGAGAGTCATGGAAGCCCAGTTGGCCCAAGAAGGAGCATCAACATTTGGAGAACTTCTAACAACTACCGGTGTGAGAGTTACAACAAGGCCATCACCTACAAGATAACCAAGGGAGTAGCTAGTGCCTACTATCCTGTTATCTTATGTAGTTGCGCTAGAGCGCCAAGCCACATATATATTGCAAGAGGTGGAAATCCCCAAACAAAAGAAGAGGAATGCCCTAGTCTACTGGACATATGAGGGGAGTTATTGTAAAGGATAAAAATGAAGAACCAGGGACATCCAGGGGAAATTGTAACATGCCACTTGTTCTACCAAGTAAAAACAACTAAGTTTTAACCCAAGAGTAAATAAATCATGAATCCAGTACATGAGTAATAAGATTTTTCCTTCCTTTATTTGAAAAATACACATTTGAAATACCTTCCAAACTTCCATTGCATAATCAAATTACATTTCCTCAATAAAATAATTGAATATTTCTCTTTACAACTTTTTCATAAAATAAATACATACAAGCTCCAAGAGCTTTAACTGAAAAATAGAGATACATATGATTGTATACTTGTCTGTCTTCAATATTCTTGACCACCAACTGCATGAGGGGAAGCATCACTCAAGTAATTTACCTCCAACCACGGACTAACTGTGGTCCCCTGCACATTTACCAAACTAGTAAAAAACCCTACCCTTCAACGATGGGATTGGCATGGTAACCCCAAATAAAATAGGCCTAATTTGAGCAAGGTGTTCTGTCCTACATTAACTAGTACTATCATACTATGGCTACAACTATCAAAATATGAAATCCCTACTAGAAATGCAAACCTGGATCACAGTGAACCTAGATAGTGTAAACGTTGGCAATTTACACCACTTTGGCCAAAGTTTTCTCATCTCTTATTCACCCACCCTTCTATCTCGATTGGGAAAGACAACAATTTCTATACAAAAGTTATTCTCTTACCCATGGATCAATAAATCCCAAGAATAACCCCACTTAATAAATGTATCATTCTCTACACATAGGATATTCCCTTTCCCATGGATCAACAAATCCCAGGAATATCCCTGCTAAACAATTACATCAAACTCTATTCTAGGTTATCTACCTCTTCCATGGATCACCTATCCCAAGGTTAACCTATTACATGCTTTTACTAGGATACAAATATCAAAGTAATACCACTTGAATCCTATTTTCACTAACTTTCCTCTTATATAATTTTCTTATACAAACATTGATCAATGATTGATTTATGATTCTATCTATGTAAAATCTCAACCATAGACACTTTATCACAATCACAATACAAATTTACTAACTATATATATATATATATATATATATATTATTGATAAACATTCACATTGAAAATTCAACATTGCAATCGCTTAAAAACAATACATCACATAATGTTTTGAAAATAGGAAAAACATAGAGAAGGAAAAATAAACCCCATGCTTGAGAATATAGCTCCAAATGGATCAAAGACTCTTTTGTTTAAGTCCTTCCAAAAACTCTAAATCGCTCCTCCAAATAAACAACTTACAAAAGCAAAATGACAAACTTTCGACACTAACGCAAAACTCAAATTTGATAAGAGAAGGCTCTTGATTTTGAAAAAGGTGCCAATAAAAATGAGGGAGAGTACCTCCTTTTATACTACAACCAATTCAAAAATGTCAATATGATGACGACATGCTTAACCAACTCAAAAAATTGTTGACACTATGAGGACATGCTTACAAAATCTAAAATTAGTTCATTTTCCATAAAAATAAAAATATTTGTTAAAAACTTTACAGTAAAAATATTAACGGTCAATATCCTAAGCACTTGCATAGGCTTCACAGAATCCTAGGGAAACAATGTCAGCCTCTAATGGCCTAACCTCCTACTGCCACGGTTTTAAAAGGTGGATCGGGTGGTTTGAACTCCCGACAACCCCATTGCCATCAAGAGTGTGTAGCCAATGTGCCACCAGCCCACGCCTTAATGCTTTATGTGCTCCCATCGTGTCTAAGGGCCCACATGCCTTATAAGGCCACCACCCCCTTAAGCATGCCTATTAATTAAAAACATGAACACACATGGGTCGATAACACCATTCGACTAAAATAAAACATATTCTCTTTTTTTCTTTTTTAAAAAAAGAACATTAACCCCCTTTTTATTAAAAGCACATAAAACCTTAATTTTACTATAATTTAATCACCTTTAAAAACTATTCTTTTATTATTTTATTAAATCATATTTTATATATATTCTTATTCTTTTAATTACCATAACACAATATTTATGAAAACTAAATTCTGCAAAAATGATAAAATCATATTTTCGCTATTAAGGGAAAAATACTAATAATAGTTATATTAAATACATATATATAGAGAGAGGTGATAAAAATATAGATACATCAATATCATAAAATCAAAGATAACTCGTAACCAAAAATACATTTAACCTCGTATAAACTTCATAGACTCATCATCGATGAACACAAGAAAGACGATAATTCTTGCATAGCCCAAATCAATATCTCTATATCTATTTGCAATATGCTCATGAATATATGTAGGTACGTCTACCTACATATGTTCATGCTCATATCAACTCATGTATAAGAATGTATCATGTACTTGCATGAGCATTAATTAACTCAACGAAACCTTACTCAAACAACCAAACACTTAACAACAAGTAGGTTCGAACATCCAATCAAGACTCAAGATACATAACTTAGATCACTTACCACTACACTGACTCAACTCAACCTAGGTCAAAATAGGATGTGTGTGTGTGTTACTCAGTTTAGGCTTCTATTTTATGTTTACTAGACCAAGTCCTTCTCCTGAGTGATACCTCCCCTCTTTAAAGGAGGGACAACCTATTCTTGCATCCACTTAGATCATTGCCACAATAGTTAGCTGATCAAAATATCATCATTAATTAACAAAAACCACATTTAATACAAGACATTGAATTATTATTTTTTTTCTCATCATATTGCATTCAAGATAGATAACACACATAGATGCAAAGATTCATAATTACTTCAATTTTCACAAAATATCCAATCTATAGTAAATGGATAAAAACACATACATAGATGCGAAAATCCATAATCACTCACTTTCTAAACAAATTAACCAATATAGGTAAATAGTTTAAATGGTAGAAACACATGGGATGTAACCGAAATACTGCTATGGAAATGATTTTGCACCTTCTCAACTTGAGCTACAAGTACCTCAAGCTTTGGTACCTCAAACACAGAAAGTTCAAGAAATCATACAAGTGAAGAGGGAAATGGCCGACGAGATTCAAGAAGGGATCAAGAGATCCAAAAACAAGCAAGGGCTAAAGAGATAAAACAACCCTTAAGTCAGGTCATGGACCCAACTTATGATGAAGTCACCAATGACGTGATAAATGATCATGTCTCTTCCTTGTTCACACCTCAGGCATCTCAATCAAATGAACCTCAATCAACACATACCAAGGCGGAGGAGATCAAATCTCTAGAGGTGATAGAAGGAAAAGGTCTGAAGGTAGAGTTGATATCCAACACAGATATTTTAGGATCCCCAAATGTGTCTGAAAACTAACATGACATCCTAGATGTGGGCACCACAATACAAGAAGAGGTAGCTCCATAACAACAAAGTGAGGTGGAGAAACCAAATGAGGATGATACCCTTCTAAAAGACCAAGAAGAAACTACTCAAGACATGCCTAAGGAAGGGGACATGCAACAAGGTGAAGAGAAAGCCATGAAGGATCAAGATAAAGAAGTGTAGTAGATATTGTCACTTGATGATGGTTAGAAGGACCAAGAAGTGGAAGATCCACTCCCTGAGGAAGGAAACCCAGAACCTCAACCTATGGAGGTAGATCCACTAGCCATGGAAGAAGACATAGACATTGGAGCTCCTAATGATGGACTAGACATTAAAGTGAATAGGGAAGAGAAACAACTTGATGAAGAATATGATAAAGATGAAACTCTTCATCAACAAGAGGTTCCATAGCAAGAAAATCCTAAATAGGAAGTTCTCCAGCAGGAAACTTTACAATAGGAAAAGGGACCAAATAAAGAGATTGAATTGGAGATTGAAGATGTTCATACTGAACAATTGGGTCAAGAATGACCTGTGCTCAATGTCCCAGACCTAATAGCCATGGAGCTAATGACTCTCTAATTAATTTAATTCCATTTGATTTGAAGTCATTATTTTTAGAAGAAGAAATAAAGCCTAGGAGAAAGGCAAGAGTGGTATCTTCCATTAAAAGAGATGCTATAGGACATAGAATAGATCAATTGGTTGTGACTATAGTAGGTAAAGAAAAATGAGAGATAAGCATAATTAAGAACAAGATAACTTCTCTAGACTTGGGGAACGCCACTCTAGAGGAGGAAATTGATGATCTCAAAGGTAGTAGAGTGGCCATTACAACTAGGATCAGGAAGGGTAAACTTAAGAGGCAGGAGCTGAAAGGGTGCGTTGCCCAGCTTAAGACAATCATTAAGGGGCTATTTACCCTGGGGATTTGAATAATAGAGGTCCCAACCAACTTGATGTTGGTGACCCAAAAGCATGTGACCGAGATAGATATAAAGAAGCATCAAGCTAAAACCATCGGGAGGTGGTATCAAAAATTCATCGAGGATGGAGAAGATGTCATCCAGATAGTTTTTTTCCAATTGAGATACTTTAACCTTCGTCAAGAATAAATCTAATATCCTAAAGGCAACATGTGTCATAGGACTAGACCAAAATGATCAAGATATCACAAATTTGAAAGTCATCCAGGCAATGCAGGATAAGATGCTGATCTACCACCATATCATGACCATCTAGACAATTCCATTCATGTCGACATGGATGAAGGACCTAAAATTTGAAGAGGAGATTCTGAAAACATGTCAGCAAAAGGCCATAGATATAAGCAATAAAATACATGAACTCTTATTTGAGGAGGTAGAGATCCTGGAAGAGATAACTAGCCAAACAATGGATGAGAAGGAAATATATGAGGAGCAAGCCTCAATTGCAGAGTTCAAGGCTAAGTATGGCTTGGTGTTGGAAGATCCAGTGGGACACTTCTCAGAGAAAGATATTGATGAGGTTATGGAACTCTACACCAAGATTAAAGGGTATAAGGATAAGTTGAATACTTGAACTAATAAATGGATTGCATTGACAGAGCAACTCCAAATGTAGGAGTATGCTAAGGTAAAGGCCCAAGCCTTTGACAGAGAGGGCATCTAGAATATGATCACATTCTATGATTCATATAAGGCCATGGATGCATGTAGATGTTGATAGAAGAGGACAAAGGATTGAATTCCAAGTAAGGGAACTTTAGATGACCTTAAGTATTTTTTCATGACCAAGTACCCTGTCAGGATGTATTTTGGTGAGGAAGTCAGAGGCATATATTCTATAATATTCTCAGATTGTGATGGACAAAAGAAAGAATATTCTGATAGCTAGTAGTCATCCACCTTCGATTATGAATTGACAATCATGTGCTCTATTTCCTGACTGTTGATGTTAGAAATAAAATCTTGATCGTTGATTTATTGTAACTGATTCTGGATCCTTGTCTTATAAAAGGATCCAAATCATTTGTAAATAGGGGGATTGAATTGATGAAACTTGTTAAGCATTAAGTTTATATTCATGCAACTTCTTGACTTACCTCATGGTCCTCTCTCACTCAATGAAGACATTTGTACATTCTGTGCATATAATGAATTTGAAGAACATAGATTATAGTCTAATTGTAAATCTTGATTAATCTTTTGATTGGTTTCTAGTAATGGAATATCAAATTGCTACATCCCTTTTGGAGTGCATTTGAATTATTGCTTGTTGTCATCGATTGTCCATTGAAGATTTGCATCTATTATACGTAGCTATGGAACATCTAGTGAAGTATGATTAGATTAACTTCAATTCATGAAAGTATCTGGATGCACATGTGAAATCACTAGAAAACTTAACTTCTTAGAACTTTTCATTGCCAACCCTATCTTTCATTTTCAATTTTATAAATTATCATAAATAACTACAAATAATGATAAATCCCAAGAAAATAACTAGTATTAACAATGAATTCAATACTTTAAAGAAGCTTTTTAAGTGAATTTAAAGGAATTGTGTAAAGATTAGTCAATTAGGAATAATTTAGAAGGATTAATCAAAATTATGTCCAAGTCACAACAATTTACTCAAAGTGTATGTCATTAATTGATAAATTTGACATGAATCATTAAAGATATGTGTAGATAATGCAAGATAGTGATGATATTTGCAAGAAAGTGTTTGGATCAGAAAAATAAAATTCAAAGTTTGTAAGTCCCCTATGTAAAACAACTTACAACGAACCTTGAGTAACTACAAGCATAGTCAAGACATGACTAACAGAGCCTTGGGATTATGAATTCATCTTGAATCCATCATATATTTCAAGATAGATAGGTGTTCAAAGTAGAATTTCTATCTTTGTCTAATAATGAGGAACATCATCATCAACAAATATCAAAAACAAGCTACATAAAAATTTGAAACCTAGAAGAATTCCTATTCTTATAAACCTTGAAATTTATGGTACATTCTTCCTACTTGTAGCTATGTTGCCACCTCTTTACACAACCAAATTAATAAAAAAATTTGAGACTCTTATTTGTCAATTATGTGATGTTAAATATATAATTCATTGTAATCTAAAACTAGTTGATTGACACAGAACATTTCTATGACATATTCAAGAATACTACCATCCACAATGTGAGTAATTAGCTTTTGATTGAAGTTAGAATTATACATATAACACAACACCATGTGAGGGTAACAATGAGGCCAAAACAACATGATTAAGTTTATAAATTTGTTTTATCATTGTTACTCATGTTACACCACCACATCCACATATCAATTTCAATTTTAATTTTGTCTTGTATTAAGTTTTCTACAATAAGTTCAACTACTAGTCATAGTAGTATGGCACATTGGTAAAATCCAAAACTACTAACTCTTGACATAATATATCACATCTTCCAAGGATGCTCTTATTCTTCTTTAGTGTGGGGTGATTTGAAAAATGTATTTTGTTTCATGGATTTTCCCCCTTCATTGTAAGGATATGGCTCAATATTAGGTCCCTTCATTCTCTAACCCTTCTCTTTCTTTCCTATTGTCTCTTTCTCTCCCCCATATATTTTGGGGCTTTGAAAATAGAGAAATAATAGGATTTTTTAGTATTCATAATCTAATTTTGTTAGATTGTCTTCCAAGAACTGTACTATCAAAGAAAACCTTATTTTTACTCTTCAAACCAAATCAATCGATTATGATAAAATTCCTATTTCATAATTTGAAGAAAGAATTGTTAAGTCAGTGTATTTGAGTATTGATATCTTAGTCTAGTTTAAGGGAAAGCAAATAGAAAGAAAAGATGTGAAATGGAATCCTCCCTCTCCCAATTGGTTCAAAATAAGATTTGATGCGGCGTCTGAGGGTAATCCTCACCCTTCCAAAGTGGGGTCCATGATTGGGAGGATAACATCAAGGAGCCTATGCTATCAATTCAGGGATGAAGAAACACTTTGTAGAAGTTGTAACATCTTATAATGAGCTAAAACTTGTCAAAGAAATAGGAATTTTGAGTTGCATTATTGAAGAGCTGTGATCTTGTCCTCCACCAACTTAGCCAACCCTAGGGCTTCCATCATTGTGCTGGGATGGAACATTTTAACCTCAGATTGAATTGCATCCTTCAGACCACTGACAAAATAACTGTTGAAGAATTCATTAGACAATCCCTCTGTGTGATTGACCAGTTTCTCAAATTCTATTTGATATTCTCTCACAGTACTAGTTTGGTGAAGTTTAGTGAGTGCTCCTGTGAAGTCATCAAAAGCACTAGGGCCAAATTGTTGCAAAATAAGTTTACAAAAATTTGTCCATTTTGGCTCTTCATGAGCCTTGATGTACCAACAAAAGCATTGAAGGGCTTCATGTTCCAAATGAAAGGATGCAAGTGGGACTTTGTTGACACCAAAAGTATTATGTAGACTGAAATATTATTCTACTTGGTATATCCATCCAATTAGATCATCACCATTGAAGCGAGGAAAATCAAGCTTCAGTCCACAAAAATTACTGGAAGAAGAGAACCCAGTGTCTGCAGAACACTTTAGCTGCCGTCTATTATTCATGGTTGAATGCTGAAGTTTGAGGCCAAGAATTTTTTCATCCAGATCTTGGAGTTTGGTTTTGAGAGCTGCAAGTTCATCCTCCATGTTTTTTACTCCTGTATAGGTGACAACCATAACCAAGAGTTTTTTTTTTGGGAATGGGTAGAAAAACAAAAACAAAAACTTTTTTTGTAAAGGAAAATTTGGATTTGGGAAAAACTCTGATGGGTAATTGGGGTTTGACTAGGTTTTGGACACTTTTTGAGGGACAGGGAAGTAGAAAATGGGGATTTCAGAAGTGGGGTGAAAGAATGGGAAAATTTGTCCGAGAGGCACAAAGGAGCAGAAATAGGAAATGAACACTATGGAAAAATTTTAAGGTGATTGGGTGAGAATCGAAGAAGTTATGGCAAACCCTAAAAATAGACAAATGTGGGATTTCTAGCTTCGATAAGTGGAATTTAGGATAGGGTCCTCAAGGAAGGAAATATGCAGAATGGAATTTTAGGGGTTCTAGTGAATTTTCAGAGGAAATGGAGCTAAAGCAAGGAAGATATGGCAAAAAAATAGAATTTGTTTTTACTATTTTTTTCTCTAAAAATGATCTGCAATGGGATTTGCAAATGACTCTGGACAAATTCAATCTATGATTTGTCAGCTAGCAATAGGTATGGACCCTAGGTATGTTCAGCTTCCTAAAGGTTCAAGGGATTCACTCGGCTACCAATGTTGTCTAACAACTTGCGTATTGGGGCAGTACCCCTCACTCCACGGCTCAGGTAAAATTGATAACAACTTTGCCACAAATGATAGCTCTTGTTTTACCTCACGGATGGGAACTAGTCAATTAGGTAGGGGCCATTGCCCTTTTCATTGGCAGGTCCTCTCACTGGGCCAGCTACTTCAAGGTTCCTGTGGTACTCACAATGAGTTTTAGGGCTATGCCCAAGCACTTCCCACAATTAAGCAGATAGGGATTATTCCTTGATCCGAACAATTGAAATGAACAATATAGATGTAAAGAAAAAAGAACTACTGCAATAATCACAACACCTAGAGGCCACTGTGAAAAAAATTTGGCAAAAATTCCACCCAGCGAGCCCAAGAAAGCACTCTGATACCAGATGAGAGGAACCTCCTACAACAATATAATAAAAAATGAATGAAATAACACAAATAACAAAAACACAAAAGGAATTTATTGATCGCAGGCCACTTTGAGGGGGTAACCTCCTTTGAGCAAGCTCAATACAATAAATTCATGGATGCCTTCATTGGCCTCAACACATACTTATATACTAAGTCTAATCTAAACAACTATTACTCCCCATGAATGTGGGATAATACAATATACTCATAGGACGACTTATAAAGCATATGCATCCAACAACAATATACTAACAAAGTAAAGAGAAGGGTTACACATGGTTTCCTAACATACCAATCCTTCTCCTTCATCTACCATGTATTCATGCAAAGTATGTTTTGATTTATTATTACAAGTAGAAAAAGATTACATTTATCTGGTTTGTTTATTATAGACTAACCATGGTGAAAGACTAATAAAATTGTATGTAAAAGACATATTTTGCTCCTACAAGATGTTTTGGACTCTTTTTGAAAAACCAGGATAGAGCTCCACAAGAACTTATCGAAGAAATGGAAAAGGTGGAGGCTCTCCAGAAGTACTAGAATCCTGAACTATAGAAGAAATAATTCTAGTATTCACTAAGGATTATAGAGGGAGATCCTTAATTACCATTGATCCTTTGTACTAGATGATGATTGCAATAAAGTCACTCTAGTTCATTAAGCACAGTCAGTGGTGGAACATTTCTAATAGGAGTCAACTCCAAAAAAATTTCGTTCATGCATGCTACATACTTTATATTTATGTTATAATAGACACATTTATTCCTTTCAATTAAATATTTTTTAGCCAAACTTGATATCTTATGCATGTACAACATGTAGCTAGATTCTAGGAATTTATCTAAGATCTATAGTTAAGTAGTGGTAGTACATTTATTATTGGTTAGTTGTTATTTTAGAGGAGATATTCACAAATAGACATATGTCCAGTTCTCTATTTTTATCAAGGAGTAGAATGAAATATTACAGACTTTGAAAACCCCTCTAATATGAATGAATGTGATGTCAATTTCTTCTATTATTTTTTTAGTTGAGAATGTTGAATTAAAGATAGTCCATTTCCTCAGGAGATCTATCCACTCATTAGAGAAAATATAATTGTATATGTAGCTAAGTATCTTGTGGTTTATTTTATATGTGATGTTGTCTCTGATATAGTCACACATGTATAATCCATAGGTTTTCTGTGTGTTTGTTATTGTTATGGATAGTGCTTATTGTTATACATCATAATCAATTGGTCATAAAAATGATTATGTAAAGTTTATGTTATCATTCATTTTGAGAAGAAAAACTGAAAAAGAAATCATTATCCTTTCAATTGTTAATCACTTAATATAATTCTACTCTATTGATTCAATAGTTAAGATTTACTTTTCTAGCATAAGCAATTTTTTATTCCATAGATTAGCATTTCTATTATGTTTTAGCATTTGAAAATTTGTAATTAATATTTTTCATTCAGTCCAACATTTCCATTTCTTAGATAACCATTTGAATTCTTGTTAAATAAATGGAAAAGTGTGTGTATTTCCTTTTAATAGAATATGTTGGCTACTAGGAAAGACTTTTTGTCACCCTTCTACAAATAGCCATTAGACACCCTCTAGTTTAACAAGAATTCATTATTCTAAAGTATGAGGTTCAACATGATGTCTCATCACTTTTTGGCATTGTTTCTCAAGACTTTGCATAGGTGCCACTAGGGTCTAGACTAGGTAGTCCTAGAAAGTAGTAAATTAGAAATAGAAAGTTCTCTTATCTATATGGTCAAAAAAAGAGACTTGCATGATAGGTTTATACTTAAAACCCCCAAAACACAGAAGAATCAACTAAAAATTAGGGGAAGGAAGAATTAGATGAAAAACTTTAGATATATCTTTTTGACCAAAACCAACCTAAAACTTCTCAACAAGCCCTAGAAAATGAACAACCAAGAGAAAATGTTCTAATAATAAACATGGAGAATGATAATGAACACAAAGAGAGAAGGAAAAAGAGGATATTTACTTACACCATCAACTTGAATCATTGTGAAGATGGTCCCATGAAAAATATTTCCCCATCCATCCTACCCACATTTTGGGGTATGGTCACAAAGGACTCAAGCCAATTCTTGTTTGAATTCATTATCCTCTATCAAACCTATGACTATAGGTCTGATAACCAAAACTAAAGTTATTCCCTTCAACATTGAATGACTTAATGATGCAATGGTTCATGGGACTATCTATGGGGTCTATTAACTCATGGGAAAAATGGATACAATGTTTGTGGATAAATATCAAGATTACTTTCAAGTAAGAGATAGGAATGAGGACCTCTTTTGATTAAAAAAGGTTGAAAGTGTGGAAGATTATTTAGATCAATTCCTCTTCATTTAAATTGATGTGGTGATGTATTAAACCCTAAGTTGGTAAAACAGATATTTCTACAAGGATTGGAGGATGAACCATGGAGTTCTCTAGACCTGACGAGAAAAGGGTATGTCTCAAAGTTGAGCATCCTAGATATTTTAGAGTTGTGTTGAAACTATTCACACACACAAGGAGGAATTAATAAGTCTAGCCTAGTAAAATGGAAAAATGAGATAGGACAACTTATGGAAGAGCTTGCCAACATAGAAACTTATATCTTAGTCTAGATAAACACTACACTGGATGGAATGTGGACTAAAAATAGAAACAATGAAATCCTATCTATTTATTTCCCTATGTGTTTAAATAAGCACCTCCTTCAAGAATTCCCCCTAAACAAGATAAATATTTTACAAGTGTGAGATAAAAATCATCCCACATATTAGTGTGAACTTTTAAAAGCCATAAAAAACTAAAAAAAAAAGGCTCCACTGATCGAAGATGAGTTATTTATTACATGGGATAACATTAGGGTGGGAAATTTTCATATAACTAGTCCTCTAACCAATCCTCTTGATGCCCGCCAATAAATTGGAATAACAATCCTTGGTTAATGCTATGGCCCAAGCATGAAATGACACAACAATGGGGACCCTATCCATGGGGTCCTAGCAATGGCCTAATCATTCATGGCCAAACTCTCAATGGTCTAACCAAATGCAACAAGCATAGTATCCCTCAAATTTGGTGTCAAACTAGAACCTATGCTAAAATCATTTTTATCAAGGACCTGAATGCATACAAAATCAATAGTAGGCCTTATTTCCTCCTCCATAGAATACACAAATTCAACCCCAAAAAAATATAGTCACAAAACTTTAACTCCTACCACAACTTATTACAAACCCCTAAAAATAATAAACCTTCCACTCTTGTTTACTCTATAGAACTAGAGAATATGGTTACCATTAATATCGTACATTATGTGAATATTCAACTCTAGTTGGGGAAGAAGCTTCATAAACAATCATTGCCCACCATTAAAGAAATAAATGATAATGAGAAAACTATAATCCTTAGGAATGGAATAGAATCTAATAATTTTGAACCTTAGAAATATTTTTGAGATACATTGAAGTTACCTTCCAAAGTGGTCCCCATATACTCCTTCAGAAGCCAATCAAAACTATCTAGAGTGACACCAAAATATCCTTCCAAAGAAACATCAAAGATGTCTTCTAATGCATCTCTAGAGACATTGCGCTCTAAAGACTCATTCATATTATCTCTAGAAGAATATTCCCATTATTTTCCTAGAGGAACTTCAAAGTCACCCTCTAGACCATCAAACTAAATTCCTCTAGAACAAAACCTTGAGATGACAAATGACACTAAGAATTACCCTCATTCTAGAATCACATCTTAAGCCTATTCTAGAGCATTCTCCTTTTTCTGAGAGATTGAGGACAATTCCAAAATCTCCTCTAGAGCCATCGCCATTGTCTGAAATGGGACTTATTTGAGAAATAAAAAGGTTGAACATAGAGATTCCATTGTTTTAGGATATTAAAGAAAATCTAGAGCTAAACCAATTGATCAAGCAATTCTATATCAAAAATCTTGATAGGAAAAAGAAGAAAACTAATACCATCCAAGTGGATGGGTATCTAGAAAAAGATCTCTCTAGAAAAATTCTTCCACCAAAATATGGTGATATAGGTATTCTTTTGATCTATATGTCAATTGAGGGAGTAAGAATTTAAAATGCTTTAGTTAACCTTGGAGCTACCATCAACGTTATGACTATGGAAGTCATGGAAACCTTATCTTTAATAGGATTGAAACCAACAATCACTATCTTATAGATGGCTAATCAATTTATTGCCTATGATGATAGATTCATGGGATTACTCTATAGATTTATTAATCCTTCAATCATGATCACCCAAGGAGAGCTACTCATTAATTCTATGAAGTTCATGGTTGAAAATAACTTAGTATCCTTAATTGGTTACAGGTCTGGGTGAATGAAAATATCTAATAGAATTGGCATCAAACATTCATCTCTATATCCACTTGTGAAAACTTCTGTAGAAAAGAATCATGTGTCTAGATAGATAAATGAAGCCAAATTGGTAAACAAGAAAATTTAGCCTCTCTATTCATGGTCACAAAAAGTAGCATGTAGAATAAATTGAGGATAATCATACCTTCTATGATGTCTTGTATTCACATAATGAGACAAATCTTAAATAATAAAATTATCTACAAATCCTTCTATGAATGAGTATAGGGGAATTCATTCAATATGATAAAAAAGATTTCCTTAAGGCTTTCCTATGTCCCTTAACAAAAATAATTCCAAAAGGAGAAAACTTATTAATAGATGTAATGACCTTTCGTATGGTGTGACCTCGCTCTTGTCCACTTAATACACTTATGTGTGAGACTAATATCATCTCCTCTAGTCACCATAGCACAAAACAAATTATGATCTTGTCTGTAAAAACTTTAAATATTAATAGTTGGTTAACAAACTAACAAGAACTGGAACTATTTGATTTTCTAGTTAGCCATACCAAATATTTTGCATGGGACAACAAAGATATGAGGGGAATACACCCAAATATTATACTCATTATATTTATACTAAATACGTGAGACCAATGAGGTAGCCACAATGGAGACTTAATCCTGCATTCAGAGAAGTGGTCAAGATTGAAATTGAAAAGCTTCTGCAAGTAGGATTCATCTAACTAAATTTTGATAGCAAGTGAGTGTCACCACTTGTCTCTAAAAATGGAGGGAAATAGAGAGTATATTTAGATTATAGATAACTTAATAAAGAAACTTTTAGGGATTAATTTCTCTTACCATTCATTGATCAAGTTCTTGATAACTTAGCTAGAAAAACCTACTTCTTTTTCCTTAATAGATTTAGTGACTATAATCAGATACAAGTAGCTTTGAAGAATCATGATAATGCCACCTTTAATTTTCCTTTAAATACCTTTTCTTCTAGATTCCTTCCTTTTGGACTATGTAATGCCTCTTCCACATTTCAAAGGGTTGTTATATCCATCTTAACAGAACTTGTGAGTGGCTATGTGGAAGTATATATGGATGACTTTTCTATTCATGGAAGTACCTTTGAAGAACTCCATATTTTAGATAGAGTTTTACAATGCTACATGAAGAAGACTAGATATCTCTAAGCCATGAGAAATTTCTCATCATCGTTGAGCAAGGGATTTTTCTCGGTCACCACACTTCTACTAAAGGGATCAAGCTAGGTCTAAAGAAAATTAAATTCATCAAGCAACTAGAGCCACCTAAGAGTCAGATAAGTGTCTAGAGTTTCCTATGTCACTTGACATACTACCAAAGATTTATAAAGGGATTTAGTAAAATAGTCACTCCACTATTTTCCTTCCTCTAAAAGGATATTGAATTTTTTTGGACATAGGAATGTCTAGAATCCTTCAAAACCATCAAACACAAATTAACCCTTGCCCCAATCTTGAGAGGCCCTAATTACAAATTACCACTATACATAAATGTAGATGCTTCTAATGATACAATTGGAGTAGTGTCAGGTTAAGAAGATGGAGGGAAATATGCTATCTATTTTATCAACAAAAACATGACTACTACAAAATGAAATTATACCACTATAGAATGAGAATTCATTGTAGTAATTCATGCTATAAATAAATTTTGACATTACATTATAGGCTACAAGCTAACTGTGTACAATAATCACTCTACCATCAAGTATTTGATGAACAAACTAGTAGTTAGTGGTAGAATAATTAGATGGTTATTGTTATTGATAGAATTCAATGTAACTATAGTGGATAAACCTAGAAATTTAAATTTGGTTTTTGATTTCTCATCTAGAATTCATTGTACATATGATGAATAGGACTAGTAAAGGGTGACTTTCTATCTTAACATCTTTTTCCTATCTATGTTCACACACATTGATTTGCTAATATAGCTAATTACTTGGTTATAGGGGAATTTCCACCTTGCTTTTATATTAAAGAAAGAAATAAGTTTATTAAAAATAGTGCAATGTTTATATGGTTTAATGGTAACCTATTCAAATCTAGACTTGATTATGTATTGTACATATGTGTTTGAGAAAATGAGGTCTATGCCATTTTTAAAGCCTACCAGGAAGAACCCATGAGAGGACATTGCTCATCCAAAAGAAGAATGCATAAGATACTTGGGGCAAGATATTATTGGCCTTCCTTGCATAATTATATAAAGAGGTATGTTAGACAATGTGACAAATGCCAAAGGATGGCATGACAATAGGATCAACTAAAATGCCCATTCACCCTTAGGTGGTTTTAGAACCATTTGGGAAATGGAGGTTGGATTTCATTGGACCTATTCACCCAGCATCCAAAGGAAAGAACTATATTTTGGTGCATATATACTATGTCACAAAATGGGTAGAAGTGCAGGAATTAAAAGTTGCAAGGGAAGAACAAGTTATTGACTTTCTCTACAATAGAATATTTTTAAGATTTGGAGCTCCAAGATCCATTGTTATAGATCAAGGACCCTAATTCATGTCAAAGGTATTGTTGAATTTCACAAATCATTACCAAGTCAACCATAAGAAATCTTCACCATATCATCCTTAGGTAAATGGTCAATTGGAGGTCATTAATAGGGAATTGGAAAATATTCTTAGAAAAATAGTTTCATCTAGAAGAAAAGATTGGGCAAGGAAATTGAATGACAAATTATGGGCTTACAATAATACTTGGAAATCAACTACAAGGATCACACCTTATGAGTTGATTTTTTGTAAAAGGCTAATTCTACCAATTGAATTTGAGTTGCCAACACTCTAAATAGCCATAGATGTAGGTCTTGATCTAGAGCATCCATAGTAGGAAAGGTTGTTAAAGCCTAAGGAATTAAATGAGATAAGATTGGAAGGCATTTATCAAATTAAGTTGGTGCAGCAATAGAGAAATTCATTGTATGATTGACACATCAAGAGGAAGGATTTATAGAAGGAAGATTGGGCAGTGTTGTTTGATTTTAGATACAAGGATCTAAAAGGTAAGGTTCATACAAGATGGCTAGGTCCCTATGAAGTGGGAAATATTTTCATCAATGAAGTAGTGAGGTTAACCCCTATTGATGGAGGGAGTAGGACTCTCATGGTGAATGGATCATATAGATTATGTTTATAGCAAAAGCTAGTGAGTAATGGGGAATTTATTAAAACAATAAACTCTCACCTAGACCTCTATTGCATCAGGGGGTCTACTCCTCTTGCAATATATGATTAAAAAATAGTAATAGAAACTATTTTGAAGCTACCTTTAGGAACTTTTTAATGGTCCATCAATAAATAAAGTGCTTCAATTTCCTCCAAAACATCCTTTCAACAATGTTTCTAGAGTTATTCATTTATCTCTCTAGAGAATCTTGTCACTAATGTCTCAACAACCATCCATACTCTTCTATTTTAGAGTATCCTTCTAATGATTCATATGAAATCATTTTATTTTTTAGTTCTCTCTAAAGCATCATTTCAATAGTGAATTTAGTTTTGACCATTCCAATCATCCTCTAGAATCTCTCCTCAGTGATGTTTCTAGAGCCATACCAATTATCCTCTAGAACATTTTCTTGGTGATGTTTCTAGAGTCATTCGAATAATCCCTTGGAACATCTTCTCAATGATGTTTATGGAGCCATTATAGTCATCCTCTAGAACATCTCCTCAATGATGTTTCTAGTGACATTCTAGTCATTCTCTATAACATCTATGATGTTTCTAGATCTCTTCTAGTTATCCTTTGGAACATCTTCTCAATGGTTTTTCTAGAGCCATTCCAATCACCCTTATGAGCATATTTTTTATGATGCCCTTTCATTCATTTATACAACCTGCCAAAGTGACTCTAGAGTTAGTGCCATTAACTTGCCTAAAACTTCATTTTTGGCATTTATTGCATAATAATAATTCTGATAGCACCTCCTAGGCCCCTCATCACAAAAAATATTTTTTTCTACCATAATAAATGAAAAGAAGACAACATGTCACACCAACAACACAACACATCCCATTAAAAAGTCACATTTGAGAAATGACAACTATGGCACACTTGACAATAGAGATTCTATTCTTGTCATCCAAATCAGACGCTTTCACATGTTAGTGACATCACTTTTGGTGATGTAGGTAATAAATGGCCAAGTATGTATCTAATTTGGCTTCATGTAATATTAATTATTTATTTTTAAAATATTTAATGTGCATGAATAATAACCCTTTGAAGCATGACCACTTGTCATTTCCATTACTCAACCATATTGATTAATTATTTCTAGCATTTGCAAAAACTCATAAGGGGTAAGTCATTAATAATTATAAATGTATGGTGAGTATTACTATAAATTGAAAAACATTGTAGTCATATACTATTCTATCATTACTAAGCTTGTAGCCTTATCTAGAAACCCTATTCTAAACCTAATTTTAAAACCTAAACAAATCATAATTTGTTTGCAGAAGCAATAGGAGTAAAAAGAAAAGTTAAACTTGATTCAACCAAGAAGTTGTTGGGCAATGATACAATAGAAACTATTTTTAGGTAGGAGGGTGGTTAAATTTCGTGAATAAATTCAAAGGGTACAACACAAAAATTATTGTCAAAGAGTTCATTCAAAATTTTGAAGGAGACCACTCCATAATTCTCAGCAAGAAAATTGAGGTGAGTTTAAAAATGCTCTCCCCCATTACTAAAGTCCCTAGTGAAGGAATAGATTTATTTCAATCTAAGTCTAGTTCATATTAAGAATTAATTGAAAACTTATGTAAAGATGGGGAACTAGAGCCTAAATTGGTAATAGGAGGAAGAAGGTTGAATAAGGTGATTAACAATGATTCTATCTTTGAACCATAGAGCTTTATAGTATGGTAGTTTATGAAGTTTATCACATGCAAGGGCTAGTACAAAAAAATAGTTGGCCCTACTTTCTGTATAATGACACATTTGTGCCATGGAACAAAGAACTCAAAGTTTGAGTTAATTTACCTATATGTATACTTCTTTGAGAAGCATCATTGAAAAGTAAAAATAGGGAATTTTCCTATTAAAACATCATTTTTTAATCATGCTTATCTACAAACATCATATCCTATGCCATCACTCCTCAAATTAGAAATGGATAAGATTCCTAGAAAAGGGTGTTATCAAATAGAGAAAAAAAGAAGAATCTCTAGAATCTCAAGAGATTTTGACTAGTAGGCTACCCTTTCATCTTCCAAGAAAACTACAAGGTAACCCCTTCATTTACCAAGAAATCTACTCCTTTTGTGGATAAGCGAGCAAATTCTAGTGCCACCTAGCCAGGAGTGCAAGGACTCTCTAGAGAACTCAACTATAGAGGCAAAAACTACTCTACCTATGGATGCCAAGCCCAAAAGGAGCCCTAAAACCCTATTACATGAGATAGCTATATCACATAATGAACAAATTAGAAGTACTAAAATCAATTTTGTCTGATTCTAAAAAAGAATATCAAACATTACCTAAACAAAATTTAGATAATAGCTTGAAAGAATAATAATATATCCCTTGGTGTGGGGAAAGTGTGTGGAGAGTTTAAAATCTTCATATGAAGCTCTAAGAGGATTAACTAATCTAGTTGATAAGGCTTTTGAGTCCTATGTTGAAAGGTATAACCCTCTTCCCCAAGTTTTGAATAAAAGGGAAATAATTTTTCTCTATAATCTTATTGTTGCATAGGTGTTGTCATTGATGTCAACAGTGGTATGGAGTGTTGCGTAATGGAAGGTTGGAAGTGATGTCACCAGAGATGTCAAAGGGAGATTATAGTAGTACGCTATTCAATTAAGGCACTAGATTATGTGATCAGAAGTGTTGTGAGGCAAAAAGCAATGTGATGTGCATATGTTGTGATGATCATAGAAGAAGACAAAGGAAGTGGATCAGAAGAGTTGTGAAGTAAAGGAGTTAGATGAGTATCATCTATACATAGTCATACTATATCTTCTAAAGTTCATGTGTAAGTTCACATCTTTGATATGTTTATGTTTGAAGTCTATGATGAGCAAGAGTTGGATTCTTACTATATGATGATTATATGAAATCATGGTGTTCTCCATCTGAAGAAGAAAGTTGTAAAATGATGAAGGAAAATTATCTAAGTAAAGTTCAAGTCAGTGAAGGGGTCATAGGCTCATATAAATGTACCACATATCTCTGCTATTGAAGAATCTACCTTGCAGTTTGGAAGATAAGTAGAAACATGTGTAAAAAATGTATATTCCAAATATCAGAGCATGAAAGTCACCAAAAAGTATTTTGTAGTCAAAAGAGTGAAGGTAGTTGTGAAACAAAGTAAGTGTAGTCAAAGAAAGATAGGAGAATGCTTTGCACTACTCTGTAGATGAACATTTGATGTTGCAGTTTGGAGGATAGATAGATATGAGTATCAGGTATGCATGTTTCAAGTTTCAAATGATAATATGTAATGCAAATTGTTATGGGAAAATGTGGATAATATCAATATTCTATAATAACCCAATAACTCAATGAAAATGGAAATAAACAAGATTCAAAACAAAGAACAATACCTCACAAACCTTGTTATTTCATAGCATCCATTGGTCACCTAATCTCAATTGATCTTTCGTGTGAATGAAGCCCTCAGAAAGCGCACTTCCTTGCTTTGTTCTTCAAGATGGCAATAGAGAAATGACTATGATATTTCTTGTAATGAAGATGATCTTAAATACAATAAAAATGGTGATCGCAAGCTATGGAATGGTGTGGGTGCCAAAGGCACGCTGTGAATTCTATAGAGTAAGTTTACTAAAAGCTTGGATTCTTGAAATGGAGGAATAGGGTTGTATTTATAGACTTGAGAGAAGGAAGATCAATAGTATAGAAGAAATAAGATCAACAAAGGAGAAGATTTGAGAGGATGTGCGCAAATAGGAAGAAGACAAGTGTCATACAAAAAGTTGTTTTGTTTGAGTTAACTGCTTTCTTGATAAAGATAAGATTTGATTTCTTAAATTAGAATGCTTTCTTCTAATTTAAGAGTTGTTGATAAAAACAAGATTGATTAAATCAACTAACTCAACTTGTGATTTGCTTTTTGCATGATTTGAGAGAAATTAAATAATAAATTATTTAATTTTGCATGTATGAAGAACAAGATTTGTTTTTAGAAGATTTAGAAGATTTTTGAGGAATTAGAAGATAAGAAAGAAAATTGTGCATGATTTGGAAGAATAAATAAAATATTTGATTATATTTTATTTTTAGAGATTGAGATAATTTAAATAAATTTGATTGATTTATTTAAATTTGGAAGAATAATTTGACTTAATTAAATAATTAAGAATTATTTAATTGTAGATAAGAGGATTTGGAAGAATTTGATGAAGCTAATTAAATAAGTGATTTTATTTCATTTTTGGGAGGAATATGAACCAAATAAATTTATTTATTTATTTATTTATTGATAGAGGAATATTAAGATGAAATAAATATTTAAAATATTTATTTAGATAGAGTCATGTCATTTTTAGATGTATACATTTTCCCCTCTTTGATGTAATGTGTTTTATCACGTTGTTTCAAAGAATAAGATTTTTTGATAATGACACATGCCCCAATTTGTCCCTGGTACAGGTTACGACGATAGGATGCCCCCTCAGGAGATTGGACGAGAAGAAAAAGGGGGAGGGACATGAGACAGACAATCTCATGATGAAGAAGGTCAAACAGTTAGGTTAGGGTGAAGAAAATAGGTTACGGCTTGAGAAAGACAGTGGAGAAAGGACTTAGATAGAGGACACGGTTGCCACATAGCTAGGTAGGTTGGCATGTCTATATAATAGAAGTAGGGCCCACAATCAGTCATTTGCACACTTGTCATTTGGTGAGAGCTTCTAGGAGAGTTTGCAGAGCACAGGAGCTAGAGCAGTTAGCACAACGATGGATCTTCCACATGATTCAAATGGCCAATAGAGGCAGGATCCCCGATATGTATTTCAAAATTTTTAGCCTAGGGTCATTTATTAGCCTAATAAATGCTAGGAAAAGTTACCTGAATGAATGCATCATTCTATGTTTCAGCACATCTGTTCTCCAAAATGGCGCTTCTATTCTGATTTAGCACATTTGAGTCATGAGTTGGCGCATATATCCATAATGTGCATTTGTTATGTGAATTCGTGAATCCATTAAAAACTTGCACATGTGTTATGCCTAGCTGCGCATATGTTTTATATGCGCATACATTAGTTGTTGCCGCGCATTTGTGCTAGAGTTGTGTATATGCTCAAAGATTCAACACATATGTCTTGGATCGACACATTTTCTTTGAAAAGGTGCATTTGCCACCTGTAATGGCACATTTGCCTTAGGATAGTAAATTAGTTAGCGAAATTGACTTGATTGGCATCTTGATCGATGCGATAATTGATAAGCGATCTCTGAGATTGATAGAATCTAGACAAGAGATGATATGGTTGGTTTGATCAATTTGATATGATAAGTAAGTGAGTTTGATTGGTTTTTGATAGTTTGAGCAGGTTTTCTTTGATATAGTTATGGTTGATGTATTGCTTTGCTTGATTACAAGAGGATGTTTCAGATACACTTATGTTGCGAGAGTAGTTCCCTGTGACGCTGTTACGGCAGTATATGCTGACAGAGGTAGATCAGGCAATGCTTGGTGCTCTTAGTTTGGAATATGTGTGTTTCACACCTGAGGTTTGGGTGAACCTTAGATTACTGACTGCTTTGGTGGAGCACTTCCACAATGAGGATGGGACCTTCCACCTCCCCACTGGTGAGATGACAGTGACACTGGAGGACTATACAGGATACTGCACCTACCAATAGTAGGTGAGCTTGTGGAGTATGACTCTCTGCGCAATGTTGGATTGGCTAAGTGTAGGTAGATATTCGATGATCTTAGGCTTCGGGGGCCAGTGATCTCTTGGCAGGATATGCATGATTATTATGACTACTTTCCAAGGATTGTGGTTGGGCTGATCAGGGGTGTTGTATGCCCCAATAGACGATCTCATGGGTTCTCGATTGGCTGGGGATGGACACTTGAGTGTATTCTTACTGAGGGCACCTAATTTGCTTGGGGTGTGTGCATTCTTGTGCACCTTTACCATGACATACACGAGGTAGTTTACCATGGAGTAGCTAGTTTATCCGCAGGAGTTTCATTACTTCAGTTTTGGGCATGGGACCACATTAAGGTTACACGACCCATTTGTACTTTTCCTAGATAGCCAGGAGAGCCCTACTCATATGGATATGTAGGTGTAGTTTCCCATCACAAGTTGGGGAAACTAGAGTATTGGTGACATCAGCTAGATAATGTGGATGTAGTGGTTTGGTGACCTTACATAGATTGTGAGGTCTGAGATGATGAGGCCGATTAGCTGCCTTATGTTTTTTTAGACACGGTGGTTGATCAACAAGAACACTATACATTTTTGAGAGACACATAGTCAGTCAAGTACTGAGGTAGTTTGGGAGGACTTGGGGTCAGCTATAGGGGCAGGCCTTATTTGTGAGGACCTATGTAGAGCAGCAGTGGTGGGGACCTATGGCTTCCTATGAGGAGGCCAGGATAGACTTTTTGCAAATACCTTATCAGGCATGGCTGATGAGGAGGGAGATAGTGGACGTAGGCATGACTCAAGGTTATGAGGATTGGTTTGCCACACACCCATTCCCTAGATATTCAGGGTTGGGAGAGCTAGCTCCATGTTTGGAGGAGGTGGAATCTGAGGAGGAGGGTGATGGAGGTAGACGGAGGGGGAGGAGGAGGAGGAGGAGAGGAGGAGATAGTGGAGGCTAAGGAGATGGTGGGTATGGTGTAGGAGGTGGCGGAGGAGGTGGTGGAGGTGATGGTAGATAGAGGTAGCGATAGAGAGTGGGGGAGGCCCCACCCCAACAGGAGGCACAACAGGTGCCAAAGTAGGTGTTACAGTAGGTTCCACTTTAGTAGCAGGTTCCAGAGGTAGCAGCCCCACAAGGACCACAAGTTTAGTAGGTGGCAGCCCCATAGGGACCACAGGTTCAGGAGCAGCTAGACCCACAGTAGCTAGTAGAGGTGGTGGCAATTACTATGCTACAGGCCAACTGAGGTAGGTTAGAGCATAGCTGAGAGTCGTGGAGTCTCATCAGGAGGCATATGCAAGGATTATAGTTGGTCTTGCTGCAGAGCAAGACACATCACTGGCTAGGGTACCGGCCTTGAGGGTAGAGAGAGACGTAGCCATAGCCGCTATGGGCACTGACGAGGCTACAACATTTCTGGTGACATAAGTGACACAGGCCCAAGCTCAGGTGAGACAATTGTAGACCTAGGTTATACTGATTCAACGTGAGCTAGGCAAAACATAGGCTCAAACATAGTACTATAGGGGTTTATATCATGGGGCGGTGCTGGCAGATCAGCAGGCATTGAGCTATAGGAGTTAGTTAGTGGCTTCATAGAGGGCAGGTGGATCATGGTCGGGATCATCAGTGATGGGCCCACAGCAGTCTGGGTCAGGACACAGTGGAGGAGGAGGGGATAGTGCCAGGAGTAGCGCCCCATGACAACTGCCACTTAGATAGATTTTGGCTTTTTGTACACAATTTTTTTTATGGCTCATGGGTCACCTACATATGTATACATCATTGTTATTTTGTGTAGTTACTGAGACATTATATCATTTATCATTTTGATGTATGTATACAGCCTTTTTGTGATTAGACTCATGGATGATGCACTGATATTGTACACTTGGACATTTTTATTATTTATATGAGGATGCAGCTTATGACCTACATGTATGTTGCTTATGTTATGACTCCTGGATGCATTTTACTTGTTATGTTTATATGCGATGTACATGTTTATGACATTTGACATGCAGTTAGCTTTGGCATACATGTATGATGTTTATGCGATGATCATGGATGTAGTTTACTTATAATGTATACATGCTATGTTTTTGATGTTTCTCTGATGGGATATTATGTATGCATTTATGTTATGATGACACAAATGGATATGGATGTTTTATATGTACCTATATGCTCACATTCTATGATGATATAATGCAGACAATTTGTGATTATAGCTATGTTTTTTATGTTTTCTAGTTAAATGCAATGATATGTAACTTATGAAACTATATGTATGTATGCAAATGATTTAATCAAGTTAATGATTAACTCACCTAATATGAAATAGAAAAATGATTACACACGGATCACTTAATGCACTTACATGAATGGAAATGATCTAATCAAATTAATGAGTATTTCACTTAATTCAAAATGATTATATGTTTTTGATATGTCCAATTGTACTCGATCAATACAAATGAGACTTGATGAAAGACACAAATGATAGATAGAAATTTGGTTAACAGAAGAGTTACTTGACTGAAGGGATCACAAGATTTTGTAAACTATGACACTGCGAACAAGATTTTTATTGATGGATGGTATATGGAATGCAATTTGAAATAGATGGATGTAGATATTTATCATTATTGGAAGTATTTTGAAGTGCTTGTTTCATCATTGGGCACTTTTTTTTGTTTCTTTTCTCTTTCTGAAATGTTGTAAGAAAATACAAGCATCTAGGTATAATTGAACCGAGATGACCTGAGTATTACTTACATGGATTTTGATATAGAAAGTTGATACAAGCATCTAGTCAAAATTGAATCTGGATGACTTGAGTACTTCTTACATTTCAATAGACAAGGATTGCCCCTTTTCATGTTTAGACCTCTGAAGTCCTTGATCTTTTGTTGATCATGTTGTTAGACAAAAGTCGTCACATTACTAAAGATTGATCCACAAACAACAGACAAAGAAAAATGATTATGCCACCATCATAGCTTCTCTATTTTTTAACATCCTTGAGTAGCATAGAAAGACATAATAACAAAAATCAAGACTCTGTAGCTTAACTTGCTAACAAACACAAAACATTCTTGCATTAGATGTGTCTTCTTGCCATAATTTAGATAAAATCATTTTGAGTGTATAGGTATTTGTTTTGTTTTTCTTTGGATAGGTTGATGTCTTGTGTCAAGATTTCTATTTGGAACCAGGTGCTTTGTTGTTCATGCACGTCTAGGTGAAAGGTATCACAATCCTTATTGATGTCCTCTTAGAGCATGCGGTATTCAAGAATCCAAATCCATAACTAGGTCAAGGACTTGCCCCCAGTTAGACAAAAGGATCAAATTTATTATGGATGAATTGACAAACAAATACAAAGAAATGGGCCTTAAAGGACTAACCTAGTGCCTTGGGGGGCTCATTGCTAATGGCCTTGCCTACATGACGACGCAGAGGCAATGTAGTTTGGGGTGAACTTGGTGGACCTAGGACCTGGACGATGGGGAAGATACAGAATCAGATGGATAGAAGGATAGAGGACACTTGATGGAATGGATAGGTAGCTGGATGCAAGTTTGGATTGGCTGATAGGTGGAAGAAGGCAATAAGGATGAGTGAACAACAAGCCATGGCAGGTATACTAATGTGATTGGGTGGATGCAGTTAGAAGGTATGAATGAGGAACAAGGTTGGCAAAGATGGAGAAAGCGGTTTGTCGTAGATAGCACCTATTTCTAGGTTGTCACCACTTGCTTTTATTTGTACAATAGCTAAAATACACATGATGCCTGTTTGCTAGGTTTTCATCATGGTATCTATCCAAGGCACTTGGTTCCCAGGTTTTCACTAGAGGATTTTTTTTGTTGTTTTTCTACTTTTTTAATTTTTTAATTTTGTTTTTTTTTAAAATTTTTTTGTTGTTTTTAACTCCCTTGCATTGGGGTTTAGGTGTAGAACTTGTGAAGATGCATGCTATTCATGGGATCATCAAATAGTTCAACTTCTGATGTACCCAATTGATAAGCACCTGACCCATAGGTAGCAATGATGACATAAGGACCAAGCCAATTGGGTTCAAACTTTCCTTTCTTTTCTCGATCCTGCTGATTGTAGGGATTTTCCTTAAGCACCAAATCACCAACTTGAAATACCTGGGATTTTACTTTGTGGTTGTAACTTCTAGACATCCTGTGTTGATAAGCCTTGAGATGGTTAAAGGCATGTTGTCTTCTTTCCTCTAACAGCTCTAACTCTTGAAGTCTGGATACTCTGTATTCTTCATCTATTATGAGGGCCTTTAACGAAACTCGCAAGGATGTGATCTTGACTTCAATGGGCAAGATGGCTTCAGATCCATAGACTAGTATTAAGTAATTAAGTTGTTGATGGTTTGATGTTCATATGAAGCTAAGTTTTTTGTGAGAACTGATTCACCTCCCCTCTCACTTGTCTGGTGTATTTCAACAATTAGTATCAGAGCAAGGTTCCTCGATGGTAAGCTTAACAACTTGAGGAAGATCTAGGATGTCCTACAAGAAGGAAGCTCCACAATTTGAAGGGACAAATTATGCAACTTGGAAAATTCGTATGAAAAGCCATCTTCTTTGCATTGGTTATAAAGTATGGAAAGAAACATAGATTGAATATGCCATGCCAGAGAATGGTCTAACAACTGAAGATGAAGTCAAAGAATATGAGGTAAATATAAAAGCTAGAGATGCTCTGTTGAGTGCACTGACTGACTTTGTTTTAATAAAGGTCATGGATTATGAGTATGCTAAATAAGACTGGGATAAGCTGAGTAATCTATATGAAGGAGATGATTCTGTAAAGAGTGCCAAATTGTAGGGACTAAAAGCCAAATATGAAGGTCTTAAAATGGGGGAAGATGAAAACATAACATCCTTCATGCAAAAGGTTGACGAACTTGTTACTGGAATCAAAGGCATGGGAGGAACTGTTGATGAAACTGAAGTTGTGATGAAAATTCTTAGGTCATTACCTAAATCCTATGCACACAAGGTAGTTGCAATTGAAGAAATAATGACTGTGAAAAAGATCAATAAGGATCAGTTGCTTGGTAAGATTAATGCTTTTGAAATGAGAGAGTTTGGTGATGCTCTACCAAAAGTAGAAACTGCTTTCAAAGCCAATACTTCAGAAAAAATCTCCAGAGCAGAAAAATACAAGGTAGAACCTGATGATGAGCTTGATGAAATTGAAGCCAACTTTGTTGATAGACTGCAAAGAGGTTCCGATAAGTTCAAAGGAAAATTACCTTTCAAATGTTTCTCATGTGGTAAAGTAGATCACTATGCTTCTAGATGTCCTCAAAGAATTGAAAGGAATAGGAAAAGATTTGAGAACATGCCTAGAGCTCCAAAGAAATGCTACTATGTTATAGATTTTGATGATGAAGGTGTGATAGATGATGAATTTAATGATGCTAGTACTAGTACAAATGAATTCTTTTTTATTGCTATTAAAGAATAGCCTATTTCTACTAGTCCTACTAGTAGTGTGAAGGAAGAAAAACCAATGGAAGAAAGTGCATTGGCTGTTTAGGTTGAGAAAGATAAAGGTGAATGGATTATTGATAGTGGATGCTCACATAACATGACTGGTGACAAAAGTAAATTTGTAATCTTGGAAAAATATGATGGAGGACTGGTTAGGTTTGGAGACAATGTAGCTAATAAGATTTGTGGAAAAGGATCTATTTCATTTGATGGAAAGCATAACACTGACAATGTTCTCTATGTGAGGGGTTTAAAGCATAATCTTTTGAGTGTTGGTCAGATGTGTGACAAAGGTTATGATCTGAGATTCAAAGACAATGGATGCAAGATAATGGAAAGCTCCAAAATTGTGATTGCTACTAGGAAGAAGACCAGAGGTAACATCTATAAATTAAGGGGAACTAATGATTACTATTTATTAGCCCAAGCAGATGAAAGTTGGTTATGGCATAGAAGGTTGTGTCATATAAACTTTGATAATCTGGGAAAGATAAGTTCAGGATAAACTATAAGAGATCTACCAAAACTTGTGAAACCCTCCAATACTATTTGTAAGGAATGTCAGTTGGGGAAGCAAACAAGAACAAGTTTCAAGAGTAAAGAGAAATTCCCTACTAGTTTGCTGGATCTAATTCATATAGATCTGTGTGGTCCTACAAAGATAAGAAGTCTGCAAGGTGAAAACTACTTCATGTTACTTATTGATGATTATTCTAGAATGACTTAGGTTACTTTTCTAAGAGATAAATCAGAAGGCCTAGAGAAGCTCAAATCCTTCAAAGCAATGGTTGAAAATGAAATAGAACTAAAAATCAAATGCTTGAGGTCTGATAGAGGAGGTGAGTTCACATCAAATGAATTCAACATTTTCTGTGAAGAGAAAGGAATAAAAAGATAGTTGTATGCATCTAGAACTTGTCAGTAAAATGGAGTTATGGAAAGGAAGAACAAGACAATTCAAGAAGCTACCAGAACAATGATGAAGGAAGGAAGCCTACTGGAAGTCTTCTAGAAAGAAGCCATACACACTACTGTCTACATTCAAAATAGAGTTCAATTGAAAGGTAATAGAACTAAAACCCCCTATGAATTATGGTATGGAAGAATTCCAATGTAGTAAGATACTTCAAAGTATTTAGAAGAAAATGCTATATCAAAAGAGATGAAGACCTAGGGATATTTGATGCAAGATGCGATGAAGGAATCTTCCTTGGATACTCTACTAAGAGTAAGGCCTATCAGTGCTATAACAAAAGGTTGAAGAAGATTGTGGAAAGTGCAAATGTGAAAGTGGACGAAGGCCAAGGAAAAACATTAGTTTAGAGTGGCTATGAGTTAGATGAACCTACTGATATAACTCATGAAGAAAAAGTTAAACAAGAAGACAATCAAAGTGAAGAAGAAAAGGCTCCAAAAATTGCTAAAACTCCTAGGTATGTAAGAATCAATCACTCTAAAGATCAAATTGTTGGATACAAAGAGAAAGGAGTACTAATAAGGGAAAGAGCTGTAGAAGAACAAGTGAATTACTGTCTACTCACTACAGTTGAACCAAAAACTATGAATGAAGCCTACAACGATGAAAATTGGGTTAAGGCAATGGAAGAAGAATTAATGCAGATAAAGAATAATGAAACTTGGGAATTAGTTCCTAGACCTACTGACAAAAATATCATTGGAATCAAATGGGTCTTTAGGAATAATCTGAATGAAAATTGAGAAGTTGTAAGGAATAAAGCAAGGCTTGTTTGTAAAAGATATTCTCAAATTGAAAGGATAGATTATGAAGAGGCTTTTTCTCCAGTAGCTCAGATTGAAGCAATTAGAATGTTTCTAGCATTTGCATCTCACAAAGATTTCAAAGTATATTAGATGGATGTGAAATTTGCATTCCTGAATGGGGATCTAGAAGAGGAAGTCTACATCGAGTAACTAGAAGGATTCCAACTATCAAATTAAGGTGATATGGTATGCAGGTTGAAGAAAGCATTATATGGACTCAAGCAAGCTCCCAGAGCATGGTATGCAAGGTTGGATAAGTACTTATTGTAGTTAGGATTCAGTAAAGACACTGCTAATAGTAATCTTTATTTCAAGATTAATGGTGATCAAATTTTGATTGTTGAAGTCTTTGTTGATGATATCATCTTTGGTGGAAATGAAGGTATGTGTATGAAATTTGCTGGTGAAATGCAGAAAGAGTTTGAGATGTCTATGTTTGGTGAGATGAATTTATTTGTGGGTCTGCAAATCAATCAATTAGATAAAGAAATCTTCATATCTCAGTCTAAGTATGTAAAAGAGTTGTTAAAGAAGTTTTGGATGGATGACTCTAAATAGGTATGTACTCCCATGGTGACTGGCTGCAAATTAAGAAAAACTGATGAATCACCCAAGACTGATCAGAAAAAGTATAGATCCATGATTGGAGGATTACTTTATCTAACTAAAACCAGATCTGATATTATGCATGCAATTTGTCTTATTGGAAGATTTCAAGCTAATCCAAGAGACTCACATATGATGGCAGTAAAGAGAATCCCAAGGTATTTAAAAGGCACTCCAGGTCATGGCTTATGGTATCCAAAGGATAATGATTTTACTCGTAGTTCTTATACAGATGTTGATGACAAAAAAAGTACAAGTGGAGGTGCTTTCTTCTTGGGAAATAGATTGGTTTCATGGCTGAGAAAGAAACATGACTCAATCTCATTGTCAACTACAAACCAGACCTCTAACTCAAACCAATCTATTATATTGTCAATTATATAGATCCATGATTGGAGGATTACTTTATCTAACTCAAACCAGACCTGATATTATGCATGCAATTTGTCTTATTGGAAGATTTCAAGTTAATCCAAGAGAATCACATATGATGGTAGTAAAGAGAATCTTGAGGTATTTAAAAGGCACTCCAGATCATGGCTTATGGTATCCAAAGGATAATGATTTTACTCTCAGTTCTTATATAGATGTTGATGACAAAAAAAGTACAAGTGGAGGTGCTTTCTTCTTGGGAAATAGATTGGTTTCATGGCTGAGAAAGAAACATGATTCAATCTCATTGTCAACTACAAAAGTAGAGTATATTGTAGCAGCATGTTGTTGTACTCAAGTGTTATGGATGAAGCAGACTTTGAAGGATATAAGAGCTGTTTATGAAGACCCAATTGCAATCTTGTGTAACAATACAAGTGCCATAAATATTTTCAAGAATCTAGTGATGCACTCAAGAATAAAGCATATATCTATAAGGTATCACTTTTTGAGGGAAAAGGTGATAGAGAATGAAGTTAAGTTAGAATATGTGTCCACAAAGGATCAGATTGCAGATATTTTTGCTAAGCCTCTACCTAAAGATACTTTTGAGTATCTCAGGGAAAAATTAGGGGTCATTACCCCTCGAGCTCTGAACTAAGATGCAAAGGAATGCAATAGTCCAAAGGTGCCCAAAGATTCATTCCTTGATCTAGATTGATGTTCTAAGAGCTACCTCTTAGGGGGAGTAGCTAAATGATGACAAAAGAGTTGGTTGCAAAAGTTCAAATTTGATCAGAGTAGCAGAGTGCCCTTTGCCATTAATGTCAAAGGGGGAGAGAAATCATGTGAAAAAACCCTAAGTAGAAAAGAAGTAAAGATGTGTAAAGAGAAAGGGGGAGAATCATGTCTTGATGGTCTTTATAGTTTTTCACATCATATGTTTCCATCAATGACAAAGGGGGAGATTGTTGCAATTATGTGCCTAATCGGTGTTGTCATTGATGTCAACATATATGTGTTGTCATTGATGTCAACTGTGCTCCTATCTTGTTGTTTTCTTGTAATGAGTAATATTCTTTGTATTTACTCATGTAAGTAATCTTGATGTTGAGTATATTGAGAAAATTAGTCTCTCCAATAGAAACAATGAGTTGTAGTGGAAATAATGTATTGCATACAGAAGAATAATCAAGAAGAATGCTCCACATTATCTGTAGAATAAATATCTTTGTATGTAGATTGGAAGTTATTTAGAAGTGCATCTAAAGATGCTATGTTCTAATTTTGAGCCTCCAGTATGAATAATTGAGTGAGTTATGTTCACCAGAGTGAAAATAGTTTTTTCTATATGTTTGGCAAAGATAGGGAGAAAGTATTATGCTCTGCATTCCTCCGCATTGAAGTATTTTGATCAGCAATTCTAGAGATAAGTCTAAGATAATGTAAAGTGCCTTCAACTCCAATGGTTCATGATTTGGAGGTCTGCAAGCTATCTTTTCTTTATGACAATAGCTGACAGTGTTGTTCTTGTGCTCTGGTTTGAAGAATCTTCTTGACAGAGTGGTTAGAGATCACACGGTTGTTCTTGGTGATTACAATGTGCTTATGGATGTCTCTTGATCATGTTCCTACCTTTGGATTAGTCTGCAAAGAGAAGTGTGGATTGTGAAAGAAGAATGTTCTCAGAAAACCTAGTGTTAAGTTTAGTCTTGGCCAACTTGGTTGTTTTCACTATTTGTGGAGATGCATTGAAGATTGTAGAAGTGTGTTGTGGCTTGGAGGATTGCATTTGAGTCCTAGCTAAGGCATGGCATGTTCATCATACTTCTCTTCATCTTTCCTTAGCTAAATTTTGTAATAGGTCTAGACCTATTTCTATGTATGTTTTATAATGCTGACCTTGGAGAATGTTCCAATGGTTGATGAATGTAATGCCAACCTTGATGTACATTGCAAGGTTGATGAATTGTATAAAAGCATGTAATACAGTTGTGAAAAAGTGTGAGAGTGTGAATATGAAGATATAAGTGTGAAGGTGTGAAAGAGTAGAGCAGATCTAAGTTATATTGTGCTTCAATGGAACTAAATTCTGGCATGGAGTAGATGCTACTTAATTAGTTCACCACTTTGGCAGTGAGCCACCTCTTGGCAGTGAGCCACCCCTTGGCAGTGAGCCACCCCTTGGTAGTGAGCCACCCTCTGGCAGTGAACCATTCTTTGCAGTGACTAAATTAGGAAGTGAGCCTCTATTTTTTTTGTATTGTTATAACTCATATATTTTTGTGGGATAACACCCACTGTGGTTTTTCCCTTTTAGGGTTTTCCACATAAAAATCTAGTGTTTGCTGTGTTGGATGTATGTTTATGATTAATATTATGGTTTTATGCTTTCATGAATAAATCTTGTTATAAGAAATTAAGTTATTGATGGTTTGATGTTCATATGAAGCTAAGTTTTTGTGGCAATTGATTCACCCCCTTGCCCCTCTCAGTTGTCTGGTGCATTTCAACAAGTTTCTTTTTAGCCGGCAAAGGAGAAAGTCGTTTGTAACTTGTGGAGGATATAAATACAAGATAAAGGATTGTCGAATGTTCTATGAGTTGTGAACTATGTGATAGGATTGATATTGTGCAAATAAACTTATCACAAAAGTATATTTCATGATGAAATGTTGAAAGGACCAATTTATGTAATGTGATATTGTTGCAGAGCTAATTGTTACTGATGTGATGATGAAGAAGAGTTTCTAAAGTTGTTTTGTTGTGGTAGAGGTTGATATTGTAGTTGTGTAGAGGTGAGATAGTTGTGCAGAAGCTGAAGTGATCAGTAGTTAGTTTTTGTGAGAAGAATAATTGAGTCAGATAAGTTTTTGTGTTAGAGTGATTGAAGAATAGTTGTGTAAAGATTGTAAGTATTGTAACTATTCAGGGAGTTGTAGCTTCCTTTGGGTTGTATCCCATAAATAATATTGTAATCTTGTTTTTATTTGTGAGGTTGGATTTGGATAGTAGATTGAAGAAGCTTACTCACTGTGGTTTTTCCCTTCTAGGGTTTTCCATGTAAATCTAGTGTTATGGATGTGTGCTTCTGTGTTCTTGTGCTTTTCATTTTTTAAATGCTTATGCTAGTTTGAATGTTTTTGGAAGAAAAGAATTTGAATAAGTACTGATTCACCCCCCCTTTCAGTACTTCTATGTGTCCAACACTCATTTCATCAAGCACAAGAGTAGTAGCAATAGCAAAAATGAATTATTAGTGCCAAGAATACTAGATAGATATGACATTCAAGCCTCCACTCCTATCTCCTCATATCTCCTGCTATCTCCTCCTACAATTAGTGACATGATAAAATGAGGTAAGGAAAAATAACATATTCATGGATAATAATAGGGAGAATGTGGGAACATGGTTGACAACATACAATGGTAGTTAAATGTGAGAAGATATCAATAAAAGAAAGGACAAAATCACGAGGCAAAACCAAGCATCTTCCTTAATTAGACCTGTAGGAGGACTTGCAAGATAGTAGGTCTAGGGATGATGAGGAAAAATTTATCCTCATCTATTTTTGACAAAGTACCCATCTTTATCCTTCTTCTACCATAAATTCATGAAAAATATGTTTTGATTGAGGAATTATTTATCATTACAAGTATAAAAATTGCATTTATGTACTTTATTTACTATAGACTAACCATAATGAAAGACTAATAAAATTATATGTAAAAGATCTATTTTTCTCTTGTAGGATGTTTTCGACTCTTTTTGAAGAACCATTACAATGATCTAGAAGAACTCAATTGATGCAAGGGATTACTCCAAAGATCCCCTTTCCAACTCTAAAGACTTTGGGATCCAGAAAAGGTGAAGGCACTCTTGAAGGACTAGAATGAATAACTACAAAAGAAACTATTCCATATTTCACTGAGGATTCTAGAGGGGCAACCTCAATTTCCATTGATCCTTTGTGTCACATGATGATTGTAATAAAGCCACTCTAGTTCATCAAGCACAATCAGAGGTAGAAGACTATGAATAAGAGTTATCTTTGAAAATATTTCCTTCATGTATTCTACATACTTTCTATAAATATGTTATAATAGACTTATTTATTACTTTTGTATTAAAAACCTTTTCATTAGAATTGAGAGCTCATGCATGTACAACACATAGCTAGATTCTAGGAATATAACTTAGATTATAGTTAAGTAGTCCAGTACTTTAGTTATTATGAGTTAGTTGTTATTTTAGAAGATATATTTAGAAATAGATATATATTTAGTTATCTATTTTTTATTGGGGAGAAGAATGAAATATTGTAGACTTTGAAAACACCTCTGATATGAATGAATATGATGCCATGTTCTTCTATTTTTTTTTTGAGTTGAGAATTTTGAAATAAGGATAGTCCATTTCCTCCAAAGAGTTGGCCACTCATTGGATAAAATGGAACTATATATGTAGCTAAATATCTTGTGGTTTATTTTATATGTGATATTCTCTCTATTATAGTCTTATATATCTAACCTACAATTTGTGTGTATGTGTGCTTGTTAATGTTATGGACTATGCTAATTGTTATACATCATAAGCAATCTATCATAAAAGCTATTATGTGAAGTTTAAGTTGTTAATCATTTTGAGAAGGAAAACTCAAAAATAAATCATCATCCTTCTACTTGTTGATCACTTGACATAATTCTATTCTATTAATTCAATAGTTAAGATTTACTTTTCCACTATCAAATTTTTTTTGATTTATTAGGTTAGCATTTCTGTTTAGTTTTAGCATTTAAAATTTTGTAGTTAATATTTTTCAGCCAATCTAGCATTTCCATTTCTTAGATAGTCATTTGAATCCATGTTAGATAGATAAAAGTCTGTGTGTGTGTGTGTGTTTATTTATTTTAATATAATAAGCTGGCTACTAGGAAAGACTTTTTGTCACCCTTCTGTAGATAGCCTTTAATCACCCCCTAGTTTGACAAAAATTCATTCTTCTAAGGTATGAGGTTTAATGGCACATTGTCAATAGTCCCATATTAAGTTAATGGTTGGTCCTCTATGAAGAGAGAAATTAATTAAATTTGATTCCTCTTTTCAGATGAAAAGGATAGTTTTGAGGAAATGGTTTTGAGTAGTAGCTTGGAGGAATTTGAAGGGTCCATGGACATTTCAGATGACCAATATTATGCCAAATGAGGTTATGAGGAAATAGGGGAAGATATTGAGAAGGAGGAATGTAGAAAATGAAAGGGTAAGGAAAACTGAATAGGAGCCAGTCATAGGGGTAGAATTACATAACATCCCTAGCTCTTGCTCTTGACCTTATGAAGAGAATGTGGTAAACAATTGTGATAAAAACATCTTTAGACAATGCTATCATTGTCATAAACCAACTGATGGATCAATATTGAAGACTCACTCAAGAAACTAAGATCCATCACTAGCTAACAAAATGGTTTTTCATGTAAATTAATCACCTCAAGATCAAAGTGGCTATTCTAGGTTAGAAATATGAGGGTAAGATTTTGGTGCCTAAGTAGGAGGACAAGTTGGTTCTTCAATATTGGAATGTGATGAGGGAGATTCTCATCCTCATTATGGAGAAGGACAATAAAAATACTATAATGCAAGTGATAGAAGAGGAGCTTAAGGAGATAAAGGAGAACTTGAAGAAGATTGGTGAAAATGACAATTCTAGAATAAAATCCACTATTGAAGGCCTGAAATTCCTAGGGTAAATACCAAATAGGAGACTAAGGAAGGAGATTAAGTAGAGAAAACTGATTACCAAAAAGGAAGTAGTTAAAACATGAGGGCAAACACTAGAAAGGTTAAAAGAGGTAAATGAGATCATAGTTCTAACGAGAAGTTCCTCATAGTGGAATTGGAAGTACCTAACTAAAATTATGAACAAGTTGTGATTTTCCTAAGGACCTTTTAATTTTGTGGGGTCATGTGCTCTTGTGTTGGTTTTTTCCCATGTCTTTTTTATCATGTGTCTATGGTATGTTTCTTAGTTTGTAGACCTTGGGTTTGGTCTAGCTACCTTGTAATTGTGGTTTTACTTTTTTGTTGTCCATTGGTTGTTCCATTGTTTTAACTTCTACTTTGTACACATTTTGTGGTCACTTGAAAACAAATCTAATCTTACTCAAGACATAATATATTAGAGTTGGCAAAGACTTGTAAATCTTCATTTTACTAAGTTCCAATTATTAATATTTTATGTAACCCCAACAAGGTAATCTAGTTTGACTATTATAATTAATTCAACATTTTGGATAATCACTAAAAAATAGTCAAATTTGACTTTTATGCAAAAATTCAAACATAAACTCGATTATCTTTTCTACTTAGCTTCTATGATAAAACACCATTACTCTAAGCATCTTGAAATTGTTTCTTCTACTAAATAATAAAAAAATGCTTCTAGTTTTAAACTCTTAAGGCTATTAAATACTTAATTTTAAAGTCTCTTAAATGAATGCTATAGGGTAGAATGGAAAAATTATAGTGTCTTGTAGGCTACTAGGAGGTAAATGTAAATGGGTTTATGCATTTATATCCATTCAATGTTCACCTAGGCTCACTCATGTGTCCAAGTAGGAAAATACTTCATATATTGTCTCTTTGATATTGTCATTTGTCTACAAACTATGGTTTTCAATTAACGTGATGGTTGTATTTTTAATTACTATGGCCCTATAGACACCTAAATTTCACCAATACATTTTTGTATCATTGCATCGCATTCACATCACTTCCTGACTTAATTATTCAATTTCAATTCTTCCATATTAATTTTATTTAACAATTCATAAATATTTAATTAAATTCATCTATCTCTTTAGTAATTTTATCTTATTCCTCCATATTAATTAAGTAATTCTTAATTATTTAATTAAGCTAATTTCCCTCCACACATTAACTAAATAAATTTGAATGATTTACCTAATTAATACTAATATTCTATTATTTATTTATCCATTTGTACATGAAATTAAATAATTTATTTATTTAATTTCCCTATTTTCTCCTCTTATAACTCCAATCACTCTCAATTTATTCTATCAACAGATCAATCAAGTTAGTTGACTAATCAATCTATTCAGATGATAGATAAACCAATTTAGTCAACTAGCCAATCAAGCCTGTTAACTCCCATAATTCATGAGAGGATAAGAACACTTGTCACTCTCACATTCCTCCAAATCCTCTCAGTCATTCTTAGCCATTGATCTCTTCAATCATCTTCTACCATTGATCATGTTGTCTGAAGAACTATATATAAATCCTCTCTCATGCCAAATTCATCTACATTCATTATTGCAAAACTTATGTTGTTAAATCTTATTCATATCATCCATTATCATCCATTGTTACATGCCAAGGTTATGATAATTTTTGAGAGAAATCCACATACATATACTATCACTCAAATTAAGGAAACATATTCATTGGAGCTTTGGTGAAATCCACTACACTCGATCTGTGAGACGAAATTGCATTTGAAGGGAAGGTATAATTGTGTTATTTGATTTGTCTTTTAGGATGAAGAAATGTGATAATACATAAGAACACAAGGAAAGCACAAAATAAGTCATTTTACCTTGAATCTTCAAGCATTCCATTCTCCTTGATAAAGTGGTGGAATACATGCACCTAAGAAGCAATTCCTAGTTGTACCCAATGTGAGTAAATGTAGATTACGCTATTCTAACCAACACAAATGGAGGTAAGGACTTGACAATGATGTGAGGAAATTGGCTAAGATTTTAGCATAAATTGGATGCTTGTAAACTTGTTATAAAAATTCTTGGAGAGGCCTTGTATTTATAGATTTTTAGATAATTTTTTATCAATGGTGGATGTTTGAAATGGAGATCCAAGGGTGAAGATTCAATAGTGAAATCAAGGGCAAGGGTTGCATCATCAATATTGGAGGGCTCACAATATTTTGGAATTTTAAATTAAACCTTTGGAAGGCTTTACATTAATTAAGATAATGACACATGAATGAATTAAAAAATCATTTATGTGGGAGAGGGTGTATTTAAAAATTAGATTTTATGGATGAATGGGATGAGAAATGATAAATGCATGGATTTGGAAAGGTGAGGTGGAGACCTGTGTGAGATTTAATAATTAAATAATTCTCTTGCATTAATGAGGAAATATGAGGTGGAGACACATGTGACTTCCCTTAATTAGAAAATGTTATTTATTTAATCAAGTGTGGGGAGATGGGATATAATTAGGGTTTAAGCTAATTAGATAAGTGATTAACTGAATTAATATAGATGTTGAAAATTAAGAGATGGGTTAATTAGTGACATAAATTAATTAAGGGTTTACTTAATTAATTTGGGTCCAGGGTCTAGGTAGGGTATGATAGCTAAATAAATAAATGATATTTATTTAATTAGCCTAGGCTTAGTCATGCTCTAGGTGGATTAAATAAATAAGTGGACTTTATTTAATTAATTTAGGTTAGTGGCAAAGTATAGGATATTCAATTAAATAAATTGTAATATTTATTTAATCAATTATGGACAATGGATTATGGGGAATTGTTAAATTAATTAAATAAATTAATTTTATTTAATTAATTATGAGAAAGAGGATAATTTAGTGCAAGCGTGTTGGGAAATGGTAGGATGGGTTATGTCATTTTTAGATGTCTACATTTTGTCCCTCTTTTATGTTGTGTCATGACCAAGTGGGAGTGACATTAGATAAAAAAAAATTAATTTTTTTCCCTAGCTAACAGGGAGAGGAAGAATGGATGAGTGATACCCCCTTGAGAGATTGAGTGAAAAAAAAAATTAGGTGAATTATTGAGAAGGAAAGGGAGATAAAAAGGGGGTCCAAGATGAAAAATGAGGTCAATAGGAGAAAAAAATGGGTGAAAATGGATACATTTTGTGGCTTGGGGGTGAAAAGGTAGGGTTAGGGCTTATGTGGCAAGTATAGATTGGCTATGGGGGGCCCATCATGCTACATTTGCACACCTAAGTTTGTTGACTAGGAGAGAGGAGACTGATAGTGATGCAACAAAGAGGGATTCCATGCAAGACACATCAAGTGAGAGGGTTCAAGAGTACTAGTGTCCTCCGCAGGCTAGAAAGTCAATATGTTGCCTATCCTTGACTTTGTCATTTTAGCTTTTGGGTCATTTTTGGCATTGAACGTAGGTAGGTTAGGCATCGCAGCACCTACATAGTGCTAGAGGTCAGATGATTAGCACCTACATCTCATTCAGTGCTTTAGGCACATACAAAATAGTTTGCACTCTATTAGCACTTAGGGTAGGAAAATAGTGCTTTGGGTTATATTAGCACTAGTGCTTTGTTTTTCAGCACTTGTAGATAGTTCAGCACTTGAGAAAATAGATGTATCACTTGCATCCAGATTGACACTTGTAGGGTAGCTAGTAGCACTTTCATGCCAAATGGTGTTGGTGTAAGGTCAAGTAGTGCTAAATCGTACTGAATGGTGCTAGCATGAGGTTGGGTAGCACTTTCGTGTAGGAAGGTACTGGGGGTTGGTTTGTTAGCACAAGCAAGCATTAATGGCACTTGTGGCTAGTTTGTTATCACCTTTGCACCTAGTGGTGCTTTAGCAAGAACTCTTAGTGCTTCTGCACAATTTGTAGGAAAAGGTTTAACTTGATGGATTGGTGGATGCAAGATAACCTTCCTCCACTTTAGTTGATGGAGTACCAGGCACCAGTTTTGGTATTGAGGGTGGGATTGATGTAGGTAGAGCATGGTCAATTGAGAGAAATCAACTTGATGTATATTCTAAGGATGCCAGTGATTCGAGCTCATCAGGCCATGATGATAACTTTGATAGAGTGGTGGCACAACAAGATCTTGCATTTGTATCGCTGACAGGGAAATTATGATCACCTTTGAGGATCTCTAGAGGATTCTATAGATTCCCATCCATGGTGAGTGAGTGATTTATGATCAAACTACTAGATTGGTGATGTTGTGACGTGTGTTTACCCCTGCCCTGGTACCTAGAGATCTAAGGGGGAGGTAGATGTTATGGGCTAATGCAATGGGGGATTAGGAGGTCTAGAGTTGTACACTTGTGGAGATTGGTTATCAAGTGGATTCCCTATAGGGTGGGGGATGTCTTGGAGTAGATGATAGTGCATAGTGTTGTGTATGCTTGGGGGCCATGTCTGCTGGCCTAGTTGTACCATGATATGAATATGATAGTGTATTTGTGTAGGGCAAATGTTGGTTGTGGGGTTATGCTCCTCCATATTTTGGCTTGGAAACATATTGTGTTTACCTGGCTAGTGTGTGAATAGGTACAACCATAATTCATGTTATATGTATATTCCTACATGGGTGTATTACATCATCGATAGCTAGGAGGGTTGTGATATTGGAGGCATTCTTTAGATGATGTGAGTATGGTGGTATGGGGACCATTGGTAGGCTATGAGATGTGGATTGATGATGATGTACAACTACCTTTTACTTGACAGCCTTGGTACCTAATTAGAAGGACCAAGCATATCTTGGATTGGTACTTCTATGAGTGGGTACTTTGTCATTTTTATTTGTACCAGGGTGTGCCTTAGGTAGGGATGATTTTTCTCAGGTTAGGAAAGAAACCATTAGGTTGGGATCTAGATTGGATGCAACTATAGTGATTGCAGAGTTTCAATAGTTGGTTGCAATGGCTTGGAGCTAGAGGTCAATTGTGAGTGATGTTGGTACGATTCTTGTGTATGATGCCTAGTGGGTGAGATTTAGACTTGTACGACTGAGCATTCCACAGGGTCAATTAGTGGTGGTAGAGACAAATAGTGAGGATGATGAGGAGGAGGAGGATGATTCTAGAGATGGTGATGATAGAGGTGGTGGTGGTGATTATGGGGGTGTTGGTGATGGAGGTCAAATGTAGATTCTAGTAGCTACTACAATAGGGGGATCAGGTGGGGGTGTCGAGTATGCCCTAGAGTAGATGTGCTAGAAAGAGGGGATGGAGATGGGGATGACATGGATACTTTGAGGGCTTGGTTGGAGAGCCTTGAGGAGGAGGTGAGGCAGCTACAGATGGAGAAAGACTCCCTGAAAGGAGAGAGAGATAGCATGGTTCTAGAGGTGGAGAGGCTATAGGGTTTGGTGGATGGGGTTGGTACTAGTGATGGGACTAAGATGGAGAGGGTAGCAGTTGAGTGGGATAGGGAAATGGTACTTCGACAGAGTACTAAGTCTATGAGACAGAGGGATGAGATGTAGATATCTTAGTTAAAACAACAGGTGAGCCATTTGCAGGGGATGTTGGATGGTAGTGGGATGTCCCAGATGTGGGATGATTATACCAATGTTTAGGTAGAGTTCACCAAGGCTACATGGCAAGTAGATTATTATCATACCATGTATCATACAATAGTTTCAGTGGATCAGAGTCAGGCTAGTTATAGTTGTAAAGGGTAAAATTAGGATAGTTAAGTTTTTGGTAGTTTTGGTGTATATCCTCCTTTCACCCTTACATTCAAGGACCTAGGGTCGAGTTGCAATCTACTATCATACCCTAGGTCACTATTGAGATGTAGGAAAACTTGGATTTTTATGATTTGATTGACAATTTCCTTCTTTTAAGCTCAATTGTACCTTAAAACCCTAATTATGCAAATATGAAAACAAATGGTTGAATTACAAAAAATGCTTCTGCAGAAAGATGTAAAATATCAAAAAATTGTGCACCTATTTTTGGGGTCCAAAGGTGGAAAAGTCAGGGACTAAAGAGTGGGCACCCAAGTCCAAGGCCCTACTTTTTGTCAAGATCTGGAAACAAGGTCTGGAACTTGTATATGTTGTACCAGAGATTTTCCCATTGTGGAACTTTGAGGACTAATGAGCAGGCACCCAAGTTTAGGTAGTTGTTTCTTTCACTGATTTGCAATCCCAACACTCTATTGTACCCTCTTGCAACTTCACTTTGTCTGCAACTCCAACCTGTAACCTACAATCATGAAAACTTTGGGAGGGGGTTGTGGTGTTTAGAGGCTTGCCTCAGTCAATCCTCGGAGAGAAATTCAAGCCTTCCGAACACCATTGTCAGATAGAGAGTGCATGCCTTGGGAGGCAAAGGTAAAAACCAAATGATAAATGCTCAATAATCATAATAGCTATCACCTTGTAGTGAAGATCTCATGGGAGTAAGAAGCTCTTCATTCCATGAGGAGATGTATGCTCAAATCTGCAAACACAAACACATAGACAATACAAATTTGCTCTTGCAACACAATGAAAACCTTGAATCACCTTGAGAACACAATAGCTTACTAGTAATCATCTGGTTTACAAATGAATTCCTAAACATACTTTTATATGCAACTACAAACATTCTCACCAAGATTTTGTAAATTCAAACTTACTGTGTCAGCCTAGGGACTAAATAACGGTCATAAACCGACACTAGAAATTTGGGCTTGACCCAAAATAGGACAGGACTAGGGCACGGGCACCCAAGTCCTTCCCCCCTATTTTGGGTAGGGTTAGGTTCAATGGGTCCCCCTAGGTCCCATTTGTCATGATACCCAGGGTTTATTCCATCAGGATGTTGAATTATGATGCAAGATGTTCTAAATGCACACTAGACACTTGGGAACTAAACCTTTTGAGGGAAAAGTCCCCAAGGGGACATTTTCTAAAATTACATTTAGCCCTCACTTTAATGTTTGAATAAATGCAAGGCCAATACATGCATTAAAGTATGGTCAACAAACACAACAAACACACCAAGCGCGGAGAAGACATGCTAGACACATTGAAGACAATGACAAGCATGCAAAACATTGAGAAAACAGTTACAGTCACGGAGAAGACAACAAATACATAGAAGACATATTAATGCATAGAAGACAAGCATGATTCTTTTCATTTCTTTTTCTCATATATATGAAATGCATATGCAAGTACTAGAAAGTAAATAAACCTCCCATAATGCAGGATGCACTCATCGCGTAGGTCTTTAAACTGCATATATGGGGCAACACACAAACAAGACACGCAAAACATCTGAAAATGCAGGATGCACTCATCGTGCAAGTCTTTATATTACATATGGGGCATCAAAAATGCCACACAAAGCAAGCACTCCAAACACACACACTTTGAAGACACAGAGAAAACATAGAAGACAAGCGATGGAGTGTCCCTATTTCTAGGTTCAACACATCTCAGGCACATTACAGGCACACATCGATGATTGGGCTTCACCACAACAATCACCGAAGACACGCTTAATGGTTGAGTTAGTCACATAACTACTCCCTGCCTCCACAGAGGACTTTTGCAAATGACAAGATGATGCAATATGCTCTGAGAAATACACCATCCCCACCTCCATAGAGGGCTTAAGAAAAAGGATATACTTGATATCATGCCTCCACAGAGGGCTTGCATGATTGATTGATTGCAAACAAACTCAAGATGTAGGATGCACTCATCGTGCAAGTCTTTAAACTACACCTATGGACAAACACATTGCTAACATCTATAACATACAGCTTACCTTATATGCCCCCACCTTAAGGTGGTTGATATCATGCATTGATATCAAGCACATTAAGGTAGGAAGAAAACACACAAGGGAACATAGACTTTTACAAAGCCATGCCCCCCAGACGTGACATGTACTTTATGATCATCAAATGTTCCTACAAACGCATCCCTGCAAGAAACATGTTAGTGTCCACATAAAAACAACAATAATGAATATGAAATCTTAGGTATGCAAGATTCAAGATAGACAAAGTGCATGGAGCAATAGTGTTGTTATGATTTGTAAATGAGATAGAACACCATCAAAATCATTATGTGAAAAGCATGAGTGCTTCCACTATCCAAGCATCAGATAAGATATACAACCCCATCATCATATTAGGAACTAAGTCCAATTTTTGATTTCTCATGAAAGGGATGCTAGGTCCGCATCAATATAAATATTTTTCATCATCCACCCTCTAGATAGAAACACTAGAGGAAGGGAAACAATAAATAAGAGAGGAGAAACAAGTGTCTTAGGGATAGTCATGTAGGAGGGTGTCCCCAAGTCACCAACTACAACGCTATGTTTGTAAGACACAAGACACAATAATGAAATCAGAGAGAGAAGCAATATAGAAGAATGATGATACAAAAAGAACAAGGTCACAACAAAGGCAGTCTCCTAGTATCTAGGACCTTACAAGAGAATCAAGGGTCATCCCAAGAGGCCTAAACAACACATAACACATCACAGGGGAAGCACATCATGTGAGGGATAAAAGGTTAGAGATACTTACCTGGAGGGTCCTCCAGGCTAAGTCTCATCATCAAGTAAATCATTGTCATCTTCCCACTCCTAGATTTTAGAGGAAAGTGGGACATAAGGTACCATAGCCCAATTCTCATCATTATTAGGGTCATCTTTGTTTTGTTCAATCTTTGGGTCAATGTTTTCTTGTTGAGAGGCAAGGTTTATGGCATAAGCTTTTCTTCTTCATCTTCTTTCTCTTGCTTTGCTATTTCTCTTTGTTTTACCACTTATCTCTTGTAAGATAGGGCTTTGCTCTTTCTTAGATTTTTGCAATTTAGAAGAGGAAGCACTAGGATCAAATCTTATTTGTCTAGGTGGCATATTTTATCGATCCTTGTAAGGATCATGGGGGAGGAACCTCAGCATAGGGACCTTGTCCTTTTGGTCTATGGTTCTCTTCAAATGCTGGTTGTTTGTCTTTTGTCATTTCTTGTATAGAGGGTTTGGTTGTTGGATATAATAGTTTTACTTTGTAATTTCTATATCCTAAGAAGTTAAAGTCTATTCATGGTTCAGGTTTCCCTCTAGATTTGTTCCAAAAGTAATCCAATGTAAAGTATTGTTGTGTAATCAAAGGTTTGTATGTATTTTGATGAATAGCATGCACTTGTCTGTTCAAAGGAAATTTTACACATTTATAGATTGTTGAAGGGAGAGATTTCATAGCTTTTAACCATGGATGTCCAAGTTTTATTTGAAATATGTCAGAAGCAAGGACAACATCAAACTATTATTCTACATGTTTCTCAAATACAGTTACTAACAATGATATCTTACCCAAAGGATTTATGAAGGTTCCCTAATGTGTTTTAATCATTTTATCTGAAGGGTCATAAGATCGTTGCATCAAATTATGTTCAAAGATGAGCTCTTCTATCATGACATTAGTCATGCAATTAGGATCAATAAGAAGGTCCATCCATAGGGTTTCCCATTATTTTCACAATGATGTAGAGAGGTCTGTCAATGTAACCGATTGTTCTATCATGAGGTGTAAACCCAATTTCAAGTTTAGGGACCTTTCTCTTCATGTAAGGCCTAGGAGGGAACCTATTGTTGTTGTTTATGTGATTAAATGCCATGTGTATGTTTTCAAATCGGTGCCAAATTAGATTTTGAAATCTTGTAAAAGACAAGTGCAAAGTTATATGCAATAATGACCTTAATGCTTGATTTTTTTGTACTTTTTCAATGCAAATAAGTGAAAGAAAAGGTGTTGTAAGGATTTTGATCAGGGGCAGAAAATCATATGTCTCATATCAATCCAATACAGCAATAAGATCCTTCACAACACACTCTTGATGCAAATCTAAGGTGATGCCAATTCAAAATATAGTGAAAATACACTAAAATATGCGATTTTCACCAAATCTCAATGCAAAAGAGCATGACAAAGGGTGTTGTGAGGAAAATGATGATGCATAGAATATTATATCAGTAATAACAGCCTCTTAATTCTAAAATATCCATCACAACACACTTTTAGTGCCACACTTGAGGTCAAACCCTCGTGAAAATATAGCAAAAATAAGTAATTTTTCACGGTTTATCATCTCCAAGACCTATAAAAAGGGGTGTTGTAAGTAATTTTAGGAGGTATAGAAAATAATATTTATGATATCAGCCAATTCAATCCATAAAATTTGTTACAACACACTTGGAGTGCAAACTAGGCCAAACCCTAGGGCAAAAATAGCAAAAATGTGTAGTTTTTCACCAAATTTTCAATACAAGAGCCCAATAAAAAGGTTTTCTAAAGATCTTTAGGAGGGGAATCAAATAATTACCCTAATAACAACCAATTATAGAGTGCAAGTTTAGAGAGTTGATAAGGCCAAATCTAGTGAAAATTAATGTTTTTGAAACCCTAGGTTTGCGATCTTGACACAAAATGCTATATGAATGTTTTGAAAGCTGAAATATGATTAAAATTACATGCTCTCAGATCTGAAAATAATTTTCATGCTCTAACATGCAATGAAAAATCAATGAAAATGCTAGTTTTGTTAAATTTTTCTATGCAAAAATGCAAATTTTTAAAATCTAAATGCAAATTTGTTCTAAAATGCAAGACTATAGACAAATGCAAATTTGAATGAGTCTCTAAAATCAGTAGAAAAATATGAAACAAGATTTTACCTACAAACCCTAGATTTTGGAATTACTAGGTTATATGCAAAATTTACAATTTTCAACAAAACCCTATCAATTTTATGATAAAAATGCAATGCAAATTACTAATTTTTTGTAATTTAAATAACATCTTATGCAAAAATCATAAATTTGATGAAATTCAAATTAATTCATGCAACATGCAAAACCCTAGCATACAATTTTTTCCAATTTTTCCAAATTTTCAATTTTTTTTATAAAATTTCCAATGCAATAAGATGAAGGACTATATGAATGAATGAAACCAATGAAAATCTAAAGAAAAACACTCAGCAAGGTGCAAACAAGTCCAATAGCACAGGTTCACCAAAATGTAATGAGTGGAATTTGGATGTTAGGTTTTTTGGTAGTTTTGATGTATATCCTCCTTTCACCCTTACATTCAAGGACCTAGGGTCAAGTTGCAGTGTAATATCCTACCCTAGGTCACTGTTGAGATGTAGGGAAACTTGGATTTTTATGATTTGATTGACAATTTCCTTCTCTTATGCTCAAATGTACCTTAAAACCCTAATTATAAAAATACAACAGTAAACAGATGAATTATGAAAAATGCTTTTGTAGAAAGATGTAAAATATCAAATAACTGTGCAACTATTTTCAGGGTCCAAAGGCAAAAAAGTCAGGGACTAAAGACCGGGCACCTATGTCCAAGGCCCTACTTTTTGTCAAGATCCTGAAACAATGTTTGTAACCTGTATCTACTATACCAAAGGTTTTCCCATTGCAGAACATTAAGGACTAATGAGCAGGCGCCCAAGTCCAGGTAGCTGTTTCTTTCACGGATTTGCAATCCTAAGACTCTGTTGTACCCTCCTACAACTTCACTTAGTCTGCAACTCCAACCTGTAACTTGTAATCATGAAAACTTTGGGAGGGAGTTGTGGTGTTTAAAGGCTTGCCTCAGTCAAGCCCCGGAGAGACATTCAAGCCTTCCGAACACCATTTTTAGATAAAGAGTGCGTGCCTTGGGAGGAAGAGCCAAAAATCAAATGATAAATGCTCAATAATCACAATAGATATCACTTTGTAGTGAAGATCTCATGGGAGGAAGAAGCTCTTCATTTCATGAGGAGATGGATGCTCAAATTTGCAAACACAAACACATAGACAACACAAATCTGCTCTTGCAACACAATGAAAGCCTTGAATCACCTTTAGAACACAATAGCTTGCTAGTAATCATCTAGTTTACAAATGAATGCCTAAATATGCTTTTATATGCAACTACAAGCATTCCCGCCAAGATTTCGTAAATTCAAACTTACTGTGTCGGCCTAGGGACCAAATAACGGTCATAAACTGACACTAGAAATTTAGGCGTGACCCAAAATATGGCAGAACTAGGGTGCGAGCACCCAAGTCCTCCCCCTATTTTGGGTAGGGTTAGGTTCAAGGGGTCCCCCTAGGTCACATTTGTCATGATACCTAGGGTTCATTCCATTTGGATGTTGAATTATGATGCAAGATGTCCTAAATGCACACTAGAGACCCGAGAGCTAAACATTTTGAGGGAAAAGCCCTCAAGGGGACATTTTCTGATGTTACAAATAGTTAGTGAAGTTGATCATGGGTGAGTAGTTTGGTGAGGACCTAGACACCATCGGTGAAAAGACTAGTTAAACATCCTCCTTTGGTGATGTCTCCACCAACTTTGATGCCAATGGATATAGGGTCAGGGCCTTCCAGAGCACCACAGGGATCACCCCCTCATTCTCCCACTCCTCATCAGGGAGCTCAATTCAATGATTTTGTATATGCCTACGGGCTTACTTATTATAGACATTTGATGGATTTCACCCTTTGGGCACATTTTTATATCATGACCATTGATGTATATATGAGATGTACATGTGTATATATGGATGTATATGTTTGTGTATATATGAGATAATCATTTCATTGGCAGTTTTATGATGTTATGATGGTTTATAGATTATTTATGGATATGTTTTGATTTATGTTTTGGTTATGGTTTATGATGTAGATGGATGGATCATTTTGAGATATGTATGATGTGGATTATGATGTGGCTCATATGTTCTATGGATATGAATGCTTTTTTATTTATAGATGTATGATGTGTATATTTTAATGTTATTTTGGATGCTTTTATGGATATGGGATGGATAGTAAGAATGATATGATGTTATGGTTATGATTTTTAAATGAAATGATTATGAGGATGATTATGATTATAATTATGTCATGCAATAATTATGATGTTGATGATGGAATTATTGTAATGATGATGATACTTATGATTATGATATTGTAATATGATGATTATGATGTTGATGATGTAATGATTGTAATGATGATGATTATGATTATGATATGGTAATATGATGATTATGATGTTATAATATTGTATGTCAATGTAGGTGTGATGTGGATGCAAATGGAATGGATGATCGTGGTCATGATACAAAATGTCCTTGATGGGGGATGGGTAGATGGGTAGGTGGGGGATATACATACTTTTTGGGGGAGGGATGGTAGTTAGTTGGTAAAGGTTATGGGTATGTTGGTTAGGGGATGTTAGGGTGGGATTTAGTCATTGTCCTTATTAATGCAAAGCCATAGGTAGGGGTGTTATGGGGAGATATGGGTCATGGTAGGTTGGATGGGCAGTGATGGACTTTAAGGTTAGTGTGGCCTATCATCATTTTTGGGGGTGGGTAGGTCTAGTAGGGAAGTTTGTTGGGTAGTTAAGTGGATAAGTGGGCTGGGTATATTGTGAACCCTTATGTTTTTGAAGATGTACATAGGGGATGATGGGTTGATTTATGTATAGGATAGATTGGCTATGGGTTGACGTTGTGCTCATATGTTTTAGGGCAATCCTAAATTTTATTAGAGCAAAGAGGATATTTTCACCATTGAGGTATAAAGGACTAGCATGATGATGTATATCTATTGTTTTTGCATGGACTTGATGCTCAAACAAAATGGTGTCCTTAGACATTCCCAACTTAGTACAATTTTTTCTAGATGTGGGGGAGAAAACATGGAGCATTAAAGTCCTCATGCACAAAAGGTATAAGCCTTAGATGCAAAGGAGTGATGGTATGAAAAAAGCTATCCCATCGCATACAAGATATGAATACTAGTTGGAGTAATAAGAACATCCAACAGACATGACATACAACAATAAATGACTCTTACATCATTCTATATCATCCAATTATGCACCAAAATATGGTATTTTGAATAAGCATAGAAGAGGTATAAAAAGATAAATAAAAAACAAAAGACCAACTAACAAACATGTTGGTTCCCAAAATGACTACAACACAAAACTCTAAAACATTTTAAAATCACCTAGGCCAAGGATTGTTGTCAAAGTGATTGAAAGAGGTTTATCAACAAGTTAAGTGTGATTTGGCCAACTAACAGGAGTGGGTAGACTCCTCTACACTTTGATCTCACATTACACTCTAGAGGGATATTCCAAGGGGTATACCTGAACAGGTATTCAATTCAAACCAGAGGAAAAACTAAAAACAAATGGACAACCAAATCCAACTAGACATCTTGACCCCAAAAGTTGTCACTAAGTCAAGAACGACTGGCTGTCACAAAACTCCTATATAGATGATACTTGTATGTGAATATACATGCACAAGAAGGATGGATTTTTCCCCTAAAACATAGGTGGATGATTTGTTTAATTTACAATATTGATTGATTCCTCTCCAATATGGATGGGTGCCTACACCATTAGGAAATTGAGTCATAATAAGTAAAGAAAAAAGAAAAGGGATGAACCGGCGTCAACAAAAAACTAAAATGTATTCACATACATTTCTCATATTGTACTTCATACATTGGATATACTTAATTATCTAGAACCAAACTACAATGACCCATTTGTAACAAAGAGATGACTCAAAACAAAGCATGTATTGACTTGAATGTTGTCACACATTATCAAATCTCTATTATAATCGCACTAACAAATGTGGTGAAGGAAAAATACAAAGTTATGACTATGCATTCCCCTGAATCACTGCAAATAGTCATGGAGACATACAACTGCATGAAATATGTGTTACAATTCATTTATATACTGTATCAAACACATTCCTCCATTCAATGCCCTGACTAGCTTATTTGAAGACCTAAAATTATCTTGAGACACTGTAGACTAGATAATTTGTTCAGCGACCAACCTTAAAAACATCTTTGAATCATGTATATGTTGGAAACAAGGTAGATAACTAAGAGGGGGGTGAATCAGTTATCTCAAATATCTTAACTTTCTTTTCTCCTTTGATAATTAGTTCAGCATCAAAACATATAAGTATACATAAACATGAGAGCAGAAATAAAATCAACATACCTAACACAATGATTTTTATGTGGAAAACCCTATTAAGGGAAAAATCACGGGGTGACTAACCCAAGATTGTATTCTCTATTAAAAGAATAGGAAGTACAAAATGGCACTTGCCAATTAGGGCTCACTGCCCGAGCACACTACTCACAAGAGGCACATTGCCTACAAGAGACTCACTATCTACAAAGTTTATAGAAGGTAACCAGGTGTTTAAACTGATGAGAGGCATCCACAAATGCTAAAGTTTAGTTCTGGTTAGGCTCAATATACTGATCTATGCACTTCATTCTTCCTTTGCTCTAGTGTTGCTATTCTATCACATATCAGACTTGTATTGTTGCTTCCACACTTATCTCTACCTTTTTTGACACCTTATTTCATCACATCTACCCACACACACCTTCATGCTGGAATCTATCTGGTATATATATCTGCACCAAGGATTTCAACAACTTTCTAGTTGGTAACCAGAATACTCAAGATATTTACGAGGTACTAATTTGTCAGATGAATCCATACTTAATTTGTGATGCATATCAAAAACATAGACATAGAAGTCATCAATCATGTTAGCCAACATTGTATGATCCCTCAAATAGCTTGATCAACATTAATTACTCATCTGGATTGAAGTCTGATACTTTACCGGTCAGTTCTTCCTCAGTCTACTCTGCCTGTTAGGAACCCAACACTCAGATGCCATATCTTTTCCATGTTTTATCACCGGAGGCTTAATCTCTAGAATATAGTAGTCATGATGCTCCTCTTGACTTGTCCAAGTCTACAACTTGTTGAGTTACACCATTTGAGAGATCCAGACCTGTTTGTCGGACCTTGTTGCATGCTCTGTTCTTGTTCATCAAACCAAAACAATCTTCAATCTCACTTCTGGTATAGGCATACTATGTGCTGTAGATGTGTGGGATAGACTTTGTTGCCATCAATGACAACACTCATGAAGCCATAAAGTGTCTCTTGGCAACAATCTCCCCCTTTGGCATTGATGGCAACACTTAGCGAAAAATGACTAAGTGTCGCAGCAAACTCCCCCTTGGCTAATGTTTTGTCTTGTGAATTGTTTTACTAGAGCTCTCCCTTAGCTAGATTCCACATTTTTCACTACTCCTCACTCCCCCTTTAACATCAATGGCAAAGGGCAGAATCTGCACATCAAAATTTGCAAAAATTGACCTATACATAGCCGCATTAGTATGTATATACATGTTATACTTACATATACTTGAGTATATCCATAAAAGTGGCCTTCAACTATACATACTCTGTGGTCCAGCTCTACTTCATCATGTCTAAAATGGAGATGTGATGACCACTCAACAAAAATTCATATGCTTCTGCGCTTCTTAAGTCTGCCAGATCACTAGTCTGGGATGTGGTATGAGCATCTATTAAGGCCTCATGCATTGCCTCTAACTTAAGGATAATTATCCCTCTGAGTTCACTCATCCTATTTATTATATTCTTCTTTTGTTTCTCCAGCCTCTTTATTTTGTTTATAATGACAATGGCCTGGCATTCTTGATTCATTAAGGATGTAGTGAGGGGATCAAAATTTTGAGATAAACTTGACAGTTTACCTTCTTGCTCTTTCACCTTCTTTTTAATATCCTCTGTCACTTTGGGCCAAGATAGACAAAATTTGTACATGTCCCCACCATCTTTAAGAACATTTTCAAGGCTCTTTATCCTGATATCTAGGGTCCTCCTATCATTTTCTATGAGTCCTTGTACTTCAATGAATCTCTTTCCCAAAAACTCTTTCTGGACCTTTTCTTCTGTTGATTTCTCTAAAGAATCAAAATGAGTGCTAACAGAGTTTACTAGAGATTTCAAATTACCGGATGGAGAGGCCAAAGGATCCTTTTGAAAAGATGGCATGATCTTCTCTAGCATACCAGATGCAATCTCTAATAGTTCGTAGTCTTCCATGTGAGACTTCAGAAGTTTTTCTTTTGCCTTGGCTTGAGCAAAAGATGCTATTTTCATTGTCTAGACTATAGAGAGGGAATCAAAATTTAGTGGTCCTTGGAATAGTTCCAGTTCATCTATCTCCATCATCTCTTTGTTCAAGAAATTCTTCACTACCTCTACAGTGTCTCTTGCCAGAGACTAAGTCTTCTTTTCTTTTAGAATCTTAGAACTGTCATCAGAGATCTTCTCTATTTGTTCTTCTTCTCTTCCCTATACCTCCTCTTCTTGACTCAATTTTTCCTCTTTTCTTCCTTCTCCTTCAGTTCCTAGATCTGGAGTGTCTACAGTGGGATCTAGAGGAGAGATGTTAACTGCTTCATGAACTTCCTCTTCCAGAATAGAGGAGTCCAAGTCCTTAGACTTCTCTTCATCTACCTCTTTTGACCCTTCTACATTTTTGTCAGAAGATTCTTCATTTGATGTATTTAATCCTTCAACATCCATGGTAGAAGGTTCTTCATCTATTTCCTCTATAATAGGCAGATTGCATCTTTTGAAGGCATTCCAGAGGATGTCTTATGTTTCTCTTGCTACTTGATCAGTTTCTCCAAGCATAAGTTTGTTCATTCTTGCTTTGCTCTGGAACTCATCCTTGCAGTCCTTAAAAATCATGTTCATTTGCTTTGGAGTAATAGAAGGATAGAGATGAATTGCAATCTATTCTCAGATCTCTAAGTCCTTTTCCTTGGCATTCTCTTTTCTAAGTTCAAGTACCTTCTCTAGACTTTTGAGAATTAATGAAATGATTTCAATGAATGATTTATTGTAAATATTCAGGTACTTGACTGTGTCTTCTTCCAAGATCCTTTTGTTAGTATCACTATATTCATCATAGAATTTTGTTATTGGTTGCAAATTCCCATCCACAATGACTGCCTTGATGATATCATCAATGGAAAGAGTGGGTTTTCAACAAATTCTTTTGCCTTTTCTCCTTTGTTTTTACTGGCATACGATTCCCTAGATGTTTTCTTTTTCTTCTTCATTTTCTTAACTTCCTCATCAAACTCTATTCCTTCATCATCCTTTTGACTTGTGTAAGACCTTGTAGATTTTTTTTTCATTCTCTTTTCTCCCTTTCTGAAACTCTTGACTTATGGTTTGGTGGCTCTTGAGCTCTTAGGAGTGGCAGGTGCAGAGCTCTTTGAGGATCTAGTCTGAGAGGAGGCTTGTGCCGGAACACTTCCTTTTTCTGCTTCTTATTTCTCTTTCTCAACTCTTTCTATTTTCTCTCTGTTTGCATCAATTGCCTCTTTTGATATGCCATATCTTTTGGCAATTTCCTCTACTTCCCTTCTAGCTTTCTTTTTTATCTCTAGTTATCTCAGCTCAACATGTATCTTTACACTTAATTCTTGAAAGGTTCCAAACCTTTCTACCTTACGATCCTTTGGTTGGCTCAACAGGCGTTGAACATGTAACTCTAAGATTTTCTCATCTACTTTGTAACCCATTGGCATTATCCACACTGTTCTGGGCTCAACTGCGTCCATTAGGCATTGATCAGTGTCAACCATGAAGCACACTGTATCCTTGTATTTTTCAACTATGGATTGAGGAATTCTTTCTCTGGCTTGCATCATACTTTGGAAGTTCTTAAAGTATCCCTAGAGTGCTATTCTTTGAGCTTTAGCATCACCAAGTCCATACATATAGTCTCTGATTTGTATTGCAACCGGTTTGTCATTTTGTCAAACCCAACCACTTGATCTAGGCAGCTCATTCATGAAGTAGAAGAATAGACACAGTATTAAACAACCATACTTGAATGAGTTCTTCTTATCCTTCTTGATCTTATGCAATTTTTCTAATAGTTGGTTTAAAATAAGATCACATAGGTCATAATCTGTATTTTCCCTTAACATCTGATATGCTGTATATATTACAGTCCTAGACATAGAATTCTCCCTGTTGGAATGATAGATCTTATATCCAATTATCATAGAGGCAAATTTGACATTTGGATTTGTGATGTCATCAATTGTCATTGCTCTTTTGTTAAACTTAGATCCGGTAACTTCAGTAACTATCTGGTTCTTGACAGACTTGAGTGCAAGTAACCCATCGGATGAGTGCAATCCAGTTAGTGACCTAATGGCATCTTTTGTTATCTTGAAGGGCTTCATTAACCACATGAAATTGTCATGTATTCTGCTAAGAACATACCAAATCCAATCATCTTCTGCAAAATAGGGAAAGTGGATGCAATGTCCAAAGTGCTTATCCCAGAGGGCCTTGTATTGAGGTTTGAGTTCAAAAATTTCATCTATTAATTGTTTATGGTAGATGTCCATCAACTTAGATTCTCCAAATTCCTCAATATTGGCCTGTATGTAAGCCCTAACATCTTCTATGTGCAGTACCCCATGCAGAATGCTAGAAAAAGTGCCTAAGGGATCAACTTCTAGGGATTTGTAGGGGTGTTTCTTAAACTTTGGGTGCGGCCTATCAGTGATCTTAACAACCATTGGAGTAGCCATTTTTGCAAAAGATTCAGAGAGAGATATTCAGAATGGAAGTACCTTTTTATGCTTTTAGGGTTCAAAATAAGAGCCGGAACAAATCGCTGGTTGAACTAGATTTTGTAGTTGATCTTTGAGAGAGTTGTAGACACTTTGATGCAAAGCTCTTCTTTTCTTCTACTCGAAATAAAATGTGTGAATAGTAAGTGAATGAACCCTTTTATCTCTATGCAAACCCTAATTTCCTTTTGTAATAAATGCACAACTTAAGTCGTCTAGTTGCCTTGTTCTGAGAGAGATCTTTTCGAATCACTGTGTTGCACTTAGAATCATTTTCAGTGATAACTGACAATGTATCTTCTTTCCTCCAATCATACCATGGATCTGTAGATCAAGATATCTCAATTTTGAATCATACTGGATCTGTCTATGAAGATCTTTCTTTACTAGATGGTTGTCAACTAGATCAATCTTGGATGTTTAAATTCTTACAAAACTCCATGCAGATCTTTCATATCTTTACCGAGGGTTATTGATGCAGGAGCATCTAGTGGTGTAAGGGCAATCTTGCATCACCCAAAAAGAAGTTAATTCAAAATCATTGTTGTTATTTTCATTTCTTTCCATAATTAGTGTTTCTGGTTCCATAATATCCAGAATAATGATGTAGGACTTTCAATTTTTCCAAAACTGCTAAAAATAGCAACCTACCTGTTTTGGAAAGTGTACATGCCATTTTAGGAAAGTTTACATTTGGGCATGGATTGAAGTGAAAACTTACAGAAAGTTACATAACGGAAATATAAGACCTTTGGTGAAGGAATCAGGCAAAGATCATTTGTGAGCTGAAAGATATTAAAGTTTTTTTTCTAAAAAGCCCCTAAAAATTTTTGAAATGAGATATGAGGCAATAAAACATCCCATAATGTCTCAAAACATTGATGAAAATCTATTTGTATATTTTTGGTACGATAGTTCACATTGCGAGCTTTTCGGTACTTAAAATGGTTCGTCAATCAGACACCCGAATCAAAAGTTATGCTTCCCGAAAGTTGACCTACTTTTGGAGGGAGTTACAAATTTTGAAATTTAGCTGGAGGCCACCAAAAAGTGTTATTTATGACTATTTGGGAACCCTGGGTAGTAGTAGAGTTAAGGGGGAAAGTGTAGAGCCAAGAATAGGTGAGAAAATAGAAACCCTAGCTGATTTATGGGTTATAAAAAGCACAAGATTCCAGAGCCTGGTGATGGTAGTTGTAGTGTGTTGCAGCCTGTGGAGGATTGATTCCTCATATTGTAATTGAGCTTCTGTAATGTAATGAGTTGCCCAGATCAATAAATAAATATTCTATTTTCTATGTTCTATTTCTTTTGTTGTGTGTTTATGATTTACCCCCTTCATCAAGTGGTATCAAAACAAGAGTTCTTGAGTGTGTAGACAGATTGCCGACCGTGAGGTAGCTTGCACTAGGACTTGAGGTTGTGGGTTTGCTGCAGAGACCAAGATGTGTCCATGAAGAAATCATGTTGGGAGGAATGCTTTGATGGAAGAGGGTTTTAGATCCTTGCAAAGGCAAATCGATGCATTGCAAGAAGAGCTATGAAGAGGGTTTGAGCCAAGGACAAGAGAAGAAAGTAAAGATGAAGCTGAAGAAGAGCTATCTGAGGAAGAACAAGAAGCTGCTAGAGATCCTGCAGAAGTTAGGTTGTTGAGGTCCATTTTGAAGATTGGAAAGAGGCCCAGGATCAAAGTTTCTACATATTTTGGAGATTTGAATCTAGAATAGCTTATTGATTGGATCAATGACATGGAGGAGTATTTCAAGTATGAAGATGTAGAGGACCCAGATTGGGTTAAGTTTGCAAAAATGAAGTTGAAGGGCCATGCCAATATTTGGTGGAAGGACATCTAATTAGAGAGGAATAGAAGAGAAAAAGGAAAGATCACTATAGGATTGGATGGTGGAGAAACTAAAGAAATAGTTCATTCCTGGGGACTATGAGATGGAGTTACTGAAGAAGTTACAAGGACTAAAGAAAGGTAACAAGCCTGTTAAGGAGTATACAGAAGAGTTTTATAAGATTACTATTAAGACAGGCCATGTAGAGCCCAACAAGGAGAAGGTAGCCCATTACATTAATGCTTTGAGGCTGAGTATTCAAGAGGAGCTGAGCTTGATCAGAATGACCACCATAGAAGATGCATACTAGTTTTTCCTGAAGGTGGAAGAGAAGCTGAATAAAAGATTTGACAACAAGCAAAGGGGAAGAGGTCAAGGTGGAAGGACTGGTGGAAGACCCTATGGGGGCCAAAATGAAGATGCAAAGAAAAGTGAAGAAGCTGACACTAGTCAAAATTAGAGAGGAGATAATACCTACTGCCCTCGTGACTAGAACAATGGTGAGCAAAGAGGAAGAGGAAGAGGCTGACTTGGACAAGGACCTGAAAGAGGAGGATTCAGAGGAACCTATTTCCAATGTGGAGAAGAAGGGCATTGAGCATACGAGTGTCCGCAACATCAAGGAAGGAAAAATAGAAGACCTGAAGGCAATGCAGGAGTTGCACATGTAGATGAAGATGCATATTCTGAGCATTTTGAAGATGCTGAAGTTGGTGAGAAGAAAGCATTCACATCCATATCAGATTGCATGGTTGCAGAAGGACCACAGAGCTTTGGTCAATGAGTAGTGTTTAGTAGAGTTCAAGATTGGGGACTACCATGATGAGGTGTTGTGTGATATCATACCGATGGATGCATGTCATATGTTATTGGGGAGGCCGTGGCAATATGCTAGGAGCATTGTCCATGATGGTCATACAAACACATATTCCCTAACAAGGGATGGAGTTTTCCATAAGTTGAAGCCCTTAAAGGAGGTGGAAGAAAAGGTATGTAGTACTGCCATAATTTGCTTGGTAGATGGTAGAAATTTTTTGGAGGGTATGAAGCATGAGCGTCATTGCTTTGCATTGATTCCTAAGATTAGTCAAGAGAAATGTGAAGATATACTAGCAGAAGTCTCATAAATGTTGGAAGAATTTCAAGATATTGTCTCTGATAATGTACCAGAAGGTTTACCACCAGTGAGGAAGATAAGTCACCAAAAGGATTTGATACCAGGAGCTAGTTTGCCTAATAAGGCAGCCCACAGAATGACTCCTACTGAGAGTGAAGAGCTAAATAGACAAGTTCAAGAGTTGTTAAGGAAGGGACTGATAAGGGAGAGCTTAAGTCCATGTGCAGTACCTATAGTACTAGCACCAAAGAAATATGGAGAGTGGAGAATGTGTACAGACTCTCGAGCCAATAAGATCACAATCAAGTATAGATTTCCATTACCTAGAATGGATGACATAATGTACTATTTGAGTGGAGCCAAGTACTTCACGAATATTGACCTGAAGAGCGGGTATCACCAGATCCGTATCAGAGAAGGAGATGAGTGGAAGACAGCCTTCAAGACAAAGGAGGGTTTGTATGAGTGGTTAGTCATGCCATTTAGGCTAACCAATACACCAAGCACATTCATGTGGCTCATGAATGAGGTATTGAAAGAATTTTTAGAAAGTTTTGTTATTGTTTATTTAGATGATATTTTGATTTTCAGTAAGACTTGGGATGAGCATATGATGCATATTAGAAGGGTTTTGGAGAAGCTGAGGGAGGAGAAGTTGCTGATTAATCTGAAGAAATGTAATTTTACAAAGAGGGAGTTGGTATACCTGGGATTTGTTGTCTCAGAGGAAGGTCTTAAGATGGACCCAGAAAAAGTGAGGGCTATCATTGAATGGCCTATGCCAAGGAGTGCAACGGAGGTATGATCTTTTCATGGTTTGGCAAGTTTTTATAGAAAATTTATTAGAAATTTTAGTAGCATTGTTGGTAAATAGATTTTGCACTATAACATATGGATGATTATATTGACTCTTTGCCTAGAAAAACACATAGTGAAAATAAGTACCAACAGTTGGTAAAGTTATAGTTTTTCTATCAACTTACCTCTGCGTGTAGAGGGGCAGCTCCCTCGTTTGATAATTTATGGGTTTAAAGGATACTTGAAAATGAAATGCAATTAAAGAAAGGTTTGGAAGATGAAGACAATGGGCTTACAAACATTGACTCATCCCACATGCATAAAGTTCAACAATCCCACCAAAACAATATAAGAATACTTCTTAAACTGTTAAAATGAGTGTAGTATTAGAAAGAAGAAATGATTCAGGAGATATTCAACATACGTTGAAACATTATCTAGTAGTCAATTTCTTCTAGACTAGTTGTTATTCCACATTGCAGATGCAAAATTATGTAAAGAAAAACATCCTCCATCAACATAAGAGGAATGAATAATGTTAAGAAGATATTTAAGATCACACAATCCAAAATGCTTCTTATTTCTCCACATTGAGTTGTACAACTCTGTTCCGTATAACATCCTTATAAATGTGAAAGCCAAAAAGTCCCTATTACAAACACCAAGCCTTGTATATATAGACTTGTCTTAGTAACCAACTTTATAACTACCTTATAACTACTTCCTGTAACTACCCAAAATATTTTCTAAAAATAAAAGTGCACTTTAAGTAACCTTTATATAATGTTTCAAAAGTCCCTAAAATAATAAAATGCACTTTTTACCTTAATTACAAAAGAGTGACATAAAGTCACTTTCATAGAAAGAGAACTAAAACCTTCATTTGTAAACTTTGAAAAGTAGACCAATAAGATGGATCTCATGAGAGACTATCAGGTTTTGTCCTCGCCATGTTTGACACCATTTGAAGATGTTTCTGCTACTCCAAATTGTTGTGAAGGAAGGGTAGACTTTGTTTTGTATACTCTGAACATCCTCACTGCTGCAGCTATGAGCTTATTTTTGGGAATAATTACTCCTATCATGTGAAGCTTCCATTCTGATTGATCTTTATGGACATCATTCAAATTATGTCGATAAATTGATATGTGATCAATGCCAGAATTGATAGCCCCAAAGATGAGGTTCAATTTATCCATAAGTCCTTCGTTGAAAACCTATTTATTGAACAACCCTATGTTAATCATGTCCTCAAAGCTTCTTTTGATAGATTGGGCTTCCAAAACTAAAAATTTATCTGTCTCAATTATATCAGGATTGATTGCCAATAAATCAGCCCGAATATTCTTCTTCACCTGCTCACAAATTTCCATGAGCTTTTCTTGGGCTGCCAACACTTGTCTTATATTAGACAGTTTCCATTCAACTAAAAATAGCCAAGAACTAGATTGGTTTTCTTCAATGTTTGGAAAGACTTTTTCAGCAAGTAATATCTCATTATTAGTTTTGATCAACTCACTGAGGTGTTTGGATATTCCCTGCCATAACAATTCCTCTTTTTGGATACCTCTCATTTCATTATCAATCTCTTCCCTCTTTGTTTCTACTTCATCAAATAGACTCCTTGCCTGCTCAAAGAAACTGAAAGCTTTTGATTTCATATGTTCAACCCACTTTTCAGTCACCTTTCCATACAACTGATATTTGCTGACACTCTCAATAATTTCCTTTTCACCATTACTTTCAAGAGAGAAATTAGTGGAGGTAGAAGAAGCCTCAAGAGGCAAAGCTGATGTATCTATGATGGCTTTGAGATAAGATGTCACAACTTGCACCTGTTGCTTTAGTTGATCTTTCATGTGTCTTTCCTTCTCTGTTCTTTTTATTAATTGGGCAGCTGATACTTGAAAGTTTTGCATGTCACCCTCATATGTAGATGGACCAAGATCTATTTTAGTGATATTAAAATCACTTTCTGTAGCCTCATTCAAATTCTTTTCTGAAGCAGATTGTGCAACCTCAACACAGATGTTGCCTAATGAAGAATCCACTACCATCCTTGATGTAACCTTTATCTTTTTAGATTTGGGAGACCTTTGCAGGAAATTAGAGACTATATCAAAATCCAGCATGATTAATTGAGCAATGTTTCTTTTTCTTGACAAACTTTGTTGCAACCAGGAAGAAGAAGGATTATGTGAGGATTTTGGAATATTTGTGGAAAGAGGTACTATGTTTGAGGGAATTTTATGCTCACTGAATATATTCATAGGTGGCGGGAGTGAAAATTGTAATGCATGAGGTGAACAAGGTGTTTCATGAGAAGGAGAAGCAATAAGGGGTAAAGGAGAGACATTCAGATGCTCAACATTTTGATGGGTTACTTCAGGACTTGTAGACTTGTTTACCTCAATGATTACCTATATGGGGGGCAATGCATTATCCTTCATTTTTGTTTTCACTCTTTTCTACTTTTCATCATTTTCACAAATGCTCTTAGTACCCTTTCTTCTTGATGGATCTTCTCCGTCATCTCCTCCATGAGTACTCTTATGGGAACCACTTCTTAAAGATGGAGAATGAGAACGAAAAGAGGAATAAGAAGAATTCAAATGCTTATCTTTTCTACTTGATGATAAAGCATTATTACTTGTTGGTTTAGTAGTTGTTGCCTCAGTAGCCTTTTTCTTTACCCAAGCTTTAGTCCTTTGAATGATATGTGCAGTTCTTGTAGCTAAATCTTTGTTCTCCTCATTAGCCCAATTGATAGGTGGTAAAGACTATGTTTCAATTTTATCAAAATACACAGGATGAATTAATTTTGAACCATCTTCCTCAATTCCATCTGTATTGCAATCTAGTTTGAATTCTTTGATCTGTGGAATGGTCATCCTCACCCAGTCCCGTTTACGTACCTCATAATCATTTTCACAATCTTCCCAAAAGTCTTCCAGTTCTGGGAAGTGACAGTATCCTGCACCAAGCCATAGATTATCTCTGACATATCCTTTGCTGTCAAAAGGGAATCTCATAGTATAGGCATACAAGCTGATTTTTATCAAAGATCTCTCTATGTTTTGAGCATCTATGGAAGATTTGCAGTTGTAGTGACTAAGGCCAATGGGAAATGGGACTCCAGGTTTCATCTTTTCTTTGCATTTCCTGTTAAGTGAACCAATTTTCCTGCATAGTTCTATCAATATCATCTTGTCATCTACATATCTAGGTAACTTATATGGATATCCATCAAACCCACCAACTCTCAGATAGGTAAATCTAGGATATTGGATGAAGTAACTCCCATATATTTTGTTTAAACTGGCAGCTTCTAGTGATATCCGAAGTGTAGTGTTACCTTGAATTTCTCTTACTATTAACATTGTGAAAGCATCGTTTACTCTGCGGTAGTGCTTGTAACTTTGTTCTAGTTGTAACTAAGGATAATGATCATAGATCTGTGTCATGTTATCATAAGTTCCTTTAGTAGCAAGACCTGGCCATGATTTCATGCATGTAATTGCATAAAATAAGTAACAGGACATGTAGAAATGTTCATTCAATTCAAAATTGGTCAACTGATAATGCAAATTGTCACTAATAATGCTGCCCCAATCAATAAACTAATTTCCTGCACAAATAACATTCACAAAGAGAAACATCCACATTTCAAAATTTGCTACTTTTTCATCTCCCATCACTCTATGAAGTAGAACAATCATATTTGAAATATCCTCTATGAAACATGATCTGTGAAGAACTTTAGGCAACTATGATTTTCCTCCTTTAGGTGTATGTAACCAATGTTTTGCAATGGTGTTGAGACATTGATGTTTCCTATCATTGAAATATTGATGAGCAAGCCTTTTGTCTATATTCACAAATTGATCTCTGATAGGTAACCTGAAAGCTATACCCATTGGAACACTATCTAATATGACAATAAGTTTGTCATCAATGGTTCTGATTTCTCTGGTTTCCAGTTTGTAATGCTTCATACATTCTAGAACTAAATTTGTGCATTGGACTGCCATAGGAAAACAAGCTGCTTGGGCTAATCCACTGTCAAAAAACTTCTGAGTCATCGGTGATTTCTTCTCTTGTTTCATTGTTTCCCATAAATCTGTCAAGCTGATGTGCTCTAGAAAGGTATCTGATATTTCTGGAAGAGTGGATTCAAGGACTGAGAGAAACTCAAACCCATGGTATCTAAATTTCATGATTAAATCTTTGCAATAAGATGTGAAAACTTTCTGTGTCTATTCTCTCCCAAAGTTTTACTGGACTATTTTAGGAGGTCTTTGTTTTGACAGTTTGCAAATTGTTGCAATGAATTTCAAATGGAAATTTGGAAAAAACACATCATTCAAACTAGAAGACAAGAGGTGTTCATACCCAGACATCTTCATTGAATAGACATGACTGCACTGCAAGAGAACTATATTTGTCCGTGTCCATGCTTTTGTATTTCTTCACAGACCTACCCCCTTTGTATGATGAATAAACCAATCTATGGAATAATTCACATGTATTGGCTTGTAATTTCACATCCTCCACCCACATTGGCTGGGACTTGCACTCACAAGAGATTTAATAAGCAAACAATGAGCATAACATGCAAATAATTTTCTGAGCAAACAATCCCTTCGCAGAGATAAGGTTTTGTCGATCGAAACTTGGAGGCATTCTTTCAAGCATTTCACAGCCCTCAACTATCTATCATTACCAAATATATGGACAGAGATAGAATTCTATTTCAACAATGTTCAATGAATATCCATATTATAAACAAAGCCGTGCAATATGACCAATGATTTTGACATCTATGCTTTCATGATTTCTGACTATCTATTCAACATGCATTGTCGTCATTTGCTCTTAATATCCATGAATTACAACCTTTGCTTCTGTCAGATCTTTCTTAAAGTTGGTGGTAAAATGATGGTGACGAGCATGTTTGCTTAGAGAAAAAATTTCCTTCCCATTATGTTTTGATCAACTCTGCATATTCTGCTACGATGAGAAGATGCTTTCACAATCACGAAGTTTGGCTTTTTAAGTGGGCGAGTCGCATGTTCCTCAAGGATTGTTGAGCACATCGTTTTCTACGGTCGCTTATATGGAGATAGTGCATAAAACTACATTTCTTCATAGATTTGACAAAGTGCTCTTTGCGTGTCTATTAAGGTGGCCGAGTCGACAGTGAAAACTCACAATCTATTTCATGTCTATTTCAACGAACACGCTTTGCCCTATTGTTTGCAGTAGACGACTTTCATCTCTGGCAGTGCAACCTCGATGAGTGTCTCCTCCATCTTTACATTTGCACTAGTCCAAGGGTTTTAAAAACCATGTCAACAGTTCCATTTCATACTAAATCTTAACAGGAGTGCCAAACTCAAATAGAAGTTTAGGATTAACTAACTCTGTGACGTTTTAGAACTGCTCACTAACTAGAGCCAAGATGTCGAACCTCAGATCAAAATTTCTCACCCGAGTGCTGGCGGCAAGATGCTGATGGTTTCATTCTTTTACGGAGGAAATTGGAGTTTGCAGCAGATTTGACGACATGTGATTATACATTGCAATACCATTCTTAATGTTTCTCACGTTTATCGGCATGCATGAAGGTGTAGAAGTTGGCACCGATTCTCTTTCTTGGAGTTTGCCGTTGCATCAGTTGTTTGGGCCTCCTTTTCACCGGGGTAACAGGAACAAAGTGCCACCTTACTAAATCTTTAAGCTTCACTGCTTAAGGTTGTTTACAATACACCAAATATTTGCCATAGTAACATCTCCTTTTCACATCTTTCACATCTATCAATTTAGAGAACTGTTGATAGAGTTTCACTATGACCACCTTTGCTAGCATGTGTCTTTCACATTGCATTAATCATGGGATAAATGCCACGACATACACAAGGTGACAAGTTTATGAATAGCCATCAATTTTGGTATAAGTTTAATGGAGTGTAACGACCCTTCCCAGCATGAATTAATCATATAGTATGTTTGTCAAGACTACACTTCAACACATTTTTTTTACCTCCATTAATACCCATGATAACTGCCGGCATTGAATTTAAACGTATGTAGCCACAAAAAGTTTTGTTTTATTTAAACTCAAAAGATAAAAGAAAACCTTTCTTGCACTTGTTTTGGAGGAGAAAAACGTGCAAGTTTGTGATTTGCGAAAACCAATGTTAAATTCCTGGCTGCATGTAAACTTATGGAAATAGAACGAGGCACGTAAAAGTGTATGTAGAAATGTGAAAGCGTGAATGTAGCCATAAGTGAGTGTAAAACTTTCTTATCTCCCCGAACCCATGCCATCAGTTAAAACGAAAGTGTACAACTTAGGAAAACTCACAAGTTGCGCATATTTAGCGAAAAGTGGAAATTGGCGTGAGTTTGGTGCGGATTAGAAGCAAATGCAAGATGGACTTGGTGATAAGCTAAAATGAATGCAGACTTAGCCAAAATGGAAAATAGACTCAAAGTAAACTATTACTAAGCAGTGAGTTTTGCATTGGGATAAAAATTTCTTTTGACGCTTTAAATGGAGAGAAAATGAGACGAGGGAAAATGCCATGATAATGAATTATCAACATGATTTAAAAGTATGTCACACAACCCCAAATGAATTTGACACAAAAAATATGACTTCACATAGAGGATAAATTTTTGCAAGAAGGTTTTATACTTTTGATAGAAGGATCGGGGCAAACAAGCATTTATGCACCCCTAACTAAGACAATCAGAGGGGATAGAAAAGAGTTTAGATGGACTAAAGGAGCAGACAAGAGCTTTGATACATTGAAGTAGAAAGTCATAGAACAACTTGTTTTGGCACTTCCATATTTCAATAAGGTATTTCAAGTAGATTGTGATGCTAGTGGTAGTGGTATAGGAGTTGTTTTGAGCCAAGAAGGTAAACCCATTACCTATTTCAGTGAGAAGCTTTATGATGCCAAGAAAAAGTATTCCATTTATGATTAGGAATTTTATGCAATAGTTCAGGCTTTGAAGAAATTGAGACATTATTTGTTGCCAAAAGAGTTTGTTTTATATATTGATCATCAGGCTTTGTAGTATCTTAATAATCAAGGAAAGTTGAACCAAAGGCATTTAAAATGGGTTGAGTTTTTGCAGAGCTATACTTTTGTTTTGAAGCATAGGAGTGGAAAGTCCAACAAAGTTGCAAATGCCTTGAGCAGAAGGCAAAATTTGTTGACATAAATGAAGATAGAGGTTGTTGGGTTCGATGAGCTCAAAAGTTTATATCCTGAAGATCTAGATTTTTTAGAGGCCTGGAAAGCTTGTTTGGAACCTGTTACTCTGGACAGGACAAAATGGTTGGGTTTCATTATCCAAGATGGCATGTTGTTTAGAAGAAGCCAGTTGTGCATTCCAAGGAGTTCCATGAGAGAGAACTTGATTAAGGAGAAGCATAGTGGGGGATTGGATGGACACTTTGGTCGAGATAAGACCATTGCTATTGTTGGTGAAAATTATTATTGGCAACAGTTGCAACATGATGTCAGGAAATTTGTGCAAAGTTATAGAGTGTGTCAAATGGCAAAAGGAACTAATCAGAATATAGGGCTATATCAACCATTACCTATACCAGAGAAGCCATGGGATGATCTTAGTATGGATTTTTATTCTTGGTTTACCAAGGACATAGAGAGGACATGATTCTATTTTTGTGGTAGTGGACAGATTCTCAAAGATGGCACATTTTATTTCTTACAAGAAGACTAATGATGTTGTTCATATTGTAGAGTTATTTTTCAAGGAGGTGGTGAGATTATATGGTCAACCAAAGAGCATAGTTTTAGATCGAGATACCAAGTTTGTTGGTTATTTCTAGAGGACATTACGGAAGAAGTTGAAGATAGATTTGAAGTTCAGTTCTACACACCATCCATAGATTGATGGACATACGGAAATGGTGAATAGGAGTTTAGGTAACCTGCTACGATGCTTAGTAGGAGATAAGCCCAAGGGATGGGATTTGATTTTACCATAGGTAGAATTTGCTTACAACAATTCTGTCAATAGGAGTACTGGTAAATCACCATTCCAGATTGTATATGGCAATACCCTGAGAAATACTTTTGAGTTAAGGAAGCTGGACAAAGGAGAAAAGATAAGTGCTGAAGCTAAAGACTTTGCAGAACATCTGAAGAATTTGCATGAAGAGGTGAGAAAGCACATTAATAAGATGAATATTCAGTACAAGGATAAGGTAGATTAGAAGAGGAGGTATAAGGAGTTCCAAGTAGGAGATGAATTCATGGTTCACTTGAGAAAAGAAAGGTTCCCAATTGGAACATACAATAAGTTGAAAATGAAGAAATTTGGACCATGCAGAATCTTGAAGAAGAATGATTCAAGAAATGTATATGAGGTAGAGCTACCAAGTGGGATCAATATTTCCCCTATTTTCAACATTGCTGATTTATTAGAATATCATGAAGGTGGAACAGAGGATGGACCAACAGAAGCACAGTGGAGTATTCTGACATCTACTTCAATGGAGGAGATAGAAGAGATCTTGGATAGCCGTGTGGGAAGAAGTACTCAGAACAAGAAATATGAACAATATCTGGTAAATGGAAAGGAAGGCGTGTTGAAGATTCTTCTTGGTTGTCTAAGGCAGAGGTTGACCATTTAGGTTTTTCTCACACAAACATCTGAGACGTGACAAGGTCACTTCTCAAATTACCCTAGGTGTCTGATGCAGCAGCATCCAGTGGTGTAAGGGCAATCTTGCATCACCCAAAAAGAATTTAATTCAAAGTCATTGCAGTTGTTTTCATTTCCTTCCATAATTAGTGTTTCTGGTTCCATAATATCCACAATAATGATGTAGGACTTTCATTTTATTCAAAATTGCTAAAAATAGCAACCTGCCTATTTTGGAAAATGTACCTGCCATTTTAGGAAAGTTTGTATTTGGGAATGGATTGAAGCAAAAACTTACAGAAAGTTACATAACAGAAATATAAGACCTTTGGCGAAGGAATTAGGCAAAGATTATTTGTGAGCTAAAAGATATTAAAGTTTTTATTTTCTGAAAAGTCCCTGAAAATTTCTAAAACAAGATATGAGGCACTAAAACATCCCATAACATCCTAAAAAATTGAGAAAAATCCATTTATAAATTTTCAACATGATAGTTCACATCATGAGCTTTTCGGCACTTAAAATGGTTTGTCAATTGGACACCCGGATCAAAAGTTATACTTCCTAGAAGTTGACCTACTTTTGGAGGGAGTTGCAAAATTTGAAATTTAGCTGGAGGCCACCAAAAAGTGCTATTTATGACTATTTGGGAACCCTGGGTAGTAGTAGAGTTAAGGGGGAAAGTGTAGAGCCAAGAATAGGTGGGAAATAGAAACCCTAGCTGATTTGGGGGTTATAGAAGGCACAAGATTCTAGAGCCTGGTGATGGTAGCTGTAGTGTGTTATAACTTGTGGAGGATTGATTCCTCAGATTGTAATTGAGCTTCTGTAATGTAATGAGTTGCCCAGATCAATAAAGAAATATTCTATTTTCTGTGTTCTATTTCTATTGTTGTGTGTTTATTATTTACCCCCTTCAGTAGTTATTTAGATATTTTTCTGAGAACCCTTTAATCTACAACATTCGATGTGCCAAATTTAGGCACCAATTGACTGGTTGGGGGAATTTTTTTTTGTGACTCCCCCTGAGCCAGAGCTCATCTATTTAGTTTCTATGAGTATCAACACCAGATTCTGGTGCGGATCCATCCCCAACATTTTTTGTACTCTTCTTCACCCAAATCTTGCTCATCTCCCTTTGAACTTCATCTGCATTCACTTTGCCTTTTCCCTTATCTTGTTTCTGATTATGATGTATCGGACCCTTTTTATTCTGATTTTTACTTCTGCAGAATTTGGCAATATGACCGGATCTATTGTAACTGTAACAAACAACATTTCTTTGCATATTTGACTAATATCCTCTTGATTTGCATTGATTAACCATATGTCCCATTCTATTGCATGCAAAGCATCTACCATTGAATGAATTGTTTATTTGCATATTTCTGCATTCATGAGATATGTGACCATACCTTTTGCAGTTGAAACATTGTCTAGAGAAGGATGGATTGGTCTGATTCATTCTCCTTCTGTACTGAGTTGCTTTATGACGAAAGTTGTTGCAATTGAAGCATTATCCATTGAAGGATGGATATCTTTGAGCATTTGGTTGCCTTATCAGAGATCTTCTAGGCTTGTTTCTTTGATTTCCTAATCCAAAATTCTTCTGACCAGATCTAGAGCTTTCATCTTTCTTTTATCCCAAGCCACACTTGTCATCTACCCTCTTTTGGCTTTCATGAAGAACTTGAAGTTGAGCTGAGTTTATCTTGAATTTCTCTTTGTATTCATTTGTTGTTTGAAGATCTTGTTTAAGAGTGTCTATTTGATTCTCAAGTTGTTCTTCATTATCTCTAGCGTCTTCAAGATCAGATTCAAGATGCCTGATTATTCTGTCCATTTTGTGGCAGTCCTCTATTTTCTCCTTGAGGGATTGTTTCAGATTATCTTCAGTTTTCCTTTTCTCTTCAATTTCTTGGGTGAATCTCATAACCCCTAATTCCATCTCATGCCTTACCATATGACCTCTTTTGATAGCTTCTCACATAGCTTGTTTTTCTCATTTAGATCTTCATTAGTATCATTGGCTCCACTCTGACTTGCTAATTTTTGTAGTTCCTTTCTCTTTTTCACAGAGATAGTTTTTCTTTTAGCTCATTTATGAAATCATCAGCTTGTTTGAGTCTTTCTCTCAAGTTATTGACTTCAGGGTGAGATTGCTCAAGATCATCTAGGGTAGACTGAAGTTGCTCCTTCATACCATACATATCCATTGAGATTCCCAGATCTTCCTCAAGCTGTTAGGATCTGTTTAGAGGAACTTACCTTTGATAGCAATTGTTGGAAACAAGGTAGATAACTGAGAGGGGGTGGATCAGTTATCTCAAATATCTTAACTTTCTTTTCTTCTTTAATAATTAGTGCATCATCAAAACATATAATCATACATAAACATGAGAGAAAAAATAAAATCAGCACACATAACACAAACATTTTTACGTGGAAAACCCTGTTAAGGGAAAAACCACGGGGTGACTAACCCAAGATTGTATTCTCTATTAAAAGAATAAGAAGTACAAAATGGCACTTGCCAATTAGGGCTCGTTGCCCGAGCACACTGCTCACAAGAGGCACACTGCCTACAAGAGACTCACTATCTACAAAGTTTATAGAAGATAACCAAGTGTTTGAATTGATGAGAGGCATCCACAAATGTTGAAGTTTAGTTCTGGTTAGGCTCAATAAATTGATCTAATGCACTTCATTCTTCCTCTGCTCTAGTGTTGCTGCTCTGTCACATACTGGACTTTTATTGTTGCTTCCACACTTATCTCTGCCTTTCTTCACACCTTATTTCATCACATCTACACACACACCTTCATACTAGAATCTATCTAGTATATATATCTATACCAAGGATTTCAATAACTTTCTATTCGTAACCAGAATACTCAAGATATTTACAAGATACTGATCTGTCAGCTGAATCCATACTTGATTTATGATGCGTATCAAAAACATAGACATAGAAGTCATCAATCATGTCGACCAACATTGTATGATCCCTCAAATAGCTTGATCAACATCAATTACTCATCTGGATTGAAGTCTGATACTTTGTCGGTCAATTCTTCTTCAGTTTGCTCTGCCTGTCAAGAACCCAACACTCAGATGCTCATATCTTTTCTATGTTTTATCACGAGAGGCTCAATCTCTGGAATATAGTAGTCATGATGCTCCTCTTGACTATTCCAAGTCTGTAACTTGCTGAGTTAGACCATCCGAGAGATCTGGACCTATTTGTCAGACCTTACTGCATGCTCTATTCTTGTTCACCAGACCAAAACAATCTTCAATCTGACTTCTAGTATAGGCATACTATGTGCTGTGGATGTATGGGATAGACTTTGTTTCCATCAATGACAACACTCATGAAGCCACACAGTGTCTCTTTCCAACAATATATATAGAAATCTCATTCACTGTGTAACTCAGGCCATTGAAAACTGAGTCAACATGCCAAGCCCATGCTGCATTAAAGTTAGCCCAAAGCCACTATCAGAAAATCACCAAATTTTCTGGAACCTCATGCCCTATGTACTAATTTTGCCCTTGGAAGATCCCACAGAACATATTAAACACTGGAACACTTCATATTCTTCATTGAGTACCTATGTATTGAAAGCATGCACTATTTCAGTTACCAACCTGACATCTTCAATTTTGCATTCATGGCGGCCAAGGAGCAGAAGGGCATTTAAAATAAAAGCCCACCAAAAGTGTTTGTAATGATTTTACAACACTTTAAGATATTTGAAACTCTCTTTAAAATATTTTAACGATTTTACATTTTACTTCATGCTTTATATTTGATTTTATACTTTAATTTTTCCTTATCAGAAAAATCCTTCCGCCACGAACTTTCCTCTTTTCTATCTCTTTGTTGCTTCCACTACCAAATCGCCCTATCAGTGAACTTGAGAGACCACGAAACATTTGAATTTGCTTTGTTGGAAAAATTTCCCCTTCATGAACCACCTTTCTTTACCAACATATCATTTTGCTTTCCCTTTCACCTTATCAGCGAATCGTACTTTTTATGAACCATGCCTTTTGTCTTCATTTGTCTTCTTTCACCTTTACCCTTTATTGGAAAATTCTCCCCATGGTGAACTTCATCCTTGTCTTTTTCTTTGCCTCCATCTTCCTGTGTCAAGAACTTCACCCATCAGAAAACCTGACATTTCATGAACTCACCCTTTTGCCAATGAAGGCACTTGTCTTCTTCTCCTTCTTTCACCCTTTGGTTGCTTTATCGTTGAATTGGTGAAATGTTGTCGACAAATACCTTAGTCGACGAACCTCACGGTTTGCAAACCCAAACATTCATCAATAAAAGACTTTGGTTCCTTTCCTTTTAACTTCAAACCATCTCCTTTTTCCACTATGTCACCTTATCAGCAAGTTAGCAAAATTGAGAACACATGAACTTAGTTGGTGAAATCGGTAGTTGGTAATTTTGTCGATTCTCCAACAAACACTTTAACATGAACAATTTTGCCAAAGAAGACATCAACATTCTTTCAAACTTCACTTTTTTTCCACTTTATCAATAATTAAAAAAATTGGTGAAATGATGAACCCACAAACCTAGAGGTTATTTCATGATATCATTGATTCACCACCAAAGGGCACAAATGGACACAAATTTCTAAGGAAGAAAATACAATGAACAAAGGGGAACTATACCTAGAATTTTTTTGAATGAAACCCATAGAAAATACTTCTTAGATCAATTATAAATGGTGGGTTTAAACTGCAAAGACAAAAGGTGGGAATTTTGATGGATTTTGGGGCAAAAAGGTGTATTTTGGGAGCTAGATTTTTTAGGTCTCAACACTGGCTCTGGTTGGGGATGTGTGCCAAGAAATGGCACAACAAGGACCAACTATCTTCATGTAGACAAAAAGAAAGAAACAAATAGGGGAACAATGAAAATGTATTTACAAAACATATATACAGGCAAACACACAGTCATGAGCATGAAGGTACAAACAAAAGTTAACTGTGATCAAAATTTACAGGCACATGTAGGTCCAACCTACAAAAAACTATAGCAACCACTTACCTTTGTCAAAGACAAGTTGACTCAAGGAACTAATCTCCCTCAAACCAAAAGAATTTCCATCACCCGGCTGCAACATCTAAAGTCTTTCACCTGCATGCTTCAATCTGAATAAAATTTTCCTAAAATGAAGACAAGCCTCACCAATGAAAATAACATTACTGCATGGCAACTGTAAATAATAGGTTCTTGACCTATTCTATTCCATATCATGCACTTTCATAATAGCAGGGGGTGCAAAATCAAGAACAAGGTCAATATCAAAAGAATTGGATGGGAATAAACATTCCTTATCAACTACAACTTCTATATCCCTGATGATCTCTTCATGCAAATTGAGAAAAAACAAGAACACCTCCAATTCACAAGGAAAATAAATACAAAAGAAGAAATCTCTTCTTGCAAGTCAAAATAGAAAGAATCCATCTCAGGTATACTCTCAAGTTGGGCAAAAGCATGTTGATATTCAACTTGGCACTCATGTTTCTTCTTAATGTCATTATTATATGTATACTAGGCCCAAACAAAAGACTCAAATTCAGGCACAACATCATCATCCATAGCAAAAGACACTTGACCTTCATTACAACGAAAACTCTCATACTCATAAGTGTCAAACTCTTGGATAATAGGCTACCATCATACACCATTTTCACACATGTTGATGTCTTGTTCCACACTTGAATCATAGACCTGATTCATATCTTCATTGTCATCATCAACATAAGAATCATAATGAGGGGTTTCAAATGATGGACTAATCCATCCCACAACCTCTCTATTTCAATCTCAAATGGGAAACTCACTGTATTATAGCTGCTACTATATACAGGTATAAGACTACCCTCCTCCACACCACCATAGGGAATTCTATCTACTTTCTACATAACTAGATCAGCAATAAAATGGTCATCATAGAGATCACTTTTACCAATGTTAGTAGTTATAGGATCATCTGACTGGAACCATTTAGTGCACAAATAATCAATAAAGGAAGAATAGGCGTAAGAAATCTCCCTTGAAGTGCAAGACACCTTGACTTCCACACAAGCATCCTCAGCACAATCAACCTCATCATCGTCACAAAGGACAAAACCTGGGAGCTCATTAAATAAAAGTTTATCATTGTCATCACTCCCACAGATTGACGCATCCAAATGCAAAAGAGTGCACATGTTGTTCTCATCTTTTGCATTTTCAAGAGATGTTGCATCAAACACCTATGCCTTCTTGTCCTCATGGTCAGATTGCCTCAACACAATATCACATTCACCAACATCAAAATCCACAACAAGGCCTTCAAATTGAAACCAAATGTCTGCACCTTTATCTATCTCATATTGGTTATCATTGGGTGCACAAATGCTAATATCATCTTTAATTTAGGTTGGGGATCACAAGACAGAGCAACAACATCATCATCCACAAGGGGTGACGCATCTAATTGAAGAGAGGTAGCTACACTATCTTCACTTTTAGTAAAATTGTCATATGATGCTTCCTCACATGAGTTCATTTTCCTAACAACACATTCAACCTAATCTATAGTATTGTTTCCTGCCACATGCTCAACATTCACACTATTCACCTTAGGGGACAACAATCAAGCAACATATTCATTTCACATTTTAACCAATGCATCAAGAGTAAGGTAAGCCTACTACAAACTAACTAGCTTCAAATCTTCATGTACTGAGCTCAAACCTATTAGAATCTGAAAAGATTAATAACCCAAAAAACTAGTGCAAATGAATAGATATCTAAACTATGAATGCAAATGATGTAAAATCAAAATAGTAACATATAGTCAGTCTCCAATAGAGTAATGCAAATGCTAGAAGAAAAATAGCATTAAGAGGATGTAAAAGCAAAAGATACAAAATACAAGCCAGGTAGCATGCTTATATAGACTAGGAAGAGAGATGAGGTGGCAACACTAACCAATGAGGAAAAACCATCTATCGGACTAAAGATAGCAAAGTATCTTCCCAAGATAGCTAATGGATGCTCACATGTAGGAAGGTGACACCTCACAACCACTCACCTAATGAGACATGCTTTATTAACCTAAGCAAGATTAATAAAAGTGTAGGAAAAACTTAGGAATATAGGGAAAAATAAGTAACCCAACTAGGAAATAAAAACCTACACTAACACCCCCCCATAAGCGAAGCTTAGGTGGATGTAGAAATGGGTCCCGACAAATCAAGCCTGATGAGGTACCCATGTACATAAAATTCCCCCCAAAGAGAGAGAAAAGCCCCCCCAAAAAATAGAGAGAGAAGAGAGACCCCCCAAAAGTAGAGAGAGTTAGGACTCCGAGTGAGAGGAAGAAGCCCCCCCAGAAGATGAAGCATCTCACACCCCCATTAAAGCTCACAAATGAAGGAACTTGCTCTCAGTGAAGGGTTTGGTGAAGATATCAGCAACCTGCTTGGAAGTTGGACAGTAGCGAAGGTCAATGATGTGGCCATGGATGAGCTCCCAGATGTAGTGCATGTGGATCTTGATGTGTTTGGTCTGCTGATGATGGACCAGATTCTGTGAGATCTGAATGGCACTCTGGTTGTCACAAAATATGACTGATGGCCATCTGATCTGGATACCAAACTTAGTGAGAAGATTCTAAAGCCAAATGGCCTCAGTGGTGGCATTCACAGTCCCCCGATACTTAGCCTTAGTAGAAGATAAAGCAATAATAGACTGCTTCTTGCTCGACCAACAAACAGGACCTGAACCAAGTGAGAAGATGTAACCTGAAGTAGACTTGCGATCCTGAGAATCACCTACCCAATCTAAATCTGTGTCGCCCACCAAGTCAAGCTCAATGCCCATTGCATAGTGAATCCCAAAACTGTGAGAACCCTAAATGTAGTGAAGGATTTGCTTGGCTGCTTCCAATGCAGCTCATGAGGCTCCTGCATGAATCGAGAGACCATGCCTATAGCATATGAAATGTCAGGTCTCATATGAGTCAGATAAATGAGACTCCCAACAAGCTGTCAGTACAAAGTGCCATCAACAAGTGGAGAAGAACACTGAGCCTCAAGTTTGACTCCAGAAAGAAAGGGAGTTAGAGCAGGCTTACAATCAGCCATATGAAACATCAAGAGAAAATCTAGAGCATACTTGGACTGGTTGATGGTGATGCCAGGAGTAGACTGGTAGATCTCAATCCTGAGAAAGTAATGCAACAAGCCCAAGTCAGTCATCAAAAACCTATCATGAAGGGTAGTTTTGATAGCCCCAATGGTGGATGAAGAACTCCTTGTGATCAACAAGTCATCAACATACAGAATTAAAAATAGGAGTGAATCATCCTACTGCAGAATGTAGACATTGGGATCAAAATGGCACTGAGTGAACCCAACTGAGAGAAGGAAGGAGTCCATCTTGGCATACCAGGCTCGAGGAGCCTATTTGAGGCCATAGAGAGACTTCCGAAGATGGCACACAAGTGAAGAATCCTGAAGGAACCCCTGTGGCTGCTCCATGTAGATCTCCTCCTGAAGGTCACCGTGAAGAAAAGCACTCTTCACATCCATCTGGTGTACTTCCCAATGATTAGCTGCAGCAATGGCAAGAACAAGTCAGATGGAATTCATTCAAGCAACTGGCATAAAAGTCTCAGAGTAGTCAATCTCAGGAACCTAGGAGAATCCTTTGGCAACCAAGCGAGCCTTATACTTGTCAACCAACCCATCTGCTGCAAATTTTGTCTGATAGATCCACTTACATAAAACAATTTTTCTTCCCTTAGGAAGATCCCAAGTGTGGTTCCTCATCAAGGAACTATACTCCTCCTACATAAGTGTATCCCACTTAGGAATACTAGAAGCCTCATGAAAAGACTATGGATATGAGGCAATAGCAATGAAAACATGTGGAGCATCCTGAAACTATGAACGAGTCCGCTTGGTGTCTGATGGATCCCTAACCCAATCACCTATAGACTGCAAGGTCTGTCTAGCCCAAAGTGGACTAGAAGATGGAGAATCTGGAGGAGAATCATCAACCTATGAATGATGACTAGGAGAGGAAGGAGGTGAGTCCTCTGAATCACTCTCTGCATCAGAAGTGGAGGTAGAAGACTGATCAGGTGAATCTAACTCATTAAAAGATCTATCATGTATCCCAAGTGACTCCAATGTCAAAGTAGGAGTTGGAGAAGTGATAGAAAGTGAGTTCGAAGAGCCCTCCTCAAACTGAACACTCCTCCCAATGAACAACTCATGTGTAGTAGGGTTGAGTAATCGATAACCCTTCACACCATCAAGATAACCTACAAATATGCAAGGTCTGCTCTGCAGATCCAAGGCCTTGCGTTTATCTGCAGGAATGTGGGCCCATACAAGAGAACCAAAAACTTGAAAGTGCTTAACTAATTATTTTTGACCGCTCCAAGATTCAAAAGGAGTGACTCCCTTCAAGGCTCTGTGAGGAACATGATTCTGGATATAACAAGCATAGTTAATGGCCTCTGCCCAATACTGTGGTGCAAGAAATCTGGAGTGAATCATGCAGTTCGTCATTTCCTTCAAGGACCTATTCTTCCATTCTACAACACGATTTTGCTAAGGATTGTATGGAACTGAATGCTGTCACAAAACTTTGATGTCTTTCCTAGATTGCTTCTCTACAAAAGTTTTGAAGTCCTGAAAATGATCAAATACCTCTGACTTTTGTTTGAGAAAGTACACCCAAGTATATCGAGAAAAGTCATCAATGAATGTGAGGACATATCTAGCCCTGCTGAAAGAAGGATGCTGAAATGGACCAGCCAAATCACTGTGAACTAACTCTAGTATCTGTGAAGCTCTCCATGCCTTACATTTGTCAAACTTTTCCTTAGGATGCTTACTAGGAATGCAACCTTGGCAAACACCACCTGAAAACTGAACTGAAGGAAACCTTGTGACCATGCTTTGTTGGTTGAGCTGCTGCAAATAGCAGAAGTTAAGATGGCAAAACCGCTCATGCCATAATCTACTCACATCATTAGAATGAGTGAGAAAAATAGTCGAAGGAGGATCAGGAACAAAGTGAGAAAATAGATAGAGCCGTGACTGATGATCTACTCTCCCAACTGCAACTGTAGAACCACTATGCAACTCATGAATCTCCACTGAATCAGGTGTGAACTCAACCCGCTTGCCTGAACCTGTGTGAGTGATCTAGTATACCGATAGGAGATTAGTTGATAATGAGGGCACACAAAGAACATCATGGAATGTGCCATCCCCCACATCAACAGACCCTCTCCCACACACATCAACAGGAGTGTCATCACCCATCAAAATAGAAGGCATAGTACACAGCTCCAAAGATGCAAGTTCTTCCTTAGATGAAGCCATGTGGTGCAAAGCACCCAAATCAAGAACCCAAGTGGATGGTGAAGAAGCAACTTCAACAAGGGCCTTGCCCTTTCCTTTCCCCTTGCTGTTTTCTTTTGCCTTATTAGACCCCTCATTAGAACTCTGTTTGATAGAATCAGGAACACTGATATTATTCTTCTCAAGAATGTGTGTCAAGTGATCAATTTGTTTTTTCAGACATTTATGTTCATCATGATCAGGTCTTTTACAATAGGCACATTGGACCCTTTCTTTCTTAGGCTTGTCGCCCTTGGAATATTGGGTCTCATTAGTTGCTTTTGAAGCAACTGTTATCTGATCCTTATTCTCCTTGCTATTCTTCTGTTTCTTATCCTTACTATTATTGTTACTACTTTGTCCTTTTTGGTCTTTTGTGCCTTGGTTGGTAGCCAAGGCATGTGACTTAGAGGACTTAAGAGTGCCCATCTGAATTAGCTTGTCCTGTTCCTGAGTGAAATTGACAGCAAAATCATCTAAAGATGGCATGGTGAATTGAGTACCAAGTGCACCCTTAGTAGCATAGAAAGTAGAAACAAACACAGAATATTCTGAACTTAGCTTAGAGAGAATACAAAGAATCAGTTGTTCATTTTTCTTTTCAATTCCACATTGTTTTAACTACAGCTTTAGTGATTTCAATTTAGTGAAGAAATCCTAGATTGTGTTGAAATTGCCTGGACTTAAACTAATTAGTTCATTTTCCAACATATGACCCCTCATTGAATCTTGTTTGCCAAATAGTGTTTCTAGCTTTTTCCAGATAAACAACACCACTGCGATCTACTCGAAAAATAATGCACTTTCAAAAAAAGAATCGCCTCGATACGAGGTCGTATGTGAAAGTTATGATCCTCTGAAGTTTCCAAAACGAGAACCGTGCAATGTTATGACTGAGAATCTACAATTTCTGAAACATCTTGGCATCAAAATCAAAAAGACTTTGCACTAGTGTATAGAGCATGAAAAAATAGTCAAAATCAAAAAACAATTCGTGGGAAAAGGAGTCTGTATGAGCAAGAACGGAGCATTTGAAAACTGCCTTCAAAACTGCAACTGCCAACGGAGAGGGGTCTTGATGTAACTTTCTAAGTGTGTTTCTGCAAAATATATAGACTACATGCAAAAATGGAAAGATACCCAGATGGTTTTTCTGTGCTGCGAACAAAACCCAGAAGGTGTTTTTCTTGTAGATACACAGAAGATGTTGCTCCAGTGTAAACAGAACACCTTTTGCTACAAAAAAATGACCCCAGCAACCAAAAAAATGACATGCAAAGGCTGAATCAGATGCTGGAACCTACAATATTGATTCAAAAGACCAAATATGCAAGTTGGTTGTCAGATTTGAGCTTGAAGCCCCAGTTCCGCAACTGTGTATGACGATCTCCGATTTCAGTGAAACGAAAGCCAAATCTAACTTTCTCAAGCCTCCTGGATGCGTTGGATCAGCTAGAAATGTTGCCAGTATAACTAGAAATACTGCAATCATCCAGATTTCATAAAACATATGTGCAACCCCAGAGATTAAAAAAGTTTCCATCAAACTTTTTTGATTCTCAAGATCATCTGAAGATGCAAGAGAAGAGCATACTGGGTTTTTCAAAAAATTGTAATAAGATTTATTAGCCCCCCCTAAATCTCTCAAATATGGAAACTAAAATCTACTCTTGCATATAGAATAGCTCTGATACCATGTTAGAATCTGAAAAGATTAATAACCTAAAAAACTAGTGCAAACGAATAGATATCTAAACTATGAATGCAAATGATGTGAAATCAAAATAGCAACATAGAGTCAGTCTCCAATAGAATAATGCAAATGCTAGAAGCAAAATAGCATTAAGAGGATGCAAAAGCAAAAGATACAAAATACAAGCCAAGTAGCATGCTTATATAGACTAGGAAGAGGGATGAGGTGGCAACACCAACCAATGAGGAGCAACCATCTATCGGACTAAAGATAGCAAAGTATCTTCCCAAGATAGCTAATGGATTCTCACATGTAGGAAGGTGACACCTCACAACCACTCACCTAATAAGACATGTTTTATTAACCTAAGCGAGATTAATAAAAGTGTAGGAAAAACCTAAGAATATAGGGAAAAATAAAATAACCCAACTAGGAAATAAAAACCTACACTAACAAAACTAACTTCATACAATTTAAACAATAAATCAAGGTAAACTAAAATAGAAGGTTTTAATGCACCTACAATTCTAGATAGTGCGACAACAAACTGGTGGGTAAAATCCATGCTAGATTAACCCTCATAGCTTCTGATATTTTCAAGTTCTTGGACAAGAACATTAGGGTCCAAGCTACTTGCAAACTCCTCAAATGTAGCCACTAATTGATCCCAAGAAAAAAATGATGGCCAAGGAAACTAACCAACAACTTCCATGCTACTCCACAAAGATAGCTAAGAAAAAATCTCAGCCACATATCTTCATATTCAAATTGAAATTTGTCCATGATATTTGAAAATGCCTCAATATGTGCCTTCCCCTCATAGACATCACACCCATAAAATAAAAGGCATATGATAGAATATATTAGTGGGCGTGGACTGCCTTTCATATTTGACCCATGAAAGGTCATATTTATGATTGTGTTTACACATTCATAACAAAAGTTAAAATTCACCAAAATGAACCTAACTGTCTTGAAGGATATGAAGAAATCAATTAAGATTTGCTTAATCCCAAGTTTCTATATGGTCAAGTCTTAACCTATTGGACAATTCAGTAGGTTGATGTGAAGCTATAATATGCAAGGGGCCTTACTTGATTTAAGGTTTTTGATGATTCACTGGACTCTAATTATGCAAACTATCACAAATATCAACATTTTATTCATTCCTTTGCATAAGTTTGTTATTGTATCAAAAAGCTTTATGTGATTTATATTAACACAAGTGTTTCTTTCAAATATTATGAAAACCATCAAATAACAACTTAGTTGTTCATGTTTCCTTCAAATATCAGACAATCTCCTTTAAATTTTTGCATTTAAGATAAGTATTTCAAATGGTTTGGGAAAAGTTAGAGAAATCTAAATTAAACTTCATTCTGCTACAGGATCTAAATGCTCTATTATGCACATTGTAAGAAGTACAGTAAACCTGATTAAATCCACAGACTAAACCTTTAAATGTGAATGCCCTGAGTATTTTCACAAACATACATTAAAGATTGCAAGCTTTAAGAGATATTATTTCAAATACAAAGATGAGCTAGAAGACACTCCGAATATAGACACAAAATTTCAAATTCATTTATATTCAAAATAAATAGTCATATATGATTTACAATGTATGAATGACTCTTAGCTTCATTAATCAATTTACAGAAAACTTACAATGCTTTACAAATATAGTAAAGAAGCTAGATGTTCCATGCATTCCTTATTGTAGACACAGGTGACCTCCTTCTATTCTAAACTAAAAGGTCCCTCTATTCAAAATGCTAAGATAAATTACAACTTCCAACTCTATTCTATAAATCCCTATGTAACCTATTACAGAGTATAGGGGCTCAATATATAGCTCTGATTATCCCTAATACAGTTCCAAAACCCTAGTCAATCAATGGTCTACACTTCAAGTGTAGCATTAATTGGTGGAAAACAAATCCTGCCAAAAATCCTTAAGCAGCATACTCATACTGAGTGTAAAGATCCTACTTTGGAAACCCTAACAACCATCAAAATATCTTCCATTGCTTCCATTGTGATCCATTCCGCCCTTTGTGATGTCATCACCATTAAGTTTCACATGGATATTACTTCTCATTGCCATCCTTATCTCCTTTCGCTTCTTTGGTGATCTAATCCGCCCTTTGAGATGTCATCACCATTAAGTTTCACCTTCTATATACCTGCAAACTTGCAAACAGACAATAAAATGGATTATAAAATATTCACGTTGCTTTTGCCTATTTATACCTTGTCAGAATGTTAGATGGGCACTAACTACAGTAATTAATGTGCCACAAGTTTGGTCTTAAGTTACAGTGTTGGTGCTTTTTAACTTCCCCTTTTACTGCTAGCCTAATTCTGCATATAGACCCCTTTGTAGGTTTTGCTTGTACTTTTCATTTTGCATACTTCCTGATCATCAATGTAACCTTGCAGTCAGGTTGATCCAAAAACTTCCCGCTGATCTTACATTTCTGGCCAATACAACCTTTACCGTCTTGCATTTCCTTACAATCGGCATAACTTAATTAACTCAGAGTGATCTAGAAGTTTCATTCTGATTGCACCACTCTGGCCGATGTAATCCCTTCATTTTGTATTTCCCTATAATCGGCAGGACTCTCGCAGTCAGGTCGATCAATAAATTTCCTACCAATCCTATCCTTCTGGCCGATATATCTTTTCTTTTGTATCTTGGATATGTATGTTATGAACACACAAGCACTTAAATATACAAAGAGCTCTCTATTTTTTATTTCTTTTTCATGTTCGTGTTGTATCTTTAACTTGTCTCTTTTGCTTTGTATATCGGCTTGCATATCATAAACATACATTGTAATTATACATTCAAACCTGAGATGCAAATGGTGGGGTCCACCTTACCTTTTACTTGTATCTCCACGATGCATATAACACTTGTATCAAACTTTTAGATACAAGCATAGGCATATACAAGCTCTTTTGTATGTGCCACCTTTTAGACTTCAACTTTATAAAACCATAGTTCATTCACCTTTCAGCTCCGTGGCATGCATAAAGTGCAATGCATCATTTCATATACATTAAGTCAGGATGCATTGGTTTAAACAAATTTTAATCTTTCTTTAGTTCCGTATTGCATGTATAAAGTGCAATATATATTGTGATATACAATGAGTCAGGATGCATCCTATATATTAGATTTTAATCTTCCCTTAGTTCCGCAATGTATGTATACAAAAATGTATGTCTCTGAAAGCATACACATACAAAGCGCAATACATACAACAACTTAACTTTATTTCATACTTTTTCGAATTCATGGTATGTATATTAGTCTTGTATAACCTGAAACATACAAGATGCAAAACATACCACAACTTCACCACATTTCATAATATTTCGGTTCCGCAGCATGCATATAACTTTGTATATCCACTTTGCATGTTTAACCATACAAACATAAAGTGCATTCAACGGATTTAAATGACTATTCACTTAAACTTTGAACTTTCATAAGGTCCGCGACTTGCATATATCATTGTATATCTTCTTTGTATGTTAGATACATACAAACATAAGATGCATCGGCCAGACTTAACTGAACATACATTTTAATTCTCAACTCCGTTGGGTCCGTGACTTGTATGTAAAAATAAAGTGTTAGTGACATGCATACAAGTAAACAATGCATCTGAACCTGATGACTTAGAAAACTCGACAACTGATTTTGCAACTAACACAAGGACCTAATATACAAAGGACTTTGTATATGAGTGACCTTGTATGTTTTGACCTTGCATATGCAACCCGATATACAAAAGACTTTGTATATGCAACATACAAATCTGATTGTACATTTTACTAAAACACTCATAACTTACAAAATACAAAGAATTTTAACATGGTTCAAAAAGAAACTCTCACTCATTTTTGACAGGGAATCCACCCATATTTTTCCCTGATACTCAATGCAATTTTTTCCTTATTTCTAACAAGGTTTGTAATTTTCACTCTCTTTTCCCTTTTACCACCAAACAAACCCACACACAAAAGCAAAAGAAAAGCCACAGCAAGGGTCCTCATTTTGCTAAGAAGTAAAATGGGGCGTGTTGTGAGTATCACAACAATTAGAAACCAAACAAAACAATCAAATTAAAACCATTAAAGAAAACTAAATGAAATAAATTCATAACTTCCAACTATCTTTTCTGCAAATCATTATTTAACTTGAGACTTAATGTATTCAATAAGGTGCATGAATCTTCCTTTCAGTTTAAGTGAGTGCACGTGATTAATAATCCTCATCTTAAAAATTAGTTGAATAAACTAGTGACTAACATTAGACTACATAGTTGATGTCATTCCCTCATAGCCAACCGAATAGAGCCTTGCTGCCAGCAAGCATCCATAGCCCCGATAAGGTTATCGTTACAATTCTCCTAAGTAGAGCCCCACTACCAGCAAGCGTCTATAGCCCCAGTAGAGTTACTTAGATGGCTTAATCTAGATTTTCAGTAAAATCTATTTTATTTATTTATTTTTGTATTTGATAGAGATTTCATAAGATATTTCAGTTGCAACTTCATGCTGCAAAGAATGATCACTTGCTAAAATTAAGCTAAGAATTGTAATGGTAGCAAGGGTGACCTCTAATTTTTCACCTAATATCTACACTGGTATGTTCAACAAACCCAAGGATTTTAGGTGTGTCATTGTGAGAAACTTCCCTTGAATACTCAACCCATAGTTATTGAATATAAAATTTTACAAGTAAAAACATTCATGATAGTCACAACAAGTTATGCATAAATTTCAAATAATTAACCTGAATGTTCTAAATTTTCTATTGTTTTCAGTGGTTGTCAGTCTGCTCCTGCATACTTTGAAACAAAACAAACATCCCTTCTAAGGCAACACAACACACAAACCAACAAAACAAAAGGAAAAACAAAAGAACAAAACAGAAACAACACAGAACAAAAGAAAACAAAAAAATGAAACAAAAACAACCCAAAACTGTACATTATTTACATTATGATACACAAAAACTAACTACCCTCACCTCAAGCCTGAAAGTAATGTTTCAAGTGTTGGCCATTAACTGGTAATGGCACATCTACCCCAGTCAAGGTCTTGAGCCTAAAAGTATTGTCTCCAATTATTTCTATGACCTGTAATGGACCTAACCATAATTTGTCAAATTTTCCATGATTCACTTTCTTTTCATGTGCTTTGTCCCAGCACAACACTAAGTCTGATATTCTAAATGTTTTAACTCTTTCTCCAAACCATCTCTTGACTACTGCTTGATGTTTGGCGAATTTCTCAATGGCTTGATCTCTTTTCTCATCTAATTGTAACATTTGTATTATTCTGGCCTCTCTATGTTCATCAAATCCTAAATATTCATTAGCAAACTTCCAGACTGGTATTCTTAAATTCATTGGAAGTATGGGATCAGTCCCATAAACTAAGTGATAAGGTGCATTGCCTAAGGTTGACTTAACCTTAGTCCTATCTACCCACAGCGCATATTTCAACAATGTGTTCCACTCTCTATGATTCTTTTCAGATAGCTTCTTGATTATATCCAATAAAATTTTGTTTGTAGACTCATCTAACCCATTCCCCTGAGGATAATATTTTAAAGAAAACTTTAAAACTATCCTATAGTCAAATGCCCATTTAGAAAATTTTAGAGAAGAAAAATCAGGGTCATTATCACATACCAGCGAATAGGGGGTGCCAAACTTGGTTATGATGTTTTCTTCAAGGAACTTGATAACGACCTTAGTAGTAGAGAACTTGTAACGTGTGGCCTTAGTCCACCTTGTACAGTAGTCAGTTACTGTCAGTATAAACTTATGTCCTACAGATGATGGAGGATTTATGACTCCAATGAAATCTAAACCCCACTGTGCAAATGGCCTAGACTCAATGACTGGCTGTAATGGATTGGCCTGATTCCTTCCCTTGTCTGCTATATTTTGACAAGTGTGACAGCTTTGAATGTGACTCTCTGTATCATTAAACATTGTAGGCCAGTAGTATCCTGCTCTCAATATCTTATGTGTTGTAGGTAAATGGGAACCATGAGTAGTTCCATACTTATCATGTAATTCTGACAACACCTTATCTGCTTCAACTCTGTTTAAATATCTTAAATATATTCCATCATGGTTCTTCCTGAATAGAAGACCTCTTTGTACCATGTAATTTTGTGCTTTAATCTTTAAAGCTCTCCTCTGAGAAGATTTCATCTTATTTGGATATTTGCCTGATATTAGAAAAGTGTTCAAATCAGCATACCACCGTGATGCATCACTAGTATTCAACACATATTGCTATTTCACCAAATTTGGATCTATGTTTGCTATGGTCTGCACTAATGCTTGTCCTCTAACCAACTTCATTGGAATGATTTCCATATCAAACTCCTGCAGTGTTGTAATCCATTTGGCTCTTTTCTCTCCAGGCTCATTCTGCATCAATAGCATCTTCACGGCTGTGTCTGGTACTATGGCTTTAACCTGACTGTGTAAGATATAATGTCTAAACTTTTTCATTGCTCTTACCAATGCAAACGCCTATCTTTCTGTATCAAGATATTTCAGCTGTGCATCCTTCAATGGTGCACTCATGAAGGCTATGGGTTTTTCTTCGTTCTCTTCTCCCTTTTCTGTTAAAGCAACTGCAACTGAATGTGAGGATGCAAAAGAATAGATGTAAAATGGATTTGTATAATCTGGACTTGTCAACACAGGAACATTAGAAATGGCTTCATTGATATCTTCAAATGTAGCTTTAGCTACTAGTGTCCATTCTATCTTTGCATCCTTCTTCAGCATGGCGTTCAATGGTTGCACAATTTCTGCAAACCCTGTAATAAACTTCCTGACAAAATTAATCTTACCAAAAATGAATTTAGTTTTGTCTTACTATTTGGTAATTTTAATTTCTTTATTCCTTATATTCTGTCAGGATTAATAGATATCCCATTTTCAAAAATGACATGTCCTAATAATTTTCCTTCAATTATGCTAAATGAACATTTCTTTGGGTTAAGGGAAATACCATACCTTTCACATCTTTTAAGTATTTTTCTCAAATCTTCAACATGAGTGGATGCATATTTAGAGTAAACAGTCAAATCATCCATATAAACAACAATGCACTTACCTGACAATCCACGGAATGTAATGTCCATGGCTCGCTGAAAAGTGGCACCTGCATTGATTAGACCAAAAGACATTCTTCTGTATGCATAATTTCCCCATTTACAAGTAAAAGTGGTCTTCAATCTATCCTTTTTATCTATTAAGACTTGGTTATATCCTAAGAATCCATCTAAGAAAGACATCATTTTAGCCCCATTCACTTCTTGCAACACTTCATCTATTGGAGGTAGGGGATAATTATCTTTTTCAGATGCCTTATTCAAATTTCTAAAATCTACACACAACCTATTGTCTCCACTTTTCTTTCTCATTGGTACTAAATTAGCTACCTAGGTTGAATGTCTAACTGGGAAAATTATTCTAGTAGACAACAATTTTTTCACTTCTTCAAAGATTAAAGGCTCTAAAATGGCATTCACAGGGCTTTGTTTCTACCTAAATGGTTTAACATCGCGTTTCAAATGTATCTCATGAGTTATGATTGTAATATCGCTTGCTATTTCAGACCTTATTTTGCTGATTTGAACCTCAAGGAATATTGTCAAACACTTCTGATGTAAACCCAATGCTTGTTGGTCTGTGTTTTCAGTATGATATTTTTGCTTGATAATGATAGCTGAATATTCTAAATGCTTATAAATCCAAATTATAATGTCTAAGCATTAATCTAAATACATATATGACTTCTCTTTTGATATTTTTGATGCATATACATGAAAATTAGACATGAAATGCACACCTACAGCCAATTGACATTTTGTCAAACACTTGGCATGCATACTATTATGCTAATCATGATGGATATTAATATGCACATTACATCAAATAGATGGCCTGTCTAATACAATGCTGATATGAATGGCCAAGATTCTTGGCTCTACAATTTTATGCAACTCCTAAAATGACAACTATGAAACAATGCCGATATAAAGATGCTAACTCATGAAAGAACCTGGAAATGTAAGTTGCTATGAATCGATGACGAAGATGAAGGAATGGCAGCCTCAAAACAGCTCATAAACATCCCTCTCAAGCCCCAATCGTGCCTCTCAAGTGTAGCACCCAGCCTTCTCATCAACCAAGGAAAGGAGTCCCTTTCAAAGCCAAATTGAAACCCTCTCCTAGCTGCCCCGTACTGTAGCATTACTGTTCACGGCACTGTAGCAACACTGTAGCGTACTGTAGCAAATCACTGTAGCAAAACACTATAGCGCGCACTGTAGCGTCACTGTAGCGCTACTATAGCAAATCACTGTAGCAAAAACACTGTAGCGTACTATAGCAAAACACTGTAGCAAACACTGTAGCAGCCAATAGGAAAACTTCTGATATGCAAAATTGATACCTCCAAACCCCTGTTAACACTGCAGATTTAAGCACAAATGAAAGGACTAAAGTATCCCTTCCAATTTGCAAGCCTTCGGAGGATATTTCACCACCTCAGTTATGCTAATCTATGGGAGTTTCCATTCCCAAAGACCAAATATGCAGAAACCCTTGGCTCCACAAAACTCATCAAATGCAAATGTCAATAATCGGATGCCTGGAAGCTTACCTTGCCCCTTCCTTTATACTTTTTTAATCACACTTTCAAGAGGCTTCTAGAAGAATCATATTATTTTATTTTAGTGACTTTAATGATCTAATGTGTATTTTAAGTCACTATATTAAATTAATTAAATATAAGGTTACCTTTTGATTTCAAATTAAGTAATAACCTTATAAAATAATTAACTTAATAATATCTCCCTTATTTCGTCAATTAGCCTTCGGGAGTTAAAGGCTAAATTACTCATCATGAAAATCACTTAGGAAGGGGACATTATAGTCCGCCCCTCCTGAAATTGCTTGTCCCCAAGTAATCTCAACTCTGGATGCTGAAGTATCTCCTCGCCTTCCCAAGTGGCATCCTCAATCGGTAAATCCCTCCATTTGATCAAATACTCTCTGATGACCCGTCTCCGTAACTGCCTCTCCCTAACATCCAAAACAACCTCAGGCACCAGAATCAACTTCCCCTCATCATCCAAGGGTGGTAAGGTAGCAGAAGGAACCACGCAATGACCTAATGCCTTCTTGAGGCGTGACACATGGAAAACATTGTGTACTCTGCTATCTGCTGGTAATTCTAACTCATAAGCCACATCACCAACTCGTCGGATAATCCTAAAAGGGCCATAATAACGCGGCTTGAGCTTCTCTGTACCACTCTTCTTGAGAGTGGATTGTCGATAGGGCTGTAACATCAAATACACCATATCCCCAACCTCAAATGACTGCTCAACTCTCTTCTGATCAGCATACTGTTTCTGCTGATTCTGTGCCTTTTGGATATTTTCTCGAAGAGCTCTCATAATATCCTGGTTCTCCTATAACATATCTCCTGCACTAGGCACTCTACTGTCACTCATCAACAAGTCAAGGAAACTGGGTGCTTCATAACCATACAAGGCCATAAATGGTGTCATCTGAATCGAGAGATGGTAAGTGGTATTGTAACAGTACTCACAAAGGTATATCCATTTAACCCAAACCTTCTGTTGCCCTGCAATGTAATTTCTGAGATATCCTTCCACCCACTTATTCACAATTTCTGTCTGGCCATCCGTTTGTGGGTGGTAGCTGGTACTTGGGGTAAGCTCTGTCCCACATAGTCTAAATAACTCCTGCCAAAAATGACTCAAGAACCGACTATCCCTGTCACTAACAATGCTCCGAGGTAACCCATGCAACCTGAAAATCTCACGGAAGAAGAGTTCTGCTACCTGTGCAGCTGAGTATGTAGCTGTGATTGGAAAGAAATGAGCATATTTTGTTAATCGATCAACAACCACATAGATACAATCTCGTCCCTGGGTTTTCGGCAAACCGGTAATAAAATCCATGGATAAACACTCCCACTTCCTATCAGGAATCAGAAGTGGCTGAAGTAAACCTGCAGGGTATGTATGTTCTTGTTTATTCTACTGGCAAATAGGACACTCTCTGACATATCGAAGAACATCTGTTTTGAGCCCTTTCCAAGTAAAGCGCTCTCGAACCTGTCTATAAGTCTTGAAGTACCCCGGGTGCCCTGCCATAGGTGTATCATGAAAATACCTCATCACTGTGTTTTTCATTTCTGATCCTGGGGTTAAGAATATCCTACCTTTGTAAATGATAAGATCATTTACAACTGAGTACCTGTCATCCTAAACTGTCCCCTCAATTATGCTAGAAGCCCATGAGTCTTTGGCATACTCTGCGACAATCAAGTGTCTCCAATCCTCTGAAATCTCCACCATAGAGCTCAAATGGGGATGGCGAGACAAAGCATCAGCAACTACGTTTTGAGTTCCCTTGACATAAGTAATGTCAAAGTCATATGATTGCAATTTACTCACCCACTTCTGCTGACAATCGTTAAGATCTCGCTGTCCTAGGAAATGCCTCAAGCTGTTATGGTCTGTCTTAATGCAAAACTTGCTGCCCACAAGGTGTTGCCTGAATTTGGCCAATGCATGCATAATGGCCAACATCTCCTTATCATAAATACTGTAGCTCCTCTCTGGACCCCGTAACTTCCTGCTCTCAAAAGCTATCGGATGTTTGTCCTGCATAAGAACTGCACCAATCCCCTCACCCGAAGCATCACACTGTAGCTCAAAGGGTCTAGTAAAATCTGGCAAGGCTAGAACTGGGCAAGTAGTCATCAACTGTTTAAATTTCTCAAAACATTCCTGTGCCTCAGGTGTCCAAACAAATGCCCCATTCTTCATTAAATCTGTAAGTGGTGCTGCATGTCATGAATATCCACTGACAAATCTGCGGTAGAAGCCACACAAACCCAAAAATCCCCTAAGCTGAGTAAGATTCTCAGGTGTAGGCCACTCAATAATAGCTCTGACTTTGTCAGGGTCCATACGCACACCTTCTGCACTGATGATATGGCCTAAGTATAGCAACTCTGTCATGCCCAGATCACATTTGGATTCTTTGGCGTACAAGGACTCCCTGCTAAGAATTCCCAATACTATATCCAAATGGGCTATATGCTCCTCCCAAGTTCTGCTGTACACCAAAATGTCATCAAAGAAGACTAATACAAATTTTCTCAATTGTGATTGAAAAACCCTGTTCATAGTGGACTAAAACGTAGCAGGAGCATTGGTTAGTCCAAATGGCATAACCACAAACTCAAAATGTCCACAATGGCACCTAAATGCTGTCTTCTCGATGTCCTGCTCTCTGACCCTGATCTGGTGATAACCTGATCTCAAATCTATTTTTGAGAAATAGTGAGCACCATGAAGCTCATCGATCAACTCGTCAATACAAGGAATAGGGTACCTGTTCTTAATTGTCATCTTATTCAACACCCTGTAATCGATGCACATCCGAAGGGTACCATCCTTTTTCTTGACCAAGACTACTGCTGAAGCAAAAGGTGATTTACTTGGCCTAATGTGCCCCATAGCCAGCAGCTCCTTAATTATTTTTTCAATCTCATCTTTTAGCCGCTTGGGGTGTCTGTAAGGAGTGATCATCACGGGTTTAGCACCCTCCTCCAATTCTATTATGTGCTCAATCCCTCTATCTGGAGGCCTACCTGGTGGAATATCATTGAAAACCTTGGAGTGCTTGATCCTCAACTCCTGTATATCTGGGTGATAGGCTGGTTTTTGTTTCTCTTCCTGTGTTGGCATTAGAATACACCCTGCTACCCACTCAACCATGTCATGGCACATAAGTCTCTCCATTTTTATGAAAGATATCATCCTGCAACTAGTATCCCTGATGGCTTTTAGCACATGAGTCTTCCCATCCACTTTAAACCTCATCTCCATTTCCCTAAGGTTAATGGTAAACTCCCCAATATCATGAAGCCATTTCATTCCTAAAACCATGTCGGTTTCTCCCATGTTTACCACATAAAAAGCTGCCTTAAACTCAAAGTTATTCAATCGCATGGGAAGACCTGGAATCATCCTGTCACACTTAAGAGTATATCCATCAGCAACTTTTACTCTTATGCCCTCAAATTCCTCTGTCCGAATTCTACGCCTATCAACCAACCTAGCATCAATGAAGTTATGCGTGGCACCTGTATCAAGCAAGGTAATGATCTTCTGTCCGGCTAAAACCTCATGCATCCTGAATGAGCCCTCTTGCTGTATGCTAGTAAGGCGTGCTTCTTGAAAATTTGCTTCTTCAACATTTTCAGCCTCAATTTCATGCTTATCTGTCTCATCATCAGGTTTTTCCTCATTAGATTCCTCTTGATCAGATTGCTGGTCTGACTCAGAATCCTCATAGAATGCCCACATAATCCTATTTGCTTTGCCCTTAGGTCTTAAAGGACAGTCATGGTTTCCATCATAGGGACCTTTGCAATAAAAACACAACTTTTTCCTTCTCAAGTCATTAAATGTCTCACGATCTAATGGTGCTGCTGATTTTCCCTTTGAGTCTGAAATTTCTTTTTTCTTGGGAAATGTCTTGTTGTCCCGGTAAGAAGAAGATCCCTTAGATGAGTACTTAGTTTGAGGGGCTGCAAGTTCCATACTCCTAGCTTTTTTCATTGCCTCCTGTAGTGTTGAAGGATCAAAAGCCTTTATCCATCCTCTTAACGGTTCCAATAAGCCCTCCATGAATAGCACAACCAATCTCCTTTCAGATATATTGGAGACCATGACTGATAATTTCTGAAATTCACTAATGTAACTCTCCAAACTCCCAATCCGCTTAAGCTGTGCCAAGTCTCTAAAATATGTCTCTAATCCATGATACCACCAATCGTGGGCTGCACCCTCCAAGTGAAAAGTAGCATATTTTATTACATCCCTTTCTGTCATGGGTCTAAGAGTCAAGAGGGTGTCTAGCTTATGAATCCAAGCCTGTGCCGTGACCTTCCCACTACCATCAAACATGGGCAATGTAACTCTACTGGCGGCATACATCAAATCATTATTTTGATTTCTTGGTCTCTTTTCTTGCTTTCCCCTGTAGTGTTCTCTTCTTTGACTCACAAACCTATCAAAGCTCTTGCGTTCCCTGACCTGTGGTGTCAACAAATCCCATTCATCATTAGCTGCCATAAGAGTATCTGCAAACATCTCTTCTCCTTCTTCTTCTGCATTTTCCTCTTCTTGTTCATTCCTCAAAAAAGTAGGACGTGTAGGCCTATCTGCCATGTGAGAAGATGCTTGTGCTCTAGGTGTCCCAACCACACTCCTATTATCATCTGGTTCATAGTTTCGTCTTCTCTGAGGGTTCATTTGTTGTATCATTGTAGTAAGTGCCCGCATAGCATCTACCACCTGCTGCTGCCCCGTAGCCATTTGTCTAAAGAGTTCACGTGTTTCCTGTTCTTCATCATTTCTTCCCCTGTTTCTGATAGGGCTACCTTCACCTCTTTCACCCATAGTACCGGATGAACCAACCTCTCGCTGTTTTGCTGCTGAAGTGGCTGATAAAGTGTTCTGTTCAAGAGGTTGTGACCACTGTTTTTGCTTCCTTTCTTCTCTAGCTGTATACCTCTTGTCCCTATCACTTTGTTGCATTTAATGAGCTAATTTCAAACCCAAAGGATGGCAGGAAACCGCTCTGATACCACTGTAATATCCCTTGCTATTTTAGACCTTATTTTGCTGATTTGAACCTCAAGGAATATTGTCAAACACTTCTGATGTAAACCCAATGCTTGTTGGTCTGTGTTTTCAGTTTGATATTTTTGCTTGATAATGATAGCTGAATATTCTAAATGCTTATAAATCCAAACTATAATGTCTAAGCATTAATCTAAATACATATATGACTTCTCTTTTGATATTTTTGATGCATATACATGAAAATTAGACATGAAATGCACACCTACAGCCAATTGACATTTTGTCAAACACTTGGCATGCATACTATTATGCTAATCATGATGGATATTAATATGCACATTACATCAAATAGATGGCCTGTCTAATACAATGTTGATATGAATGGCCAAGATTCTTGGCTCTACAATTTTATGCAACTCCTAAAATGACAACTATGAAACAATGCCGATATAAAGATGCTAACTCATGAAAGAACCTGGAAATGTAAGTTGCTGTGAATCGATGACGAAGATGAAGCAATGGCAGCCTCAAAACAGCTCATAAACATCCCTCTCAAGCCCCAATCATGCCTCTCAAGTGTAGCACCCAGCCTTCTCATCAACCAAGGAAAGGAGTCCCTTCCAAAGCCAAATTGAAACCCTCTCCTAGTTGCCCCGTACTGTAGCGTTACTGTTCACGGCACTGTAGCAACACTGTAGCGTACTATAGCAAATCACTGTAGCGCGCACTGTAGCAAATCACTATAGCAAAAACACTGCAGCGTACTATAGCAAAACACTGTAGCAAACACTGTAGCAGCCAATAGGAAAACTTCTGATATGCAAAATTGATACCTCCAAACCCCTGTTAACACTGCAGATTTAAGAACAAATGAAAGGACTGAAGTATCCCTTCCAATTTGCAAGCCTTCGGAGGATATTTCACCACCTCAGTTATGCTAAGATGCCTGGAAGCTTACCTTGCCCCTTCCTTTATACTTTTTTAATCACACTTTCAAGAGGCTTCTAGAAGAATCCTATTATTTTATTTTAGTGACTTTAATGATCTAATGTGTATTTTAAGTCACTATATTAAATTAATTAAATATAAGGTTACCTTTTGATTTCAAATTAAGTAATAACCTTATAAAATAATTAATTTAATAATATCTCCCTTATTTCATCAATTAGCCTTCGGGAGTTAAAGGCTAAATTACTCATCATGAAAATCACTTAGGAAGGGGACATTACAATGATGGACATATCATATGTTTTCAAATCTTCATACGTCCACGCTATGACATGTTTGTACTCTTTCACAACATCCACAATTTCTTTTCTCATCTCTTCAGAGCAAGCCTTTCCAATAAGTACATTTTGTGGGCTCTACTCTATTCCAAGGTTATATGGATCGCACTTACCTCCCTCAGTTTTGGGCAAGTCCTTCTATCTTACTACTCCATCAAAGTCAAAAATCCATTCTAACTCAATTACTCCCTTAGGTAAGAAATTGCTTTTCAGGTTGATTATGTCTTCTTCATCCCAAGACACATTAGGCCTTCCCTGCTCATCAATAATTTGAGCTTTAAAGACCTCATTACAAGTTAGAAAATCCACAATTTGCTGATCCCCTTCAAATACCTAAAAATGAGTTACATTATCTAGTACACTAGGTACATTCACTAATTCTACAACAAATCTTTTTAACCCTGATAGTGTTAAGGGTTCTAAAGTTCTAGCAGCAACTACTAATGCATCTGGTCTATGGTTCAATTTTCTAGGGATATGCTCTATATTGAAAGCATCAAATGAATCTATCAAATCCCACACCCTATGCCTGTAGCAAACCATCTTTTTTATAATTGCATGCATACAATTTCCTTACTTGTTTGACTACTAACTCAGAGTCTGAAAATACTCTGATCATTCTTACCTTTTTCTTAATAGCCATGACCAGTCCATAGATTAAAGCTTCATATTCTGGCACATTGTTAGTGTAAGCAAATTACTTCTTATATGCTGCTAAATATGACTTATCATGAGGATCTATAAGTTCCACAACTGCACCTGCACCTTGTTTAGATTTAGATCCGTCACATTTCAGTGCCCACATGCCATCCTTATTCTTTTGACCCTTTACTTTGGCATGTTTTGCTTTTTCTATCACATGTGAGGTGCTATCTTGTTCATTCATAGCCAATTCATTTTGACCTTGTTGCATAGTCATACTTTCAGTTTGTAAATCAGAAAGACAAATACTCTTGTCCTTTGTTTCTTCTTTTAAATTTGGGATCAACACATCTATGTTATTCTGAAAGTATTTCTCTGGTTGATTAGGATTAACCTTTCCTTCTTGTATTCCTACTCCCTTTGTGCATTTCATGTATTGATATTCTATAATATCTTTGCACATTCCACAATTCTCCTTAGAATGTGGCTTATTATGGACTCTACACATTCTTTTACATAACTTCCATTGAATTGGCAGATTTTGTTTAATGCATCTTTCCATTTCTTGTCTAATGGTCTGACCAAAATTGTTCATTGCATTATTTTCTTCATCAGAAGAATTTCCGTCAGATTCAATGAAAAACACTGTTTCCTTATTGACATGTTTTTCTCTAAAATTTAACATCAGGATTTCTTCAATTTGTACTCCCTTGTCAGTGATTCTATAAACACTAGGTTCAACAGAAGCATACAATATCTCATTAGTCCTATTGTATTCTATAATCATGTGTTTCATCCTAGGTTCAACTTCTATCCTGATCTGATTTGGAACGCCTCTCCAAGGTAACCACATATGTGAAAAATTAGTGGCCATATATCCGTTTAATGTTTTAGACCAGTCTCTACTCAACAACATCCCATAATTCATAGGTATATCTACTACCTGAATGTTAATAACCTGGCTCACCCTAGGATTTGAGGCCAATTGCATTTGAATATGCATTAGTTCTCCTATCACATTAACCTCAGTTTTATCCAATTGTGTAATAACCTTAGCAGATTTAGTAGGAGTTAGTCCTAAAGTTTTGCATATTCCTAAAGGCATTACATTGGCTGATGCACCAGAATCAATCATGCAATTATGTATGTTCTTTCCACACATTCTAATGGTTAACAAGAAAGGAGGAACATCCTTCTTATCTTCATACATTACCACATTAGTGTTGGAAGGCTGCTTGACTTTCTTACTTTTTTCTTTGGGTTGTGAATCTCTACTAGGAACATTCACATCAGCAGAAACCTCACCTATCACAGATGTATCCAAGGATTTTATGAAAACATTTCTGACCCCTGGACTTTTCAATAATTCACACAAAGGTATACTAACATTATATTTCTTTATCTCTTCAGATAAATAACTCATCAATCTCATTGTTTCTACTATCTTTGTTTTAACTATTTGGACCTTTTATGCTATTGTTCCATTAGTTGCAAGCTGATTAGCTTTCAGTATAGCAGGATTATTACTAGCATTTTGATATGGGGGAGTATTGAAATTGTTAGGAGTGGAAGTAGTGAAAGGACCTCCTAGCCTAGTGTTATTTCTTAGATTGTAGGTGTGATTTTTGTTTGACTGTTGAAAAGCCTGTACCTCTTCTGTTTCATATAACACTTCATTTTCAATTTCAAAGGGAAACTGAAATGCATTTAGTACAAAGGTTGATTCCAGATATAGGTTCTCACAAAAATAAGGTTCATCCTCTAACAATTGATCCTCTTCTTCTCCAGTTGTAAAAGTAAAAGTCTCTAAGACTAAAGCAGTCTCATATCCTAAGGGCACTACTTCATTACCTTTGGGAATGAGAAACTTAGAAGTGGGAGCCTGTACATCTACATTGAAAATACTGGCTGCTAAATGGAACTGAGGACAATCTAGTTCAGCATGGGCACTAGTATTATGAATTCTGCACCAATTCTTTAATGCTACATTAGCCATTTGAATCCTAGTTATTTGTTGTGTATCCTGGTTATCTAAATTCTCAAACAGAGAAGATAGGGTGCCATTATTTGGCCCTGTGTTCCATGTCTTAGGTGGCCTTGGCTGATTTTGATTCTTATTGTTATTACCCCAAGCCCTATTATCTATAGCTGGTCCTCTGTTTTGCATCTGTTGTCCTTGATTATGATTCTAATTATGACTATAATTCTGATTTTGATTTCAACTTTGACCCTAGTTATAATTCTAATTATGATTCTGGTTCTAACATGGGTTGTAGTTCTGACTATAGCCTTGGTTATGGTTTTGACTGTATCCCTGGTTGTTTCTACCATAGAAATTTTTATTTCTCAATTGTGTCATTTCAGTAGTCAATCTTTTCAAATGTGCAATAACTTCTTTGATTTCTTCCCTTTCCTCTTGTGTCTTTGCCACAAATGTATTTCGAGGAGGTTGGAAGAAAGATTAACCATTACTTTGATTATTATTAGTAGTGTTACCAGTATAAGGGTTTATGGCTTGGATTGGGATAGGACTATACACAGGTGTGTATGTAGGAACTGGATTCAATAATAGAGTGTTATGTGTAGGGACTCCATTCCAAGGTTGTGCTTGATTTTGTATCCCAAGATTTCCTCCATTAGGAAATGGATTATAAGTCATTTGCCTCATCTCCTGATTTACTGAGGCTGCCTCCTTATAGGCTTTGGATATTGTATCTATGTCAGGCTTTCTTTTGACAAACATAGCAGTTAATGGATCTAAGGCAACATAATACATGGCTAACAATGTATCTACATTTATTGTGTAAGGAGCTACTATCATAGAATAGGCCTTTTGAAATCTATCATTAAAATTATCAATCAGCTCTCCTTCACCTCTCTTAATTGTAGCCAATTTGTGATACAAGGTGGAAGGATCTATTGGTCATTTAAATCTAGACAAAAATATTTCTTCCATAAGTGCCCAAGAAGAAATATAACCATTGGGCAAGTTAACATACCAGTTAGAAGCCTGCTCATTGAAGGTGTAAGGGAACAATCTACACACAACATCCTCATATTCTAACTTGGCCATAAAGCATGCCTCTTTGAATATTCTAATGTGATCTTCTGGATCTTGATGTAACTGGTATTTAGGACATATCTTTTCAAGATTTTTTGGCATCTCATGATAATCAGTGAAATGTATGGGAGAGATGACATTAAAATAAGCTATTACAGGTACTTGTGCTTGACCTGGTCTTGTAGGAATACCTGGATTTCTTGGAGGATTGGGATTTCTTGGAGGATTAGGATTTCTTGGAGGACTGGGACCAAGATTTAAAGATCTAAATGAAAAAATGTCAGGACTCACAATGTTATGGATACTAAAAGGTGATCCAGGAGGTGTTCCATATGAACCTCCTATGTGTGATATTCTAGGATTCCAAATCAAAGGAGTCTTACTTTGCTTTTTATCAGGTAATTGCACAAATATATCCTCTGAACTAGATCTAGACCTTGTCACTCTATTACTTTTATGAGCCAACTCTACTTAAAACAAACCCTAACTCCAATCAGGCCCTCCTTCTAGCACAAAAAATTGTTGATGATTGTTTTTACACATTCATAACAAAGTTAAAATTCACAAAAATGAACCTACCTGTCTTGAAAGATACGAAGAAATCAACTAAGATTTTCTTAATCACAAGTTTCTGTATGGTCAGGTCTTGACCTATTGGACAATTCAGTAGGTTGATGTGAAGCTGTAATATACAAAGGGCCTTACTTGATTTAAGGTTTTTGATGATTCACTGGACTCTAATTATGCAAACTATCACAAATATCAACATTTTATTCATTCCTTTGCATAAATATGTTACTGTATTAGAAAGTTTTATATGATTTATATTAACACAAGATTTTCTTTCAAATATAATGAAAACTGTCAAATATCAACTTAGTTGTTCATGTTTCCTTCAAATATTAGACAATCTCCTTTAAATTTCTGTGTTTAAGCTAAGTATTTCAAATGGTTTGGGAAAAGTTAGAGAAATCTAAATTAAACTTCATTCTGCTACAGGATCTAAATGCTCTGTTATGCACATTGTAAGAAGTACAATAAACCTGATTAAATCCACAGACTAAACCTTTAAATGTGAATGCCCTGAGTATTTTCATGAACATACATTAAAGATTGCAAGCTTTAAGAGATATTATTTCAAATACAAAGAAGAGCTAGAAGACACTTTGAATATAGACGTAAAATTCTAGATTCATTTATATTCAAAACAAACAGTCATATATGATTTACAATGTATGAATGACTCTTAGCTTCATTAATTACTTTACAGTAAGGAAGCTGGATGTTCCACGCATTCCTTATTGCAGACACAGGAAACCTTCTATTCTAAACTAAAAGGTCCCTCTATTCAAAATGCTAAGATAGATTTACAACTTCCAGCTCTGTTCTACAAATCCCTATGTAACCTATTATAGAGTAAAGGGGCTCAATATATAGCTCTGATTATCCCCAATATAGTTCCAAAAACCCTAGTTAATCAATGGTCTACACTTCAAGTGCAGCATCAATTGGTGGAAAACAAATCCTGCCAAAAATCCTTGAGCAGCATACTCATACTTAGCATAAAGATCCTGCTTTGGAAACCCTAACAACCATCAAAATATCTTCTGTCACTTCCATTGTGATCCATTCTGCCCTTTGTGATGTCATCACCATTAAGTTTCACCTGCATATTACTTCTCATTGCCATCCTTATCTCCTTTCACTTCTTTGGTGATCTGATCTGCCCTTTGAGATGTTATTGCCATTAATTTTCACCTTCTATATACCTACAAACTTGCCAATAGACAATAAAATGGATTATAAAATATTCACAATGCTTTTGCCAATTTATACCTTGTCAGAATGTTAGATGGGCACTAACTACAGTAATTAATGCGCCACAAGTTTGGTCTTTAGTTGCAGTGTTGGTTCTTTTTAACTTCCGCTTTTACTACTAGCCTAATTCTGCATATATACCCCTTTGTAGGTTTTTATTGTACTTTTCATTTTGCATACTTCCTTATCATCAGTGTAACCTTGCAGTCGGGTTGATCCAAAAACTTCCCACCGATCTTACATTTCTGGCCGATACAACCTTTACCATCTTGCATTTCCTTACCATCGGCGTACCTTACTTAAGTCAAAGCGATCTAGAAGTTTCATTCTGATCGCACCACTCTAGCTGATGTAATCCCTTCATTTTGTATTTCCCTGTCATCGGCAGGACTCTCGCAGTTAGGTCGATCAATAAATTTCCTGCCGATCCTATCCTTCTGGCCGATGTATCTTTTCTTTTGTATCTCGGATATGGATGTTATGAACACACAAGCACTTAAATATACAAAGACCTCTCTATTTTTTATTTCTTTTTCGTGTCCGTGTTGTATCTTTAACTTGCCTCTTTCGCTTTGTATATCGGCTTGCATATCATAAACATACATTGTAATTATACATTCAAACCTGAGATGCAAATGGTGGGGTCCACCTTACCTTTTACTTGTATCTCCGCGATGCATATAATACTTGTATCAAACTTTTAGATACAAGCATAGACATATACAAGCTCTTTTGTATGTGCCACCTTTCAGACTTCAACTTTATAAAACCATAGTTCATTCACCTTTCAGCTCCGCGGCATGCATAAAGTGCAATGCATCATTTCATATACATTAAGTCAGGATGCATTGATTTAAACAAATTTTAATCTTTCTTTAGTTCCGCATTGCATGTATAAAGTACAGTATATATTCTGATATACAATGAGTCAGGATGCATCCTATATATCAGATTTTAATCTTCCCTCAGTTCCACAATGTATGTATACTAAAATGTATGTCTCTGAAAGCATACACATACAAAGCGCAATACATACAACAACTTAACTTTATTTCATACTTTTTCGAATCAACGGCATGTATATTAGCCTTGTATAACCTGAAACATACAAGACGCAAAACATACCACAACTTCACCACATTTCATAATCTTTCGGTTCTGCAGCATGCATATAACTTTGTATATCCACTTTGCATGTTTAAACATACAAACATAAAGTGCATTCAATGGATTTAAATGACTATTCACTTAAACTTTGAACTTTCATCAGGTCCACGACTTGCATATATCATTGTATATCTTCTTTTTATGTTAGATACATACAAACATAAGATGCATTCGTCGGACTTAACCGAACATACCTTTTAATTCTCAACTCCGTTAGGTCCGTGACTTGTATGTAAAAATAAAGTGTTAGAGACATGCATACAAGTAAACAATGCATCTAAACCCGATGACTTAGAAAACTAGACAACTGATTTTGTGACTAACACAAGGACCTAATATACAAAGGACTTTGTATATGAGTGACCTTGTATGTTTTGACCTTGCATATGCAACCCGATATACAAAAGACTTTGTATATGCAACATACAAACCCGATTGTACATTTTACTAAAACACTCATAACTTGCAAAATACAGGGAATTTTAACATGGTTCAAAAAGCAACCCTCACTCATTTTTGACAAGGAATCCACCCATATTCTTCCCTAGTACTCAATAAAATTTTTTCCTTATTTATAACAAGGTTTGTAATTTTCACTCTCTTTTCCCTTTTACCACCAAATAGACCCACACACAAAAGCAAAAGCAAAGCCACAGCAGGGGTCCTCGTTTTGCTAAGGAGTAAAATGAGGTGTGTTGTGAGTATCACAACAAGTTCATTTATTTGTATGTTGTCTCATTAGCAATGGGAGGGGGCTAAAAAAGTGAGCTATTGACAACAACAGGATAAGCACTGGATTGCACCTTGGACTGATGTAGCATGATTTGATTTTCTAATTCAGTTTCTTGCTGCAACAAAGACTTTTAAAACTGTTTAGTTTTATCAACTTCATATTATAGTTTAGCTAAACCATTTTTGATTATGCAAGGGTATTTGACATTTAGGCAAGGGAATGCAAGATGCAGGGCATTTTGAGTAATAGGATGAATCACTATCATAAGAATCATAAGCATTTTCACCCTCATAATAGCTAGGGCATGAGGCATAGGATGATGCACAAAAAGGATCTATCCTAGGGCCACTAGCATGCCAAGAAACCATGACTATAATTTTCTACAATGCATGGAAGCACAATACATAACAAAATAATTACTTTCATATTTTGGAGCAAATCTAAATTGATTATAAAAGGAAACCATGTGTACCTTAATTTTCTAGCTACTGCTCATAAACCTAGGGTGTTTGAATCACCAATAGCTAAACTAGAATAGTAGCAGATAAACTTTTGTTCTTTGATAGTAGAGTCACCACCTCTTCCAAAGAGGAATTCCTTAAAATGTGACTGATCTTCAAGGCTACAAATTGATTCTAGGTTCAGCTCACCAACAGAGTCTTCAAATGATTTTAACCCAGAAGTACATCCATGGCAATGGTGCCAAAATATTGGTTCCCAAAATGACTGCAACACAAAAATTTATAACATTTCTAAATCACCTAGGCTAGGGATTGTGGTCAGGGTGATAGAAAGAGGTTTATGAACAAGTTAAGGGTGATTTTGGCCAACTGACAAGAGTGGGTAGACTCCTCTACACTTTGAACTCAACACAAAAATTTGGAGGGACATTCCAAGGGGTATACTTAAATATGTATTGAATTCGAACCAAATAAAAAACTAAAAACAAATGGATAACCGAACCCAACTCATCATCTTGATCCCAAAAGCTATCACTATGCCAAGAATGACTGGTCATCACAAGACCCCTATATAGTTGATACTTTGGTGAAAATGTGCATGCACAAGAAGGATAGTTTTCCCCGTAAACCATAGGTGAACGATTTTTTTAATTTACAATAGTGATTGATTCCTCCCCAATATGGATCGATTCCTACTCCATTAAGCAACTGAGTCATAAGTAGTAAAGAGGGAAGAAAAGCAATGGACCAACATAAACAAAAAACTAAAATATATTCACATACATTTCTTAGATTATACTTCATACATTGGACATACTTAATTATCCAGAACCAAACTACAATGACCCATTTGGAACAAAGAGATGACTCAAAACAAAGCATGTATTGACTTGAATGCTATCACACATTATCAAATCTCTATTACAATCACACCAACAAATGTAGTGAAGGAAAAATACAAAGCTCTGACTATGCATTCCCCTAAATACTTGCAAATAGTCATGGAGACAAATAATTGCATGAAATATGCACTACAATCCATTCCTACACTACATCAAACACATTCCTCCATTCAATGCCCTGACTTGCTTGACTTGAAACCCTAAAATTATTCTAAGACACTACAGACCAAACATTGGTTTAGTGACTGATCCTGAAAACATCTTTGAATCATGTATATATAGAAATATTATTCACTGTGCAACTCAGGGCATTGAAAACTGAGTCAACATTCCAAGCCCATGCTACATTAAAATTACTCCAGAGCCACTGTAAAAAAATTGCCAGATTTTTTGGAAGCCCATGCCCTATGTACTAATTTTATCATTAGAAGACCCTGTAGAAAATATTAAACACTGAAACACTTCATCTTCTTCATTGAGTACCTATCCATTGAAAGCATGCACAGTTTCAACTACTAGCCTGACATCTTCAATTCTGTATTCATGGCAGCCAAGGAACAGAAGGGCGTTTAAAATAAAAGCTCGCCAAATGTGTTTGTAAAGATTTTAAACAATACTTTAATATATTTTGAATTCACTTTAGAATATTTTAAATCTTTTACATTTTACTTCATGCTTTATATTTGATTTTATACTTTAATTTTTCCTTATTGGCAAAATTCTTCCACCACAAACTTTCCAGTTATCTATCTCTTTGGCACTTCCACCGACAAATTGCCCTATCGGCAAACTTGAGAGACCACAAACCATCTACCTCTCCTTTGTTGGTGGAATTTCCCCTTCACAAACCACCTTTCTTTTCTGAATTATCATTTTGCTTTCCCTTTCATCTTGTTAATAAATCTTACTTTTTACGAACTGTGCCTTTTGTCTTCTTTCATCTTTGCCCTTTATCGACAAATTCTCCCTAGGATGAACTTCATCCTTGTCTCTTTTTCTTTGCCTCCATCTTCCTTTTTTAGAAACTTCACCCATCAGTGAACATCTCCATCAATGAACCTGATGGTTCACGAACTCACCCTTTTGTTGACGAAGGCACTTGTCTTCTTCTCCTTCTTTCACCCTTTGGTCACTTTATCGGTGAATTGGTGAAATGTTGTCGACAAATACCTCAGTCAACAAACCTCGTAGTTCACAAACCCAAACATTTGCCAACAAAAGACTTTGGTTCCTTTCGTTTTAACTTCAAACCATCTCCTTTTGTCACTCAGTCACCTTCTTGGTGAATTGGCAAAACTAAGAACACACAAACTCAGTCGATGAAATTGGTAGTTTGCAATTTTGTCGATTCACCAAAAAATTTAACTTGAACAATTTTGCTAAAGAATACATCAACATTCTTTCAAACTACACTTTTTTGCCACTTTGTTGGTAACTTGGCAAATCGGCAAAATGACGAACTTGTGAACCTGGAGGTTAGTTCGGTAAATCATTGATACAATGACAAAGGGCACAAATGGATAAACATTTCTAAGGAATAAAATACAGTGAACAAAGGGGAACTATAATTAGAATTTTTTTTAATGAAACCCATAGAAAATACTTCTCATATTGGTTATAAATGGTTGGTTTAAATTGCAAAGGCAAAAGGTGGGAATTTTAATGGATTTTGGGGCAAAAAAATGCATTTAGGAGCTGGATTTTTTAGTTCCCAACAAGACGAACCAATAGCCATTAAGTCTTTTGCCAAGATTATGGATAGATGTGATTGTATGATGCCTATTGTAGGAATGATATATCCTAAGGCATTGGTTGTGACGATATATTTTTAAAAGATAGGCTTAAGATCAAATGGTTGTATGGTGATTTGGAAGGTTGATCAAGTGTTCCTTATAGTATGTTGTTTTTGCATGCTTTGTTTGTGCTCAATCATTTTGACATGTCGCCATATTTATTGCTTTGGGATTTTTATGATATTTTGGATTTTTTTGGCATTTTTGAGATATTGTGATTTTTTTGTGTTTTTGCCCTACTCAGTAGATACAAAGTGTATTCTAAGTCGTTCTTGATGGTTTTCTGACTTCTTTGAAAAATAGAATTTTTTTCTCAAATATCTTTTGTCTTTTAAGGATTTTTCATTGTTTCTATGTTTATTCTAGATATTTTGGATGTTTCTGTGTTTCTTGGATATTTGGATGTTTTTGTAGTTTTTTGGATATTTGGATGTTTCATATAGTTTTCTGGATATTTGAATGTTTTTGTAGTTTTCTGGATATTTAGATGTTTTTATAGTTTTCTGGATATTTGGATGTTTTTGTAGTTTTTTGGATATTTTGTTTGTACAAGGGGTCGATAGTATGCATACAAAGATCTAATTCTTTAGGGATTTGCCCTTGGCATCGAATGATAGTGGGAGGGTCATGATGGGAGGGATTTTTACACTTAATGTTTACAATATCACACCATGATGTGTTAGATATGGAGTGATAGAGGATGAAGTATGGACTAGCTATGTGAATAAGAACTTAGTACATGGTGGATGTGGCTGCTACATATGGTACTTAAGATAGGTTTTCACCATGGTACTTATCCAAGGCACCATCAAAGTGGTTTTTACCATTGGATAGCTTTATTGCACTCAATTTTTCCTTTTTTTTTTCTTATAATATTTGATGGGTCAAGCATTAAATTTCTTGAGGTGTATGATGTTCATTGGCTCATCCAGAGGTTGTCCCTCGAGTGTTTCTAGTTGATAAGATTTTGATCCATAACTATCTTTTATAAAAAAGGTTCCAACCAATTTGGTTCAAACTTGTCTTTATTTACAATCGTGAAAGTTCCTCTAGTTTTCCACTAATACAAGATCACCTATTTTAAAGCAGCGAGTCTTGATTTTCTTATTGTAGCTTCTAAAGAGGTGATTTTGATATGCTTGCAAGTGGTTGAGAGAATTGAGGTGTTTTTCATCCAAGAGTTCCAACTCATGTAATCGAGCAACCTGATACTCCTCATTAATGAGATTTTGCAGTGATATTCTTAGAGAGGGGAGCTCGACCTCGATGGGTAAGATGGCTTGAGAACCAAAGACAAGGGAATATGGACTGGCTCATGTGGGGTTATGGATGTTGGTACAATAGGTCCAAAGGGTGGGGTTAAGCTATAGGTGCTAATCATGACTAACTTCATTAAAATTTTCTTTAAAATTCTCAAGATGGTTTTGTTTGAAGCATCAGTATGACTGTTTCCTGAAGGGTAGTAGGGGTGGAAAAGTGATGTTGGATATGGAATTTTTGACAAAGGGTGTGGACTTCTTGAATTTTAGAAAGTTTCCCACTATCATTAATTATAAATAGGGGAATACCATAGTAGCATATAATATAATGGAGTATGAATTTGGATATTTGTATGCCTTTAGTATATGTAAGTAGAATGGCTTCAAGCCATTTTGTAAAATATTCAGTTGCGGTGATAATGAATTTATGGTCATTAGAGGAGGGTGGATGGATTTTTTTTATGAGGTTAAGCTCCCATTGTGAAAAGGGCCACAGAGTAGTGATGGGTTGCAATTCCTGAGATGGAGCATGGATTAAGTCACTGTGCTAATAGCAGGGGAGGCACTTTTTAATAAATTGGTGAGCATCTTGTTCTAGAGTCACCCAATAATATCCTATCCTTAAGATTTTCTTTGCTAGGGTAGGTCCGTTGGAGAGTGCCCCAAAAATACCTTCATGTACATCTTTTAAGGCAATTTGGGCTTCTCATGAGTCAAGACACCTTAAAAGGTTACGATCAAGAATTTTTAATTATAGATTGTCATCGATGATGGTGAAATGAGCAGTTCAATGGATGAATGTTTGGCATTTGGTGGATGATAGGTATGGTGGAATGATGTCATCATGGAGATACTTGCAGATGTCTTGGTACCAAGGGTATAGGGGACCAACAATGTCACAAACTAGCTTGAACTATGAGAGATCATATGCTAGCATTGCTAATTCTTCAATGAGAAAATTCACAATGCTAACTATTTTCTACATTTCCACAAGAGAACCTATGGTAGCCATCACATTTATTGCTTTGTTGTTATGTCTAGGGACTTGCCCAAACTAGATTTCAGACAAGTATTCCTTAAAGTCTTCTACCATCTTCTTATAGGGAAAAAGCTTATAGTCTTTTATTTTGTACTCATTGTTTACCTATTTTATTACTAGTTGAGAGTCACCATAAACTATTAGTTTCTCTATTCTCCCTTGGATGGCTATGTAGAGTCTGGTGATGAGTGCTTCATGTTTTTCTACATTATTAGTATAGGGGAATGTTATTTTGTAGGATTTAGGGATGTAATCCCCTTGAGTAGTGACAAATAGGATCCTTGCAACAAATCCATGATGTGTATATGATTCATCAAAGTACATTTTCCATCCTGGTGTAGGTGCAACTATGAAGATGGATTCATCCAAGAATTCAGAAAGAAGTGAATGTTCTATTGGGATAGGTGCATCTACTAGGTGATTTGCTATGATTTTTCCTTTTATAGCCTTTCTCTATGTGTATTCCATGTCAAATTCATGAAGGATCATTGCCCACTTAGCCATACGACTTGTGAGTGCTGCTTTTGACAATAGGTACTTTAGCAAGTATATTTTTGTAGTGAGCTTAGTTTTGTGATTAATCATCAAGTGTCACAATTTTTGAGATGAAAAGACAACCGTAAGACATGCCCTTTCAATTAGTGAGTAATTAAGTTAATATCTTGCTAAGCTACAACTAATGTAATATATGGCTCTTTATTTTCTGTTATGATCATGTTGTGCTAGCAAGGCCCCTATTGTTGTTTTTTTTGTTGAGATGTGTAATAATAAGGGTTGTCTTGGTTTTGGTAGCATGAAAACTAGTAGTGTCGCAAGGTATTCCTTTAGTTGTTCAAAGGATTTCTAATAAATTATATCCCATGTGAATGCCACATCTTTTGGAGGAGATGTTGGAATGGGTGGCATTTGTCAACTAGCTATGTGATGAAGTGTCTAATGGATTGGAGCTTTCATTTTAGGCTACAGAGCTGCTCCAGATTTTTTGGAGGAGGCATTTCAACTATAGCTTTCACCTTCATTGGATCAAGTTCTATGCCTCGTTGGGATACAATGTAGGCTAGGAGTTGTCCTGAAGTAACTCTAAAGATTCATTTTTCTAGATTGAGATGCACTTTATATTCTTCTAGTCGATCAAAGATTTTAGCTAAGACATCCAAGTGTTCTTCTCTTGTTTTTGACTTTCCTAGTAAGTCATCCACATAATCTTCCATGATCTTGTGAAACATATTGTGGAATATTATGGTTATTGCCCTTTTATATGTAGCTCCTACATTTTGAAGCCCAAAGGGCATGAATACCTAGAAATAAGTGCCCTATGCACAAATGAATGTGATTTTATGTTGATCTTCTTCAAATATTCTTATTTGATTGTATCTTGAAAAACCATCCACATGAGAGATAACATCTCATGTCAGGTTGCTAAATCTACTATGATGTCGATATTAGGAAGGGGGAAGTCATCCTTAGGAAATGCTTTGTTCAGATCTCTAAACACTATACATACATAGATGCACCCAGTGACTTTTTTTACTAGTGTGATATTTAAGAACCAATCAAGATAGTCTATGGGTCAAATCAAATTGACATCTAGGAGTTTCTTGAGCTTAGCTTTTACTAGAAGTGTTAAGTTTGTGGATTCATCTTTTTCAATTTCTTCTTGATTGGTTTTGCATCAGATTGTACCACCAAGTGATGTACCACTAGTGTATGATCTAAACCAGACATATTAGCATATGTCCATGAAAATTATTTCTTCTTTGTTTGAAGAATGCTAAAAATTTTGTTTTCTCTACATGGGTGAGTGAAGCTACTTGGAAGGTGATTTTAGGTGACTCATATGTCCCAAGGTTCATCTCTTGTGATTCTTCCACTAGAATGGGAGACCTTTCTTGATATAATGTTGGTACTTTAAGGAGGTCCATTCTCTCATCTTTTGGCACCTCAAGGAGGTTTTCACCAAGAGATACATCCTTTATTTTTACTTTTTTATCATCCAAAAGTGCCAAATTATGGTTTTCACTAGAGATGTATTTTTTATTCTATATATTTCTGTGACTAAGAGAGACAGTGGTCTCTCCAAAGGAGGTAGATGTATTGAGATTTATAATATATCCTTTTTTACAATCTCCTAGGGGTATGTGCTCTTTTTCCCCCATTAGTTTTTTTATGGCCTTGTCATTTTGAACAATATCAAGTACTCGAGGTCCTTGTTGGTCCCAATCTATGAGCTGGGGATAGACAAGCGGAAGGTAATTGGATGATGATGGTGTGGTTGAAAGATTGTATATGGTGCAAATGGATGATTCGAAGAGTTTGACAAAATCTTCAAAAGATTCTTGATATTACACTTCATTAGCATTCTTGATAGCAGGAAAGGCCTTATCCACCCCACTTAAGATATATTCCAGTTCTGAAGATACAAGCTCATGTTTTCCCTATCCTAGACCTTGATGTCAAGGATTCCTTATGGCTTGGATAGGATCAATGATTCCTTGTGTAGATAGAGTAAGGGGGTGCAAATGTAAAAAGAGATAGAGTAAGATAAAAGATAGAGATAGATTATGTTTGTGTTGCCATCAATGACAAAGGGGGAGATTGTTGGAAGTGTTGTCATTTATGTCAAAGGTGCATATTGTCATTGATGTCATAGAAAAGTTGTTTCTGAAGAGAAAATAGTTGTAAGATAGGAAGAGAAGTTTCTAAGGTGGAGAAGAAGTGAAAAGAAGAAAAGTTTCTAAGGCAGAGAAGAAGAAAAAGTTTCTAAGGCATGTTTCTTCCTTTAGTCAAAAAAATGTTTGGTTCACAAACTCACAGGTTCTCTGATAGCTAGTTTTACTGACATCCCATTAGACAATGAAAAGTTGACAAAGAAAATTCTAAGGCATGACTAGTTTATGCCTTCAGTTGGAAAATTGTTCATTTCATGAACTCTTAAGTTTGCCAATAGGAAAGATGGGTGATAAAGGCATAAAGAAGAAAGGTTGCACTGCAAAGTAAAGTTTAGTTTGCAAATTTCAAAGTTTGATGATTCATTGACAAAGGAGAATGTGAAGTCAAGGTAGTGAAATATCAAGTTCAAAAAGTCATCAAAGGGAAGATTGTTTCATTCATAGGTTTCAAAGTTCACCAATTTTTTGATTTGCCAAAAAATGTGTGAAGAAGAAAGTTTGAAGTGCAAAATTTGAGTTATCAGAAAAAATTTAGTTTGCAAACTAGTTTGTAGGTTTCAAAGTTTGTCGATTCACCGACTAGCTGACAAAGGTGTGTAAGGTCAGGTTCATGAAAATGAAGATTTTCTGATAAAGGAGATCTTGAAGTCAAAGTTCAATGAAATGAGTTTTTTTCGTTAAAGTGTAAGTTTGTGAAAATGAGATTTTGCCGATAAGAGAAAGTTAGTTCGTGATGTTGGCAAAGATTCAAAAAATGTTTTGGTTAAAAAAGGGCTTAGTTCACTGATAGTAAGGTTTGTTGACAGGTGATTTTTTTGATAGAGAAAAGGTTGATGGTTCAAGGAATGGAAAGTTTACAGAAAGATGATTTTGCCGATAGGTGATATGATGAAGATGGTAAGTTCACAAAGTGACACTTTTTGTAATAAAGGATAGAATGCCCCAAGTTTACAGAATATGGATTTTGTTGATTAAGGCCTTTAAGTCTAAGTTTGTGAAGGTATACTTTTGGTGATAAAGGTATTTAAGATGAGGTTCATGAAAACATGTTTTTCTGACAAAGTCAAAGTTCATGTGGCAGCAATATAAAGATATAAATTAAAGATTTAAATATATCATTGTGGCTGACTTAGTTGTTCTAAATTTGGGCTTCGATTCATATGTACATAAATTTGGGTTGGGTACCTTATGACATGTAGACATTGGAATTTAAAATTGGACTGACCTTTTGGATTGTAAACGTTAGAATTAAAAACACAAAGGCCGACTATGATGAATAATTTAAATGAGTATAGCCAACATAAATATTTTAATTTGTATAGGTCAATATTAAAGGGAAGTCATTGTTGTGCATTTGTAGAATTTAATGGGGATGCGAGCATTGAAGAGAAATATATAAATATATATGTGATTCTCTAGTTATGCAAAATGCATGTGAACATCTAGCAAATAGGTGAGAGTGAAGTGAGTGTGAAGAAAATGAAAAGAAGTTTACATAGAGCAGCCTGAAGGATTTCAGTTATCAGAAGATCAAAATTTTCTATCAGAGCTATGTTCCTTGGTGCAGCCTAATAGTTGAAGTTAGATCTTGGATAAGAACACATGGCTGGACAAGAAGGATCCTCTTCTAACAAAGAACCTTTATTTGATGGATCTAACTACACATTCTAGAGTATAATGATGAATGATGTTTGGAGATCTATGATCGATGATTATACTGCTCCTATAAATCCTCTCATAGATCTGGCTGATAAGAAGGCTTGTGGAAACAATGCTAAAGCTAAGAATACTATTTTGAGTGGTCTAACCAACACATAGTTTGTAAAAGTAATGTAGTACAAGATGACTAAGGACATATGGGGAAAACTCAAAAATCTCTATGAAGGAGATGATAAGGTAAAGAAAGAAAAATTACAGACCTTCAAGGGTAAATTTGAAAATCTAAAGATGAATCGACTACCTCTTCACCAAGACCTTTTATTGCATTCACAACTTCATCTATTAAGAGTAGATAGTCAGCTATGTTCTCTTCTTCTCTCATCTTTAGATTTTCAAATTTACCCTTGAAGGTCTCTAATTTTACTAGCTTTACCTTATCATCTCCTTCATAGAGATTTTTAAGTTTATCCCATATGTCCTTAGTCATCTTGCACTGCATTAATTTGACAAACTTTGTGTTAGTTGGACCACTCAAGATAGCATTCCTAGTTTTGGCATTGTTCTCACAATCCTTCTTATCAGCTGGATCTATGAGAGGATTTGCAAGAGTAGTATAAACATATATCATGTATCTCCAAATATCATACCCTAGAGAGGTTAGATAGGCTTACATCCTTACACTCCATAAGGCATAGTTAGATCCATAAAATAGTGGTTATCTGTTAGAAGAGGATCCTTCCTATCTAGCCATGTATTCTTATCTAAGATCTACCTGCACCTATTAGGCTACACCAAGGAACTTAGCTCTGATACCAAAACAAGAAGTCTCTAAGGTGAAAGGTATTTCATGTTGCTCATTGATGATTACTCTAGAATGACATGGGTTAAATTTTTGAAAGATAAATCAGGAGCTTTTAATAGATTCAAAATTTTCAAATCTATGGTTTAGAACAAAATGAATGCTAGAATCAAGTGCCTAAGATTAGACAGAGGTGGTGAGCTTACATCAAATGAATTTGAATAATATTGTGAAGAACATGGAATAAGGAGAAAATACTCTACTACAAGAACTCCTAAACAAAATGAAGTAGTTGAAAGGAAGAACAAAATAGTCTAGGAGATAGCAAGTACAATGTTCAATGAAGCCAATCAACCTAATATTTATTGGAAAGAAGCAATCCATATTGATGTCTACATTCTTAATAGAGGATAGGTAAGAGTGAACAACACTAGGAAACTATATGAGCTATGGAAAGCCAGACTTGCATTTGTCAAGTATTTCAGAATTTTTGGAAGCAAATGTTACATCAAAAGAGATGAAGACAACTTGGGCAAGTTTGACTCAAGATCTGATGAAGGAATTTTTCTTGGCTACTCAACAAGAAGCAATTCTTATAGATTCTACAATAAGAGATTGAAGAAGAGAGTGGAGAGTACAAAAGTTAGGGTTGATTAAGACTTACATCCATCCACACATGATCAAGATGACTATTGTTTAGATGTTTCATCTTGCACATAAGAACAAATACCCAAGGAGACTACCAAGACACTTGCAAAGTATGTTCAAAAGAATCACTCTAAAAATTAGATCATTAGAAACAAAAATGAATGATTTATGACTAGGAGAAAGGTCAGTGAACAAGTAAAATTTGTTACATATAGGTTGTCATTGATGTCGAAAGTCATATAAAGTGCCACAGTGAGAAATATTGAAGATGATGCCAAGGGATTGAAGTGATATGATGATCAATGAAGACAACAGGATAAGCATTGAGACAAACAAGTAAATTGATGAGTATGTGTTGAGACACTCAAAGGTGTAGATAGAGAAAGCTGATCAAGAGAGTTGTGAAGCGAAGGAGATGGATCTGTATCATCTAATAATAGTCATACCATATCTTTTGAAGTTCATGTGTAAGTCAAATGCTTGATATGATTATACTTGAAGTGCTTAATAAGTTAAGTTGAACTCATGTTGTTTGATGATAAGATGAACTCACAATGATTGCCATGAAATGAAGAAAGTTGTGAAAGGTTGAAGGAATTTGTCTAAGTATAGCACTAGTCAGGAATGATGTTACAGACTCACAAGACAATACCACATGCTACCATAATTGAAGATATGGACCTATAGTTTGAGCTATTGGCTAGGTATTGCAATCAAGCACTTATGTTTCAAATTTGAGATCATAATCCTTACCGAAAAGTGTTTGGGAGACAGAAGAATAAATATAGTAAAGAAATAGGGTAAGTACAGTGACATAGTGATAGGAGAATGTTCCACACTTCTCCATAGTTGAAGATATGAAGTTGCAACTTGGAGGATAGGTAGATATGAGAAACAAGTATGTATGTTTTAAGTTTCAAGTAATGATTTGTACCATAGATGCTTCTTCAGAGTTAGATTTATGAAGACATGCCTTGGTATTGAGTAATGTCAATAGAAGGAAAGAGTTAATGTTACTGCAGTACACCGCACAATGACGTTTGGTCTTGCTGATGGAAAGACAAGTGCACTGAATTAGTTGGCATTCTCAGTTCAAGTTTCATTCATCTTTGTTTACAACACCTATGATCTTCACTGTTTGACTTCAAGAATGTGCTATCAGACTATGGTAAGGATACTAGGATCAATGTTCAAGTGTTTGTTTCAGCATATAATACCATGATTTGGTAAGAGAGGTGTTTAGAAATGTTTTACAAGTCATAATATATTCATTATGTGATCTACAAGTGAAATCCACTACATAGTTAAGTCAAATAAAAATAGTTGGAGAGGATGTTGATATGACAAGATAATAATTTTTCCCAAATGTCTAGAGTAGAATAACTTAATCTAAAGGTTTGTGGAGAATCCTTGAGTCTTTGTGAATTCATAGGGAAACACTACAGTAGGTTACCTACAAAATAAAGGAGCATTAACTATGGAAATTTAGGGAAAATGCAAGATACTTATAGCTTTTTGGACAATCAAAATTCATTTGCAATCAAGTATTCACTTCTAGAGCTATATAGAGAAGAAGTCTATCAAAGCATTTTGCAAACTTGAGAAGAATTGAGGTGAAGGCAAAATCCTAGAGTTTTCACAAAGAGGTTGTTGGGACCTAAAAAATAGTTCCCAAAATTGTAATATTTGCCCTAAAATCCATTATTCCCCACTTTTGACTTTGCTATTGAACCCATTATTTATAACTGATCTGAGAAAAATTCCATGGGTTCCCTTCATAAAAGTTCTAAGTATAAACTCCCCAGCCTTTGTGTTTTCCTTTGAAAATTTTCTAAGAGTTGAAGTTTGCTATTTTATCAGAAAATTGGCAAAATCATGAACTAGCAAACTAGCTGACCTAGTTTGCGAGTTCAAGATTTCCACAAATAGTCGATAAAGTAACTAGGTGGGAAAAGAGAAAATTTATCTAAGGCAAAGAAAGGAAGCATCGTGTCTTTGTCGGTGAAGTTGGCAGTTCGTGAAACTTTAGGTTCGCTGATCACCAGGTTCATTAGTTGGCATATTTGTTAATAAGTTGGGATGGATTCGGCAAAGACAAAGGAAGATCGAAGCACAAGGAGAAAAGAAAGAAAGGAAAGGTCTTTATCGGCAAAGATGGAAGTTCATGAACTTCCAACTATGTTAATAGAGAAAAGGTTGTGGAGGAAGAAAAAGGTGAAGGAAAGAGAAGACAAGTTCCTTTGTCAACAAAAGGGTGAGTTTGCAAACCATTGGGTTTGCTAATGGAATGGTTCGTCGAATAAGGTTTTTATCGACAAAAGAAAGAAGATAGAAGAAATGAAGGAAAGTTTGGTAAATGGAAGGTTTGCCAATAGTAGGGAAAATGTTTCTAAGTAAAGGAAAGAGTGGCTAAGTGCTTTTTGGAAAAGTTGGAGGTTCGTAAACCCCCAAGTTCACTGATTGAAGGTTTTGTCGACAATGACCTAACCAACAACAGGAGAGACCACTGTTGGCAAGAGACACTATATGGATTCATGGTTGTTGTCATTGATGGCAACAAAGGTCATCCCACATATCCGCAAGTCATGATATGTCTCTACCGGAAGTCAGATTGAAGATTGTGGTGGTCCGGTGAACAAGAACAGAGCATGTGGCAAGGTCCGACAGATTGGTCCGGATCTCTCAGAGGAAGTGTCTTGGTGCAGTGCGGATCTGGGGAAGTCAAGAGGACTATCTTGAGTAGTATATTCCAAGGATTTAGCCTCCGGAGATGGACAAGGAAAAAGATATGAATAGTTGAGTACCGGATTCCTGAGAGACAGTGAAAACAGAGGAAGAACTGACTGATCGAGTATCAAACTACTTTCCGGATGTATTACAGATGATGATAAAGGTTGCGGTGGCATGAATCATGTTTGGCCGACATAATTGATGATATCTACAAGTATATGCTTGATCCGCATTGCTTGGTGAGCAAGGATTCAGCCGACAGAACTAAGTTTGTAAGAAACTAGACTGTTCCGGATGCCGACTAAAAAGATGATGAAAGTACTTGTGCGGATATATATAGAGGATGGATTTAGTGGTAAATGGTGGGAATGTATGTGAGGATATGCGAACAAGTCCAGAGTAGAGCAGAAGTAACAAGAAAGATCCGGTATGTGAAAGGACAGCAGACTAAAGAACAGAGGAAAGATGAAGTGCAGCAGATCAGTATACTGAACCTAACCGGAACTGAACTCCAGCATATGCAGATGCTTCCAATCAGTTCAAGACTGTGATTCTAATCACTTTGTAAGACAGTATGTCTTCTTGTAGGCAGTGAGCCTCTTGTGAGCAGTGTGCTCGGGCAGTGAGCCCTAATTGGCAAGTGCCATTTTTGTAATTTCCTATTCTTCTAACAGAGAATAATTCTTGGGTTAATCACCCCGTGGTTTTCTCCCTTAACAGGGTTTCCACGTCAAAAATACTGTGTCATGTGTTTCTTATTTCATGGTTTATGTTTTGTGTTTGATTTTATGCTGCTTCAATTAAAAGGAAAGTTTAATAAGGGAAATAATTAGGATAACTGATTCACCCCCCCCCTCTCAGTTATCAACAATTGGTATCAGAGCCAAGTTCCTCCTAATAGAGCCTAACAGCTTGAGGAAGATCTGGGATTTCAAATGGATGCATATGGTTTAAAGGAGCAACTCAAGACTGCCCTTGAGGATCTTGAACAGTCAAATTCTGAAGTCAGTGAATTAAGAGAAAGACTCAAACAGGCTGATGAATTCATGAGGGAATTAAAAGACAAATTAAGTCTCTCTATGAAAAAGAGAAAGGAGCTGCTCCAACAGTTGGCAAGACAAAGTGAAGAAAGCAATACAAATGAAGAATTGACTGAGCAAACCAAGTTATGTGAAAAGTTATCAAAAGAAGTCATCATGTTAAGACATGAAATGGAATCAGGAACTATAAAGTTCACTCAAGAGATTGAAGAAAAAAGAAAGGCTGAAGACAATCTAAAACAATCTCTTAAGGAAAAATCAGAAGAATGCCACCAGATGGACAGGATTATCAGACACCTTGAATCTGATCTTGAAGATTCCAAAGATAATGAAGGAAAACTTGAGGATCAAATTGCCTCTCTCAAAAGAGACCTTCAAACAGCAAATGAATATAAAGAGAAATTCAAGATAAGTTCTGCTCAACTTGAAGTTCTTCTTGGAAGTCAAAAGAGGACAGATGACAAGTATGGCTTGGGATATGAGAAAGGAGAAAGCTCCGGATCCGGTCAGAAGAATCTTGGATCAGAAAATCCAAGGAGCAGGCCTAGAAGACCTCCGGTAAGACAGCCAAATGCTCAAAAATATCCATCCTTCAATGGATACTGCCACAGCTGCAACCATTTTGGTCACAAAGCTAATCAATGCAGAATGAGAATGAATCAGATTAATTCATCCTTCTCCGGACAGTGCTTCAACTGCAAAAGGTATGGACACAAATCCCATGAATGCAGAATTATGCAAGTAAACAAATCATTCAAAGGTAGATGCTTTACATGCAATAGAGTAGGTCATATGGCTAATCAATGCAGATCAAGGGGATATCAGTTAAATATGCAAAGAAATGTTATTTGTCAAATCTGCAATAGGTCCGGTCATAATGCTAAAGTCTGCAGAAACAAGAATCAGGACAAAAGAGGTCCGGTGTATAATCAGAATCAAGACAAGGGTAAACAAAAGATGAATGCGGATGAAGTTAGGAATCAGATGAGCAAGATTTGGGTGAAGAAAAGCTCAGAGAATGTAGAGGTTGGATCCGCACCAGATTCTGGTGCTGATATTTCTTCCGGAAATTAAAAAGTGAGCTCAGGCTCAGGGGGAGACTCAAAGAAGATTCTGTTCCCCCAGCCAAACAAGTTGTGCCGGATGTGGCACAAGATGCGGATTAAAGGGTTTATAGATATAAGTCCTGAGATGCTTCAGTCAAGTTTTCAGAGGTCCGCATGGAGTTATGAAGAAGCTGTGTTCGATTAAGTTAGACCTGTTCAGGGAGGTGCTCCGGTATGATAAAGGATTACAAAAAGGTCCGGAGAGATCCGGAAGTGCACGATCTTGTCTTGCGGATTGGACAAAGTGTTTGGGATGTTCTTGTAATATGTTACCTAGATTTATTCATGATTTAAAGATCCGGATGATATTCAGTGATCAGGACTAATCCGGGATACTCCAAGCTGTCCAGACATGGTAAACCGGAATAATGCAGGTGAAGCATTTATTGCAGACAGATATTAGGGTTTGCGGAGCAATATAAGGGATTTCTCAAAAGTTATCTGCTCATTCTACACTTGAGAAGAAGCGAATAGTGGAGCTCTGCAACAAGGATCATCAAGCACACCAAGGATCTCCTGCCGAAGCTATTGCATAAAGAAATCAATCCAACCACTCCGTGCAAACCGAAGGCGCATAAGGTATTCTTCGTTTTTCATTGCCTCACTGCAAATCTTTGAAGAATGGCTACTCCAAACATAGTTAAGATCTCTGATAGACCTCGCCCCTCATTCAAGAAACATCCCTACAAATCGTTGGAGGTAGATCCACTAGGAGCCTTCTCTAGTGTTCCCCACGGAGTCTTACATACTGAAGATATTAGGGTTTACATACACGCAAACATTGAGGAATTTGGGGAATTCAAATTAAGAGACCTCTATCACAAGCAACTGATAGACAATGCTTTTGAGCTCAAACCAGAGTATAAGGGTATCCAGAAGAAACAATTTGAGCAATTCATTCATTTCCCTAGCTTTGAAGAAGATGAATGGGTCCGGTATGTACTGAGCAGGATGCATGACAACTTCCTTTGGCTAGATAGACCCTGCAAGATCACAAAAGAAGCAATTAGAGCAGTAACTGGTCTATACTCTTCCGGGGGGGTACCTATCCTCAAATCTGTCAAGAACAATGTTGTAACTGAAGCCACCGGATCAAAATATGATAAGAGAGCAATGACCATTGAAGATATTTCGGATCCGGATATCAAATATGCATCAATGATCATAGGATACAAGATCTATCACTCCAGCAGGGAGAATTCTGTATCCGGAACTGCAATATACACAGCATATGAAATGCTAAGAAAGAATGCAGATTATGATCTTTGTGAACTACTACTAAGCCAATTGATGGAAAATGTACAGAAAATCAAGAAAGACAAGAAGAACTCCTTTAAGTATGGTACTCTCATTGTATGTCTCTTCTTTTACTTCATGAATGAGCTACCCGGAACAAGTGGATGGGTATGGCAGAATGACAAACCTGTTGCAGTCCAGATAAGAGACTATTTGCATGGACTTGGGGATGCAAAAGCGAGAAATACAGCTCTATGGGGATACTTCAAAAACTTTCAGAGCATGATGCAAGCAAGAGAGAGAATTCCCCAGTCTCTCATTGAGAAATACAAGGACTCAGTATGTTTTATGGTTGACACTGATCAGTGCCTAATGGAGGCAGTGGAGCCAAGGACTGTCTGGATCATGCCCATGGGGTATGAAGTTGATGAACAGATAGTAGAGCTGCATGTTCAACACATGCTAAGTCAGCCCAAAGATCCTAAGGCAGAAAGGTTTGGAACCTTTGAGGAGCTGAGCGTGAAATTACATGTAGAACTCAGGGAACCTGAGATTAAAAGAAAAGTGAGAAAAGAAGTAGAGCACATTGCTCAAGGCCTAGGCATCTCAAAAGAGGCACTTGATGCCAGCCGGGAAAAGAGGAGAAAGGCTGAGGAAGAAGAGAAAAGCAAAGAAAGTGCTCCGGTTGAAACCCCCACCCGGACCAGATCATCAAAGAGATCTGCACCCTCCACAACCAAAAGCTCAAAACCGGAAGTCCAGGCATCCGGTAAAAGATCCAAGACAAAAGCATCAAGGGCTTATGAAAGCCAAAAGGATGAAGAGGAGACAGAATCAGATGAAGGAGTAAGAGAAGTAAAGAAACAGAAAAAGAAAGGATCCGGTAAGCCCTCCACAGGCCAAGACAAGGAGGAAATGGCAGAGGTAACTGTTGAAAAGCCCACTCTGTCACTAGAGAGCATAATCAAGTCGGTCACGGTGGATGGAAACCTTCAACCAATGACTGAATCCTATGATGACTTCAGTGAGGCAGACCAAAAGACTCTGCAGGAAGCCACAGTTAAATATCTGAACACATACAATAAGGCTTTCATTGAGATCATATCTCTCATTCCTAAAAGCCTAGAGAAGGAAATGGAAGTAAGAAAGAATAATGCGCATGCCAAAGATCTTGAGATCCGGGAGCAGATAGCTATTCAGCTATATCCTCAAATTGATCCCAAGACAATGAACATGATCTTCAAGGACTGCAGAGATGAGTTCAGAAGTAAAGCCAGGATGAATCAGCTCATGCTTGGTGAGACTGACAAAGTGGCACAAGAGACAGAAGAGATCCTCCGGAAGGCCTTCAAAAGGTTCAATCTTCCTGTTGTAGAGGACTTAGGTGCAGAAACAGCTGCTGACTTGGAATCTTCTGTTCCGGAAGAAGTGAGCCCTGAACAGACAAGTGAGGACTTGGGACCCTCTGCTCCAGAAGAAGTGACCCATGAACAAGCAAGCATCTCTCCTCCGGTTTCCCCTACAGTCTCCGGATCCAAAGAAGAAGAGCAATTGCAGGAGAAGGAAGCAGTGGTGACAGACAAAGAGGTTGACAGTTCTAAGACTGCAGAAGAAAAGAAACATCTGTCTCCGGCAAGAGACACTGCACAAACTGTTCAACAATTTTTGAGCAAAGAAACTCTAGAGATTGATGAACCGGAGCTTCTAAAAGGTCCATTTGATTTTGACTCTCTCTCTCCGGTACAAACAATGAAGATAGCTTCATTTGCAAATGCCAAGGCAAATGAAAAGCTCCTAAAGTCTCATATGGAGGACTGTGAGTTGATAGAGGCTGCTTCCGGAGTACTTGTAAAGATCATGCCATCAATCCAAATAGATCCGACAGCCTCCACTTCCGGTAATCTAAAAACCTTAGTCAGCAGTATTGATACACATTTTAATTCTCTAGAAAAATCAGCTGAAGACAAGGTCCGGAAGGAATTTTTGGATAAGAGATTTTCTGAAATATTAGATTTAATCTCTAAGGATAGGAAGATTGTAAGCATTGGAATAAAGAGCTTAGAAAATGCTCTTAAGGATGGCGGTGACATCTACAAATTTTGTATATCTTGGTCAAAGGCAACAGCAGCAATTGACAAGAAAATAAAAGAGGAACAGGACAAGCTTCAAAGCTTATCTCAAAGTTTTGATCCTCTCTCTTCCTCTATAATAAATCAAGAATGTCAGACTATTGCAGTCTTGAATGAAATAAAGAATCTTGAGAAGGAGAGGAAGAACATTACCAACCGGATGGGAGAACTTAGAAGGATTATAGTCCCTAAGTTGGAAACTATGCATGAGGCCATCAGTGATGCCCAGACCACCGCCCATACAAAAGATCCGACAGATCTCAGGCGGGCAGAAGCTTTTGCATTTTTGTTGAGTGGTCACATTTCAATCTTGGACAGAATGAAGCTAAGTTGGGCTACTGAAATGGTTCAACTGCAGACATCCTTTGCAGACATTCTGCAGTATATGTGAGTATGTAAATATGCGGCTATATATAGAGAATTTTTGAAAATTTTGGTGTGCGGACCCTACCCTTTGCCATTGATGTCAAAGGGGGAGTGAGGAGCAGTGAAAAATGAGGAATCCAACTCAGGGGGAGTTCCGGAAATTGTATATAAAGACAGAGCATCAGCAAAAGGGGAGCATAGTGTAAACACTTAGTCATTTTTCACTAAGTGTTGCCATCAATGCCAAAGGGGGAGATTGTTGGCAAGAGACACTATATGGATTCATGGTTGTTGTCATTGATGGCAACAAAGGTCATCCCACATATCCGCAAGTCATGATATGTCTCTACCGGAAGTCAGATTGAAGATTGTGGTGGTCCGGTGAACAAGAACAGAGCATGTGGCAAGGTCCGACAGATTGGTCCGGATCTCTCAGAGGAAGTGTCTTGGTGCAGTGCGGATCTGGGGAAGTCAAGAGGACTATCTTGAGTAGTATATTCCAAGGATTTAGCCTCCGGAGATGGACAAGGAAAAAGATATGAATAGTTGAGTACCGGATTCCTGAGAGACAGTGAAAACAGAGGAAGAACTGACTGATCGAGTATCAAACTACTTTCCGGATGTATTACAGATGATGATAAAGGTTGCGGTGGCATGAATCATGTTTGGCCGACATAATTGATGATATCTACAAGTATATGCTTGATCCGCATTGCTTGGTGAGCAAGGATTCAGCCGACAGAACTAAGTTTGTAAGAAACTAGACTGTTCCGGATGCCGACTAAAAAGATGATGAAAGTACTTGTGCGGATATATATAGAGGATGGATTTAGTGGTAAATGGTGGGAATGTATGTGAGGATATGCGAACAAGTCCAGAGTAGAGCAGAAGTAACAAGAAAGATCCGGTATGTGAAAGGACAGCAGACTAAAGAACAGAGGAAAGATGAAGTGCAGCAGATCAGTATACTGAACCTAACCGGAACTGAACTCCAGCATATGCAGATGCTTCCAATCAGTTCAAGACTGTGATTCTAATCACTTTGTAAGACAGTATGTCTTCTTGTAGGCAGTGAGCCTCTTGTGAGCAGTGTGCTCGGGCAGTGAGCCCTAATTGGCAAGTGCCATTTTTGTAATTTCCTATTCTTCTAACAGAGAATAATTCTTGGGTTAATCACCCCGTGGTTTTCTCCCTTAACAGGGTTTCCACGTCAAAAATACTGTGTCATGTGTTTCTTATTTCATGGTTTATGTTTTGTGTTTGATTTTATGCTGCTTCAATTAAAAGGAAAGTTTAATAAGGGAAATAATTAGGATAACTGATTCACCCCCCCCCCTCTCAGTTATCAACAACCACAACAAATGAAAATTTTCTAAGGTACAAAAAGAAAACAAAGATCCAAAGTCTTTTTCAGAAAAAAGTTGTTGTTCATGAACCATTTGGTTCACCGCGAGTAATGTTCACCAATGGAAGAATTCGCTGACATGGTGAAAGGTCTATAAAGCATAAAAGATAAGTGAAAATGAAAGAATAATAATAGTGAGGAATAAATGGTTCATCATTTCCACATTTCTTTGATAAGGAAAAAAAGTGCAAAGGATGGGTAAACAAAGAGAAAATGGGGAGTTTCTTCCATGGTTTGTAAAAGTGAGAATTCGCCAACAAAGTGAATAAGAAAGGGAGGATGAAGCTAGAGAGGGAAAATTGAAAAAGAATAGAGGTTTGTGAAAAGGATAATTTGTTGATAAAGCAAATAGATGAAGGGAAACGTGACATAATGTCTTGCCAAAGAAAATTTTAGTTTGCAAACTTGATAGTTCACCAACAAAGTAGTTTGCCGACCAACCAAAGGGCCAATAGGGAAGAGGAAGATGCCTAGTGTGTAGAAATATAAAAAATAGAGTTCAAATGGCCCAAAAGGAAAATTGGAAAACACACTTAAAGTGTTCTAAAGGATTTAAAAGGGGGCTATTTCCTAAAAACATGCCATGATTGCAGGATTGTCCTAGTATATTTGTACCCCAAATTTAATGCTCTGCAGGACAAGTCCATTCAAGGTGGGTAGCACAGTAATATTCTTCAATACATAGGTACTCTCGTAGGAAAAAATGGATAAATCAAGTGTTAGGAAGTGGACTCAAACCTTCCCTCATTGTTTCTCCAAGTACCCAAGGCGTGTCAGAAATCTTCTAGTGTCAGTTTCTAGAGTTGTTAAGGAATGGACAGGCTTCCAATCATGCAGATCTTTTGACATAGTAGTGGGTTGAATTCAATGAAGCGTGGGTGTACTTGTCGATTGATGTGGCTCTTGGGATTGTGTAAAGAGTTGAATTTATATATATGCATATGTTTTTGATGTATTAAGGGTTGGTCGCTGAACTAATTGTCTGGTCTATAGTGTCTGAAAATATTTTTAGGGCTTCAAATCAAGCCAGTTAAGACATTGAATGGAGGAATGTGTTTGATGCAATGTAGGAATGAATTGTAAGACATATTTCATGCAGTTGTATGTCTCCATGACTATTTGTTGTGATTCAGGGGAATGCATAGTCGTAACTTTGTATATTTCCTTCACCACATTTGTTGGAGTGATTGTAATAGAGATTTGATAATGTATGACAACATTCAAGTCAATACATGCTTTAATTTGATTCATCTCTTTGTTACAAATGGGTCATTGTAGTTTGGTTCTAGATAATTAAGTTTTCCCAATGTATGAAGTAAAATTTGAGAAATGTATGTGAATAGATTTTAGTTTTATGTTGATGTTGGTTCAGTCTATTTCTTCCCTCTTTACTTCTAATGACTTAGGTGCCCAATGGAGTAGGCACCAGTCCATATTGGGGATGAATCAATCACTATTTTAAATTAAACAAATCATTCACCTATGGTTTAGGGGAAAAAACCATCTTTCATGTGCATGTACATTCACACAAAAGTATCAGATATATAAGGGTTTTGTGATAGCCAGTCATTCTTGACATAGTGATAGATTTTGGGGTTGAGATGATGAGTTGGGTTTGGTTGTCCATAAATGTTTTTAGTTTTCATCTAGTTTGAATTTCATATCTATTCAGGTATACCCCTTAAAATATCCCTCTAGAGTTTAAGTTGAGCTCAAAGTAAAGATGAGTCTACCCACTCCTATCGGTTGGCCAAAATCACCCTTAACTTGTTGATAAACCTCTTTCTATCACCCTAACGACAATCCCTAGCCTAGGTGATTTAGAAATGTTTTAGAGTTTTTTGTTGTAGTAATTTTGGGAACCAAAATTTTGGTGCCACTACTAGGGAAGGATTAAAAAGTTGAATTATTTTGAAGACATCTGTAATAGTCATCTAGGTTTGTAGTTGTTGTTGGGTGCAATTTGTTATGTGTTGAAGTTGGTAGATCATCAACTTACTCCAACATTTTGGCACCATTGTTGGGGAGATTACTACCAGGTTAAAATCATTTAAAGACTTTGCTAGTGAGCTAAACCTAGAATCAGTTTGTAGCCTTGAAGATTAGTCACATTTCAAGGAATTCCTCTTTGGAAGAGGTGGCAACTCTAATGTAAGAACATAGGTTTGTTACTGTTGTACCCTTGTTGTTGTTGGTGATTTGAATGCTCCATCTCAATATGTAGCAACTGGTGAATTAAAGGTACATGCTTTTGTTCTTACCTGTGATATTGAGTTTCTTACCTAGCAAGGAAACTAATTTGAAATGCCTTAGTTTTTCACCTAGCATTATAAGGTGTTTTAGTTATGGAAGGTCGGTGTGGATATGACTATTCATTTGCTACTATTCATTTAAGTCTTCCTATGTCTTAGACCCTAGAAATTACATTGGCATGGATTCCCATGACCATCCTAACAATGCATATTCTAGTCATGGCTCTACATCTTATACAAACCCAAACCTATATGCACCCATACAAAATCAAAATGACTTAGCAATGCAGCAATATGAATTTGATAAAACCAAACATCTGGTGGAGTCATTATTGCAGCAAGAAGAAGAAACCAAAAATCAAATTAGTCTAGGATGTAGTCTAATACATTCCCTACAACCTCTAAAAATTAGTTTGATTAGTCCTTTGCTCCTCCCTTAGATCATGTATATGATCAACTAGACCTATCATGGGTTGATTACAAAATAATGGGTATGCCACCCAAGGTCTACAAACAATTGCCTAAGTTTGATGGGGACAATATTTGGGAAGGGAATAAACATGTTGATGTATTCTCATAATGCATGGAAGAACATTAGTTTGAGGATGAAGACATGTGGATGATGTTCTTTGTTAGGTTCTTGCATGGAAAGGAAAGAGAATGGATCCAAAGTTTTCCCAGGTAGTCCTTTGCCTTGTGGAATGAACCTATGACAACATTTAAAGATGAATTTACCAGAAGTCTTGACCCTATTGATCTTGTCATAAAGCTGGAAAAAAAGAGGAGACAAGAGGGAGAGTCAAGAAAGGATTTTTGTCATAGGTTTGATGTTTCCCTTTCCAATATTCCAAATGATTTTGGACCTAACATTCCCACTTGCATCAATATATTTTTCGAAGCATATGAATCTAGATTGACTTATGTGTGGGAAGATTTCAAAATAACGAGTATGCAGCATGCATATTTGTCCCTAGACACCATGGAAAAAATGAGAGATGGATACATAAAAGGTTTGTTATCCACAAGTGTATGTGTTTTTGGTAATCAACATGCTAATCTAAACAACAACAGTGTGGATACAAACAATCAGATGAATACAACATCAGATGATGATTGTGTAGTTAGGAAGGTAGAAGTGGAAGATGGTGCATCATATGATAGTGATGTAGATGATGAAGGCAATATATGCACCTTTCTTCAGCTGGATAGCTCATCAAGTGAAAGTGAGAACAATGAAAATAGTGCTGACTTCGAACCTAGTGTTGAGGTATGTGGCTTAGTGAACAATGAGAATGATGTGTATAGGGATGAATAGTCAGATGGATCAGATTTTGAAGCTGAGTATGAAATGTGTACACAAGTAAGTAAAACATGGGATGAGGAAGAAGCTTATTTCTTGTTTGATATGATATGTGTTGTGTGGTTACACAACATGCCTCATTTTTCCCCATTAAAATAGGGACCCAACTTTTTGCTTGCTTGCTTGTCCCTTATGTTGGGTGGTATGGTAAAATTAGTATCAGATGCATATCAGGGTAATAGTCTATGCATATAAAGACATCCTAATATAGGTCCAAATTCCAAGTTAAAATTTACTGTTATGAACCTTGCCAGCTGAAAGAGTAAAATTTCAAGCAGGTTTTCCTTTTGAATGACCCCAAAATTCCTTAGGATTAAGAAGTTATTTGTAGTCAAATTTTGGTCAAACAGTCACAGGGATATCATTGTTGGCAAGAGACATTTCTTTGCATTGATAGGTGTTGTCATTGATGGAAACTAAGATCATTTTAATCATTCGCATAACACAATTTGTTCACACTGGAAGTCAGAATTAGAATTTGTCTAAGTCCAGGCAATTAGGAACAGAGCAAGTGCCAGGGTCCGATATCTTAGTCTAGATCTCTCTGGTGGAAAGGCTTGGTTTACTATGGATCTAAGGTAGTTGTAAGCATTGTCAAGACACTTTAAATTGAGAATTTTGTCTTTTGGTGATGAAGGACTCAAAAGATATTAGCTTCTAAGTATTAGGTTTTAGTTTGACAGAATAGACAAAAGAATAGGCTGACCTTGTGAATGATCTTAATTCTGGACGTATAGAAGTTGTTTATTGGGAAATTGGTGATGATTATTGATGGTAGCTGACATGATTTCTGATTTACGAGTGCAAGTTTTGGTCCGCATCTCGTATTATGTATGGATCTAGCTGACAGAGCAGAGTACTCGATAAAGTTCTAAATGTTCTTGAAGCCAACTAGTGAAATGATTGTAGATCATGTTGTGGATATATATATCCAATGGAATTAGATGATTTTGGTGTGTGTGTGTGTGTTGCAACTATGGTGCAATTATGAAAAAGAGAAGAGATAAAAAGCTTAGATGTTAGTAGAGCAGTAAGAGGAGCAGAGTAAGGCTGAAGTGTGTCAAGTCAGTTTTCTATGCTTAACCAGAACTAAACGCTAGCATTGATAGATGCAAATATCAGTTCAAACTTATTGTAATCTTCTTCCTATAGATAGTGAGCCTAAATGCATGTGCATTCCCCATTGTAATACTTTTAACAGAGTATAATCTTTGTGGGTTAACCCCCACCATGGTTTTTCCCTTAATCAGGTTTCCATGCTAAAATCTTAGTGTCAAGTGTATTATTTATGCTTCTTCTCATGTGTTATTCATTCATTCTTTAATGTTTATTTTATTGTAAGTTGTAAAAGAAGATTAAAGATAGAAAATTTTAAATTGTGTGACAACTGATTCACCCCCCCTCTTAGTTGTCTGGACTAATTCCAACAATTGGTATTAGAGCAAGGTTCCTTTTGAAAATTTTAACAGCTTAAGGAAGATTTGGGAAGTCAGTAAAAATGGATAAATATAACCTTCAAGGGAAACTTAATCTCACCCTAGATGATCTTGAGCAGTCCAAGATAGAAGTCCAAGAGCTACAAGATAACCTCAAAAAGAATAAAAACTTCATTGAGATTTTAAAAGAAAAATTGAGCAAGTCCAATGCAAAAGGAAACGAACAACCTCTTCAACTAGAAGACAAGCCCTTGAAAGAGAAGATAAAGTAATGTGAAAAGTTAGCTAAAAAAGCTGTCCTAAAACATCAGATGGAAACTGGGGCGATGAGACTAACCTAGGAAATTGAAGATAGGAAGAAAATTGAAGAAGAAATGAAGCAAAATCTGAAAGAGAGAACTAAAGAATGCTGCATATTGGATGGAATAGCAAGTCTCCTAGAATCTAGTCTATAAGAAAGTAGAAACAATGAGAGAGAACTTGAGAGATAGATTATCACCCTTAGACATGACCTAGAAATTGCAAATGAGTATAAGGAGAAGTTCAAGATAAGCTCAACTAAACTTGAAGAACTAATTGATGAATAGAAAAAGGATGATGACAAGCATGACCTTAGATATGAGAAAGGTGAAAGCTCTAGATCCGGACAAAGAAATTTTCAACCAAGGAATAAAAGAAATAGAACTAGAAAACCTCTGGTAAGATAGCCTAATGCTCAAAGATATCCATCATTCAATTGAAATTGTTTCAATTGCAACAAATTTGGTCATAGATCTACTTAGTGCAGAAGAAGAGTAAATCAAAATAATCCATCCTTCTTCAGTCAATGTTTCAAGTGTAAGAGGTATGGTCATAGATCAAATGAATGCAAAAGTATGATAATGAATAATGCTAACAATAGAGGAATTAGCAATTCTTTCAATGGTTACTATTTTGTTTGCAATGGCTTTGGACACATGGCTAATCAGTGCAGATCAAGAGAAAATCAAGTTTATAAGAAAGGAAATGTTGTGTGCTTTAACTACAATAAATCTAGTCATACTGCAAGATTCTATAGAAGTAGGAACAATGGAAGAAGAGGTCTGGTAAATAGAAAACCAGATGAGCAGAAACAAGACAAAGGCAAAAGAAAAATTGATATGAATGAGATATAGAGTGAAATGAACAAGATTTGGGTAAAGAAAGATACAATAAACAATGGTGATGGGTCTGCACTAGAATCAGGTGCTGACAATTCCTCTGAGATTTAAGTTAGGAGCTCTAGCTCAGGGGGAGCTACATTGAACATCAAATTCCCCCAGTTAGTAAGTGGGTGCCTAAATTTGGCACAATAAAAGAGAATATTTTGAATTGTTTTAGAACCTTTGGAAGGATTTCTAGAAGAAAAGATGTGGATATGAAAACTTGTGGAGTGACTCATGAAGAACTGTAAAAAATAGAGTAACTAGATATAGTTAGGGTAACACATTTATTACAATGCCAAATTAGGTTTTGCAAAAGATAAAAGGTCACTTGGTCACTCATTTGAATCACTTTGCATTCAGAGGAAATAAGAAGAGCATTCGAGCTACAAATCTAGAAACTAAGGCACAAAGAGCGAATTTAACTGGTAACTGAGCAACCCTAACCCTGTGAAAGAAAAAGGTACCTCTCTGTAAAGATTTGAATCTGAAATCTATTGAGTGGCTACTCATGTTGTTGACATTACTAAAAGGCCTCAACCCAAATTTAAGAATCATCCTCACAAATCAATAGAAGTTGACCCGTTAGGTGCTTTTTCAAGTGTTCCGTATGGTGTGCTGCATTTTTTATACATTAGGGTTTATATTCATGCAAACATAGATGAATTTGGAGATTCAAGGTCTGTAGACTTGTTTGAGAAACAAATCAGGGATGAAAATCATGAACTTAAACCTGAGTATAAGGCACTACAAGATAAACACTTTATTTAGATTATGGGGTTTCCAACATTTGATGAGGATGAATGGGTCCAATATGTTTTGATTCAGATGCATGATGAATTCATTTGGTTCTTAAAACCATTCAGGATTACCAAGGATGCTATCAGAATTGTAACTAGGTTAAACTCAACCTGAGGATTGCCCATGCTGAAAGCCATGAAAAACTAAATGGTGACTGATGCTACTGGTGCCAAGTTTGACAGAAGTGCGATGACCATTAATGATATTATAGAACTGGATGTCAAATTTGCCTCCATGGTGATTGGGTACAAGATTTACCACTCGAGCAGAGAAAATTCTATTTTCAAAACAACCATATATGTTGCATACAAGATGCTGAAGGAAAATACTGATTATGGCTTGTGTGAATTACTAAATAATCAATTGATTGAAAATTTAAATAAAATCAAGAAAGATAAGAAAAACACTTTCGAGTATGGTACATTGGTTCTATGTCTATTCTTTTACTTTTTGAATGAGGTATTTGGGGTAAAAGGTGTGCACTGGACTAAGGATGAACCAATTGCCATTCAGATCAGAGATCATCTTCGTAGTATTGGTGATTTCAAAGCGCAGAAAACTGCAATATGGGGTTACTTCAAGAATTTTTAAAGTATGATGCACTTAAGAGAAAGAATCCCTAAATCAATTGTTGAGAAGTACAAAAATGAAATATGCTTCATGGTTGATACTAATCAGTGTCTAATGGAAGCAGTGGAACCCATAACTACTTGGTTCAAGCCCATGAGGTATGAAGTAAATGAAAAAATCATGAATATGTATGCTCAACATCTTCTAAGCAAGCCTAAAGACACAACGATTGAAAGATTTGGAACTTATGAGGAACTAAATTTAAAACTGCATACTGAGCTCAGAGAACCTGAAACCAATAGGAAAGTAAGAAAAGAAGTTGAGCAGTTAGCTGAAAATCTGGGCCTAACTAAGGAGGATGTGAGGAAACTAAGAGAAAGAACTGAAAAGGATGAGAAAGAGAAACATGATAAGAAATAAATAGATGCTCCAGTGGAGCTCTCTTCCACTTCAAGAACTACTAGGAGCTCTGCTGTCATCCTTGTTCCTTCCAAGACTATAAAACTGGAAGTAAAATCATCTAGAAAATGGGAGAAAAGGAAGAAAACAAAAGCATCTCGGACTTATGAAAGCATAAGAGAAGAAGAAGAAGATACTGATTCTGACATTAAAATCAAGGAACTAAAGGCCACCAGAACAAAAGCTGCAAAAGTAACCAAAGAAAAGTCCTCCAAAAGTACAAGGGCTAGTAAAAAGAAAAAGATAGAAGCATATGAGGAATATGTTGAGAAGCCCACACTTTCCCTAGAGGATGGGATAAAGTCAGTCACTATAGATGGTAATCTAAAACCCATGATTGAATTCTATGATGAATACAATGATGTGGATAAAAGGGTGTTGGAGGAAGCAACAGTCAGATATCTCAACATCTACAACAAAGAACTGATTGAGATAACTTCTGAGTTGCCACAAAGTCTAAAAAATATTTTGGAGTTGAGAAAATAAAATGTCAAGAGCAAGGACATGGAAATCAAGGAACATGAGCTAATAAATTTGTGTCCTCAGATTTCACCTGATCAAATAGATATGATATTCAAGGAAGTCAAAGATGACTTTAGAAGCAAAAAGAGAATGAAAAAACTCATGCTTGGAGAAACAAGTGAAATCGTTAAAGAAACTCAAGAAATTCTTTTGAAAGCATTGAAAAAGCACAATTTTCCCATAGTCATAGAAGAAGTTTTGGATGGTGAAGAAGAGAACATCATCAAGCAACAATTTGAGTTGGGTGAAGCCTCTATTCTGGAAGTGGAACAAGTAAATCAGGATGATACAAAAATGATGGATAAAGTAGTTGATGCAGGAGATACTCTTAATCCACCTGACCCGTCAGGAAAAGAAGATAATATTACTACTTCACATAGCCCTCTGGATCAGGTAGCAAGTGGTGAACAAATAGGAAAGAGTCCCTCTATAGAGAACACAGAGAAAAGTAAAGCAGAGAAAGAGGAAGAAAAAGGAAATAAAGATAAAGAAGAAGAAGATGGTGCAAATGTTGATGCACCTAAAGTAGATACTAAGAAATCTGATGAACAAAAGGATGGTTTAGAAAATGTTGCAAGAGACACTACAGATGTAGTGAAAAGTCTTTTTGAAAAAGAGATGATTGAGCTTGATGAGCCTGAACTACTCCAAGGTCTAGCCAATCTAGATGCTCTCTCTCCAATTCAATTGATAAAAATAGCATCATTTACCCAAGTAAAGGCTAGAGAAAAAATGTTAAAGTTCCACATGGAGGACAATGAGCTACTGGGGCTTGCAACCAAGATTTTGGAAAATTTAATGCCTTCCTACTAGAAGAGTCCATCTGATTCCCCCTCCGAACATCTAAAAAATCTTATAAGTTACGTAAATACTCATTTTGAGTCCTTTGAGAAGTCTGCAAAGACAAAAGTTAGAAATGAATTTTTGGATAAGAGATCTAGTGAAATTAAGAGTCTAATAGGGTATGATAGGACTATACTTACTATCAATATAAAGAGTGTTCAAAATGCTCTAAGTGATGGAAGTGATGTATATAAATTTTGTCTATCTTGGCCCAAAGTAAGTGAGGATATTGAGAAGAAGATAAAGGAACAAGAACTAAAATTGTCAAATCTATCCAATAATTTTGATCCTCTAACTATTTCATCCATAAGTCAGGAATGTCAAGTAATTAGCTTAACTGATGAGATAAAGAGACATGTTAATGAGAAAAGAAACATTATGAAGAGAATGTGTGAACTCTGGAGATTGATTGCCCCTAAGTTAGAAACAATTTATAATGCCCTATATGAAGCTCAGACTAGTGATCCATCAGATCTATCAAAGGTAGAAGGATATTCATTTTTATTGAGTGGGCACATCTCAATTTTGGATGGAATGAAGAGTACTTGGGCCTCTGAACTTGTGCAAATAAAAACCATCTTTGCAGACATTCTCAAGTTTATGTAAATAGAACTTAATGATTAGTTGTACACATGTGGCAATATATATAGAATTTCTGGGGAATTTTGGCTTGAGACTCCACCCTTTGCCATTGATGTCAAAGGGGGAGTGAAGAGCAGTGAAAAATGAGGAATCCAGAAAAGGGGAGCTTCAAAACTAATAGAGAAGCACAAGTGTACAAAATAAGGGGGAGTTACATTAGACACTTAGTAATTTTTCACTAAGTGTTGCCATCAATGTCAAAGGGAGAGATTGTTGGCAAGAGACACTGCTTCACATTGATAGGTGTTGTCATTGATGGCAACTAAGATCATTCCAATCATCCACATAAGACAGTTTGTTCACACCAGAAGTCAGAATTAGAATTTGTCTAAGTCTAGGTAGTTAGGAACATAGTAGGTGATAGGGTCCAGTATCTTGGTCTAGATCTCTCCAATGGAAAGGCATGGTTTAGAACAGATCTAAGGTAGTTGTAAGCATTGTCAAGACACTCTAAATCCAAAATTTTGTTCTCTAGTGATGAAGGACTCAAAAGATATTAGCTTCTGAGTATCAGGTTTCAGTTTGATAGAACAAATGGAAGAACAATAGGTTGACCTTGTGAATGATCTTAATTCCAGATGTATAGAAGTTGTTTATTGGGAAATTGGTGATGATCAGTGATGGTAGCTGACATGATTTATGATTTGTGAGTGCAATTTTGGTCCACATATCATATTATGTATGGATCTAGCCGACAGAGCATAACTTACTTGACAAAGTTCTAAATGTTCTTGAAGCAGACTGGTAAAATGATTGTAGATCATGTTGCAGATATATATATTCGATAGAATTGGATGATTTTGGTGTGTGTGTATTGGGACTATGGTGTAATTATGAAAAAGAGTAGAGATAAAAATTTTAGATGTTAGCAAAGAAGTAAGAGGAGCAGAGTAAGGATGAAGTGTGTCAAGTTAGTTTTCTATGCTTAAGCAGAACTGAACTCTAGCATTGATAGATGCAAAATATCAGTTCAAACTTATTATAATGTTCTTTCTATAGGCAGTGAGCCTTCTTTTGAGAAGTGAGCTCTGGGAAGTGAGCCTGAATGCATGTGCATTCCCCATTGTAATACTTTTAACAAAGTATAATCTTTGTGGGTTAACCCCCACTGTGGTTTTTCCCTTTACCAGGTTTCCACGCTAAAATCTTGGTGTCAAGTGTATTATTTATGCTTCTGCTCATGTGTTATTGATTCATGATTTAATGTTTATTTGATTGTAAGTTGTAAAATAAGATTAAAGATAGAAAAGTTTAAATTGTGTGACAACTAATTCACCCCCCCTCTCAGTTGTCTAGACTAATTCCAACAATCATCACATTCCCCAAATATCTAGATATTCGCCAATTACCCGATCACAGATTTCAACAAGGGAAAACTCAATGTTCACATATTCACAAATATGCAAATGTCAAAATTTAACCTGAGATGAAATAGACCGTCAAAATGCATGGACATTATGCTAGGGTGCACATTCAACTCAATATATAGACATTGGTTAATATGTAGACTTGACAAAATATAATGATAAAAACTGGACATCAGCATATTTCCTAATATCTCGTATATTAACTAATATCCTGGTGATGTCATTCAATACTATTGTAAGGAAGTAACAATCTAATAATGACATCATCCAGATACCCTAGGATTGAACATAACTATAAATAATGAGCACTTGCACATTAACATAATGTGTAGATTTTTGTTAACATGATGGTAAAATCATCTTGACTTATTCTAAAGAAACCCCAATAGGAGGATGATGTCACCCAGACACTCGACATCTAAAGGTCATCACATTCCTTAAGGTCCCAGATATTTTTTAATATCCTAACCCAATGCAATATAACAATAAATCCCAATATCCACACATTAAGTCAACACCCTAACTTTCGCTAATGTGATGATGATGTCACATTATAGCCAGTTGAGAACATCATTTGAAATGGTGACATCACCCTTATCTTTGGATTAAGAGGGGGGATATTTCACATAACTAAGTACTCAGATATTTCTTAATATCTGTATATCACTCTTAGGACCCATAACCTATAGATTTCCATGAACCCATAGAAGGTTACCATGTGGCACGTTGACCTGTCCATATCAACATATCATGGTGTCTTGACATCCAAACAAAAGTAAATACCTTCAGGTATATATGACCTGCTTCTTACCTCTGGTCATCCATGATGATGTCATGTGCATATTCCTAAACGGCGTGTGCCTTGTTTAAGTACCCTGACATTTTGAAACATGCAGACCCTATATTAAATGGCATTTAGCAGTAGGTAGATATTCAAAATTTCAAACCACATAGGGCCACCTACTGTAATCTTAAGATCTTTATATGTGTATCCATGGACACAAATGGTCTAGCATTGATTTTGCCCTAATTCATCAATGTTAACGTTAAAATAGGTGATTAACATTCATTTTTACACTTATCAAACATTCATCCAGGAATTACAGAGCTCATGTGTGATTAAGACCACCATTACAGAAATCCACAACCTTAACGAAATGGTGTGCACATTAGATGGTGAATGGAAAAGGGTGATTGAATAGTGAACCTACATATCCTAATCTTAGTTAATTAGATTTAAAGCATGAAAATCAAGTATGTAACAAATGAAACCCTTGTTTTTTTGTTTCTAAATAGTAAACAGGTAAATGGTTTTTACTAAGGTAAATTCATATGATGATATTCATATATGCTTTGTAAAAGGTAAAACATCATGATACCCATGAAAATGGTTAGTTCTAAACCCCTAAAATGTATGTTAGGTGAAGACATATATACTCTTCATTGTAGGATACAATAGAGATCCGTAAGAATAGGTTAGATACCGAGTTCTTGATGTCTATGTGCATACAACCTGGGTGGTCATCTTTCAAATATAATTAAATAGGTGATATGCACCTGGGGAATATTGATCTAAGTGCATGGACATCAAAATTAGAGAAGCGCAGTGGAATGCCCCTACCTATCAACATATATAATTAAGGCATGTGGCATGTTCAGGATTTCCCATATGTGATAGAGCCCATCGAGCTAGTAGCAGAGTGTGTTGAACTACACCGGACAATTGAGAGGGGGGTGAATCAGTTGTCCTAAAACTTTTAACAAATTTCAGTCATCAACTCATCAATCACTTATATTCAGATATAACCATGAAATCATAAAATGGGAAGCTCAACACAAAAGCATAATCAACACAGCAGACACCAAATTTTTACATGGAAAACCCTAAAAGGGAAAAACTACATTGGGTGTTAGCCCACATAAATATATAAGTTATATCAATATTGAAAATCAGACACTCATTGCCCACAGGGCTCACTGCCCAAATTGCTCACTACAAAGAAAGGTTCACTACCTATGGATGGCTCATTACCAAAGGGTGGCTCACTACCAAAAGAAGGCTCACTGCCAAAGGGTTGAATTGAGTTAACAGCATCTACCTCATGCCAAGGTTCAATTCTAATGAAGCACAAACACCTCTGCTATGCTCTACTACTTTGCTTCACTTTATCTTCTCATCTTCATTCTTGGGATACATTTTCATGACTCAATTACAAGTATTATACACTACATCAACCTTGGAATGTTCATCAAGGTCGGTATTACAATCATCAACCATTGGAACAATCTCGAAGGTTGGCATTACAAACATACATAAAATAGGTCTAGACCTAATACAAATTTAGCTAAGGAAAAGATGTAAAAATGTGTACAGATCACACCACACCTTTGCTGGGACTAAAACACAATCTTCCACACTACAACATGCTATCACAATCTTTAATGCATCTTCACAAGTGATGAATTCAACCAGGTCGGCCAAGACTGACGTTAACACAAGTATTCTCAAGAACATGCTTCTTATACGATCTGAATTAAACCTTGAAAACCAATCTGAATGTAGGAGCATGATTAGGAGACATCCACAAGAACATTATAATCTCTAGGAACAACTGCATGATCTCTAACAACTCTATCAACAAGATTCTTCAAACTGAAGCACAAGAACAACACTGCTAGCCACTGTCATGAGTAAAAAATAGCTTACAGACCACCGAATCATCAACCATTTCACTTGAAGGTATTTAAAATCATCACAGACTTACTTCCAGAACTGCGGACCAAAATACTTCAATGTAGAGGAATGTGGAGAAAAACACTTTCTCTTTGTCACCACCAAACATAGAAAAAGTTGTTTTCACTCTGGTGAACATATCTCACTCAATTCTTCATACCGGAGGCTCAAACTCAGAATATACCATTTTCAAAGAGGCTTCTAAATAATTTCCAATCCATAGGTATGTTGATTTAGGTCCAAACAATTGAGAGGGGGGGTGAATCAGTTGTCACAAATTTTTAGTCCTTTTTACTTATAATCAATTTAATGATATAAACATTTTAGCATCAATCAATAACATGTGAATAGAAAACATAAATAACACATTTGACACCAAGATTTTGACATGAAAACTTGGTTAAGGGAAAAACCACGGTTGGGGTTAACCCACAAATATTAATACCATGTTAAAAGTATTTTTACAAATGGGAATGCACATGCATTCAGGCTCATTGCCCAGAGCTCACTGTTCAAGTAGAGGCTCACTACCTATGGAGATATTACAAGATAATAATAGAGATTTGAACTGATTAATAGCATCTACTTATGCAAGAGTTTCAGTTCTAGTTAAGTATAAAAATTGATCTTACACATTTCATCTTTGCTCTACTCTTACTGTTCTGACTTCATTCGCACTTTGGATTTCTACTCTTATCACATTCACCTTGTTCACACACAGTCACACACTGAATCATCCAAATTCATTGGCAATATATATCTGCAATATGATCTACAATTATTCTATCAGTCAGCTTCAACAACACTTAGAACTTTTATGAATGCTCTGCTCCGTCAGCTAAATCTATGTATAACTTAAGGTGCAGACCAAAACATTCTCTTGAAAATCATTAATCATGTCAGTCACTATTACTATTCATTATCATTTTTCCAACAAATAACTTCCATCCATCCGGAATCAAGATCTTCTGCAAGGTCGGCATGTTCTTCTGTCTACTCTGATAGACTAGAACCTGGTACTCAGAGGCTAATATCTTTTTAATCCTTCATCACCGAAGGACAAAAATCTAGATTTAGACTATCTTGACAATGCACATGACTCCCCTAGATCTATATCAAATCATGACTTCCCACCCGAGAGATCCAGACCAAAATATTGGACCCTATTGTTGCTCTATTCCTAACTGTCCAGACTTAGACAAATTCTGAGACTGACTTCTGGTATGCACAAATTGTGTTATATGGATGATTGGGATGATCTTGGTTGCCATCAATGACAACATATATCATTCCTAGCTGTGTCTCTTGCAAATAATTCCCCCCTTTGGCATTGATGGCAACACCTAGTGAAAAATGACTAAGTGTCTAGTGCAACTCCCCCTTTGTCTATACACTCATGTACTTCACTTATTCTAGTGCTCCCCCTTTTCTAAATACCTCATTTTTCACTTCCCTTCACTCCCCCTTTGACATCAATGGCAAAAGGTGGGGTCCGCAAGCCAAAACTCTCCAAAAATTCTGTATATACTATTGGATTTAGGACAGACAACTGAGAGGGGGTGAATCAGTTGTCCAAAACTTGCTTCTAATTTAAACACTTAAATCCTCTTTGTTATTTAATAGCAAATCAATTAATCATTCATGAAAGCATAAAGTATAAACACCAGAGCAGATACACATCAACACATGAGACACCAAGTTTGACATGGAAAACTTGGTCAAGGGAAAAACCACGGGGTGATTAACCCAAGGATTATTCTCTATTAGAAGAATAAGAAAAATAGATGGCATATGCCAATTAGGGCTCACTGCTCAAGCACACTGCTCACAAGAGGCACACTACCTACAAGAGACACACTGTCTACAAAGTAACAAGTATTACAAACTTGAACTGGAGATTGACATCTTTACCATGCCTGGATCAGTTCCATTTAAGCCCAAAAACTCCTGCTCTACCTTTCGCACTTCTCTTCGCTATACCACACTTATTCGCACCAAGACACACTTCAAAATGAATCCACAATCCCTTATTTATACAAGGCATCGACTTAGGAACAATCATCTAAGTTGGCAAACACCTATAAGATCATTCGCAAGACATGTAATACATTCGGTCAACCAATCTCAAGAAGAACACCAATATCCGGTGGTAATTCTTCAAATGCAAACTCCAACTTCAATGCAGACCACCAATAAGAATTGTACATGATCCAAAGATCACCAAAACCTTTCCTGAGTCATCAAGAACATCCGCACTTTATCAGCTTACTGGAATTCTTTTCTTCTTCATCCGGAACTTCAAGAACACAGTCTGTCATCACTGTCATAATGAAAAAGATGCTTCCAGACCTCCAAACCATGAACAAATCTAGTTTTCACTTCACACGGACTTCTTCAATAGTCCCTCCAATCCGCAGAATGAGATAATGCAATTCCGAAGCTCACCGAACCAATCTGTAACACTCTGTCACCACTGAACATCTGTCAGAACCAGTTCTACTAGAGCAGTCATAACTTCTTCAGATCATTATGTGGACCTCTAAAAACTTGACTGGAACATTTCAAGACTCGTATCTGCAAACCCTTTAAACTGCATCCTTTGATATTCATCTTATCTTGAACTTTTACCTTAATGTCATCATTGTTCTTCACTATTCCTAATTGAGACTAATTTTCTCAATATCTTAAGCACACAGCTCATCCAATCCTTCTCATTAATGCAATATGAGTATGTTGACATCAATGACAACACTGGTTATCTTCATACTTGCAACAATCTCCCCCTTTGTCATTGATGGCAACATATGATGTGAAAAACCATCAAGACAAGAACTTCTCCTTTCTGTCATATCTCCCCCTATCAGCAACAACTCTTCACATGTCTTCTCTTTCTTTACTGCTCCCCTTTGATTAACCACTTGTTTTTCACATGTCTTCTCTCCCCCTTTGACATCAATGGCAAAGGGCTCATACTTGCAACTTTAACACATTAGAATCATACCAGCTTCTCCCCCTGAGTAGCAACTCCCCATCACCAATCTGGATCACAAGATATGACTGTGATATCCACCAGACTGATGCACATCAGTGCATCCTAGTTCATCACTGGAGGGGAAATGACCCCTAACTTCTCCCTAAGATACTCAAAAGAGTCCTTGGGAAGAGGTTTAGTAAAAATATCTGCAAGCTGATCCTTGGAGGGCACATACTCCAATCTGACTTCACCCTTGTTCACTTGCTCTCTCAGAAAGTGAAATTTGATAGATATATGCTTGGTCTTAGAATGCAACACCGGATTCTTAGAAATATTTATTGCACTTGAATTATCATAGAAAATTTTGATGGGCCCCTCATATTCTACTTGAATATCTATTAGCATCTGCTTCATCCATAAAAGTTGAGTGCAACTTCCTGTTGCTGCAATGTATTCTGCTTCAGTTGTAGATAGAGATATTGCTTCTTGTTTCTTGCTTAGCCAAGAAACCAACCTTTTTCCCAAAAAGAATGCTCCTCCACTTGTACTCTTCCTATCATCCACATCTCCTGCCCAATCTGCATCTATATATGCATGAAGAGAAAAATCATGATCTCTAGGATACCATAGGCCATACTCAATTGTTCCTTTTAAGTACCTAAAAATTCTTTTGATTGCCATGACATGAGATTCTCTGGGATCAGCCTGGAATCTTGCCACAAGACCAATAGCCTACATTATATCTGGTCTAGTCTGAGTGAGATACAATAATCCTCTAATCATTGATCTGTATTTGGTCTGATCTATCTTAGGAGAGTCATCATCTTTGCTCAACATACATCCGGTTGCCATGGGAGTGTTCATTGGCTTTGAATCTTCCATTCCAAATTCCCTCAACAAATCTTTCACATATTTGGTCTGAGAGATAAAGATTCCTTTCTTTGTCTGAGTAATTTGTAGACCCAAGAAGAAATTCATTTCACCAAGGATTGACATTTCAAACTCACTTTTCATTTGATTTGCAAAGGTTTTACACATACTGTCTCTTCCTCCAAAGATGATATCATCAACAAATACTTCAACAATCAAGATGTTTTCATGATCAATTTTGAAATATAGGTTACTATTAGCAGTACCCTTGTTGAAACCAATGTTCAAAAGATGTTTGTCCAACCTCTCATACCATGCTCTTGGGGTTTGCTTTAGACCATACAGTGCCTTCTTTAATTTACAGACCATATCACCATGCTTAGATAACTGAAATCCATCCAGTTGTTCAATGTACACTTCTTCTTCTAAGTCACCATTTAGGAAAGTAGATTTGACATCCATCTAATACACTTTAAAATCTTTGAAGGTAGCAAATGCAAAAAATAGTTTGACTGCTTCAATTCTTGCCACTAGAGCAAAGGTTTCCTCAAAATCAATCCCTTCTATTTGAGAGTAGCCTTTGCAGACTAATCTAGCTTTGTTTCTGATTACTTCACCAACTTCATTTAGTTTGTTCCGAAAGACCCATTTGGTTCCAATCACATTCTTGTTTCTAGGTCTAGAAACAAGATCCCAAGTGTGATTTTTCTCAATTTGCATCAACTCTTCCTCCATTGCTTTGGTCCAATTTTCATCATTGCAGGCTTCATTTATTGTCTTAGGTTCAATCTTTGAAATCAAACAACATTCATCTGAATTTTGAGCAAATTTCCTTCTAGTTTGCACACCTTTACTTTTGTCACCTATGATCTGATCTTCAGAGTGGTTCAGTCTTACATACCTTGGAACTTTGGGGGTTTCTTGCACTACTATTTCTTGATCAGGCTCATTCAGATCAACCTCTTCTTCCTGATTTACCGAATCAGTCTGAATCTGACTTTTAGAGGGGGGCTGAGCTCCTTGAACCAGAGAACCATTCTGATCATCTTCATCATATTCATAAAACCTTGAGGGCTTCTCAATTCCTTCATCAACCTTCACATTTGTACTTTCTATCATCTTTCTCAGTCTCTTATTATAACACCGGTATGCTTTGCTTTGAGTGGAGTAACCCAAGAAAATTCCTTCATCACTTCTAGCATCAAACTTTCCTAGATCTTCATCTCTTTTAATGCAACATTTGCTACCAAATACTCTAAAATATCTCACAATAGGAGTGATGCCAAACCAAAGTTCATAAGGAGTCTTACCAGTATTGTTTCTGATTTGAACTTGATTGAGAGTATAGACTGCAGTGCTAATAGCTTCTCTCCAAAACATCTGGGGAACATTTGCTTCCATCATCATTGTCCTGGATGCTTCCTGGATGGTCTGGTTCTTTCTTTCTACTACTCCATTCTGCTGTGGAGTCCTAGGAGCAGATAACCATCTCTTTATACCATGCTTCTCACAAAAGTCTATGAATTCATCGGATGTGAATTCACCACCTCTATCAGACCTCAGACATTTTAGTTTTAATCCAGTTTGATTCTCTACCATAGCCTTGAAGATTTTGAACTTCTCAAAAGCTTCTGATTTTTCTTTCAGAAAGGTAACCCACATCATCTAGGAATGGTCATCAATTAGTAACATGAAATATCTATCACCTTGCATACTCTTGATTCTTTTCAGACCACATAGATCAGTATGAATTAATTCCAATAATCTGGTAGAGGATTGATCCTTGCTTTTGAATGAGACTCTGCTCTGTTTACCCAGCTGACATTCTTTGCACAAACTATTTGTAGGTTTTACCAATTTTGGAAGATCTCTTATAGCCTAAGTATTACTTATCTTGATAATGTTATCAAAATTTACATGACACATCCTTCTATGCCATAACCAACTCTGATCAACTTGAACAAATAGACAACTTTTATTAGAACCAACTAGATGGAAGATATTACCATTTGTTTGAGTACCGGATGCAATCTTAGTTCCAGAGCTTTCAAAGATCCTGCATCTTCCATTCTTGAACTAGAGATCATAACCTTTGTCCACCAACTGTCCAACACTGAGAAGATTGTGCTTCAATCCTTCAACATATAGTACATTACTAGTTTTGCTCTTTCCATCAAAAGAAATAGTTCCCCTACCTCTGATTCTACTAGCAGAATTATCACCAAACTTTACCATTCCTCCTTCATACCTTTCTAAGTCTAAGAACTTGTTTTTGTCACCTGTCATATGGTGAGAGCATCCACTGTCAATAACCTGATCATCCTTTTCTTCAACTTGGGCAGCCAAAGCTCTTTCTACAACCTTATGATTGACAGATTCAGAGGATATTAGATCTTCTTCCTTGATGGCAATAAACACCCATTCATTTCTGGATTTGTTTCCTATTTCTGATTCATCATCTATTACTCCTTCATTATCATCTTCTTCATGAACATAATAACAATTCTTTCAGAACCTTTGTCTGTTAGAATTTGACCTTGTAGATCTTTCCAGACATCTTGAGGCAAAATGACCAATCTTATTGCAGTTGAAGCACTTAAAGGGTAATTTTCCTTCATACTTACTAGATCCTCTTGGCAATCTCTTTGCAATGAGGGCTTCAAGTTAAGCTGTTTCTGCTTCTTCCTCTTCCAAGTCTCTTCTTGCTTGATCATACCATGATAGCTTCATTAAAGAGTTTTCTCCTAGATCAAATCTTTGTTTGCCTTTCACAGAGGCACTGTCTTTGAATGCGGACTCAGTCTTGGGGGGATCATCTCTAAACTTGGTCATTTCAAATGCAGCCAGTTTGCTAGCCAATTGGTCTCTTGTGATAGTTGTATGGGCTCTAAATTCATCAATGGCAGCAACCTTGATTTTGTAGACAGCAGGAAGGGATCTGAGAATTTTGCCAACAATCTCATTTTCATCCAAAACTCCACCAGCATTCCTAATTCCACACACCAGCTCATTTACTCTTGGCATAAAGGTGGTAATATTTTCATCATCTCTCATCTTCAGTCTTTCAAATTTCTCTTTGAGATTCTGCAGCCTTGCACTCTTAACATACTCATCTCCTTCATGCAGAAGTTTCAGTTTAATCCAGATCTCATAGGCAGTTGGTAGGTCGATAACATTTGAGAGTTCTGAGTCAGTTAATGTGCTTAGAAGAGCCTCTTTGGTCCATAGATTGTTTTTAGCATCTGTGATTTCATTTAGAGTTGTCGGACCACCCTGTGGAGGTACATATGCTTTTGTGACAATGAATAAGTATGCCTTTCCCATACACTCCAAGTGACATTTCATGCGACCTTTCCAAAGAGAGAAGTTGGTTCCATCAAACTTCAGACTATCCTTATTGTATGACGACATCCTGGATCTCCTCAAGCGGTTAAGCTCCTTTTAGAGGAACTTGGCTCTGATACCAATTGCTAGATTCAGGATAGACAACTGAGAGGGGGGGTGAATCAGTTGTCCAAAACTTGCTTCTAATTTAAACACTTAAATCCTCTTTTTTATTTAATAGCAAATCAATTAATAATTCATGAAAGCATAAACACCAGAGAAGATACAAATCAACACATGAGACACCAAGATTTTGACGTGGAAAACCCGGTCAAGGGAAAAACCATGGGGTGATTAACCCAAGGATTATTCTCTGTTAGAAGAATAAGAAAAATAGATGGCACATGCTAATTAGGGCTCACTACCCAAGCACACTACTCACAAGAGGCACACTACCTACAAGAGACACACTGTCTACAAAGTAACAAGTATTACAAACTTGAACTGGAGATTGACATCTTTACCATGCCTAGATCAGTTCCATTTAAGCCCAAAAACTCTTGCTCTACCTTTCGCACTTCTCTTTGCTATACCACACTTATCCGCACCAAGACACACAATGAATTCACAATCCCTTATTTATACAAGGCATCGACTTAGGAACAATCATCTAAGTCAGCAAACACCTATAAGATCATTCGCAAGACATGTAATACATCCGGTTGGCTAGTCTCAAGAAGAACACCAATACCCGGTGGTAATTCTTCAAATGCAAACTCCAAATTCAATGCGGATCACCAATAAGAATTGTACATGATCCAAAGATCACCAAAACCTTTCCTGAGTCATCAAGAACATCCGCACTTTATCATCTTACTAGAATTCTTTTCTTCTTCATCTGAAACTTCAAGAACACAGTCTGTCATCATTATCATAATGAAAAAGGTGCTTTCGGACCTCCAAACCATGAACAAATCTAGTTGTCACTTCACACGGACTTCTTCAACACTCCCTCCAATCTACAGAATGAGATAATACAATTCTGGAGCTCACTAGACCAATCTGTGACACTGTCACCATTGAACGTCTGTCGGAACCGATTCTACTAGAGCAGTCATAACTTCTTTAGATCATTATGCGGACCTCTAAAAACTTGACTGGATCATTTCAAGACTCATATCTACAAACCCTTTAAACTGCATCCTCTGATATTCATCTTATCTTGAACTTTTACCTTAATATCATAACTGTTCTTCACTGTTCCTGATTGAGACTAATTTTCTCAATATCCTCAGCACACAACTCATCCAATCCTTCTCATTAATGCAATATGAGTATGTTGACATCAATGACAACACTAGTTATCCTCATACTTGCAACATATACTGCCGCATATGTAAAAATAATCTTTAGGTCTTATTTACATGAACTTGAGAACGTCTGCAAAATTGGTTTATATTTGCGCAAGTTTAGAGGCCCAAGTACTCTTCATTCCATCCAAAATAGAGATGTACCCACTCAAAAAAAATGCATATGCTTCTTCTTTTGCTAGATCTAGAGGATCACTTGTCTGAAGTGTATTCTGGGCTTCGGATAAGACATTATGCATAGATTCCAACTTGGGGGCAATCAATCCCCGAAGTTCACACATCCTCTTCATAGTATTTCCTTTCTCTTTTTAAAGTCCCTTTATTTCATCTGTCAAGCTAATAACCTAACATTCCTAACTTATAGGAGAGGCAGTTAGAGGATCAAAATTTTGAGATAGAATTGATATTTTATGTTCTTGCTCATTTATCTTCTTTTCAATATCCTCATTGACTTTAGACCATGATAGGAAAAAATTATATATATCTCCTCCATCACTTAAGGCATTCTGAATACTCTATATACTAATGCCTAGTATGAACCTATCACTCCTTATCAGATTCTTAACTTGACTAAATTTCTTGTCCAAAAATTATTTCTAAACTTTTGCCTCCACGGATTTTTCAAAAGACTCAAAGTGTGAGTTTACTAACTTGCAAGATTTTTAGATGTCCAGAGGGGGAATCATTTTGATTCTTCTAATAGGTTAGAATTAATTGCTCCAAAAATTCAATTGCAAGCCCCAGTAGCTCATTGTCCTCCATGTGGGACTTTAACATCTTTTCTCTAGCCTTTACTTGGGTGAAAGATGCTATTTTAATCAATTGAATTGGAGAGAGAGCATCTAGATTGGCTAGGCCTTGGAGTAGCTCAGGATCATCAAGTTCAATCATTTCTTTTTCAAGAAGACTTTTTACTATATCTGCAGTGTCTCTTGCAACCATTTTAGAATAATCCTTTTGTTCTCATGATTTCTTAGTATCTACTTTAGGTGTTTTAACATTTGCACCATCTTCTTTTGCCTTGTCCTTCTTTCCTTTTTCTTCCTCTTTCTCTATTTTATTCTTCTCTGTGTTTTCTTCAGAGGGACTCTTTTCTATTTGCTTACCACTTGCTATCTGATTTGGAGGGTTCTATATGGTAGTAATATCCTCTTCTTTTCCAGAGTAATAAGGTGGAGAGGTTACTCCTGCATCAACTATTCTGTCTATGATTTCTATGTTCTCCTGATTGACTTGTTCCTCTTCCTAAACTTCAAGCCATTTTTTAGATTTGATGAGTCAAATCAAACATTAGTCTCTTCATAGATTAACTCTAGAGGATCTAAATTAACACTTTGGTCATCAATTCTCTGGTTAATCTCTTCATCTTGAGCTTCCAATTCTAGAACTGAAGAATTGTCTTCTTCAACTTGTTTCTCTGAAAAAATAAAATACTTGTTCTTGTCTACAACCTTTCTCAAAATTTCCTCTATTTCTTTTGCAATTTCCTTAGTTTCACCAAGCATAAGTTTGTTCATCCAGACTTTGCTTCTAAATTTATCTTTGAATTCTCTGAGGATTTTGTCTACTTTTTTCTAATCATCACAAGGCACAAAGTGGAGAGAACATACTCTCTGAGTTCCATGTCTTTACCCTTACCTGCTTCTTTCCTCATTTGTAGGATTTTTGTTAAGCTTTTAGGGAGTTCTTGTAAAATTTACAATAGAGCTCTATTGAATTTATTCAAATATGTGATGATGGCATCTTCCAAGATTTTCTTATTTGCCTGATCAAAATTATCATAGTAAACTCTGACTGGCTTTAAATTTCTATGAACAATGATTGTCTTTACAATTTCATCAATAGTCATAGTGACCTTACCAATGACTCGCTTTTTATTGTCCTTGTTACTTCTAGAAGACTGGTCTTCAAAAGTCTTCAAAGTTATGGCTTTCTGAGATCTTATTTCTTTTACTTCTTCATCTATCTCTGTCTCTCCATCATCTTTTGTACTCTTGTGGGTTCTTGTGGCCTTGGTTTTCTTTCTTTTTCCTCCATCATTGGATGGAGTGGATTCATACTTTCTAGTGGAAGTGGACTTGAGTTCATTAGCAAGAGTTGTAGAACTCCTTGTCTTCCTTGAGGAGCTTGGTGGGATTTTTGAAGCGACTGTCGACTCACTTTCTACTTTTTCTTTTGTATTTTTCTCATTGCTTTTCTTCATCTTTTCAATTCTTTGTCTGTTCTGCTTCACTACCTCCTTGGTGAGGCCAATGCTCTCAGCATACCTTTCAACTTGTCTCTGCACTTTCCTTTTGGTCTCAGGTTGTCTGAGTTCCACATGCAATTTTAGAATTAGTTCCTTGTATGTTCTAAACCTTTCCACATAGGTATATTTAGGTGTGTGTAAAAGATGCTAAGAATACATATCCAAAACTCTTTCATCCACCTCATAACCCATAGGCATTATCCAAATTGTCCTTGGTTCTACAGCTTCCATCAAGCACTAGTCTGTGTCAACCATGAAACATATGTCATTTTCATACTTCTCCACAATTGTTTTAGTGATTCTCTCCCTTGCTTGCATTAAACACTGGAAGTTTTGAAGTAGCCCCAAATGGTAGTCCTTTGGGCTTGTGAGTCACCAAGGCTGAGAAGGTGGTCTCTTATTTTCCATGCTACTGGTTTGTCAGTTGTCCAATGCACACCTTGGATTCCTGGTATTTCATTCATAAAATAGAAGAACAAGCATATAATCACGGAACCATATTTGAAGGAATTTTTCTTATCTTTATTTATCTTGCTCAAATTCTCAATCAATTAATTTCATATCACTTCACAAAGATCATAATCAGCATTTTCTTTTAACATTTGATAGGCTGCATATATTGTAGTTCCGAAGACAGAGTTTTCTCTACTGGAGTGGTAAATTTTGTACCCAATCACCATGGAGGTGAATTTGACATCCGGTTCTATAATATCATTGATAGTCATCGCCCTTCTATCAAACTTGGCATTAGTAGCATCAGTCACTGTCTATTTTTTAATGGCTTTCAGCAAGGGCAATCCACCAGTTGAATTTAATCTGGTTACAATCTTGATGGCATCCTTTGTGATCTTGAATGGTTTTAACAACCATATGAGTGCATCATGTATTTAGCTTAAAATATATCGAACCCATTCATTTTCATCAAATGCCAGGAAACCTAATGACTTGCAGAAAATGTTTGCTTTCTAGGGCCTTGTATTTTGGTTTCAATTTGTGACTATCATCCATTAAGTAGTTGTTAAGCAAATCTAGGAGTTTTAGGTCTCCAAATTCATCTATGTTATAGTGGATGTATGTCCTAATATCCTCAGCAGGCAGTACACCATGTGGAACCTTAGAGAATGCACCCAACGGTTCAACTTCAATTGATTTGTGTGGATGCTTTTTAAATATTGGTCAGGGCCTTTTAGTTATGTCAATAACTAGAGGAGTAGCCATATGTAGAAATTGAGAACTCAAAAGATTTTGCAAGAAATAGGAAATACCTTGTTACATAGATTAGGGTTTTTCCTTGGAAATCTTTTTCTAGCTTCCAAATCTTGAGAATTCTTATCTTTAAGCTCTTCCACTTCTTTCTTCTTGTTTTCTCTAGATGCAAAGTGTTTCAAAATAAGAATGAATGACCCTTTTAAGCTTTACATCACCTAATTTGCCTCTGTAATAAATACTCTACCCTAGCACATCCGGTTTCTCTATTTTTGAATAGTCTCTTGTGTATCACTCCTAATTTTACATAATCACTTCCTTTCTTCTGGAATTCCTTCCAAATGTTCTAAGTCAATTCAAGGTACCTTTTCTCATTGTGCTAGAACCAGGCACTCAACTATTGGTTGGGGGATTTTTGATTTTTAATGCAGCTCCCCCTGAGTCAGGGCTCCTTATTTAATTGCCTAAAGAATTATCTGCACTAGATTCCGGTGCAGACCTATCACTCTAGTTCACAGTTGGTTTCTTCATCCATGTCTCACTTGTTTCATTCTGGATCTCATTCTCTTCAATTTTTCTTTTGCCCTTGTCTTGTCTCTGCTCATCTAGTTTTTTATTTACTGGACCTCTTCCTTCATTGGTCCTACTTTTGCAGAATCTTGAAAAATGACCGGATCGGTTACAATGGTAGCACACAACATTTCTTTGCCCATTTGATTGATTTCCACTTGATCTGCACTAATTTTCCATATGTCCAAATCTATTGCATGCAAAACATTTGCCATTGAAAGATTTTCTATTTCCTCTATCATTCATTAACATACCTCTACATTCATTGGATTTATGACCATACTTTTTACAATTGAAGCATTGTTCGGAGAAGAATGGATTATTTTGATTTATTCTACTTGTGCATTGAGTGGCTTTCTGACCAAATTTATTGCACTTGAAACAATTTCTATTGAAATATGGATACATTTGACCATTAGGTTGTCTTATCAGATGTCTTCTAGGTCTGTTTCTCTCATTCCTTGGTTGAAAGTTTCTTTGTCTAGATCTGGAGCTTTCACCTTTTTCATATCCTAGACCATGTGTCTCTTCAGCTCTTTTCTGACCCTCAAGTATTGCTTCAAGTTTAGCTAAACATATCTTGAACTTCTCCTTATACTCATTTGCAACTTCTAGATCATGTCTGAGAATGACAATTTGTCTTTCAAGATCTCTTTCATTTTCTTTGCTTTCCTGTAGATCAGATTTTAGATGCCCATCAATATTGTCCAATCTGTAACATTCATTAGTTCTTTCTTTTAGAGTTTGATTTAAATCTTCTTCTATCTTCTTCATTTGCTCAATTTCTTTGGTAAACCTCATTACCCCAGACTCCATCTCAACTTTTAGAATAGCAGCTTCTTTTGACAGCTTATCACACTCCTTTGTTTTTTCTTTCAAGGCCTCATTCATGTTATTTTCTTCAAAAACATTGGATAATTGCAGAAGCAGCTCTTTATTCCTTCCTAAAGATTTCTTTAATTTGTCTTTTAATATTTCAATGGTGTCATCAACATCCTTGATTTAATTTTTCAAATTGTAGATTTCTACTTTGGACTGATCAAGATCTTTTAGAGCAAACTGAAGTTGATCCTTGAGTGAACCCATTGAAAAACTTCTTCTAAGATCTTACCTCAAGTTGTTAAGCTTCTTTAAGGAACCTTGCTCTAATACCAATTGTTGATTTAGGTCCGGACAACTGAGAGGAGGGTGAATCAGTTGTCACAAATTTTCAATCCTTTTTACTTATAATCAATTTAATGATATAAACATTTTAGCCTCAATCAAAAGCATGTGAACAGAAAATATAAATAACACATTTGACACCAGGATTTTGATGTGGAAACCCTGTTAAGGGAAAAACCATGGTGGGATTTAACCCACAAATATTAATACCCTATTAAAAGTATTTTTACAAATGGGAATGCACATGCATTTGGGCTCACTACCTAGAGCTCACTGCTCAAGTAGAGGCTCTCTACCTATGGAGATATGACAAGATAACAATAGAGATTTGAACTGATTAATAGCATCTACTTATGCAAGAGTTTCAGTTCCAATTAAGTACAAAAATTGATCATACACATTTCATCTTTGGTCTGCTCCTCTTACTGTTTTGCCTTCATTCACACTTTAGATTTCTGCTCTTCTCACATTCTCCTTGTTCACACATAGTCACACACTGAATCATCCAAATTCATTGGTTATATATATATGCAATATGATCTACAATCATTCTATCAGTCAGCTTTGACAACACTTAGAACTTTTATGAATGCTCTGCTTTGTCAGCTAAATCTATGTATAACTTAAGGTGTGGACCAAAACTTGCTCTTGAAAATCATTAATCATGTTAGCCACTATCACTAATCATTGCCATTTGTCCAACAAATAACTTCCATACATCCAGAATCAAGATCTTCTGCAAGGTTGGCCTATTATTCTTCTATCTGCTCTGATAGACTGGAACCTGGTACTCAGAGGCTAATATCTTTTGAATCCTTCATCATCAGAGGAAAAAAATCTAGATTTAGACTATCATGACAATGCACATACTCCCCTAGATCTACAACAAATCATGACTTCCCACCAGAGAGATCTAGACCAAAATATCAAACCCTATTGTTGCTCTGTTCCTAACTGTCCAGACTTAGACAAAAATCTGAAATTGACTTCCAGTATGCACAAATTTTGTTATGCGGATGATTGGGATGATCTTGGTTGCCATCAATGACAACATATATCATGTCTAGTAGTGTCTCTTGCCAACAAGGTAAAGATATTCTACAAAAATTATGGAGCATTCTTTTGGATTATTCTTCTGCATGTAATGCACTGTTTCTACTGCAACACATTGTTGTCACCGGAGGGGCTAATTTTCTCAATATCCTCAACAAAGTAAGAGTACAGTTGAAACAAATGACAACACAGATATGGTGACATCAATGACAACAATGATTAGGCACATACTTGCAACAATCTCCCCCTTTGTCATTGATGGCAACATATAATGTGAAAAAACAAAAAGACCACCAAGATAAGATTCTCCCCCTTTCTCTCTACACATTTGCATTTTTTTCCCCTCAAGTTTTTCACATGATTTCTCTCCTCCTTTGACATCAATGGCAAAGGGAACATACTTGCATGTTGCTGCTCTAATCCATTTTCTTTACCAGAAACATTTAGCTACTCCACCTGAGACATAGCCTTCAGAACATCAGGAGGAGTGATGACCCCTAACTTCTCTCTGAGATACTCAAAGGTATCTTTAGGTAGAGGCTTAGTGAAAATGTCTACAATTTGATCCTTTGTGGACACATATTCTATTTTTGCTTCATTCTCTATCACCTTCTCTCTCAAAAAGTGATACCTTATTGATATGTGCTTTGTTCTTGAGTGCATCACTAGATTCTTTGAAATGTTTATGGAACTTATATTGTCACAAAAGATTGCAATTAGATCTTCATACACAACTTTATATCCTTCAAACTCTGCTTCATCCATAATACTTGAGTGCAAAAACATGTTGCTGAAATATACTCTACTTCTGCAGTTGACAAAGAGATTGAATCTTGTTTCTTGCTCAGCCATGAGACCAATCTATTACCCAAGAAGAAGGTACCTCCACTTGTTCTCTTTCCATCATCAACATCTCTGGCCCAATCTATATCTGTATAAGCACTTAGAGTGAAATCATTGTACTTTGGATACCATAAGCCATAATCTAGAGTACCTTTCAAATACCTCAGGATTGTCTTAACTACCATGACATGTGATTCTCTTGGATCAGCTTGAAACCTTGCAACAAGACAAACTGCATGTATAGTATTAGGTCTAGTTTGAGTTAGATAAATCAATCCTCCAATCATGGATCTATATTTTTTTCTGATCAGCCTTAGGTGATTCATCAGTTTTTCTCAACTTGCAACCAGTCACCATAGGAGTACATACCAGTTTAGAGTCTTCCATCCCAAACTTCTTCAACAACTCTTTCACATACTTAGACTAAGATATGAAAATTCCTTTATCTGATTGATTAATTTGTAGACCCCAAAAGAAATTTATTTCACCAAACATGGACATTTCAAATTCATTTTTTTATCTCACCGACAAACTTTATGCACATACTTCCTCCAAAAATAATGTCATCAACAAAGACCTCAACAATCAAGATCTGATCATCATTGATTTTGAATTATAGATTGCTATTTGTAGTACCTTTACTAAATCCCAATTGCAATAAATACCTATCTAACCTTGCATAGTAGGCTCTAGGATCTTGTTTGAGTCCATACAATGCTTTCTTCAACTTGCATACCATATCACCTTGATTTGACAATTAGAATCCATCCAGTTGCTCAATCTATACTTCCTCTTTTAATTCACCATTTAGAAAGGTAGATTTCACATCCATCTAATATACCTTAAAACCTTTGTGAGCTGCAAACGCCAGAAACATTTTGATTGCTTCAATCCGAGCTATTGGCCAAAGGTTTCTTCAAAATCTATCCCTTTAATTTGAGAATATCCTCTGCATACAAGTCTTTCTTTATTCCTTACAACTTCTCCATTTTCATTTAGCTTGTTCTTGAAGACCCATTTAGTTCTAATAACATTTTTGTCAGCAGGTCTAGGAACTAATTCCCAAGTTTCATTCTTCTCTATTTGCAGTAGTTCTTCCTCCATTGCCTTTACCCAATTTTCATCATTGCATGCTTCATTCATATTTTTTAGTTCAATCTTTGAAAGAAAATAGTAATTGACTTGTTTCTCTGCAATTCTTCTTCTTGTTAGCACACCTTTGTTCTTGTCACCCATAATATGATCTTTAGAATCATTGATCCTTACATACCTGGGAGTCTTGACAACACTTTTCAAAGCCTCTTCTCAATCCTGACTGTCTGCTTGCTCATCTTTCTCTTCAATTTCTATAGTCACAAGTTCATCTGTTTCATAACAACTCAAGTCTGATATTCTTTCTTTACCTTCATCTACCTTCACATTTGCACTTTTGACAATCTTTTTAATCCTTTTGTTGTAGCACTGGTAAGCCTTACTCTTGGTAGAGTATCCAAGAAAGATTCCTTCATCACATCTTGCATCAAACTTTCCTAGATCTTCATCTCTCCTGATATAACATTTGCTTTCAAAGACTTTGAAATATTTTACTATAGGAATTCTTCCATACCACAATTCATAGGGAGTTTTAGTACCATTACCTTTCACTTGAACTTTGTTTTGAATGTAGACAACAGTGTGAATAGCCTCTTTCCAAAACACTTCTGGTAGACCTTCTTCCTTCATGATTGTCCTAGTAGCCTCCTGAGCTATCCTGTTCTTCCTTTCCACAACTCCATTATGCTGAGGAGTCCTAGGTGCTGATAGTTGTCTCTTTATCCCATGCTCTTCATAGAAAATGTTGAATTTATTTGATGTGAACTCACCTCCTCTATCAGATCTCAAGCATTTGATCTTCAAATCTATTTCATTCTCAACCATTGCCTTGAAAGATTTGAACTTCTCTAGGGCTTCTAATTTATCTCTTAGAAAAGTAACTCAAGTCATTCTAGAATAATCATAAATAAGAAACATGAAGTACCTATCACCTTGTAGATTTCTCACCCTTGTAGGACCATAGAGATATGTATGCACTAGATCCACCAAACTAGTAGAAAATTGTTCTTTGCTCTTGAAACTTATCCTTATCTGCTTTCCCAATTGACATTCCTTATAAATTAAGTTGGAGGGTTTCACAAGTTTTGGCAAATCTCTCATAGCCTGACTTGAGCTAATCTCTACCAGACTATCAAATTTTATATGACAGATCCTTCTATGCCATAATGAACTTTCATCTGCTTGAGCCAATAAACAATAATCATTGGTTCCTCTCAATTGATAGATGTTACCTTTTATCTTCTTACCAGTAGCAATCACAATTTCAGAAATTTCCATGATATTGCACCCATTATAGTTGAATCTTAGATCATATCCTTTGTCACACATTTGACCAACACTCCAAAGATTGTGCTTCAAACCCTTCACATACAAAACATTGTCAATATTATGCTTTCCATCTGTAGACACCCAAAATTGACCTCTAATTATCACTAGCATTCAAATATTGCATTATCCATCATCTGCATTGGTCTAACACACTTGCGAAATATCCCTAACACATCTATTTCTTCTATTAATTAAATAAATTTTATTTATTAATTAATTTCTCTTATCATTCATCTCAATGAGCCGACATGTGTGGTACTACATCTTTTATTTAATAGCTTTCACATGTAGTACTTTTTATGTACATAATCACACATAAGCCTTATCTTCCCTCCACCTGTCATCTTCACATTCAACTATGTCTATCATTTAATCTTAGCCATTCACAACCACCAAATCTCCACCGTTGATTGATTTTGGTTGAGTTCTATATGAACACCCTCTCATTCCATACTACATATATCCAACATTTATATAGCATCTACATTATCATCCTGAGCATATTGAGCACTTTAGCATCCATCTAGCATATTAGCTTTATCATCCATCCATCATGGTAGCTTTTATCTTCATAATTGTTTATTGTTGAAGAAGCAATCCACATCATAAACAAGGAATCATACAATCTAGGTGATATTGTTTTAGAATTGCATGCTTTTGATTTCATTTGGATTAGATTATTTGATGATGGTAGGGTTAGGCTTTCATGTCTATGCTTGATCTTATTAACCTGATTTTTTACCTATCACATTTTGGCACGCCTGGTGGGACCCATGTCCTTGATTAACTTAGCTATTTGAAGTTGTTTTTGTGAAGATCAGATTTTCCAAGTACTTATGGCAAGTTCCAGTCACTTTTGAGCGAAAACCAATCATTGTTTAAACATATGCGTATCTTCTAAGCTGAAACCTACTGCTTTTAGCATTCCTGGATCGCTTATGAGAAAACAGTAGTCACTTACTACCTGTTTCGTACCACTTACATGCTAATAGTGGTCACTTATGCATTCATTTGAATTACTTTTAACCTAACAGTGATCATCTTTAGCTATCTGGATCACTTTTTGTGAAACTAGGGTTTTTGTTACATTATATTTTTCTTGTAGATCTGAGTCTCTTATGACCCGTAACTAGTCACCTATTGCTTTTTCGCATCACTTATGAGCTTTATCATTCTACATTTGGCATTACTAGCATCACTTCTGATCTGTAACATTTCACCTGTGGTAGAATATAGTTTTCTTTTGATCAACAGTTGATCACCTCTGGTAAAATGTGTCATTTTCAGTCCTTATCATTTGCAGTTTGGTTTTCTTGGCTACTAATTGGGTATTTGTGAAGCATCTTATCGATTGTCCAAGAAAAGGAGGTTATCAAACTACTAACATATTTGTTGCAGCTTCGATCAGTCCAAGACTTGTGGTTTTTCACTAAATTAGGAACATTTGGGCTTGGTGCTTAAAAATAATCATTGCTTGCTCCGTGCTTGATTTATCTTTTTTGATTGCTTGCATGTGCTTGATTGTAACCCAAATTTAATAGTAAAAGTATCCTCTCCCCTTGCCTATCAAATGGATCTTGGGTGTATGAGAACTTGTTATTATCTTTAGAGGGCCTGCCTTCCTGGTGTGAGAAGGGATATGACCCAAGCGGTAATGGGCTAAAGCTAAGTCCTTCTAAACTGCTATATAAGAAAAGTATTTGTGTTGAAAGTCACAAAAAATAGGTGTTTTTGTGTTATACCGACAGCCAACCTCCCCCAAAACCCTCGAAGGCATAACCCTTGAAGGCTGGGAGACTCCATAACAGAGAGTAGCACTGCCGCACATATAGCCGCATGAATGGATGCCCTTATTAGCAACTTTGTGTAGTAGTCAAAAACCTTCTATTTGTTGATGCAAAAGGTGGGACCTTTGAATCCATCCTAATTCACATGGTTATTAGAAGAGATAGTAGAGACAATCCTAAGGTTTGGTGTGGGGACAAGCCTTGGGAAACCTAGATCTTGGTATGCATGAGAAGTGTATGCCGTGGAGAGGAGCTAGTGCTGCCAAGATCCTAAAGCTATTCACTTTGAATAAGCACGGCCAAGGGACTCAACAAATACAATCCTTTCCTAGCCTAGGTTGTACACGTTTGTGATTGTTGTGAGTGTGAGTGACTGCAATTACTATTTTCTTGTCAAAAAACACAATTTAGATATATTTCCTGGTAGACACAATTGCCTTTGAGCTTAAACTGCTCGCATACAAACAACTGGATCACTTTTAAACAATGGTCAGTCACCTTTTTCCTAAACTGGATCACCTTTGAACAATAGCCAGTCACCTTTTACCTAAACTGGATTGCTTTTAAACAACAGTCAGCGGCCTCTATTCTAAACTACGTCACCTTTGATCAATAGTAAATCACATCTGAGTCAATATTGATTGCCTGTAGCAAATTGGCTTGCCTCTGGTTGACACTGTAGCCTGTTATCCAAACCAAAACTAGATCACATTTAAGCTATTACCAGTTACTTTTGGCCTTTTGTGGTCAATTACTAGCAAATCTTAGTGACTCATCTAAATCAACTACACTTCTAGCTTGCTTAGCCTCAACATTAGCTTTTAAACCTGTCTCTAATCATTAGCAGATACCTGGACTTTGTCTTCTACTTTGAGTTTACCAACCAATTGAACTTTGTGAGCTTTTCATCTTTTTGAGATCCCAAACCAACAAACCAAACATCAAATCAATCAACCCAATCAATCAGCAAAACATCATCTTTTGGCTTTAGCTTTAGCAACATCAGCAAAATAGAAACCTTAGCAAACAACTTTTCCCTTGAGTGTGTGAGCTATTCTCTAGGGAAGTCCAACCAACAACAAAGCAACCAAGCAACTTAACAACAAAAGCAAACAACCAGCAAACTATCACCTTTTTGGGTCTCAAAACCTTGACAAGCTAAAGTTCAATTTTCAACATCATTCATCATGCCTCAAACTAGGAGTCAATATAGAGCTGAAATGGAAGCCAAAATGCAAGCTAAGATGGAAGCTAAGATGCAACAATCTAGATCAACACCTCTTAGAGACGTGACTCAATTTATGACAGGTATGCCTCCTCATATGTTTGTGCCCCATGGGTACACCATTGGAGAGTCATCTTCACAACAAGTGCAACCTCAAACATTTTTGGACACTTATAAAGAACAATCCCAAGAAGACTTATCAGAATTTCAAGATACACATGTATGGGATCAATTTGAGAGACTTGTTTTATCCGATCCTAATCGCTACTTCTTGCAACTTGTCTGCATGGGAGCTAAATTACCCAGAGATTTTGACATATCTACTATTAGAGAGCATGATCCAAATACTCCTGCTATTGTTGCAAAGGGACCATCCACTATAGTCACACCATCCCATAGCATATTACGAACTCCATCTTCCAACCCATCTCTTTCATTACCTATTGTTACTCCATTTGATCAACCACGCTCAGAATACACTTTAGAACCTTTGATAACTCCAACCAATGTACTCCCTTTCATTTCACAAAATCTAAACATTCCACCTTTCCATGTTCCCCAACATACTCCTCCCACCATGACCATTGCCATGCCTCAAGTAACACAAGCTATCCATGTGGCCCAAGTGTAAACTCCTCAAACATCACAAGCTATCCCCATATCCCATATTCCACAAGCTTCCCAAGCTATACAAACAACACCAACGGTCCAAGCTTCACAACCATCGCAATCCGCTACATCACATATGGACACCACATCTCATATTCCTACCAATGCTAATATGATCTTCACTATCTCCAGTAATCCATCCTATACATCATACAATCCCAATGTTAGTCTTATTGACATGAGTGACCGGCCTATTATTTCTCAAGCCAATCCTAGCACTACAGTCACTTACGTTGATCAACTTACATCCATTCCACCATCTTCTTACAATCCTTCACAAACCATCAATCCATCTTATACTACCCAAGTTTTGCCTATTGTCACCCAACACATGACATATACCAATCCTCATGTTGTCCAAAATACAAACCCAAGTGTCCATCCTTCTTTTTCATCCACCAATCCTTCCATCACTTACCATGTCACAAATCCAACTCCAAATTCACAACCATTAACTAATGCCAATCCATCTTCCACTTCTCATGTGATGCAAAATCTTGGTACTAGTTCGTCACAATATACCCAACCACCACTTGTGTCTCAAGGATAGCAATCTTCAACCACATATGTGTCGCATACCAATCCTTTGACATACATTGTGAGTATGCAACCTCAACAAATGGTCATGGCTTCATATATCCCACAAAAGCAACCTTAATATACATCATACCATGTTTCACCCCCTTTAAAACAACAACAATTATCTCCAGTGGATGTTCAACAAATGATTAACCAAGCAGTAGGACAAAGAAAGAAGACATTTTCCATAGAAAACATATGTGCTTATCTATTTGACAAGTCACTTCATATGACACCTTTTCCTCCACACTTTGAAATTCCACAATTTAACAAGTACAAAGGAAAAGGAAATCTGGAAGACCATCTTAGAGCATTCTTTGTGGCATGTCTCGATGTTGCTCATGACAATACGTATCTTTTGAGACTATTTCCTCGAAGCTTAGCAAGACAAGCTCTTGAATGGTTCTCTCATTTACCTCTGGGAATTAAGTCTTTTGCGAAGTTAGCAAATAAGTTTCAATCACACTTTTCTTTTAACATTGAACATGAGGTAAACATGAATGACCTTGTCAACAATAAACAATGCAATGATGAAGCTTTTTCTTCATTTACTCAATGATGGCGTAATATGGCTAGCAAACTATCATGGGAAATTCTTGAAAAATAACAGCTCGATATCTTGGTTCAAAATATCCATCCCAAGCTTTCATTCCAACTATAATTACAAAGTGATAGCACCTTTGATGAACTTGTTTCCAAAGGAACCATCATTGAACGAGATTTAATTGCTAAAGGAACTATCAAGATTTTTCATGATAACAAAGACTATCCTCAAAACTCCAACAATAAGTCTCACTTTTGGAACAAAAATAAGAATGTTGTCAACGACGGTGTTGTAGATGCAAAGAACATACAAACTATGAAAGATCCCATTGACATTCAAGCTTCTTCTACAACAACACAACCTTTTCAACAAACTTGACAATGACAAACTTCAAATCCTCACCAACAATTTACACCATTAGTGGAACTTATGGAAGTTGTCTTTCGAAAACTTCTCCAAGCAAGTGATATTATGTTACCAGATGTGCCACCGAATGGTGAACCACTCTTCAAGGATCCTTGGTTAAAAGAAAATGAGTATTGTGATTACCATAGAGTTAAAGGACACAAAACAAATGGTTGTATGCGCTTAAAGCATGTTATCCAAGATTGCATCGATCAAAGTTTAATCAAAATTACACCTTCAACCACTCAACTTGCATAGCAACCAACATCAAACTATGATCTAGATGCTTTCAAGAATCCACTTCCATCTCATGAAAAACCAAGTAACCCTCATGCTAGGAATGCTATTCAGTATAACTATGAATCATCCACTATTGGCCGCATTGACCATGCTCATATTTCTACCAATACTATCCAAGGCAAAGCACTTGACTGCACTATAACTACTCAAAGAGGTTGCATAACCATTCAAGGAGTACCTGTCCATCCTCCTTGACTATCCTCTAACTATAATATCCTTGATCACCTTGGCAAAACACTTGCGCATATTTCAATTCTTGAGTTGCTTCGCATATCCCCTACTCACAAAGCTATCCTTGACAAAGCCTTACAAGAATCTTTGGTACCCAATGATATTGATATCACACAATTCCAATCTATGGTCACTAGCATTATAGCCCCTTGTCATTTAACCTTTTCTAATAAAGATCTTCAGCCCTCCATTCATCTTTCACACAATGAATCCCTTCACATTGAAGTGTTTGTCAAACAACACCGTATCAAACAAATCTTGGTGGATGGTGGAGCTGGTCTTAATATATGTTCCTTGAAATTTATTAAACAATTGGGATATTCTAAGAAAGATGTTGACACTTCCAAGGTCATTACTATTAGGGCATATGATGATGTCGAGAGAGATATTAAAGGGATTATTTACTTGCCTATCCAAGTTGAGCCGGTCACTACTAAAACCCAATGTCAAGTTCTTGATATTGAGCTTCCTTATAACATCATCCTTGGCCATCCATGGATACATGGCCTCAAGGCAGTGCCTTCTACATATCATCAATGTCTTAAATTTTGACATAACGGTGTTGAGATTACTATTCATGCTGATCCCAATCCATTTGAATTTTGTCATGCCTTTCAAGCTAAATACTAGAGTCCAAACTGCATTCCTATCAACACTAAAGCATATACATCTTCATCATATATAGATCCATCTGACCTACTCAAGCCATTGTCTAGCAAAGCCACTTCCAATCTCCATATCAAATACACCGAACATGGTCCTGGTGAGTACATACTACAAGAATCTTCATCCATATCCATTTTTGATATAGAAGTTGGATCTTCTTTGGTAAGAGTGACTTCTAACTTTGATACCATTGATGACTCCTCCTTTCATATCACTGACCTTTTTCTGGGATCCTCCATCTTCATGCTTTCCGCCACCCCTTCATCTCCATCTAATGATGAACTCAAGTCTAGTTCTCCAAGCACTCCTAGTCCTAGTGTCAAACATCAGCCTCCTCAAGCTAAAGATGTTGGTAAATTCCTCCATCAATCCTAAGTCCACCATTTCCCATCAAAAACCCCATGCTAAACCCCACAAGCATGTCACTATACATCTTCCACCATCTAATTTACCTTCGCTTCTTCCAATTCCTAAACTCCCGCCATCAACTTTACTTCCATATCTTCCACTTCCATCATCCTATAACCTGCAAAAGCATGTGACCATACATCTTTCACCATCCAATTTACCTCCACTCCTTCCAACTCCTAATATCCCTCCATCCACTTTACCACCATTACTCCCAAACCCTAATATCTCTTCATTTTCCTCACCGCCATTGTTACCAATGCCTAATTATCTATTTATCCATAAGCACCCTTCTAGTCCTAATCATGACCAACAAAATGCACATATTGTCTAAACATAAAGCTTCCACTCATTCCACCAACCACTCTTCTATCAAATCCATGGGATTCAAAAATAAAAATTTGGATACCTCTACCTCTATAGCTAAAAATCCTACTAAGAATCCTAAAGATTCTCATGCCTTAGGGCATCAAAGCAAAGAATCATAGCCTAGCGCATCTAAAAAGCTAGCTGAGCCTCTAACTCTACAAGAAGAGCCTATGACCAAAATGGTCTAGGTTCCTAAGAAAACAAGAAAGAAAGCTAATTGAGGCATCCTTATCCATCTTTCAAGAATCCCAACCATTTTCTTCCCTTTCCATCCCATTCCATTTAACAATCCCACAAGCAAAGCAAAAATCATAAAAATACTAAGTATCTATAGCTTCCTACATCACTCCATCACCCATCCCCTAAGCAAGCATCTCTTTCACTTCCTACATTGACCTTTCCATCTTAAGCTTTAATGTTTAGCGGTGTGTGCAACCATGGGTCATGATTTCCTTCATTCTAATTACACCCCAAATACCTCCCTATCTCCATTCTTCATCCATTATCCTACATATCTCCCCTATCACCTTCCTATGGTCCATGCTTTTGCATAATCCTTTTATCCTAAGTCCGACATAATCCATAAGCCTTCCATCCATCCTTGTGTGAACCTTCAATCATCCTTATCCTAATCCACTATCCTACCTCATCCATCTTCCATCCATGTAATCCCTTACCAACATCTTGAAGCATAACAACATGGTCCATGCAATGACATTCATCTCTAGTGGAACTATCACCTTTCATAGCACCAGACACTTGAGTTCCTCCTATCCATTACCGTGGTGAAAATGTGGAAAATAGGCACCATGTGTAATTGTCTATCCTAAAAAAAAATCCATCCAATAGTGAAAACTACTTTGTAGTGCTTTGGATAACAAAAAAATAATAGTATAAGATAAATAATCCATCCTTTAGTGAAAACTTTATAAACAGGCACCTTGGATAAGTACCATAGTGAAAACTTGGCAAACAGGCGCTATGTGTAGTGACCGGCCTCCATTATTTTTGTAGTTTGTTTGATCACCACTCTTCCTAGCATAGTTTGCCATCTTATCCTACATAGTCCATATCATAATCTGCATTTCATCATAATAAATAGGTTTTCCATCTTCGCCTCTGTTAATGCTAGCTATCATACTTTGGACATTGTTGTGATAACTATATCTTTTTGGCACCTTAGCATCTTGTCTGCACTTGCTATCCATTGTTGCTTCTCCACAATAAAACTCATCCCGCACTGGGGGCACTTGTCGAGCCTTATTTGGAAGTGGATACCACCAGCTCTAGCTCATAACATAGCGAACACCTTAGCTCACAACACAACAAAATTTCAACTTCAACCATAGCATTCATCCAACGTCAAACATGGCAAACATTTGGAACCCGAATTCATATCTTCACAATCAATTCAAGCTCAACCAACATCCAAAAATATCAAAAACATCACCAACGCAAGCATCTAAGCAATAAAGTTGATTCTTTCAACATCATTCACCAATGTAATAAGCAAGAACTACATCCCAGCTCTATCATTAAATCCTTGATCCCATGGATACAGGGTATGTAGGCAATCTGAGATGCGAAGGAAACACTCTAATTTAGGCAATGACAATAGCCCTCTTTTCATCATCCATCTTCCATCTTTTTTCCAATCATCCTCCAATCTATCATCTCACATTCTTCTATTTTTCATCACACATCATCAATAAACCTAGAACTACATATTCATCATGTCTCATCATCATCGTCAATGTGTTTTGATCATGTGGACATAGGGTATGTGTGAGTACCACCCTTTTTACTTCTGTTCTTATGACTATTTACATTACTGTTACTGATATTGTTTTTATTTGTGGGATAGTAGTTCCCGGATTTGTCAAACTATTAAACTTTATTTTGATTACGATAAAACTAATTGGGTGATGTTTGGATAAGTTTACATTTCAGAAAAGTTAATTAGGTGATGATGGAAAATTGTAATATGATTTCATTTATGCTATTTAGAACTATGTCATGATAATGCATTTTTTTTTTAGTTGCTTCGGCTATGATGATTATATGTGAAACTGATCTTACAATTTAGTGTGTAGGAATTTACTAATCAAACCACAAATTTCAGAGATCATTCCGCACCTTGTTATTGTTATTCCCTGTTAAGCCGATCTGGTTCCACGAGGAACCAAGATCACTCTGTGTTTGATGTGGTGTTGTAATGTGGTCTTTCATAAGGTCGAATGGGTTGGTCTACCCTCTTGTAACACTGACTTATGATTTGTGTTGTAAAAAGGTTGAATTTGAATTTCTTTTCTTTTATTTAAATTCTTGAGGCCTTTTCTTGTATTTTAACATGACCCTAGGTGTCCTGAGTAGGTTAAAGTTGACCCTGGATTATACTCCATGGGTCCAGGCCCTCATTTGGCATGGGTAACCCTTGAGTAACCTCCATAAGGTCATCTTAACCTCACCCTGAAGTTAAGTGGCGAAAATTGGAGGTATGGGGGGGACATGATGGGTTGTACCAACACCCAACCCATCCCTCTTCAATCCCCAAGGTAAGAGATGACTACAAACCCATCCATTATAGAAGGATTGACTTGAAGTCACCCTCACCATTAGTGAGATTCCCCATGAGTTGTGGGGTCATCCATGATGAAGGAAGGAAGAAGAGGCATGGGTCACCTGTCTTTTCCTCCTTTAACTCCTTTTATTTCTCCCATGCGTAAGAGAAATGACATGAGGAGAGGGATAAGGAGTACTCTAGGGATGGGTGAGTGACATAAGCCAACACTCATCCCTTGGGACATAATAGTGGTTTTGAGAAGAGTGAGGAGGTGACAAGTGTCACCTCCCCATTCCTCTAAACTGAAAGGATTTGGGTTATTTGAATTCCATTTTGGGATGGGAAGGGAGTTAGTTGAATTTTGGGGAGAGTTTTATTTTTATTGCAAAATTAAGAAAGTTAGCTTTTGGGGAGAGGAAAAGGAGGAGGGAGTGGGTGGCTTAGGTTGGAGAAGATCTCAGTGGAGCTCTACAACAGCTTCATCCTTGAAGGGCTTTGTAAGGTTGGTTTGTTTTACCTTTCTTTCGTATAGCTGATTGTTGTATGAAAAGTATGTGAAAGTGTTTATTTGTTGTGCTTTGTTTTGTTTTTGTGGGAACTGTTGTCGGGTTGTTGACAGAGCTTCTCCCACTTGGGAGAAATGCTCATCAAGTTTGGGGTAGGGGAGGAGTGATCCTCCTCGGGTGCATGCCTGGGTTCTTCTTTTGGGATGTTGAAAGCCTTGAGGGCATGTATTTGTGACTGGTTCTTTGACTTGAGAGTCAATTACAGATTTCTTGGAAAATTTTGAGATCAAACTTGGTTTGAAGCCAAGAGAAATTGTGTTGGTTATATTATCTATAAGGGTGACACTCTGGAGTCGAGTGTGTCCACTCTCCTGCCCCTTGTAAAGCTCACTGTTGTTGAGTTTTCGTGTTGTGTAATTTACCCACGGGTGTTTGTGTGTTTTGGGTTTGTTGTTGTTCCCTGTTGTGAAGTGGATTGCTTGAGTTACCCAGGTGTGAGTATGATTCTCCCTAGCTCAGGGGTGACCCTCTTGCGGGTCTATGGTAGGGAGGAGAGCTAGATGAGTGGTGTCTTCTTCTTTGTTTGTCTTTGATACGCAGGTTTCCTCTTGAAGCTTATGGTTGGAATTTGGAGGAGTGCTGTATTTAGGGAGAGTGCATTTCATCCTTGCTATAAGGAGAGTTTTGTTCTTTGAGCTACATCCTATTTAAGTTCATTATGGAGGGATTCTCTCCCTCTGAAGTTGTAACAAATTATTGTCTGGAAAGGAGAGAAATTCTTCCCTTCAGTATTGTTGTTGTGTATGGTTTTGCAATTATATTATCAAGTTGTAACTTATTACCAAGTTATATTATCAAGTTGTAAAAATCAAATTTGTGTTATTAGATAAATTAGTGAAAATGTTAGTTCTTTGTAAATTCATGAAGATGTAACTTTGCTATTTTATGGAAATGGAAATTGGGATAAAAAGAAATTTTAGAAGTATAACTGTAGTTATCTCCTACTTATTGCTTTAGATTAAATCAGATCAGGAAGGAAAACAAACTTAAAATATTCCTTGTATGAAGATTAGTAAAGATTGTTAAATTTGGGTGATGCATAGAATATTCGATTGTATATAAAATTTATTGAAAAGTTAGTTCGTTAAATAGAGATTACTATAGATTGATTCATTTAGTGATGCATTGATATGGCAATTGCATATACATTATAGAGTTAAATCATTGTTTATCCTACAAAATTCTTTGTCCATTACCATTAATAATATTGTAATTTTACTAAGCTTAATTAGGAGATTAAATGGGAGAAATTGTGATTATATATATATATATATATATATATATATATATATATATAAATGTTTTTAATAAATTATAAATTGTTTATAAAAAAAAAGTGAAATTTATTTGCATTGTTTGTGGAATGGAAAATACATATGCAAAGAAATAGAATATTGTATTCTCTGTTTTTTTTTTTATATTTAAAAAATATACAGAGAGGGAAAATAAATTTAACAATATAAAAAATTAAAAAATAAAATAAAATTAAGAGGGGTGGGGGTTTTAACCCCCACCGCAAGTGTTGTATTGGGTGTGGGAGGGGCGGAGCCCCCACCCATACCCCACGTAGTGGGATGTGGGTGGGGGCTCCGCCCCTCCCAACACCCCCGCAGCCAGCATGCTGCTACACCCCCGCCACTCTGCACCCCGCGGCCAGCATGCCACTACACCCCACCACCTAACAAACACCGTGGATGGCTTAGGCCATGAACCCACAGCCTTCCCCTACGCGGCCACTGTGCCGCCACACTCCGCCGCTCCGCCATTGCCTCTATGGCCGCTGCACCACCACGACCCTGCCACCTCCGCTGCGGCCCATACGCCGCCCTCCTCCACTCTACCCACCGTCTATCCTTCTACCCGCGCCCCACCTCTGCTCTCGGTCCACTCCACTCTCCCCTGTGACCTCTCGTCCACTGCCGCCATGCCCAAACCTGCTACAAAAAAACAACACCTCACATATCTTTAGGCTTTGCATAATATTGCTTTGGGTTGGATTTTAAATGGAGTATGATATAAATAATAAAAAAATAAAAGAGAAGAATATTAATATATTGATATATATATATCTACATATATATATATATAAATATGTTAATTTCTCTAAAAATAAGACTTGTAATTTCTTTTATTAATAATATATATATATATATATATATATATATATATATATATATATATAGATTGGTATATAAATATTTTATATACAAATTTATATTTATATATATTAAACATTGATAAAATTTCGTAAAATAAGAGTTGTGTAAAAGAGGGGTTATAATGATTTAAAATATATATATATATATATATATATATATATATATATATATATATATATATATATATATATATATATAAGAATTATAGAAGGAGATTTTGTTTACCAGATAAAAAAAAAGGGGGAACATTTGGATTGAACGAGTATTTTAATTACGGAAGAGTTTCTCAAAAGTTTCAACCATCAACGCAAATGAGTAACTAGGAAAATGAAGAGGAAAATTAGACGTCTCCTATTATAAAGGACACTGGAAATAAACTTAAAGAAGCCATCACAGACATTCCATGTGAGGCCATTTAAATCTCAACTGTAGTTAGTAAACGCCCAATGGATAAAACATGAAGAAGAAAAACTAACATTGGAAAACACAGAGGAGAAAATGCGCGGCATTTTCCACCTGGGATAAGAGAACGAAGTAGATGAACCCTTCCGCCGATTTTGCTTAGGTACAAGATTAATTAATACATACATAGAGGAGAATCCTAGATCGGAGAAAACTAGGAGGCTGAGTCCAGCGAAGTAGTAAACCAGCCTGTGTGATCTGGACCATCCGAAAATTAGGAACAATGTTAAAATAGATACAGTGATAACTCTGATTGATGTAGAATATGAAGAAAGGACAGGATAAACATAAAGAAAACGTAGAAATCAAAAGAGAGAGACCGAAATATAAACAAACTAAATTTCAGAGAAATAGTTAAGGTGAGCGCAATAGAAATACAATCAAAATTAAGATCCAGAGAAAAGGAAGAGAGGGCAAACGAACTGTCTTGTCAAGAATGCTAAGTTCGAAGTAGGAGTATATTTCAGGAAACAAGGAAGAAGGCAGACAAATGTGCTTTGCTGAAAAATAACCCAATAGGGAGATCATGAGTCAGTCTAGTAGGAACAAGGCGTCGTGGGAATTTGTTAATCTATTAGGAAACTCCGTAAGTAGTATAGTGTTGAGTAATTCCCACTTACGCCGTAAGGCGTTATGCTGCCGAAATCTACCAAGATTTAGGGATAGGAACCTTGATAATATAAACCTTGTAGCGATGTTAACGGCATTGTAGAGACCCCCTTGTTGGACTGTGTGCATCCAGATGAACGCAATTGTACTTTGTACCCCGCTGACAACTGTAGAATTTTCGCCTTGAGCGTACACCGCCGAGCATGGTTACGCATGCGAGGGGGTTTCTACGGAAGCGTGAGAAAATTTTTGATGTTTTGTGTCATAACCACATGATAGATGTGGGTATGACACATGTGATGAGTGTTGTGACCGCATGGAAAATGTGGGCATGACATTTGGTATCAGAGCCCTAGTTTAAACACTGGGCATATTTGGGCACGTTATTATTCCGCAACTTTGATTAATTAGTCTCTACCTTGTGTTGTAGGATGCCTCCCCGATGTGTTCGATGAGCGAGATCACGCCACACAGCATCTGTTGAGGTGCACAGCGATTCCTCAGCCAAGGGATGGGCACCCATAGTTATAGCAGCACCACCTGCATAACCTATACCACAAGCACCACTAGTACCATAGGCACCACCAGTATTGGATATAGGACCACAGATCTTACAGGCACTGCAGGCTATGTTAGAGAGGTTACCGCCAGTGATTCTTGAGCCACATGTTGAGCCTCATGTTGATCCACGAGAGGAGCCACGTAGGGAGCCACATGCTGAGTCATGTGTTGAGCCACGTGAGGAGCCCCGCATTGATCCACGAGAGGTGCCACGTGTGGAGCCTATCGTTGAGATCCCCGACACTACAGTAGAGGAGGTAGGGTCAGCCTCCTATGCATGGAGCAGGAGTCCTCCGAGACCTTTGAGACGAGATGAGATCCAGAGGGTAGAACAAGTACATCATGGATTGTATGAGGATGGTGTGGAAGAGCCAGTTGTGGGACTTAGAGACAGAGGGGACCCCATCAGAGATCTACTTAGGCTCAACCCACCCACTTTCGTAGGTGCTACAAAGGGAGCTGTGGCCGAGGCTTGGCTGATTAGTTTAGACAGGTGTTTCGCGTTGCGACCATATGGAAGCAACACGAAAGCACAAGTGGCAGTCCATCTTCTAAGGGATGCAACAGCTACTTGGTGGCACACTGAGGAGTGCAAGTGCTGACTTTCCGTGGATACACTCACTTGGGATATCTTTATAGAGCGCTTTAATGCGTGATATTTGTTAGAACATTACAGACAGCGCAGGATCGATGAATTCCATGATTTATAGCAGAGGGGACTCACTGTTACTCAGTATGAGAGCTGATTCATTGAGCTTTCTCGTTACGCGGAATACCTCCATGACGAGAAAATCTTAATACACAAATTCATCAAAGGGCTGAATCACGAGATAGCAGGACCAGTTCGTAGGGCAGACCCTCAGACCATGAGCGAGGCTATTGAGAAGGCCCTTATATCAGAGGAAATTCAGGGACGAGGGTAGAATTCACGCCCACAGTATCAGGATCGTAATCCCCAACAACAACAAAACTTTCGTAGGCCTCAAAACACAATACAGAGAGGAGGATATAACTCTTCATCATTACCTCCTAGGCCTCCACAGCAGTAGCAACATCAGCAAAAATCTAAATTCGAACAGAGGGGTCAGGGAGGATAGAACCGTGGTTGGCAGCAGGGTTCACGCAGAGATCAGAGACCGCAGGGTTCATCGGCAGGACCCGCAAGGTCCCAGCAGTCTTACAGAGGCTCACAGGGGTCCACAGGATGGACTGGGCAACAACAATCAGGCAGAACACAGTCAAGGCAGTTACAGGCTAGAGGACCGTGTTATGTGTGTGGTGGAGCAGGGCATTTGGCTAGAGAGTGCCCGCAGGGATATACAGTAGGGGGACAGCCCTGATCAGGAGGATTTGAGTAGACCGTAGGTGACGTGGGCAGATCCCAGATCCCACCACATGTTTGCAGCAGTTGATAACCGCTAGGCTGATTTCTAGGCCTCAGTCATCGAGGCAGCAGGTACGATTGGAGACTCCCCCATCTCTATCCTTTTTGACTCAGGAGCTACTGACTCCTTTCTGTCTACATCATTAGTGGAGCGTTGCAGGCTGGTGGCTTCTAGGCAAGACATTAGGTGGGAGGTTGAGTTGGCCTCAGGGGCCAGGATGTCAGTAGATACCTTGGTTAAAGACTGCAATATCACATTAGGATCCTTCACTACATCATGTGACCTTAGGGTTATGCCATTAGGATCTTATGGTGTAGTTCTGGGTATGGATTGGCTTGCGACACATAGAGCCAAGCTAGATTGTCGCCAGAGGATGATTAGCTATTAAGACGATCATGGTTCGCCGGTTGAGATAGTGGGCATTCAAAAGCCCATGGTTGTTCATATGATATCCACTCAGCAGCTTAAGCGCTGTATGCGGAAAGGATGCCAGATGTTTTCTATTACGGTCAGTGATAGAACAGAGGATGAACCTGAGGCTAGTTTAGATGATCACCCTGTCCTTAGAGAGTTTGCTGATGTATTTCCACCGGAATTACCAGGTATGCCTCCATGTAGAGAAGTGGACTTCCACATCGACTTAGTGCCGGGTGCAGAACTGATATCCCGTGCACCCTATAGGATGACTACACATGAACTCACCAAACTTAAGCTGCAGTTAGAGGAATTACTTGAGAAGGGGCACATCCAACCTAGCATTTCACCATGGGGTGCACCGGTCATCTTCGTGAAGAAGAAGGATGGGTCTCTTCGATTATGCATGGACTACAGGTAGTTGAACAAAGTGACGGTGAAGAACCATTATCCTCTGCCTAGGATTGACGACCTTTTTGATCAGATGTAGGGAGCCAGAGTGTTCTCAAAAATTGATCTAAAATCAAGGTATCACCAACTGCGCATCACAGAGGCAGATATCCATAAGACTACTTTTCGAACCAGATATGGTCATTACAAATTCACAATGGTACCCTTCGGGTTGACAAACGCCCCTGCAGTGTTCATGAGTCTCATGAACGGGGTGTTCCGTACTTACCTAGACCAGTTCGTGATCATATTTCTAGATGATATTTTGATTTATTCACGGACTGAGGAGGAGCATGTGGAGCACTTGCGTCAAGTTTTGCAGTGATTACGAGAGCAGCAGCTTTATGGCAACTTGGCGAAGTGTGCCTTCTTTAGGATAGAGGTGCAGTATTTGGGACATATTTTATCAGGCAATGGCATCTCCATAGATCCATCTAAAATCAGAGCAATTCAGGAGTGGCCGGTACCCACCAATGTGACAGAGGTCAGAAGCTTTATGGGGTTAGCCAGGTATTATCATCGGTTTGTCGAGGGTTTTTCCAAGATAGCACATCCCATTACTTCCCTTCAGCGAAAAGGGAAGGGTTTCATATGGACCGAACAGTGTGAAAAGGCCTTTGGAGTCCTCAAGGAGTGTCTTACCAGTGCTCCTATTTTAGCGGTGCCAGATCCTACAGAGGAGTTTGTAGTTTGCACAGATGCATCATTAGAAGGTTTGGGAGCCGTGCTTATGCAGGGTGGTCGAGTGATCGCATAAGAATCACAAAAACTGAAGACACATGAGTTAAACTACCCTACTCACGACTTAGAGCTCGCAACAGTTATTCATGCTTTGGTCCGTTGGAGACACTTTCTCTTAGGTCAACACTTTGAAATCCATTCGGATCATCATAGCTTGCAGTATATCTTTACACAGCCAAACTTGAACACTCGCCAACAGCATTGGATGGAATTCTTATGCGAATATGACTTTGAAATCCACTACATCAAAGGGAAGGAGAACGTGGTCGCTGATGCCTTGAGTCGAAGGCGCCACGAGATCCTGACCCTGACTTTGAGGGTGGACTTGAGAGATCGCATCTTACAGCATCTCCCGGAGGACGAGTGGTTTCTTGAGGTACAGTAGGCAATACTAAATTAGAAGGCCCTTGAGGGCAAATTTGCAGGATATACCCTTGAGTTTGATGGTATGCTTCGACATCGGCAGCGCATCTATGTACGCCATGCAGGTAATCTTCGTATAGTAATCCTATCAGAGGCTTATAGAGCACCCTACGCAGCACATCCAGGAGTGAAGAAGATGCATGCTAATTTATGACAGCTTTATCATTGGGCTGGAATGAGGCGTGACATTGCAGAATATGTTGCTCGTTGCCTAGAATGTCAGAGGGTCAAGGCCAAACATCAGCATCCAGCAGGACTGTTGTACCCTCATGAGATACTTGAATGGAAATGGGACACCATTTCTATGGATTTTATTGTTGGTCTACCTATGTCATCATGTTGCCATGATGCTATTATGGTGACAGTTGACAAGCTGACCAAAGTGGCTCATTTTTCACCGATATGCACAACGTACAATGCACCATCTGTGGCAAAGGTGTTTCTTGATCAAATTGTTAGACTTCATGGGGTACCTCACCGCATTATATCTGATAGAGACTCCGTATTTACTTCATCATTCTAGAGAGCCTTACATCAGGCGTTGGGCACACAGCTCAACTTCAGTTCAGCCTACCATCCGGAAACTGACGGACAAACAGAGAGAGTTATCCAGGTGTTAGAAGACATGCTTCGCATGTATGTTATGGACCATCAGTCTAGATGGGAGGAGTACCTATATCTGGTTGAATTCGCCTACAATAATGGGCATCACAACTTGTTGGGTATGCCTCCTTTCTAGGCTTTATATGGCAGACCATGCAGAACACCATTGAGTTGGGATCGGATAGAGGACAGAACAGCCATCGGTCCAGAGGTTCAGAATATGGAACAGCAAGTCAAATAGATTAGACAGATACTTCAGGAGGCACATGACAGGCAGAAGAAGTATGCCGATGCTAAGAGAACAGACTGAAGCTTCTCTGTGGGTGATAGAATATTTCTGAGAGTGCGACCGCACAAGAGTCCAATCCGTTACGGGAAGGGCTCTAAGCTCGCACCTCAATTTGTAGGACCTTTTGAGATCCTGGAGTGGATAGGACCTGTAGTCTATCATCTAGCCTTGCCACCTAGCCTGTCACAAATCCACGATGTATTTCATGTCTCAGTTTTATGTCAATATATTTCTGACCTATCTCACGTGTTGGATTGGAGTGCTCTTCAGGTAGAGGCAGACGGACAGCTGGTGTTGGAGCCAATTCGCATATTGGCTCGTCAGACGCTGGCCCTTCGAGGTCGAGAGCTGGACTAGGTTAGGGTCTAGTGGGACCTATACAACGAAGTCACAGCTACATGGGAAGATGCAGAGAGACTGAAGACCCTTTATCCTCACCTTTTTGACGACTTCTAGGAGGAAGTATAGTCTTAGGGGGAGAGGATGTGAGGACCACCCTTTTTACTTCTGTTCTTGTGACTATTTACATTACTATTACTGATATTGTTTTTATTTGTGGGATAGTAGTTCCCGAATTTGTCAAACTATTAAACTTTATTTTGATTACGGAAAAACTAATTGGGTGATGTTTGGATAAGTTTACATTTTAGAAAAGTTAATTAGGTGATGATGGAAAATTGTAATATGATTTCATTTATGCTATTTAGAACTATGTCATGATAATGCATGTTTTTTTTTAGTTGCTTCGGCTATGATGATTATATGTGAAACTGATCTTGCAATTTAATGTGCAGGAATTTACTAATCAAACCACAGATTTCGGAGATCATTCCGCACCTTGTTATTGTTATTCCCTGTTAAGTTGATCTAGTTCAACGAAGAACCAAGATCACTCTGTGTTTGATGTGGTGTTGTAATGTGGTCTTTCATAAGGTCGAATGGGTTGGTCTACCCTCTTGTAACACTGACTTATGATTTGTGTTGTAAAAAGGTTGAATTTGAATTTCTTTTCTTTTATTTAAATTCTTGAGGCCTTTTCTTGTATTTTAACATGACCCTAGGTGTCTTGAGTAGGTTAAAGTTGACCCTGGGTTATACCCCATGGGTCCAGGGCCCCATTTGGCATGGGTAACCCTTGAGTAACCTCCATAAGGTCATCTTAACCTCACCCTGAAGTTAAGTGGCGAAAATTGGAGGTATGGGGGGGACATGACGGGTTGTACCAACACCCAACCCATCCCTCTTCAATCCCCAAGGTAAGAGATGACTACAAACCCATCCATTATAGAAGGATTGACTTGAAGTCACCCTCACCATTAGTGAGATTCCCCATGAGTTGTGGGGTCATCCATGATGAAGGAAGGAAGAAGAGGCATGGGTCACTTGTCTTTTCCTCCTTTAACTCCTTTTATTTCTCCCATGCGTAAGAGAAATGACATGAGGAGAGGGATAAGGAGTACTCTAGGGATGGGTGAGTGACATAAGCCAACACTCATCCCTTGGGACATAATAGTGGTTTTGGGAAGAGTGAGGAGGTGACAAGTGTCACCTCCCCATTCCTCTAAACTAAAAGGATTTGGGTTATTTGAATTCCATTTTGGAATGGGAAGGGAGTTAGTTGAATTTTGGGGAGAGTTTTATTTTTATTGCAAAATTAAGAAAGTTAGCTTTTGGGGAGAGGAAAAGGAGGAGGGAGTGGGTGGCTTAGGTTGGAGAAGATCTCAGTGGAGCTTTACAACAACTTCATCCTTGAAGGGCTTTGTAAGGTTGGTTTGTTTTACCTTTCTTTCATATAGCTGATTATTGTATGAAAAGTATGTGAAAGTGTTTATTTGCTGTGCTTTGTTTTGTTTTTGTGAGAATTGTTGTCGGGTTGTTGACAGAGCTTCTCCCACTTGGGAGAAATGCTCATCAAGTTTGGGGTAGGGGAGGAGTGATCCTCCTCGGGTGCATGCCTGGGTTCTTCTTTCGGGATGTTGAAAGCCTTGAGGGCATGTATTTGTGACTGGTTCTTTGACTTGAGAGTCAATTACAGATTTCTTGAAAAATTTTGAGATCAAACTTGGTTTGAGGCCAAGAGAAATTGTGTTGGTTATATTATCTATAAGGGTGACACTCTGGAGTCGAGTGTGTCCACTCTCTTGCCCCTTGTAAAGCTCACTGTTGTTGAGTTTTCGTGTTGTGTAATTTACCCATGGGTGTTTGTGTGTTTTGGGTTTGTTGTTGTTCCCTGTTGTGAAGTGGATTGCTTGAGTTACCCAGGTGTGAGTATGATTCTCCCTAGCTCGGGGGTGACCCTCTTGCGAGTCTATGGTAGGGAGGAGAGCTAGATGAGTGGTGTCTTCTTCTTTGTTTGTCTTTGATACGCAGGTTTCCTCTTGAAGCTTATGGTTGGAATTTGGAGGAGTGCTGTATTTAGGGAGAGTACATTTCATCCTTGCTATAAGAAGAGTTTTGTTCTTTGAGCTACATCCTGTTTAAGTTCATTATGGAGGGATTCTCTCCCTCTGAAGTTGTAACAAATTATTGTCTGGAAAGGAGAGAAATTCTTCCCTTCAGTATTGTTGTTGTGTATGGTTTTGCAATTATATTATGAAGTTGTAACTTATTACCAAGTTATATTATCAAGTTGTAAAAATCAAATTTGTGTTATTAGATAAATTAGTGAAAATATTAGTTCTTTGTAAATTCATGAAGATGTAACTTTGCTATTTTATGGAAATGGAAATTGGGATAAAAAGAAATTTTAGAAGTATAACTGTAGTTATCTCCTACTTATTGCTTTAGATTAAATCAGATCAAGAAGGAAAACAAACTTAAAATATTCCTTGTATGAAGATTAGTAAAGATTGTTAAATTTGGGTGATGCATAGAATATTCGATTGTATATAAAATTTATTGAAAAGTTAGTTCGTTAAATAGAGATTACTATAGATTGATTCATTTAGTGATGCATTGATATGGCAATTGCATATACATTATAAAGTTAAATCATTGTTTATCCTACAAAATTCTTTGTCCGTTACCATTAATAATATTGTAATTTTACTAACCTTAATTAGGAGATTAAATGGGAGAAATTGTGATTATATATATATAAATGTTTTTAATAAATTATAAATTGTTTATAAAAATAAAAGTGAAATTTATTTGCATTGTTTGTGCAATGGAAAATACATATGCAAAGAAATAGAATATTGTATTCTCTGTTTTTTTTTTTTATATTTAAAAAATATACAGAGAGGGAAAATAAATTTAACAATATAAAGAATAAAAAAAAAATTAAAATTAAGAGGCGTGGGGGTTTTAACCCCCACCGCAAGTGTTGTATTGGGTGTGGGAGGGGTGGAGCCCCCACCCACACCCCACGTAGAAGATTGTTAAATTTGGGTGATGCATAGAATATTCGATTGTATATAAAATTTATTGAAAAGTTAGTTCGTTAAATAGAGATTACTATAGATTGATTCATTTAGTGACGCATTGATATGGCAATTGCATATACATTATAGAGTTAAATCATTGTTTATCCTACAAAATTCTTTGTCCGTTACCATTAATAATATTGTAATTTTACTAACCTTAATTAGGAGATTAAATGGGAGAAATTGTGATTAAATATATATATAAATATTTTTAATAAATTATAAATTGTTTATAAAAAAAAAGTGAAATTTATTTGCATTGTTTGTGCAATGGAAAATAAATATGCAAAGAAATAGAATATTGTATTCTCTATTTTTTTTTTTATATTTAAAAAATATACAGAGAGGGAAAATAAATTTAACAATATAAAGAATAAAAAAAAAAATTAAAATTAAGAGGGGTGGGGGTTTTAACCCCCACCGCAAGTGTTGTATTGGGTGTGGGAGGGGTGGAGCCCCCACCCACACCCCACGTAGTGGGATGTGGGTGGGGGCTCCGCCCCTCCCCACACCCCCGCTACCCACGCTACACCCCCGCCACTCTGCACCCCCCGGCCAGCATGCCGCTACACCCCGCGACCAGCATGCTGCTACACCCCACCACCTAACAAATACCGTAGATGGCTTAGGCCGTGAACCCACAACCTTCCCCTACGCGGCTGTTGTGCCACCATACTCCGCCGCTCCGCCATTGCCTCTGCGGCCGTCGCGCTGCCACGACCCTGCCACTTCCGCCGCGGCCCATATGCCGCCCTCCTCCACTCCGCCCACCGTCTGTCCTTCTACTCGTGCCCCACCTCCACTCCCGGTCCACTCCACTCTCCCCTGTGACCTCTCGTCTGCTGCCGCCATGCCCAAACCTGCTACAAAAAAACAACACCTCACATATCTTTAGGGTTTGCATAATAGTGCTTTGGGTTGGATTTTAAATGGAGTATGATAGAAATAATAAAAAAATAAAAGAGAAGAATATTAATATATATATATATATATCTACATATATATATATCAATATGTTAATTTCTCAAAAAAAAAAAAAAAACTTGTAATTTCTTTTAAGAAAATTAATATATTGATATATATATATATATCTACATATATATATATAAATATGTTAATTTCTCTAAAAATATGACTTGTAATTTCTTTTATATATATAGATTGGTATATAAATATTTTATATACAAATTTATATGTATATATATTAAGCATTGATAAAATTTCGTAAAATAAGAGTTGTGTAAAAGAGGGGTTATAATGATTTAAAAAATATATATATATACAAGAATTATAGATGGAGATTTTGTTTTACCAGATAAAAAAAAGGGGAACATTTGGATTGAACGAGTATTTTAATTACGGAAGAGTTTCTCGGAAGTTTCAACCATCAACGCAAATGAGTAACCAGGAAAATGAAGAGGAAAATTAGATGTCTCCTATTATAAAGGACACTGGAAATAAACTTAAAGAAGCCATCACAGACATTCCATGTGAGGCCATTTAAATCTCAAATGTAGTTAGTAAATGCCCAATGGAGAAAACATGAAAGAAAAATAGAAGAAGAAAAACTAACATTGGAAAACATAGAGGAGAAAATGCGCGGCATTTTCCACCTGGGATAAGAGAACTAAGTAGATGAACCCTTCCACCGATTTTGCTTAGGTACAAGATTAATTAATACATATGTAGAGGAGAATCCTAGATCGGAGAAAACTAGGAGGCTGAGTCCAGCGAAGTAGTAAACCAACCTGTGTGATCTGGACCATCCAGAAATTAGGAACAATGTTAAAATAGATACAGTGATAACTCTGATTGATGTAGAATATGAAGAAAGGATAGGATAAACATAAAGAAAACGTAGAAATCAAAAGAGAGAGACCGAAATATAAACAAACTAAATTTCAGAGAAATAGTTAAGGTGAGCGCGATAGAAATACAATCAAAATTAAGATCCAGAGAAAAGGAAGAGAGGGCAAACGAACTGTCTTGTCGAGAATGCTAAGTTTGAAGTAGAAGTATATTTCAGGAAATGAGGAAGAAGGCAGAGAAATGTGCTTTGCTGAAAAATAACCCAATAGGGAGATCACGAGTCAGTTTAGTAGGAACAAGGCGTCATGGGAAGATGTTAATCTATCAGGAAACCCCGTAAGTAGTATAGTGTTGAGTAATTCCACTTACGCCATAAGGTGTTATGCTGCCGAAATCTACCGAGATTTAGCAATAGGAACCTTGATAATATAAACCTTGTAGTGACATTAACGGCATTGTAGAGACCCCCTTGTTGGATTGTGTGCATCCGAATGAACGCAATTGTACTTTGTACCCCGCCGACAACTGTAGAATTTTTGCCTTGAGTGTACACCGCCGAGCATGCTTACGCATGCGAGGGGGTTTCTAGGGAAGCGTGAGAAATTTTTTGATGTTTTGTGTCATAACCACATGATAGATGTGGGTATGACACGTGTGATGAGTGTTGTGACCACATGGAAAATGTGGGCATGACAGTATGTAGGCAGTCTAGAATACGAAGGAAGTTTCCAGTACACAAGCATAGATGATCCACCCCATCTTCTTCATCTTCTCTCATCTTCCGTCTTCTTCTCTTTGATTAGCTCAAGCAGGAAGTAGACTATGTGTATATTGAAAGCTCAAGCACTTTAACCAATCAAGAATAAGCCAGAAGCTATTTGTCTACATGTTTTAAGCCAACATTTCCTATAGTATTTTATCAACATATTTAGCCTTCAACAAGATGCAGCTTTCCTCTTAACAAGGCCCTAGCTTAAATCCATCTAAGAGAACCTAAATTTGGCAAGAGAACGTGATGATAGTATCTTTGTTTTATCTTTTGATTTATCTTTTTGTCCCTTTTCTATGCCTAATCAAGACTGCCTTGATTTATCTATATCTTGGTATGTTGCAATGAAGTAAGGAATGGGGCATGGTCATATTGCTTTCATATGCTGTGTCTACGGGATGATCTTATTCTCTTCCTAAGCATATTGGTATCTTGTACATGTTGGGATTAGCATCTTACATGTCAATATCTCTAGTATCTGAGAAGTTAAATAGTCTATTATGCACTTGAGACTATTCTGTGTCAAGACTAGCTCCATACATATAAATAATAAGGTGTCACTGTGTGTAGTGTAGAAAAACTCAAACCATTGCTTGTAGCATCAAAGTCCATCTCAAAACACTAGCTGCTATTCATATCTTATGCATGTTGGCTCAACATCTTGACCTCATGCATTCAGATGAGATTGTAGCATGCTAGTTTTGCATTGGATATCTTGACACCTTGGTCTTCTATACCCTAGTGCATAACATCGACATGCTATATCAAACATAAGGATTGCATTTCTTTTCATTTTTGAGCAATTACTTTTAAAGCTACACATCGCACCATCTATTCATCCCATTATTCATCTATATAGTCCTCAACCAAGATCAATCATCTCCCTCCATCATCTTTTTCCACATCTCTTATCTTGCAAAACAAGTGTGCTAGGCATACATAGGTCTATCACATATCATATCATTACCATTTACATATTTGCATTATCATACATTTCTATTCATATTATTTGCATAAACTTCCATACATAATCCATGAAAAATATAAATACAACATGCATAACCATCATAATACCAACACTGCGTCTATTACAACATCATGGAGATAACCAACATGCCATCATATATATATACATGTGTCAATATACAAGTGTCTACATATACAAGCTGAGCCATAAAGAATGTATGTACAATCATCTCTAGGCCTCATCATGATACAACATAATATACATAAAAAAGGCAGCCCTAGTGACTACTGGCAGCTCCCTCACCCTGACCGTCACCACTAGGTCCTACACCTATCCCCCTATCTCTCTGTGGCCCCATCATTGATGCTATAGATCGAGATCCACATGCCTCCATGAACCTGAAGCTCCTGATCTACTCTTGAAGGTAGGGTGCCTCTACTCTACTGGCACAACTCCATAGTACAACCCCCTATAATGCTCTACCTCACCTTGTAATCTCTGCAGCTCTACCTATACCTATGTCAATTGTGTGGCCAAATACATCATAGCTCCATCTGTACCCAATGCAGCCACTACTCTATCCCGATCGCCAGTCATCACCTATAACTGCTAGACAACTGTATCCCTCTCTATCTATAAACCATCTCTCTCAATCCTCATCACCTGCATTTGTTATATAGCAGTATCTCACTCTAATCTCATCATCTACTCGCTCTACCTAGCTGCATCTCTCTCTCCTATCACCCTCGCAAGTGCACTATCATCCTGGCCATCCTTATCCTGCACTCTAACCTGTAACTAAGCCTGGTATGTCTGAGCCTGAGCCCTAGCATGCCATAAGCCAATCATTTCCTGGTGTCTATCCAACTCCACTCTCCTCAACCTCATCTGAGTCCGCTACCTCCATCTCCTTTCCTCTCTAATCCTCCTCCGCAACTACTGAATCCCAACATCATCACCTCCTAATAGCTGTCCCTAAGGTTGTGCAAGTATCTAAGGCTATCCTTGCACCTGTCCTTGTATCTGTATCCTTGGAGCTGTTGGTACAACAACCTACACTAGTGGAGCCCATCATCTCCTCCTCCTGACTAGTCTCTCCATCCCTATCTCTCCTATCTCTCCAACCCGCATCAGCCACATCTGTCTCGCTATCACCTAGTATGTATCATAATCTAGTAGCATGCCTAGATCTGCAAGACTCTATCCCCACTTCCATACAACTAGCTATAGCCCCTCTCTCTTTGCCAAAACTATGTCAACCACTACCTCCGACCCCCAATCAAACACCTCCTGTCTATTTCTCCCAAAAATGGCATCACCAACTAGTACTGCATGTGGTAACCAGAACTGTCTCAAAACCCTCTCAGGCAAATAACACTCTATATTTTATATCCCGTGTCCAAAAATATATCTCGCCTACCTAGCATAGACAAGCTCAATATCCTCCTCATCCCATCTCTCACATCCCAGCCATGGTCTCCATATAAATCTATCTACCTCATCCAACATCCTCTGCTAGTACACTAGTCCTCTACACTCTTGGTATGTCAAAGCTCCTCTATACATCCTAGTATAAGGCTCTCCTACTACTCTAACCACCCATCCATTTGGTCTTGTCACTAGAATATGCTCATATGCCCACACATACAAAATTGTAACTCCTGCAGACATACTAGCCCCGAACATATATACACAATCATGTAGGAAATGATAGAGTTGTCCAAGTATACACTCTTCCCATGCATATCTCATCCCATAGGAGAACATCCCCTCCATCACTATCAACCATCCTAATGGAAACCCTCTCGCTAACCTGTCTCCAACTATCCATATGATAATAGCTACTACCACTCACTACAGTCTGTCACATAACCCCTCCATCCTTGCCATAGGAATCTCTAAGCCCTTTGCTCCAATGTTTGGTGTCTCAAACAATCTCCTGAATGCAGCTGGACCCATGTTAGGATCATAATCCACCCTATCTCCATCAATAGGAATGCACAAAATCTAGAATACATCCTCTAGTGTGATCATGGCCTCTCCTGTTAGCAACAAGAAAGAACTATGATCACTCATTCATCGCTCCACCATCGCCATCATCAATCCTCGATGGGCTTGCACTGACTCCAATCTAGACACATGCTCTAATCTAAGGATCTCTAACACTAACCGATCCTCTGCATCTAGCAATCTCACCAGCCGCAAATCCCTAGGATGTGGCTCTCATGATAACAAAGGTGGTAGTATATCCTACATCATTTCACTCATCATGTCAATCCCTTGCACTACATACAATTGCTATAAAACTAGACTATTTTCCTGCTATGCCTACTTCTATCTACTGTAAGAGACTCATTTTTCTATATGCGCTTATTTGTTGATCTCATGCGACCTGTTTTCCTACATGCACTTATTTCTCTCTTGTATGCGACCTAATTTTCCTATGCGACTGCTTATTGACCAAGTGTGAGCTATATTTGTATATGCATATACTTTTTGCCTCTAAGCAATCTCTATCATGTAAGTGAGCATCTTTTCTTTACAAGCGAGCTAAACCTATATATGTGCCTACTTTTAGCCCATAAGTGACTTGCTTTTATCTATATGCACATTTTTCCTATGTTTGTCTAAGCTGACTGGAAGCAACCTGTTATCCTATACATGACCAAGTCGTGCCTATAAGCAACCTCAACTAACTTAAGTGACTCATTTTTCTTCCTAAGTGACCTGAATTGCCTATCCTAAAACCTAGTCGCTTATGGTGATGTGTGTGCATTTATGACGCTTCTAGCCTATCAAAATCACACTTTTAGCAAAAGTTTCGATACATACTAGTATTCCTACTCCCTCTGGTCATCCATGTGTCCTAACTCGCTCAGCATGATGATCTCTACGTGGAATCACCATCCTGATAGCTCTCTAACTCTCGTCGCACAACAACTCTAAAGAGCTCTAGATCCCTCTAGATTTCTGAACACAACTAAGCACAAATGAGCCTATTTACCCTTGAAGGACCTACTGATAGCCCCTATCCAAACCCTAATTCTTCTATGCCAAAGCCTATTTTTCTTCTGCATCATCTCATTTTTCTCCCACCGAACCCCTATTTTCTTCATGTTAACCTCGTTTCCTAGTTTTTTCTTTTATTACAAGCCAACCTAGCTCTTCCTTGTTAGCCTGCTTACCTCTCAAGGGGGCATCACTTGCCAGTTACACTAGGGCATAACTTTGTTACTCGAGTGAATTATCATATTTTCTTTGACATAATTCTCTCATGAACATTGTATCAAAGAGGGGCAAAATGTAGACACCCAAAATTGACCTAATTATCACTAGAATTCAAATATTGCATTATCCATCATCTGCATTGGTCTAACACACTTGAGCAATATCCCTAACACATCTATTTCTTCTATTAATTAAATAAATTTATATTTATTTAATTAATTCATTAGCTATTTCCTCTAAGCTATAATTAAACAATCTTTAATTATTTAATTATCTTCTTTCTATCTATTTTAATTAAATAAAACTTATTTATTTAATTAAAAATTCTTTCACAAACCCACTTCCCAATTAATTAAATAAATTTTATTTATTTAATTAATTTCTCTTATCATTCATCTTAATGAGCCGACATGTGTGCCTCTTTTATTTAAAAACATGTGTGGTACTACATCTTTTATTTAATATATTTCACATGTAGTGCTTTTTATGTACGCAATCACACATAAGCCTTATCTTCCCTCCACTTGTCATGTTCACATTCACCTATGTCTATCATTTAATCTTAGCCATTGACATAGCCACCAAATCTCCACAATTGATTGATTTTGGTTGAGTTATATATAAACACCCTCTCATTCCATACTACATATATCTAGTATTCATATAGCATCTACATTATCATCCTAAGCATATTGAGCACTTTAGCATCTATCTAGCATATTAGTTTTATCATCCATCCATCATGGCAGCTTTTATCTTCATACTTGTTCATTGTTGAAGAAGCAATCCACATCATAAACAAGGAATCATACAATCTAGGTGATAATGTTCTTGAATTGCATGCTTTATTTTCATTTGGATTAGATTCTTTGATGATGGTAGAGTTAGGTTTTCATGGCTATGCTTGATCTTATTAACCTGATTTTTTACTTATCACACCATCAAATGAAATGGATCATTTTTCACAAATCTTACCAGATGCATTATCTCCAAATCTAACCAGTCCTCCATCATACTTTTCCAAACTTATAAAATTACTTTTGTCAGTAGTCATGTGATGTGAGCATCCACTATCAATAATCCATTCATCCTTATCTTTCTCAACTTGGACAGCTAAAGCACTTTCTTCCCCTGGTTTTTCTTCCTTCACACAACTAGTAGAATTAGTAGACACATGATCTTCTTTAATAGAAATAAGAAGACATTCATTTGCACTAGTACTAGCATCATTAGATTCATCATTAGTCACACCTTCATCATCAAAATCTATGACATAGTATCATTTCTTTGGAACTCTAGGTCTTCTCTTGTATATTTTCTTATTTCTTTCAATTCTTTTAGGATATCTAGAAGCATAATGACCTACCTTACCACAAGAGAAACATTTGAAAGGTAATTTACCTTTGAACTTACCAGAACCTCTTTGCATCATGTCAACAAAGTTAGCTTCAATTTCATCAAAGTCATCATCCATTTTATATTTCTCAGCTCTGGAAATCTTTTCTGAAGTACTGGCTTTGAAAGTTGATTCAACTTTTAGAAGAGCATCACCAAATTCTCTCATCTCAAAGGCTGTAAGATTTCCAAGTAACTGATCTCTATCAATAGTTTTCACAGTCATAAATTCTTCAATAGCAACCACCTTGTGACTACAGGATTTTGGTAGTGATCTGAGAATTTTCATCACAACTTCCTTATCAATGAGAGTTCCTCCCATGTCTTTTATTCCAGTGACAAGTTCATCAACTCTTTGCATAAAGGCTGTTATGTTTTCATCTTCATTCATCTTTAAACCCTCATATTTAACTTTTAGGATCTGTAGCTTGGCTTCTCTTATAGAATCACCTCCTTCATACAAATTTTTCAGCTTCTCCCATACCTCATTTGCAGATTCAAGGTCCACAACTTTTGTCAATACTAAGTCACTTAAGGAACTTAATAGAGCATCCTTTACTTTGACATCCATCTCATATTCTTTGATATCATTTTTAGTTGTCAAACCACCTTTAGGCATGACAAATTGTGATTGTGTACCTAGCCATACTTTATAAACAAGATAGAAGAGATGGATTTTCATTCCTACCTTCCAAAGAACATAATTTGACCCATCAAACTATAGAGCTTCCTTCTTATAAGAAATCTTGGATCTTCCTCAAGTTGTTAGGGTTTCTTCAGAGGAACTTGGCTCTAATACCAATTCTTGAACTACACTAGACAATTGAGAAGGGGGGGTGAATCCGTTGTCCTAAAACTTTTAACCAATTTCAATCATCAACTCATCAATCACTTATATTCAGATATAACCATGAAATCATAAAATGAGAAGCTCAACATAAAAGCATAATCAACATAGGAGACACCAAATTTTTATGTGGAAAACCCTAAAAGGGAAAAACCATGGTGGGTGTTAGCCCACAAAAATACATAAGTTATATCAATACCAAAAATTAGAGGCTCACTACCCAAATTGCTCACTACAAAGAAAGGCTCACTGCCTATGGATGGCTCACTACCAAAGGGTTGAACTGAGATAACATCATCTACTTCATGCAAAGGTTCAGTTACATTGAAGTACAAACACCTCTGCTCTGCTCTGCTACTTTACTTCACTTTATCTTTGTATCTTCACTCTTGGGATACATTTTCACGACTCAATTACAAGTATTTATACACTACATCAACCTTAGAATGATCATCAATGTTTGCATTACAATCATCAACCATTGGAATAATCTCTAAGGTCAGCATTTCAACATACATAAAATAGGTCTAGACCTAATACAAATTTAGCTAAGGAAAAGATGTAAGAATGTGTGTGGATCATGCCACGCCTTAGCTGGGACTCAAAAGCAATCTTCCATGCTACAACACGCTATCACAATCTTTGATGCATCTTTGCAAGTGATGAATTCAACCAGGTTAGCCAAGATTGATGTTAACACAAGTATTCTCAAGAACACCTTATAATCTCTAGGAATAATCACACGATTGCTAGCAACTCTATCAATAAGATTCTTCAAACAGGAGCACAAGAACAACACTACCGGTCACTGTCATGAGTAAAAGATAGCTTGTGGACAACCAAATCACAAACCATTTCACTTGAAGGTATTTAACATCATCACAGACTTTCTTCCAAAACTGCAAACCAAAATACTTCAATGCAGAGGAATGTGAAGCAAAACACTTTCTCCCTGTCATCACCAAACACAAAAAAAGTTATTTTCACTCTAGTGAACATATCTCACTCAATTCTTCATACTAAAGGCTCAAACTTAGAATATACCATCTTCATACAGGCTTCTAAATAATTTCCAATCTACAAGTAAAGATACTCATTCTACAAAAAATGTAGAGCATTCTTCTGGGCTATTCTTCTACATGTAATACACTATTTCTACTGCAACACATTGTTATCACTAGAGGGGCTAATTTTCTCAATATTCTCAATAAAGTAAGAGCACAGTTGACACCAATGACAACAAAGATATGTTGACATCAATGAAAACACTAATTAGGCACATACTTGCAATAGAGTGTGCCAATAATTACAATGTCCACACTAGAAGGGTGGAGAAACATGGTTGGGTGTATGCAGATTTTTTTAGTTGCAGGCATCACCTCTGCATTCAATTTTCCATCAGGACCTAATCTATATAAGATAAACCTAGAGCCCTATAGAAACAATATGAGGGCAGTTATAAGGATTGTAGAAAAATCATGTTCTCAAGGAGAGCTAGTTATAGTACATATAGAGCATCGACCAAATTACCAGTACACATGTATAAATTTGACTTCACCCCAGAGTACCAATACATGATGGTCATGCTTAGTCAGATGAGAGGGTGACCAAATGTAGGCTATTTTGAGGACTAGATGTATGGCTTCATGAGGATGGTAGAATCCACCAATCAAGTTTTACAATGGGCAAGGCTTATCAGTGACAACCTTAATGAAGGCATGAAGAAACTTTGAGGTAAGACAAACATGTTTCATATGTCCTCCTATATAGTGTATGCATGTGCAACCCAAAGAACATTTGATGGTTTATAGACATTTGGCAGGGTTGGCATTGATCCTGGAGATGTAAATATCTGGGATCATTATCCACAACTAGAGAGGAGGGCATCCCTCCAACACTACAAGAGAGTTAATGACTACTTTCTTATGCATCTGATCTAGACAATGGAAGAGGACAGAGAAAAAATATTGAGCATGGAAGCTCAAGCGATGGTAGGCAGGAATGGAGCTTGGTGGTGTAGTCATGGTAGGAGGGTTCATAGAATGAACTATCTAGACTATATAACAAGAGTAAACACAACAGAAACAACTCAAAGAAATAAAGTGAATGCATATTTAGTCATTCAATATATCATAGAATTCAAATAGAGATCGGCCGGCAACATGCGGGCTTACAATTAGGGCTCACAGGCCTGATTACATACACGTGCAAGATAAAGCTTTGAGGCTCCTTCGCACAAAATCCAAACTATCAATCTTCTAAATTATCAAAACTATGTGAACTACATTCCTAAGGATCTATTACATCAATATATATCAAGTTTGGATCAATAGATTCCTCTGCGTCGGCCAAGGAAGATCACAAATTCTAAAGAAGAGATGAAATGTGTGTACACAGATAGGTCGGACCTAAATGCATAGAACACTTCAAGAAAATGAATGGAATGATGTGCAGATCTCCTAGGAAGGTCAGCCATGAACTAAAGATCATTGAATGATGTGTCATTAGGCTCCATTGATCAGGAAATGCTTCTAGAAGTTTCTCCTTCAACTAATTGTCTGCGATTATCTGGATGCTCTGCTCTGAGAAATAGTCAAACTTTTGATAGCCATATCTTTCCGGTAATGAAGGTCAAAAAATGTTACTGGACCAAAATATAGAATCTGCTTCTGATTGAACTACCTAAACTGAACTGGAAAATGAAAAGAAACAAACTGAACTGCAAATAAACTGAAATACAAATGTTCTTGGTTGATACAAGATTGCTCTTGAACTAGGGATGCTCTTTCATCAGACATCCGAGGTTATTGAAAAAGTGAGTCCTTCACTTTGCTGGGGCTAGGGGAGAACTGAGATGGTCCACCTTAGCCTAAGAAATCCATGATGAATCTTCTTCTAGTCTGCGTTTCCACTTCACAATATGTTCTTTGTATGGTCTTCCTCTAGTACTGCGTCCAACTCTATTGTCCAAAATGTCTTCAATCTTCTCCAGTGCTTGTTGTGGTAACTGCTTCTTCAAGTCTTCTTGCATGCTGTCACTAAACTATGATTCATGATACTAATAAAGGACTGTAATGTTGAAAATAGGTGAAATACCCAATGTCTCTGGTAATTCCACTTCATATGTATTCCCCGAATCAAATTTCCTAAGTATCCTATAGGGTCCAAACTTCTTCATCTTCAACTTGTTATATGTCCCAATTGGAAATCTTTCTTTTCTCAAGTACACCATTACTTTCTCTCCAACTTCAAATTCCTTATGTCTTTGCTTCTCATTATCCTTCTCTTTGTACTTACTATTCATATTCTCCAAATACTTCTTCACCTAATTATGTACTGCCTTCATGTGATCTACAAATTCTTCTGCTTTTGCACTCCTCTTCTTTTTTGTACTGATATCTCTTAATTCTGCAACTCCTCTAGCATTCACTTTGGTCACAATCTCAAAAGCTGTTCTTCCGGTATTCCTATTTACTAAATTATTATATGCAAACTCTAATTGTGAAAGAATCAAATCCTAGCTTCCTATCTTCTCTCCAACCAAACATCTCAACAAGTCTCCCAAACTCCTATTCACTACCTCCGTTTGTCCATCTGTCTATGGATGAAAAGTTGAACTAAGCTTCAAACCTATCTTCATCTTCTTCTAGTGTCCTCCAAAAGTATCCAACAAAATTTGTGTCTCTGTCTGAAACTATACTCTTAGGTAATCCATGCAATCTCACAATCTCCTTGAAAAATAGGTCTGCTACATCACTACATCAGTCGTCTTCTTACAAGGTATGAAATGAGCCATCTTTGAAACTCTGTCCACCACTACAAATATTGAATCATGTCCTCTCTGTGTCTTAGGCAATCCCATCAGAAAATCCATGCTTATGTGTTCCCAAGGTCTCTCCGGTACTGCCAAAGGTTTATACAATCCAGTATTCTAACTACTCCCTTTTGCAACTTGACAAACTCTACAACTCTACACAAATCTTCAAACATCCTTATGTATCTAAGGCCAAAAGTAGTTTTCACTCACCAAATCCATTGTCTTATCAATGCCAAAATGTCCTGCCAATCCACCACTATACTTCTGCTTTATTAAATTATCTCTCATTGAACTTCTAGGTATGCACAACTGACTTCCTCTGAACAACATATCTTCTTGAATAAAATAGTCCAACCACTTACTCCAATCTATCACAACAAACTCTCTGCATGCTTTCCAAGGTTCTAAAAAATTAGTGTCTCCCACATACATGTTCTTCAATTCATCAAAACCCAACACTTCAACTCTCATCTTTGTCAACAAGTTTGTTCTACTCAATGCATCAACAACTTTGTTTGATTTTCCACTCCTATGCTTCAACACAAAAGTATAACTTTGTATGAACTCTACCCATCTCATATGTCTCTGATTCAACTTACCTTGATTGTTCAAATACTGCAAAGCTTGATGATCTATATACAACACAAACTCCTTAGGCAACAAATAATGTCTCCACTTCTTTAAGGCTTGAATTATGGCATAGAACTCTTGATCATAAACTAAATATCTTCTCCTTGCATCATTCAACTTCTCACTAAAATATGCTACTGGTCTACCTTCTTGACTTAACACTGCTCCAATTGTGTTTCCACTTACATCACAATCTACTTGAAATACCTTATTTAAATCTAGTAATGCCAAAACAGGTTGCTCTATCACTTTCTGCTTCAACAACTCAAAAAATTTATCTGCTCCAAATGTCCACTTGAAATCCTTTCTATCACCTCTCATTGTCTCTGTCATAGGGTTACAAATTGAACTAAAATGTTTTATGAACTTCTGGTAGAAACTAGCGAATCTATGAAATGATCTAACTTCTCCAATGCTCTCCAGTGTAGGCCATTCAACAATTTCTTTCACTTTCTCAGGATCCATCTTCAATCCTTCCGCAAAAATCACAAATCCCAAATATACCAACTCTTCCTTCATGAAACTACACTTCTTGATGTTTATCAGCAATTTCTCTTCTCTCAACCTCTGCAAAACTTGTCTAATATGCCACAAATGTTCCTCTTTTTGTCTTACTAAAAATTAGAATATCATCTAAGTATACAATAACAAACTTACCCAAGAATTTCTTTAGAACTTCATTCATCAATCTCATGAAAGTACTTAGTGCATTTGTCAATCCAAAGGGCATCACTAACCACTCATACAATCCTTCATTTGTCTTAAAAGAAGTCTTCCATTCATCACCTTCTCTAATTTTGATCTAATGGTATCCACTCTTCAAGTCTATCTTTGTGAAATATCTTGCTCCACTCAAACAATCCATAATATCATCCATTCTAGGTAAAGGAAATCTATACTTAATTGTGATCTTTTTTATTGCTCTAGAATTAGTACACATTCTCCATTCTCCATCATTCTTATGTGCAAGAACTACAGGTACTGCACAAGGACTCAAACTTTTTCTGATCAAACCTTTCCTCAACAACTCTTGTATCTGTCTATTCAATTCTTCATTCTCTGTCGGTGTCATCCGGTGTGCTGCTTTGTTAGGCAAACTTGCTCTGGGTATAAGATCCATGTGATGACTAATACTCCTTATAGGTGGCAATCTATCCAGTACATTATCTAATTTGATGTATTCATATTCTATCAGTAATTCTCTTATCTCCTCTGGTTGTTATTCTTCAGTCTCTTTCTTTAATGTTTCAGGCTTCTTAGGAATCAAGGCATAACACATATTCTCATGTCTCAAACCATCTAGAAATTTCCTTCCATCTACCAAATAGATTCTGGCATTTCCACATACGTCACTCTTAGGGTCATCCTCTAAAGGAATCAAAGTAATTCTCTTTCCATTTTCTATTATAGTATATGTATTCTTTCTCCCATCATGTATATATTTTCTATCATACTGCCAAGGTCTACCCAACAAGATATGACAAACATCCATAGGCATAATATCACACAAGACATCATCATGATAAGATCCAATATGAAATTTCACCAAACATTGTTCACTCACCAGTACCTTATGATCATCCTAAATCCATGCTATCTGATATTGCTTAGGGTGTTTCAAATTTTCTAACTTCAACTTAGTCACCATCTCCTCTAAAACTAGGTTATCTAAACTACCACTATCAATTACAACTTTACAACACTTGCCTCATGATTTACATCTGGTTCTGAACAAACTTTTCCTCTGTGGTGGTTCCTCATTTGTCTCTATTTGAAATAGTGCTCTCCTCATCACAAGTGATTCCCCTTTCTTAGGTTTGCCAACTAAACATGGTTCACTTAGTTCAACAAGTTCTTCTTCAACATAGGCTGCTCTTCCACTATTTTCTATCCTCTTACTTGTACTACTTGAATTACATTTAAAAGCTTTATTTCCTTCACTTCCACACTTGAAACAAGTACCTCTGAATGTTCTCTTATCCCAATCCTCTTCCTTCTCTTCTGTATCCTTCATTCTGGTATGCACTAGCGTTTCCTCTCTGGTAAGAATTTATGTTATCTCTCTGATAAGCATTATTATCTCTGTCCTCCTTCTTAAATGGGTTGTCAAACTTGTTCTACTCTAGATATGATCTGTCTCTTTTGGAAAATGTCCTACCACTTTGAAATTTACCTCCTTTACCTCTCTGTCTTTGATCATACCTCTTACTCAGCTTCTCTTCAACCTTTAGGGCAAACTAATATGCTTTTTCCAAAGATGTCATCCTCACCAAGCTTAGTTCTTGAATGTTCAATCTCAGTCCATTGATGTATCTAGCCACTTTATCCTTGCTTGCTTCACTATGTCATGTCCTTATGATCATTTTATGGAATAGTTTACTGTACTCCTTCACATATTTCTCCTTTTGTCGCAAGTTTTGCAATCTTTTCAACAGTTCCAACTCACAGTCAACAGGTATACATTGATTCTTCAACTTTTTCACCATCCTATCCCATTTTCTAATCTTTTCTTTTCCTCTTCTATTTCTTTCCAACTAAACTTCTTTCCACCATATAGCAGCATGTCCTTTCAACTTTGTCTTTGCAAATTTCACCTTCTCTAGATCTTTAATTTCTTCATATTCAACGTATACCTCCATATCATTTATCCAGTAAATCAATTCTTCAGGGTTCAAATTACCAGTATAGTTCGTCACATCAACTCTAGGTCTCTTTTCAATCTTTGAAATAGCTCACAACATCTTTACTTGATCTGATTCTTCCTCTTCATCACCTTCTAGGGTTTCACTAGCTTGTTCAACAGATTGAAATTCTTCTTCCTCATCGCTTTCAACATTAGGTCTCGGTGTCAATCCTCTTCACCTATCTTCTTCAACAACATCCAATCAAATTTGCATTGTTTTCATTATCTCCATCATCTCATCTATTCTACTAGCCATTGTTCCAACAACAGCAACTCTCCTTGGTGGCATTCTTCCTAGGATTAAGTGTAAACTGCCTCAGGTTTGGCAATCGAGCTACAAGGTGACAATTGCCTCTCAATCAGTGATTGGTTGCAACACAAGTAACCTACCTCAATTTAGCGATCTGTCCACAACAAGATCTTATAGAATTCCCTCACCAACTTCACTCAATTCGCTCCCAAAGATTTGAACTTTCGCTCTGAAACCACTTGGTGTAGTCACAATAGGAGGGTTCACAGAATGAATTGTCCAGACTGTGCAGTAAGAGTAAACACTGTTGGGAATTAAGGTGTCTCAACCTTAGTAATTCCTTGCATTTATTATTGTAATGTAATTTATTTACTTAGCCTATGTTGTAATTTTGTTGCACATCCTATTTTGTCATCTAGTGTGAAGTGACACAATGAGTTCTCACTCCACTTGTAAGGTGACTAGGATGGTCAACTCACTCCATGTGGAGATAGGCATCCCTTTTGTGTGGTAGAGGTTTTCTACCATGTGTCAACATCTTGACTAGTGTGTAAGTGAATATTGACCAAAACAGTTATGACAGATTCCTATGACAGAATCTATGACATGTAAGAGTCAGAAATAGAAGGTTTTATGATAGGTGAAGACATGTGTCACAAGGCATCTTGGAAGAAGGCATCTTTGGGTGGCCCAAGGAGGGTTATGACATGTTGTAATGGAATATGCTATTTATAGCCTATTTATGACAGATTCTCTTACAACTGTAAGATATGATAGCTATGACGGATTCTATGATAATCGGTGGGTACGTAAGAGTATCTGTCATTGCCCAACTTGGGAATAGGTGACCTCTTTGGGATGGGGTGACTTGACAAGTGTCAGGAACATCCTATAGTGTTGGACAAGTGTCCATAGCCATGGGTTTTGGGCCATGAAGCCATGTTGGACGCCCATCTCAAGATAGAGCCATTTTTACCTTGTATTTTCCATATAAGTAGTGTATACACCTAAAAATGACATGACTCTACTTAAATAAATATTCTAAATATTTATTTCATCATTCACATTCCTCTTTCAATAAATAAATAAATTTATTTATTTATTTGATTCACTTCCTCCCATTTTATTAAATAAATTACATTTATTTAATTAATTAAATTCATCTACACCAACTTCATTCTTCTAAATAATTTAAAAAAAAATTAATTATTTAATTAAATCTTTCATTTTTCTAAACTTAAATAAAATGCAATTTTATTTAAATTAAATCTTAAATATCCACAAAAATAAAATATATTTAAATATTTTATTTATACCTCCAAATTATCTAAAAATAATTAAATAAATCTATTTATTTAATTATACTTTCTTATCTTCTAAAAATCTTTAATATCTTCTAAAAATATATTCCTCTTGTCATGCAAAAGCAAAAGCTGAGTTAAAGCAACTTTGCTCTTAAATTAGAAAAATAAATTCTAATTTAAGAAAAAAAAAAACTCATCCTCATCAAGAAAGCATTTAACTCAACAAAGCTTCTTTTTGAATGACACATGTCCTTCTATTCGCGCACGTTCACATGAACATTCTCCTCCATCGATCTTCTTATTTCTTCTCAACTATTGATCTTCCCTCACCAACTCTATAAATACAACCCTCTTCTTCTTCATTTCATCATTTATTGTTTGAGTAAACTTATGCTACGGGAAATATAGCATGCCATTGGCACCCCCATCTCCATAGCACTTCATCATCATTACCATCCACTCACATTTGTGCTTGAAGTTCATCTTCAATCACACAAAGTATTAGAGCCAACTTCTCCTTGACATCTTGAGGATTCGAAGTGAGGAAGCAAGCTTCCTAAGGGCCAACATTCATCTCCATCAAGATCAAGAAAGAAAAGGCGAACAATGGAGGGCGTAAGGTAAAGGTTGTAAGTATCGCAATATTATTATTTAAATCCTTTTTCCTTCATATTTTATTGATGTATTGGGTTTGTTATTGTTATTGATTAATCCACATTTCACCCATCACATTTTGGTGCCCACCATGGGGCCCTTGCCCCTTTATCTAATAAAAAATCTAAGTTTTTGAGACACAGGTTCCATATAGGTTTCATACAGACTTCTGACAGGTTGATTTGGTGCATCTAAGCAATCCTGTGATGCATATACCTCATGTCCTGACACATACAAAAGTTCAGCACATTCAATCTCTAAACTGACACTTTTACCTTCTATTCCGGTGCTTTTATAGATACGGTGCATACATACTCTATCTCAATGCTTATACTCCTAGTTCTAGCACCTGCATAACTTCAACGCATCCACCTTGGTTTACGGTGCTTTTATACTGTATAATGATGCATTTGTTAAAATAGCGCATATGTCTCCCATTACAGTGCTTTTGACACTTGTCTTAGCACATCTGTAAAATGGCGCATGCAAGTTCTATTTTTGTGCATTCAGACTGCATAGTAGCACTTCTGTTCTGCATTGTAGTTTTAGGGTTTCATCTGATTTTTATGTTTGAGCTAACGTTTGTCTTGCAGGATTAGAGGTTGGATTAGAACATTTAGCTGTATTGATTAGTCCATTTAGATTAATTAGGGGAAAAAGTAACAAAAAAAAAATACATGCATGCAAGTTCCACATAGTCTTTAACTAGGATGGAGAGTAACTGAACCATTGTTATCTCTGCATTGTTAATTTCTTTTCCTAGTTAGATCATTGCTATCTTACAAATGGGAAAATGAACATTGCTATCTTTTTAAACACTTCAAAGTTAACAAATGTGTGAGTGCACAAGTAGATAGCCCATTTAGTTATTTTCTTTTTAACTAGGATTGGATAAATCAGTGTCCTCTATGATTGTTGAATGACAATAGGCTTATGCTCTCCCCTTCACTAGGTGACCAAAATGCCAGACTTGTTATTCCATATGTTTAACCTTTAGGGGGGCCTACCCTTGGATGCCCGCCTATCCAAGTGGGAATGACCCTGAGTGGTAATAGGCTAAAGCTAAGCCCTACCAAGCCACTTAAAATAAATTGTGCTTGAGGTAAAAACCTCCTGCAACGAGTGCTGTTGTGTTACACCAATGGCTAACCTCCCCCAAAACCCTCTAAGGCGTAACCCTTAGAGGCTAGGAGACTCCATAATGGAGAGTAGTGTTGTCGCACGTGTAACCACTTGAACAGTTGCCTTGACTATGAACCACTTGTTTAGTATACCAAAAACCCCTATTTGTTGATGCAAAGGGTGGAGCCTTTGAAGCAGCCTCGATTCATGTGATTCTTAGTAGAGGTAGTAGGGACAATCCTATGGTTTGGCAGGGGTATGAGCCTAAGGAAACCTGGATCTAGTATGTGTGAGAAGTGAGTGCCGTGGAGGGGAGCTACACGCTTTGAATATGCACAACTAGAGGATTCAACAAATAATGTCCTATCCAGCCTAGGGTATACTTGTTTTTGAGTCAAAATAGTCCAAAAATACAAAAAAATAACAAAAGATTAAAATCATGAAAACTTCTATGTGTTTGCTGTGTCTTTGCTATAATTAAAAATCAATTCTCAAAAACACCAAGTTTTCAATCCAAAAAATAGGAAAATCTTGAAAAAACATTCCAAAATTCTACAAAACCAAGGAAAAAAACTAGAATTGTGCATTTGAAACGACCTTCAGTGCATTTTCTCAGACTTGCAGTGCTTTTAAACTTTGTTGTAGCACATTTAAAACTTTGCCAGTGTTGCGCATTTGATCTGACTTGTAGTGCATTTACACTCTATTGCGATGCATTTACCATTGCACATCCAATCCAGAGAGCAAATCCATACCTTCCAAAATCAAAATTTTCAACTTCTCAAAAACTATTTCAAACCTATCTTAGTTTTTTGAAAATCTGATTAAAATCGTGCAAGACAAACATTTCCCTATTTTTTCGCACCATAGATGCTTTTTCATCCAAAATCTCACAAAATTCTTCCAAAAGCCAAACAAGCTTGAAACCAAGCTATTCTTGATCACCTCAAACCTCAAACAAACCTAGTGAGTCTCCACTAACAAGGATCACTTATCCATTTCTCTTAGAACTCTACTAGTGGATTGTGCTAGACTAGTCAACATCAACTAAATAGATTTCTATCATCCTTACTTTGACTATCATTTTGTACACCCAACCTTGTTTGACACCAATTGATCTAAGGAGAACCTTTCTTAAATCTTGTCACCTTCTTACACCTCTTGTTTCAAACTCCACTCCATTCTCTAGCTGCCTTGCATGGTCTTAACACAGTCTCAAAAACAAAAGCAGATTGAAATGGCTAAGAAAATTGTTCCAAATGGTCACGAAAGTGATGAAGAAATTTCTATGGAAGAAATCCTTCAAACAGAACATGACCCAAAATTTCAACGCCTATTGGAAAAGGTACTTGCCCAAGACCCTACCAAATTCTTTTTACACCTAGCAAATCTAGGAGTCAAGCTCCCTAAAGATTTTGATGTAGAGGCTCTAAAAGAAATCAAGGAAGAAAGAAACCCTAAGGGAAGTAGACATGAGGAAGTACCCACAGACAAAAGCAAAGCAACCATTGATTCCATGGATACCCTAAGTCTAGTGAACCAACAGATCCAAGCTTTACAACAACAATTCACAGACATGAAAACATGAGCATCGACTAAACATTACACCCTAGAGGATATTTCACAATATCCTTTTGATAGGACCTTAATCATGATACCTTTTCCCTCTAAATTTGAGGTGCCAAAATTTGATAAATATTGAGGAAAGGGTTATCCAAGGGACCACATTAGGGAATTCAATGTTGCATGCCTTGAGGTCACACACAATGACACTTACCTTATGTGATTGTTTCCAAGAAGCTTGGGAGGACAAGCCATGGAGTGGTTTTCTAGACTACCTCCTGGCATTAAAACATTCAATAAACTTGTAGACAAATTTGTCACCCCCTTCTCTTACAATATTGAGCACGACACCTCAATATTGGATCTTTGTAATACCAAGAAAAAAGGTGGGGAATCTTTTGCCGCCTTCCTACAAAGATGGAGATAGTTAGCAAGTAAATTTCCACACCAAATGCATGAAAAACAAATGTTGGAAATGTTTGTCCACAACTTACAAACCAACCTAAGCTATCAGATACAAATCCAATGTCCTACTTCCTTTAGCAAGGTCATTGAGATGGGTCTCATCATTAAAAAAACTTTAATTGCCAAGGATCAAATAAAGCTCTATAAGAACACTCCTAGTACCAACACTAACACAGATAAACCATGATTCTGGACAAGGAGCAAAAACATTGTGAACAATGGGGTGGTAGGTGCTAAGAATGTGGCACCTAGGCAACCAATCTTCAACTTATCAACTCCTCAAAACAACCCCCTACAAAATAAACCAAGAAACACTGAATCACGGTTTACAAATTTTCAATCTAGGAGAAAATTCACACCTCTGGGAGAATCATTGGAAACCGCCTATGGAAGTTAATCACAAACAAGATCAGAACACTTCCCTCAGCATGAGAATATGAACCAAAAGTCAAACCCCATTGGTGGAATGACAACGATTTCTATGAGTACCACCGAAATAGGGGGCACAAAACCAATGATTGTATTGCATTCAAGCACACTATCCAAGATTTGATTGAGCAAAACAAAATATCACTTGACGGACATACCTCTAACAATGATCACTGGGCATTCAAGGATCATCTTCCCAACTATGAACAAGGAGGGCCTTCCAACTGAAACAACAGTGGAAATAACAACGCCAATTATACTAATGTCACCTTTGACTATGTTGTTAACCACATCTCAGAAAGTGATTCCCACATCAATGTGACCACTATAAACAAAGATCTGGATTGTAACGTTACCACCCGTGGTAACAGAGTCACTCTTAGCGGAGCCCCCGCCACTCCAGCTAATCAGTAAAGTATCTTGGATCAACTCCATAAGACACCTGCGCATATCTCCATCCTAGAACTTCTGCATCTATCCCCATCCCATAGGGCCATTCTTGATAAAGCTTTAGCAGAAGCGTCCATCCCTACAAACCTCACTAAAGAATAGTTTCAAACCATGGTAGGTCACATTACCTCACCTCACTCCCTATCATTCATTGAAAAGGATGATATGTCAATCACTCAACCCCATAATGCCTCTCTTCATATCGAAGCCTTCATACACAAACACAAGATAAAAAGAGTCCAAATTGATGGAGGAGCTAGTTTGAATATTTGCACCTTGAAGCTAATCTTTACATTGGGGTTTTTAGAGAAGGGTATAGATCCAAAAAACAAAATCACTATCAAAGCCTATGATGAAAAGGAAAGAACTTCCAAGGGAATTGTTACTTTACCAATTAGAGTGGGACCTATAGTAAAAGATGTGGCTTGCCAAGTCCTCGATATGGATCTAGCGTATAACATTCCTCTTGGAAGACCATGGATTCATGCTCTAAAAGCAATGCTGTCAACATACCATCAATGTATCAAATTCCCCTATGAAGGTCAAGAGATCACTATACAAGGTGACCCCAATCCATTCCAATATTGCAACTCCATTCATCCCAAGCCTGAAGTGGTAATTCCTAACAATTGTGTTTTTGCTTCATCTTCCTCTCATATTGACCCAGCTACACTTGCTTCCACTTTAGAAGCTTCTCAACCTAAACTTAAACTCAAAGATAAGGGCTTGGGTGAATACACAATCTCCCAATCCCTCTGCTTGGCACAACTCCCCCTATCTCCAAGATCATATGGAAGACCTACTCTAAACAAACCCAAAGTAGACAAAGCTACCAAAGGTCCATTTATAAAATGGGGAAGCCTTGAAGATGAGAGTGATGAAAAGGATATCCTACAATGGTTATACAAGGATTAAGATAGTTCATCCACACAACAAGACCATCATGCTATACCAACTAAACAATATGGTCACAGATTCCAAATGCTACAAAGAATGGGGTATGAAGGACATGGTCCACTCGGCTCAAGAAAAGATGGTATCACTGAACCCATCCAACCTCATACCTTGACAGCCTGAGACACTACAGGGCTAGGATACATTGGAACATCAAGAACCAATAGAGAAAATAAGAATAAAGGAAAACAACCAGAAACATCCACTAGCAATTTGGTTGAGCAAATTCAGCAACTGCAACTGAGTAGTGAGACCCATTCCAGTGAATATGAATGGGATAGCCTCTCTGAGCTATCTTGTGATGAAAAAGGCATTGATGTTGTCCACAAGTATGACCCAACCCATGCAAATGAGCGACAAGGTCCAAGGGCTAGACCACTAAAGTCTAACTCACATAATAACAATAGTGAAAATCATGAGAAAAGAATGATACGCCCCTTGATTGATTCACTAATAGAGAGTACTATCACAGACTTTGTTTGTGCTTTTAACAACTCTATCCTAACCATCAACACCATTGAACCAGACCAACCCAATGACCCCTTACCTTTGGTGCACCCTGAACTCATAGATTGGGACCTACAAGGCACTACCCCTAAGCTTGATACCTTTGAGAATGATGAAGCCATCATAGACTATCTTGAGCTTAGAGATCATATACTCGCAGGGGACCACAGAGCTGGCTATGCTATGGAACTCAATGAGAAGGCCTATTTTGGAGAGTGTCAAGCCTTTCAGTCTTAAAAATATCAAAATAAAAGAAAGAGCTAATGGTGAAAACCACTCTGCAGCAGTGTTAGATCACGAAAATAGTAAAAATAAAGATGTATCCATTGGTAAAAACCTCTCTGATGCACCAAAGGATGAAAGGCTTGACCCTCTACCCAATCTTACACATCAGGAGAGATCCTCAATCTTGATAGAACCAGTAGAGCTGATCAATGTTAGCATAGGTGATGATCCTAGAATGATCCACATGGCAAAAGCTTTAACATAATAAGAAAAACCAGCATTCACGGATTTCTTCAAGAGAAAACAAATCAACTTTTCTTGGACATATGCAGACATGCTAGGGTTAGATCCAAATATTATAATGCATCACTTATCTTTAGCTCCATGAGCTAAACCAATAAAGCAAAAACTCAGAAAGATGCACCCACATGTGGCCCTCATGGTGAAAGAAGAGCTCAAGAAAATATTAGATGTCAAATTCATCAGACATATAGACTATCCTAAGTGGGTTTTGACCATAGTACCAGTTGCTAAACCAGATGGCAAAGTCTAAATATGTAATGACTTCAGGGACCTGAACAAAGCTTGTCTAAAAGATGATTCCCCCTACCAAACATTGACATGATTGTAGATCTCACAGCAGGGCAAACCATGTTGTCACTAATGGATGGTTTTTCTAGATATAACCAAATAAAAATTACACTTGAAGACCAATACATGACTACATTCACATGTCCTTGGGGCACCTATTGTTGGTGTGTCATGCCATTTGGTTTGAAAAATGCTGGCACAACATATCAGAGAGCTATGACCACAATCTTCCACGACATGATACACACTATAATGGAAGACTATGTGTTGCAAGTATGAGGTGAGCCATTGTTGTCATTGATGTCAACATACTCATACTGCATTGACAAGAAGGATTTGATGAGCTTTGTGCTGAGGATATTGAGAAAATTAGCCTCAGTCAGGAACAGTGAAGAACAGTGATGAGAAGAAGGTAAATATACTGTATAGGATGAGAACCGGAGGATGCGGATTAAAGGGTTAGTAGATATGAATCTTGAGATGCTACAGTTAGGATTTCAGAGGTCCGCATGAAGATCTGAAGGAGTTATGGCTGCCGGTATAGAACCGGGTCCGGCAAGTATCCGGAGGTGACAGAGGATCACAAAAAGGTCCGGTGAGGTCCGGAATTGTATCATCCTAATCTGCGGATTGGACGGAGTGTTTGGGATGTCCTTGTGATGTGTCATCCTAGTTTGTGTATGATTTGGAGGTCCGGAAGTACCTCTTGCATTATGACAGTGGCGACAGACTGTGTTCTTGAAGTTCCGGATGAGGAAGACAAGAGATCCCAGTAAGTAGAGGAAGTGCGGATGTATCCGGACATTCAGACAGACTTGTAAAGGTTCTTGAATCATGTTTAGGTTGTGTTGTTGGTCCGCATTGATGGTAGAGCCCGGAATTGAAGTTATTCTTCCGGATGAAGTTATTGCTCTGTTTAGCCGACCGGATGAGTTGTTCATCCTGCGAATGTTCTTGTGATAGCCGACCGGATGTGTTATTCATCTTGCGGATACTCCTATGGTTGTTTGCCGACTTAGATGCTTGTTCCTAAGTCGAAGTCTTGTATAAATAATGATTTGTGAATTCATTTCAGTGTGTAGCATGTGGATGAGCATGGTGTAGCGAAGAAAGGTGCGAAAGGCAGAGCAGAGATTGTTGGGCTTAATTCGAACTGATCCGGACATGGTAGAGATGTCATTCTCCAGTTCAAGACTGTGATTTTTATCACTCTGTAGACAGTGTGTCTCCTTGTAGGCAGTGGGCCTCTTTGTGAGCAGTGTGCTCGGGCAGTGAGCCCTTATTGGCATGTGCCATTCATTTTTTCTTATTCTTCTAACAGAGAATAATTCTTGGGTTAATCACCCTGTGGTTTTTCCCTTAACCGGGTTTTCCACGTCAAAATCTTGGTGTTCAATGTGTTGATGCTTATCTACTCTTGTGTTTATGTATTGTGCTTCCATGAATGATTATTTGATATGCTGCTAACTAACAACAGAGAATAAAGTGTTTGAAATAGAACAAGTTCTATACAACTGATTCACCCCCCCCTCTCAGTTGTATGCCCTAGATCCAACAATTGGTATCAGAGCTGAGTTCCTCTGATAGGAGCTTAACCGCTTGAGGTGATCCAGGATGTCGTCATACAAGAAGGATAGTCCGAAGTTCGATGGAACCAACTTCACTCTCTGGAAAGGTCGCATGAAGTGTCATTTGGAATGTATGGGAAAAGCATACTTGGCTATGATTTCAAAACCATATATACCCCCACAAGGTGGTCCGACAACTCCTGATGAAACCACAGAAGCTGAAAACAATCTGCGGACCAAGGAAGCTCTTCTAAGCGCATTGAATGACTCAGATCTCTCGAATGTCATTGACCTACCAACTGCATATGAGATCCTAACTAAACTGGAACTTCTGTATGAAGGAGATGAGTTTGTCAAAAATGCAAGGTTGCAAAGTCTGAAAGGGAAATTTGAAAGATTGAAAATGAGAGATGATGAAAACATTACTACCTTTATGCCAAGAGTAAATGAGCTGGTATGTGGAATCAGAAATGCTGGTGGAACTCTAGATGAAAATGAGATTGTCTGCAAAATCCTAAGATCCCTTCCTGCTGCCTACAAAATCAAAGTTGCTGCCATTGATGAATTCAGAGCCCACACAACTGTCACAAGAGAACAATTGGCTGGCAAACTAGCTGCATTTGAAATGACCGAGTTTGGAGATGATCCACCCAAGACTGAGTCTGCTTTTAAAGCCAGTGCCTATGTGAAAGGCAAACAGAGATTTGATCCGGGTGAAAACTCATCAAGGAAAATGTCATGGTATGATCAAGCAAGAAGAGACATGGAAGAAGAAGAAGCAGAAACAGCTCAACTTGAAGCCCTCATTGCAAAGAGACTGCCAAGAGGATCCGGTAAGTATGAAGGAAAACTACCCTTTAAGTGTTTTAACTGCAATAAGATTGGTCATTTTGCCTCAAGATGTCCGGAGAGATCTGCAAGATCTAATACTCACAGACAAAGGTTTCAAAAGAATTGCTATTATGTTCATGAAGAAGATGACAATGAAGGAGTAACAGATGATGAATCAGATCCAGGAAGCAAATCCGGAAATGAGTGGGTGTTTATAGCCATCAAGGAAGAAGATTCCTTGCTCTCTGAATCTGTCAATCACAAAGTTGTTGAAAAAGCCTTGGCTGCTCAAGTGGAAGAAAAGGATGATTGGGTTATTGACAGTGGATGCTCTCACCATATGACTGGTGACAAGAATAAGTTCTTAGACTTGGAAAGATATGAAGGAGGAATGGTAAAGTTTGATGACAATTCTGCTGGCAGAATCAGAGGTAGGGGAACTATTTCCTTTGATGGTAAGAGCAAAACAGGTAATGTACTATATGTTGAAGGATTGAAGCACAATCTTCTCAGTGTTGGTCAGTTAGTGGACAAAGGCTATGATCTCCGGTTCAAGAATGGAAAATGCAGAATCTTTACAAGCTCCGGAACTGAAATTGCATCCGGTACTCAGACAAGAGGTAACATCTTTCATCTGGTTGGTTCAAATAAAAGTTGTTTGTTTGTTCAAATTGATCAGAGTTGGTTATGGCATAGAAGAATGTGTCATGTAAATTTTGATAACATCATCAAAATAAGCAATACTCAGGCTGTGAAAGATCTTCCAAAGTTGATAAAACCTACAAACAGTGTGTGTAAAGAATGTCAGTTAGGCAAACAAAGCAGAGTCTCTTTTAAAAGCAAAGATCAGTCTTCTACCGGATTGTTGGAATTAGTACATACTGATCTATGTGGTCCGACAAGAATCAAGAGTCTGCAAGGTGATAGATATTTCATGTTGTTAATTGATGATCATTCCCGGATAATGTGGGTTACCTTTCTAAAAGAACAATCAGAAGCTTTTGAGAAGTTCAAAATCTTCAAAGCTATGGTGGAGAATCAAACCGGATTGAAACTAAAGTGTCTAAGGTCTGATAGAGGTGGTGAATTTACATCTGGTGAATTCATTGACTTTTGTGAGAAACAGGGTATAAGGAGACAGTTGTCTGCTCCTAAGACTCCACAGCAGAATGGAGTAGTTGAGAGAAAGAACCGGACCATCCAGGAAGCTGCTAGGACAATGATGTTGGAAGCAAATGTTCCTCAAATGTTTTGGAAAGAAGCTATCAGCACTGCAGTCTACACTCTCAATCGAGTTCAAATCAGAAACAACACCGGTAAGACCCCCTATGAACTTTGGTTTGGCATCACTCCTACTGTGAAATATTTCAGGGTATTTGGTAGCAAGTGTTATATTAAAAGAGATGAAGATCTAGGAAAGTTTGATGCTAGAAGTGATGAAGGAATTTTCTTGGGCTACTCCACTCAAAGCAAAGCATATCGGTGTTACAATAAGAGATTGAGGAAGATGATAGAAAGTACCAATGTAAAGGTTGATGAAGGAATTGAGAAGCCTTCAAGATTTTATGAATTTGATGAAGATGACCAAGATAGTGTTCAAGGAACTCAATCCTCTCCGGTGAAACAGAGTCAGCCTGATCCGGTAAATCAGGAAGAAGAGTTAGGTTTAAATGAGCCTGATCAAGAAACAGCAGTACTGGATACTCCCAAAATTCCAAGGTATGTAAAACTGAATCACTCTGAAGATCAGATCATAGGTGACAGAAGCAAAGGTGTACAAACTAGAAGGAATATTGCTCAAGATCAGAATGAATGTTGTCTGATTTCAAGGATTGAACCTAAAACAATAAATGAAGCCTGCAATGATGAAAATTGGACCAAAGCAATGGAAGATGAACTGATGCAAATTGAGAAAAATCATACTTGGGATCTTGTTCCCAGACCTAGAGACAGGAATGTAATTGGAACCAAGTGGGTCTTCCGGAACAAACTAAATGAAGCTGGTGAAGTAATCAGAAACAAAGCTAGATTGGTCTGCAAAGGCTACTCTCAAATAGAAGGAATTGACTTTGAAGAGACTTTCGCTCCGGTAGCAAGAATTGAAGCAGTCAGATTACTTCTTGCATTTGCTGCCTTCAAAGATTTCAAGGTATATCAGATGGATGTCAAGTCTGCCTTCTTAAATGGTGATCTGGAAGAAGAAGTCTACATTGAACAACCGGATGGATTTCAATTGTCTGATAATAATGATATGGTCTGCAAGTTGAAGAAAGCTTTGTATGGATTGAAGCAAGCCCCAAGAGCATGGTATGAAAGGTTGGATAAGCATCTTGTGCAGATTGGATTCAACAAAGGTACTGCTGACAGCAACTTATATTTCAAAATTGATCATGAAAACATTCTGATTGTTGAAGTGTTTGTGGATGATATCATTTTTGGAGGAAGAGATAGTATGTGTAAAACTTTTGCAAATCAGATGAAAAGTGAGTTTGAAATGTCTATGCTTGGTGAAATGAATTTCTTCTTGGGTCTGCAAATTACTCAAACAAAAGAAGGGATCTTCATTTCTCAGACCAAATATGTGAAAGAATTGTTAAAGAAATTTGGTATGGAAGACTCAAAGCCTATGAACACTCCTATGGCAACCGGATGTAAGTTAAGCAAAGATGATGATTCTCCAAAGGCAGATCAGACAAAGTATAGATCAATGATTGGTGGATTGTTGTATCTCACTCAAACTAGACCAGATATAATGCAAGCTGTTGGTCTTGTGGCAAGATTCCAGGCTGATCCTAGAGAATCTCATGTTATGGCAATCAAAAGAATTTTTAGATACTTGAAAGGGACAGTTGAGTATGGTCTATGGTATCCTAGAGATCCGGATTTTTCTCTTCATGCTTACACAGATGCAGATTGGGCAGGAGATGTGGATGACCGGAAGAGCACTAGTGGTGGAGCATTCTTTTTGGGGAAGAGATTGGTTTCTTGGCTAAGCAAGAAACAAGATGCAATATCTCTGTCTACAACAGAAGCAGAATACATTGCAGCAGCAGGTAGTTGTACTCAAATCTTATGGATGAAGCAGATGCTAAGAGACATCAAAGTTGAATATGAGGAGCCTATCACAATTTTCTGTGATAATTCAAGTGCAATTAATATTTCCAAGAATCCGGTATTGCATTCCAAGACTAAGCACATATCTATCAAATTTCACTTTTTAAGAGAACAAGTAAACAAGGAAGAAGTCAGATTGGAGTATGTTCCCTCCAAGGATCAGATTGCAGATATCTTTACAAAACCTCTTCCCAAGGACTCTTTTGAATATCTCCGCGAGAAGTTAGGGGTCATGGCCCCTCCGGTGATGAGCTAAGATGCACTGATGTGCATCAGTCCGGTGGCTATCACAGTCATATCTTGTGATCCGGACTAATGGGGAGCTGCAACTAAGGGGGAGCAGCTGGTATTATTCTGATGCATGAGAGTTGCAAGTATGAGCCGTTTGCCATTGATGTCAAAGGGGGAGAGAAGACATGTGAAAAACAAGTGGTTGATGATCAAAGGGGGAGCAGCAAAGGAAGACATGTGAAGAGTTGTTGTTGATAGGGGGAGCTGTGACAGAAAAGAGAAGTTCTTGTCTTGATGGTTTTTCACATCATATGTTGCCATCAATGACAAAGGGGGAGATTGTTGCAAGTATGAGGTGAGCCATTGTTGTCATTGATGTCAACATACTCATACTGCATTGACAAGAAGGATTTGATGAGCTTTGTGCTGAGGATATTGAGAAAATTAGCCTCAGTCAGGAACAGTGAAGAACAGTGATGAGAAGAAGGTAAATATACTGTATAGGATGAGAACCGGAGGATGCGGATTAAAGGGTTAGTAGATATGAATCTTGAGATGCTACAGTTAGGATTTCAGAGGTCCGCATGAAGATCTGAAGGAGTTATGGCTGCCGGTATAGAACCGGGTCTGGCAAGTATCCGGAGGTGACAGAGGATCACAAAAAGGTCCGGTGAGGTCCGGAATTGTATCATCCTAATCTGCGGATTGGACGGAGTGTTTGGGATGTCCTTGTGATGTGTCATCCTGGTTTGTGTATGATTTGGAGGTCCGGAAGTACCTCTTGCATTATGACAGTGGCGACAGACTGTGTTCTTGAAGTTCCGGATGAGGAAGACAAGAGATCCCAGTAAGTAGAGGAAGTGCGGATGTATCCGGACATTCAGACAGACTTGTAAAGGTTCTTGAATCATGTTTAGGTTGTGTTGTTGGTCCGCATTGATGGTAGAGCCCGGAATTGAAGTTATTCTTCCGGATGAAGTTATTGCTCTGTTTAGCCGACCGGATGAGTTGTTCATCCTGCGAATGTTCTTGTGATAGCCGACCGGATGTGTTATTCATCTTGCGGATACTCCTATGGTTGTTTGCCGACTTAGATGCTTGTTCCTAAGTCGAAGTCTTGTATAAATAATGATTTGTGAATTCATTTCAGTGTGTAGCATGTGGATGAGCATGGTGTAGCGAAGAAAGGTGCGAAAGGCAGAGCAGAGATTGTTGGGCTTAATTGGAACTGATCCGGACATGGTAGAGATGTCATTCTCCAGTTCAAGACTGTGATTTTTATCACTCTGTAGACAGTGTGTCTCCTTGTAGGCAGTGTGCCTCTTTGTGAGCAGTGTGCTCGGGCAGTGAGCCCTTATTGGCATGTGCCATTCATTTTTTCTTATTCTTCTAACAGAGAATAATTCTTGGGTTAATCACCCCGTGGTTTTTCCCTTAACCGGGTTTTCCACGTCAAAATCTTGGTGTTCAATGTGTTGATGCTTATCTACTCTTGTGTTTATGTATTGTGCTTCCATGAATGATTATTTAATATGCTGCTAACTAACAACAGAGAATAAAGTGTTTGAAATAGAACAAGTTCTATACAACTGATTCACCCCCCCCTCTCAGTTGTATGCCCTAGATCCAACACTATGTTGACAATATTTTGGCAAAATCACTCACAAGAGAAGGGCACCTGGCTATACTACACAAAATCTTTAATAGACTGGAATAGTTTAATGTGTGCCTCAATCCAAAGAAGTGTGTGTTTGGAGTTACCTTAGGTAAGCTACTAGGATACATAGTGTCTACAAATGGAATCAAAGTCGACCCAGCTAAAGTGAAGGCCATCATGGAAATGCCATCTCCTAAGAATCTCACTCAACTAAGATCCCTACATGGAAAACTACAATCTATCAAAAGGTTCATTTCTCAATTGGTAGACAAGTGTCACCCATTTTCTCACCTTTTACATAAGAATGTCCCTTTCAAATGGACTAATTCATGTGAGCAAGCATTTCAATAGTTAAAGGAATATCTCATGAAGCCACCTATATTGATGCCACTGATTTAGGGTAAACCTCTGCTACTGTATATCTCAGCTACACCAATAGCTCTAGGAGCTCTCCTTGTATAGAAAAACTATGATAGGAAAGAACAAGCCATATATTATATCAGTTGAACACTTGTTGGGCATGAACTACAATACACACCAATCGAAAGAGCATGTCTCGCTATGGTCTTCGCCTCACAAAAGTGGAGACATTACATGTTGTCACATTCTATCAAACTGGTAGCAAAAATTGATCCACTCAAGTACTTACTCAACAAAATGGCCCTAACAGGTAGACTATCAAAATGGGTCATGCTTCTCTGCGAGTTCGATATTGAATATGTAGATAAGAAAGTAATAAAGGGCCAAGTACTTCCAAATCAACTTGTAGATGCACCTCTAACAGATGACAGCCCTTTGAGCTTTGAATTTCTAGATGAATCCATATTTCACATATCCACAACAATCTGGAAAATGTACTTTGATGGATAATACACTCAGCATGGATCAGGAGCAGGTATCTTGTTGATCACACCTAGTGGCAATACCATTCCTAAATCATATAGATTAATGTTTCCCTTCACTAACAACGTGGTAGAGTATGAAGCCCTAGTCATTGGCATCAAGCTAGCAGTTGAATAAAATATCAAAGAACTTCAGGTATATGGTGATTCACAGCTGGTCATAAATCAAGTAAATGATGACTACTAGACAAAAGATGAGAAATTAATCCCTTAAAAATGAATGGTAGATGACTTCAAAGAATACTTCATCAAGATCTCTTTTGAATAGATACCAAGGATTGAGAACAAAGCTATAGATGCCATGGAAACAATTTCATCTCTCCTCAATATTCCAGATAATCAATCATGTTACGAGTTCTTGGTAGAGCCAGTGTCCTAACCTACATATGACACCCCTGAATCCCATATCATTTGCAACATTGTCAGAACTAATTCCCCCCTCTATGGAAAGATATTTTCCTATCTTAAAGAGAATACCCTCCCACCCGATCTCTCTAGTAACAAAAAATTAACCTTCATCCATCAGGCATCCTAGTATGCCATTGTCGCTAATACCCTATATCGCAGAGGTCTCGATGGTACTCTCCTTAGATGTCTTGATAGTGAGGAATATCAAACTACCCCGAACGAAGTACATGACGATATATGTAGGACCCACTCTAGTGGCCCTACCCTCATCAAAAAACTCATACGCATGGGATACTACTAGCCAACTATGGAACAAGATTCCTATCATTTTGTAAAGAAGTGCAAAGAGTGCCAAATCCATGGGAACCTGATACATGCACCAACATAAGAGCTACAACCGTTAATGACTCCTTGGCCTTTCTGTCAATGGGGACTCGACTTAGTGGGTAAGATTCACCCTCCTTCATCAAGCGGCCATAAATTCATAATTACTGCTACTAAGTACTTCACGAAGTGGATTGAAGCTATGCCCTTAGCCAATATCATAGGCAAGTAGATTGCCTCTTTTATCCTGAACTATATCACTTTTCATTATGGTGTCCCTTCGTCCATTGTCACAGATAATGGATGACCTTTCAAAAATCAAGATGTCAGGGAACTATGCGACAAATTCCATATCTAGTACCGCTTTTCAACCTCCTATTACCCCCAACGCAACGGTCAGGCTGAGGCATCAAATAAAACTATCCTAAAAATCCTAAAGAAGACTGTCAATGATGCTGGTCGTGATTGGCATGTCCAATTAAATCCAACATTGTGGGCATATCGCACTAGCATCCACACACCCACAGGGGTAACACCATACTCCCTGGTCTACAGATCTAAAGTTATCTTGCCCATTAAAGTTGAGATCCCATCTTTGCAAGTTTCATTAAAAGGCCTCATATCTGATGAAGAGTACAGAGTGACCAGACATCAAGAGTTAGAGTTTCTCAAAGAGAAAAGGCAACAGGCCTTTAACCACCTAAAAGCATATCAACAATGGATGTCCAGAAGCTATAACCATAGGGTAAAACCCTAAGTCTTCCAAGTTGGTGATCTAGTCCTAAGAGAAAATCCCAAAAACTAGAAAGATAGAGAAAAGAAAGGCAAATTCAAACATAACTGGCTAGGTCCCTATGTTGTCATCGTAGCTTATGGATTGGGGACATATCAATTGGATACATCTGAAGGTGAAATATTCGATGATCCTATCAACAACATGCACCTTCGTAAGTTCTATACCTGAAAACCCCAATGTAAGGGAGTCTTGAAAAAATCCAAAAAAATTGAAGTGATAAAAAACATAACAAAAAAATTCAAAAAAATGAGAAAATAGCAAAAAAAAAAAAAAAGAAAAAAAAATCGTCCTATGGTGAAAACCTGGTAAACATGCACCTTGGATAGGTACCATGGTGAAAACCTAGCAAACAGGCATCATGTGTACTTTTAGCTTTCGTGCAAATAAAAGCAAGTGGTGAAAACCTGGTAAACAGGTGCTATCTGTAACAAACCACTTCCTCCATCTGTTGTGACTTCATATCTCTTGTGTCCATCATATCATTCATATTAAACCAATTCATTGAATTGTTGTCAAACTACATCACCTCTGAGCTATCACATAGGTAAGACCATTCTTAATGCATTCCCGAGGCTCCACTTCGCTCCCCCTCCCTTCCTTTCTATCCATTCCGTCCAGTGTCATTTGTCCTGCTGTCCATACCATTTCTGAATCTTTGCCATCACCTAGGTCTTAGGTCCATTAGGTTCACCCTGAACTACGTTGCCTCTGCGTCATCATGTAGGCAAGGCCATTTAGCAATGAGCCCCTGAGGCACTAGGTCAGTCCCTTAGGGTTCATCTCTCCATGTCTATTCATCCTATCATCCATAATAAATTGATCCTTGTCTAAACTGGGGGCAACTCCTCGACCTGGTTGCGAATTTGGATTCTTGAATGCCACATGTTCTTCAAGGATACCAATAAAGGATTGTGATACCTTTCACTAGACAAGCCAATGTAGCAAAACAAGCTTCCCAAAACAAACATCTTGGCACAAAAACATCAACCTGTCCCAAGTAGAGCACCATACCAAAACACTCCAACCAATTCTATATCAATTATGGCAAAAAGACATATCTAATGCAAGAATGTTTTGTGAACAAGTTAACTTACAAAGTCTTGGATTTTTGTCATTATGTCTTCTTATGCTACTCAAGGATGCCAAAAGATAGAGATGTTATGATGGAGGCATAATATTTTTGTTTGTCTGCTGCTTGTGGATTAAACTTTAGTAATGTGATGACTTTTGTCTAATGACATGATCAGCAAAAGATCATCGAGGACTTTGGTGGTCTAAACATGAAAAGGGGCAATCCTTGTCTGTTGAAATGCAAGAATTACTTAGGTCATCTAGATTCAAGTTTGACTAGATGATTGTATCAACTTGTTATATCAAAATCCATGTAAGGAATACTTAGGTCATCTCGGTCTAATTATATCTAGACGCTTGTATTTTCTTACAACATAATAAAGCCCAATGATGAAAGTAAAGTACTTGTAATATCAAGATGACATGTATCCATATCGATATCGATATCCATAACATATCCAATTACATTTCATATCCATATCCGTATCCATATCCATATCCATATCCCATGCAATAAAGATCCTATGCAGAGTATCAATGTTTGCAAAAGCTTGTGATTTCTTCTGTCAAGTCATTCTTCTATTAATCAAATTTCTATCTGTCTTCATATCTCTCATCAATAGTTCTAGCTGTCAACCCGAGTAGCAATCCAAATGTAAGTCCATCCTTAATCCATACCAATCAAGTATATCAATCTTGTCAAATTATCCAATCGCAATCAGTGGTCTTGATCCTAATCTTGTCATAAACCATATCAATCAATCATAACTATCAGTGGGATATATCTTTCCCACGCCTATCATGTTGCTCTAGGGATATATCGTTCCCCACCATGACAACATTGTCGTATATTGTTATTGTATCCAACGTCTTGGACAGGATGTTGCATTGTCAAAACTAGACCTGGAGTCTTATACGACATGTTTTATTCTTGATACCAGACATCATCGATCTATATCGTTGGTTTACCACTTGACCAGGGCAATACCTTGTTTGTTCTTGTAAAAATTGTGCATACTTGCTTACTTGCTTGTGTGTGTTATCATTTTATCTTGCATCACATATCATTCACCTCTTTCTTCTGCACCCAACCATTTCTTCTCCTGTCAACCTATCTCATCATGAGATTGTCTATCTCATGCCTTCTACCTTCTCCCCATCTAATCTCCCGAGGGGGCATCCTGTCGTCAAACTTGTACTAGGGGCAAACTGGGGCATGTATCACTGTCAAAAATTCTTATTCTTTGAAACAACGTGATAAAACACATTGCATCAAAGAGGGGCAAAATGTATACACCTAAAAATGACATGACTCTACTTAAATAAATATTTTAAATATTTATTTCATCATTCACATTCCTCTATCAATAAATAAATAAATAAATTTATTTATTTGATTCACTTCCTCCTATTTAATTAAATAAATTACATTTATTTAATTAATTAAATTCATCTACACCAACTTCATTCTTCTAAATAATTAAATTTTTTTAATTATTTAATTTAATCTTTTATTCTTCCAAATTTAAATAAAATGCAATTTTATTGAAATTAAATCTTAAATCTCCACAAAAATAAAATATATTTAAATATTTTATTTATTCCTCCAAATTATCTACAAATAATTAAATAAATCTATTTATTTAATTATGCTTTCTTATCTTCTAAAAATCTTCAATATCTTCTTAAAATATATTCCTCTTGTCATACAAAAGAAAAAGTTGAGTTAAAGCAACTTTAAAGCAACTTTGCTCTTAAATTAGAAAAATAAATTCTAATTTAAGAAAAACAAAACTCATCCTCATCAAGAAAGCATTTAACTCAACAAAGTTTCTTTTTGAATGACACATGTCCTTCTTCTAGTCGTGCACGTTTGCACTAACATTCTCTTCTGTCAATCTTCTTATTTCTTCTCAACCATTGATCTTCCCTCACCAACTCTATAAATACAATCCTCTTCTTCTTCATTTCATCATCCATCATTTGAGTAAACTTATGCTATAGGAAATATAGCATGCCATTGGCACCCCCATCTCCATAGCACTTCATCATCATTACCATCCACTCACATTTGTGCTTGAAGTTCATCTTCAATCACGCAAAGTATCAGAGCCAACTTGTCCTTGACATCTTGAGGATTCGAAGCGAGGAAGCAAGCTTCCTGAGGGCCAACATTCATTTCCATCAAGATCAAGAAAGAAAAGGCAAATAATGGATGGTATAAGGTAAAGGTTGTAAGTATTGCATTATTATTATTTAAATCATTTTTCCTTCATATTTCATTGATGTATTGGGTTTGTTATTGTTATTGATTAATCCACATTTCACCCATCAAAAGTAGATGCTTGGAGAGGAGATGTAGAGAGTGATTAATAGGTATTGTTATGCTACTGGTTTGTCTCCATATTCGAGTGTCAAAGACTCCTGAGAGCTTGCATTACAAGTGTATTGTAAACCATTACAATTTTGATAATACATTGTGCAGGTTTTAGAGTGTGGGGTTTTTCACCCGATAAAGGTTTTCCCCATGTATATCTTGTGTCTCTCTTCTTCTGTCTTACATTCTTATGTTGTTTGCTACTACAATATCTCTATTTTTGTATTAAACATCCTATAATTGTAAAGGTTAAAATGAATTTGCACTCTTCTCTCGTCAGTAGATTAGTGTAGGAAGTGATTTCCGCACACCTAGCTTCCTTTTAGTTGGTATCAGAGCTGAGTTCTCTTTGGTCCTAGTTGTTGGATAAAGGTTTTGTGTGCTAATCTTAGGTTGAGTGGGAGTCTATGCAGAGTATTCTGAAATCTTGTTGCAGGAATGAGATGGCAGGCACATCCAGAAGAGTAGAGATGGATGTGTTTAATGGCACAAATTTTGAGTTATGGAAACTTAAGATGGAGTGTTATAGAGTTGATCATGTTGATACATTTAGTATGATATTGATCTAGAGCTCCTATTTAATAGTATGCAATAACCCTCATGCATGGTGGTTATGTTCTATCATTCTATGGTCATTTGCAGCAAAGTATTCATGTTGGGTGTTTGTTTTTGGTTCCCTGATCACATGGAGAAACTTGGGTTGTCATGACTACGGTTTGATGTTCTTATGTTGGGTGCTTGGTTTTAGTCCCTGGCATTGGAAGGCATAGTTTTTTTAATCTTGAATGCATGTAGGCTATGGAGTTGATCATTGGATGATCTAAAAGATTCTAGAACAACCTAGCTCGTCTATATGCTTGTACATGGTGATGTTTGTGGAGTTGGCCTACATGTGGGCCTAAAGTTCCTGGACCTCTATTTCATTTGGTTGGTTGTACTTGTATGTCTTAGTTTCATATTGATTTGTTATGAGGGTTTTTTAGATATTTCGTTTAAAATCTATGTTTATGCTTATCTATTTTATTCCATTATTCTGGATTAACTATATTGGTGATTTTTAGACTTATGGGTCTTCTAGATGATAAGTGGATATAGATTTGCATGTACGTTAGTGACATGGTAGTTTTGCAGGTTCTACATGGTTAATCAAAACTTGCGGTTTTGTAAATCTGTAGACAAACTATTTTTTAGATTATGATTCCTTGGGGGTGTTTCTAGATGTAAGATAGTTGCATGTTTGCATGTATGCTTCATGCATAATGTGAGGAGGTTTGTATCTTTCTCAGTGTGGATATGTTGGTATGTGAGTAGTCACTCATCATTTCTATAGCATATGCTTGATTACTTCCTTGACTATGATCACTTGTTTGTGGACCTGTTGGCAAACTGAATATAGAATTGATTTGATGTCTGAGTCTTGAAGTCTACAGATTGTCTTCTTTGGTATCTTAGTTTGTAGGTTACTAATGAAATGATGAATTTGCATGTTACATTTGTTTTGGATCTTTGAGTTATGTAGTTTGTGGATTAGCTACCCATTAGCTGCAGTGAGATGACTCAAATGTGGACTATCTTTATCCATGAGATTGATTCAGTGTTTATGCAGACTTTGTTAGTTGGCCTTGTCTGTGGTCATTTGTGAATTGTTATGTTGCATTGGCATAAGAGGATGGATAATTAGAGTCCATGGATAGTTAGTTATTGGGACTTATAGCATGTTTATCATGATGTCATGGATAGCTTGGTTACATAGTTTAGTGTGAGCTTTTGACAGTGATGGTTTTATCTTCTTGACTTGGAGATTTTGGTTCTATTTTATTCTTTTGTGTTGCTGATATTGCATAAGAAAATTATTAGATTGTGTTAGATCCATGGATGATCTTCATTGAGAGGATGGTTATCATAATTCCTTGATAAGCTCGGTATCACAGTTTCAATGGGAGCTTCGGCAATGATGTTGGATTCATCATATGTGATGGATGATCTTCTACAGTGGATATTGGTGTCATGGAGGTGCCCTTGGTTTTGAGAATTCTTTGACATTTTTAGTTTAGTTGTCAGTAGATAGTTATCTTCATATGATTGGAGATGTTGACATCTTAGTTGAGGTGTCAGGTTTATGATTTGTTAGTTTGACATGTTAATCCTTTGTTTAGAGATGTTGATATTATGTCATGGTTTACTCTTGATGCTAGCTTAAATTTTTTGGCATGATACAGGTTCTCTTGAGATAGGATGCATGCATCATTGTACACTTTGTTGCATGTGATTTTCTTACAAGGAGATGGTTAGATCATGATGTCATGATGGCATTCTTGATCATGCAGATGTGTAGTGGGAGTTTTGATAGTGATTTTGTTTGTTCTCTTTGGTTTTGAGTATTAATCACTTGCTTGAAGCTTCATGATTTTGCAGGATGCATTTGAAGTTGGCATGTATTGGTTGATGGATGCTCATGGATACTAGAGAGACTTGAGTTGAGGCTTGAGATCCCTTGTTGTAGGGATCATGTGTTGGAATGGTTAAATTTTCAGCAGAAAGACTGAGGAGCCTTCACTTGTTATGGACATGAGTTTATGTTTGAACTTGAGAGGAGATTATTCTTGGAGAGAGTATATGAGACTCGATATATCTTAGTGGATCATTCTCATTCCCCACTCTCAGTTCACTCGGTAGAAAATGTTCCGATAGGTATTTTCTAGGTTATTTTAGATTCATTTTGTTTTATTCTTTGATTTCTCATATGAATATTGAGATACATTTATTGGTTCTGGAGGTTTCATTTGAGAGATGTTAGAATGGTTATCTTCTTGATTCATATGGTTTGGTTTATGAAGTTCATTTATGAGGAGTTTAGGAGATGTGATTGGGCTTATTCCTTGTTATGGAATGGTTATGAGTTTAATCTACCTTGATTAGAGAGGCTTACATCCATGTTGATGTTTATTTGATCTTATGAGATTGAATGGTTGGGTGTTGTTAAGGCTTTTCAATTGTGGTTTTGTGAATGAGATCATACTTGGCACAGCTTAGCACTTGGTGGTGTTGGAAGAAGGACATGATATGGTTTGCAGTTTCTCTTTATGGTCTCATATTTCTTCCTAGAGGTTCTTATTCATCTAGTTTGATCACTGGGTTTGTGGTCATCTATTGTTGTTGTACTTTATTGATTTTTAACAACAGTATGTGTTCTTTTTAATGTATATCATTTGAGATGTGGACTTGGGAGAAGTGGAGGAGATAAGATGTGAGAGAGTGAGCAAAAAACTATTTGTGGAAGTATGCTTTGTTTTGAAGTAGTTGGTTGTAGTTTACAGATCATTGTGATTGTTCTTTGTATTATGTTTGGATTATAAGCCACCTTTTTTATGTAAGTGCTGATTGGTAGACTTTGAGTTGCTTTGGTTGGCATTTCTCATGTAGTTTGATTCCTAGGATGTATTTATATCTTTTGTAGATGGTTTTTCATTGGACTGCGGTATTAAAGGTCTTTAAATTTTTTGTACATCAATGGTTTTGGTGTGTTTGTTATCATGGGAGATGGTAACTTTGAGTAGGATAGTGGATTATATAGGGATGAGAGTTGTAGTATGGGCTGAATATGTCATGTGCAAAAGTTCTATCAATGGTGGTTTTTTAGTTGGATGTAAACAACTAGCTGTGGTTGTTGTTCTAACTATTTTGAAGCATACGTGCTCGATCTCATTTTGAAGATGTTTGGACTTCAAAGTTATGTTCTGTTAATGGGTTTGAAGTTAGATACATTGGTGTGTCTATGTGGCATTTAGCGTTTCATCATATTTTTGGCATTCTAATTTTTTGTCATGTTGGTGATCACTTGGAAGATGTTATAGGTGCTTCTGTAAAGCTCATGTGCATAGTGGAGTTCAGTTGGGATGAGTAAGTGGCAACCTATGGTTGTTTTGTCTATGACAGAAGCTGAGTATTTGGTAGCTACTCATGCTTGCAAGGAAGCCATTTGGATTAGGATATTGTGTTTAGATATTGGTGTTGATGCAGGATAGATTACTATCTTTTGTGACAGTTAGAGTGCGATGTTGCAGATGCATTGACGAAACCAGTGGGCACAAAGAAGTTCAAATCCTATTATTTCTATTGGCTCTTACAAGGTGTTCAACAAGTGGGAGAATGTTGGGAATTAAGGTGTCCCAACCTTGGTAATTCCTTGCATTTATTATTGTAATGTAATTTAGCTACTTAGCCTATGTTGTAATTTTGTTGCATATCCTATTTGTCATCTAGTATGAAGTGACACGATGAGTTGTCACTACACTTGTAAGGTGACTAGGATGGTCAACTCACTCCATGTGGAGATAGGCATCCCTTTTGTGTGGTAGAGGTTTTCTGCCATGTGTCAGCATCTTGACTAGTGTATAAGTGAATATTGACCAAAATGGTTATGACAAATTCCTATGATAGTATCTATGACATGTAAGAGTCAGAAATAGAAGGTTCTATGACAGGTGAAGACATGTGTCATAAGGCATCTTGGAAGAAGGAATTTTTGGGCACCCTAAGGAGGTTTATGACATGTTGTAATGGAATATACTATTTATAGCCTATTTATGATAGATTCTCTTACAGCTGTAAGATATGACAACTATGATGAATTCTATGACAGTCAGTTTGTGCGTAAGAGTATTTGTCATTGCCCAACTTGGGAATAGGCAACCTCTTTGGGATGGGGTAACATGAAAAGTGTCATGAACATCCTACAATGTTGGAAAAGTGTCCATAGGCATGGGTTTTGGGCCATGAGGCCATGTTGGACGCCCATCTCAAGATAGAGCCATTTTTGCCTTGTATTTTCTATATAAGTAGGTGTTTGGAGAGGAGATGTAGAGAGTGATTAACATGTATTGTTATGCTACTGGTTTGTCTCTAGATACGAGTGTTGAAGACTCTTGAGAGCTTGCATTACAAGTATATTGTAAACCATTATAGTTTTGATAATATATTGTGCAAGTTTTGGAGTGGGGTTTTTCACCTGATAAGGGTTTTCCCCACATATATCTTGTGTCTCTCTTCTTATGTGTTACATTCTTATGTTGTTTACTATTGCAATATCTCTATTGTTGTATTAACCATCCTGTAATTGTAAAGGTTAAAATGAATTTGCACTTTTCTCTCCTCAGTAGATTAGTGTAGGAAACAATTTTTGCACACTTGTCTTCCTTTCAAACACAATGAAAACAACTCAAAGAAATAAATAAAATACAGATTCAGTCATTCAATATATCATACAATTCAAATAGAGATCTGTTGGCAACATGCGGGCTTTCAATTAGGGCTCACAGGCCTGATTACATACATGTACAAGATAAAGCTTTGAGGCTCCTTCACACAAAATCCAAACTATTAATCTTCTAAATTATTAGAACTATGTGAACTTCTTTCCTAAGGATCTATTACATCAATATATATCAAGTCCAGATCAATAGATTCTTTTGCACCAGCCAAGGAAGATCACAAATTCCAAAGAAGAGATGTAATGTGTGTACATAGATATGTCAGACCTAAATGCATAGAACACTTCTAGAAAATGAATGGAATGATGTGAGGATCTCCTAGGAAGGTTGGCCATGAACCAAAGATCATTGAATGATGTGTCATTAGGCTCCATAGATCAGGAAATGCTTCTGCAAGTTTCTCCTTCAACTAATTGTATGTGATTATCTGGATGCTCTGCTCTAAGAAACAATTAAACTTCTGATAGCGATATCTTTCTAGTAATCAAGTGTGGATCTCTAAATTCTAGATATGATGTAGATGAATGAATGTAGATGCTAAGTCCAATTCCACAAGGTCTTAAAATGTTACTAGACCAAAATACAGAATCTTCTTCTGACTGAACTGCCTAAACTAAACTGGAAAATGAAAAGAAACAAACCGAACTGCAAACAAACTAAAATACAAATATTTTTGGTTGATGCAAGATTGCTCTTGAACCATGGATTCTCCTACATCATTGGTTCATCCAATTCCTTGCATTTACTTACATAAGAATGGAAGGCTTCAGTGGGCAACTCCTGATGTTGCAAAGTTACTCAGCATTGGTTAGTATATGTGCACTAATGTAGAAACAACCAAAGAGGTTATAAGACTACAACTGATGTCTTTGCAGCCTTTCTCCTTATCTAGGTAGTATGATCCTTATAAGAGGATGGAGACATTATATAAGAAACCTATGCACCAGGTGCACATAGAAGATTATTAGGTTGATTGTCCTGATGATGTGGAAGTATGAAGAAGGAGCTATCAAAGGCTCACACTAAAACAAATTTGCACCTTGTATTATATGGCAGTACCCCCACAATTGTATGAAGACAATGAGGCAATCATGTCTCAAGAATATGAAGACAAGAAGATATACAATGAAACAATCTCCCCATCTGACTGGAGCCAGCCAGAGGAAATCTCACTAGAAATGATAACATAGAGGGTCATGCAATTGACTCAATTTCTACTACCACAACATCCAAGAAACATGTACAGCAACCTGAATCAGTGGTAGGGCCTAACATTACCTATGAGGACTTAGAAGAAAGTGTGGAAGATAATGAGCCTCTAGTAATAAAGAGGAGAAAGAAAACTAAAGATGTACTGATGGAAGCAAATGTTCCCAATTACAAAGGCCAAATGCCGGCAATGAGGGGATCTATAGTCAAGAACCCAGGCATTGTGTTAAAGGGCCAAGGAGGCGAGGGTATAATCAAGGTTGGGAAGATTTAACAAAGTTTAAAACATGACCTATCCCTACCATTTTCAAATTTAAAATTGAATTATCAATGGAGGCTAGAGAGGAGATGAAGAAGAGATGGTGATTAGCCTCTACCTTTGGATAAAATGATATCTCTCTCTGATGATCAGGTAGTGGATGAGGTGACTGCTAGACCTAAGGAGTCATTGGTACATAATACAATGGTTACACCTTAGAACACTCCCACAGTGTAGCAAGTGATAGAGGAAGTGAAGGAAGATATAGAAGAAGATAATCTAGAAGCTATGGCATAGAAAATAGGCATGGAAGGATTGATTGGCAATGTCAAAAGCCTAGAAGTAATTGATTTAGCATATCAGGGTAGTGATGATGCAAGTAAAGACAAAGATGCAGTCCTGGAGCATGATGAAACTAAGGATAATGTAGCTATGGACATGCATGCAGAGATACCTGATCATCCAAATGCCCAAGAAATTAAGCAGGGAGACACTAAGGGAGAAAGGATAACTGATACATCTAGACAATTAGGTCCCAACATCACATCTGAACCTTAAGATCCCAAGGATACAAACATGTCAGAACCCAGACAAGAAGGTCCATTGAAGAGAGATGATAGTAAAGAACAAGAAAAGGTGGGTGGAGATAGCTATAAAGATCATCATAGTATCCAAGAGCTTCATAATCAACAACCTGATATAGACCTACCACCACCTCAAGATGAACAAATGATACCTAATCAAAGTGTGAAGACATCATAGGAAATCCCCACACATGATGATAAACAAAAATTAGATGAAAGAATTCACATTGGGGAAGAAGAACAACAACCTAGAATCTCATGATCCTCACATTGAGCATACAGACCAAGGAGGGTCCAAATATGATGTGCCACATTGGTTATAACATGACGTAAATCCACCTCCATTATTTGATTCTTTAAATTTTGATATATCTTCATTATTTTTGCTCAAGTGGCCAAACCAAAGAGAAGGGCCAGGGATACTTCTACAATAAAGAGAGATCCGACAACAGGGAAAAGGATAGTTCAGGTAGTTGTGCCTATTGTAGATAAAGTCAAAGGAGAAATAAGTGTAAGTGAGTTCCAGATAACCACTATGGACCTAGGCTTCGCTACTGGACAACAAGAGGGGCAAGAAGCCAAAGATAGCATAGATTGCCTACTAGCAAGGATAGAGTAGGAAAAGGCAAAGAATAAGGAGCATAAAAAACAAATTGCTCAAATGAAGACATTCATAAAGGGATTAGTGGCACCCACTAATATCCATCCACCCCATTGGCAATAGTAACACAAGATGAAATCACAGGGTTGGATGTCATGATCCATCAATCACAGGTTCTAGATAAATTGTTTATTCGGTACTTAACTAAAGGAGAATAGGTGATAAGGACCTCACTGTCCAATTGGGACCTACTTAGCACTTTAAAGAGCAAGATAGATAAAATGCAAAAAGAGATTGGGTAGAGGTCAATAAAAATGGATAAACATTTGGCCACTCTTATGGAGATGAAGAGAGTATATATGAATGTTCTAATATCCAAGAATATCCTGACAGCCTAGACTTCATAGTTGCTAGATATTTGGTATGAGGATGTGAAATTTGAAGTGGATATCCTGAAGAAATTCTATGCCAAATCCAGGGATATGAGTGTTAGTTTGCATGAGCTTCTATCAGAAGAAATAGAAATTTTGGAGGCTCTTGAAGATAAGATTAAGGGAAAAGTGGAGAATCAAGATGTGGATTTTGCCACCAAAGCATACCAAGATAATTTCAAACATGCATCAGATGATCCTCTCAACCATTTCTCTGAGGATGTGTTTAACAAAGCTATGGAATGAGGGCTAAGATAGAAAAGTATAATGAGGTACTAGATAGCTGGAAGAATAAGTGGACAACCTTGCAGGCCCAATTCAAGACCCAAGGTCATGCATCCAAAAAGGCTAAGGTATTGGATGGAGGAGAAATAGAAAGAATAGTCCAAGCATATGAACTTGTCTAAGGGACTATTGGTAAGAAAACTAGAGATGACACATCTACAGATGAGGAAGAATGAACAAAGATGTAGAGTGTATGGACATGCTAGCCAAGTTGACATAATCTCGAAGAATATTCTAGAAGGATAATTGTACTCCACTAGATGGTTGCTAGCTGATAACCTGTGCCACACATTTTGTTTGATTACTTAGTTAATACAATGTAAACCGTTGATTATCATGGATGAATCCTGATCATACAATCTTTTGTAACCACATCCCTTCCTTAGTCTATATAAGGAGGTGGATTACACCTTGTATGATTACTAAGAGCTTAATTGAGATATGACTGTTGAATGTCATGGTACTTTCTCAAGACCAATTGTAAATATGTTCACATTTTGAATATTGAATACAATAGAGATACAAATTACAGTTACATTGTAAATATTGAGTAATCTTCTAGATGTATCTTGACTTGTTACTGTGATGTATTGCCTCCCTTGGAGTGCATATCAACTAGTTCTTGTTGTTGATTTCCTATTACTATGAAGATTAGCACTGACTGTGTGGATTTGTGGAATGTCCTGGCATAGCATGGTTTGGTTTTCATCTCTATTTCATGAAGTATTGAATTGCACATATACAGCAATGGTTGAAACTCATTCATTTCAATTAATTTAGAAAGCTTTAGTTTAAATTTCTTTAATCTCATCAAATCACCATCATAACTGCAAATACATAGATAAATAGAAAGAAGAACATAAAATATGTAGATATTTGTATACACAAGAAGATCTATAGCATATTTTGGATAAAGTGCACATAAAATAATAAATATCATGTAATAAATCACTATTAATGAGAAAGACACATAAATATCAGCTCGAAGGCACCCTATTTACACAACTCTATAGTGCATAAGCCAAATCAAGAAGGATTAGTTCAATTTCATGCAAATTGAGACAATTTCAAAAGAATTGATCAAACTTAAATACACAATATGTATGATCAGGTTAAATGCAATAAGATTTAACCTTATTTGTTGAGAATTCATAGAAAGCAAGAGAAACATAGCATATCTAGATGCAAATCACTTCAAAATTGAAATGTAAGGCCCCTAATGGAAAACAACAATTCGCATCAAACTAACTGATAGATTATCAGAAGGTCAAGACCTGACTAAAGGAGACTTGGAGTTATTAGTTCATCTTGAATTGATCATACTTTTCAACATGATAAAGGTTTGTTTTATGAATTCTTTATCTATGTTATTATGACTAACATCATGATCAACATAAATTGGCACTAGAAGGAGGGCCGAGGTGTTCTAACTTGAAGATTCATGATCTGGATATCATTTCCCGCACTCAAGTGAAGTGATATTTTCAAATTTCGTAAGATTACATTAAATCTAGATTATTTGTGCAATGTTTTCATCTATCGATGGTCATTTGAAGGATCTGATTACAAATATTCCATCCTTGTGGTCAGTTGTTCTAATCTTAACAACTAGTTATTTTAATTTCCATAATTCAAGTCAATAGTTGCAACGTCTGCAAATATAGTGCAAATATCTTGTCATTCTGGACATCTATTCATAAATATCTTCTCCTAAGTATATTTTACCCTAATCTTTGCAAAGGTGTGTTCAAATTGTCCATATCTAGTCATAAGTTGTGAAGCCCTGGCTCACCAACCTAATACCAAGTCGAGATCCACTAGACCCTTGGAAGAATTGCCAATCTTTGGACTTAGACCCCAAACAATTAATCCTAGTTCAAGTTCACCAATATCTTTGGTGATACTTGTTACAACCCCTCTAGTATCTAAAATAATACTTGTGGTAGTACCTTAGATACCTCCTACAATGTCATACTTCACAATTGAGTTACTACTTACCTTTACTACTTATCATCCTCTCCCTAAAAATCTAGACAAGATCTATCTAAAGTGTCACCCTTATTTGGATGCTGATGATCACATCAGAACCTATAAAGAGGCTTACCTAAGGGAAAGGATAGAGCATCAGGATGTTGTGTGAAGGTTGTTTCTGTACTCACTAGGAGAAGAGGCATATAGTTGGTAGCCTTCCTTGATCTTCTATAGATTCCTGGGATGCTTTAGAGAAAGCCTTTAAGGGTAGATTCAAGATACTTGTTGATCCTACCATAATGTATCATCTTTTTACTACAATCAAAAGAGCAGAATGAGAGTTAATTTCCAACTTTAATGCTAGGTTTCAAAAATTGTATTCCAAATTAATTGATCCATACAACATAGGCGATGAAGCTGCTAGATTGATTTACTATTCATCCTTAGATCCTTTGACATCCATGTTCATTAGGAGAGCACATCCTGCTATCACAACCTTAGCAGGTGCTTTTGAGGAAGCTATCAAAGTTAATCAACAATTAATACCAGGGACAACACCTAACTTAGGATATCTTGTATATCTTGTTTAACCACAAATCAATGGAGTTCTGATGCCTCCGACTATAATGCCTACTTTGTTTCAAGTGACTCCACTTAGCATCATGCCTCCTCCAAGTGGAAATGGACAAATGATATCTCATCCTGGACATGCACCCCAGGATGTTGCACAAAACAATAACAATGGTAGTTCATTCTTCCAGACTCAACAAGATAATGCAGTTGCCATAGTGTAGGAAGAAAAGGATGACATTAAGGAAACATGATCTCATGTAAGAAAATTAATCACTGATGTCACTTATCTAAGGAATCAAAACTTTTACTCATAGCCAAACCAAAACTAGAACAAATGATATCTTGATAAAGGATATGGGAACAACAATGAAAGGTCTAGATATCCTAATAAGGGATACAACAATGATAGAAATTTCAACAACAGTAATAATAATGCCCCAAGGCCACCTAGAGTGTGGAACACCTAGCCTAACAATGGTTCACTACCTTCACCATTAGACAACCAGCCTCCTGTTGAACCTAAGAACACAACTAGAGTTAATTTAGTAGAAGTTGCACTCACAAATTGGTGCAGGATGCATAATACCAATGCACATGCTGAGCTTGATTGTCCTCAATTTAAAATAGAATCTAGCATATTCCAAGCTAAAGTGTCAAACATTGCTAGAGATCCACCTTTTCCTAAAGGCAATTAAATTTTTCCCCTAGGATATGAGTCAGCATTAGTACTTGAAAGTTCTAATAGTTGTTAGCATCATCAAGTGATTTCAACACATGAGAACTATACCCTAGCTTGTGACATGAATTTGCCTTAGCATTTGAAACAAACTATGTGTTCCCTGTTGAGGATGAAAATGAACCTGAACAAGAAGCTAAAGAAGTCCATGCTTACCAATAGTGATATCAGGGTAGACATAATTATAACCTGAGGAGTAATCTTAACCATCCTATTGGTGCCTTGACCACATCTATTCCTCTAAACATCTTTAATACACCTCCTGACCTAAAGGATAGTAATAACTCTGAGCCTCCTAAGGTGAATACACAATTTTTCACACCATAGACCATAGTAGAAAAATCCAAACATTACCAGAGTTAGACAAATTAGTCACCTACTTGGCTAATGAGATGAAGAAGATAAAGATCATCTTGTCTTTGTCAAAATTGCTGAAGACCCCAGTCATCAAGAAATATTTCTTGAAGTCATTAGATGAACCTACATCTACAGAAGAAAATCTTGGTCATAACCCTAACAATACCATGACTATAGATCCTGCACCTAAGGACAATCCTATCAAACCTAAAGTACAAGGTATCATTCATGCTACTAAAACATCACAGATGACATTATACAGGGATAGACCTGAATCACCTCTTTTCTTACTCACATTAAGGATATTTGGTAAGAATTTACATAATTGTCTGGTGGATTCAGGTGCATCAACCAATGTGATGTTGTTATCCATATGAAACACATTGGGTTTGCATCCTACCAAGTCAATGAAGAAGGTGACACAATTAGATAAATCAGAAGTAAGTGTAGTAGGAGAATTAACTCACATACACATGCAACTTGCATCTGACCCAAGAGTACAATACTACATAAATATCCATGTAGTGGACATACCTAATACTTATGGCATGCTCCTTAGTAGAGATTGGTCCAAGACATTAAATGGATATGTGCCTATTGATTTCAGTCATATGTGGTTACCATGGAAAGGAGTGCCTAATCAGTTGAGAATTGAGGCTAAACCACGAATGAAACACATGATCACTGAATATAATCACCCAATGAGGTATTTTATGTAGATGTCAAGCCAGGGGTATATGCACTAAGACCTCATGGAGTTAGGATTGAATAGGTCTTGATGTTATCTTGTCATGGATATGAGGATATTAACCAATAAGAAATTACGATAGAAGAGGGATTAACAACAGAATCAAAATATAGTTCCACTGATGAGGATGAAGTAAATCACTTCACTGAATTCAAGAAGTATTTATCCAAGGAAGTCCAGAGATGTCAATTAACAGGGGCACCAACAGATGATATCCTAATATTTGGATGGTGTAGGTTACATGAAGAGGCAAATTCAAAAAATATATGTGAATCACTCCTGGACATGATTCAATTAGAGAAAGTATGCTTATATGTTAAACCATCATCATCGAAGGTGAGCGATATATCTAGTACTGATGGTCATGATTACTCATTGTTCTCTTCAGGTATAGAGGAACCTAAGTAGGATACCTACCCAGGACATGTCCTGATGCCTAACTCAAAAGAAATCTTGATATGTGATGATACACATACTGATGATAAGAATAATTTTATCACTGTCACGCCCATGTCTCCTCACGCGGATGTGACACACAAACACGTGTGTCATGACCACATTTGTTGCGTGGTCATGACACACACTGTGAAATTTTTTTCCTACCTGACCCCAAGAACCCCCTCGCACGTGTCTGCATGCTTGGTGGCAATATGCAATGGCATAAACATGTCGACGTAACCGTGTTGGTGAAGGCCGTCTAGGGGTAAGCGACGCGAAGTGTGTCGCTTCTAGGGTTAGGTCGATTCCATCTGTACCCCAAAGTTTCCTAGGTGAGGAAGATTTGACCAACATCGAACCCTAATTAAACTCAGATCGAAAAGTGATTAAATGATATGACAAGATGGCGTGTGATTAAATTGGGATGATGGATTAAAATTATACAAAACGACGCATAAATATAACCCTAGAAATCTGGCAAAATCTCGGTAGCATAATGCATTTCGATAAACGTGAAAATAAATTTAAATTAACACCAATAGGAAAAATAAATAAAATATACGATTAAATATTAAAATCAATGAGATAAATTAAAATAATTTAATTAATCAAAAAATGTCAAGTCATCAATTAAATTTAACCGAGAAACCGAGTTCGTCATTAAATATAATTTGGCATTATATTTAATATCTCACTTGAAAATTTAATGGATGAGGAAGGAGGATAAGATACTCGCTCCTATAAAATATAAATAGTAAAATAGTAAAAATCAACGAGATCGAAGTGTAAAAACTCGATAAGGTAAATTAAACTCAAGGAAAAGAAATTCTCTCCAGTCAAATAAAATAATCCCTCTCAAAAGATAAATTCAGATCACAAGGCAACAAGAAAATCAATTGCAACAATTAACCCATTTAATTTAGAAAACAAATTAAAAGTCTCCCAAGAGTTAAATTAAATCAATAAAAGGAATAAGAGATTTAATAAAAAAAATTTTAAAAAAAACCCCACCTCCTCACAAATCTCTCTCAAATAAAATTTTAAAAAAAGAATATTGTTTTCTAAAATAGGGAGCCCTAATGAAAATAAATCTAAGTGTTCAAATGAAACCCTAAATCAATCTCTAATATTTCCTCTTCCCTAATTGCCCTAATCTCATTTCTCATTTCTTCTCTTTTTTGTGTTTTGGTTTTTGTTTTGCCTCTTCTTCTTGCAGGTTTAGGGTTTGAGGGCAACAATGGAGACTATAGAAGATAGCCGGAGGTATACACAGTGATGTGATACCAGACATAAATATTTTTTTTGTGTAATACATAAATATTTAAAATATTGAAAGGGCCAAGGGTTTGATTGTAGGGTCGAGGTAAGGCCGAACGGTGGTGGCGGAAGAGTGAGGAAGGGGCGGAGGAGCCGCTATGAGGGTGTGTGTGTGGTGGTGTGGTCATGGTCTCCGATGGAGGGTGGCGCATAGGGGAGAGTCTGTAGTGGGAGATGGTGGGTCGGAGGAAGAACTGTGGGAAGGCCACGAAGGGCGGTAGAGGCCAACAAGGGCTGTGGTGTATTGCGGGCGGTGCGCTGGAGCTCGGGCAGCGGGAGTCACGGTTGAAGGGGGTGTGTGGGGGTGTTCGCAAGTGTAGGGGGGGTTTGGGGGGTGTGGGGGAGGTGGTGCCCCCACCCACACCCCTGTACTGGTAAACATTGTGGGACTGTGGACGCTGCCCACAGTCCGCTCTTCTCATTTTTTTTTCCTTTCTTTTTTTTTGTTATTTTTTTATTTTTTTATTTTTTATTTTTTTTAATAAACTTAACCGTAACACAGCACTTTTATTTTATATGTTAACTCTTTTTTTTTTCTTTCTTTGCTTCCAAAAACACATATATATATTTTATATATATAATATATATATATGTGTGTGTGTATGCATATATTTACATATATATACCTAGGGGTATATACGGTTTGTTTAAAACAATGTCACAAAATTTGTTCTCCTTCATCATTATATTGCATAAGAATATATGAGTGTGTCCTTGTTAAATAAACTTATATATATGTAAAAGTGTGAATACACATCTCACAAACTAAGCAAAAAACTTATAAAATATAACTTTCTCTTATATTTTATTTTTCTATATACATATAGTGGCAAGGACAGTAAAGAACAACAATAGTAATTCCCCTTTTTTTATTTTAAAACAAAACTAACATTTCTTTTCTAAATCACAATAAATGAAAAAACACCTGGTATAAACTTCATATTTTCAATTGTACATTCAGTGACAGAAATACGAGTATTTGTTTGGAGCAAATTAATTTATACAGAAATACATCTCTTTTTTTGAAAACAACATTAAAGTAGGAAATACATTCTAATCTAGTTTAGTTTTCTTCCAACAGCATCTAATGAAATGGGAACTTCAAACACAATAGATAACAACTTCAAGTTTTCTCTTCCTTTCATCTACGATAATTCTGGATAGCAATATAACAATTCTTGCATATTTTCTTTTCTGAAATATTATTGACAGAAATATAAATAACATCTTCCATACTTTTTCCAAACTTTACTCACAAAATTGGAAGATAAACAACATTTAAATAAATTGAAAACCTTGTTTGTAATACATAATTTTTTTGATAGCTAATCTTCATAAAATAGGAAATAAACAACATTAAATAGAATAACATAGTGTTTACATTTCTCTATTTATCCCAGCCATCTCTATGGCAGATAACTTAGTATTCTTTCACTAGAAAAATGAAACACAATAAGGCCATAATGGCCATGGCTCCAACAGCCATTAACACACTACAAGGCCACATAAAGAAGACTCCATAACAACTTCACTCCTTTTCTCACAACCTGCAATAGAACACAATAGCAAGAACAACACAAACAAACTACCACTACGAAAAGCTCTCCTCCCTACCGTAGACCTGCAAGTGGGTCACCCCTGAGCTAGGGATGTAAGGAATTCACACAGGTTGAACATTCCACAACAAAATTCAATCACAATAACACCGATAGCCCATAGGATTAACACAATACTCAACTCATGTAAATGAGTTTGGTGAGGGTAGGGAATGGACCCCTCAACTTCAAAGGGCTCCCCAAATGATAAAAGTCTCATCTCATGGCCTCAATCCAAAGTCTCCAAAACACCACTCTCCACAAAAAATCCAAATAATCTCCATGGCACTCTTGCCATTTAATAATCTCTTGCACAATAAAAGACCCTCAAGGCATAAATACAAACTATGGAAGTGACCTCAAGGAGGTTCCTTTCCCCTACCCATACAAGTTGAGCATTACCTCCATTGGAGGTGCTCTCACCATAACTCCCTTCCCAACATCACAATGCAAAACAACAAACAACCATTTAACTAAACACAAAGCATCATATAAGTAAGGGTGAGAAAGAAAGTTAAGAGGCCTACCTTCAAGGCCCTGACAATGGAAGTAAGATTGGTGAAGAGCTCCAAGAACTCCAAGAATTTCTCCAATCTTTTCCCAACCTCTCCAAAAATAGGAAGGAAACTAAAATTGCAAGAACAACCCCAAAAAAAAACAAGAAGAAGAACCCCCATTCCTCAACAAGAGGAGCTATTATAGGCAAAACAATTTGGCTTTAAGGAATGAGAAGGTGACACTTGTCACCTTCTCCTTCCCCCTCCAATGCCACTTGCAAGGGAGAGGAAGTATGAGGATGACAAGTGTCATCCTCTCATTCCACCTCCATCTCCACCTCATCCATTTGTGCTCCCACATAAGTGGGAAGGGGACAAATGGTGAGTTGGATTCCCACTCACACCTCCAAGAAGACAAGGGTCTTGGAGGGGGTTCCCACTCACTTGGGAGTCTTGGAGGCCTCTTGGAGACCTCCCAAGTCTTCCTTGGGAAAAGATTCCCAACTTTGGGATGGGAGATGAGTCCTTCCCAAGGCATGGCCCATCCCCCATCTTCCCTCATTTTCAAATTCGTCACTTTTACTAAACCATGGTTTAGAGTGACTAAAGGTGAGTCAAAACTAGGGTTAGATAGTCCAAGTTGACCCTAGACTCAAGGTTAACCACCTAGGGTAACTTTTGGGACACTAGGGTTCATGAAGGGGTTAAAAATCCACATTTAAATGGCCTAAAAAAATAAGATAAATACCAAGTGGTGTAATTCAAGTAAAATTATACAACACTTATTATTAATCAAAATAAAAAGGGTACTAAGGCCAAAATAAATAAAATTAAATCAAGCACTATAAATCATCATTCAAATTCAAATGTGATCCCTATCCCTGTTGGGAATGGATTGGTTTTATAGGGGATAACATAGTGTGAATTCTACCTCCAATTTCCCGTGGCTAGGGAATGTAAAACCTGCACATCTTGATCAAGTGTCAGTCCTGTCATGAAAAGTCATAGCCGAAGCAACTGGAATTAAATTCACACAATTGAATACAACAATATACATCAATACATAAATCCAAATTAAACTGCATTATCCAATCTCATGTCAATTAGTCCACATCACATAAACAACTAGAATCTCATCACAAAACATCATCTAATATATAACTCATATGTTGAAACACAAAAATAGCATCACTATGATCGAATCGAATCACATATGTCAAATCAATGTCCTAGCATAATTAGTGGATAAAATCAAGTCTACATAATGAAACATAGTCACTGAGGTTTGATAATGTCATCTACTAAATAGCATAACGATCAAAATAAGGGAGGTAAAATACTCTGCCTTACATCCTCCCCCCCTAAGACTAAACTTCCTCCTGGAAGTCATCAAAAAGGTGAGGATACTAGCTACATCCTCCCAAGTCAATGTGACCTCATCATAACGATCCCACTAGACCCTAACCTGGTCCAGCTCTCAACATCGAAGGCCTAGCATCCGAAAAGCCAATATGTGAATTGGATTGAAGGCCAATTGCCCATCTACCTCTACCTGTAAAGCACTCCAGTTTAGTACGTGAGATACATCAGGTATATATCACCTCAAAATAGAAATATGAAAGACATCATGGATACGTGACAGGCTAGGTAGCAATTCTAGATGATAGGCAACTGGTCCTATCTGCTCCAAAATCTTAAAGGGTCCTACAAACCGTGGTGCGAGCTTAGAGCCCTTTCCATAACGGATTGGACTCTTGTGTGGTCGCACTTTAAGGAATACCCTTTCAACCACTGAGAAGCTCCGATTGATTCTCTTAGCATCGGCATACTTCTTCTGTCTATCCTGTGCCTCCTGCAACCTCTATCTAATTAGGGTGACCTACTACTCCATATCCTAGACTAGCTTAGGACCAATGGCGACTCTGTCCTCTATCCGATCCCAACTCAATGGTATCTTGCATGGTCTACTGTATAAAGCCTGAAAGGGAGGCATACCCAATGAGCTGTGATGCCCATTATTGTAGGCAAAGTCAACCAGGTACAATACTCCTCCCATCTGGACTGATGGTCCATAACATACATCCAAAGCATGCCCTCCAACACCTGATTCACTCGCTTTGTCTGTCCATCTATCTCGGGATGATAAGCGGAGCTAAAATTGAGTTATGTGCCCAATGCCTACTATAAGGCTCTCCAGAATGTTGAAGTGAACATTGGATCTCTATCTGAGATGATGCGGTGAGGTACTCCATGTAATCTCACAATATTGTCTAAGAATACCCTGGCCACTGCTAGCACATTGTACGTCATGCGTACAGGTGAGAAATGCGCCACCTTGGTCAACTTGTCAACTGTCACCATGATGACATCATGGTGATGCAAAGACATAGGAAGACCAACAATAAAATCCATGGAAATGGTGTCCCATTTCCATTCAGGTATGTCATGTGGGTAAAGAAGACCCGCTGGATGCTGATGCTCAGCCTTGACCCTCTGGCACTCAAGGCATCGAGCAACAAACTCTGCTATATCTTGTCTCATACTCGCCCAATAGTAAAGCTATCGTAGGTTGGCATGCATCTTCTTTACCCCCGGATGTGCTGCATATGGTGCTCTATGAGCCTCTGATAGCACTATAGTACGTAGGTCACCTACATGGGGTACATAGATGCGCTGTCGATGACAAAGTAAACCATCTGCCTCAAGTGAATACCCTGCAAACTTGCCCACAAGGGCCCTTTATGAACTAATCTCCTGCTGCACCTCAAGAAACCACTCATCCTCTGGCAGGTGCTGAATGATGCGATCCCTCAAGTCTCAAAGTCAAGGTCAAGAGCTCATGGTGCCTCCAACTCAATGCATTAGCAACCACGTTCTCCTTCCCTTTGATGTAATGGACATCAAAGTCATACTCATAGAGGAACTCCATCCATCGCCGCTGCTGGGCATTCAGATTCAGCTGTGTAAAGATATACTGAAGGCTGTGATGATCTGAATGGAGTTTAAAGTGATGACCTAGCAAGAACTGTCTCCAACAGACTAGGGCATGAACCACCGCCGCTAACTCCAAGTCGTGTGTGGGGTAGTTCATCTCATGGGTCTTAAGCTTTCGTGACTCATATGGGATCACTCTACCACCCTGCATAAGTATAGCTCCCAATCCCTCAAGTGATGCATCCGTGCAAACCATAAAATCTGTTGCAGGATTAGGAACTGCTAAAATAGGAGCACTGGTGAGATGCTCCTTGAGGACTCCGAAGGCCCTCTCACACTACTCAGTCCATAGGAAGCTCTTCCCTTTCCACTGAAGGGAAGTGATGGGGTGTGCAATCCAAGAAAAGCCCTCTACAAAGTGATGGTAATAACCAGCTAACCCCATAAAACTCCTAACCTCTGTCACACTAGTGGGTGCTGGCCAATCCCTGAAGCCCTGATCTTCAATGGATCTACTAAGATTCCATTTCCGGATAGGATATGCCCCAGATACTGAACCTCTGACCTGAAAAATGTGCACTTCACCAAATTCCCATAAAGCTTCTGCTCTCGCAAACACTGTAGAACCTAACAAAGGTGCTCCTCATGCTCCTCCTCGGTCCAAGAGTAGATCAGAATGTCATCGAGGAAAATGATCACGAACCGATCTAAATAGGCACGGAACACCCTGTTCATGATACTCATGAACATTGCAGGGGCATTCGTCAAGCCGAAAGGAACCACAGTGAACTCATAGTGTCCATAATGATTCTGGAAGGTGGTCTTATGGATATCTACCTCTGCGATACATAGCTGATGATACCCAGACTTCAGGTCTATCTTAGAGAACACCCTAGCTCCCTGCATCTCGTTGAAAAGATCATCAATCCTGGGTAGAGGATAGCGGTTCTTCACCGTCACCTTATTCAACTGCATGTAGTCCATGCACAAATAAAGAGACCCATCCTTCTTCTTCATGAAGATGACAGGAGCGCCCCAAAGTGAAACACTCGGTTGGATGTGCCCCTTCTCGTGCAATTCCTCCAACTGTAACTTGAGCTCAGTGAGCTCATGTGTAGTCATCCTGTAGGGTGCACGAGACACTGGCTCAGCACCTGGTACTAGGTCAATGTGAAAGTCTACCTCACAGTGGGGTGGTATCCCCAGTAACTCTGTTGGAAACACATCGGCAAACTCTCTAAGGATGGGATGATCATCCAAAGATGCCTCTGGCTCGTCATCTGATCTGTCACTCACTGTGATGGTGAACATCTGACACCCCTTCCGCATGCAGTGCTTAAGCTACTGAGCAGATATCATATGCACTGCCATGGGCTTCTGCATGCCCACAATCTTAGCTGATGTACCATGGTCATCTAAACAGCTGATTGCCTTTCGGTGACAATCTAGTTTGGCTCGGTGAGCCGTAAGCCAATCCATACCCAACACCACGTCATAGGATCCTAATGTCATGACTCTAAGGTTGCATACTGTAGTGAAGGGTCCCAAGGCAATCTCACAGTCATGGACTAAGGCATCTACTATTAGTTTGGCCCCTTAAGCCAACTCAACCACCCACCTATCACCCTGCCTAGAGGCCACCAGCCTACAACGCTCCACTAATAATGGAGATATAAATGAATCAGTAGCACCAGAATCAAAGAGAATAGAAATGGGGTTACCCCCAATCATACCTGACGTCTCAATCACTGACATCTGAAAATCATCCTGACGATTATCAGCCACCGCAAACATACGGTGGGATCTACCCACATCACCAATGGTCTGCTCAGATCCTCCTGCACGAGGCTATCCCCCTGCTGTAAAACCCTGTGGACACTCTCTAGCTAGGTGTCCTGCTCCACCACAAACATAATAAGGGCCCCTAACCTGTACCTGTACAGTCTGATTCCTACTCGACTGTTATTGTCCTAATCTACCAGTAGACCCCTGTGAGCCCCTGTAAGACTGTTGCAACCTTGTGGGTCCAGCAAGTGGTCCCTACTACTGCCAACCTCTATTATGTCCCCCATGTGACCTCTGCTATGTCCTAGCCCTCTGTTGCTGCTGTGACTGCTGCTGCTGTGGGGGCCTAGGAGGTAATGGTGCTGAACTGAATCCTCCTCTATGAGGTGGCTATGACGGTCTATGGAAACTCTACAGATGTTGCTACTGCCCCCGATCCTGAAATTGAGGGTGTGAACTCTACCCTCATCCTTGAATCTCCTCAGTGATATATGCCTTATCAGTAGCATCACTCAAAGTCTGGGAATCTGCCATCCGAATAGCCTTGCTATACTGTGGTTCAGCCCTCTGATAAACTTATGCACCAAAAGTTTCTCGTCATGGAGATACTTCACATATTTGGATAACTCTATAAACCTACCCTCATACTGTGCTACTGTGAGTCCCCTCTGCTGTAGGTCATGGAACTCATCTATACAATGATCTATAATGGTCTGATAAGTAGCACACATTGAAGCGCTCAATGAAGGTCTCCCATGAGAGGGTGTCCAAAGAAAGGTGGCACTTGCACTCCTCAGTACACCACTAGGTAGCTGCTCCATCTCGCAACAAGTGTACTGCCACACGGGCCTTCGTGTTGCCCTTGTAAGGATGCAACTTGAAACATCTGTCTAAACTGATAAGCCAAGCCTCTACCTAGGCTCCCTCTGTGGTCCTGATGAATGTAGGAGGGTTCAACCTCAATATGTCTCTAATGGGATCTCTTCTATCTCTGTGTCCCCTAATAGGCTCATCTGCATAATAATCCTAAGGCCTGTGACCAAAGTGCTCTACTCACACTGCCTCGTCATGCCTAGCATGATGTATGGGGCTCCTGCTACAGGCCCTATCAGCTGAGCCAACTTCCTCTATCTCTGGAAACTCAACATAAGGCTCCACACGTGGCTTGACATGGTGCTCAGCCCGTGGCTCCATGCATGGCTCCTCTCGTGGATCCTTGTGAGGCTTGACATGTGGCTCTACTATAGTCAATGGAAGCCTATCTAGGATTGCTTATAAAGCCTATAATATCTGTGGTCCAATATCTGGTGGGGCTGGTGGTGCCTACGGTGCCTATGAAACTGGCTGTACCTATGGAACTGGCTGTACTTATGGAACTGGCTGCACCTATGGAACTGGCTGATCTGGTCCCACAGCTGAAGAATTAGTGTGCACCTCGAGGGGTGGAGTGCGGTGGGACTGTGCTTGCCAAACTCGTCTGGGAGGCATCCTACAAAATGAGGTAACCACAAATCAGTATAATTGCGGAAGTAAAAAAATGTGCCTAAATGAGCACAGTGTTTTAAACAACCTGGCTCTAATACCAAATGTCACACCCGCATCTCCCCACATGGACGCAACACATAAATGCGTGTGTCATGACCACATCTGCTGTGTGGCCATGACACATGCCACAAAAAGTTTTTCCTACCTGACCCCAAGAACCCCCTCGCATGTGTCTCCATACTCGGTGGCAATACACAACGGCGTAAAAATGTCGACATAACCGTGTTGTTGAAGGGCGTCTAGGGGTAAGTGACACGAAGTGTGTTACTTCTAGGGTTAGGTCGATTCCATCTGTACCCCTAAGTTTCCTAGGTGAGGAAGATTTCCCCAACATCAAACCTTATCAAACTCGGATCAAAAAGTGATTAAATGATATGGCAAGATGGCGCGTGATTAAATTAGGATGATGGATTAAAATTATACGAAACGACACATAAATATAACCCTAGAAATCTGGCAAAATCTCGGTAGCATAACACGTTTTAATAAACGCAAAAATAAATTTAAATTAACACCAATAGGAAAAATAAATAAAATATATGATTAAATATTAAAATCAACAAGATAAAGTAAAATAATTTAATTAATCAAAAAATGTCAAGTTGTCAATTAAATTCAAACGAGAAACTGAGTTCGTCATTAAATATAATTTTGGCATTATATTTAATATCTCACTCAAAAATTTAATGCATGAGGGAGGAGGATAAGATACTCGCTCCTATAAAATATAAATAGTAAAATAGTAAAAATCAATGAGATCAAAGTGTAAAAACTCGATAAGGTAAATTAAACTCAAGGAAAAGAAATTCTCTCCAGTCAAATAAAATAATCCCTCTCAAAAGATAAATTCAGATCACAAGGCAACAAGAAAATCAATTGCAACAATTAACCCATTTAATTTAGTAAACAAATTAAAAGTCTCCCAAGAGTTAAATTAAATCAATAAAAGGAATAAGAGATTTAATAAAAATTAAACAAAAAATAAACCCACCTCCTCACAAATCTCTCTCAAATAAATTTTTTTTAAAAAAATATTATTTTCTAAAATAGGAAGCCCTAATGAAAATAACTCTAAGTGTTCAAATGAAACCCTAAATCAATCTCTAATATTTCCTCTTCCCTAATTGCCCTAATCTCATTTCTCATTTCATTTTGCCCTAATCTCATTTCTCATTTCTTCTCTTTTCTGTGTTTTGGTTTTTGTTTTGCCTCTTCTACTTGCAAGTTTAGGGTTTGAGGGCAACAATGGAGACTATAGAAGATAGCCAAAGCTATACATAGTCATGTGATACTAGACATAAATATATTTTTTTTGTGTGTAATACATATATATTTAAAATATTGAAAGGGCCAAGGGTTTGATTGTAGGGTCGAGGTAAGGACGAATGATGGTGGCGGAAGAGCGAGGAAGGAGTGAAGGAGCCATTGTGAGGATGTGTGTGTGGCAGTGTGGTCGTGGTCTCCGGCAGAGGGCAGTGCATAGGGGAGAGTCTGCAGTGGGAGATGGCAGGTTGGAGGAAGAACTATGGGGAGGCCGCAAAGGGCGGCGGAGGGTAGCAAGGGCTGTGGTGTATCGTGGGCGGCGTGCTAGAGCTCGGGCAGCGGGAGTCACAGTTGAAGGGGGTGTGTGGGGGTGTTCATAGGCATAGGGGGGTTTGGGGGGTGTGGGGGAGGTGGTGCCTCCACCCACACCCCTGTATTGGTAAACGCCATGGGACTGTGGGCGCTGCCACAGTCCACTCTTCTCTTTTTTTTTTTTTTTTAAAATTTTTTTTTTAATAAACTTAACCCTAACACAACACTTTTATTTTATATGTTAACTCTCTTTTTTTTCTTTCTTTGCTTCCAGAAACACACATATATATATGCTTATATTTACATATATATACCTAGGGGTATATACAGTTTTTTAAAACAATTTCACAAAATTTGTTCTCCTTCATCATTATATTGCATAAGAATATATGAGTGTGTCCTTGTTAAATAAAATTATATATATGTAAAAGAGTGAATACACATCTCACAAACTAAGCAACAAACTTATAAAATATAACTTTCTCTTATATTTTATTTTTCTGTATACATACAGTGGCAAGGACAGTAAAGAACAACAATAGTAATTTCCCCTTTTTTTAAATTTTAAAACAAAACTAGCATTTCTTTTCTAAATCACAGGAAATGTAAAAACACCTGGTATCAACTTAATATTTCAATTGTACATTCAATGATAGAAATATGAGTATTTGTTTGGAGCAAATTAATTTATATAGAAATACATCTCTTTTTTTGAAAATAGCATTAAAGTAGGAAATACATTCTAATCTAGTTTGGTTTTCTTCCAACAGCATCTAATGAAATGGGAACTTCAAACACAATAGATAACAACTTCAAGTTTTCTCTTCCTTTCATCTACTATAATTTTGGACAGCAATATAACAATTCTTGCATATTTTCTTTTTTGAAAGGTTATTGACAGAAATATAAATAACATCTTCCATACTTTTTCCAAACTTTACTCACAAAATTGGAAGATAAACAACATTTAAATAAATTGAAGACCTTGTTTGTAATACACAATTTTTTTGATAGCCAATCTTCATAAAATAGGAAATAAACAACATTAAATAGAATAACATAGTGTTTACATTTCTCTATTTATCCCAGCCATCTCTATGGCAGATAACTTAGTATTCTTTCACCAGAAAAATGAAACACAATAAGGCCATAATGGCCATGGCTCCAACAGCCATTAACACACTACAAGGCCACATAAAGAAGACTCCATAACAACTTCACTCCTTTTCTCACAACCTGCAATAGAACACAACAGCAAGAACAACAAAAAAGAAACTGCCACTACGAAAAGCTCTCCTCCCTACTGTAGACCCGCAAGTGGGTCACCCCCGAGCTAGGGAGGTAGGGAATTCACACAGGTTGAACATTCCACAACAAAATTCAATCACAATAACACAATACTCAACTCATGTAAATGAGTTTGGTGAGGGTAGGGAATGGACCCCTCAACTTCAAAGGGCTCCCCAAATGATAAAAGTCTCATCTCATGGCCTCAAGCCAAAGTCTCCAAAACACCACTCTCCACAAAAATTCCAAATAATCTCCATGGCACTCTTGCCATTCAATAATCTCCTCCACAATAAAAGGCCCTCAAGGCATAAATACAAACTATGGGAGTGAGCTCAAGGAGGTTCCTTTCCCCTACCCATACAAGTTGAGCATTACCTCCATTGGAGGTGCTCTCACCATAACTCCCTTCCCAACATCACAATGCAAAACAACAAACAACCATTGAACTAAACACAAAGCATCATATAAGTAAGGGTGAGAAAGAAAGTTAAGAGGCCTACCTTCAAGGCCTTGACAATGGAAGTAAGATTGGTGAAGAGCTCCAAGCCTTCCTAATTCTCCAACTCCAAGAATTTCTCCAATATTTTCCCAACTTCTCCAAAAATAGAAAGGAAACTAAAATTGCAAGAACAACCCCAAAGAAAAAACAAGAAGAAGAACCCCCATTCCTCAACAAGAGGAGCTATTATAGGCAAAACAATTTGGCTTTAAGGAATGAGAAGGTGACACTTGTCACCTTCTCCTTCCCCCTCCAATGCCACTTACAAGGCAGAGGAAGTATGAGGATGATAAGTGTCATCCTCTCATTCCACCTCCATCTCTACCTCATCCACTTGTGCTCCCACACAAGTGGGAAGGGGACAAATGGTGAGTTGGATTCCTACCCACACCTCTAAGAAGACAAGGGTCTTGGAGGGAGCTCCCACTCACTTGGGAGTCTTGGAGGCCTCTTGGAGACCTCCCAAGTCTTCCTTGGGAAAAGATTCCCAACTTTGGGATGTGAGATGAGTCCTTCCCAAGGCATGGCCCATCCCCCATCTTCCCTCATTTCCAAATTCGTCACTTTTACTAAACCATGGTTTAGAGTGACTAAAGGTGAGTCAAAACTAGGGTTAGATAGTCCAAGTTGACCCTAGACTCACGGTTAACCACCTAGGGTAACTTTTGGGACACTAAGGTTCATGAAGGGATTAAAAATCCACATTAAAATGGCCTAAAAAAATAAGATAAATACCAAGTGGTGTAATTCAAGTAAAATTATACAACACTTATTATTAATCAAAATAAAAAGGGTACTAAGGCCAAAATAAATAAAATTAAATCAAGCACTATAAATCATCATTCAAATTCAAATGTGATCCCTATCCCTATTGGGAATGGATTGGTTTTATAGGGGATAACATAGTGTGAATTCTACCTCCAATTTCCCATGGCTAGGGAATGTAAAACCTGTACATCTCGATCAAGTGTCAGTCCTGTCATGAAAAGTCATAGCCAAAGCAAATGGAATTAAATTCACGCAATCAAATACAACAATATACATCAATACATAAATCCAAATTAAAATGCATTATCCAATCTCATGTCAATTAGTCAACATCACATAAACAACTAGAATCTCATCACAAAACATCATCGAATATATAACTCATATGTTGAAACACAAAAATAGCATCACTATGATCGAATCGAATCACATATGTCAAATCAATGTCCTAGCATATTTTGTGGATAAAATCAAGTCTACATAATGAAACATAGTCACTGAGGTCTGATAATGTCATCTACTAAATAGCATAATGATCAAAATAAGGGAGGTAAAATACTCGGCCTCACAATCACCCCAGGGACTGATTGCCTTATTGAGTTAGATTATGAGTTAGCAAATGAGGATAGAGGGAGTCACCTGACCAAATTCAAAGAATTCTTTTCTAAGCAAATTCAAACACAAATTCTACAAGGAATTCCTCCATGTCATGCATTGATTGAAGGATGGTGCAGGCTTCATGAAGCACCACATTCAGAAACATGTGCTTTATGCCTTCATATATTGAACAAAGAGTCTAGCAGCTATGATCAAGAGGTAAATTACATGATATTAGGGATATCCCTAAAGATGAAAGACAAGAGATTGCAATATCCCCTAATGATAAATATGATAACATTAAAGTAGTGATAAAAAAAGATGTTCAACATGATGATGTCCAAAAGAAACACTCAGATGTGGTAAAAAGAAAACCACAAAAGTTGAAATGGATATCTTCCAATGTAGCTGCACATGCCAAAAGGAAAAGAGAAGGTCCTGATAAGCCCTTAACATTATATAAACCATGGATCCTATGATTTGATGTTTCTAAGTCAAAATAGACAGCTAGAGTAGGCATTGACCTCATTGACCCATCAAGGAGGTCATTTTTAGTAGCATATAGGTTACAATTTCCCTGCACAAATAATGTGGCTAAATATGAAGCCATGATACATGGTTTGTTGTTTGCCTTGAGAAAGAAAGTTAAAGTTCAGCATGTCTATGGGGACTCAGAATTAGTAGTAAAACAAGTCAAAAGCATCTATGCTTGCAACTATAAAAAGATATCAAATTATAGACATAGAGTTTGGGATTTAATAGATAGCTTTGATGCTTTCAATATCATGGATGTTCCCAGGGAACAAAATCATAGAGCTAATGCACTGGCACAAGTTGCTAGCACATTAGAACCTTTGTCCATTTTCAAGATGAAGAGATTTTCAATAGAATTACTATTAGTGCCTTCGATACTTGATAATGTCACCAATATTCAAGTGTTTGACAATGACCAACATATCCTAGATTTCATTGCAAATAGAGAAATATTTGAAGCATAGATCTTAGATGTGAAGAACTTGGAAGAGCATGTATGGGAAGAGGAATAAATCTTGGACTTACCAAGCAATAAAATTCCCAAAGGCATGATTGAGCTTGAAAGATATTTTGATTTGGACAACATGATGAAACAAAAAGATCTCCCCAATACAGATGGAGGATAATACTCACCTATCAATATAGGACAAGGTGATGACACTAGGAATGTCTTGATAGGGAAAGTCTACATAGAAGAAGAAAAAGCATGAATAACTAAAAACATATAATACATCCATTATCACTCATACTATCCCACTAAAGCTAGATGCCAAGCCATTCAGGTAGAAACAAAGGCCAGTGAATGCTTTACTAGAGCCCCTTATCTTTGAAGAAGTTAAAAAGTTACTAAATGCAATGATCATATTCCTTGTTAGGTACTCAACATGGGTGGCCAATCTAGTTCTAGTCAAGAAAAAGAATGGAGACATACGTCTATGTGTATACTTCAGGAATCTAAATAGAGCATTAGAAAAGGCTAATTATCCTTTACCCTCTTTGGATGAAGTTCTACAGATAGTAAATGGAGCTGAAATAATGTCCTTGGATGGTTTTTCAGGATACAATCAAGTCATGGTGGATAAGATACACTGAAGACAACATTCACCACCAAATGGGGGATCATCACCTATAGGAACATGCCATTCGACCTTATTAACACTGAAGCCACTTTTCAACGTGCAATGGATATAGCATTTAGAGGTCTAGATGGCCAGTGTATAGTCATATACATGGATGACCTGACAATCTTCTCAACACAGAGAGGTGATCATATTGAAGACCTCAGGAAAGTGCTTAAAAAATGTGAACAATATGGTATCTCCCTAAACCCAAAGAAATGCATATTTGGGGTGACCATCGGTAAGTTTCTTGGTCATGTCATATAATAAAATGGGATAACCATTGATCCTGCTAGGGTAGATTCTATAATGAAATTGTAACTTCTAGGGAGTAAAAAGGAGCTAAAATCTTACTTTGGTAAGATCAACTTTGTAATGAAGTTCATAACTGGATTTGTAGAAATTGTAAGACCACTCAATGCCATGCTCAAGAAAGATACAAAGATTGAATGGACACCTGAAGCAAAGGCTGCATTTTAAGATATCAAGAAGGCCATAGAAGATGCACTTGTCTTGATCTACCCAGCTTATACTAAATTTTTTTACATCTACTCATTTGCTTTAGAGCATACATGTGCGGTAGTCTTGACACAAAGAAGTGAAGAAAAAGAAGAAAAGCCCATAGCCTTCATGCGCTCTCCCTTTAGAGATGATGAGCTCAAGTACATGGATATTGAAAGGCAAGCCCATGCTTTGGTTAGGGCAGTGAAGAAATTTAGACATTATATCTTGAGAAACAAGGTAGTTGTTGTTGTACCTAATGTAGCCGTCAAGATGCTCTTGATGCAGAGTGAACCAGGAGAGAAGAGAGAAAAGTGGATAACAGTGCTCCAGGAATATAATATAGATATAACTCCCATGAAGTTAGTCAGGTGACAAGCCCTTATCCAAATGATTGCTGAAATTGATCCTAACCCGATAAGTCAACAATATGCGATAGATACAAAAGAAAATGATGATTGGTATTCAGATATCAGACATATCCTGATCACTGGGAGATGTCCACCAAAGATGCAGGTCACTCATAGGAGAGCCCTGAAGATTAAATCACAGAAGTACATGATAAAAGGAGGGATCTTATTCAGAAGAAATTATGAAGGGATATACCTCCAGTGCTTGGACAAGTAAGAGGTAGCCAAAGTCCTTATAGAGTTACATGATAAATTTGGAACAACTCATGGATCACACCTAGCCACTACACATGTTATTTTAAGAGCAAGATATTATTGGCCAACAATCTTCAAAGATAATGCTGAGCATATCAAATGTTGCCATACCTACCAAACTACTTCCAATAAAGAAAGATATGCAGCCCAACCATTGCAACATGTCATGGAAATGCACCCATATGCATAATGGGGCATGGATTTCATTGGTCCAAGCAACCCTCCATCCTCATCAGGACACATGTATGTACTAACGATCATAGATTATTGTACCAGGTGGACTGAAGTGGTTAGTAGTAACATGTGCACCTTAGAGGACGTGATCAAGTTCCTAGAAAGTAATATCATCACTAGGTATGGAGTTCCCTATGCTCTTGTTTGTGATAATTGAACAGCTTTTGCATCCCTCAAACTTTCTAGTTGGGTATTTGACCATGGGATAATCCTGAAATTTTCTTCAAATTACTATCCTCAAGGAAATGGCCTAGCTGAATCAACCAACAAAAACTTACTGAATATCATAAAATAGTTGATTGAAAAGAATCCTAGAGAGTGGAATACTCTAATTAAATATGCTTTATGGGTAGATAGAACCAGAATGAAGACTACACTGGGAAATTATCTCTATTAGTTATTTTATGGGGTGGATCCCATCCTCCCTATTAACCTCAAAATCCCCACCCCACAATTTGTACAGGAGTACATAGGCATGATAATAAATAGGAAGTTAGGTTATTTCAATTAATGCACTTAGAAGAGAAGTGAGATAGGGCAATTGACCAGTTCGCCAAATATCAGACTATTGTCAAGCATTGGTTTGACAAAAGAGCCAGAATGAAAGCATTCAGAATCTTAGACTTAGTCCTATCATGGGACAAAGCACATGAAAGGAAAGGTGACCATGGAAAATTTGACAAACTTTTGATAGGTCCCTTTTAGATCTCAAAAATCTTAGGTGATAGAACCTATAGGCTTAATACTTTAATAGGTGAGGATGTTCCATTGCCAATCAATGGACAATTCCTCAAGCACTATTTCTAGGCCTAGGTAGGTCATAACAAGATAATGTACCATATGCATATATTGTACATTCTGTATAGTTGTTTGTACAGTTGATTTTGTGTGTTTTTCTTTGCTTTGTGTGTTGTTGAGACCTTGTTTTGGTCAGGCAAGATAGTGCACCTTATCACTTTCAGAAAACTAGTGAAATTGTTAGATTTCAAGAAATGAATACAAATTCTTACATAGGTTATAACTCATGTTAGTTAAGTACCTCTGATCATGTCTATGATATCATGTTCATCAATGATACATTTTCTTGTTCAAGGAGATCCTCACATGACACACCTAACAACCTTGTATTTGTTCAACATGCTAGTGTAGTGTTAAATGAAAAATGTAAAGGTTACCCTTGCTACCATTGCAATTCTCAACCTAAATAGCAAGTGTCCACACCTTGTAAAATGTACTTACATGATCATATCTTATGAAAAAAAGGAATTTAGAATATATTGAACATCTAAAAGGATAATAAGGCCATCCAAGTAACTCTACCGAGGCTATAGACACCTGACTGGCAGTGGGGCTCTACTTGGGGGAATTGTAATGATAACCTTGTTGGGGCTATGGACACCTATTAGAAGCAAGGCTATATCTAAGTTGGCTAAGAGGGTTAAACCAAACTATGTAGCTTAACACCAGTCACTAGTGTTTTCAATTTATCTTCAAGATGAAGGATTCGAATCACATGCACACACCCAATACCTTCTCAACATTTTTATATTGATGAACATGATCTCATTTAGGAAGATTAGGGTATTTATACTTGATAAGAGTTGGAACATTATGTTTTAGTTTTCCTCCATCTCTTGAATTGTTTGAATTTTGTTGTTTTCTTTGGTGGCAAGTTGTTGTGTGGTTACACAACACACCCCATTTTTCCCCATCAAAACAGGGACCCAACTTTTTGCTTGCTTGCTTGTCTCTTGCTTTGGGAAGTATGGTAAAATTAGTATTAGATGCATATCAGGGTAATATCCTATGCATATCAGGACATCCTAATATACGTCTAAATTCCAAGTTAAAATTTGTTGTCATGAACCTTGCCAGCTGAAAGAATGCAAAATTTCAAGCAGGTTTGCCTTTTGAATGACCCCAAAATTCGTTAGGATTAAGAAGTTATGTCTGGTCAAAGTTTGGTCAAACAGTCATAGGGATATCATCACATTCCCCAAATACCCAGATATTCACCAATATCCTGATCATAGATTTCAACAAGGGAAAACTCAATGTCCCCATATTCACAAATATGTAGATGTCAAATTTTAACCTGAGACACAACAGACCATCCAAATGCATGGACATTCTGCCAGGGTGCACATTCAACTCAATATGCAGACATTGGTTAATATGGAAACTTGACAAAATATAATGATAAAACTGGACATCAACATATTTCTTAATATCCTGTATATTAACTAATATCCTGTATATTAACTAATATCCTGGTGATGTCATTTAATACTTTTTTAATGAAGTAACAATCTGATGATGATGTCATCCAGATACCCTGGGATTGAACATAACTATAAATAGTGAGTCCCCTCACATTAATTTAATGTGTAGATTTTTATTAACATGATGGTGACATCATCCCAAATTATTCTAAAGAAACCCCAATAGGAGGAAGATGTCACCCAAACACTCAACATCTGAAGGTCACCACATTCCTTAAGGTCTTGGATATTTGTTAATATCCCAACCTAATGCAATATAATGATAAATCCCAATATCCGTACATTAACTTAGCACCCTAACTTTCACTAATGTGATGATGACATCACATTAAAGCCAGTCTAGAACATCATTCGAAATGGTGATGTCACCCTCATCTTTAGATTAAGAGGGGGGATATTTTCCATAACTAAGTACCTAAATATTTCTTAATATTTGCATATCCGTTCTCAGGACCCATAACCTAAATATTTCCATGAACCAATAGAAGGATGCCACATGGTACATTGACCTATCCATATCGACATATCATGGTGTCTTGACATTCAAATGGAAGTAAATACCTTCAAGTCTACATGACCCACTTCTTACCTCTGGTCAATGTTGACCAATGTCATGTGCATATTTCTAAAGGGCGCGTGCCTTGTTTATGTACCCCAACATTTTGAAACATGTGGACCCTGTATTAAATACCATTTAGCGATAGGTAGAAATTCAAAATTTCAAACCACATAATGCCACCTGTTGTAATCTTAAGAGCTCTATATGTGTATCCATGAACACAAATGGTCTAGCATTGATTATGCCCTAATTCATCAATGTTAATGTTAAAATAGGCGATTTACACTCATTTTTACACTTATCAAATATTCAGCAAGGAATTACAGAGCTCATGCATGATTAAGACCACCATTATAGCAATTTGCAACCTTAACATAATGGTGTACACATTGGATGGTGAATGGAAAAGAGTGATTGAGTAGTGAACCTGCATATCCTGATCTTAGTTAATTAGATTTAAAGCACAAAAATTAGGTATGTAATGAATGAAACCATCATTTTGTCATTTATGAATAGTAAACAGGTAAATAGTTTTTACTAAGGTAAATTCATATGATGATATTCATATATGCTTTGTAAAAGGTAAAGCATCATGATACCCATGAAAATGGTTAAATCTAAAGCCCTAAAATGCATGTTAGGTTAAGACATATATACTCTTCAATGTAGGATAAAATGGAGATATGTAAGAATAGGTTAAATACTAAGTTCTTGATGCCTATGTGCATACAACCTAGGGGGTCAGCTTTCAAATATGGTCAAATAGGTGATACACACCTGGGGAATACTATGTTAGAGTTGGCTATGATTGGAGCCACCCAGGATCTAGGACTTCATGAAAGAACAAGAGAGATCAGATGAGAGAATAATGTTATTCTATCAATGAATGTAAAAGATTGCTAGATTACAAGAGATTGCATTGGATTACATAATACATGAAGAGAGCCTTGCTTATAAAGGCAAGATGAGAGCTATAAGGGTGGAGTCAAAAGTGGAGATATTCCTACAACATGTGACAATTAGAGGATGATAACTAATTGCACATGTGGAGGATAAGACAAGTCACTCCAACTATCAACAACTCAACACACAACTAGATTCAACTAGAAACACCTAGAAGACTCACTATGTCAACTTAACATGTGTGAATTATGTGTGATGTATGAATATTATTTAACTAGTAAACAGTTAAATAATCTAAATTGTCCACACAAGGGTAAACCGGTTAGGTGATAACCCTATTCACACCAACACCCCCCTTAAGTGCAACTTAGGGATTAGTTGACTAAAGCAAGATACAATGATGGATGGGTCCTAGCTACTAGGCTATGTTAGGTACCCATGTACATTAAATCTCAAGTGGAGAAAAGGAGAAAACCTCATGGGACAAAACTCCTCTCCAAAAGTGAGAATGCATGAAACAATGAAAGTGAAAGAAGTGATAGTAGGAGGACTCAACATGACCCCCCAAGGACAACTTCTATAACATATGTACAATCAATTACCCCCCATAGGAGAGCAAGAGTGAGACTATAGGTCTTGCCCACAATGAAGTAGCTCCTGTGCCGATGGTGTATGCCTGAAGATGAATGTTGGAAAGTGTCGTATACCTACAAACAACATTTCTCCCCTTAGGAAGAAACCAATCCAAAGGCTGATGTCGAAGAAACTCGATCTCCAAGAAGAAATATGAGGGAAGAAGTCTTATGATAGATGCCTCTGAAGAATGTTCAAGTGTCCACGTGTTAGAATCAAGGAATGACACTATGTAATGAGGTGTGACCAATCCAAAGTCCTGGGCAGACTCATGAAGAACAACCTCCAAAGACAAAGTAGATGGGATAACAGTTGTGCTATAATTATCATCAAAGAGGAGAGATATCCCCTCAAGTGTGTCCTCCAAATTTGTAATATGAGACTCACAAAACAAGTCTAATATACCTGCCAAGAAAGTATCCCACAAATCTATGTATGAAAGACTGAAATGATCTTGCTCTACTGAAGTAGATGAAACCATGTTGATGTCGATCTTTGAAGAAGTAGGAGGATGAGGTGATGGAAGATCAGCACTAGTCTTATGAACCAAAGTGGGAGAAAGAACACCAAGGTTCAAGTGACCAAACTTCTCCTCAGAAACTTGATTCACACTTGATGCATGAGTGTGAATATCAATCAATGGATCTACATCATCAGAAGAAACAAAATGGGAGAAAGTATACAAGTGAGATGCATGATCAGCCATCCCAACAGCAATGATATCTCTACTCTCCAAGTCTCGTATGATCACTAAATCATGAGTGAACTCAACTATCTTCCCTACACCACATGGAGTAATTTGGTAGATGGAAAGGAGATTGGTTGTCAAGGAAGGTACACACAACACATTATTGAATGTACTACTCTCACCAACATAAATAGTTCCTTTACCAATTGCATGCATGTATATATTGTTACCCATCAAAATAGGTGGTGAAATACATGACTCAAATGAAGAGTATATCCCCTATGAAAATGCCATATGATGAAAAGCTCCTAAATCAAGAAGCCATCTCTTTGACTATAGACTTGTTAAAGCAAAGAGTGCTATCATTTTCCCTTGTTTGTCCCATTGGCAATGTTTGCTGTCCCTGTATGTATAGATGATGATGGTGTTGATTAAGAGGATGGACTAGGTGATGATGATGGCATTTTGATATTGTGCTTTTCAATAATGTGAGTCAACTCATCAATTTTCTTCCCATAACACTTATGCTCATCATGTCCTAGTTTCTTGCAATATGCACACTTTGGTCTTTCCTTCTTAGATGATTCATCCTTAGGAGAAGATGAGGACTCAGGTGATTTTGTTGACTATTTTGCTTGCTCATTGTTCTTGAAATCCTTAGTTTTCTATTTCTTGCCTTTCCTAGTTGAAGCTTTTTGATCCTTTGAACCTTGACTAGAAAGAAGTGCTTGAGGGCTAGGAGACTTCAATTTGTCCATGTGTACTAACTTAGGTTGCTCCATTGTGAGTGATGCAGTAAACTCATCAAGTGAAGGCATTGTGAAAGCTTTCCCAAGTGCATCCATTGTAGCATAAAAGGTAGAAACAAAATCTGGATAGTTAGGACCAAGCTTGGAAAGGATTAAAAAAATTAATTGAGTGTCCTATTTCTCAAGTCCACATTGTTTGAGATGCAATCTAAGTGATTTTATATTTGTGAAGAAGTCTTGGATGCTTGCAAAATCAGTTGGATTCAAACCAATTAGTTCATTTTCCAATTTAAAATCTATCATCGTATCTTATTTACCAAAGAGATTTTCTAAGGTAGTCCACACTTCATTAGGTGTTTTACAAGATTTAACATGAAAAAGAAGATCAGGAGAGATAGACATGTTGAAATTAGGGCAGACAACTGAGAGGGGGGGTGAATCAGTTGTCACAAAGCTTTATCTTCTGCTACATTTAATCTTCTTTACCACTTATTAACAGATTAATGATATAACCATGAAAGCTTGAATCAACAATGCATGAGCAGAAACACAATCAACACACATAACACCAAGATTTTTACGTGGAAACCTGGTTAAGGGAAAAACCATGGTGGGGGTTAACCCACAAGACCTTTTCTTTGTTAAAAGAATAGAAAAATGGGAAGGCACCTACCTTCAAGCACACTGCCCAGAGCTCACTAATCCAAGAGACTCATTATCTACAAAAACATTTAGAGGGTTAACATCGAAAGGTTGAACTGAGAAACAACATCTTCTCCATGCCAAGGTTTAGTTACATTAAAGCTCACAACACCTCTACTCTACCCCTAAACACTTCTTCACTACCTCTACATCTTCACATACATGGGCTCAGTTAGATGACTTCATTACACTTATGTATACATGGCATCAACTTTGGAATGAACATCAAAGTCATCCTTACAATCATCTATCTAGAACATTCTTCAAGATAGGAATTACAAGCAATTACAATCACAAGACTTAACTTAATACAAAATGCTACATGCAAACCACTACACTGTCAGCCAAACATAGCTGGGACTCAAATCTTCCTTGAACAATATGCCATGCTCCATAGAACTTCTCTTAGATCATCTGCAACATGCATGAAGCATCTGGTTGGCCAAGACTTGAAAGAATAGCAACACCCAATGAGAAATCCTCAACTACGAGCTCAATCCTCAATACAAACTACCAAAACAATAGGCACATGATCCAAAGACCTCCACAAGCACAATGAAATCAACAAGAACAACTGCACCACCTCAAATTACCAGAATCACTTGCATCTTCATATGGGCACTTAAGAACACTAACTGTCATGACTGTCACACTAGAAAGATTGCTTGCAGGACCTCCAAACCATGAACCACTTGAGTTGAGGATACACACTAACATCTGAAACATACCTCTAGAACTGCAGACCATAATATTCCAATGCAGAGCAATCCAAACAAAATTCCTATCAATCTATTACATCTGAACAACTACAAAACCTAGTTCTACTCATATGGCCATAACTTCACCAATCCTCCATGTGGATCTCTCAAATCCTAACTGGAGTAACTTCAGATAATCCTCTACAAAACCCTTTAATCTGCAGACTCTGATCTTCATTTCACTAGGAATGCAGGGCAATCTACTTTACTGAACTGCACTGTCTTCACTATTTCTGACAAAGAGATATGTTCACATCAATGACAACACATCATAGGCACATATTTGCAACAATCTCCCCCTTTGTCATTGATGGCAACATATGATGTGAAAAACTGATTAAACAATCAAGACAAGGAGTTCTCCCCCTTTCTCTTATCACACCTACAACCACTTTCTTCACTGCTCCCCCTTTCACCAGCAACTACTTCTAATTTTTTCACATGATTTCTCTCCCCCTTTGACATAAATGGCAAAGGGAACATATTTGCAATCATCTCTCCCCATTTTTGTTTTTTAGATAAAACTAAACTGAACTCCAGAATTAAGATACTAACTACTCCCCCTGAGTAGCATCCCCTTAACATCAATCCAGATCACAAGATATGACCATAAGTTCCGCCAGATTGATGCACTAGTGCACCTTAGTTTTGAACAGGAGGGGTAATAAACCCTAGCTTCACTCTGAGATACTCAAAATTATCCTTAGGTAGAGGCTTAGTGAAGATATCCACAATCTTATCCTTTGAAGAAACAAACTCCAATCTGACTTCATTCTCATTTACCTTCTCTCTCAAAAAGTGAAACTTGATGGATATGTGCTTTGTCTTTGAATGCAACACCGAATTCTTTGAGATGTTTATTGCACTTGAATTATCATACAAGATTGTAACAGGCTCTTCAAACATAATTAAGATATCCTTCAACATTTGCTCCATCCACAAAACTTGAGTACAATTACTTGTTGCTGCTATATACTCTTCCTTTGCAGTAGACAGAGATATTGCCTCCTATTTTTTTCTCAACCAAGAAACCAATCTCTTTCCCAAGAAAATACACCACCACTAGCACTCTTCCTATCATCCACATCTCCTACCCAATTAGCATAGCCTCTCTCCAATAGACATGTGGAACATTTGCCTCCATCATCATGGTTCTAGCAGCCTCTTGAATAATCTAGTTCTTCCTTTCCACACCTCCATTCTGCTAAGGAGTCCTAGGAGTAGATAACTATCTTCTTATTCCATGCTTTTCACAAGATGCATTAAAGTCATGGGAGGTAAACTCTCCACCTCTGTCAGATCTCAGACACTTTATCTTCACGCGAATCTCATTCTCCACCATAGCCTTGAACACCTTGAATTTGTCAAGAGCCTCTAATTTCTCTCTCAAGAAAGTGACTCACATCATCTGGGAGTAATCATCAATTAGAAACATAAAGTATCTACCTCCTTGCAAACTCCTAACTCTAGCAAGACCACACAAATCAGTGTGCACAAGTTCCAAAAATCCACTTGAAAATTATTCTTTACTTTTGAATGTAGCTCTGTTCTATTTGTGCAATTGATATTCCTTACACATGCTATTAGTAGGTTTCACAAGATTTGGAAGATCTCTCATAGCCTCTAGTTTGTGTACTAGATGCAATCTCAGTTCTGGAGCTTCCCACAATTTTGCATTTTCCATCCTTGAATCCAACAATGAGAAGATTATGCTTCAACCCTTTTTTATCACTAGTAATATGATGAGAACATCCACTGTTAATCACCCATTCATCCTTTTCTTCAACCTAAGTAGCCAAGGCACTTTCCACATTCACACAACTAGCAGATTCAGTAGGCATCGGATCTTCTTCCTTGATAGCAATGAACACCCATTCATTTCTAGAGGTACTTCCCACATCAGATTCATCATCTGTGACTCCTTCATCAGTAGCTTCTTGGGCATAGTAGCATTTCTTCTGAAGCTTAGGTCTATTAGGGGTTGGCTTTGAAACCCTCTCCAGACATCTTGAAGCAAAATGACCAATCTTATTGCAAGCAAAACATTTAAAAGGCAACTTTCCTTCATACTTATTGGATCCTCTTGGTAATCTTTTGGCAACTAGGGCTTCAAGTTCTTCAAGCTTAGATTCATCTTCTTCAAGTTTCTTCCTTGCCTTCTCATAGCTAGTTAGTCTTCTTGAAGAGCATTCACCTGGATCAAATCTTTGCTTTCCAAAAATGCTAGCCTTAAATGCAGATTCTGATTTAGGAAGAGAATAACCAAACTCACTCATTTCAAATGTTGAAAGCTTCCAACCAACTGATCCCTTATAACATCTGTCACAGTTCTAATCTCCTCAATAGCAGCAACTCTATGCTTGTATGAAGCATGAAAGGATTTGAGCACCTTAGTAATAATCTCTAATTCTTCTAGTTTTCCACCAGCACACCTGATACTGCACACAAGTTCATTCACCATCTGCATGTAGGAAGTGATGTTCTCATCTTCACTCATCATGCTAGATTCAAGTACCCACTTATTGGTAGGGGGAAATAGATTTTCAATGTAGCTCCTCCTGAGCCAGAGCTCCTATTTCAATTCCCAGAGGAATTACCAGCACCAAATTATGGTGTGGACCCATCACCATCATTCATTACACCTTTCTTCACCCATGTTTTATTCATTTCATTCTGATCTCATTCACATCTACTTTTCCCCTACCTTTATCTTGTCTTTGCACATTCTAGTTTCTATCTATTGGACCTTTTCTATCATTATTCCTACTTCTGTAGAAACTTACAATATGACCAAATCTGTTGCAATTAAATCATGCAACATTTATTTGCTCATTTACTTGATTTCCTCTTGATCTACACTAATTAGCCATGTGTCCAAATCTATTGCATGTGAAACATTTTCCATTGAAAGAATTGACATTTCCTCCATTGTTGGAGTTATTCATCATCATACTTCTGCATTTATTGGATCTATGACAATACCTTTTACAATTAAAGCATTGACCAAAGAAGGATGGACCACTTTGATTCACTCTACTTCTGCACTGAATAGCTCTATGACCAAATTTATTGCAATTGAAACAATTTCCATTGAAGGATGGATACCTTTGAGCATTAGGTTATCTGATTGGAGGTCTTCTAGGTATCTTTCTTTAATTCCTTGATTTAGGATTTCTTTGACTGGATCCAGAGCTTTCACCTTTTTCATATCCTGGATCATGCTTATAATCTTCCTTCTTTTGACTATCAAGCAGCACCTCAAGTTTAGCTGAGCTTATCTTGAACTTCTCTTTGTATTCATTTGCATCTTCTAGGTCATGTTTGAGAATGATAATTTGTCTTTCAAGTTGTTCTTCATTATACCTAGTTTCTTGTAGATCAGACTCTAGATGGCTCATTATTCTTTCTAATCTGCAACACACTTCTGTTCTTTCTTCCAGAGACTAATTTAGGTTTTCTTTAGTCTTCTTCCTTTCCTTGATTTCCTTAGTTAGCCTCATCACCCTGGATTCCATCTCATGTTTTAGGACAACAACTTCTTTTTCCATCTTCTCACATTCCTTTTTCTTCTCCTTCAGAGCCTCATCCATGCCATTGTCTTCCTTCTAATTTGCTAACTGCTGAAGTAGCTCCTTCCTCTTTTCCATAGATTTTGTTAGTTGCCCTTTTAAAGTTTGAATGACATCCTCAACATCTTTAAGGTTCTCTTGCAGTTCTTTGACTTCTGCTCTTGATTGATCAAGATCTTCTAAAGCAACTTGAAGTTATTCATTGATGCCATCAGAATACCTAAATGAACCCATTGAAACACCTTCCCAGATCTTCCTCGAGCTGTTAAACTTCTTCCAAGGAACCTTTCTCTGATACTAATTGTTGAAATTAGGGTAGACAACTGAGAGGGGGGTGAATCAGTTGTCACAAAACTTTATATTTTTCTGCATTTAATCTTCTTTACTACTTATTAATAGATTAATGATATAACCATGAAAACATGAATCAACAACACATGAGAAGAAACACAATCAACACACATAACAATAGGATTTTTACGTGGAAATCCAGTTAAGGGAAAAACCATGGTGGGGGTTAACCCACAAGATTTATTCTCTGTTAAAAGAATAGAAAAATGGGAAGGTACCTACCTTCGGGCACACTACCTAGAGCTCACTGCTCCAAGAGACTAACTATCTACAAAAACATTCACATGGTTAACACTGAAAGGTTGAACTGAGAAACAACATCTTCTCCATGCCAAGGTTCAGTTCCATTTAATCTCACAACACCTCTGCTCTACCCCCAAACACTTCTTTGCTACCTCCACATCTTCACATGCATGGGCTCATTTACATGATTTCATTACACTTATTTATACATGACATCGACTTTGGAATGAACATCAAAGTTAGCCTTACAATCATCTATCTGGAACCTTCTTCAAGATAGGCATTACAAGAAATTACAATTAAAAGACTTGACTTAATACAAAATGCTATATGCAGACCACTACACTATCAACCAAACATAGCTGGGACTCAAATCTTCCTCAAACAACATGCCATGCTCCATAGAACTTCTCTTAGATCATCTGCAACATGCATGAAGCATCCGGTCAGCTAAGACTAGAAAAAAAAGCAACACCCAAGGAGAAATCTTCAACTACGAGCTCAATCCTCAATGTGGACCACCAACACAATAGGCACATGATCTAGAGACCTCCAAAAGCACAATGAAATCAACAAGAACAATTGTACCACCTCAAATCACCAAAATCACTTGTATCTTCATATGGGAACTTAAGAACACTAACTGACATGACTGTTACACTAGAAAGACTGCTTGTGGACCTCTAAACCATGAACCACTTGAGTTGAGGATACACACAAACATCCCAAACATACCTCTAGAACTGTAGACCATAATATTCCAATGCGGAGTAATTTGGACCAAATTCCTATCACTCTGTTACCTCTGAACAACTACAAAACCCAATTCTACTCAAATGGACATAAATTCACCAATCCTCCGTGCAAATCTCTCAAACCTTAACTGGAGCAACTTCAGACAATCCTCTACAAAACTGTTTAATCTGTAAACTCCAATCTTCATGTCACTAGGAATGCGGAGTAATCTACTTTACTGAACTGTACTGTCTTCACTATTTCTGACAAAGAGATATGTTTACATCAATGACAACACATCATAGGCACATATTTGCAACAAGACAAGCATAGTGTTCCATAGGCTTGATCACATCTATTGTACCACTTTCTCTTTTCTGCAGCTACAATTGGTTCAATTTCTATACCCATTGTTACTCTATGAATTTTCAAACTTCTTAAATAAATCTCTATTTTAGTTTTCCACTCATGACAGTTATATGGTGTGAGTAGAGGAAGTTTGTTTGGATCCATGATGCAAGAGTACAAGAAAAGAATAAAAGTACAACCCCCCTCTTACTTAATCAAAGATATCCCCCCTGAAAAAAAAAGAATGATTGTGGCACTTTATACTTAATGTGATTTACAATTGTCCTCAAGGGACCAAAAAATGCGAAAGTATGAAAATCTCTTAAAACTGACATTCAAGAGTGATTACAATTACTGACATTGATTGATCAGAGCAAACAAATCCCTCCAAAACAAATTTCACTTTCTCAAGTGTCAAAATGCCCAAGTTATCAAACAAAAACCAAAAAACTAACAAATGAAATAAAATGAACCTAGGGCAAAATCTAAGAAAAGTACATCGATGGATTTGAAGAGATCATGAATGCCTTTCTGATGCCACAACAATCGTGAAAATCAGAGATCATGGCTAAAAGTTGTGAGCTCAGAAGCTAGAAATGAAGATCTATCTACAAACTACTATAGTAGTCACCTTTAGTAGAATTTCAAAAAATGATTGACACCACTATGAAGTTCTCTCTGTCAGTTTTCTAATGATATCTCATTTTCCTGATTTCACCTCTGTGGGCAAAAGTTATACAAAAAATTTTAAAAGCCCCCTTTTAAGGCTTTGAGGGGCAAAAATGGCCCCTAGCACTGATGTTAGCATTGACGCAATGATGACATCAGTAATGAATATGCCTGGAATCTTACTTTTTGGTGGAAAAAAAATGCCCCTTCCAGGAAAAGAAAAAAATCGCTAGAAAACTGCATTTATGATAACAGAAACCACTGTTATTTGGTCATGAAACCATCGTTAGAAAGGTGAAAACCACTCTTAAGGAAATATTCCCAGATCTAGGTGAAGTATTTGTTTAAAACACTACCTCTATTCAGATCAGCGGTCACCATCTGGTTGATTTTGAATGTCATCAACTACAAATAAGATGCCGACCAACAAGTGATAGGAAATTTCCCTAACCACCAAGGAAGTTTAAGAAGATTTGCCACTGAAAGAGTTTCTTGTGAATGGTTTAAGCCAATGCTTATCGACTGGTAAACTGCCCTACAGGTCATGGATGGCTTTGACTATCAATGTGGAAGGAGCCAGGTGGGAGGTTGAATTGTGTGCCTACCAAGCAAGTTTAAAAAAATTGCCGGAATGTTTCAAAAAATGGTAGAAGATGAAACTACCAGTTTGTTGTTTAACACTATTGTCGTGGTTTTTAAACACAATTTCAATGATTGCCATGGACTATTAAACTACCTTCAGACCTAAAACTGCTTTTTACCTCATGAAAACTACCTATGTTTGTGGCGTGAAACTGCCGATGGGAACATACGATGACTTTAGAAATGTTCTGGTGTGAATTGTTTTCTAAGCACTTGACATTTTAATGTTGGTTTAGGTTTGGACAACTGAGAGGGGGGTGAATCAGTTGTCACACATTTTGAACCCTTTTTACTTCTAATCCTGCTTTACCACTTATAATGAATTTAATGATATATACATTTCATTATCAATCAATAACATGTGAACAAAAAACATAAATAACACATTTGACACAAGGATTTTGACGTGGAAACCCAGTTAAGGGAAAAACCACGGTGGGGGTTAACCCACAAATTGTAATACCCTATTAAAAGTATTTCTACAAATGGGAATGCACATGCATTTGGGCTCACTGCCCAGAGCTCACTGCTCAAGTAGAGGCTCACTGCCTATGGATATATTACAAGAGAATGATGGAGATTTGAACTGATTAATAGAATCTACTTATGCAAGAATTTAGTTCCAGTTAAGTACAAAAATTGATCTTACACATTTCATCTTTGCTCTGCTCCTCTTACTATTCTGGCTTCATTCACATTTTGGATTTCTTCTCTTCTCACATACGCCTTGTTCACATCCACCACACACACTGAATCATCCAATTTCATCAGCTATATATATCTGCAATATGATCTAGAATAATTCTATTAGTCAGCTTCAACAACACCTAGAACTTTTATGAGTGCTCTACTCTGTCGGCTATATCTATGTTTAACTTAAGGTGTGGACCAAAAATTGCTCTTGAAAATCATTACTCATGTCGGCCACACTCACTGATCATCACTATTTGTCTAACAAACAACTTCCATACATCTGGAATCAAGACCTTCTGCAAGGTCAGCCTATTCTCCTTTTGTCTGCTCTGACAAATAGGAACCTGGTACTCAGAGGCTAGTATCTTTTGAATCCTTTATCACCAGAGGACAAAAATCTAGATTTAGATTGTCTTTACAATGTATATGACTCCTCTAGATCCACCGCTAATCATGACTTACCATCGGAGAGATCCGGACCAAAATACCAGACCCTGTTACTCCTTTGTTCCTGACTGCCCAGACTTAGACAAATTTTGAATCTGACTTCTAATATGAACAAATTGTGTTAAGCAGATGATTAGGATGATCTTATTTTCCATCAATGACAACACCTACAATGCAAAGAAGTGTCTCATGCCAACAATCTCCCCCTTTGGCATTGATGGCAACACTTAGTGAAAAATACTAAGTGTCTAGTGCAACTCCCCCTTTGTCTATACACTCATGTACTTTACTTATTCCGGTGCTCCCCCTTTTTTGGCTACCTCATTTTTCACTACCCTTCACTCCCCCTTTGACATCAATGGCAAAGGGTAGGGTCTACAAGCCAAAACTCTCCAAAAAATTTGTATATACTACTGCATATGTACAAATAATCATTAGGTCTTATTTACATGAACTTGAGAATGTCTGCAAAGCTAGTTTTTAGTTGCGCAAGTTCAGAGGCCCAAGTACTCTTCATTCCATCCAAAATAGAGGTGTGCCCACTCAACAAAAATGCATATGCTTCTGCTTTTGCTAGATCCAGAGGATCACTTGTCTGAAGTGCATTTTGGGCTTCAGATAAGACATTATGCATAGATTCCAACTTGGGGGCAATCAATCCCCGGAGTTCACACATCCTCTTCATAGTATTGCCTTTCTCTTTCTCAAGTCCCTTTATTTCATATGTCGCACTAATAACCTGACATTCCTGACTTATATGAGAGGCAGTTAGAGGATCAAAATTTTGAGATAGAATTGATATTTTATGTTCTTGTTCCTTTATCTTCTTTTCAATATCCTCATTGACTTTAGACCATGATAGGAAAAACTTATATATATCTCCTCCATCACTTAGGGCATTTTGAATGCTCTTTATGCTAATGCCTAGTATCAACCTATCACTCCTTATCAGATTCTTAACTTGACTAAATTTCTTGTTCAGAAATTCTTTCTGAACTTTTGCCTCCGTAGACTTTTCAAAAGACTCAAAGTATGAGTTTACTAAACTTACAATATTTTTTAGATGTCTAGAGGGGGAATCATTTTGATTCTTCTGATAGGTTCGCATTAATTTCTCCAAAATTTCAGTTGCAAGCCCTAGTAACTCATTTTCCTCCATGTGGGACTTTAACATCTTTTCTCTAGCCTTTACTTGGGTGAATGATGTTATTTTCATCAATTGAATTGGAGAGAGAGCATCTAGATTGGCTAGGCCTTGGAGTAGCTCGCGCTCATCAAGTTCAATTATTTCTTTTTCAAGAAGACTTTTTACTGCATCTGTAGTGTCTCTTGCAACCATTTTAGAACAATCCTTTTGTTCTCCTGATTTCTCAGTATCTTTAGGTGTTTCAATATTTGCACCATCTTCTTTTGCCTTTAACTTCTTTCCTTTTTCTTCCTTTTTCTTTGTTTTACTCTTCTCTGTGTTTTCTTCAAAGGGACTCTTTTTTGTTTTCTTACCACTTGCTACCTGATCTAGAGGGCTCTGTGTGGTAGCAATATCCTCTTCTTTTCTAGAGTGATCAGGTGGAGAGGTTACCCCTGCATCAACTATTCTACCTACCATTTCTATGTCCTCTTGATTGACTTGTTCCTCTTCCTGAACTTCACCAATATTTAGATTTGATGAGTCAAATCCAACATTAGTCTCTTCATCTTAAGCTTCCAATTCTAGAACTAGAGAATTGTCTTCTTCAACTTGTTTCTTTAAAATAATAAAATACTTATCCTTGTCTACGGCCTTTCTCAAAATTTCCTTTGTTTCTTTTGCAATTTCTTCAGTTTCACAAAGCATAAGTTTGTTCATCTGGACTTTGCTTCTAAATTTATCTTTGACTTCTTTGAGGATTTTGTTTGCTTCTTTTCTAGTCATCATAGGGCACAAAGTGGAGAGAACATACTCTCTAAGTTCCATTTCTTTATCCTTAGCTACTTCTTTCCTCATTTCTAGGACTTTCCTTAAGCTTTTAGGAAGTTCTTGTAAAATTTCCAACAGAGCTCTATTGAATTTATTCAAATATGTGATGATGGCATCTTCCAAGATTTTCTTATTTGCTTGATCAAAATTATCATAGTAAACTCTGACAGGCATTAAATTTCCATGAACAATGATTATTTTTACAATTTCATCAATAGTCATAGCAACCTTACCAGTGACTAGATTTTTACTGTCCTTATTGCTTCCAAAAGGTCGGTCTTCAGAAGTCTTCAAAATTTTGGTTTTCTTGGATCTTATTTCTTTCACTTCTTCATCTGTCTCTATCTCTTCATCGTCTTTTGTGCTCTTGTGGGTTCTTGTGTCCTTGGTTTTATTTATTTTTCCTCCATCATTAGATGGTGTGGCTTCAAACTTTTTACTGGAAGTGGACTTGAGTTGCTTAGCAAGAGTTGCAGAACTCCTTGTCTTCCTTGAGGAGCTTTGTGGGATTTTCGGAGCAACTGCTGGCTCACTTTCTGCCTTTTCTTCTATCTTTTGCTCATTGATTTTCTTCATCTTTTCAATTATTTCTCTATTCTGCTTTACTACCTCCTTGGTTAGGCCAATGCTCTCATCATACCTTTCGACTTGTCTTTGCACTTTCCTTTTGGTCTTAGGCTGTCTAGTTCCACATGCAATTTTAGGCTTAGTTCCTTGTATGTTCCAAACCTTTCCATAGAGGTATCTTTATGTGTGTTTAAAAGATGTTGAGCATACATATCCAAAACTCTTTCATCCACCTCATAACCCATAGCCATTATCTAAATTGTCCTTGGTTCTACAGCTTCCATCAAGCACCAGTCTATGTCAACCATGAAACATATGTCATTTTCATACTTCACAATTATTTTAGGGATTCTCTCCCTTTCTTGCATTAAACTCTGGAAGTTTTTGAAGTAGCCTCAAATTGCAATCTTTTGGGCTTGGGAGTCACCAAGGTTGAGAAGGGGGTCTCTTATTTGCCATGCTACTGGTATGTCAGTTGTCTAATACACACCTTGAATTGTTGGTATTTCATTCATAAAATAGAAGAACAAGCATATAATCAAGGAACCATATTTGAAGGAATTTTTCTTATCTTTCTTTATCTTTCTCAAATTTTCAATCAATTGATTTCATAGTACTTTACAAAGATCATAATCAACATTTGCTTTTAACATTTGATAGGCTACATATATTGCAGTTCTGGAGATAGAGTTTTGTCTGCTGGAGTGGTAAATTTTGTACCCAATCACCATGGAGGTGAATTTGACATCCGGTTCTATAATATCATTGATAGTCATCGCCCTTCTATCAAACTTGGCACCGGTAGCATCAGTCACTATCTAGTTTGTCATAGCTTTCAACAAGGGCAATCCACTGGTTGAATTTAATCCAGTTACAATCTTGATGACATCCTTTGTGATCTTGAATGGTTTCAATAGCCATATGAACTCATCATGTATTCTGCTTAAAATATATCAAACCCATTCATTTTCATCAAATGTCGAAACCCTAATGACTTGCAGAAAATGTTTTCTTTCTAGGGCCTTGTATTCTAGTTTCAATTTGTGGCTATCATCCGTTAAGTAGTTGTTAAACAAATCCAAGAGTTTGAAGTTTCTAAATTCATCTATGTTATAGTGGATGTATGCTCTAATATCCTCAACATGCAGTACACCATGTGGAACCTCAGAGAATGCACCCAACGGTTCAACTTCAACTAATTTGTGTGGATGCTTCTTAAATATTGGTTAGGACCTTTTAGTTACTTCAACAACTAGAGGAGTAGCCATATGTAGAAATTGAGAACTTAAGAGATTTCACAGAAAATAGGAAATACCTTGTTACGCAAATTAGGGTTTTTACTTGGAAATGTTTTTCTCACTTCCAAATCTTGAGAATTCTCATCTCTAAGCTCATCCACTTCTTTCTTCTTGTTTTCTCCATATGCAAAGTGTTTCAAATGAGGAATGAATGACCCTTTTAAGGTTTACATCACCTAATTTGCCTTTGTAATAAATTCTCTGCCCGAGCATATTTGGTTGCTCTATTTTTTAACAGTCTCTCATTTATCACTCCCAACTTGCCATAATCATTTCCTTTCTTTCAGAAATCCTTCCAAATGTTCTAAGTCAATTCAAGGTACCTTCTCTCATTGTGCCAGAACCAGACACTCAACTACTGGCTGGGGGATTTTTGATTTTTAATGCAGCTCCCCCTGAGCCAGAGCTCCTAATTTAATTACCTGAAGAATTATTTTGCACAGGATTTTGATGTGAACCCATCACCCTAGTTCACAGTTAATTTCTTCACCTATGTATCACTTGTTTCATTATGGATCTCATTCTCTTCGATTTTTCTTTTGCCCTTGTCTTTTCTCTGCTCATCTAGTTTTTTGTTTACCGGACCTCTTCCTTCATTGGTCCTACTTCTGCAGAATCTTGCAAAATGATTGGATTGGTTACAATGGAAGCACACAACATTTCTTTGCCCATTTGATTGATTTCCTATTGATCTACACTAATTTTCCATATGTCCAAATCTATTGCATGCAAAAAATTTGCCATTGAAAGATTTTCTATTTCCTCTATCATTCATTATCATACCTCTACATTCATTGGATTTATGACTATACTTCTTAGAATTGAAGCATTGTCTGGAGAAGGATGGATTATTTTGATTTACTCTACTTTTGCATTGAGTGGCTTTGTGACCAAATTTATTGCACTTGAAACAATTTTCATTGAAAGATGGATACCTTTGAGCATTAGGTTGTCTTATCAGAGGTCTTCTAGGTCTGTTTCTCTCATTCCTTGGTTGAAAGTTTCTTTGTCTAGATCCAGAGCTTTCACCTTTTTCATATCCAAGACCATGCTTGTCTTTAGCTCTTTTCTAACCCTCAAGTATTGCTTCAAGTTTAGTTGAGCTTATCTTGAACTTCTCCTTATATTCATTTGCAACTTCTAGATCATGTCTAAGAATGACAATTTGTCTTTCAAGATCTCTTTCATTGTCTTTGCTTTCCTGTAGATCAGATTTTAGATGACCAGAAATATTGTCCAATTTGTAACATTCATTAGTTCTTTCTTTTAGAGTTTGATTCAAATCTTCTCCAGTCTGCTTCATTTGCTCAATTTCTTTGGTAAACCTCATTACCCTAGATTCCATCTCAACTTTTAGAACAACAACTTCTTTTGACAGCTTATCACACTCCTTTGTTTTTTCTTTCAAGGCTTCATTCATGCTATTTTCTTTAGAAAAAATGGATAATTGCAGAAGTAGCACCTTATTCCTTCGCAAAGATTTCTTTAATTTGTCTTTTAATATTTCAATGGTGTCATCAGTATCCTTGATTTCATTTTTCAAATTATAGATTTCTGCTTTGGACTAATCAAGATCTTTTAGAGCCAACTAAAATTGATCCTTAAGTGAACCCATTGAAAAACTTTTTCTCAGATCTTACCTCAAGTTGTTAAGCTTCTTTTAAGGAACCTTTCTTTGATACCAATTGTTGGTTTAGGTTTGGACAACTGAGAGGGTGGGGTGAATCAATTGTCACACATTTTGAACCCTTTTTACTTATAATCCTACTTTACCACTTATAATCAATTTAATGATATAAACATTTCAGCATCAATTAATAACATGTGAACATAAAACATAAATAAAACATTTGACACCAGGATTTTGATGTGGAAACCCAATTAAGGGAAAAACCACAATGGGGGTTAACCCACAAATATTAATACCATGTTAAAAGTATTTTTACAAATGGGAATGTACATGCATTTGAGCTCACTGCCTATGGAGATATTACAAGGGAATGATAGAGATTTGAACTTATTAATAGCATCTACTTATGCAAGAATTTTAGTCCCAGTTAAGTATAAAAACTGATCTTACACATTTCATCTTTGCTCTGCTCCTCTTACTGTTCTGTCTTCATTCACATTTTGAATTTTTGATCTACTCACATACACCTTATTCACATCCACCACGCACACTGAATCATCCAATTTCACTGGCTATATATATCCGCAATATGATCTACAATCATTATACCAGTCGGCTTGAACAACACTTAGAACTTTTATGAGTGCTCTGCTCTGTCAGCTATATCTATGTATAACTTAAGGTGCAAACCAAAACTTGCTCTTGAAAATCATTACTCATGTTGGCCACACTCATTGATCGTCACTATTTGTCCAACAAACAACTTCCATACATCTGAAATCAAGACCTTTTGCAAGGTCTGTCTGTTCTCCTTCTGTTTGCTCTAACAAATTGGAACCTAGTACATAGAGGCTAGTATCTTTTGAATCCTTCATCACCAAAGGAGAAAAATATGGATTTAGACTATATTTACAATGCATATGACTCCCCTAGATCCATATCTAATCATGACTTACCACAAGAGAGATTTGGACCAAAATATTAGACTCTGTTACTGCTTTGTTCCTAACTGCCCAGACTTAGACAAATTCTGAATCTGACTTCCAGTATGAACAAATTGTGTTAAGTTGATGATTGGGATGATCTTAGTTGCCACCAATGGCAACATCTACAATTGAAAGCAGTGTCTCTTGCCAACATTTAAAACTTACCACTAGTATCGATGAATGAACAGTCCTCCACCTAGATTTTGTTAATTTTTTTGGAGGTGTTAGTGGTGACTGGTATGTTAGGTGTGTTCATGGTGTAGAGCACCTTTGCAATATCATGACATTTTGGATTTTTCTTTAATTTTGTGATCCTTATAGTGTCATGAGATCATTTAAGTCATTTTCCTTTTATTAAAGTCACTAAGAGAGGTCTAAGTTCAAATTTGTGTAAATGATGCAAACTTGGAATATGAAAGGTCCTTTTGGTTCTAGGTATTGATAAGTAGTTAGAAATTAGTTGGAATGTGAGGAGTCATGATTTAATGCCCTTAAAAGGCCTTGTATCCATTTGTGAAGGCGTGGGTAATTGTATATCTGATCCTGAATGAATAAAGACATTGTTTTATGTATATTCTCTCTAAAAATAACTATATTCCTGCTATGTACGACCTTGTACAAGCAAGGATTCATGCCAAATTGATTGTAAGTAAATGTAGGATCAATCAACTTCCATTTCTTGTCTGTTTCATGCAGATTGGTGAAGATTTGAATAAGTTATTGCAAATTTTGTAAAAACTATCAAAACCCTGATTAGGGTAAACAGTGGCATGTAAATCTTGTGTTTCTCCAGATTTATCCATTAAAAATTGCTAATACTTGGTGGAAATAATCTTGGTAGCATCTATTTTCATATTCTTGAGGTTTCAGACCAAATGACTAAGATTGATGTGTGGAAAATTGGTGCTTAAGACTATAAATCTATGCATAGGTAGGAAAATAGAGTTTAGCATGAGGTTTAGACCTAGGGTTTGAAGAAAATAGTCTTGAAATGAATTTCTTGTGGACTAATAAGCTTATGTAGACCAAATAAGGAGTGTTCCAAGTGTTGGTTGTGAGATTTTAGGTTTGGAGAAAGAAGAAACAATAAGACCCATGTGTATGCAAAGCCTAATAGGCCTAATTAGTACGTAGACAGTCCTGATTAGGACATATTTTTCAAAGTAACCAATATTGAATTTTGGATATCTTTCAAGACCCTTTAAAGGGTATCTAAAATGCCAATCATAGTTTTGAGATGAGGTTTATGATGGAAGTTAAGTCTGACAGTTGCTTGAAGGAGTGCTACCTGGGATTTGGACGGTCAAGGAAGAACGGTAAGTTGTATGAAAGGAAAAACCTTGGTAAGTGTTTGTTTCTATTGAATTAATATTCCTAAGGAATGAGAAGGCCTTGTGAAGTCTGGTTTGGGTCTGAGAAGTTGAAAACCAAAATTGTGCTATGTTGAGGGCCTTGGTTTTGTGAAGATTGATGAGGTTGTGGGTTTGAAGCCCATTCTTGTGAAATATGTTTCTAAGAAGTTGAGTATTCTTCCTTTCTATTGCATAAAATTGGTATCAAAGCCTATCAAAAGGTCTGGGTAGAGAGTTGGTTTGTGGTTTTGTGGTTGTGTGTGTTGTGGTTTGTGTAGGTTGAGAAGATAACCTGATTGCTGCCCAGAGAAGGCAGAGAAAGTTGAGGAAAGTGTGAAGCAAGGAGATACTTTCTTAGAGACCATCTGAAAGATGGAGATATTGAGAAGACATTTGCAGGTAGAGGAAGAAAGAAAGAAGAGAAAGAGGAAAGAGAAACTTGACAAAGAGATAACAACATTAAAGCAAGAGATAAGGAGATTGGATGAAGAGTTCAAGGAATCCAAAATGAAAATGGAACAGTTGTATAGAGAATCATTTAGTTGGCATTTATCAGTAAGAAAGAAAATGGTATGGCCCATTCAAAAGATTGTCAAAAGAAGGAAAAGGGAAAAGAAGATGATAGAAGAAGAAGTGTTTGAAGATGCAAAGGAAGAGTTCATAGATTAAGACAAAGAAGTTGCAGCCATTCACAAGTATGAAGATGAAGGTGTAACAGAGATAAAGGACCTGATCTTAGAGGGTAAAGATCTTGAGTTGATCATGAATGACTTGGTCTTGAAGATTTACAAAGACTTGAAGAAAGATGGAGGTATGGTGGTAGAAACCATGTATCTTTCTTTGCAATACTAATGCTTTGGATAGGGCACAACTTGAAGATCAAGATGCAACAAATAGGAGAAGGGCAAGATACAGAGATAAAGATTGAGAAGAACCTGATTTCAATTGGACAAAAAAGAAGGAGCCTAATTTTCATGGACAAAATGAAACTGAAGGTGAAGATGAAGATTAATGGAAGTTGTTTCAAGGTAGCAAGCTTAGAAGACATCAAAGATGAGCATCTAGAGGATGAAGACTCACTCCAAGAGGACTTGGATTCTATTTGGCCGGGAGTATGGTATAGAGCACCTTTGCAATATCATGCCAGTTTGGATTTTTCTTTAATTTTGTGATCCTTATAGTGTCATGAGATCATTTAAGTCATTTTCCTTTTATCAAAGTCACTAAGAGAGGTCTAAGTTCAAATTTGTGTAAATGATGCAAAATTGTAAAGTTGCAAATGATGCAAACTTGGAATATGAAAGGTCATTTTGGTTCTAGGCATTGATAGGCAGTTAGAAATTAGTTGGAATGTGAGGATTCATGATGTAATGCCTTTAAAAGGCCTTGTATCCATTTGTGAAGGTGTGGGTGATTGTATATTTGATTTTGAATGAATAAAGACACTATTTTCTGTATATTCTCTCTGAAAATCACTGTATTCCTATTGTGTATGGCCCTGTATAGGAAAGGATTCATGCCAAATTGATTGTAAGTACATGTAGGATCAATCACCTTCCATTTCTAATTTGTTTCATGTTGATTGGTGAAGATTTGAATAAGTTATTGCAAATTTTGTCAAAACTGTCAAAACCCTGATTAGGGTAAATAGTGGCATGTAAATCTTGTGTTTCTCTCGATTTATCCATTGAAAATTGCTAATACTTGGTGGAAACAATCTTGGTAGCATATGTTTTCATATTCTTTAGGTTTCAAACCAAATGACTAAGATTGATGTGTGGAAAATTGGGGCTTAAGACTGTAAATTTGTGCATAGGCAGGAAAATAGAGTTTAGCATGAGTTTTAGACCTAGGGTTTGAAGAAAATAGTCTTGAAATGAATTTCTTGTGGACTAATAAGCTTATGCAGACCAAAAAAGGAGTGTTCCAAGTGTTGGTTGTGAGAGTTTAGGTTTGTATAAAGAAGAAACAATAAGACCCCTATGTATGCAAAGCCTAATAGGCCTAATTAGTACGTAGATAATCCTGATTGGGACATATTTTTCAAAGTAACCAATATTGAATTTTGGATATGTTTCAAGACCCTTTAAAGGGTATCTAAAATACCAATCACAATTTTGAGATGAGGTTTATGATGGAAGTTAAGTCTGACAGTTGCTTGAAGGAGTGCTACTAGGGATTTGGATAGTCAAGGAAGAACGGTAAGTTGTATGGAAGGCCAGACCTTGGTAAGTGTTTGTTTCTATTGAATTAATATTCCTAAGGAATGAGAAGGCCTTGTGAAGTCTGGTTTGGGTCTAACAAGTTGAAAACCAAAATTGTGCTATGTTAAGGGCCTTGGTTTTGTGAAGATTGATGAGGTTGTGGGATTGAAGCCCATTGTTGTGAAATATGTTTATAAGAAATTGAGTATTCTTCCTTTGTATTGCATCAGTTCGTTAACCACCACAGTTAAAGTCTTAACCACTAATTTTTATTTGTTGTTGGACATTTGATAGGTTGTGGAGACCATCGCTAGGGCCCACGCCAATGGCACCCAACACCATGTGGCATCCTAGTACTGGCGTTATACCTTGAGCACCCTACAACCCTTGTATATCTTACAGGATCTATGTACCATAGGTGTGAAAGTCTGTAGAAAATAAAATAAAACCAGCAGATAAGAATTAAAAACAACGTACCATATTTTACGTAAAGGATTTTTGTAGCACCCAAATTTTGCTGACACCTACCTATGCAAGTAGATTCTTTAAGAATGTGCCACTGAAGTATAGAATATTCTCCATAGAGATTCTGTATGATGTTGATTTGTAAAAAAATATTTCCTTTCGCTGCAACTTTGTCTAATTTGGATAGTTTTATAGTCGATCTGTAGGTTTTGATGCCTTCCAAACACAATGGCTGGGACAATTTTTGTCCATACTACTCCAAAATTGCAGATGCCTCCCAGATTAGGTATCCATCCCTTAAATTGAAAACCTCATAGATTTGGGCTCCAATGTCTGATTTGGATGAAACAAAAGCCGATCTTGACTATCTTAGACCTTTTGAACACAATGGTGTGCTCATATTTGTAGCAACACAATGGTGTACTCATATTTGTAGCAGCACACTCTGATTTGAACCTACAATACAAGGCCACAAAGGGAAAATGTTCACATAACTGGTATTCTATCAAGTCTTTCTGATTCTCTAGGTCATCATTCGATGCAAGAGAAGAGCATACTCAACTATCAAGATCCACCATGAGTTGCACTCAAGATCTCTCAAAAATGACTACCACAAAGTGATTCTTCCTAGAGTGCTGATACCATGTTAGAGTTGGCTATGATTGGAGCCACCCAGGATCTAAGACTTCATGAAAGCATAAGAGAGATCAGATGAGAGAATAATGCTATTCTATCAATGAATGCAAAAGATGGCTAGATTACAAGAGATTACATTGGATTACATAATACATGAAGAGAGCCTTGCTTATAAAGGCAAGGTGAGAGCTAGAAAGGTGGAGTGAAAAATGGAGATATTCCTACAACATGTGACAATTAGAGGATGATAACTAATTGCACATGTGAAGGATAAGACAACTCACTCCAACTATCAACAACTCAACACACAACTAGACTCAACTTGAAACAGATACAAAACTCACTAAGTCAACTTAACATGTGTAAATATTATTTAACTAGTAAATAGTTAAATAATGTAAATTATCCACACAAGGGTAAACCGGTTAGGTGATAATGATGCAGAGGGAAAAAGAACAACACTCAACTTCTTAGTAGTATATTCAATAACAAAGGTTTTCAATCCATAAGGATCCACAAGCTTCACAAGTGAACTTCCATAAAGACAGTGTTTCCAGACAGAATTTCAACTCCTCTGATCCAAGAGGGATCTCTAACATTCTCCAGAACTCCTATTCAACCAAAATAAAGACTTACTAAAATCTGCCCCACCACACAAGCAACTAATCCTTCATGCATTTGTCATTCCTCCATGGACTGTCTTTTATGTGCAACTATGGCACTCACACAATAACTAATCAATAAAGACTTGTTCAATACATAACCAACATAAGGTCTTTGAACCAACAATTATAACCAGAACCTCCCAAGAACAATGGACAGCAACTCACAGTTGACTGCACTTTGACAGTGCTATGGCAGACTTGTTCCCTTGTAGCCCTGTCCTTGAGGACAGTCATTCATAACTCTTGATCCATACCTCTTCCTTAGACTGTTAAGAGCTTTTTGGATACACATCAGAGAGCCTTAAGACATATCTAAAAACCAACCTATGTTGTTTTGGAAAGGACTGTCCAAATATGGACTGCAGCAGTGTTAAAATAGGCCTATTATGCTTAGCTTATACAAGGCTTATTGGTTTGTGTAACTCCACGACTTCCCATACCTCACCAATGCTTGGAACACTTTGAAAAAGGTCTGATAATGCTTAATGAATCATCAGAAATTTCTTTCCATTGATATTTTAAGAAAATCTACACCTATACCTCTTGACTGTCCCAAAACACTGTTTTTTTTCTGGACTGTCACAGAAAAACAGTCATAAACTTTGATTTTCTCACATAAAACTTAGGTATTTGATTAGATACCTCTAGAATATGGAGGCACATACTCCCACAAGCATTTTCCACCAATTATCAGCAACATGCAATGGACAAAAAGGAAGAAACACAGTTATCTTATCTTGCTGTTCACCCAAAATCAGGGTTTGACTGTTTTTACAAGAATTGACATAACTTACACAAAACAACACGAAAATGCATGCAACAAAAAGGAAATGGAGGGTGATTGCTCCTGCATTCATTCAAATCCAATTTGGTAAGGATCCTTGACCGTACAGGGCCGTACAACAACTAGAAACAGCAATTTTCTGATAAAAAATGCAGAAAAACAGTGGTTTTCTCTATTCAAACTCATAACTTCAATCACCCACGAATTTTGTGAAGATTAAAAAGCCTTTTAAAAGAATTTCATGCTTGACTCCTCAGTTTCCAACTTCTCCAATGAAGGAAACAAACCTATGACCTTTGATATTCCATCCCAAAAACTATCTTTTTTTGTAACTTCTGTTTTTTCTAATTTTACATTGGCAACTCAATATTTTGCACATTTAAGACTCCTAGTCTCCAAGACACATAATGACTCAAAATAACCTTATTACAATGTTGTAACATTACAATTTAATCAAAGCCAAGGTGCTCCTGCACCATACTCCTCAGCATGAAGAAAACTCTTGTCCCAAGAGTTGTGTGGTCCACTTCAAATGACTTTTGCCTCTTTATGTCTTCAACTCGGACTTGATGCCTCCTTTGCTTCCTCTTTACCTTCCAACTGTGACTCCTATTAATAAAGTTTGACTGGCTGCCTCCAAGGTGCATCTAAAGTCCACTCCTTCCTACTACAGCAACACTTCTGTCCCTCACCTGGGAGTCCTCTCTTGCCTCTCTCCCCAAGACTGTTGGCGACAACCAAATGGACCATCTCCTCTGGCCCTCTTGACAGACCTTCCTGTCTGCCTACTGCAGTGAGTGAACTTGCACCTGCAACCATAAAACTTCACAACAAGAATCAGGTAGCAAAAACCAATGCTTACCCCAAAATCCTGGTGTAGATTGCCTCCTTCGGCGCTCTATCTACACACTCAGAATCTTCTGAGCTCTGATACCAATTTGATGCAGAGGGAAAAAGAACAACACTCAACTTCTTAGTAGTATATTCAATAACAAAGGTTTTCAATCCATAAGGATCCACAAGCTTCACAAGTGAACTTCCATAAAGACAGTGTTTCCAGACAGAATTTCAACTCCTCTGATCCAAGAGGGATCTCTAACATTCTCCAGAACTCCTATTCAACCAAAATAAAGACTTACTAAAATCTGCCCCACCACACAAGCAACTAATCCTTCATGCATTTGTCATTCCTCCATGGACTGTCTTTTATGTGCAACTATGGCACTCACACAATAACTAATCAATAAAGACTTGTTCAATACATAACCAACATAAGGTCTTTGAACCAACAATTATAACCAAAACCTCCCAAGAACAATGGACAGCAACTCACAGTTGACTGCACTTTGACAGTGCTATGGCAGACTTGTTCCCTTGTAGCCCTGTCCTTGAGGACAGTCATTCATAACTCTTGATCCATACCTCTTCCTTAGACTGTTAAGAGCTTTTTGGATACACATCAGAGAGCCTTAAGACATATCTAAAAACCAACCTATGTTGTTTTGGAAAGGACTGTCCAAATATGGACTGCAGCAGTGTTAAAATAGGCCTATTATGCTTAGCTTATACAAGGCTTATTGGTTTGTGTAACTCCACGACTTCCCATACCTCACCAATGCTTGGAACACTTTGAAAAAGGTCTGATAATGCTTAATGAATCATCAGAAATTTCTTTCCATTGATATTTTAAGAAAATCTACACCTATACCTCTTGACTGTCCCAAAACACTGTTTTTTTTCTGGACTGTCACAGAAAAACAGTCATAAACTTTGATTTTCTCACATAAAACTTAGGTATTTGATTAGATACCTCTAGAATATGGAGGCACATACTCCCACAAGCATTTTCCACCAATTATCAGCAACATGCAATGGACAAAAAGGAAGAAACACAGTTATCTTATCTTGCTGTTCACCCAAAATCAGGGTTTGACTGTTTTTACAAGAATTGACATAACTTACACAAAACAACACGAAAATGCATGCAACAAAAAGGAAATGGAGGGTGATTGCTCCTGAATTCATTCAAATCCAATTTGGTAAGGATCCTTGACCGTACAGGGCCGTACAACAACTAGAAACAGCAATTTTCTGATAAAAAATGCAGAAAAACAGTGGTTTTCTCTATTCAAACTCATAACTTCAATCACCCACGAATTTTGTGAAGATTAAAAAGCCTTTTAAAAGAATTTCATGCTTGACTCCTCAGTTTCCAACTTCTCCAATGAAGGAAACAAACCTATGACCTTTGATATTCCATCCCAAAAACTATCTTTTTTTGTAACTTCTGTTTTTTCTAATTTTACATTGGCAACTCAATATTTTGCACATTTAAGACTCCTAGTCTCCAAGACACATAATGACTCAAAATAACCTTATTACAATGTTGTAACATTACAATTTAATCAAAGCCAAGGTGCTCCTGCACCAGATAACCCTATTCACACCAGCATACTAATATAAGTGCATGGACAACAAAATCAGAGAAGGGTAGTGGAATGCCCCTTCTTATGAACATATATAATTCAGGCATGTGGCATGCTGGGGGTTCCCATATGCAACAAAGACCATCAAGCTAGTAGTAGAGTGTGCTAATAATTACAATGTCCACACTAGAAGGGTGGAGAAACACGGTTAGGTGTATGTGGATTTTTCAGTTGCAAGCATCACCTTTGCATTTAATTTGCCATCAGGACCTAATAGATACAAGATAAACCTAGGAGCCCTAGAGAAACAATATGAGGGTAGTTATAAGGATTGTAGAAAAATCATGTTCTCATGGAGAGCTAGTGATAGTACATATAGAGCATCAACCAAATTCCCAGTACACATGTACAAATTCAACTTCACCCTAGAGTACTAATACATGATGATTTGGATGAGAGGGAAACCAAATGTAGGTTATTTTGAGAACTAGATGTATGGCCTCATGAGGATGGTAGAATCCACCAATCAAGTACCACAATGGGCAAATCTTATCATTGACAGCCTTGATGAAGGCATGAAGAAAATTGGAGGCAAGATAAACATGTTTCATATATCTTCCTACATAGTGTATGCATGTGCATCCTGAAGAACATTTGATGGTTTACAGACAGTTGGTAGGGTTGGCCTTAATCCTAGAGATGTAAATATCTAGGATCATTATCCATAACTAGAGAGGAGGGCATCCCTCCAACACTACAAGAGAGTTAATGAATTCTTTACTATGCATCTAGTTTGGACAATGGAAGAGGATAGAGCAAAAAGATTGAGCATGGAAGCTCAAGCTGTGGTAGGCAGGAATTGAGCCTGGTTCATCTAGTTCCCTGCATTTACTTACATAAGAATGGAAGGCTTTAGTGGGAAACCCCTGATGTTGCCAAGATACCCAATAGATAAGGTCATATTAATGGAGATGGCTAGGCAAATATTGCCTTCACATGAGGCATTTTCTTAAAGGAATAAGAAACCTAATGTCATGTTCCCACTCAGCATTGGTTGGTATATGTACACTAATGTAGAAACAACCAAGGAGGTGATAGGAGGACTACAATTGATGTGTTGCAGTCTTTCTCCTTATCTAGGCAGTATGATCCATATAAGAGGATGGAGACATTATATAAGAAGCCTATGTACTAGGTGCACATAGAAGATTATTGGGTTGATTGTCCTAATGATGTGGAAGTACGAAGGAGGAACTATCAAAGGCTCACACTGAAACAAATCCACACCTTGGATTGTATGTTGGTACCCCCACAATTGCACGAAGATGACGAGGCAATCATGTCTCAAGAATATGAAGATAAGAAGATATACAATGAAACCATCTCCCCATCTAACTAGAGCCAGCCAAAGGAAATCTCATTGGAAATGACAACATAGAGGGTCATGTAATTAACCAAAGCATGGGTATATCAGGAGATTGATGTACTCAAGACCAAGGGGGTGGCCATAACCATAGATAATAAAAGAAAGAGATAAGAGTTGGAAAAGGAGGATTATGGTGACTTCATCAAGGATAAAAGACAATCTCTAGAGAAGAGAATACATGAAGGTTCATCCAAAGCAACCAGGAAAGGTGTGGTATAGAAAATAGGCTTGGAAGGATTGACTGGCAATGTCACAAGCCAGCAATAATTGATTTAGCATATCGGGGTAGTGATGATGTGGGTAAAGACAAAGATGTAGTCCTAGAGCATGATGAAACTGAAGATAATGCAGCTATGGACATGCATGTAGAGATACCTGATCAGCCAAATGCTCAAGACATTAAGCAGGGACAGGCTGATGGAGAAAAGATTACTGATACATCTAGAAAATTAAGTCCCAACATCACATCTGAACCTCAAGATCCCAAGGATAGAAACATGCTAGAAACTAGACAGGAAGGTCCATTAAAGGGAGATGACAGTAAAGAAAAAGAAAAGATGGGCAGAGATAGCTAAAAAGATCATCAAAGTATCTAGGATCTTGGTAATTAAGGACCTGATATAGACCTACCACCACCTCAAGATGAACAAATGATACCTGATCAAAGTGTGAAGACATCAGAGGAAATCCCCACACATGATGAGCAATAGGAAGTAGACAAAAGAATTCACATTGGGGAAGAAGAACAACAATAGCAAAGAGTGGATGAGAATACCTTGGAGGAGCAAAACCTAGAATCTCATGATGCTTACACTGAGCATATAGACCAAGGATGATCCAAATTTGATGTGCCACATTGGTTACAGCATGAGATAAATCAACCTCCATTATTTGATTCTTCAAATTTTGATATATCTTCATTATTTTCAGCTCAAGTGGCCAAACCAAAGAGAAGAGCCAGGGCTACTTCTACAATAAAGAGAGATCTAGCAACAGGGAAAAGGACAACTCAGGTAGCTGTGCCTATTGTGGATAAATCCAAAGGATAAATAAGTGTAAGTGAGTTCCAGATAACCACTGTGGACCTGGGCTTTGCTACTACACAAGAAGAGGGGCAAGAAGCTAAAGATAGCATAGATGCCTTGCTAGCAAGGATAGAGAAAGAAAAGGCAAAGAATAAGGAACATAAAGAGAAAATTGCTCAAATGAAGACATTCATAAAGGGATTAGTGGCACCCACTAATATCCCCATCTCCACATCTACCCCATTTGTAATAGAATCACAAGATGAAATCACAGGGTTTGATGTCATGAAGCATCAAGCACAAGTGCTAGCTAAATGGTTTATCCAGTTCTTAACTAAAGGAGAACAGGAAATAAGGACATCGCTGGCCAATTGGGACCTATTCAACACTTTAAAGAGCAAGGTAGATAAAATGTAGAAAGAGATTAGGTAGATGTCGATAAAAATGGATATACATTTAGCCACTCTTACAGAGATGAAGAGAGCAGATATGAATGTCTTGATATCCAAGAATATCCTAACAGCCTAGACTTCACAGTTGATGGATATTTGGTATGAGGATGTGAAATTTGAAGTGGATATCCTAAAGAAATGCAATGCTAAATCTAGGGATATGAGTGTTAAGTTGCATGAGATTCTATCAAAAGAAATAGAAATTTTGGAGGCTCTTGAAGATAAGATTAAGGGAAAAGTGGAGAATCAGGATGTGGATTTTGCCACCAAAGAATTCCAAGATAATTTCAGACCTACATCAGATGATCCTCTCATCTATTTCACTGAGGATGTGATTAAAAAAGATATGAGAATGAGGGCTAAGATAGAAAAGTATAATGAGGTACTAGATAGCTAGAAGAATAAGTGGACAACCTTGCAAGCCCAATTCAAGACCTAGGGGCATGCATCCAAAAAGGATAAGGTACTGGATGTAGAAGAAATAGAAAGAATAGTCTAAGAATATGAAATTGTCCAAGGGACTACTGGTAAGCAAACTAGAGATGACACATCTACAGATGAGGAAGAATGAACAGACATGCAGAGTATATAGACATGTTGGCCAAGTCGACATAATCTTGAAGAATATTCTAGAAGGGCAACCGTACTCCACTAGATGGTTGTGAGATGGCCAGTTGTGCCATGTATTTTGTCTATTGACTTAGTCAATACAATGTAAACCATTGATTATCATGGATGAATCCCGATCATAGGATCTTTTGTAACCACATCCCTTCCTTATTCTATAAAAGGAGGTGGATTGCACCTTGTATGATTATTAAGAGCTTAATTGAGATAGGACTATTGAATGTCATGGCACTTTCTCAAGACCAATTATAAATATGTTCACATTTTGAATACTGAATGCGATAAACATATATATTATAGTTACATTGTAAATTTTGTGTAATCTTCTGGATGTCACCTTGACTTGTTACTGTGATGTTCTGTATCCCTTGGAGTGCATATCAACTAGTTCTTGTTGTTGATTTCCTATTCCTTTTAAGATTAGCACCAACTGTGTGTAGTTGTGGAATGTCCTGGCATAACATGGTTTGGTTTTCATCTCTATTTCATGAAGTATTAAATTGCACATATAAACAACAGTTGAAACTCGTTCATTTCAATAAATTTAGAAAGCTTTAGTTCAAATTTCTTTAATTTCAATAAATCACCATCATAACTATAAATACATAGATAAATGGAAACCAAAACATAAAATATACAGATATCTGAATAAACATGAAGATCTATAGCATATTTTGGACAAAGTGCACATAAAATAATAAATATCATGCAATGAATCACTATTAATGACAAAGAAACATAAATATCAGCTTGAAGGCACCATATTTACACAAATCTATAGTGCATAAACCAAATCAAGAAGGATTAGTTCAATTTCATGCAAATTGAGATAATTTCAAAAGAATTGATCAAACTTAAATACAAAATCTGCATGATCAGGTTAAATGTAGTAGAATTTAACCTCATTTGTTGAGAATTCATAGAAAGTAGGAGAAACAGAGCATATCTAGACATAAATCACTTCAAAATAGAAATGTAAGTCCCCTAATGGAAAACAAAAATTTGCATCAAACTAATTGAGAGATTATCAGAAGGTCAAGATCTGACTAATGGAGACTTAGAGTTATCAATTCATCCTATATTGATCATACTTTTCAAGATGACAAAGGTTTGTTTTGTGAATTCTTTATCTATGTTATTATGACTAACATCATGATCAACATTACCCTCTTTTGTTCCTATTATATGTCATGAAGTAGTTGATGCTTGATTGCATGAGGTAGATGTAGAGGTGGTTGCACTTGATGATAACCAGTTAGAGACAGTTGTTGGTGTAGTCATGGAGTTTCAATATGAAGAGCTTGCCCTTGATTTTAAGGATGACAATCATGTGGATGCATATGAGAACCTATTTGTGTGGTGCAAGGTATTTTGCCTTCCTGATGCAGAGTGTGCTTCATCTGAACCACATGGAAATAATATAGAAATGAGGGAAGAAGAATTGTGTCATTAGTATGTTTGCAACAGTGAATATGACACAACAAGTTGCCAAGGTGAACTTGAAACAAAGAGACAATTTGAATAACATGGTTATTCACATAAGGTGTCTCATGATCTTAATTTATGTGTTGATGTTTTGAATTGCAACCTAAGTTATGGTTATGATTCAAAAATTGAAAGTTGTGGAAGCACATATGAAAGTTATGTTCAAGAGCTAGGTGGAATTCCAAATGAATATGAATGTTTCCACTTTGATGTGGGATGTTCTCTAGCTCTTGAATGTATTGGTTTAGTAGTAGAGGTTGAGTCCTTTGTATGGGACATTGATGAGAATGAGTAGAAAGCATGTTTATGCTTGAGTTTCAACATGTTGCAGCCCAACCAAAAGATATACCCTCACTGGAGTCTTTCTAGTTTTCTCTGCAAGATGAAGTGAATCCTCTTGTGGATCAATAGTACATTCAAGCACATCTCTCCTTGCAATCTAAATTGGAGGTGTTTTCCTTTTCCCTCAATTTACATGAAGAGGTGAGAAGGTATGATGACTTTGTAGTTGATAATGGAGGTTTTCCATTATTTGTTTCTTTTGCTACTAACCTGGCTCTTAGTTTTTCACCCCTTGCTATTGGGAACAATCATGATATGGGTTGGAATAGGTCAAGAACCTATTTTTGATGGTTTCCTTACAGTAGTGATTTCATTGATGAACCTAACCTTGGCTCCAAAAGAATATATGTGGGAGATCGACACATGCTGGGGACAGTCTTCATTTGTTGCAGTGGGGTGATGGAAATTATTTTGGTCTTTGGGAGATTAGCTCATTCATTCAACTTGTCTTTCATAGAGGCAAGTGGTTCATACAGTTTTGTGTAGGTTGGACCTGCATGTGCCTATAAATTTTGATCACAATCAACTTTCCTTCGTGCCTTCATTCTCATGACTCTGTGTTTTTGTAAATATATGTTTTGTAAATGCATTTTGATTGTTTCCCCTATTCATTTTTTGATTTTTCTCTGCCTAGAGATAGCTAGTCCTTGTTGTGCCATTTCTTGACATGCATCCCCAACCAGAGCCAGTATTGGGACTATAATAACCAGTTCCTAAACTTACGATATTTTGCCCCAAAATCCATTATTCCCCACTTTTGCCTTTTCTATTAAACCCATTATTTATAACTGATCTGAGAGAATTTCCATGGGTTCCCTTCATAAAATTTCTAAGTATAAAATCCATGGCCTTTGTGTTTTCCATTGAAAATTTTCTAAGAGTTGAATCTTGTGGGCTTTATTAGAAAATTAGAAAAATCGTGAACTAGCGAACTAGATGACTTGGTTCGCAAGTTCGAGATATCCCCAATTCACCAATAAAGCAACTGGATGGGCAAAGATAAAAATTTTCTAAGGCAAAGAAAGGAAGTATCATGCCTTTATCAACAAAGTTGGTAATTCATGAACCTTTAGGTTTTCTGACTCCCAGGTTTGCCACTTGGCATATTTTCCAATAAGGTGGGACGGGTTTGATGGAGACAAAGGAAGATCACAACATGAGGAGACAAGAAAGAAGGAAAAGGTCTTTATTGGCAAACCTAGAAGTTCACAAACTTCTAACTTTGTCGATGGGGAAAAAGTTGTAGAGGAAGAAAAAGATGAAGGAAAGAGAAGACACGTGCCTTCATCGGCAAAAGGGTGAATTCGCGAACCATTGGGTTCACTGATGGAATGGTTTGTCGACCGGGGTTTTTGCTGACAAAAGAAAAAAGATAGCAGAGACAAAGGAAATTTTGATAAAGAGAAGATTTTCTGATAGTATGGAAAAAATATCTAGGTAAAGGAAAGAGTGGCCAAGTGCTTGTTGCTGAAGTTGGAGGTTCGCGAACTGCCAAGTTCCCCAATTGAAGGGTTTGCCTAAAGCAACTTAGCTGACACTAGGAGAGACCACAGAAAATGATAATTTTCTAAGGCACAAAAATAAAATAAGGAACCAAAGTCTTTTGTTGGAAAAATTTGTTGTTCGTGAACCATTTGGTTCACTGCAAGTAAGGTTCACCAATGGAAGAATTTGCCAATAGGGAAAAAGGCTAATAAACTAGAAAAGATAGGTGGAAATGAAAGAACAAGAATAATGAGGAACAAATAGTTGATTATTTGCACATTTCTCCGATAAGGAAAAAAACACCAAGGATGGGTAAACAAAGAGAAAATGGGGAGTTTCTTCCATGGTTCGTAAAAGTGAGAATTTGTTGACAAAGCAAATAAGAAAGGGAGGATGAAGTTGGCGATGGAAAAAAGAAAAAAAATAGAGGTTTGTGAAAAGGATAATTCACTGATAAAGAAAATAGATGAAGGGACAAGCGATAGAGTGCCTTCCTAAAGAATATGTTAGTTCACAAAATTGATAGTTCACAAACAGATTAGTTCACCAACCAGCCAAAGGTTTGATAGGGAAAATGAAGATGCCCAGTATGTAGAAAGTTAAAATCAAAGTTCAAATGGCCCAAAAGGAAAATTGGGAAACACATTTAAAGTGTTCTAAAGGATTTAAAAGGGGTAATTTCCTGAAAACATGCCATGATTGCAGGATTGTGTAGGCAGATTTGTACCCAAAATTTAATGTTCTGGAGGACAAGGCCATTCAAGGTGGGTAGCACAATATAATTCTTTAATGCATAGGTACTCATGGAGGAAAAAATGGATAAATTAGCTATTACAGGTGTCAAGATGTGGACTCAAAGCTTTCCTCACTATTGTTCCAAGTACCCAAGGCTTGTGGGAAATCTTATGGTGTCAGTTTCAAGAGTTGTCAAGGATTGGATAGGCTTCCAATCATCGAGATCTTCTGACATATCAGTGGGCCAAATTAAAATGAAGCATGGGTGTACTTGTTGACTTATGTGGCTCTTTGGATTGTGTAGAGAGTTGAATTTGTATATATGCATATGTTTTTGATGCATTAAGGGTTGCTCGTTGAACCAACTATCTAGTCTACAGTGTCAGTAGGATAATTTTAGGGCTTCAAATCAAGCTAGTTAGGGCATTGAATGGAGGAATGTGTTTGATACAGCATAGGAATGAATTGTAATACATATTTCATGTAGTTCTATGTCTCCATGACTATTTGCAGTGATTCATGTCAATGCATAGTCACATCTATGTGCTTTTACTTCACCACATTTGTTGGTGTGATTGTAATAGAGATTCGATAATGGGTAAGTGCAAGAAGATGTGGGGCCAAAAAGGGGTCTTAAGTGGCCAGTTTTTTTCTAAAATCAGGAAATGTTGGCCTTGGATGAGAAATTGAGCATAGTTACACTCAAAAGTTGGAGATGCAACCAAAACAATGTTCGTAGTGCTCCGAGTCTACTTTCTAAACTACTAGTTTTTTTTGAAAATGGCATAGATTAAGGGGTTCAAAACAGGGAGCCACATAAATTGGTATTGTTTCTATCAAAAAAATATAATATAGCATGTTTTGTGGCTCCCTCAAAAGGTCAACTTTTTTTTGGTATTTTTAAAATCACTTCAGTGAGAAATTAGCTAATAGCATGTAGTTTATGCCTGATTTTTCTGATAATTTTTTGATGAATATTTAATTTTTTACTATTTTTCAAAGTGGACACATCCTAAAAAACATAATTTTGGCCATGCTACCCTGATAAATTTTGAAAACTAATTGAAAATCATTTTTTTCTTTTTTTAATATTTGTAGAATGGAGTCTAGTTTCTAAATATGTAATTTTTTTGAAATTTCAATGAATAGTTAATTTACAATGAAAAAAAGACCAAACAATAGTTTTTGCCCAAAAATGGACGCACAAACAAAAAAAAAAAAGATGAAAGCTTAACATTGTTAAAATGTGAAAAAAATCATATCATCAAATAGCTAAGAGAAAGCCTAACATTACCCAGGTGTTCAATTTGTTCAACCTTGAAACATGTGCAAATCTAAGGGTTAGCACGAAAACAAAATTATGTGAAATCTTCAAGAATATCAAAAAACACGTCTGTGGATGTTGAAAAGGCACTCCAAGCCTTTGGGTTGGAAATCCAAAGCAAATCCAAGCCCAAGGCTTGGGATTCCCAAAGCAAAATATAACGTGAGCACATTATAATGTGCTCGCATTAGTTTTTGATTTGCATTTTTCCTTTCGGCAAAAGTTTGTGTTGTTTGTCATGTTTGAAATAACATGAGTGCATCATAATGTACTCGCGTTATGTTCCCCTTAAATTTTTTTATGTTCAAGGCTATTAATCATGTACGTATGTATGTATGCCTATATGTATGCATGTATGTATGTCGATATGTATGTATGTATCTATGTATGCCTATATGTATGTATGTATAGTGTCGAGGGTAGAGGAGGGTAGAGATGGGAGTGAGCCAGATAGGGGAGGAGAGGGCTGGATAAGGATTGAGTGATTAAGGTTTAAGGTTGAGGGTTGAGCATTTAGGGATAGGATTTAGAGTTTAGGGATAAGGGATTAGAGTTTAGGACCTTGAGGGATTAGCGTTTAGGGTTGAGGCTTTAGGGATAGCATTTAGGGTTAAGGGTCGAGGGATTAGGGTTAAGGTAGAGTGTTGAGGGTAGAGGGATTAGGGATAGGGTTTAGGGTTGAGGGATTAGGGTTTAAGGTATAGTTTAGTAGTTCTTGTGGATAGAGCTAGTAAATAATGGGAGATTATTTGCCTATTTCATAACATTATACCTCCCCTAAGTGTGGGGTGGACATCAAGAAACATAGATGTACCCCAATGCAAAGCTTTTCTCATAATGATCATCCTTCTAATTTCAACTATTAATTACTCATTGTGGATGTACCATATGCAAATCTTTTTTCATAGTGTGTACACCTATTGGCATAATGAACCCTAGATGGGCCAGAAAAACATGTCATATAACATTACTAACATTAAAAAAGTTCATAGCCATTTTTCTGACATATTCTTGCAACTCAAATATCTTTAAGAGAAGAGTGTCAAAAATGATGGGTTTAACAACCTAACATAAGGCAAAGCAATTTTGTTGGGTTTAGGGATAGGGTTTAGGGTTTAGGGTTGACGGATTAGGGTATAGGGTTGAGGGATTATGGTTTAAGGTATAGTGTTGAGGGTTGAGGGTTTAGGGATAGGGTTTAGGGTTGACGGATTAGGGTTTAGGGTTGACAGATTAGTGTTTAGTGTTGAGAGTTGAGGGTTGAGGGTTTAGGGATAGGGTTGATGGTCAAGGGATTAGGGTTAAAGTAGAGTGTTGAGGGTAGATGGATTACAGATAGGGTTTAGGGTTGAAGGTTTAACGATTGAGGGTTGAGGCTTTAGGGCTGAGGGTTAAGGGATTGGGGTTTAAAATATAGTGTTGAGCATCAAGGGTTTATGGATAGGTTTTAGGGTTTAATTTTTAAGGGTTAATGGTTGAGGGATAGGGTTTAGGGTTTAGGGATAAGGGATTAGGGTTTAAGGTATAGTGTCAAGGGTTGAGGGTTTAGGATTAGGGATAGTGTTTAGGGTTTAGGGATGAGGGATTAGGGTTGAGCATTGAGAGATTAGGGTTGAGGGTTGAGGGATTAGGTTGTAGGGTTGATGGATTAGGGTTTAAGGTATGGTGTTGAGGGTTAAGGGTTTAGGGTTGAAGGATTAGGGTTTAGGGTTGACTGATTAGCATTTAATGTCAAGGTTAGGGTTAGAGTGTCGAGGGTAGAGGGATTAGGGATAGGGTTTAGGGTTTAAGGTTTAAGGATTGAGGGTTGAGGCTTTAGGGATGAGGGTTTAAGGCTTAAGATATAGTGTCAAGTGTTGAGGGTGTAGGGATAGGGTTTAAGTTTTAAGAGTTAAGGGTTGAGGGATAGGGATTAGGGTTTAAGGTATAGTGTTGAGGGTTGATGGTTTAGGGATAGGGTTTAGGTTTGAGGGATTAGGGTTTAGGGTTGATGAATTAGGGTTTAAAGTTGAGAGTTGAGGGTTGAGGGTTGAGGGATAGGGTTAATGGTCAAGGGATTAGGGTTAAATAAGAGTGTCAAGGGTAGAGGGATTAGGGATAGGGTTTAGGGTTGAAGGTTTAAGGATTTAGGGTTGAGGCTTTAGGTATGAGGGCTAAGGGATTAGGGTTTAAGATATAGTGTCGAGTGTTGAGCATGTAGGGATAGGTTTTAGGGTTCAATTTTTAAGGGTTAAGGGTCGAGGGATTAGAGTTAAGGGTTGAGGGATTAGGGTTTGATGTTGAGGGTTGAGTACATTAAGGTTAGAGGGTTAAGGGTTTTGAGATAGGGTTGAGGGTCAAGGGATTAGGGTTAAGTAGAGTGTCGAGGGTATAAGGATTAGGGATAGGGTTGGAGGGTTTAGGGATAAGGGATTAGGGTTTAAGAGCCCTTTGAGGGTCTAGGAATAGGGATAGTGTTTAGGGTTTAGGGATGAGGGATTAGAGTTGAGGGATGATGGATTAGGGTTGAGGGTTGAGGGATTAGGGTTTAGGGATAAGGTTTAGGGTTGAGGGTTGAGGGATTAAGGTTTAAGGTATAGTGTTGAGGGTTTAGGGTTGAGGGATTAGAGTGAAGGGTTGACGGATTAGGATTTGATGTTGAGAGTTGAGGGTTGAGGCTTTAGGGTTTAGGGTTTAGGGATAGGGTTGAGGGTCAAGGGATCAGAGTTAAGGGTTGAGGGTTGAGTACATTAGGGTTCAAGGGTTAAGGGTTTCAGAATAGGGTTGAGGGTTAAGGGTATAAGGATTAGGGATAGGGTTGGAGGGTTTAGGGATAAAGGATTAGGGTTTAAGGTATAATATCGAGCTTGTTGAGGGTTTAGGAATAGGGATAGCATTTAGGGTTTAGGGATGAGGGATTAGAGTTGAGGGATGATGGATTAGGGTTGAGGGTTGAGGGATTAGGGTTTAAGGTATAGTATTGAGGGTTTAGGGATAGGGTTTATGGTTGAGGGATTAAAGTGAAGGGTTGAGGGATTAGGATTTGACATTGAGGGTTGAGGGTTGAGGATTTAGGGTTTAGGGATTAGGGATAGAGTTGAGGGTTGAGGGATTAGAGTTAAGGGTTGAGGGATTAGGGTTTGACGTTGAGGGTTGAGTACATTGAAGTTCGAGGGTTAAGGGTTTCGGGAGAGGGTTGAGGGTTGAGGGATTAGGGTTAAAGTAGAGTGTCGAGAGTATAAGGATTAGGGATAGGGTTGGAGGCTTTAGGGATAAGGGATTAGAGTTTAAGGTATAGTATCAAGCCTGTTGAGGTTTTAGGAATAGGGATAGCATTTAGGGTTTAGGGATGAGGGATTAGAGTTGAGGGATGACGGATTAGGGTTGAGGGTTGAGGGATTAGGGTTTAGGGATAAGGTTTAGGGTTGAGCATTGAGGGATTAGGGTTTAAGGTATAGTGTTGAGGGTTTAGGGATAGGGTTTAGGGTTGAGGGATTAGAGTGAAGGGTTGAGGGATTAGGATTTGACATTGAGGGTTGAGGATTGAGACTTTAGGGTTTAGGGTTTAGGGAGAGGGTTGAGGGTCAAGGGATCAGAGTTAAGGGTTGAGGGAGTAGGGTTTGACATTGAGGGTTGAGTATATTAAGGTTCGAGGGTTAAGGGTTTCAGGATAGGATTGAGGGTCGAAGGATTAGGGTTAAAGTAGAGTGTCAAGGGTATAAGGATTAGGGATAGCATTGGAGGGTTTAGGGATAAGTGATTAGGGTTTAAGGTATAGTATTGAGCCCATTGAGGGTCTAGGAATAGGGATAGCATTTAGGGTTTAGGGATGAGGGATTAGAGTTGAGGGATGATGGATTAGGGTTGAGGGTTGAGGGATTAGGGTTTAAGGCATAGTGTTGAGGGTTTAGGGTTGAGGAATTAGAGTGAAGGGTTGAGGGATTAGGATTTGACATTGAGGGTTAAGGGTTGAGGCTTTAGGATTTAGGGTTTAGGGATAGGTTTGAGGGTCGAGGGATCAGAGTTAAGGGTTGAGGGATTAGGTTTTGACATTGAGGGTTGATGTTCAAGCGTTTAGGGATAGGGTTGAGGGTCGAGGGATTAGGGTTAAGGTAGACAAGGAGTGACTGAGAGACATAGAGAGAGGAGAGGTAGAGAGGTGAGGGGGAGAGATAAGTGAGATATAGAACATGAGCTAATGGAACTAGAGGTGAGATATTGTAAAGGAGCTATCAAAGGTGAGATAGGTAAAATATTTATGGATCAATCTATCGCAGGACAAAACGCGAGCGCGTTATAATGTGCTCGCGTTTTGTCCTGCTATAGAAATGGTAAAAAAGTGTTGACCCCTGTGATCTAGGCCCACATGCTCTATTTTCATACTGATTCTGCACTTGCTTCGACAAAAAAGAAGTGCTTTCATGTTGTTGGGATGTTCACATGCACATTTTACACATTCTACCACCTTTGCATGATCTTTCCACCACCTTTTCTGCTTTGCCAACTTGAGAAGGAGGAAATAACATAGTTTTCACACCAAGTTTGATATATATCTATTCAAGTTTCAATTTTTGTAGTGTTGCAATGTTAATTGTGATTCAATTTTAGGAATTTAACATTATAGATTGGTTAATAGTATTGTTGTTAGTAATTATATTTGAGTGTTATTCAATTTAACATTGAAAAGGAAGCAAGTGGTGAAAAACTCAAATTGTTGAGGAGTTTGATGCAAGAAGAAAAAAACACTACATAATTGGGTACTCTCTTCATTTGAATCTTTGTTTTTGAAGTATGTCAAGTCTTTACATGCATGTTCTTTACATTTTTCTTAATTCTATTTGAATTACTTTATCATGCTTTATCATACATGTTTAAAATAGACACATTCCCAATCAAGAAAGAAGCCTACAATCTCACATGAAGCCATGTATATTTTCTACACTTGGGCTCTTTAATAATTATGTGTAATAAATAAACCTTAACATACCATGATGTCAAGCTATACAAGAATAAATCCTTACAACATAATAAAAATACAATACCACTATTATATTGTATTCATTTCTTAGGAACTAATATTGGTCTCTTTATCATGCTACAGAAAAATTCTCTATCATTCTGAGGAAATGATCAAGAATTAAACCAACACAAGAAGAGATAGAAGCTAAGAATACAAAGAAAGTAGTGGTTATGAGGGAACTTCATGAGAAGAGGAAATTGGACATGATAAATGAAGACATGCCAATTGAAGAGGAACCACAACCATCACAAAGAGATATGGTATTGGTGGCACAAAGAGAATGAATGCAAAAACTTCGTGCTACGAGAGATTTGAGTACCATATTTGGAGACACGTCCTCTACCATAAGCCAACATGTAGGGACACCATCTACCACATCTCAAGTTGAGACTACATCATCACTCACATGTGATGAAGAAGCTACACCATCGTTCCCACCTCAACCTCAAGGTATGTCATCTATTCCATCTTTGATCCAACGTATGCCATCTAGCCCATCTCATTTAGATATTGATGAAATTCCTAATGTTGAGATGAATTTACCTAACACCACCTAGAATTTTGCATAGAAAGCCAAAGTATTTGATTGATATTGATGAGAATATTTTGTAGCCAGTGGAAGGTAAGATTCCAAAATGCACTTGTAGAAGATATACTCATAAGATTTGGAGATTGTTCTTTGAAAAGTTAAATGAGACTGCAAGATATCAACTATTAATTGAAATGATGCAAAGTATAAAGTATAGGTCCATCATGAATATTCTTGGGTTGAGAACATCAGAGGCTTCAAGTGAAAAATCTATTGTCAAGAATCTAATGAGTGTGTATGAGAGTGTGGGTAACACCTCACGTACAAAAGATAGTAATGCAACATGGCATGTGATTACATCACCTATAGTAAGTAGTCAAATGAGGAAAGCTCATCTCATTAGAAAGACAAGACAAGAATTAAGAATTAATAGGAAAACTTTATCAAGAGCCATTGGAAGATGCCAAAGAATTGAGGACACTAATGCCAATGAATTATGGGCATTCTCGGGGAGACTACTATGAAAAGATAAACCAATTATTGAAGCATTGAGATTAGTAATTGAAGATTTTTGGAAGAATTACACAAGGGTATCTGCGAATCAAAGGGATGTGGTAAGGAGAATTGGTAGTCAGAATTGTGAGCCACATCCAAAGCATTTTTTTGATGAGACTCAAACACAGTTTTATGGTAAATTTCTAGAGAAGTATCCTCAAATTAAAATTTGTCAAAGATATTTTGAAATCCTAAAACCTTTCAATGTCAAGATAAATCACACACGCACTACTTGTTGTTGTAGATTACATATTGAATTTTCTAACCATTTTTGATGTTTATAGGTCTATATGTTTAGATATGCATACTAACAATGTTTTGCAGGGTTGTGCCATATGTGCCCCACTAACATTTTCAAGAGACTTCATATCAAGAATTTTATGTGAAAGAAAGGAAGGTCAAATATTCTACAAGAAATTATGCTTGGATGGCACATGTCATCATTGCGGTGGCTTGCAACATTTTCCAATATGTGAACATATGGAAAGAACACATGCGGTTGGAAATGAACTAGTAGAGTTTGGCAAGTATAAAATAGTGGCATACAATACAAAAGATGGTAAAGAAGAAAAGAGGTGTGAATTGTTATTGAAAAGATTCCAGTGTATTAGTTTATGTCTATATTTCGTGACAACATAGTGTATGAGTATGCAAGACATGCCCATAGAGCTCGATGGTTGGACTTGCAATTCAAGTTATGCAAGGACACATTTCTGATTGGTAGCATTGTTTCAATCGTTGACTTTGTAGAGAACTAGAGTCTACAGCCATAGCGTGAGGTGCCATCACAATATTACAACTCCACACAAGTTTCTATATTTGTGCACATTGCATTCATTCATGCGAATGATAGTACAGAGGATGAAAGAAAGATCATAAGGGAGTATAATTTCTATATTAGTGATGATCACACACATTCTATAGAGTTCGTACAAAGTTTTTTTTAGGTGTTCTACAATGATTTGGCTAGAAGGGGCATATCGTTCAGTCAACATATCATATGGTCAGATAATTGTGCATCACAATTCAAGAACTCATGGAATTTCTATTGGCTGAGTAGGAGGCATAATTTTATAGGTATTGAGCATATGTGAAACTTTTGTGAGGCCGAGCATGGAAAGGGGGAGCATGATGGTGTAGGAGCATGTATCAAAAGAGCCATAGCATGACAAGAGTTAAAGTATAAAGACAATGCAAAGTTGACAGATGCAAAATCAATTGTTGAGTGGTGTAATGATTCCATGGGTCCAGGTAATGAAGGTAAGTCTTTAGTTCGTAGATTTTTTTGGCTGATAGATGATACTAACATTGCACCATATGAGGACTATTCTACACTGACAAGATCAAATGAGATGCACTCTTTTAGAAGCTCAATTGCAGGTTCATGGAGTATCCATATGTAAAAGATGTCATGCTTTTGTTCTTCTTATACAATTCAAGTCTGGGATGAGTGTGAGTCAAAGGAGTGGGTTGACGAATGGCAATTAAGTTATCTTAGCCCACTTGACACGTATTGACCCCCGACGGCACTAGAACTAACATAGATGGAATCATCAGTTAACTTTGACCACATATCAGATTTAGTTCAACCAGGTAATATAGGGCACATATACGCATCTAATTTCATCTAGTTCAACCAGGTAATGTCATCTTACTTTGTAGTGTTTTTGTAATATTGACTAATTTCATCTAATTTGCTACACATATCAATGTAGGGCACGTATATGCAGTTATTGCTGATGAAGATAATGAACAAGGAACATATTATTACTTATGTCATTGTGTTGAGGCTAAAAAGAAATTGGAGGCCCCTGTTACAGATGGAGAAATCATCGAATACCGTACAGGCTCAATGGTTATTACTAGAACATGGCTTAGAAGGTACCCACATAAGAGTGTTAATGTTTGGCTATTTCAGGACTTTAACATGCATCGAAAGATTCTTCATTACTCAAACCTTGTCGTGGCATCCAATGTTCATTTGATAAAGTATCAGGGTAGACCTTTGAACAAAATCTTGTGGAAGGTGCGTGAGTCTGATCATGAAGCAATACTTGACACAATAAAGAGTAGAGCAGACCTGGATGGTTCATTGGATTAATTTGTAAGTATTCACATTGATTTTGTCAAGTCATGTTACATTGAGTTGTAAGTATGCACATTAATTTGTAAGGTTTGTCTTTTTTTATTTCCTAATGCATTTTTACACATATACACATTTTTACATCATCATGTTATGTATTTTTGGTGTCATGCTCCTGATGTGACCAAACTGACTATTCCAATGCATCCGGATGGGTACGTTTAGGCTAGGCATTGTTCTATTTTTCACCCAAACATATCGAAACAGTCTAAGCTACATTGTACCGATGATATCCCCGAAGAGTCCTAGTGGTGCTTGCATAAACATTCAAGTTTTAGGCATTTAAATCTGTAGGTCCCTTCACAAAAAATCCAAAAAATTCTAAGTCTTTTGGCCTTTGTAGTTGAAAAGTGAAAAAAATAGTTTTAAATGCATGTATCTTTGTATATACAAAGGGTTTGTATGTACAAATGCAAATATACCTTGGCGGGCTTGCAAAAATTTCAATCAGCCTTTGAAAATGGTAAAAAATGGTTGTATGCATCTTTGTATGCATACCGGGTTTGCATGTACATTTGGGGAATCTATCACAGATTCTGAGAATATTCTGTGCTTGTATATAAGGTTGCATTTATTTTTTTGTGTTGTATGTTTAGACATACAATGGAAAGATACATTGGAAATGTGCAAGGGAGATATACATTGCAATGATGCAAGCCAACATACAAGAGGAAATGTATGTAGTCGGCATGCATTCGCTACAGTGAAAGGGTTTTGTATGTTCGAGATGCAAGTGCAATATACATTCGCCACATACAATGGAAAGATGCACTGGTCGATGCATATGCAAGAAGAAACATGTACATTGCAAAGGTACAAGGGGTCTTGTATATTCGGAAACATACAAAGTAGGAGATACATTTGGTGGGGTCCACCTCACATACAAAGGGGCTTTGTATCTCGTATACAAAGCAAAATGCATATGCAATATTCATTCGCTATATGCAAAGTGAAAAGTGCAAGGGGCCAATATACAAAAGGTGGGTCCCACCGATTGCATATTTTAGTGATTGTATGTTCGCACATACACTCAAATATGTATTCACAAATATACAAGATAGATCTAAAATGAGCATGCATTCCGGTTGATAATGTTGAAGTCCACTATTTGTATGTATAATCTGCTGGTATGTCCGGATTGTATATGCGACATACATTGGTCATATACAAAGGAAAAACATGCAATGCAGATGCGAAAAGGAAGATGTACTATAGTGGATAAAGGTTTGGGGTTTGTAACATGTATATTGGGTGCTTGTATATGCCGACATACAATTTAAAGTGCAATGAGTTAGATACAATCCGGACTCGATGGAGATTTCAAGTTGCTTCATGAACATTTGAGGTCTGTGGCTTGTATGAATATGGCATTTGTATGCTGATATACAAAGGGATGAGATACAAGGCCCAGATTTGAAAACTGTCCCAATCTGTTTCATAAAATTTAAAATCCGCCACATGTATATTGCATTGTATGTATGCAATATACAAAATGGAAAGATGTAAAAGGTGATACAAGCTAGACCTGAGTAGAATTTTGATTTGTTCTATATAGATTTGGGGTCCACCTTGTATATTAAACAATTGTATGTATATGCATTGGCATATACAAAGGATTTGAAAGGTAGGAAAGCAGGCTATTGTATATGCATGTTCTTTTGCATATACAAGGTGAATGACTTTTCAGCTCGATTTGGGGGCCGCAAATCTCAGCGATAGGAGGGGAAATCAATGGCCATGGTTCAAATGTTTTATAGGGGTGATTTCTTTGTATTTGCAGTTGTTTATAGGTGGGAAAACTTTAGAGGCACGTTGCTACAAATTTTGAGAGGGGCTGTGGGTTGTTGAACCATTAATGGCAAATTTGCAGAGAAGTATGGGTCAAGTTGACAGGCCAACTACTAGATTAGTGAAGAAAATCTTCAGGCAGCAGTGCAGATCTTGATCTCACCTACCCCTTCCTTTTCTTCTCGCTACTGTATTAAAAGTTTTGGGCGCCATTCCTAGTGCACTGTATTTGGCAGCATTTTGAGAAGACCTTGTTGTAATTGTTGAGTACAGATTCTTGATTTATAAGAAAACCTTGTTACACATTTTTGGTTGTTGAAGACTTGGGCATTTTTGGTGGAAAAATAATAAAAGACAGAGTGTTTTCCTGGCTATTTTATCTCTGTTGGAGTTTATGAGTTGCATCTGAGTGCACCTTGCACATATGTTCAATTTCTTGTCATTCTATATGAAAAATGCATTATTGCATGTGTTTATCTGTCTGTCTCCATGTGTTGTATGCATTCTCTTCTTTTGAATCTGGTTGCAAAGGGTTTCTCAGATTATAGGGTATGGATTTCTGTATCACATGCTTAATCTTTAACTTCCATTCAAGGAGTGGATTAAATTGTTTTAGGTTGAGTATGGAGAAGATTTTATGGCAGCTGGGATATCTGTAAGTAGAGGTAGCTAAATACTCAGTCTTGGGTGGTGTTTGTAAGGCAAATACCAGTCCTGACCCCTTGAAACTTGAATGCCAGTTGCAATCCATTCTCTTGTATATGTCTAGTTGACTCTTTGCCTAGAGGTAGGCACCAGTTTGCTTCTTGTGTAGTAGTTATGATCCAAAACCCCTTGTCTTGCATCCAAAACATCAAATCAAATCCTTTCATAATTCCTACTTGTTAGTTGTAGGAGTAGAAATAGGATCCCTACATACTCTCATACTAAATCAGTTAGATACGTCCAAGAAAGTTGCCAACCTTGTGATTTGTCACCTAAATCTTGGTCCATACATGAGAGTATTCTACCTGTTCTGAAAAGCTAAATCTTTCTATCATTGGGCGACTCAAGTTTAAATCTTTAGCTAATAGGGATACACCCCTTGGTGTGGTAGAACTAGAAGTTAAGGGGAGGCAGCTCACACAACCTCCCGTATTTGTTGGTTGAATCTACCTGTGCATTGGAACTGGCAAACCCTCTACCGATTTGGGAACCAACAAGTCTAAAGTGCAAAAAGGTAGATATCTTTGACGAGATGTTACTCAAAAATTGTGTCACTTAGAAACATTCCATCTAAGGCAGAGCGATCATGTAGAGTGCCTCTACAATAACCTCTCTTAGTTTTTTATATCTCTGAGGCATTTTCCCATGGTGAAAGGTTTTCTGCTACCCCAAAAATTGTTAGAAGGAGGCAATGTAAAGTTGCAAAGGGGTGTAACTTTCATCTTACTCCTAATGTGACCAAACTAACTATTCCAACGCATCTAGATGGGTACATCTACACTAGGCATGGTCCTTTTTTTCACCCAAACATGTCAAAACAGTCTAAGCTACATTGTACCGATGATATCCCTAAAGAGTCCAAAGTGCAAAAAGGTAGCAATCTTTGACGAGATGTTACTTGAAAACTGTGTCACTTAGAAACATTATGTCTAAGGAAACATGATCAAATAGAGTTTCTCTACAATAACCTCTCTTAGTTTTTTATATCTCTGAGGAATTTGCCCATGGTGAAAGGTTTTTGCTACCCCAAAAATCATCAGGAGGCAGTGTAAAGTTGTAAATGGGTGTAACTTTTGTCCTGCTCCTAATGTGACCAAACTGACTATTCCAACATGTCTAGATGGGTACATTTACGCTAGGCATGGTCCTATTTTTCACCCAAACATGTCAAAACAGTCCGAGATACATTGTACCGATGATATCCTTGAAGATTCCAAAGTGCAAAAAGCTAGCAATCTTTGATGAGATGTTACTTGATAACTATGTCACTTAGAAACATTCCATCTAAGGCAATGCAATCACATAGAGTGTCTCTACAATAACCTCTCTCAGTTTTTTATATCTCTGAGGCATTTGCCCGTGGTGAAAGGTTTTATGCTGCCCTAAAAATTGTCAGAAGGAGGCAGTGTAAAGTTGCAAAGGGGTGTAACTTTCGTTCTTCTCCTCGTGTGGCCAAACTGATCTTTGTATGATATCTTCAATATGATTACTTTGATAATGAACACTTGAGATGTATCTTGTTGATCTTGCCTTGTTCATTGTAAGTAGGATATGTATGATGCTTGTAGCTTTCTTTGACTAACTCTATGATATTTCTTATTCTTGTAGGTAGGTTGATGACCTTCCTTAATGCTCTTTCATGTAGATTAGATGAGGATAATGATGCTCCTTCATGACTCAGAGTAGATGATGAAACTTCATTGATGACATGGTGTAGAAGACTCTTCTCAAAGACTTGAAGAAACACATCAATCCTTATGATAAACACTTTATAGCACAAAGGAACATGCAATAATCTTATTTCAAATCTAGGCGCATATATAGGTGAAAAGAAGAGAAAAAGGCACCTAAGTCCAATTTGACTTTGTATTTCTATTTCAAACATTTGAGGATGACTTATAATAATTCTTGCTTGCTAGGTGCACTTGGAGGTTATACAAGTTGAAGAACTCACCTAGACTTCCTTAATAATGCTGATCTCTCCTAAGGCACATTTTGATGATGATTGGGGTGTAAATTTGTGCCTTAACTTAGGTAAATACCTTCTTCAACTTCAAAGGGGTTCAAAGCATTGCTAAGAAATCCTCAATACTCAAACACTCCAATGAATTGAAGCAAGTTCTTCTTAGGTGCAAATGTAATGGTACACAAGGGGAAAATAGTGCCTAGATGACTTAGTGCATTTCTATGACTTCATTCACATGTTTAAATGTTTGAGAAACTCTCCTTTACTAAGTGCTTGTCCTCATATCAATGTTAAGCTTTATACCTCCTAGGCACTCAATTAGGTGATGTCATTAGATATAACTTACCCTTAGGCACCAATGTAGCTTCTTCAATCCATCACACTTCTAGGTGCTCAAATTTGAGGTCTTGGACTTGTATCTTGTTCCTAGGTGCAATTGGATGATCTTCCTAGATCTAGGTGCTCATGATGGTGGGAAATTACATGAAGGGGTGGCTAAGTCCAATTTGACTTTGTATTTGATATTTTATGACTCCAATTGACTAGGAATGGCTCAATTTCTAAAGTGCTGACTCAATAATGTAAGTTTAAGGTCTTTTCCTCCTAGGTGTCAATTAATGAGTTCACTAGATGCAATTTCTCCTTAGGTGCCAAAACTAGATAGTAGAGATAAGAGGAGGAGCCTAGCATCAATTTAGGCTCTATTCATTATTTGTAAGACCTTGAATGATTAAACATGCTTGAAGTAATCCTTTCTCTCTTGGAACTTACTCAATCATATAGATTTGTGATACTTTATCTAAGGCACCAATCTAGATCTATATGGAGGTGAAAGAGTGCCCAACATCATGAAGCTTTATACTTGGCATTTTTTATGCTTTAAATAATTATGAAGGTCTTAGGATGACTTTTCCCCTCTAGGCGCCTACTCTTAGATGTCCTTGGATGCAATTTCAATCTAGGTGCTCATGGAGGTATTGAATGACAAGCAAAGGCGCCTTAGCTTACTTAGCCCATTTTTTTGGATTTTGATGATCTTGACTCTTAAATGCCATCTAGTCTCATGCTCTTAAGCTCTCCTCTTACATACTTGTCTCCTTCAAGGTGCTCAAAGTGGTTAACTCATTCTTCAATTCCTTATTCTAGTTGGTTCTAAGACCTTTAGGTGCTATCATTCACCAATTCAAACCTTCAAACACTTTTAAGGCTCTCAAAGTGATGTCCATCACCAATCCACTCCTTAGGCACTCAAATTTGATTGTAGAAGCAAGAAATTGTGCCTAAGGTTTATGTTGCTCAAGACCTCCTTTGCAAGGCACCTTAGATGATGATCAAGGTGTGAAAATGTGCCTTACTTGAATTTGGATTATTCCTTGATATTTTAAGGCTTTTAACACTTGTTTGCACCCTTGTATGACTACATCACCCTTAGGCGCTCATTTTGAGGTGTTATTCATCTACTATGTTGCCAAGGTGCCAAAATTGGTGATATGAAGCATAAAGGGTGCCTAAACTCATAATGTGTTTTCCTTGTCAAATTTTCAATCCTTAAGGTCATTTGTATCAATTCCATTCAAGGTGCCATAACTTAGGATAAACAAAGGTTTGTTTTCTTCTCTAGGCACACTTTGACGTCTCAATCTTAGGCATTGATTTGAGTTTGCAGAGGTGGGAAAGTGCACCTAACTCCCTAGAAAAATTTCCACCTAGAAGTGTAAGTCCTAGAGGATAAGGTATATCGAGTATACTTTAAATATTTTTCAATATACCTTTTAGGATGTTTGAGATAGGTCTCAAATCCACTAGATTTAACATGTAGATTATAGAATTTGGAGGATCCACCAGATTTTAGACTTAGTTAATTTTTAGTGTTTCAAGATATCAAGCTACTAGACTTAGTCATTTTTAGGATCTCAAACATCAGGATCAGGTCATTAGAGGACTATAGGACTCAAACACCACTGACTTCATCATGCAATAAACTAAAGACATTATCAAAACTTCATGCAAAGCATCAGAGCTAAAAAAAAAGGGGGTCCCAATTTTCAATGGGGCGATGTGTGATTTGGTCACAACAATATGACTTATGGAAGCCTATAGCCCCAATGTTATGTTGCATACTAAAATTAGGTAAGACTCAATGTAATCTCATAACCTCGCATTATATGCAAGAGGAATTACATTTAATAACCGCAATGGTCATCAGGTGCTCATAAGCATATGATTTTGACTATCTTATTCAAAACAACAAACATACTCTTTGCATCCCAATATGGTATAATAACAAGAAATTAAGAAATATTTTCAATTGACCAACTCATAAAGAATATGGATTAGCATACTCATTTGAATATTTTCAATTGAGCAACTCATAAAGAATATTAATATTTTCTATTCAACATGATGATTGATTTTTTTTTTAAATACAACTTTTATCTTTTAGTTCCAAAATGAGGTTTAGGTGATACTTGAATAACAATAGATAGCTTATTGGATCAACAAACATCCTATGTAATACAGTTGGACTTTAAGTATTTGAAGTAGCCATCTACAAATATCCATTCAAACATGGATTTATAATGCAAGTATGGATGCCATCAATAAAAAAGATTTGTATTAACCAAATATCCATATAGGAATACATCAATATCTCTCGATATTAGTATAACATATATACAAAATAGCCATAGAGGCTTACAAGAATGCCATATAGGCATACAATGTCAACTATATGTAATACAAAATATATGTCCATAAATGCCATATAGGCATACAACAAAGGAACACAATAAAAAGTCATTCCCCTCTGGCTGGTGAAGAGAATAGATCATGGGTAGCCTTTGATCTTCTAGGGGATGGAGAGGTGCATGTGGGTGGTCTACTACGAACTCAAGGGCTACTCCTCCTATTTAGTTCTTCCTGCATCTTTAGTTGTTACAATAAAAAGTATAGACATTAATCTATAGAAATTACATATTATAAAAAATAAAACATTTAATAAAATAATCAGTTACCGCTACCATATAATCTATCTCCTCACTTGCCTCAGTAGCAGGAATAGGCCATGGTGATGTCATGTCCTATAGAAACCATCCAGATAGAAATTAAACTTCAAATCAATAATCTTTTGATTTTCGAAAAATAAACAACTATAACAATGAATGTAAATTGAAATTTACTAATCTACCTCATACCCCTATCAATGCCATGGAGCTATGAATTGTAGAGGTCACACCATGCTCCATTTCCCTATGAACATCGGGAGGTGTCTCCGCAGCCTGCATCATCTGGAAATAAAACAACATTACTCAATTATGAAAACTATAATAGTGATGCAAATCATGGCTCCTAACATACACACACATTCATCTAAACATGGAAGTACACACAATAAAGCACACAAATCACATACAAAAATCTAGTAAGTACAATTCATTCATTAAACTATTCACATGTAATATTTATAATTGTTTACTAGTTACATATCCTGATAGTAGATGATCTAGTGTAATATGCAGGTGGAGAACCACTAAAAACTACATCAACGCTATGACACTAAAATTTCATTAAAATAATCAAACTAAATTAGTTAATCTTGCATTTCAAAAATGAAATTTAATAAATTAAATTTAATAAACTTGCTAATATTTACCTAAGTATCAAGGCCAAAAGTCTTACTCAGGAGGGTATCTATCATCACCATCTGCTCAGCTATAGATGTAGCTTGTGCACCTGCGTCTTGACTATCCTTGGGGTCATAACCATAGACTGACCTGCAAGTCTGACAACTATGGGGTGGGACCCTACTCCTCACACTATCTCCCAACTGACTCTGTGCTGCAGGACTGGCATGCTCTATGATGCTCTAGGTCAAGGCACTAATGGACTGAAGTGTATCGACCTCAACACTCTCCTTCACAATGGAATGGATAGAAACATGCTCATGGGCTAGTTTGCTGATTACTCATCTCACTGCCCCCTGTGGGTCAACACGTGCCCCTGGTCTATCTTGTGTTGACCCCCCACCTCTACCTTGGAAGTCTCGCATATCAAAATACTTTGGCACTTTATTGAGGACAAACTCACAATAGAGTTTCCTCAAAAGTATTGTGGGACCTCATTATTATTGCATGGAGGATGTTCAAAAACCATCCACCACCTCTACCCAAAATTGTCCCTTATCACTTGGTTGTTGCACCAATTGATAGGGAACCTCTTGCATGTAATGGGTGGAGGTTGATTTGTTTGTGGGTTTGTGAAAATCGAACACAAGTCTAATTTTATAATTTATAATTTTTTCACATCTTGGTATGACAGCTTGTCTGCATAATAGTCTCTAAATTCTCTCCTTTTATTTGTCTAACTAGATATTTTCTTGCTAATTGAATCTACATTCGATAACATAGATTAAAGAGTTTCAACAAGCGTGGACCTATGCAAGGTTGAAGTGGAAGGATCTTTCAACCTTGCAATTATATCTTCAATTTCTTTTTTGTTGTTTTCAATTTTCCCCATTATATTTCCTTGTGTTCTAGGGGCATGTCGAGGAATGGATGGAGGAGGTTGTTGTTCTGTAGGTATTTCCTCCTCAGGATTTTGTGGATTTTGAGGAGGAGGAGGATGAGGTGCATTAACATTTCCTGACAATTAACGAAATATACATCAAAAATTAACTCAAACCTACCTATTTAGAAATAAATTCAAACAAAAAAAAAAAAAACTCACTCCTTTGGTGTGCTCGACGTCGTGGCGGCATTTTGGTGTTGAATTATCTTTTGCAAAATGTGAGCATGCTTCCTAGGGTTTGCAGGCCGTGGGTATAGAGGAGAAAAACATAAATGAAATGAGATAATCTTTTTATTTATTTATAATAGTTCATAACGCGCTCGCGGTATAACACGAGTGCATTATGGTTTGGTTTTGATGAGCCTTAGGCTCGTCATTACCAAACCATAACCTGAGCACATTATAACTCGCATTATGTATTAAATTTTTTTGAAAACAATTTGGCCACTTTTTGGCCCCCCATCTTTTTGCACTTACCCTAATGTGTGATAGCATTCAAGTCAATACATGTTTTATTTTGAGTCATCGCTTTGTTGTAAATGGGTCATTGTAGTTTGGTTCTGGATAATTAAGTATGTACAATGTATGAAGTAAAATTTGAGAAATGTATGTGAATACATTTTAGTTTTTGTTTAATTCTAGTTCAGTCCTTTTCTTCCCTCTTTACTACTTATGACTTAGTTACCCAATGGAGTAGGCACCTGTCTATATTATGGAGGAATTAATCATTATTTTAAATCAAACAAATCATTTACTTGTGGTTTAGGGGAAAAACATCTTTCCTATGCATGTACATTTGCATAGAAGCATCAACTATATAGGGGTTTTGTGATAGCTAGTCATTCTTGACTTAGTGATAGCTTTTGGGGTCAAGCTGACGAGTTGGATTTGGTTGTCCATTTATTTTAGTTTTCATTTGGTTTGAATTTAATACATGTTTAGGTATACCCCTTGGAATATCCTTCCAGAGTTTAAGCTGAGCTCAAAGTGTAGAGGAGTCTACCCACTCCTGTCAATTGGCCAAAATCACCCTTAACTTGTTGATAAACCTCTTTCTATCACCCTGATGAAAATCCTTAGCGTAGGTGATTTAGAAATGTTTTAGAGTTTTGTTTTGCAGTAATTTTGGGAACCATCATTTTGGCACCATTGCTGAGGAAGGATTAAATAGTTGAATTATTTTGAAGACCTCTATAACAGTCATCCAAGTTTGCAACCATTGTTGGGTACAGTTTGTTGTGTGTTGAAGTTGGCAGCCCATCAACGTATGCCAACATTTTGGTGCCATTGGTGGAGAGATTACTTCTAGGTTAAAATCATTTGAAGACTCTATTGGTGAGTTGAACCTAGAATCAGTTTGTAGCCTTGAAGAACAATCACACTTCAAGGAATTCCTCTTTAGAAGAGGTGGTGACTCTGTTGTAAGAATAGAGGTTTGTTATTGTCGTATCCTAGTTGTTGTTGTTGATTTGAATGCTCCATATCAATATGTAGCAACTAGTGAATTAAAGGTACATGGTTTTCTTCTTACATGTGATATTGAATTTCTTTCCTAGAAAAGAAACTGATTTGAAATGCCTCAGTTTTTTACCCAGCATTATAGGATGTTTTAATCATAGAAGGTTGGTATAGATATGACTATTCTAGGGTTGCCTATTTATCTGAGTCTTTATGTGTCTTAGACCCTAGAAATTACATTAGTGTGGATTCCCATGACCATTCTGACAATGCATATTCTAGTCATGGCTTTGAATGTTATATAAACCCTAATCTATATGCACCCATGCCAAATAAAAATGACTTATCAATGCAACAATGTGAAATTGATAAAACCAAACAATTATTGGAGTCATTATTTCAGCAAGAAGAAGAAACATAAAATCAAATTAGGTTGCTAGAGTCTAGGATGCAGTCCAATGTATTCCCTACTAGCTCTAAAAATTAGTTTGATTAGTCACTTTCTCCTCCCTTAGATCTTGTATACGATCATCTAGACCTCTAATGGGTTGATTAAAAAGCAATGAGTATGCCAACCAAGGTCTACAAATAGTTTCCCAAGTTTGATGGGTACAATATTTGGGAAGGGGACACACATGTTGACGTATTCTAAGAATTCATGGAAGAACATTAGTTTGTGGATGAGGACATGTGGATGAAGTTTTTTGTTAGGTCCTTTCGTGGAAAGGCAAGAGAATGGATCCAAATTTTTCCTAGGAAGTCCTTTGCCTCGTGGAATGAACTTGTGGTAGCATTTATAGATGAATTTGCCAGAAGTCTTGACCCTGTTGATCTTGTCATTGAGCTGGAAAAATAAAGAGACAAGAGGGAGAGTCCAAAAAGGATTTTGGTCACAGGTTTACTTGTTTCCCTTTCAAATATTCTAAATGATTTTAGACCTAACTTTTCCGCTTGCATTGATATGTTTTTCAAAGCCTATGAAACTGGACTAAGTTATGTGCGGGAAGATTTCAAAATAATCAGTATGCAACAAGCATATTTGTCCCTAGACTCCATGGAAAAATGATAATTGACTACATGAAAGGTTTGTTATTCATAAGTGTATGTGTTGTTGGTAATCAAAATGCTAATCTGAATAGCAGTAGTGTGGATACAAACAATCAGATGAAATGAGCATTAGATGATGATTATGTAGTCAAGAGGGTAGAAGTGGAAGATGGTGAATCATATGATAGTGATGTAGATGATGAGAGTAGTATATGTACCTATCTTTGGCTGGATAGCTCATCAAGTGAAAGTGAGAATGATGAAAATAGTGGTGACTTCCAACCTAGTGTTGAGGTATGTGGGTTAGTGAACAATGAGGATGTTGTCTATAAAGATGAACAGTTAGATGGATAAGCTTCTGAAGATGAGTATGAAATGTGTACACAAGTAAGTAAAACATGGGATGAGCAAGAAACTTGTTTCTTGTTTGATACGCTACCCTTTTTTCTTCCTATTATATGTGATGAAACAGTTGATGCTTGCTTACATGAGGTAGATGTAGAGGTGGTTGCACTTGATGATAACTAATCAAAGACAGTTGTTGGTGTAGTCATCGAATATTGATATCAAGAGCTTACCCTTGATTTTGAATATGGTGATCATGTGGATGCATATGAGAACATGTTTGTGTGGTGCAAGGTATGTTGTCTTTCTCATGTAGAGTGTGCTTCATCTAAGCCACAAGGAAATAATATAGAAATGAGGGAAGAAGTGTGCCATCAGTCTGTTTGTAGTAGTGAATATAACACAACAAATTGCTAAGGTGGACTTGAAATAGAGAGACAACTTGAAGAATAGGGTTCTTCACATAAGGTGTCACATGATCTTAATTTATGTGTTGATGTTTTGAATTGCAACCTGAGTCATACTTATGATTCAGAAATTAAAAGTTGTGGTTGGACATATGAAAGTTATGTTCAAGAGCTAGGTGGAATTGCAAATGAATATGAATGTTTCCACTTTGATGTGGGATGTTTTCCAGCTCTTGAATGTGTTGCCTCCATAGTAGAGGTTGAGTCCTTTGTATGGGACATTGATGAGAATGAGCAACAAGGAATGTTTATGCCTAAGTTTTAATATGTTGCAGCCCAACCAAAAGATATACCCAAGTTGGAGTCTTTCTAGTTTGCTTTGCAAGATGAAGTGTCTTCTCTTGTGAATCAACAATGCATTCAAGCACATCTCTACTTGCCATGTGAATTGGAGGTGTGTTCATTTTCCCTCAATTTGCATGAAGAGGTCAGTAGGTATGATGACTTGGCATTTGATAATGAAAATTTGCCTTCATTTGTTTCTTTTGTTATTGACTTGACTCTTAGTTTTTCACCCCTTACTATTGGGAATAAGCATGATATGGGTTGGAATAGGTCAAGCACCTATATTTTATGGTTTCCTTACATAAGTGATTTCATTGATGAAGCTAGCCTTGGCTCCAAAAGCATATGTTGCAGATTGACACATGCTAGGGAAAATATTCATTTGTTGCAGTGGGGTGATGGAAATTGTTTTGGTATTAGGGAGATCAGCTCATTTGTTCAACTTGTCTTTGACAGAGGCACGTGGTTGCTATAGTTTTGTGTAGGTTGGACCTGTGTGTGCTTGTAAATTTTGATCACAGTCAACTTTCCTTCATTCCCTCATGCTCATGACTATGTGTTTTCCTATATATTTATGTTTCGTAAATATGTTTCTATTGTTTCCCCCATTCATTTTTTTATTTTGGTCTACCAAGAGCTAGCTAGTCCTTGTTGTGCCATTGCTTGACACATGTCCCCAACTAGAGCCAGTGTTGGGACCTGAAAAACTAGTTCCTGAACTTACAATATTTTGCCCCAAAATCCATTCTTTCCCCACTTTTTCCTTTATTGTTAAACCCATTATTTATAACTGATCTGAGAGAATTTCCATGGGTTCCCTTCATAAAAGTTCCAAGTATAAAATCCCCATCCTTTGTGTTTTCCTTTGAAAAATTTCTAAGAGTTGAAGTTTGTGGGCTTTATCAAAAAATTGGCAAAATCACAAACTAGCGAACTAGATGACATGGTTCATGAGTTAAAGATTTCCTTGATTTGCTGATAAAGTGACCATGTGGGCAAAGAGATAATTTGTCTAAGGAAAAGAAAGGAAGTGTCATGCCTTTGATTGTGAAGTTGGCAGTTCGTGAACCTTTAGGTTCGCTAGTTGACATATTTGTTGATAAGGTAGAATAGTTTCAATAGAGACAAAGGAAGATCAAAGCACAAGGAGAAAAGAAAGAAAGGAAAGGTCTTTATCAGCAAAGTTGGAAGTTCATAAACTTCCAAATTCACCAATGGAGAAAAGGCTATAGAGGAAGAAAAAGATGAAGGAAATAGAAGACAAGTGCCTTCATCGGCAAAAGGGTGAGTTCATGAACCATTGGGTTCACCGATGCAATGGTTTGTCGACTAGGGTTTTTGCTGAGAAAAGAAAGAAGATAGAAGAAACAAAGGAAATTTTGGTAAATGAAAGATTTTTTGATAGTAAGGAAAAAGTTTCTAAGGAAAGAGTGACCAATTGCTTGTCGGCGAAGTTGGAGGTTCATGAATCCCCAAGTTCACCAATTAAAGGTTTTGTTGACAACGACTTAGCCGATAAGAGGCAAGTCTGTGACAAATGAAATGTTTTTAACCACACAAAAGGAAATAAAGAATCAAAGTATTTTGTTAGCAATAGTTGTTGTTCATGAACCGTTTGGTTCGCCATGAGTAAGGTTTGCCAATGAAAGAATTTGCCTATAGGGAAAAGGCTGAAAAAATAGAAAAGATAGGTGGAAATGAAAGAAGAAGAATAGTGAGGAACAAATGGTTCATCATTTCCACATTTTTTCGATAAGGGAAAAAAGTGCCAAGGATGGGTAAACAACGAGAAAATGGGGAGTTTCTTCCATGGTTCGTAAAAAATGAGAATTCACTGACAAAGCAAATAAGAAAGGGAGGATGAATCTAATGAGGGTAAACAAAAAGAATATAGGTTTTTGAAAAGGATAATTTTTTGATAAAGAAAATAGATTAAGGGAAGAGTGACAGAGTGCATTTCCAAAGAAAATGTTAGTTCACAAACTTGATAGTTCACTGACAAACTAGTTCACCAACCAGCCAAAGGGTCGCTAGGGAAAGGTAAGCTGCCTAGTATGTAGAAAGATAAAATCAGAGTTCAAATGGGCCAAAAGGAAACTTGGACAACACATTTAAATTACTTTAAAGGCTTTAAAAGGGGGTGATATCCTAAAAACATGCCATGATTGTAGGATTGTGCAGGCAGATTTGTACCCAAAATTTAATGTTCTGCAGGACAAGGCCATTCAAGGTTGATAGCACAATATAATTCTTTAATGTATAGGCACTCTTGGAGGACAAAATGGATAAATCAAGTGTTACAGGTGTTAATAATTGAACTCATACCTTCCCTCATTATTGCTCCAAGTACCCAAGGTGTGGGAAATATTATGGTGTCAGTTTCCAGAGTTGTCAGGGAATGGATAGGCTTCCAATCATGTAGATCTTCTCACATATAAGTGGGTCAAATTCAATGAAGTGTGGGTATACTTGTTGACTAATGTGGCTCTTAAGATTGTGTATAGAGTTGAATTTCTATATATGCATATGTTTTTGATGCATTAAGGGTTGATCGTTGAACCAATTGTCTAGTCCAGAGTATCTTAGGATAATTTTAGGGATTCAAATCAAGCTAGTCAGGGCATTGAATGGAGGAATGTGTTTGATGTAGTGTAGGAATGAATTGTAACACATATTTCATGTAGTTGTATGTCTCCATGACTATTTTCAATGATTCAAGGGAATGCATAGTTGTAGCTTTATATTTTTCCTTCACTACATTTGCTAGTGTGATTGTAATAGAGATTTGATAATGTGTGATAACATTCAAGTCAATACATGCTTTGTTTTGAGTCATCTCTTTGTTGCAAATGGGCCATTGTAGTTTGGTTCTAGATAATTAAGTATGTCCAATGTATAAAGTAAAATCTGAGAAATTTATGTAAATATATTTTAGTTTTCTGTTGATGCCGGTTCAGTCCTTTTCTTCCCTCTTTACTTCCTATGACTCAGTTTCCTAATGGAGTAGACACCTACCTATATTGAGGAGGAATCAATCACTATTTTAAATCAAACAAATCATTCACCTATGGTTTAGGGAAAAAAACCATCTTTCCTGTGCATGTACATTCGAATAGAAGTATCAGCTATATAGGGGTTTTGTGATAGCCAGTCATTCTTGACTTAGTGACAACTTTTGGTTGTCAATTTGATTTTAGTTTTCATCTTGTTTAAATATAATACCTATTCAGGTATACCCCTTGGAATATCCCTCTAGAGTTTAATTTGCGCTCAAAGTGTATAGGAGTCTACCCACTCCTGCCAATTGGGCAAAATCACCCTTAACTTGTCGATAAACCTCATTCTATCACCCTGCTGATAGTCCCTAGCCTAGGTTATTTAGAAATGTTTTAGAGTTTTGTGTTGTAGTAAATTTGGGAACCAATGGAGTTATTTATCAAAACTACTACTTCTTAAAACCCTAGTTGCTAGATTCATAAAAATTGTGATGGTGACTTCGCAATTGGTCATGTTTTTGAGAAACCTAGACCTAAATATAAGAAATGCCCTTTTAAGGCAAGGTAGGTCGATATGAAAGGAGCTTTTTCCCATATACCTACATATGTTATTTATATAGAAGATGTCATAATTTATTTTCACTCAAAGATGGATGAAATTAATCATGTGAAATTTGAGGATGTTAGAAATCAACTTCTGGATGATGAGGTTATCTATAAACCCAAATATGCAAATGTGGGGGCAAAACACCTAGACATTTGGAAAGGCTACCCTAATTTTTGTGATGAGCACCAGTGGGTTAGATTCATATTAAGAAAAATTCACAATGAATTCATATATTTAGACAAATGCTACCATGTAACCAAGGATGCAATCAAGGCACTCATTGGGTTATGTTCCACTGGATCTATAACAGTGATTAAATCAGTTAAGAATGAAAGGTTATTGAGTTGACCGGAGTGAAATTTGATAAAAGAACACTGACTGTGAATGGCATAATTGATTTGGGTGTTCATTATGTAGCCATGGGAATTTCCTACAAAGTTTACTTCACAAACAGAGAAGGTTCTGCCACTGGTACTGCCATTCAAATTGCATACCAGGTGGTCAAAGAAGGAAAAGATTTTGACCTTTGTGAGGTCATGAGAGAACAATTTTTGGAGAATTTAAGAAGGATAACGGAAACCAAATAAAGTTTTAGGTATAGTACATTGATTATCTATCTTACATTCTAATTCCTAAATGAATTATCTAGCTTTAGTGGAAAGATATGGCAAGAGCACATTCTGGTAGCAGCACAAATCAAGATTCATGTAAGGGGTTTTAGTGATCCAAATTACTACAAAAAATGTATGGGGTTTCTTGAAAACCCTTCAGACCAACAAGTATGCTAGAGAAAGGATTCCTTACTACTATATACAACAATATAGGGAGAAGATTACATATTTTGTTGACAAGGACTACACCTACATGGAGGTAATTGAACCTAGAACTACATGGATTCCTAGACTTCCATATGAAGTCTCTAAAGAATAAATAAAAGTTTACTAAAATCCTTCTTAGCAAACCCATAGAGACCTTTTTCTAAAATGTTTGGAACTTATTTTGAAATTATGAACAAAATGCATAAGAAGTATGTACAAGAACACCTTGAGAAGAATAGGGGTAAGCTTCATGAGAAGTGGGGCATCTCATCCAAAACTACTTCAGAAGCCCCTATAGAGGAGATACATCATGTTTCTACTATTCCATCAGTTACAAAAGCCTAAGGAGAACCAACAGAGCTACATCTTCTACTACAAATGTGTCACTACCTTCCAAATTAGCACAAATGGGATCCACTAGAAGAAGGAACTACTTTTGAGACAAGCTTATAGAAGAAGACCAGAGAAAGAAGCATGCAAGACCTAAAATTCAAGCTAAAAGGAAGAAGGTGAAGGGAGTAGTGATTAAAGAGGAAGAAGATGAAGGTGAAGAAGAAACTTCTAAGTTAATAAGAAAATGTAAGGAATCTAATAAATATCTTCCGGTGGTATATACTGAAGGTCCTCTTCAATTGGATGTTATTTTCAATGGGATTGAACAACATGGGATACTAAAACATACTATTTAGTTGTATCCTAATGTTCCTCATGATGATCAAAAGACTATTGAAAAGGAAGTAGTTAAGTATATGCTCAAATATAACTTGCCCATGATTGATGTGATTGAAAATGTGTGAGAAAGCCTTTCTCAAGCCCTAAGGCAAAAAAGAGAAGAAGCCATTAAAATGAATAATGAGCTAAGACGAAAAGCTCTAGAAAAAGTCAGATCATCTATGTCTCAGGAAGAAAAAGAAAAATTGGCCCAAATGCAAGCCCAAGAATTGATGACAAAATAATGAGTGGACACACTTATGGGCATGAAAGAAACTGATAAAGAGAAAACTTAGAAGGAAATAGAGGATGTGACAAAGAAAATTATAAGTGTGGTAAAATGAACTAAAAATGTCGAGCAACCACAAGTTTCTCCACCACACAACACTGCTTCTCTAGCTCATTTGACCACTTCTCCTCTGCATATCACTGAACATCAAGTACCTCAAGACGAGAAACAAGAGAAAGCAAGAAAAGATCAAGAACAAGAAGGTCATGATGAAGAGAATGATTCTCGGGATCATAATATTGGGCATGATGATCAACCTCTAGTGAATACAGAGTAGTAGAATCCTCAAAGGGAAAAGGAGCAGGCAAATAATGATTTAGAGGATAATTTAGAAAAGGAACAAGATACATCATCCTCCTCCTCTCTAGTTGACTCTATCAAAGTGTTTCTAGCTTAGCAAATGCAAATTCAATTGGTGGTTACTGTGTAGCTATTACAATCTCCTATATTATATGGACAAGCTAACTTGTCCAATATACTCCACTTCACAAGATACAACTGGGAGATATTCTTAATGCTTTGCAAGGTAAGAGATTCTGTAGCAAAAGGTAGAATGGGTTGAAGTATTAAAAGAGGCAATCAAAATGTTACAAGAGGAATTACCTGAGGCAAAGAGAGATCCCACCTTGCCTCCTACTCAGCAGATGAAACTCATGTTGGAGTCTTTCAAGACTCATTCATCTTACTTAGAGAAGTAGGCTAAGAAGAAGATAATAGAACAATTAAATAACAAAAGGTTGTTTGAAGTGTCTGACAGGTGTGCAAAAGCACACAACAATCTACAAGAAAAAATGATAAATATTTAGAAGAGCATTGAGGAAGCCAAAATACTGTATCAATTTTGTTTTAATTGGCTAGCTACCACAAAGAACATAAAGGATCAAGCTAACTCCATTAAGTCATGGTTAAATCATGTGGCCAAAATGTATGATCCCCTTGTTGAACACACCAGGCTAATACTAAGATGGGGGATGAATCAATATTCAAAAAATTCTCAAACCCTCCAGAGTAAATTGAGACTTAAAATTTACAACATTAATAGAAACATAAAAGATCAACACAATGCACAACACCTCATAACAATAGATATATGTGGAAAACCCCAAAGGAGAAAATCCACGATGAGAAAAGTTGTTAGGAGCTACTGTCCTAATCTTGCCTCACAAAAGAATCATTGTTACAACTTTTTTTACGGCTACAACCCAAGGAAGGTACTACTCCATGAAGAAAGGTTTTAGGGTCACTCCTAAGGAAGCTACAACTCCCTATAGACTTCGTTTTAGGATTCCAACCCAAGGAATCAACTACTCCCTAAACTAAACAAACCTAGAAAAGATTACAGCATGACAATCCTTCTACTATCTGAATCCAACAATGAATCTCACTCCTTTTGATGATTACAATTATGCCTTTTCACTCCTCTTTTGATGATTACTCTTCTACTTTGACAACTTCTGTAACTTCTTCAAATGTCATTGCTTTTAACATTCAAGAAGTTCTTCCTTTGTCTCAATACCTCTAGCAATCAATTAGGTACACTCTTCACTTCCCTTCTGTCTCAAAAATATCTTCAAGATGAATCCAGACAGGATATTATTACTTCTACTCTTTCTCTTTCCTTCGCACATCATAATGCATTACACATTCAAATTTGACTTCTTACAGTCACACTTGTAATCACACATCACCTAGATCAACTAGGTTTACAATATATACATGATATTACATTGATTACATTACATGTTGGCCGAAACAAGAATATTACAATTACAAGTCATCCAATATATCAAACAACATGAAACATGTATAGGGTAATACCTAACATGAATTACACTCAACACCGGGAAGAGGAACATGCCTTGTGGATTCCAACACATGCTTAACCTAGTCCTAAACATCCTTAACAACATCATCCTTCAAAGAAAAACATCCACACACTTCATACATTTGTAAAAGCTCATCGTTAAGCAAGAAAATATGAATCTTAAAGCATGTTTGTGATTACAACTTGGCGGTACTCATGAAAGATTAAACATTACTTGTGCTTCTTCTAGATGAGTCAACATGACTCATACAACATCTCCAAACACTACTTGAACTTTGCATAACAAAAACTCTGTGGCACACCTTTAACATTCATGAGTTGGCCAGGCAAAAGCATAACCCAAAAACACCATCATTCTAAACCATATCCTATTCAATAGAAACCAAAAAACACCTTGCAGAGAAATAGGAAACATTCTCCACTAGACAATCCACCACTTCATACAACAAGTTAGCGTAGGCCAACAAACACTGATACTAGCCACCAAACAAGATAGTCTTACACTTTGTCACTTACAACTTTCTCTACAGAGGGATAAATGAAATGAAACTTTGAATGTAGCACCTTCTCAATGCTCTGAACTTAACTTCTGACCCACATGACCATATCTTTAAAAGAAGAGGAATGCAAAGCATTCTCCCAAATAGTCTACAAGGTAACTTCCTATAGTAGAAACCTTCACCAACATCTGGAGACCAGAGCCTCCTTGCAACAACACATACTTCATTAGGAACAACAAGAGAGACCATACAACATGCTACAGACCATCAACACCATCTTCACAACATCATCATTACTTCTAATCCTTATTTTAATGAATCTAATTCCCATCTTAATATATCATCATGATGCCATATATGCTGATAACAAACATACTCAATAGAACTTTGACATCAAATAAGGAATGCCATCTGACCATGAACATCATCAACATCACAGTTAGAACACCATCAAAATAAGCATCAATGACAACCCAAACTGAGTGTTGACAACCACAACAATGATAACCTTTGGTAACATATGTGCAACAATCTCCCCCTTTGAAATTGATGGCAACACACACCTACTCTTTCTCCCCCTTTGACATCAAGGAAAAATGAAAAATACTTCTCCCCCTTAGGGAACAAACTCTCCTTTTCAACCTTCTCCCCATTTGAAGTACATACACTCCTTCTTGAAGCAATTAACAAGATCCCCTTGTCAACAAAAACCACTACATTCTCCCCCTAAGAGGTAGACACCATCAATCCAGGAAAATGATATAACATGAATTACTCCCCCTAGATAGATGTACCAACTATGCATCTAGCAAGAAGGAGGGGAAATTACCCCTAACTTATACCAAAGATACTAAAAAGTATCCTTTGCAAGAGACTTTATGAAAATATCTACAATCTGATCCTTTCTTAGAACATATTCCAACTTCACTTTTTTATCTGCAACCTTCTCTCTCATAAAGTGATACCTAATTGATATATACTTAGTTCTAGAATGCATCACTAGATTCTTGGAAATATTGATAGCACTAGTATTATCACACAAAATAGGAATAGGCTCATCATGTATTGTATCTTGATATCCTTCAATATTTTCTTCATCCACAACACTTGTGTACAACAAGATGTTGTAGCAATATATTCTGCCTCTGTAGTTGATAAATATATTGAATCTTGTTTTTTACTATGCCATGAAACAAATTTGCTTCCTAAAAGGAAATCACCACCACTCGTACTTCTTCTATCCTCAACATAAACAACCCAATCAACATCAATGTAAGCACTCAGATAAAAATCATTACCTCTTATATACCATAAGCCATAATCTAGAGTACCCTTCAAATATCTAAATATTCTTTTTACTACCTTCTCATGAGTTTGCTTAGGATTAGCTTGATATCTAGCAACCAAACATATTGCATGCATAATATTAAGTCTAGAAGTAGTCAAGTACAATAATCCTCCAATCATAGATCTATAAAGAGTCTGATCAACCTCAGGTGACTCATCAACCTTTCTCAAGTGACAACTAGTAACCATAGGAGTACTTACTAGTTTCAAATACTCCATGCCAAATTTCTTCAACATCTCTCTAACATACTTAGCCTGAGAAATAAAGAAACCATCATCTAGCTAAACAATTTGAAGCCCAAGGATAAAAGACATCTCACCAATCATAGACATCTCAAACTCTTTATGCATCTCTTTTGCAAACCTCTTACACATATTATCATTTCTGCTAAAGATGATGTCATCAACATATACAACAATTATCAAAATCTTGTCTTGCTCTTCCTTAATGTAAAGATTTCTATCTGTAGTACCTTTCTTAAAACCTTGGTAAAGCACTTATCCAACAGAGAATACCAAGGTCTAGGAGCTTTCTTGAGTCCATACAAATCTTTCTTGAGTCTGCACACCATGTATGAATCTTCTAATAGATAGAAACCATTTGGTTGCTCAATATAGACCTCTTCCTCAAATCACCATTAAAGAAGGCTGACTTGACATCCATCTGATAGACCTTGAAGTTCTTATGAGCAGAAAAGGCAAGAAACATCCTGATTGCCTCCATCCTGGCTACCAGAGCAAATGTTTCTTCAAAATCAATACCTTCAACTTGTGAATAACCCTTACACACCAAACTTGCTTTGTTCCTTACAACTTCACCATATTCACTCAGCTTATTCTAAAGCACCCACTTTATTCCTATAACATTCTTACCAACTGGTTTGGGAACTAGTTCCCATGTCTGATTCTTTTCTATCTGATTCAATTCTTCTTCCATTTCCTTCAACCATCCATCATCTTTTCTACCATCAACAAAAGTTTTGGGCTCTACCTTTGACAGTAAGCATAAATTTGTTAGAAATGAAGACAACAACTACTCAATGGATATCTGATTCAAATATGTTAAAATGATATTTACCAATGTATTAGAGAATGGAGATTGCAAACAAAATATAAAATATGCAACATAGAAGCTACAAATTGAAAACTAATCACACAATGAGATAATGTTACATGGAGAAAACTATTTTAGGTAAAAAAATCCACCAAGAAAGAGGCACAAGTTTGTATTAATCTGCAAAAGTGATACAATACATCAACTACACAACTCTCTCCACCACTATTCAATCCAACAACATTCATGCAGCACCTGAGTACCTATAAATCTATTTTGCTACAACAAATACATGGCAATATACATATAGAAGTGCTCTCACACCGAACTAGGCATCCACTTTCTTTCCATGGGAATCTTCAACATGAAAGCATTAAATGCCAACTTACAAGCTCCTGACACTTGTCTAAAATCAACCATGCAAACATGGGCACCCAAGACTAAAATTGGTCTCTTACATCATCTTATGACATGTCATAACCATCATAGATTCTTCCATAGAGTATCTTACTAATTTGGGTGCCTAGACCTAACAATAGCACCTTACAACTATTAATTACCTATCATAAGTTGTCATACCATCATAGAATCTTATGAGAACTTACAGTTTTCATTGATTCTCTTAAATTGTCTCACCAACCTTATGACAACATGCCATACATGGTAAAAAATAGTAGATTCTCCCAAGGTGGTGCCTACACTCATTTACTCATGATTTTTACAATTGCCAACCGTAAATGTCACTCCATAATTACCTCCGGTGAATCAAGAATTACCACTACCAGTGAAACTATCACATTCCCTTATGGGTAATTATAAATTACAAATAATAAAATGGAATAAATACAATATTATGATTTACAAGGTTAATGGCACCTTATCCCAACATTCTCCCACTTGACATTATACATTGTAAATCAACCCATAGGAAAACAAATGAAAATAATCAAGTACTAGAAACAAGGCCCATGACCTCTCTACACCACACAAATTTCTCTGTGCTCATAGGTTTCGTCAATGAATCTGCAACATTGTCCTGAGTTTCTATCTTCTTTAGCTCAATCTGTCCACTTGCAACTAATTCTTGAATGAAGTGATACTGAACATCAACATGCTTAGTCTGAGCATAATACATAGCATTCTTGGCCAAACCGATAGCACTCTAGCTCTCACAACCAATCTAAATGACCCTGTAATCAAAACCAATACATGTACGAGTTAAAGAAAGAAGTTGAGTATACATTTTATGAAAGTCTTCAGCAAATGAAAAATGTTGCTTGGAACGGGTACCCATTTTGAAAAAATGGGTACCCATTTAGGATCAGGCTTCGGAAGAAAAATTGGTACCCATTATGAAACCGGTACCCATTTGAAACAAGTACCCATTTCAAAATGTGTACCCATTATCTAAAAAATAAAAAAATTAGCCATACGCATGTAAAAAAAAGCCTTTTTGCAAACAGGTACCTGTTTTCAAAAAGTTTTTTATTTTTACATGCCTATGGCTACCTTTTTATTTTTTAGAAATAGGTACCCATTATTTTTAAAACAGGTACCCATTATTTTTAAAATGGCTACCCATTTATAATGGGTACCCATTTTAAATTTTTTTGAAATTTCAAACCTGCCAGTTTGCATTGTTTTTAGGCTTGGAAACCCAAGCCTTAGCTTTGGACCTACAACTAGGAGACCATGAAAACAACAAGAGAAAAAACTAGTTTCACCACTATGGCTGATGACTTTTTTTTTAGAATATTTTAACGAAATTAAAACCCATTATAGATCTCAAAATCTAGTTTTCAAATAAGTAAATTTTTTTTACTATTGAACATAATTTTCTATTTATTATTTATTTTCCAAACTAACTCATAAACTTGAAAAAACATAGGTTACTATTTTTTGAGTAACTTTTGATTTTGAAAGTTTCTTGAAAAAAAAATTATGTCTACCAAACTAGAAATCATTCTCTACATGATGAAAAAAAAAATTAGTGAATTGATTAGTTTAGCTCAAATTATGTTGGTCATACATGAGGGGTTTTAAAAAACACTAATTAGGGCCATTAAAAAATTAATAAAAAAAATATTTATCAAAAAATTATAAAAAAATATCTTGACTGAAATTCAACTTCCACATAATCATTCCACAAAAGGAATTAGAAAAATATATTAATTTAGGTCAAATTATGTTGGCCGTACATATGCATGCTTTTCCAAAAAACAAGGGATTTTTAAAAAGCCACTTTTTGTACATCCAATAAAAAAACCCACTTGCATCATCTAGGTATTAGAAAAAATTACATATTTGAAAACTAGAAACAAAATCTTATATTTCTTATTTTTTACATCATATTAATATTTTATGTGCAAGTGCTTCAAATTGTCACTCCAAGTACAACAAAATTTAAAAAATAGGAAAAACACTTTCACTTTTTGGCCAAAAGGTGAACTCATCTTCTTGCACTTAACCATACACAAACTCCTCAACCAAACTGCCTCCTTAGAGACATGCGTAGCAGCCATATACTCTTCTTTAGTGGTGGACAAAGCAACTATGTGATGCCTCTTACTCATCCAACTCACCGCTCCTCCAAACAGAGTAAACACATAGCCACTGGTGGACCTTCGACTATCCAAGTCACCTGCCTAATCTGCATCAACAAATCCTTGTATGCCCAATGTTTTATTATCACTATCAGTACCAAAATAAACCAAAAAATAATCAGGAGTACCTACAAGATATTTAAGAACCCTCTTTGCATAATTCCAATGTTGTATACTAGGGTTAGACATAAATTTGCTCAAAACTCCCACTGCTTGGGCAATATCTGGCCTAGTACAAATCATTGCATACATCAAACTCCCTAAAACACTAGAATATGGCACATTAGACATATCCTCAAAATCATCTTCATATTTTGGACACATATCTAATGAAAGCTTAGTACCAATGGGTAAAGGAACTCTAACTAGGTTACAGTCCTGCGTACTCAATCTCTACAAAATGGTATTCAAATACTTACTCTGTGACAACCAAAGATTTATATTACCTATGTCCCTTCTGATCTCTATAACCAAAATATACTTGGAAGCTCTAAGACCCTTCATATCAAATGCACCTAAAAGTTGGGCTTTCAACTCACCAATCATACCCTTAGTATTGATGCTAAAAAATAACATGTCATCAACATGCAATGCAATGATCAGTATAGAATCATCAATACAATGAATGTAAACACAATGATCCTCCTCACTCCTAACAAAACCCAATTTCAACACAGATGAATCAAACTTTTGACACCACATTCTAGGGGATTGTTTCAGACCATAGAGGTACCTCTTTAACCTGCAAACCCAATGTTCTTTCCCTTTTACCTCAAAACCTCTAGGCTATTGCATGCAAATTTCTTCCTCAAGATCTCCATGCAATAATGTAGTCTTAACATCCATTTGCTCTATTTCCCAATCAAAAACTACAATAGATAAAATAAATCTAATAGAAGTCAATTTAGCAACAGGAGAGAAAATTTCACCAAAATCAACTCCCTCTCTTTGGGAGTAGCCCTTAGCTACTAGTCTAGCCTTGTACTTTTGCAATGAACCATATGCTCCAAACTTCTTCTTAAAGACCCACTTACAACATATGCCCTTCTTCCTTTGGGCAAATGAACAAGATCCCAGGTTTTACATGAGTCTTAATCCATCATCTCCTGCATGGCTAACTCCCAGGACTCACTATCATATGCATGAATAGCTTCCCTATAAGATCTAGGCTCATCGTCAGAACTCAATAAAGAAAATACACAACAAAAATCTTGTGGGCTATATCTATCAACTGGGTTTTGTTGTCTTGTGGATCTCCTAAAGGGTGGAGTAAGAGACTCTACTTGTTCTTTTGGATGCTCATTTATACCAGCTTCTTCCATAACAATAGATTCTTCTTCATTAGAACTACTTGATTCTTCTTCTTCTTCACCCTCCAATCCATCATTGTGTTCTTCCTAAGGTGCATATTCCTGCTCTAAGACAAAGTGCACTCTCTTCACCTTTTCTTTCTCTTTTGGCTGCTCAAGTTCAGAAATAACATCTCTAGAGGAACAATTTTCTTGGTTAGAGGATCCCAAAGCTTATAACCTTTAAAATTATCACCATATCCAATGAAGATGCATTTATGTGCTTTTAGATCCAACATAGATCATTTTTCCTTAGGCACATGAACAAAAGCCTCATAGCCAAAAACCCTTAAATGTGAAACATAAGGTTTCTTACATGTTTACACTTCATAAGATGTCCAATCAAGAGCCTTACAAGGAGATTTGTTAATCAAGTAACAAGTGGTACACACAACCTCTATCCAAAATTATTTATCTGACTGTGAATCACTTAACATACTTTTCTCTCTTTCAATGATTGTTCAATTCATCCTTTCTCAAACACCATTTTGTTGTGGTGTATACAGAGTTGTCTTTTGTCTGATTATACCTACATGCTTGCAAAACTCATCAAATTCCTTAGACCACTATTTCCCTCCATTGCTAGATCTTAATATTTTTATCTTTAATCTTGATTGGTTTTCAACTAAGACTTTAATAAAATCCTTAAATTTAGAGAAAAATTCATACTTGTGTTTCATAAAATAAATCCATGTAAATCTAGATACATCATCAATGAAGGTGACAAAATAACAAGATTTTCTAATAGATTCATTATACACAGGTCCAAACACATTTGTATAAGTAATCTTTAACTTCTCTTTTGCTCTATTGCTTCCTAAAGGAAATGATTTTCTGTTTTGTTTACCAAACACACAATGCTCATAGAAATCAAAGTACTCATCAAAATAGGAGAAAAAATCCAAAAAAAATTAATTCTTGATTGTTCTTAAAACATTATTACTTGTGTGGCCCAATCTATGTGCCACAACATACAAGTGTTTTTAGAAGCCTCAGAAACATAAGAGGAATTACAAACTATAGTGGCATCTAGCCTAAACAAGGCTCCCAATCTCTTCTCCATCTCTACCACCAAGTTTCCTCTCACCAATGTGAAATCATGCTTATCAAATGTTACATGCATTCCCAAATCATTCAACTTTGAAACTGAAATCAGATTTTTAGCTAATCCAAGAACATGCAAAACACCAGGGAGAGTTTTAATCCTCCCATCACCGAAACACAACAATACCTTGTCTTTCCCAATTATAGGATATGTAGAGTTGTCCCTAAGGTACACTTTACCTCCATCATATTCTTCATATATGGAAAACCATTCCTTATGCGGGGTCATATGAAATGAGCATCATGAGTCAACCAACTAGTGATCATTATAAACAACATTACATGCAGAAAGTAAAACATCTTCACCTGCATTCAAGGACTTATTAGAACTCTCCCACTATTTCTTTGGGTTTCTACAATCCTTTACATGTCCAATTTTACAATAGTTCCAACACTTAACTCTATTCTTTTTTCTAGGAGTCTTAGATTGGCCCTTAGACTTGTCCTTAGCCCCTTTCTAATCTCCTTTTGATCATCTTTCATTAGACCTTCCCCTAACACTGAGAGAATCCCTTGAGCTATCTAAACTTTTATTCCTCAATTCTTGTGGTAGTGAAACTGCAATAAGAGCATCTAACTTCGGATCCTTGAAGTTAATAGTGATAGAAAGGATAACATTCTCCCAAGACTCAGGTAAAGAACAAAGAAGTACAATACATTTATCTTCCTCATTAACTTCAACATCTACATATGCTAGCTAACTCAACAACAAATTAAATGAATATAAATTCTCTAAATTGATTCACTCTCTTTCATTTTCATAGAAAATAGTTTATCCTTCATGTAAAGTTTGTTTACCATACACTTGGCTTGGTAGATCTCACCCAAACATTTCCACAAACTGTGTGCAGACTCTTCCTTCACAACATTCAACATGACATAATCTTGAAGACAGAAATGGATAGTACCTCATTCCTTTTTATCTAGTCTATCCTACTCATCTTGAGAGACATCATCGAGTTTCTTCTCTTTTTGAACAACCAACAACTAGTTTCTTTCTTCTAGAAAATCCTCCATTTTGAGCTTCCATAACTCATAACCCATTCCATTGATATTCTCAATATCCAAATTAGAGGTTGATGCAGCATTGGATGTAACCATAATATCAATTACAGATCTGTAGCTACACAACCTTCACAATACCACCCAAGAGTCAAAGTTAGCTAGGCTCTAATACCAAATGTTAGAAATGAAGACAATAACTACTCAATAGAAATCTAATTCAAATATATAATAGTGTATTAGAGAATGGAGATTACAAAAAGAATATAAAATATGCAACATAGAAGCCACAAATTGAAAATTGATCACACAATGAGATAATGTTTACATGGAGAAAACCCTTTTGGGTAAAAAACTCCACTAGGAAAGAGGCAGAAGTTTGTATTAATATGCAAAAGTGATACAATACATCAACTACACAACTCTCTCTATCAGTCTTCAATCCGACAGCATTCCTGCAACACCTGAGTATCTATAAATTTATTTTTCTACAATAAATACATGGAAATATACATATGGAAGTGCTCTCACACCAAACAAGGCATCCACTTTCTCTCCTTGGGAATCTTCAACATGTAAGCATTAAATGCAAACTTACAAGCTCCTAACACTTGTCCAAATCAGCCATGCAAACTTGGGCACCCAAGAATAAAATTGGTCTCTTACATCATCTTATGACGCATCATAACTGTCATAGATTTTTCCAGAGAGCACTTCCCAAGTTGGGCACCTAGAGCTAATAATAGCACCTTACAACCATTAATTACCTATCATAAGATGTCTGATGCAGAGGCATCCACCACTCCAACCCAACATACCCAAGGGTTTTACTTGATCACCTTTTCTTAAAGGCCATACAAAGTCAAAATATGCACTTGCTTTGTTATCGGCAAGATACCTCCAATGTCTCACTGAAATAGACATTCACCTTACCATCGCACACACATTACTAACCTAACTGTCGGTGAGAGAACAACCATCGGCCAAGTGAAGTTTTTCTCCCCCAATCGTTTATCTCCATTTGATATCCCCTATCACCTAGTTGCCTATCAGCAACACTTCTGCCATCAGCCGATCTACGCAAAGTTTCCCCGACAGTCACCTCACGCTGATGCCACTAGACTCGCCATAGGTTGCCTATCGGCAACACATTGCCCATCGACCTCTCCGCCAGGAGTCTTCCCGACACCTTTCTCTCGCCGAACTCCCCGTCGGTAACACCTTACACTCCTTCTGCCGATCCTTGTTCTCATGCCAAATGCTTCCCTATCGGCCAGACCTACAACTATTGGTCCACCCTCTAAATCCTATGCCGATGGGGAATCACCTTTTCGCCTATCAGCGGGACCTTCGCTATCGGCAAACACCTTAAACCTCTTGCTGATCTTCTTTGTCTCCCCGATGGCTGCTCTCTCTCTTGTAACTTCACTTATCGGCCAAATACAACATTGTCGACCCACAATGGAAATGTCACCCTGATGCTTGTTGTCACTCCGAACGCTAACTCCAAACCCTTCGTCGGCAAGACATATAACCATCGGTCCAATTTCATTTTCCTCTACCGATACACCTTCTTACACTGATACACTCCTCAATAGTGACACTTTGCAACTGTCACCCCGATGCAACCATGACTTCGCCTTATGCAATCTACTTAGCAGATTTTCACCATTTTGATTCGCCGGACCTCCTGGGTGACCCGATCAGCTTCCTGGACGATCTTCCAGACTTTAACAACCTGCACAGCCTAGCACATCCAATGCTAGGGTCTTCAACACTCCCGACTTGTGATCCTACAAACAAACATAAAATGCAAATGAAAACCTAAACTACTGTACATAGCCATTCCACCAATTCTACGAATCAACCGGTGGAATGGATAATTGAACCCATCTAGCCAATCAAAGCAACAGATCGATTACACAGTAGAATCAAATGAACAAAACCCATAAAATCTTTATTGAATTTCAGAAATGCAAATACAGTACTCTATTTTTCCAACAACTCAATACAATTTCTCAGTATGTCTCTCTCCTAAAATGACCTGATTTTGGGGGTATTTAACTACTCACAGTAGTAGTATTGATTTTGCCTCCAAGCGGCTGGGAGATCCAAGCAAACTAACAAACTAAATAGTTGTCTAAACAAACTACCTAAAAATAGCAAAGCATGGTCAACTCAGACCTTATTACATGCATTGGTCTTATAAGACCTTCTTGGAAACATCAACAAGACTTAAACTAACTAACTGCCTCATGGAGGCCACTGTAAGGTAGGTGCTCCTGCACCATACTCCACAACAAAAAAAGAACTCATGTCCCATGAGTTAGGTTGTGGAAAAATTCCACCTTTACTCTTTGCCATCTCAGTGCTCTGAATTGTTCCATCTGTATACTCTACTGTCTCTTGGCTGCTCCAAGATTTCTGAACTATAACTTGCTGTCTTGCAAGTAAACCCTCCTGCCTATCAATGTAGGCTTTGTGCATGCATACCCTGTGTTTTCCAATTTGTCTTACCAGCACCTCTATCTGAATACCTGGTTGAATGACCTTAATAATTGCCTCTTGAACTTCTGCAATGTTTAAATCTATCTTCCTTTCAACTATTATAGGACAAACAATAGTCCCAACTATGACAACATCCTTGTCATTCCACTCAATTGGTGACTATTTGCAAACCTATTTCTGAACCTGCTACTGACCTCTATCAGTCAAAACTAAACCTGTCTTCAAACTGTTGTCATTAACAACTTCTTTCCCTGCAGTGTCCTCAACTGCCTTTATGCCTGCTACTGTAGGCATCTTCACAAACTCCTTTCCCACTAAAATGATTTGTGCTGTCTGCATTGCTTCAGCATTTTCTTGCAATGGTATCAACACAATAGTTTTCCCATCTTTCTTGATGGTGTAGGTATTAGCATACCCATCATACAGTACCCTCCTATCAAATTGCCATGGCCTACCCAATAGTAGGTGACAACATTCCATGGGCAAGATGTCACACAAAAATTGATCATGATATTCTCTGATCTGAAAATCAACATATGCCTGTTCATATACAAAAAGTGATTGACTATCACTCACCCAAGATGCCTTGTAAGGGTGTTGGTGTGGAATCCTTTCCAAATTTAGTTTATCCACCATTTCCTGAGATACCATATTGTCAGTTGAAACAGTATAAATGACAACCTTACATACTTTACCTTTGCTCTTGCATGTGGTCTTGAAAAGAGCTTTTCTTTACATCATATCCTTTGATGTCTTCAAGATTGTCCTTCGTAACATCAATGCTTCTCCTCCTCAGGATATCCATAATTGTCAGGAGCTCTATCTCCTTGATAAGTGTTTGAACTTTGCACCCTTTCCTCTACTTTCTCTTCCTGCACAAGTTGTACTCTCTTGTCATTCGTTCTATCATCTCTAGATGATGAACCTTGTCTTTCTAGACATTTAAAAAATGGATGACCAAACTCACCACAGGTGTAACACTTTCCTAAAAATGTAGTAGAACCTCTACCACTTCCAAATCTGCCTCTAGTACCCTTCCATCCACCTCTGAAATTAGATTGTTCCTATCCTTTACCAGTGTCTTCTTGACCGTCATTGGTTTGCCTTGTTGTAGGGGCTGATCCTCTTCCCCTCATATTGCTGCCTCTTCCTCTCATGGATTTATCTTGTCTTCTATTCATCTTTTCTTCAATCCTAATTGCCATTTGATAACAATCCTCCACACTCCTTGGGTTAGCTAAAACTAACTCATCCTGTATGTTCAATCTCAAGCCAGTCAAATATCTGGCAACCTTTTCAACCTCATTCTCATGATGACCAGATCTCATACTCAATTTATAAAACACCTCAGTATATGCCTTCACATCCATTTCCTTTTGTCTTAAAAATTGCAGCTTCTTAAACATCTAAATTTCATAATCCTTAGGCAAGAATTTACCTTTGATCCTTGCTACCATCTTATCCCATGAAGTGATCTTTGACTTTCCTTGTTTCCTTCTCTCAGATTGTACATAATCCCACCATACCAAAGCATGACCTCCTAACTTGGTCTTTGCAATCTTTACCTTCTGATCCTCAGCAACATCTTCACATTCAAAGTGATTATCAAGTGCAGCAATCCAATCCAGTACCTCATCTTCATTCAAACTTCCATTATACTTTGAAACATCAGCCTTTACCTTAGGTTTCTCACTCTACACTACCCTTAACAGTTTTACAATTCTCTGGTCTTCAGCATTCAGATCTTCAGCTACCTCTTCATACTCTTCAATAGCATCTTCATCTTCTTCTGATTCACTATCTTCCACTTCCCTCTTTTTGTTCTTCTCCAAGGCTACAAGCCTGGCTTGAAGTGCTTCAGCAAGCTCCTTCATCTTCCTCATCTCTCTGGCATGTTTTTCCTTCATCTCCTGCAACTCCCTTGCAGTACCATTACCTTTTGGAGGCATTTTGTCAACCTCTCACTCCCCTACCTCTGTCTTCTCAGTGACAGAGTCAACACACAAACAACCCAGATCTTTTGCTAGGCTCTGATACCACTATGATGCAGAGGTATCCACCACTCCAACCCAACATACCCAAGGGTTTTACTTGATCACCTTTTCTTAAAGGCCATACAAAGTCAAAATATGCACTCGCTTTGTTATCGGCAAGATACCTCCAATGTCTCACCAAAATAGACATTCACCTTACTGTTGTACACACATTACTAACCTAACCGTCGGTGAGAGAACACCCATTGGCCAAGTGAAGTTTTGTTCTCTTGATCACTTATCTCCTACCGATATCCCCTATCAGCTAGTTGCCTATCGGCAACACTTCCACCATTGGCCGATCTACACAAAGTTTCCCCGACGGTCACCTCACGCCAATGCCACTAGACTCACCGTAGGTTGCCTATCAGCAACACATTGCCCATCGGCCTCTCTACCAGGAGTCTTCCCGACGCCTTTCTCTCACCGAACTCCCCATCGGTAACACCTTACACTCCTTCTGCCGATCCTTGTTCTCATGCCAAATGCTTCCCTATCGGCCAGACCTACAACTATCGGTCCACCCTCTAAATCCTATGTCAATCACTATCTTCTTACTAATGGGGAATCACCTTTTCGCCTATCGGTGGGACCTTCACTATCGGCAAACACCTTAAACCTCTTGTCGATCTCCTTTGTCTCCCCGATGGCTGCTCTCTCTCTTGTAACTTCACTTATCAGCCAAACACAACATTGTCGGCCCACAATGGAAATGTCACCTTGACGCTTGCTGTCACTCTGAATGCTAACTCCAAACCCTTCATCGGCAAGACATATAACCATCGGTCCAATTTCATTTTCCTTTGTCAATACACCTTCTTATGCTGATACACTCCTCAATGGTGATACTTTGCAATTGTCACCCCGATGTAACCACGACTTCGCCTTATGCGATCTACTTAGCAGATTTTCACCATTCTGATCCGTTGGACCTCCTGGGTGACCCGATCTGCTTCCTGGATGATCTTCCAGACTTTAACAACCTACACAGCCTAGCACATCCAATACTAGGGTCTTCAACACTCCTGACCTGTGATCCTACAAATGAACATAAAATGCAAACGAAAACCTAAACTACTGTACACAGCCATTCCACCGATTCTACAAATCCACCAGTGGAATGGATAATCGAACCCATCCAGCCAATCAAAGCAACAGATCGATGACACAGTAGAATCAAATGAACAAAACACAGAATATTTATTGAATTTCAGAAATGCAAATACAGTACTTTATTTTTCCAACAGCTCAATACAATTTCTCAATATGTCTCTCTCCTAAAATGACCCGATTTTGGGGGTATTTAACTACTCACAATAGTAGTACTAATTTTGCCTCCAAGCGGCTGGGAGACCCAACTGAACTAACAAACTAAACAGCTGTCCAAACAAACTACCTAAAAATAGCAAAGCATGGTCAACTCAGACCTTATTACATGCATTGGTCTTATAAGACCTTCTTGGAAACATCAACAAGACTTAAACTAACTAACTGCCTCATGGAGGCCACTGTAAGGTAGGTGCTCTTGCACCAATGTCATACCATGATATAATATTATGACAACTTATAATTGTCATATATTCTCTTACAATATCTCACCAACCTTATGACAACATGTCATACATGCTAAAAAATAGCAAAGTCTCCCAAGGTGGTGCCTACACTTATTTACTCATAATTTTTATAGTTGCCAACTATAAATGTCACTCCATAATCACCTCTAGTGAATCCAGGATTACCATTGCTAGTGAAACTACCACATTCCCTTATAGGTAATTACAAATTACAAATAATAAAATGGAATACATACAATATTGGGATTTACAAGGTTAATGGCACCAGATCCCAACAAAATTCACTTGCTCACTTTCTTTTGCAAGCCTCCTCGTGGTCTGTACACTTTCATTCTTATCCCCAATTATTTGATCTATTTAATGATTCCTCTAAACATACTTTGCTAGAGTCTTAGGGATCACTATGATTCTTGTTGCTACTCTTCTTTCTCCTCCTCCTCTTCTTCTTGAATGAAGAGAGGTATATTAGATCTACAATCCTCTGGTTCTTATGAGATCTTATACAAATCTTCATCTACCTTAGCATTTGTGCTTTCAATAATTCTTCCCAATCTCTTGTTGTAGCATCTATAGGCCTTACATCTGGTTGACTAACCAAGAAATATTCCTTCATCACACCTTGAATCAAACTTTCCAAGGTCCTCTTCATCTCTTCTAATGTAGCATTTGCTACCAAAGATTCTGAAGTATCTGACAGTGGGAGGTCTTCCATACCATAGTTCATAAGGGGTCTTAGTGCTATTGACTCTCAATTATACTCTGTTAAGAAGGTAGACAACAGTGTGAACTGCTTCCTTCCAATACATATCAGGCAGATCTGCACCTTTCAACATTGCCCTAGCCATCTCTTGCACAATCCTATTCTTCCTCTCCACTACCCCATTCTTCTGAGGGGTCCTAGGAGTAGGCAGATGTCTCCTAATACCATGATCTTCACAAACTTTTCAAATTTGTTTGATGTAATCTCACCTCCTCTGCCAAATCTTAACCATTTGATCTTAGCATTCATTTCATTCTCAACTATTGCTTTGAAAATCTTAAGTTTATCAAAGGCTTCAGATTTTTCTTTTAGAAAAATAACCCAAGTCATTCGAGAGTAATCATCAATAAGTAACATGAAGTACCTTTCACCTTGTTGACTCTTTGCTCTTATAGGTCCACATAGGTCAGTGCGAATTAACTCCAACAGTATTGTAGAAGAATACTCCTTGCTCTTGAAATTTGTCTTTGTCTGCTTTCGCTTTTGACATTCCTTGCATAAAGTGTTTGCAAGCTTGGTTATCTTAGGCATATCTCTCACCACATGAGTAGAGTTGATCTTCACCATATTATCAAGTTTGAACATGTGTGCCATTCTCTTGCACTTTAGCCAACACTCACCAGATTGAGCCAATAAGTAGGTTCTTCCATTTAGCTCCTTTAAATGATAGATATCTCCATATGTCCTAGTACCTTCTACAACTAGTCTTCTAGACCCCGCCTTCCTGATCTCACAACCTTTGGCATGAAATGTAATATTGTATCCTTTACTATGCATCTAACTAACATTGAGGACATTGTGATTTAGCCCTTTGACATAAAGGACATCCTCAGTCTTGTTCTTTCCATCAATGTTTATATCACCCTTTCCACAAATTTGTGCTAACTTATTACCACCAAACTTAACATCTCCACCATTCCACTTCTTAAGGCTGATAAACTTCTCCTTGTCACCAGTCATGTGGTTAGAGAAACCACTGTTAATTACACAAGCATTTGTTTCTTCTTTTGCATGAAGGAAGTCCACACAACCATTAATTTTTCATTAACTTTGTCAACCTACAAGGTATCATACTTCTTACATTTTCTAATATCACCTTTTTTGTCACCAACTTTTAAATCCATGAAAAGTGTTTCATCATTTGAATCATCATGATCCTCAGCTTCTGAAGAACATATGTTCTCCATGGAGTAAAGACTTCTTTTGGACTTTTCCCTTTTGTTTCTATCTTTTGATTCTTTAAAAGGACATTTAGAGGCAAAATGACTAATTCTCCCACAATTGAATCACTTGAAAGGTAACTTACCTCTGTATTTATCAGTTCTCTTCTTCAATTTTCTCACAAAGTTTGCTTCTACCTCATCAAGGTCACCATCTTGATCAGTTGTTTCATCTTCTACCTTCTTACTAACTTTGAATGTTGCTTCCTTCTTTGGATCCCCTTTATCAAATTCTCTCATTTCAAAGGTTGTGAGAGTACCCAACAATTGATTAGAATGTATAGTGATCCAATTCTTAAGACTCCTCAATGGCAGATACCTTATGACTATAAGATTTAGGGAGAGATCTCAAAACCTTCTTCACAATCTCCTCTTCTTTCACTTCTCCACCAAGACCTCTGATGCCATTAACTACTTCATCCACCTGGACCATATAACTAGCAATATCTTCATCTTTTGTCACCCTCAGGATCTCAAATTTTCTCTTGAAGATTTGCATCTTGGCTTGCTTCACTTTAGTATCTCCTTCATAAATGCTACTAGGTTTTACCTAGACATCCTTAGCATATCTGCAATTCAATACCTTTAGAAGTTATGAATCAGTTAGCCCACTCAGGATAGCATTCTTTTCCTTAGCATTGTTATCATACAACTTGATCTTAGCTGAATCTGTAGGATCATCAACAAGAGCATTGTAACCATCCTTGATGGATTTCCAAACACCAAATCCTAGAGAGGATAGATAGCCTTCCATCCTTAGCTCCCAAATGGTGTATTTTTTTCCATCAAACTTAGGTGCCTTGTTAGATCCATCATATACCATCTCGGACCTTCCTCAAGTAGCTAAGCTCCTCTTGAGGAACTTAGCTCTCATACCAATTGTTGAATGCAACCAAATACTAAGAGGGGGGTGAATCAATATTCAAACAAATCTAAAACCCTCTAGAGTAAATTAAAACTTTAACTTTATAGCATTAACAAAAACATAAAAGATCAACATAATGCATAAACACCACATAGCACTAGATATACATGGAAAACCCCAAAGTGGAAAAACAATAGTGAGAAAAGATGCTAGGAGATACTATCCTAATCTAACCTCACAAAAGAATCAATGTTACACCTTTGTTTTAAGGCTACAACTTAAGGAAGCTACTACTCCCTGAAGAAAGGCTTTATGGTCAATCCCAAGGAAGATACAACTCCTTGTAGATTATTTTTTAGGACTCCAACCCAAGGAAACAACTACTCCCTAAACTGAGAACAAACTCAGAAAAGATTACAACATGATAATACTTCTACTATCTGAATCTGACAATGAAGTACACTCCTTTTGATGATTACAATTCTGACTTTTCACTCCCCTTTTGATGATTGCTCTTCTTCTTTGACAACTTCTGTAACTTCTTCAAATGTCTTCTCTGTAGCTTATTGACTCACTTCTTTCAACATTCAAGAATTTTTACCTTTGGCTCATTGCCTCCACCAATTAGTTAGGAACAATCTTCACTTCCCTTCTATCTCAAAAATATCTTCAAGATGAATCCCAACAAGATCTTATTACTTCATCTCTTCTCTTTCAATTGAACATTATATTGCATTACACATTCACATTTGACTTCTTACACTCACATTTGCAATCACACATCACCTAGATCAAGTAGGTTTACAATATATACATGATATTACATTGATTACATTACATGTTAGCCAAGACAATAAGAATATTATAATTACAAGTCAGCCAATATATCAAACAATATGAACCATGTAGAGGATAATCCCTAACATGAATTACACTCAACACAGAAAGAGGAACACACCTTATGGATTGCAACACATGCTTAACTTGGTCCTAAACATCCTTCATAGCATTAGCCTTCGAAGAATAACATCTGCATGCTTTGCATATTTGAAATAGGTTAGACTTAAGTAAGAAAATAGGAAGCTTGTAGCATGTATGTCATTACAACTTGGCAGTACTCATGAGAGATTAAAAATTACTTTTACTTCTTCTAGATGAGTTGGCATGAACCATACAACATCTCCAAACACTTCTTGAACTCCACACAACCAAAACTTTGTGGTGCACACCTTCAACATTCCTTAGTTGGCCAAGCAAAAGCATAACCCAACAACACCTTCATTCTAGACCATAGCCTATTCTGAAGAAACCAAAAAACACCTTCCAGAGAAACAAGAAACATCACAAGATCCTTAGGATCATTCTCCTCTAGCCAATTCACCACTTCATATAGAAACAAGTTGGTGCAAGCCAACATACACTAAAACTAGCCACCGAACAATATAGTTTTACACTTTGTCACTTACAACTTTCTCTGCGGAAGGACAAATGATATGAAACTTTTAATGTATGACATTCTCAACACTCTATACTTAACTTCTAAACCACATGACCATATCTTTAAAAGAAGATACATGTGAAGCATTCTCCCAAATAGTCTTCAAGATGACTTCCTGCAGCAGAAACCTTCACTACATTTGGAGACCAGAGCCTCCTTGTAGAAATACATACTTCCTTAGGAACAATAGTAGAGAGCATAAAACATTCTACAAACTATCAGCACCATCTCCCCAACATCAATATTACTTCTAATCTTCATTTTAATGCTTCTAATTCCCATCTTAATATATCATCATGATGCCATCTCTACTGATAACGAACATACTCAATACAACTTTGACATTAAATAAGGCATGATATCCAACCATGAACATCAACATCACAGTTAGCACACCATCAACATAAGCATCAATGACAACCCAAACTGAGTGTTGGCATAACTGAGTGTTGACATTAATGACAACCACAATAGTGACAACCTTAGGTTACATATCTGCAACACCCCTAAAGGACAAAGATGGAACCATCAGGGTTCAAATTGAAAACTTACATAGGTATTTGAAGCAAATTTTGGAGCAAAGAGAGAAAATCATGGGAGAAACATGTTAGCTAAGAAAAGTTGTAGTTATGAAATTAGAAGTCTTAACTGGCATCCTGACTGAAGCAGAGAAGGTGGATTAGAAAGTTTATATGTTAGCCATTGTGGAAGAGGAAAAAGACTTGTATATTCAGTTTGAGAGCCAATCACACATTTTGTCCTCTGCAAAGAAGATCTTGGACTCAACTCTTGTAAAGTTGAAGGTAATTTACAAAAATATTCTACTCTCCACATGAACAAATTTTTAGAAGGTATGAAAAAATTTGAATTTTGTATATGCGGTGAATAGAATAAGAATATGCAGTGCTATTTTGATATAACTAAGGCACATTGTACATAGTATCTTGAAGGATAATTTTTTTCTACATCATTTTTGAAAAGTTAGAGGGTGCTCCTCAGAGGAAGTTAACTAATAAAAGTGATAAGAAACATTTAGAAAAGGGGAGCCTAATTGTTTTTACCAGAGCAAAAGAAGACCACTTGCCCTTTGCCATTGATGTCAAAGGGGGAGAAATGTGTACATATCAGGTTATGTGTTGTCATCAATGACAAAGGGGGGGATTGTTGCATATAGGTTGTCATTGATGTTAATAGTGGTATGAAGTGTTGCAGTGAGAAAGATTACAAATATTGTCAAAGGGACTGCAACAGTAGGATGATCAATGAAGACAATAGAATAAGCATTGTGAGATAGACAAGTAAAGTGATAAGTATGTGCCAAGACACTCAAAGGTGCAGATAGAGAAAGTTGATTACAAGAGTTGTGAAGTGAAGGAGATGGATTAGTATCATCTGAACATAGTCATACCATATCTTTTGAAGTTCATGTGTGGGTCAAAACCTTGATATGATTGTACTTTAAGTGCTTGATAAGTAAAGTTGAACTCATGTTGTTTGATGATAATATGAACTCACAATGATTGCCACCAAATGAAGAAAGTTGTGAAAGGTTGAAGGAATTTGTCTAACTATAGAACTAGTTAGGAATGGTGTTCTAGGCTCACAAGTCGGTATTACATTCTACCACAGATGAAGATATGGACCTGTTGTTTGAACTGTTGGCTATGTATTGCAATCAGGCACTTATGTTTCAAATTTGAGATCATAATCCTTACTGGAAAGTGTTTGGGAGATAGAAGAATGAATATAGTAAAGAAATAGCGTAATTATAGTCATAGAGTGAAAGGAGAATGCTCCACACTTCTCCATAGATGAAGATATGAAGTGGTGGCTTGGAGGATAGGTAGATATGAACAACAAGTATGTATGTTTCAATTTTTAAGTAATGATATGTACCACATATGCTTCTTTAGAGTCAGATCTATGAATACATGCCTTGGTACTGAGTAATGTGAATAGAAGGAGAGAGTTAATGTTACTGTAGTATACCACACATTGACATTTGGTCTTGTTGATGGAAAGATAGGTGCACTAAAGTAGTTGGTATGCTTAGATCAAGTTTCAATCATCTTTGTTTACCACACGTATGATCTTCAATGTTTCACTTCAAGACTATGCTATGAGAGTATGGGAGGGATATCGAGATCAATGTTCAAGTGTTTATGCCACCATATAACAACATGATTTGGTAAGAGAGGTGTTTAGAAGTGTTTTACAAGTCATAATATATTCATTATGTGATCCACATGATGTAATTTAGTCTTCTCTAATATTGAATTGGGTCTAGAGTCAAATACAAGGAAGGATAGGTGTTGACTTGCTAACTTGGTGCATAATAAAGACTTTGTTGAGTATAAGGAATGTGTGCCAACTTTGAAGGGTGTGTCAAGGCAATATAGGACATGATTATGCCTTGTTCTTATATCGCATTGGGATTTTACCTACCACACATGGTTGGGAGTAGACTGATGTGGGCACTACACATTTCATGCTACACGTTTCCTTCTGGCCAACCAAGGAGAAATGTTTTTTATGCTTGTGGAGGATATATATGAAGAATAAAAATCCTTGAAAGTGTGTTGTGTTGTGAATGATAAGTTAGAATCGATATTGTGTGAATATACTTATAGGAAAAGTAGATATGATGATGAAACGTGCTAAAGATTAGTTCATGTAACATAATGCAGTTGCAAAAGATATGATGAGCTCTGAAATGGTAAAGAAGAATTCTTGAATATGTTTTGATGTTGTAGAGATCAATATTGTTTTTGTAAGGAAGAATGATAGTAGTGCAGAGGCTGAAGTGATCAACATTTTGTGTTGCATAAAGAACATTGTGACAAGCTTTGTAAATATGTAACTGATCAGGGAGTTGCAGTTTCCTTTAGATTGTAGCCCATAAATAATATTGTATTCTTATTTTTTATTTGTGAGGTTGGATTAGGACAATAGATCCAAGTAGCTTTCTCATCGTGGTTTTTCCCTTCTTGGGTTATCCATGTAAAATTTGGTGTTATGGTTGTGTGCTTCCGTGTTGTTGCATTTCTTATATCTTGAATGTTCACATAAGTTTGAATGTTGCTGAAAATAAAGTAATTTGATTAAGTATTGATTCACCCCCCCTCTCAGTACCTCTATATGTGTTCAAAAATCTTCTCAATACTATCTAAGATAGACCAAAGAATGTTTCTGAAGCCACCAAGGATGAGAGTTAGATTTAAGCAATGCAAGAAGAGCTAAATTAGATTGAGAAAATAAGACGTGGGAACTTGTTCCAATTCATAAATAAATTGAATGAAGATGGAGAAGTGGTTAGAAATAAATCAAGGTTGGTCTTGAAGGGCTATTCACAAATGGAAGGAGTTGAATTTGAGGAGGTGTTTACTCTTGTGGCAAGATTGGAAGTGATTAGGATATTCCTTGAATTTGTAGTTCACAAAGACTTTAAGGTGTATCAAATGGATGTCAAATCTGATTTCTTGAATGGTGATCTTGAGGAAGAAGCTTACATAGAGTATCTTGAAGCATTTCAGCTATCAAATGATCATAATTTGGTATGTAAACTTAGAAAGGATTTATATATCGTCTCAAACAAGCCCTTGGGCATGGTATGCAAGGTTGGACAAGTACTTACATTGGAACGGCTTCAAGAAAGGTATTAAAGATAGTAATATCTATATCAAAGAAGAAATTGAGAACTTGTGATGTAGGAGCATGCTTGGTTCAAGAACAATCTTGCATCAACCAAAAACATTTGCATTTTAGTTTGATTGCAGTTCAGTTGTTTCTTTTTAGTTTCTAGTTCAATTCAGGCAGTTTGGTCATAAGTAGATTCTATATTTTTGGTCTAGTTGCATTTTAGACCTTGTGGAGCTAGACTTAGCATCTACATTCATTCATCTACATCATATCTAGAATTTAGAGATCCAAACATCATTACCAGAAAGATATAGCTATCAGAAGATTGACTGTTTCTCAAAACAAAGCATCTCGATAATCACAGACAACCAGCTGAAGGAGAAACTTACGGAAGCATTTCCTGATCTGTGAAGCCTAATGACACATCATTCACTGATCTTTGGTTCATGGCTGACCTTCCACAAAGATCCGCACATCATTTCATGTATTTTCTAGAAGTGTTCTATGAATTTAGGTCTAACCTATCCATGTACACATGCTACATCTCTTCATTAGAATTTGTGGTCTTCCTTGGCCGATGCGGAAGAATCTTATGATCCGAACTTGATATATATTGATGTAATAGATCCTTAGGAATCTAGTTCATAAGTTACTAAGTTCTAAATAGATCACTTGTTTATCTTCTGGCAAAGGAGCTTCAAAGCTTTATCTTGAGAATGTATGTAATTAGGCCTGTGAGCCCTAATTGTAAGCCCACATGTTGTTGGTTGATCTCTATTTGAATTCTATGATATACTGAATAGCTGAATCTACATTTGTTCCATTTCTCTAAGTTGTTTCCATTGTGTTTACTCTTACTATATAGTCTGGATAGTTTGTTCTATGAACCCTCCTACCATGACTACACCAAGTGGTATTAGAGCAAAAGTTTCAAATTTTAGGAGCAAATTGAGTGAAATTGGTGAAGGAATTCTATAAGATCTTGTGGTGGACAAATCGTTGAATTGAGGTAGGTTACTTGTGTTGCAACCAATCGCTGATGAGGCAGTTGTCACCTTGTAGCTCGATTGTTGAACTTGAGGTAGTTTGCACTTGATCCTAGGAAGAATGCTATCAAGGAGAGTTGCTATTGTTGGAACAACGACTGGTAGAATGGATGAAATGATGGAAATGATGAAAACCATGTGAATTCGATTGGATGCTGTTGAAAAAGATAGGCAAAGAGGATTGACACCAAAACCCAATGTTGAAAGTGAGAATGAAGAAGAATTTCAATCTGTTGAACAAACTAGTGAAACCCTAGGAGGTGATGAAGAAGAAGAATCAGATCAAGTGAAGATGTTGTGAGCTATTTCAAAGATTGGGAAAAGACCTAGAGTGGATGTACCGATTTACACTGGCAATTTGAATTTGGAAGAGTTGATTGACTAGATAAATGACATGGAAGAATATTTTGAATATAAAGAAGTTGAAGATCTGGAGAAGGTGAAATTTGCAAAGACAAAGTTGAAAGGACATGCTGCCATATGCTGGAAAGAAGTTTAGTTGGAAAGAAATAAAACAGGAAAAGAAAAGATTACAAAATGGGATAGGATGGTGACAAAACTAAACAATCAATTTATACCTGCTGACTATGAGTTGGAGTTGTTGAAAAGATTGCAAAACCTAAGACAAAAGGAGAAATCAGTGAAAGAGTATACTAAAGAATTTCACAAGATGATCATAAGAATAGGACATAGTGAAGCAAGAAAGGAGAAAGTGGCTAGATACTTCAATGGATTGAGATTGAACATTCAAGAATAACTAAGCCTAGTAAGGATGACATCTTTAGAGGAAGCATATCAGTTTGCCTTGAATGTTGAAGAGAAGCTGAATAAGAGGCATGATCGGAGATAGAGAGGAAGAGGAGGTAAATTTTAGAGAGGTAGGACTTATTCTAGAGGAGAGAGATCATTTTCAGAGTAGAACAAGTTTGACATCCCATTTAAGAAAGATGACAGGGATACTATTACATACTAGAGAAATGGCATAAATTTTCATTCCAGAAGCAACTATAATTCATACTAGAATGAAGGGTACAAAAGAGAAGGAAGAGGATTGGATAAGAGAACATTTAGAGGTACTTGCTTCAAGTATGGAGGTGAAGGACATAGAGCATTGGAATGTAATTAGGGTAGTACAAGTAAGAGGATATAAAATAGTGGAAGAACATCCTATGTTGAAGAAGAACCTATTGAATTAGATGACCCCTGTTCTATTGGTAAACTGGAGATAGGAGAATCATTGGTGATGATGAGAGCACTAATTAAAGTAGAAACAAATGAGGAACCACCGCAGAGGAAAAGCTTGTTCAGAACCAAATACAAATCCAGAGGTAAGTGTTGTAATGATGTAATTGATAGTGATAGTTCAGATAACTTAGTTTCAGAGGAGATGGTGACTAAGCTAAAGTTGGAAAGATTGAAACACCCTAAGCCATATCAGATAGCATGGATTTAGGATGATCATAAGGTATTGGTGAGTGAACAATGTTTGGTAAAATTTCATATTGGATCTTATCACAATGAAATCTTGTGTGATATTATGCCTATGGTTGTATGTCATATCTTGTTGGGTAGACCTTGGCAGTATGATAGAAAAGATGTACATGATGGGAGAAATAATACACATACTATAACAACAAATGGAAGAGAATTACTTTGAATCCTTGGGCGATCCCACAATAGTGGATTACACTTTTTGGCCAAAGTTGACATTGAAATGAACATTTTGAAAAAAACCTTCACTTTTAGACACCTATAGTTGCTAAACCATGAGGAATTTGAAGATGATGTAAACTAATGATTTGTCACATTTTGTCTTTAGATTCTAAATATATATTTTTAAAATTTTTTGGAATCAAATTATATTTCCATTTCCATCTCCTTCAATAACTAGTTTCTAACAGTAACCAAAATTTTTAAAGAGTCATGTGTATTGTGTAAAACATAACTTTTTTTCTATGAAGGATAAAATTCTATTTTTTTTTAATTTAGATTTTTAACTATGATATCTAGAGGATTCATTTGGTTTCATAATGTTTTATTGAATATATTTCTTTTAATTAACTTTTGAAGTCAAACCAATTGCAATTTAGACATAGGTGTATTGTGTAAAGAATAACTTTTTTGTATGTATCGGAATTCAATTTTTTTTGTTGGAATAAGGACATCAATACCTAGAGGACACATATTTTCTAGAATTTTTTTTCTATATTTTCCTATTTTTTCGTATGTATGAAATAGAGACCTTGATGTTCATTAAAAAACTTACATTCACAAGAAATAAAAAATGAATATAATAATCAAATTAAATATATTTAAAATTATACTTTTGTGAAGCTTATAATAAGGACTACATACTTACAAAACATAAATTTTAAATAAATTCATTTGATCCCCCAAAAGGTAAATCAAAAGTGGTTTTTTATCAGCATTTTGATAGGTGTAGAGGAGACTCCATGACAGGTATGATTTAAAACTAGCGGGGTTATATCCAAAGGGGTTTGATCTAAGGGGGTTTGATATAACCCTATTCAATTACAATCCTTTAAATGCAACCTTTCAAGGATTAAATCATTATATTTTATAAAAATATGTGATTTCAGCAAAAATCAGGATGTCCCATAAAGTGTAACCCATTATTGTGGAAGCAACCCCTTTGGAGGATGATCCTAAAGATGTGGTATGTGGGAATGCTAGAATCTATTTGGTAGATGGAAGAAAATTTCTGGATGGTCTGAGACATGAGAATATGTGTTATGCTTTGATTCCTAAGAAGCCTGAAACATTAAAGAAAGAAACTAAAGAAGAACAACCAGAGGAGATACGAAAGTTGCTAACAGAATATGAAGAAATCCTATCAGATAATGTGCCTAATGGATTGCCACCTATACAGAGTATTAGTAATCACATGGATCTTATACCTGGAGCAACTTTGCCTAACAAAGTAGCACACCAGATGACACCGGCAGAGAATGAAGAATTGAATAGACAGATACAAGAGTTGTTGAGGAAAGGTTTGATCAAAGAAAGCTTGAGTCCTTGTGAAGTACCTACAGTGTTAGCACCCAAGAAAGATGGAGAATTGAGAATGTGTATTGATTCTAGATCAATAAACAAGATTACAGTTAAGTATAGGTTTCCTTTACCTAGGATGGATGATATCATGGATTGTCTGAGTGGAGCAAGATATTTCACAAAGATAGATTTGAAGAGTGGATACCATCAAATTAGAATCATAGAAGGAGATGAATGGAAGACTGCTTTTAAAACAAATGAAGGATTGTATGAGTGGTTAGTGATGCCCTTTGATTGATAAATACACCTAGTACTTTGATGAGATTGATGAATGAAGTTCCAAAGAAATTCTTGGGTAAGTTTGTGATTGTATACTTGTATGATATTTTGATTTTCAGTAAGACAAAAGAGGAACATTTGTGGCATATTAGACAAGTTTTACAGAGGTTGAGGGAGGAGAAATTGCTGATAAACATCAAGAAGTGTAGTTTCATGAAAGATGAATTGGTATATTTGGGATTTGTGATTTCTACAGAAGGATTGAAGATGGACCTTGAGAAAGTCAAAGCAATTATTGAATGGCCTACATCAGAGAGCATTGGAGAAGTTAGATCATTTCATGGATTGGCTAGTTTCTACCATAAGTTCATTAGAAATTTTAGTTCATTTTGCAACCCTATGACAGAGACAATGAGAGGTGACAGAAAGGATCTCAAGTGGACATCTGGAGCAGATAAAATTTTTGAGTTGTTGAAGCAAAAAGTGACAGAGAAACCTATTTTAGAATTGCCAGATTTCAATAAAGTATTTCAAGTAGATTGTGATGCGAGTGGAAACACAATAGGAGTAGTATTAAGTCAAAAAGGTAGACCAATAGCATATTTCAGTGAGAAGTTGAATGATACAAGGAGAAGATATTTAGTTTATGATCAAGAGTTCTATGCCATAATTCAATCCTTGAAGCAGTCAAGTCATTATTTATTTCCTAAGGAGTTTGTGTTGTATACAGATCATCAAGCTTTGCAATATTTGAATAGTCAGGGTAAGTTGAATCAATGACATATGAGATGGGTGGAGTTCATGCAGAGTTATACATTTGTGTTGAATCATAGGAGTGGAAAATCAAACAAAGTTGTTGATGCATTAAGTAGAAGAAGAAACTTGTTGACAGAGATGAGAGTTGAAGTGTTGGGTTTTGATGAATTGAAGAACATGTATGAGGGAGACACCAATTTTGTAGAACCTTAGAAAGCATGTAAGGAACCTATTGTGATAGATAGTAGTAAGTGGTTGGACTATTTCATTCAAGAAGATATGTTGTTCAGAGGAAATCAGTTGTGCATACCTATAAGTTCAATGAGAGATAATTTGATCAAGGAGAAACACAGTGGTGGATTGGCAAGACATTTTGGCATTGGTAAGACAATGGCTTTGGTGAGTGAAAACTACTTTTGGCCTCATATATATAATGATGTTAGGAGATTTGTGTAGAGTTGTAGAGTTTGTCAAGTTATAAAAGGGAGTAGTCAGAACACTGGATTGTATAAACCTTTACCAATACTGGAGAGACCTTGGGAAGACATAAGCATGGATTTTGTGATGGAATTTCCTAAGAAACAGAGAAGACATGATTCAATACTTGTATTGGTTGACAAATTTTCAAAGATGGCTCATTTAATACCTTGCAAGAAGACAACTGATGCAGTACATGTAGGAGACCTATTTTTCAAGGAGATTGTGAGATTACATGGATTACCTAAGAGCAGAATTTTAGACAGAGAAACAAAGTTTGTTGGATACTTTTGGAGGACACTTTGGAAGAAGATGAAGATAGATTTGAAGTTCAATTCAACTTTTCATCCACAAACTGATGGACAAACGGAGGTAGTGAATAAGAGTTTGGGGAATTTATTGAGATGTTTGGTTGGAGAGAAGATAGGAAGTTGGGATTTGATTCTTTCACAAGCAGAGTTTGCATAGAATAATTTAGTGAACAGGAGTACTGGAAGAACACCTTTTGAGTTTGTTACCAAAATAAGCCCTAAAGGAGTTAAATAATTAAGAGATATCATCATGGAAGAAAAGAGGATTGCAGAAGCAGAAGAATTTGTAGATCATATGAAGACAGTGCATAATCAAGTGAAGAAGCATTTGGAGAATATGAACAATAAGTACAAAGAGAAGGCTAATGAGAAGCGAAGACAAAAGGAATTTCAAGTTGGAGATGAAGTGATGGTGTACTTGAGAAAAGAAGGTTTTCTAGTAGGGACATATAACAAGTTGAAGATGAAGAAGTTTGGACCTTGTAAGATACTCAGGAAATTTGATTCAAGAAATGCGTATGAAGTGGAATTACTGAAGACATTGGGTATTTCACCTATTTTCAACATTGAAGACTTATATCAGTATCAAGAAGTAGAGTTTAGTAACAACATGGAAGAAGACTTGAAGAAGTAGTTACCACAACATGCACCAGAGTAGATTGAAGACATTTTGGACAGTAGAGTTGGACACAACACTAGAGGAAGACAATGCAAAGAATATCTTGTGAAGTGGAAAGGAAGATCGGAAGAAGATTTGTCAAGTGATTTCTTAGGCTGAGGTGGACTATCTTGGTTCTCCCCTTGCCCTAGCAAAGTGAGGGACTCATTTTTTCATTAACCCTATATGCTTGATGCAGGAGCATCCTTAGTTCAAGAACAATCTTGTATCAACCAAAAACATTTGCATTTTAGTCTGATTGTAGTTTAGTTGTTTCATTTCATTTTCCAATTCAGTTCGGGCAGTTTGGTCAAAAGCAGTTTCTATATTTTTGGTCCAATTGCATTTCAGACCTTATGGAGTTGGACTTAGTATCTACATCATATCTAGAATTCAGAGATCCACACATCATTACCAGAAAGATATCACTATTAGAAGATTGATTGTTTCTCATAACAGAGCATCCTGATAATCATAGACAACCAACTGAAGGAGAAACTTGTAGAAGCATTTCCTGATCTATGAAGCCTAATGACACATCATTCAATGATATTTGGTTCATGGCCGACCTTCCCCAAAGATCCGCATATCATTTCATGCATTTTCTGGAAGTGTCCGACCTATCTGTGTACACACGTTACATCTCTTCATTGGAATTTGTGATCTTCCTTGGCCGCTGTAGAGGAATCTTATGATCTAAACTTGATATATATATTGATGTAATAGATCCTTAGGAAGTTAATTCATAAGTTACTAAGTTCTAAATAGATCACTTGTTTATTTTCTAGCGAAAGAGCTTCAAATCTTTATCTTGCGCATGTATGTAATCAGGCCTGTTAGCCCTAATTGTAAGCTCGCATGTTGCTAGCTGATCTCTATTTGAATTCTATGATATACTGAATGGTTGAATATGCATTTGCTCTATTTCTCTGAGTTGTTTCCATTGTGTTTACTCTTGTTGCATGGTTCAGATAGTTCATTCTATGAACCCTCCTACCGTGACTGCACCAATTTGTTTATTATTGTAGTAGATGTTGATGATATTATCTTTGGCGGCATTGATGGGATGTGCAAGAAGTTTGTAGAAGATATGCAAAAGGGGTTTGAGATGTCTATGATAGGTGAACTCTCATTATTTCTTGGACTTCAAATTGTTCAATCAGAAAAGGGTATCTTTATTTCACAAACTAAGTATGTCAAGAAGATGTTGAAAAAGTTTGGCATGGATGACTACAAACTAGTAAGTACACCTCTAGTAATAGGTTGTCACCTTAGCAAGGATGATGAGTCACCTCAAGCTGATCAGACTCTTTATAGATTCATGATTGGAAGCTTATTATACTTGATTGCATCAAGGCTAGATATTATGCAAGCAGTTTGTCTAGTAGCTACATTTCAAGTTGATCCAAAAGAGATTCATGTGAAGTCTATTAAAAAGGATCTTCAGATATTTGAAGAGCACTTTGGACTATGGATTGTGGTATGATATGGGAAAGGATTTCTCTTTGACTGCATATACAGATGTAGATTGGGCTAGACACACTAATGATAGGAGTACATGTGGTGGAGCTTTCTTTCTAGATGATAGACTAGTTTCATGGTTAAGAAAGAAGCGAGATTCAATTTCTCTATCAACAATAGAAGCAAAATACATAGTGTAACATCTTGTTGCACTCAAGTTTTTTGGATGAAGTGAACGTTGAAGGATATCAAAGTAATATATGATGATCCCATTCCTATTTTGTGTGATAATACAAATGCCATTAATATATCAAAGAATCCAGTGATGCATTCTAGAACCAAGCATATATCTATTAAGTATCATTTCTTAAGAGAAAGGGTTGCAGATTAGGAGGTAAAGTTGGGGTATGTGGCTACAAAGGATCAAATTGAAGATATCTTTACAAAACCCCTTCCCAAAGAGATGTTTGAGTACTTAAGGTAGAAGTTGGGAGTGATATCAACCTCAACAAATCAGTAAAAACTTATGATGATGCATCTATTTAGGGGGAGCATCTCAAGGCATATCCTTCATCGCTATTTGGATAGTGGCTATCTCTGAGGGGGAGAAAGTAGAAAGAAGTTAGTACATAGATGAGCAAGGTTTTGTATGTCTTGATGAGGAGAAGCATTATAATCAGGGGAAGTTTTAATTTGTAGAAGGAAAGAGGTTGATTACCTCCCTTTTCCATTGATGTCAAAGAAGTAGAGATAGAGTAAGGGGGAGAAAATGCAAAAAGAGATAGAGTAAGAGAAGAGATAAAGATGAATTATTTTTGTGTTGCCATCAATGACAAAGGAGGAGATTGTTGGAAGTGTTGTCACTAATGTCAAAGGTGCATATTGTCATTGATGTCAAAGGGAAATGGAGATCAAAGAAGAGAAAAAGTTTCTAAGGCATGATTTCTACCTTTAGTCAGCAATTTGTTTAGTTCACATTCTCATAGGTTTGTCGACAACTATTTTTTTGACATCCAGTTGGCTGATGAAAAGTTGTCAAAGAAAATTTGAAGGCATGAATAATTTCTGCCTTTGGTTGATAAAATTTTTGGTTTGTGAACTCTTAAGTTTGCCAATGGTAGGTTTCACTGACAACCAGTTCATCGATAGGAAAGATGGGTGATGAAGGTATGAGGAAGAAAGTTTGAAGTGCAAAGTAAAGTTTAATTCACAAGTTTCAAAGTTCACTGATTCACTGATTCACCAACAAAGGAGAACATGAAGTCAAGGAGGTAAAATATCATGTTCACAAACTCATCAAAGGGATAATTGTTTGGTTTGCAAGTTTCATAGTTTGTTGATTTGTTGATTCACTGACAAAGGTGTTATGATGTAGAAAAGAGAGATCTATCCTTAGGATCCAACCTAGGTCAAAACCCTCTTCTATAAAACATTGAGACATGAGCTAAGCATAGCTTCTACCCTTGAGGGAGAGATTAAGATACATGGGTTCTACCTCTTTCCTGTATAGATGAGTGCTTAACAAAATTTAACCAATCAAGCTAGGGCACAAGATCCAAAACCCTAGCTTATGCTATAAATAGATTAATAGACGACTATTAGAACCAAACAAGAGGTGCAAAAGGAACAACAGATGTATAATAGTTCAGAACTGACACCTATCAATAAGAACACATAGCACCAAGGCACTTGGGTGCCCAGGTCTTGTTGTGATGTTCACAACATGCCCCATTTTACTCCTTAGCCAAATGAGGACCCCTACTGTGGCTTTTGCTTTTGTTTTGTTTGTGTGGGTCTGTTTGGCGGTAAAGGGAAAATGAGAGTGAAAATTGCAAACTTTGCTAAAACTAGAGAAAAAATACATTTTAGTACCAGGGTAGAATATGAGTGAATTCCTTGTCAAAAATGAGCTAGGGTTTCTTTTTGAACCATTTTAAAATTCCAAGTATTTTGCAAGTTATAAGTATTTTGGGTAAAATGTACAAGGGAAGGGTTTGTTGGTTGCATATACAAGGTCAAAACATACAAGGTTTCTCATATACAATGTCCTTTGTATATCGGGTCCTTATACAAATCACATACATACAGGGTCTTTTGTATATCGCTTTACGTATGAAAAGTTGTTTGTATAATTTTTATACTTGTATGCATTTTGTTAAACATTCTATCTGTACATGCAAGTTGGATCAGAAAAAGTTCAAAGTTTGAATGGATAATTGTTTAAAGTCTGTTGAATGTATTTTAGGTTTGTATGTTTGGCAAAAGTGAACATACAAACAAAATATACAAGGGAACATACATGCTGCGGAATTGAAATGGCTATGAAATAATGTAAAGTCCTTGTATATTTTGCATCTTGTATGTATGTTGGATACATATATTTTGATACATACAAGGTGGATTTTTGAGAAGATTTAAATTTGATATAAACAATGCATCAAACTTAATGTACATCAAAAGATACATTGCACTGTATGCATGTCGTGGACCTGACACAGTTAAAAGTTAAAATGTATGTTCAGTTAGGTCCGGTGGGTGCATCTTATGTTTGTATGTTCTAACATACAAAGGAAATGTACAATGATACATACAAATGGCGGAATTGAAAAGGTTATAAAACAAGGTTAAGTCCTTGTATGTTTTGCATTGTATGTATGTTTTGATAATATACATTGCAATACATACAAGGCGCAGATGCAATGGCTGGAATCAAAAAGTTATGAAAAGAGGTTAAATCCTTGTATGTATATTGCGCGTTGTATGCTTTGGGATATACATTACCGGATATACATTGAGGGACATACATTGCGGAACCGAAACGTTTATCAAGGCTGGTTTAGTCATTGTATTTTTTTTGTGCTTTGTATATAAAAAAAATGCAACGAAATGTACATGCAGCGGACCTGAAACATTATGAAATAAGGATAAATCTTTGTATGTTTGGCACAATGTATTTCTTGATACATACATTGTGATATGTTCATGGTGAGCATACAACACAAAATTTAGAGGAGATTTGAATCTAATATAATCAACACATCATACTAAATGCATATTGAAAGGTGCATATCGGTGTATACATCACGGATTCCAAAGTGGGTTAAACATGGTCTATAAAAGCGATAGGTCCGCCAGATGTATATGATGGTTTGTATGTTGGAGGATACAAGCAAAAGATGCAAGAGAAATATACAAGCGTCGGACGTGAGTAGAAAATCGAATAGAGAAAATTCTCTGTATATTTTGGGTGCTTGTATGTTGTAATGTACAATACGATATAAAAAGGGAATTAAGCATGTGATATACAAGGAAAAGGGCGGGAAAGCAAAGCGATAAGATTTTGAAGTTATTTTGGAGCCCGATAGCATGTCTTTGGTCAATGATGGTTGACTCGGCCATTCTTCATGTTTTATATGCATTTAGATATGCGATTGCTCACGGATACTGAAAATTCATATCCTGATAGCTGTGTTTGCACATTTAGAACCTGATTTAATGTAATTTTTATCTTCCTTCTAGTTTATTAAATCATGGTGCTTAATTCTTGACTATATGTTGCAAAATGAAATAGTTGGAAAATTGCAGAGTTGCAGACACAGTGGTGGCGTGCAGGTAGATATAAAGACAGAGCTTTAATGGCGATGACATCACCAGAGTGGTAGATCAGATCACCAAGGAAGCAAACAAGAGATAAGGATGGTGATGAGAAGAAATATGTAGGCAAAACTTAATGGCGATGACATCATAGAATCGCAGTGGATCATAGAAGAAACAAAAGGAAGTAAAGGCCTTCAATGAGAAGACAAAATGAAGTTGGAGAGAAAACATTATTAAACAGACAATAGAGGATATTTTGAGTTGTTAGGGTTTCCAAAAGGGAATCTTACGCCTAGGATGAGTATGTTGATCAGAGATATTTTTGGATGGGATTTTTCTACCATTGATGCTGTAGCTTGAAGTACAGACCATTGATTAGCTAGGGTTTTGGAGCTGTATTGGGGATGGTCATAGCTATATATTGTCCCCTTTACATTGTAATACGTTACACAGGGATTCATAGGAATTTTTAGAATAGAGCTGGAACTTGTAATTTATCTCATCATTTAAAATAGAGAGAGAGACCTTTTAGTTTAGAAGTAGAAGGAGGTCACCTGTGTCTGTAATAAGGAACATGTGGAACATATTGCTTCCTTACTGTATCTGTAAAGCTTTGTAAGTTTTCTGTAATTTGATTAATGAAGCTAAGAGTCATTCATACATTGTAAATCATATATGACTGTGTGTTTTGAATACAAATGAATCTAGAATTTTGCATCTATTTTATGAGTGTCTTCTGGCTCTTCTTTGTATTTGAAACAATATCTCCTAAAGCTTGCAATCTTGACTGTAAGTATGTGAAAATACTCAGGGTTTACATTTAAGGTTTAATATGTGGATTTGATCAATTTGTTGAATTACTTGCAAAGTGCATAACAAAACATTTAGATCCTATAGTAAGAATGAAGTTTAGTTTATATTTCTCTAACTTTTCCCAACCCATCTGAAATACTTAGCTTAAAATGCAGAAATTTAAAGGAAATTGTCTTATATTTGAAAAAAACATGAACATCAGAGGTGATAGTAGACAATTTTCATTAAATTTGAAAAGGAAAAGCTTGCAATAATATAAATCATATAGATATTTGTAATACAGTAACAAGTTCATGCAAAAAAGAATGAATAAAATGATGATGTTTGTAATGTTTTGCATAGTTTGAGTCCAGTAAATCATCAAGAAACCCTAAATCACGTAAGGCCCCTTGCATATTATAGCTTCACATCAACCTACTGAATTGTCTCAACAGGTCAAGACCTGACCATATAGAAACTTGGGATTAAGCAAATCTTAATTGATTTCTTCATATCTTTCAAGACAATTAGGTTCATTTTGTGAATTTTAAATTTTGTTATGACTGTGTAAAAATGATCATCAGCAATTTTTAGCACTAGAAGGAGGGCCTGATTAGGGTTAGGGTTGTTCTAAGTAAAACTAGCTCATAACAATGGTAGAGTGACTAGGTCTAGATCCCGTTCAGAAGATATATTTGTGTAATTACCTGATAAAACACAAAGTAAGAGTCCTTTAATTTGGAATCCTAAAATATCACACGCAAGAAGTTCATCTGGAATGCCTCTGGGATCACCTTTTAGCATCCATAGCATTGTTAGTCCCGATAGTTTTTCATTTAGATTTCTAAATCTTGGTTCAGGTACTCCTAGGAATCCTAATCCTCCCAAAAATCCTAATCCTCCAAGAAATCCTAATCCACCAAGAAATCTAGGTATTCCCCAAGGTTCAGGTCAAGCACAAGTACTTGCAATGGCTTACTTTAATGCTAATTCTCCCATAACATTCAATGATTATTATGAGATGCCCAAAAATCCTGAAAAGATATGTCCTAAATATCAATTACATCAGGATCCATAAGATCACATTAGAACATTCAAAGAGGCATGCTTTAGGGCCATGTTAGAACATGAGGATGTTGTGTGTAGATTGTTTCCTTACACCTTCAATGAGTAGACTTCTAACTAGTATGTTAACTTGCCCAATGGTTATATTTCTTCTTGGGCACTTATGAAAAAAACATTTTTGTCTACGTTTAGAGGACCAATAGATCCTTCCACCTTATATCACAAATTGGCTACAATTAAGAGAAGTGAAGGAGAGTTGATTGATAATTTTAATGATAGATTTCAGAAGGCCTATTCTAGGATAGTAGCTCCTTACACAGTAAATGCAGATACATTGCTAGCCATGTATTGTGTTACCTTAGATCCATTAACTGCTATGTTTGTCAAAAGAAAGCCTAACATAGATACAATATCCAAGGCTTACAAGGAGGCAGCCTCAGTAAACCAGGAAATGAGACAAACAACTTATAATCCATTTCCAAATGGAGGAAATCTTGGGATACAAAATCAAACACAACCTTGGAATGGATTCCCTACACATAGTACTCCATTTTTTAATCCAGTTCCTACATACACACCGGTGTATAATCTTGCCCCAATCCAATCCATAGCCCCTTATACTAGTAACACTACCAATAATAATTAGGGTAATGGTCAATCTTTCTTCCAACCTCCTCGAGATACATTTGTGGCAAAGGCACAAGAGGGAAGAGAAGACATCAAAGAGATTACTGCACACTTGAAAAGATTGACTACCGAAGTGACACAACTAAGAAATGAAAATTTCTATGGTAGAAACAACCAAGGATACAGTCAAAACCAAAACCAAAGCTACAGTCAGAACTACAACCCAAACTATAACTAGAATCACAATCAGAATTATAGTCAGGGTCAAAGTTCAAATCAAAATCAAAATTATGGTCAAAATCAAAATCATAATCAAGGACAAGTAGTGCAAAATAGAGGACCTGCTATAGATAACATGGATGGGGGTAACAACAATAGGAACCAAAATCAGCCAAGGCCACCTAAGACATGGAACACAGGGCCAAATAATGGCACTCTAGCTTCTCTATTTGAGAATTTAGATAACCAGGATACATAACAAGTAGCTAGGATTCAAAGGGATGATGTAGCATTGAAGAATTGGTGTAGAATTCATAATACCAGTGCCCATGCTGAACTAGATTGTCCTTAATTCCATTTACCTGCTAGTATTTTCAATGTAGATGTATAGGCTCCCACTTCTAAGTTTCTCATTCCCAAAGGTAATGAAGTAGTGCCCTCAGGATATGACACTGCCTTAGTCTTAGAAACTTTTACCTTTGCAACTGAAGAAGAGGAGGATCAATTGTTAGAGGATGAACCTTATTTTTGTGAAAATCTATATCCTGAATCAACCTTTGTGCTAAATGCATTTCAGTTTCCCTTTGAAAATGAAAATGAAGTGTTACATGAAACAGAAGAGGTACAAGCTTTTCAGCAGTCAAACAAAAATCACACCTACAATTTGAGAAATAACACTAGGCCAGGAGGTCCTTTCACTACTTCCACTCCTAACAATCTCACTACTCCCCCAGATCAAAACTCTAGTAATAACCCTACTATACTAAGAGCTAATCATCAGGCAAATAGTGAAATACTAGCACAAAAGGTCTAAACAAGTAAAATAGAGACAACAGAAACAACGAGGCTGATGAGTTATTTATCTGAAGAGATAAAGAAAATTAAGGTCAGTATACCTTTGTGTGAATTGTTGAGAAGTCCAAGGGTTAGAAATGCTTTTATAGAATCCTTGGATACATCTATGACAACTAAGGTTTCTGCTGATGTGAATATTCCTAGTAGAGGTTCACAACCCAGACAAAAGAGTAGGAAGATTGAACAGCCTTCCAACACTAATGTGGTAATGTACGCAGATAAGAAGGATGTACCTCTTTTCTTGTTAACCATTAGAATGCGTGGAAATAAAATACATAATTGTATGGTAGATTCTAGTGCATCAGCTAATGTAATGCCTTTGGGAATATGCAAAACTTTAGGGCTGACCCCCACCAAATTTGCCAAAGTTGTTACATAATTGGATAAAACTAAGGTTAATGTGATAGGAGAACTGATGCATATTCAGATGCAATTAGCCTCAAACCCTAGGGTGAGTCAAGTCATTAACATTCAGGAAGTAGATATACCTGTGAATTATGGGATGTTGTTGACTAGAGACTGGTCTAAAACATTGAATGGATATATGGCCACTGATTTTTCACATATGTGGTTACCTTGGAGAGGTGTTTCAAATCAGATCAGGATAGAAGCCAAACCCAGGATGAAACACATGATTACAGAATACAATAGGACTAATGACATATTGTATGCTTCTATTGAACCCGGTGTTTATAGGATCACTGACAAGGGAGTACAAATTGAAGAAATCCTGATGTTAAATTTTAGAGAAAAACATGTCAGTAAGGAAACAAAATTATTCATCGAGTCTAATGGCAATTCTTCTGATGAAGAAAATAATGTAATGAATAATTTCGGTTAGGTCATTAGATAGGAAATGGAAGGGTGCATTGAACAAAATTTGCCAGTTCCATGCAAATTACACAAAAGCATGTGTAGAGTTCATGATAAGCCACATTCTGAAGAGAGTTGTGGAATGTGCAAAGATATTATTGAATATCAATACATAAAATGCACAAAAGGAGTAGGAATGCAAGAAGGAAAGGTTAATCCTAGTCATAGAAAGAGATACTTTCATAACAACATAAATGAATCAATTCTAGATTTAGAAAGGGAAACAAAAGACAAAAGTGCCTGCCATTCTAATTTACAAACTAAAAGAATAAATTCACAAGTAAGTCAAAATGAATTGCCTCTGAATGAACGAGGTAGCACCTCCCATGTGACAGAAAAAGAAAAACATGCCAAAGTAAAAGGTCAAAAGAGTAAAGGTGGCATGTGGACACTGAAATGTGACGGATCTAAATCTAAACAGGGGGCAGGTGCAGGTGTAGAACTTATAGATCCTCAGGGTAAGTCATACTTAGCAGCATAAAGGCTACAATTTGCTTGCACTAACAATGTGGCAGAATATGAAGCTTTAATCTATGGACTAGTCATGGCTATTAAGAAAAAGGTAAGAATGATCAGAGTATTTTTAGACTCTGAGTTAGTACTCAAATAGGTAAGGAAATTGTATGCATGCAATTATAAAAAGATGGTTTGCTACAGGCACAGGGTGTGGTATTTGATAGATTCATTTGATGCTTTCAGTATGGAGCATATCCCTAGAGAATTGAACCATAGACTAGATGTATTAGCAGTTGCTGCTGGCTTGTTAGAGCCCTTAACATTGTCAGGTTTAAAAAGATTTGTTGTTGAGTTAGTAAATGTTCCTAGCATACTAGATAATGTTATTCATTTTCAGGTATTTAAAGGGGATCAGCAAATTGTAGATTTTCTAACTTGTAATGAGGTATTTGAGACTCAAATTATTGATGAACAGGAAAGGCCTGATGTGTCTTGGGATGAAGAAGACATAATCAACTTGAAAAGCAACTTATTACCTAAGGGGGTGATTGAGTTAGAACATATTTTTGACTTTGATGGGGTAGTAAGACAAAAGGAGTTGCCCAAAACTGAGGGAGGTGAGTGTAATCCATGTAACCTTGGAACAGAGCAGAGTCCACAAAATGTACTTATTGGAAAGGCTTGCTCTGAAGAATTGAGAAAAGAGATTGTCGATGTTTTAAAAGAGTACAAACATGTCATAGCATGGACGTATGAAGATTTGAAAACATATGACACGTCCATCATAACTCATGTGATACCTTTGAGATTAGAGGTTAAACCGTTTAGGAAGAAACAAAGGCCTGTGAAAGCCATTTTAGAGACTTTGATCTTTGAAGAAGTAAAAAAATTGCTGTCTGCTAGGATAATCTTCCCAGTCAGACATTCAGCCTGGGTAGCTAATTTAGTACCTGTGAGAAAGAAAAATGGAGATTTAGGTTGTGTGTAGATTTTAGAAATTTAAATAAGGCATCTGAAAAAGACAATTATCCTCTGCCTCCCATCGATGAAGTGCTACAAATAGTGAATGGGGCTAAGATGATGTCATTCTTGGATGGTTTCTCAGGGTATAACCAGGTATTAATAGATAGAGAGGATAGATTAAAGACCACTTTCACTTGTAAATGGGGAAATTATGCATACAGAAGAATGCCTTTTGGTCTAATCAATGTAGGTGCCACTTTTCAGCGAGCCATGGACATTGCATTTTATGGATTGTCAGGTAAATGCATTGTAATTTATATGGATGATTTAACTATTTATTCTAAAGATGCATCCACTCATGCTGAAGATCTGAGAAAAGTGCTTAAACGATTTGAAAGTTATGAAATTTCTTTCAACCCTAAGAAATGTTCATTTGGAGTAACTGAAGGAAAGTTGTTGGGGCATGTTATTTCTGAAAATGGGATATCTATTGATCTTGATAGAATAGAAGGAATAAAGAAATTGCAATTACCAAATAGTAGGAAAGAACTAAAGTCATTTTTTGGTAAGATTAACTTTGTCAGGAAGTTTATTACAGGATTTGCGGAAATTGTGCAACCATTGAACGCCATGTTGAAGAAAGATGCAAAGATAGAGTGGACCCCAGTAGCTAAAGATGCATTTGAAGATATTAAGGAGGCCATTTCTGATGCTCCTATGTTGAAAAGTCTAGACTACACAAAGCTATTTTACATTTATTCTTTTACATCTTCACATTCTGTTGCAGCTACTTTGACGGAAAAGGGTGAAGATCATGAAGAGAAACCTATAGCCTTTATGAGTGCACCACTGAAAGATGCACAACTGAGATATCTCAATATAGAAAGACAGGCATTTGCATTGATAAGAGTAGTAAAAAAATTTAGACATTATATCTTACGCAGTCAAGTTAATGCCATAGTACCAGACGCAACTGTGAAGATGCTACTGATGCAAAATGAGCCTAGAGAGAAAAGAGCCAAATGGATCACCACATTGCAAGAGTTTGATATCAAAATTATTCCAATGAAGCTAGTCAGAGGACAACTGTTAGTACAGACCATAGCAAACACAGATCCAAGTTTGATAAAGCAACAATACGTGTTGAATGACGCATCGGGCTAGTATGATGATTTAAACGTTTTTCTAATACCAAGCAAATATCCAAATAAGATGAAAGCTTCTTAGAGGAAAGCTTTAAAGATTAAAGCACATAAATACTTGGTACAAGGAGGTCTTCTATTCAAGAAGAACCATGAAGTAATATACTTGAGATGTTTAAATAGAGCTGAAGTGGATAAGGTGTTGACAGAATTGCATGATAAGTACAAAATCGGCCATGGTTCTCATTTAGCTACAATGCATAAGATATTGAGAGCAGGATACTATTGGCCTGCAATGTTTAAAGATACAAAGAGTCACATTAAAATTTGCCACACCTGTCAAACAACAGCAGATAAGGGAAGGAATCAGGCCAATCCATTATAGCTGGTGATTGAGTCTAGACCATTTGCACAATGGGGCCTAGATTTCATTGGAGTTATAAATCCTCCATCATTTGTAGGACACAAGTTTATATTGACAATGACTAACTACTGTACAAGGTGGACTGAAGCCACATGTTGCAAGTTCTCTACTATTAAGGTAGTCATCAAGTTCCTTGAAGAAAGCATCATAACCAGGTTTGGAACTCCATATTCGCTGGTATGTGACAACAGCCCTGCATTTTCTTCTTTGAAATTTTCTAAATGGGCATTTGAATATGGGATAGTTTTAAAGTTTTCTTCAAATTATTATCCTCAGGGGAATGGGTTAGCTAAGTCTACACACAAAATTTTATTGGATATAATCAAGAAGCCAACTGAAAAGAATCCTAGAGAGTGGAACACATTGTTGAAATATGCGCTATGGGTAGATAGAACTAAAGTTAAGTCAGCCTTAGGCAATGCACCTTATCACTTAGTTTATGGGACTGATCCCATACTTCCAGTGAATTTAAGAATACCAGTCTGGAAGTTTGCTAATGAATACCTAGGCTTTGATGATCATAGAGAAGCCAAAGTAATACAAATGTTACAACTAGATGAGAAAAGAGATCAAGCCATTAAGAAATTTGTCAAACATCAAGCAGTAGTCAAGAGATGGTTTGATAAAAGAGAAAGAGTCAAAATGTTTAGAATATTAGACTTAGTGCCATGCTGAGATAAAGCACATGAAAAGAAAGGAAATCATGGAAAATTTGACAAATTATGGTTATGTCCATTACAGGTCTTAGAAATAATTGGAGACAATACGTTTAGACTCAAGACCTTGACTGGGGAAGATGTGCCATTACCAGTTAATGGCCAACATTTGAAACATTACTTCTAGGCTTGAGGTGAGGGTAGTCAGTTTTTGTGTATCATAGTGTAAGTAATGTACAATTTTGTTTGTTTTTGTTTTGTTTTCTCTTGTTTCTGTTTTGTCCTTTTTGGTTTTTCCTTTTGTTTGTACGGTCTGTTTGTTTTGTTTGCTTTGTTGTTTCCTTAGCATGGATCTTTGTTTTGATTTAGAGTATGCAGGAGTAGACTAACAACCATTGAAAACAATAGGAAATTCAGAACATTCAAGTTAATTATTTGCAATTTATGTATAACTTGTTGTGACTGTCATGAATGTAGAAAGTTATTTTACTTGTTAAATTTTGTATTCAATAATAGTGGGTTGACTATTCAAGGGAGGTTTCTCACAATGACATACCTAAAATCCTTGGGTTTGTTGAACCCACTAGTGTAGATATTAGGTGAAAAATCTAAGGTCACCCTTGCTACCATTACAATTCTCAGCTTGATTCCAGCAAGTGACCACTCCTTGCATCATGAAGTTACGACTGCAATATCTTATGAAATCTCTTTCAAATATCAATAAAATATAAAATACAAAAATAAATAAAATGGACTTTACTAAAAATCTAGGTTAAGCCATCTAAGTAACTCTACCAGGGCTATAGACGCTCGCTGGCAGTGGGGCTCTACTCAGGAGAATTGTAACGATAACCTTGCCGGGGCTATCGACACCTGCTAGAAGCAAGGCTCTATCCTGTTGGCTATGAGAGAATGACATCAACTATGTAGGCTAATATCAGTCACTAGTTTGTTTAACTAATTTTCAAGATGAGGATTATTAATCACATGCACCCACTTAAACTGAAAGGAAAATTCATGCACCTTATTGAATACATTGAGTCTCAAGTTAAATGATGATTTGCAAAAAAGATAGTTGGAGTTATGAATTTATTTCATTCAGTTTTCTTTAATGGTTTTAAATTTTGATTGTTTTGTTTGGTTGCTAGTTGTGATGTTCACAACATGCCCCATTTTACTCCCTAGCAAAATGAGGACCCCTGTTGTGGCTTTTCTTTCATTTTGTTTATGTGGGTCTATTTGGCGGTAAAGGGAAAAAGGGAATGAAAATTGCAAACTTTGTTAAAACTAGAGAAAAAATACATTTCAGTACTAGGCTAGAATATGGGTGAATTCCTTCTCAAAAATGAGCTAGGGTTGCTTTTTGAACCATGTTAAAATTCTTAAGTATTTTGCAAGTTATGAGTCTTTTGGGAAAATGTACAAGGGAAGGGTTTGCTGGTTGCATCTACAAATCAGGTTGCATATACAAGGTCAAAACATACAAGGTTGCTCATATACAATGTCCTTTGTATATCGGGTCCTTATACAAGTCACATACATATAGGGTCTTTTGTATATCACTTTACGTATGCAAAGTTGTTTGTATAATTTTTATACTTGTATGCATTTTGTTAAACATTCTATCTATACATGCAAGTCGAATCTGAAACAGTTCAAAGTTTGAAGGCATAATCATTTAAAGTCCGTTGAATGTATTTTAGGTTTGTATGTTTGGCAAAAGCGAACATACAAATGAAATATACAAGGGAACATACATGCTGCGGAACTGAAATGGCTATGAAATAACATAAAGTCCTTGTATATTTTGTGTCTTGTATGTATGTTGGATACATGCATTTTGATACATACAAGGCAGATTTCTAAGAAGATTTAAATTTGATATAAATAATGCATCGAACTTAATGTCCATCAAAAGATACATTACACTATATGTGTGCCCCAGACCCGACATAGTTAAAAGTTAAAATGTATGTTTAGTTAGGTCCGGCGAATGCATCTTATGTTTCTATGTTCTAACATACAAAGGAAATATACAATGATACATACAAATGGTGGAATCGAAAAGGTTATAAAAAAAGGTTAAGTCCTTGTATGTTTCGCATTGTATGTATTTTTCGATAATATACATTGTAATACATACAAGGCGGAGATGTAATGGCCAGAATCAAAAAGTTATGAAAAGAGGTTAAATCCTTGTATGTATATCGTGCATTGTATGTTTCAGGATATACATTGCTGGATATACATTGAGGGACATACATTGTGGAACCAAAAAGTTTATCAAGGCTGGTTTGGTCATCGTATTTTTTTGTGCTTTGTATATCAAAAACATGCAACGAAATGTACATGCAGCGGACTTGAAACATTATGAAATAAGGATAAATCTTTGTATGTTTGGCACAATGTATGTCTTGATACATACATTGTGATATGTACATGGTGAGCATACAACGTGGAATTCAGAGGAGATTTGAATCTCATATAATCAATGCATCATACTAAATGCATATTGAAAGGTGCATATCGGTGTATACATCATGGATTCCAAATTTGGGTTAAACATGGTCTATAAAAGTGATAGGTCTGCTGGATGTATATGATGGTTTGTATGTTGGAGGATACAAGCGAAACATGCAAGACAAATATACAAGTGCCGAACGCAAGTAGAAAATTGAATACAAAAAATTCTTTGTATATTTTGGGCGCTTGTATGTTGTAATGTACAACGCGATATACAAAAGGGAATTAAGCATGCGATATACAAGGAAAAGGGTGGGAAAGCAAAGCGATAAGATTTTGAAGTTATTTTGGAGCTCGATAGCATGTCTTTGGTCAAGGATGGTTGACTTGACCATTCTTCACATTGTATATGCATTTAGATATGCAATTGCTCACGAATGCTGAAAATTCATAGCCCAATAGATGTGTTTGCACATTTAGAACCTAATTTAATGTAATGTTTATCTTCCTTCTAGTTTATTAAATGATGGTGCTTAATTCTTGACTGTATGTTGCAGAATGAAATAGCTGGAAAATTACAGAGTTGTGTACACAGTGGTGGCGTGTAGGTAAATATAAAGACAGAGCTTTAATGGCGATGACATCACCAGAGTGGCGGATCAGATCACCAAGGAAGCAAAAAAGAGATAAGGAGGGTGATGAGAAGAAATACGCAGGTGAAACTTAATGGCGATGACATCATAGAATGGCGATGGATCACAAAAGAAACAAAAGGAAGTAAAGGCCTTCAATCAGAAGACAAAATGCAGTTGGAGAGAAAACATTATTAAACAGACAATAGAGGATGTTTTGAGCTGTTAGGGTTTCCAAAAGGGCATCTTATGCCTAGGATGAGTATGCTGATCAGAGATATTTTTGGGTGGGATTTTTCCACTGTTGATGCTGTAGCTTGAAGTACAAACCATTGATTAGCTAGGGTTTTGGAGTTGTACTGGGGATGGTCATAGCTATATATTACCCCCTTTACACTGTAATACTTTACACAGAGATTCATAGGAATTTTTAGAATAGAGCTGGAAATTGTAATTTATCTCAGCATTTAAAATAGAGAGACCTTTTAGTTTAGAAGTAGAGGGAGGTCGCATGTGTCTATAATAAGGAATGTGTAGAACATTCTACTTCCTTATTATATCTGTAAAGCTTTGTAAGTTTTCTATAATTTGATTAATGAAGCTAAGAGTCATTCATACATTATAAATCATATATGACTGTGTGTTTTGAATACAAATGAATCTAGAATTTTGCATCTATTTTCTAATTGTCTTCTAGCTCTTCTTTGTATTTGAAACAATATCTCTTAAATATTGCAATCTTGACTGTAAGTCTATGAAAATACTTAGGGCTTACATTTAAGTTTTAATCTGTGGATTTGATCAATTTGTTGCATTACTTGCAAAGTGCTTAATAGAACATTTAGATCCTATAGTAAGAATGAAGTTTAGTTTAGATTTCTCTAACTTTTCCTAACCCATCTAAAATACTTAGCTTAAAACGTAGAAATTTAAAAAAAATTGTCTCATATTTGAAAAAAACATGGACAACAGAGTTGATAGTAGAGAGGTTTCATAATATTTGAAAAGGAAAAGCTTATAATAATATAAATCATACAGAGCTTTGTAATACAGTAACAAGTTCATGCAAAAAAGAATGAATAAAATGATGATATTTGTAATGTTTTGCATAGTTTGAGTCTAGTAAATCATCAAGAAACCCTAAATCACGTAAGGCCCCTTGCATATTATAGCTTCACATCAACCTACTGAATTGTCTCAACAGGTCAAGACCTGACCATACAGAAACTTGGGATTAAGCAAATCTTAATTGATTTCTTCATATCTTTCAAGACAGTTAGGTTCATTTTGTGAATTTTAACTTTTGTTATGACTATGTAAAAATAATCATCAACAGGTCCTCCTTTAGGGCTTCCAAAAACTAGTCAAAATTTTTGGATATGTACCTACAAATGCTTCAATTTTTTAGCCTGTCACCTTCTAAAACATGTTCATTAATCCTACACATACAGAAGAAGAGAAAAAATGTTATGTCTATATAGGAGCTTGCCTCAGTCAAGCCCCCATTTTGGTATTCCTACCTCATAGTTAGCCAAGAATAAATCCATATGTCACATGTGCTTAGAAATCCTAAGTGTAAATAGTAACATGCAAGATCTAATCAATAAATATCAAACCCTAGCCCTATATGAATCAAGAAAATAGAGTGGGATGATGTCAATGATGATTCACTCAAGAGAGTCAATAGCTTCACCTCAAGGATCAAGATTCATGGAAGGCCTATAGAACAAGAAGGTATTGTCACCATACCCTTGGAGGGTACTCAAGACAAACTCTAGTTGGTGGCTCCAACCCTTCTCCCGATCATGCAAAGTATTCTAACCTAGGAGCTCAAGAGATAGAATCAAGATCTCATGTCCTAGCCTTCATTCAAATCTTTCCAAGAGTGAAGTAGACTTCAATTAATCCAAAAACCTACAATAAACAATGGCATATAGAGTGCAATAACAATAGAGCTTGTTCACATCAAAATCATTTCTTAAAAATATTCTCTCAAAATGATTTGATTCACTTACCTTTATACGAGGCTTACAGAAAGAGAGTAATTCAAATCAAAATTATGACATAACATGCCAAAATTGAAATTCAGATTTAGGCTCGGCCTAAGCCACATGAAAGCAAACTTAGATATTAAAATTGTCCACCCGAATCTCAGAAGGACCAGGGCACTTGGGCGCCCTGGGCCCAGGGCCAATTCATTACTTAATTTTTCTTTTAGTGTGGGGCTAACTCTGAACCATCCATCATTTTTTGGGGTTGTGATAGAAGTTTAATTAGGATTATGACATTCTATAAATGATGGTAAAAAGAGCTTTAAGGATAGACCTATAAACAAATAGCTTGGGGCCACTTAGAGGGAGGAGATAAACATAAATTGTGCCTACACACAAGTGTACACAATTTATGATGTTACATTTAGCACCCAATTTAGCGCCATATGACACTACGTGCATATGCAAGATAAAGGATGGAAAAGTAAAACCTTATTGCAAAAGGATGTAAAAAGGATATTATAGAAGATGCAAATCATTGCTGAAGAAGAGGGTGAAGCCCTAAGTTTGTCATCCTACAAACCATAACATTAGTAAGGAAAACTAATCCTGCAACCAACAAACATACACGTTAGTCAAATCTCTAAAGGAGAAAGGTGATGAGAGCCAAATTAGTGGGTAGATATATGCCCCCTATTTCTTCTTGCTACTCCAAGATGTAGAAATAGGGTGGTGATCTTTCCACTTCAACTTTCAAGAGAGAGAGAGAGTTTGATGAATCATGCTCCATTAGGGTCATTCTAGTGAATAACACCAAGAAATGAAGCACAAGACTGTGAAGATGGTGGAACCAAGATTCAAATGTAATGAACGAAACTCAAAGTTTTGTAGGCCAAGTTATTGATGAAGAGATGAAAAGATATCTAGAGAGAAAATGATCTTTCAACCCTAGATAGTAGTTAGGAACCTACCATTTTACTATAAATAGTAAAAACTAGTCCTCATTTTTACAATTTCATTATTATTTTTAGTTGTTAAGTAGGAGGAGCAAGAAGCAGAGCCCAACATGCTGAGTCAAGGGCCAAACCGAGCATTGAGGTTAGAGGAGCTGCATAGTCGATTAGCCTAGGGACTAGACAAGCATAAGGTAGGCATCTAACCCACTTGCAAATCTATTTGTTAAAGTAGATTATTGATTTTTGCAAATTTCAAGGAATAAATGGGCCTTGGGGACACTTTTTAGTGGTCCCAACTGTCATGGTCCTCTTGGGATGCCCTAGACCCTGTAGGATGCCCTGGTCCTTACTAAGCACCCTAGTCCTCCCAAGGCGCCTAGGTCCTCCTTGAGCACCCTAGTCTAGCCAGGGCTCCCAGGTCCTAGGACTAGGCTTTATTTACTTTTGTTGGTTGATGAAGAAATATGTTTGATGAGACTCTAATGTATATCTTGTTTTTCCTACTACAAGATCTCCCAGGTATGCAAGAGAGCATGTTGATGGTTGACTATTCACATTACTGTGTAGTCAATCGAGCACACTATCAGACACAGAGATGGGACATCTGCTAGAGTTTGGACTATGGTGGGTGTATAACATTGTGATGGTCTCAAACCACTTAGAGCTCAATAATAAATTACCATATCATAATGTGCATGTCCCACACAACCTAAGACAACCATAACATATATCATAATACACATGTCCCACATAATCTGGGACAACCATATCATATATCACAAAAACACCTCTGTATAAATTGTCATATGCTAACCCAATATCATATACCACAAAAGGAATTGATCATGAAATCTGATATCCACCCACAGTTCTATAGAGATCCCAACCTTTGATACTAGTATAGAGAAAAGAAGCCATTACCCTTCTATAATTATCAAAAGTGTCTTATCAATCTGCTATCATTTCTCTTTTTTCTAACAAGATGCTGATATTATAAAAATTTAATGAAGGTCTTCTATGTCCCCATAATAATATGTCAATTTTAAAACTATGAACAAAGAAGAAGATTGCTATCTCAAAATCACTATTTTCAAATCCCAAATTTTCATAAATAAATATTTAGTCCAATTATTCATAACCTCTGAAGCTGCTAGAATTTCATATCTAAAATGGATTCCCATAAATAGTGAGCAAGTTACCATCAAATGTCCATCCGCTAGAAACTACCATAACTGAGATACCATAACTGAATCATCATGGATAAATAGACTCTAGAACCATAGGCATTCTTGAATCCATCCTCAACACATAGGTTCCCAACAAGGCATATGAATTGCTAATGAATCCGTAAAGAAGGGGAATAGAGGGGATATGTATCCAATGTGACTATTAGGGGGCTATCTCCCCACCTCACCCCATAATGGGCTACGTTCCAAAGGAGGATCCATGCCTCCTTCAACCCCAAATAAGGGAGGCTCTCAGTTACTAAATTGAGATCGGCTCCCTACATAATAATAACAACACATGTTGATCTCTAATTTGATCCATAAATAAGGGGGAAAGAGGGGATTCTCATCCCTCTTGGGGGTAACATCATGATCAAGTGAAAATACCCCAAGAGAGGATCCACACCTCTCTCAAATCCAAGCACTTGGGAGGCTCTCATCACTCATGGAGAGTCGCTCCCATCACAACCCAATTCCCACAAAAAATGACCTCAACAAAAAGAAGACACAATCTAGCATGTAACTAGATCTATGCAACTACAACAATTTCACAATTGGTAGACATGCATGAATCGTTACTAATGTCCACTATACCCTTCCCTCAAGTTGGATACCTTGTATCACAACAAGGGACATCACACACACAAGTTCACCAGAAACATCACAGAATAAGACATAAAATACACATGCTTGACAGAAATCATTTATTAACACCATAGAAACATATAATCACAAGGATTCATCCATGGATATTTATATGTTGAAAATGATCTACTAGACATTCATTCTAAATAGTAATCAACCAAGAATTACCTCTGCTTACCATAATGAGATCCAAAAGGCTCCAAAGTGTGATAATCCTAGCTCTAATACCTAATGTCATGCCCAAGCTGAAACACTTGAGCATGAACCACAAAACATAGATTAATTCCTTTCTAAAATGCCAATTTTAACACTAGTTTCAAAACAATAAAAACCATATGATTAAATTCCAATTGATATACCATATGCATAACCAAAATTAAATACATTTTTACATTAGACATACATTTTCTATATATAAAAATCAAGATTTAAACATTTCTAATACAATTATACACAACTACAATAAGAGCCCTATGATCATCCATTTGCTTGGAGGTGGGAAAATACTTTCTTAGCACCAGTACCCTACACATGTAATAATCCTAAATTTGCACAACTAAATGTAACCATTAGTCCTGCAAAGTCAAAACATATTAGATATCATTGCACAAGATAGCGAGACTATAGGCCCTAAGGGCCAAACCTAATGTCTCAAGGGCTCATCCATGATGGTGTTGCCTACATACATGCAGTGCAGAGACTTCATAGTTTGGGGTCCCTCAAACTACCCATCATCATGATACCCATCAATCACTTATTTTCTTGAAGAACACACAACTACACATTATTATTTAAATAAGGAAAAATTCGTATGGTATACACATAAAGTATCATGATACCTCATTTTCATTATAACTTATACTCCACAAGAAATTCCCTAGATTAAGTAATCCAATTATACTAATAAGATTAATGAGACAACAATTATTGATCAATAAGGCATCATTCAAATTACATGAAAGATTTAATTCTAGTACCTTTAATCAAGAAGAAACAACCATAAAAAATCTATATCCTAGCTAACACTAACTTGAACTCTATTGGAAAGGATACGACTAAGAAATTCCAATCAAATCCTCATTTAAACATCTAAATTTGGAATGAATCAACACCACTAAGAATGTTACCTATATATTCAACCACAACTTAAACCACTGCACCTCATCCACACTTTTAATTAGAATGGATTTGTAGCAAAGAATAGACATCATTTTCTGATCACTAAGATCCTTAGAGGTGAGGTGAAAGGAAATGATGGATTGTCTACTCCTTAAAGAATCCATCGAGATAGGGAAAGAATTACATTCATCTTCAAGAAGGTAGAGGATAGAACTTAGTCATAATTATGAAGAATAAAAGAATCATATTTGAACATAGAATTTTATTCCATTCTAATAATCAATATTTCAACATATATTGCAATACTGATGTTTACTCATCAACGCATAAGTTAATCATCTTATTATAATTATTTGACTTCAAGATAACTTTGTATGTCATGACTTACCAAATATTCCATTACATAAAATTAAGTCAAACAATATACTATCAAGGAATGGCAATCACAATACTTCTTGTCATTAAATAAACTATAAAATAGACAAATAAGGGATAATAATAGATATGACTAAATCTTCTAAATATGATCAGCTTTCCGGTAGGGTAAATCAATATATTCTCATTATAAACAAAACTATATCTCTAACCTTATAAAATCAATTAACCATCTATCCAAAAATAACAACATAGTTTTTAAATCATTACATTGATAAACTCATAATATCTAACTACAAATACAAAAAAAAAACATTTTACATCAAGAGTCTATAATTAGAGCTATCTAAGACCAATTTTATCATTATAGAGTTTACTAAATTTAATCTTTGACAATATCAAATTCAAACCTTCTATATTAGTATAAAATATAAAAGAGAAGAAAGAAAATCTTATTAAGGCAACATGTTTTTCCTAAATTTCTTCTAAGCTTAATAGAAATAAATCATGATATAACTTCTATGTATGGCATGCATAGTCTCTATTACTTGACAAGTCCTACTATAACTACATATTATTGTTTACAATTAAAGATACAAAAATAGAAAATAAAGATTTGTTTCCCTATCTCTATTATTCTCTATTCCAACTAGTTAACAAAAGTTAAGTCAATAAACTATTTCTTAAATTCTAATGCTTATAATAAAACAAGTGCCTTCACAAAACAAAATCAAAGTTAGTTAAGACATCTAAATAATAATAGATGGAAAAAGGTTTATTCTAAAGTTAAGATACAAATATAAATAAATCAAAGAATTAAAGCTATTGGATAACATTAATTACGGTAATTCTAAATTATCTTTATTTCTAATTCTAATCCTAAATTAAGAGATTCCATCAATAGCATAAAAATATACTTGTGATAGTGCATTAAATAATAAAAGATTTATGACATACTAAAATGAGAAAATATATCCTTCTAATAACAAGTTAAAGTTGTGAATGCAGATTTTGAAACATACAAATAAATGTGAAAGGCAAGTGCTAAGAATAGAATCCATACCTTAAATTGTGACCCTATAGGTACTCTTACACATAGTCTACAAACACCAAGAAAATGCATGTAGTGGGAAGGAATAGTTATTATCCGTGGGTAAGGAATCATTCACAGATTTCAAAATAGAAGATGAAGCACATAATACACATACAGTATCCCCATGACCATGACAATCATACTCACTACTAAGAATAAATGAAAAATTCTTTTCAGATGTAATAAAAGAAATGGTCTAGTAGACATGCATGTAAAATATGAAGCATAGACCTAGTGTGTGAATCACTATAGAATGTCATAAAGGGATGTTATCTATTAGAATGCTCTTATTGCAGGATATGTACAAAATGGATTTGTTGAACTACTTTTAGAATATGATATTAATAGAATTATGTCTAGACATAAAATAGGCAGTTTAAAAGAGCCCCCAGATTGCTTCTAAGATGATAAGATTTGAAAGAATCTATTATGATTTTGTTTTCTATACTTAGGTAAATCTAGATTCTATTGGATTAGCACATCAAGGGAAAGAAATGCTTGCTAAACAAATAAGGATGATGCTCAATAGTCAGGATAAAACTTAGGTTGATTCAATGCAAAAGTATAGATTGACATGCACATACAAATCCATCCAGACTAAGTCTATGGTGAAATAATGTTAAAAGTTAAAACTACAAAAGATTGCACTCCAATATTACACAGAAACAAAAGTGTTAAAACACCCATCAAGATAGAAGGAACATTTTGACCAAGAGGGCACATCAACAAAAATTAATTAGAATTTGCAGATAGAAGGATGAAACAGAGGCAAGATCAATGATGCTACATAGAACAATGGTCGCCTTTATTAAAACAAATGTAACACATATTCTTAATGCAAGCTTTGCCACACTGAAATAAAACTTAACTCCAATATTGTTTCAAAAGGAATAGCTATAAGAGATGTCAATCATTTCCTTTAATTAGAACAGGGAAATTTACCCTGGTGATTATAGGAAATGCTAAAGGAATCTATCCATCTAGGAATAAATTATTATGCACCACAATTTCATCAAAAGGAAAATTTAAATCAGATATGATAGTTGCAAGTTGGTGTAGTCACAGATAGGAGGGTCCACAAAGTGAACAGTCTAGACTGTGCAGAAAGAGTAAACACAACGAAAAAAACTCAAAGATATAATGTAAATGTAGATTCAGTCATTCATTATATCATTGGTTCAAAATACAAACTGGCCAACATCATGTAGGCTTACAATTAGGGCTCACAGTCCCAATTCCTCAATTACAAAATATGCACAAGATGTAGCTTTGAAGCTTCTTCGCAAGGATTTCAAGATATCAACTATCTCTATGTGATTCAAAATCAATGACTACTTTCCTAGGCATCTATTATATGATTAGATATCATCTCTAGAACAAGAGATTACTCTGCATTGGCCAAGGATTGCTACAAACTCCAATGAAAGAGATGTAATGTTTGTACATGGGTAGGTTGGACCTAATCATATAGAACTCCTCCATAGATGAATGGAATAGCATACAGATCTTAGGAAAGGTTGGCCATGGTCCAAACAACATTGAATGATGTGTCATTTAGCTCCACAAGTCATGAAATGCTCTGTAAGTCTTCTCCTTTAGCTGATTGTTTGGGACTGTTAGGATGCTCTATTTTGAGAAAATAGTTGATCTTCTGATAGTGATATCTTTCTGGTACCTAATCAAGATGATCTAAAATTTGGATATGATGTGCATGAATGTGTCTAAGTTCTAAGTCCATCTCTACAAGGTTTGAAATGAAATTGTGGTAGAATGTAGACCAAAATACAGAAACTACTACTGATTGAATTGACTGAATTGAACTAGAAAATGAAAGAAAACAAACTGAAATGCATTTTTTTTTTGGGTTGATACAAGATTGCTCTTGAACCAAAGGTGCTCCTGGATCAAACATCCAGGGTTGTTGAAAAAGTGAGTCCCTCACTTTTCTAGGGCTAGAGGAAAACTAAGATGGTCCACCTCAACCTGAGAAATCCAAGATGAGTCTTCTTCTGATCTGCCTCAACCTGAGAAATCCAAGATATTCTTTGTATTGTCTTCCTCTTGTACTGCGTCCAACTTTTCTATCCAAGATGTCCTCAATCTACTCCGATGCTTGTTGTGGTAACTGCTTCTTCAAGTCTTCTTCAAGAAGGTTGTCACTGAATTCTACTTCATGATACTGATATAGGTCTGCAATGTTGAAAATAGGTGATATACCTAATGTCTCTGGTAACTCAACTTCATATGCATTTCCTAAATCAAACTTCTTGAGTATCCTTCATGGTCCAAGCTTCTTCATCTTCAACTTTTTATATGTTCCAACTTGAAATCTTTCTTTTCTCATATATACCATCACTTCATCACCATGCAAATTCTTTGTCTCCTCTTCTCATCTTCTTTCTCCTTATACTTACTATTCATCTCCTCCAAATGCTTCTTAACCTGATTATGTATTGTCTCTATGTGTCCTACAAATTCTTCTTCTTTTGCACTCCTCTTATCTTTCATACTGATGTCTCTCAACTCTGCTACTCCTCTAGGGTTACTTCCTATCATAATCTCAAATGGTGTTCTTCTGGTACTCTTATTCACTAAATTATTGTATGCAAACTTTGCTTGTGATAGAATCAAATACCAACTTCCTACATTCTCTCCAACCAAACATCTCAACAAGTTTCCCAAACTCTTATTTACTACCCTTGTCTGTCCATTAGTCTATGGATGAAATGTTGAACTAAACTTCAAATCTGTCTTCATCTTCTTCCAAAGTGTCTTCCAAAAGTAACCAAGAAATCTTGTATCTCTTTCTAAAATTATACTCTTAGGTAATCCATGCAATCTCACAATCTCTTTGAAAAATTGGTTAGCTACATGCACTGCATCATTTGTCTTCTTACAAGGTATGAAATGTGCCATATTTGAAAATTTGTCCACCACTACAAATGTTGAATCATGTCCTGTCTGTGTCTTTAGAAATCCCATTATGAAATCCATGCTTATGTCTTCCCAAGGTCTCTCTGGTACTGTCAAAGATTTGTACAAACTAGTATTTTGACTACTCCCTTTTGCAGCTTGACAAACTCTACAACTCTGCACAAATTTCCTTATATCCTTATGTATTTGAGGCCAAAAGTAATTTTCACTTACCAAAGACATTGTCTTATCAATGTCAAAATGTTCTGCTAATCCACCACTATGTTTCTCCTTGATCAAACTATCTCTGATCTCCTAGGTATACATAACTAGTTTCCTTTGAACAATATGTCTTCTTGAATGAAATAGTCCAACCACTTACTCCTATCTATCACAATAGGTTCCTTACATGCTTTCCAATGTTCTACAAAATTAAGATCTTCCTCATACATGTTCTTCAACTCCTCAAAACCTAACACTTCAACTCTCACCTTTGTCAGCAAGTTCCTTCTCCTACTCAGTGCATCTGCAACTTTGTTTGATTTTCCACTCCTATGCTTCAACAAAAAAGTATAACTCTACATGTATGATGCAGAGCGCACAAAGAAATAGAAACTTTATTAAATTTTGAACCTTTAGTGGGAGTCCTACTTCTATCTCAGTGATCTGCCCTTAGTCTTTTGTTATCAGCTAAACTTACCCCGTCAACCACTTTGAAACTTATATCTCCAATAGCATAACTCTTCCCAAAAAGTGATCTACGTTTCTTGCCTATCGGCAAGAAAAAAGCCATCGGCTTCATTAGAATCTATCTCGCCGATACACCGATCACTCTGATGACACTTCCGAACCACACTCATTAGCAAGACTTCATTTATTCTCGTGTTTCGTTGTTCTATTGCCAGTGTTCTTGTTCCTCTTAATTTTACTCATTTAGACTCTACTTATCTTATCTTTTACTTCTAGCTCTTTTAGTTTTAATTTTTCATCATCTTGATTTTTTGTTGTTTGAGTCATCTTTTGTTTGTTTCACTTGGGTTTGATTAATTTTCTTTTATCCAGCAATTTCTTTATTGCATTTACTCTTTAGTTGAAACATTGTTGTACATTTTCTCTTTCTTTCCTTATTTAAACATATTGATATGATCTTAACATCTCATTTTTTATGTTTATTATTTTATTTACATTTTATTTCTTTTTTTCATTCTTGGTTGACTTGGACTTCTTTGACTCCTTTGGTTCCCATGTTACATCCCCCATTATTTAGCATACTTGTTCTGCAAATCATCTCACTTTTCTCTTCTCTTCTCCTGATGATGGATCATTGAGTATGATCTGAAATTTTGAGACAAAATAATATGCACACAGTCAAATCCTGAAGCACTTGTTCACTATTTCATTATGAACTGTGGAAATCTGATGTCTATCAAAGACTTACTTTGTCAGTGGGATCTTTTACCCTCCTTCTGATGCGCTGATGTATCAACTTAGTATATGCTTGGTGTGACTTGCTATTACGGGTGGACTAAAGTTTCTTTACCCTGATTTCACCGTTTGTATTCAACGAAAGATACATTCTCAACATGCTTTTTTGATATGCATTCGCAATGTACATTCAATGAAATGATACGAAACTTACACTGATGCACTGATGGACTAACCCATTGGTAACACTTCTCTCTTATCACCCCGATATGCCATGATTAGCAAGATCACCATTGTTGGCTCAACATCACGTTATCTACCCGATGGTGTTGTCACTCCAATATAACTCGCAAACATCAAACAACTTATACAAAAATAACAAAAACTCAACAGAACAGAAAATGATCTACTCCTAAGGAAGTCATTCCACTGATTTCAAAGAAATCTCAACTAATGGAATGCTTCCGATCTACATTTTGTGCAATAGAACCTTACTTAGATATACATGACAAAACAAAAATTCTTATTCCTTAGAAAATACACATACAAATCGATTCTCCCTCTGTGTTTGTTCTGCTCACTCTCTCATTTCTTAACGAACACAGACCAACTATATAGACTCATTTTGGTAGTTACATACGATGGAAGGTGAATAGCCCTACAACCACTTCTGCCATTTAATTACACCCATTCAATTTGGTTACAATCTTTCATGACATGTATATAGACTCAATATTATGCTGTTACTCAGCCAAGTATGATTCAATATGGTGCTAAGTCCTTAGAAACATGACACTTTGGACAGAACAAAGCATGCATGGAATCCTCCTGATTCTTAGGTCTCGAGGTGCTCCTGCACCATACAACCAACCAACAAAGATTTCCAAGTCCCTTGGAAATGTACTTGCAAAACAAAACTACCTTTTCTTGCATCTCTGTTTGGCTTCATCTTTCACTCTGTCTCTTTAGCTTTAGGTTTCAAATCCTGACATAAATGGAATAGTGACCAACCAACCAACAATGGCAAACTACCATCAACATTTTAGAGCATCGTCAGGCTCCTTCTACTCCTAACAATGGAGTACTCTCAGACTGATCAAAGCTTTAGTGACTACAACACAATGCTCAATTAGATGTCCATCCTACAGGCTACTACAGACCCATTCCTCTCGTCCAACAATAGATCCTGGAGATGCACTACCACTCTCTCTCGCAGTGGCCTCACTCTACACCATCTTCTAGCCAAATCTCTATTGGTGAATGGTCTTGACAGACCTCGTCATTGTCTATCCACACACTACAGGAATCCTATTCCTCCTTGCAACTAGATGGCATAAGCATCTACAACAGTCTAGCAACTATTGTCAGCCTTCAAAATACTTTCCATGATCTCTATTTTCAAAATGGTCACCAACCAAACATGTTTACGTCAACTCTTCAGTTTTCCTTCAACTCTTCACCTGACTTCTTAGTGACAGATTTCAAATACACAACTGCCTAGACCTTTTGCTAGCTTTGATACCAATTTGATGTAGAGTGCATAGAGAAACAAAAACTTTATTAAATTTTGAACCTTTGGTGGGAGTCCTACTTCTATCTCAGTGATCTGCCCTTAGCCTTTTGTTATCGGCCAAACTTACCTCGTCGGCCACTTTGAAACATATCTCCCCAATAGCATAACTCTTCCCGAAGAGTGATCTACGTTTCTTGCCTATCAGTAAGAAAAATGCTATTGGCTTCATTAGAATCTATCTCACCGATACACTGATCACTCTGATGACACTTCTGAACCACACTCATCGACAAGACTTACTTCATCGGTAGGATCTTTTACCCTCCTTCTGATGCGCCAATGTATCAACTTAGTATATGATTGGTGTGACTTGCTATTACCAGTGGACTAAATTTTCTTTACCCTAATTTCACCATTACGATTGGTCACCGTTTGTATTCGACGAAAGATACATTCTCAACATGCTTTTGCAATATGCATTCGCAATGTACATTCAGTGAAATGATATGAAATTTACACTGATGCACTAATGGACTAACCCATCAGTAACACTTCTCTCTTATCATCCTGATATGCCACGATCGGCAAGATCACCACTATCAGCTCAACATCATGTTATCTACCTGATGGTGTTGTCACTCAGATATAACTTGCAAACATTGAACAACTGATACAGAAACAACAAAAACTCAACAGAATAGAAAATGATCTACTCCTAAGGAAGTCATTCCACTGATTTCAAAGAAATCTTAACTAGTGGAATGCTTCTGATCTACATTTTGTGCAACAAAACCTTACTCAGATATACACGATAGAACAAAAATTCTTATTCCTCAGAAAATACACATACAAATCGATTCTCCCTCTATGTTTGTTCTCCTCACTCTCTCATTTCTTAATGAACATAGACTGACTATATAGACTTATGTTGGTAGTTACATACGATGGAAGGTGAATCACCCTACAACCACTTCTGCCATTTAGTTACACCCGTTCAATTTGGTTACAATCTTTCATGACACATATACAGACTCAATATTATGCTGTTACTCGGCCAAGTATGATTCAATATGGCGCTAAGGCCTACAAAGCATGCATGGAATCCTCTTGATTCTTAGGTCTCGAGGTGCTCCTGCACCAATGTACTCTACCCATCTCATATGTCTCTGATTCAACTTTCCTTGAGTATTCAAATATTGCAAAGCTTGATGATCTGTATACAACACAAAATCTTTAGGCAACAAGTAATGTCTCCACTTCTGTAAGGCTTGAATTATGGCATAGAACTCTTGATCATAAATTGAATATCTTCTCCTTGCATCATTCAACTTCTCACTGAAATATGCTACAAGTCTACCTTCTTAACTTAACACTGATCCAATTGCATTTCCACTTGCATCACATTAGTACACTTATTCACTATCTCCTTAGTAGGTTGAATAATTCTATTAATGATGATTTAATTAACATTGTTTTTACTTTGATTAAGCTCAAAATCCATCTCCAAAGGATTTAATGTGAGAGACCTTTCTTCATCCACCAATACTTCATCTTTTGAAGGGAGAGCATTAGAACGAAGGGAAGGTAAAATGTTGTTAAGAGATTTTTTGATGATTTTATCTTTAGTGATGTCTAAGGGGTTTGAACATGCAACCAAAGGAGAACTATTCACAGTGTTCACATCCTTAATGATGTCCAAAGTACTTGAACATTCAGCCAAAGAAGGAAGATCGAGGGTCTTCACTTCCTTAGTGATATCCAAGATGCTTAAATATTCAACTAAATGAGGAATAGGATAACTCACAGAATCATCATCATCATTATATACTTTAGATAGTAGGCCCAAGGCATTATCATGATTTATAGTAATAACAGAAGAAGAACTTACATGATCATCTTTCTCATGAGTATTCATGGAGATGAATTTGGTTAAATCTTTTAATATCAAAGGATATGCACCCATGAGTATTGTGAAGCTATCAAAATCATGTATATAACAAAGTAATTTGAGAACACTTAGAAACATCAATATCATTTATGGATGCTATGTGTTCTAAATTTAGTGAATTTAGAGAATTTTCAAAATCTAGGATATACTCATGCAAAGATTTCAAAGAGGAAAAACATGAAGATGCCATCATGAAATGTCTTGGAACAACAATGTACAATTAGATCTATTCATTTATCCAATATCACCAATATGAGAGACTTTTATACACCAAGACACTAGTTTGAGGAAATCAGGTTTTTGAAGCTTTTTTTCAAAGCTCAAAAACACACTAGTGTCACTACAAACAAATTGATTATGATGTTAAAGTTGCTGTACAAGAAGGCAATATAGACAACTTTAAGATTTCTTGCAAAGGAATGCAAAAGAAATGTCAAATTTCTTATGTTGAAATACACAATGTGAAATTACAAACATATGAATTTTTAAACCAAGTATATGAAATGATGAAAAATTTTCAAATGAACAATGAAAGTATGCTACAAATTAATGCAATATCTAATTTGAACAATCAATAAGATGAAAATGTTGAAGCTACAGGTTCACCAAAATGTTAAGTATGAAAAAGGAGAATGATAACCACTAGAATGCACTTTAGATCAAACCCTCTTTCACAATAACATTCAAGGAAAAGACTGAGCCAAATCACTACCAAATGGAGGTTGACTTAGCTATAGATCTTGTACTCGAGTGTTATAGAAAGATTAGATTCAATCAAGTCCTTTTTAACAAAACCCTAGGTGAATAATGCACTAAACTCTAGTTGCATGAAGATATGATTATAACAGAAGATGTACATCAAATCTCTAGAAACAAAATGTACAAGGAGGATAAAAAAGATAATAGAGCCTATGTCCTTGAAGTAGACATGTTGGAGGATTATTTTGAGAGAAACCAAGTCATTAAAGGTTGAATCTTCATAAATTGTAAAATGGAGAAATGCTGTAGCAACTACCCTTATGCCAGATTTGAAGTCTGTTGGGGAAGAAAGACTAGGGTGCCAGCACCCAAGTCCTGCACAAAGGAATATTCCTAGACTTCTGTCAGATCCCAAAAGCTTGATCCTTGCTTAGTCTTCTTATATCTTCATATTTCCTGGATCTCACACCTATAACCTATCATGTGATGAAATCCTTAGGAGGATGAAGGATCTTCAACTTATAAGGAGAGATCGATGATAACTTCAAACCTACAATGACACACACAAGGGCAATATAAATCTTCTCTAGAATCACAATGAATGTTGTGAATATTATTTATGCCAATGCTTCAAGTTGGCTATCTTTATCTAGGTTCATAGTGAATTCAAAAATACACTTGTATATACTTTCCTGCTAACATTTTTTAAATTAAACCAAAAGATCTGACAAGGATAAACCTCTAAAGAGGTGTTATGTCAACATACATTTGAATTTTCCCCAACCAATCAGGAGAGAATTAGGCAGTGGCACCCAAGTCTTAGGGCTCCTTTTAGGTCCAGGATAAGGTAAAATTGTTGTCGATGAGGATTGCATTCTTATGCAAACCTGTGACACTCTGCAATCCTTCGAAACATGGGGACAAACTCAGGCTGTGGGTGACCTATAATGAGTTTGAACCTCTAGATTATGGGTTGATTCCCTTAAAAATATTCTATTGGAATGTATGATTTTCTGTTTTGGAAAATGGTAAGAAGGAAACTATAACGAAATAAAACTAGAATATTTGGTGATGCTCCTATTAAGGATTGAAAAATTGCAATCTGGTTCACAATAGAATTCATAAATCTAACTCACACAATCCAATCTGGGCATAAATATCACAAAAGTATTTCTAAGGAAGGCTGTAAAAATAAATTCTTTATGAAGGAAAAGGTTTTTCACAACAATGAAAGAACTATTTTTGGTAACACAACCTAAGACCTGTAATACTTTATGCTTAACACCTCAAGTAAGAGAGATAATAATTTTAAAGGTTTTGATAATTAAACATAGTAAAACTTCATCAAATCACTTCATACAATTAGCATCAAATGGAAAGGTAACTACTTGATTCTAAAAAGTAAAGGAAATATTGTAAGAGAGACAAAAATGGAACTTGTAACCTGCTGATCTCTATAAAACTATCAAAAATGAGCTACAAAACCTTCTTCTATCTCAAAGTGTATAAGAGTAAAAAGGCAAGAACTAGAAAAAATAAGTTTTTATTTACAATATATAGCTTACTCTCACTAAGAGGCATGTAGAAAATGAACTATAGCTAGCTACCTCTAAAAATAAGTCCTCCAAAGTGATCCACAAGCAAACTCAAAAATCCCCAAAAATAAGGGCTCAAACTACCACAAATTGAACAAAAATAGCTCCAATTTGGTCTTCTCCATATGCTTGACCAAGAAGTTGACCAAAATCCCTCAAATCACTCCTCAAATCATGCAAAAATCCCCTAGATGACCTAGTTAACTCAACTTATCAATTTGCATGATTTTACTTTTACAAAATTGATTGTGAGTAAATAATAAAGTAATTAAAATAATTACTCTATTATTGGTTACAACTTGTACTACTTTTGATTTTGTAATCTGTGAAAAATAATAATGTAATTTGAAGAATATTACTTCATTATTTATTTACAATCGATTTATTTGTAAAATCATACATGAAAAGAAAAATAAAATCTCCTTATCTCTCCAAATACACATGCCTAATTTGCATGATTTGAGAAAAAGTAGGACTTTAGAGAAAATAAAATTCCCTTATAGCCCCTTTGTGAGGTGTTATCAATTAGATATGCACCCTATGCTAAGCTTATAGAAGACTTAGCTATCTGTTGACACTTGGAAACACTCTCAGGATGTGGGTTTCCTATAGCGAGAGTGAATCTCTAGAGTGAGTTGGTTCTTCTTATTATTTTTCTAAACTATTGACTTGTCTAAGAAAAGGGGTGAGGAATAACTGAAATAAAATTCTATTTTATCTAAAGATGATCTAAAAATCTAAAAGTTTACCCACAAATAACTCTCAAGCCTGTAACCTTCTCAGTTTCTCCTAAGTCCAGCAATCCAAAAGTACTTTGTATGAAGGTTTAATTAAAACACAACAAACAACCTAGATTAGATGGGCAATAGATACACAAATTTCAATAACATTGAGACATAATCAAAGGATTAGACATCATAATCATAGTGAAATCATCAAATCATAGTTATAAAAGAGGCAACAAATGTGAAATAGGAATGCTTTGATGTATTGAACTAAAAGGGGTACATCTAACTCTGAAAAATATGAGCCAAGATCAATTTACAAACTCTCTGCCTATACTCAAGAGAGAAGAAACAAAGATATCAACTTCAAAAAAACTAAGTCTTTCTCCCCTATTTATAACTCCAAAAATCTCCCAAGGAAAAAGCTGAGATATCTTCCTAGAATAGCAAATTCGATCAATTTTCGAGTTCCACTAAAAAGCCAAAAATAAATCTTTTAAATCACCTCCAATCTATATATGAAAGATTCCAAAATTTTCCTCAAGGTAGACCTCACCAAAATATGCTTTAAAACAAGCTTTATTTGCTCAATAAAAGATCAGTTTTTTTTTATTGTCCTCATCTCCCTCAAAATAAAGAAAATCCAAAAAAATATATTTAGTTTTCTTTAATAGTTTTAACTGCATAAAATGATGAAATATTAAAAGCAATTTATAAAGAACATTGCTTTAATATGTGTCCTACAACAGGTCATGCAACTTTTCCTTCTGCTTTTCCTAATCTTACCTCTTTTAATTTTCTTTTACAAAATAATAATACAAGGCTTATTTATGTCCATATCTTCCCAAAAGAAAGCAAAATAAAAAAAGAAAGATATCATTTCCTTTACTTTGTTTTAACTGCATAAATAATGAATATTTATAAGCAATTTATAGGATATTGCTTTGAATATCATTTTACAATATTTTTTTGCAGCTTCATATTTGGAAAAGAAAGAGGGTCCGCCATTGTGAAGATTATTCAAAAATGACAAACTGGGTTGGTGAGAAATTTAAAGGGTTCTTGCGGTCTATTCTCGTCTCATTTATGTACAAAAATATCAAAAACCTAGGTCATAGTTTTTGAGATATTATTAAAACACGTGACTCTATCTTCATTTTGCTCTGTATTGTGCTTCTAACTATTCCTAAAAAATTGTTAACTGGGTTGGTGAGAAATTTAAAGGGTTTTTGCACCTTATTGTCATCTGATTAATATTAAAAAATCCTAGAAACTTAGATCATATATTTTGAGATACGATCTAACACATGACATATGTCTTTATTTTGCAGGGTCTTTATGTGACACTGCATCTCTTTCAGACTCTTTCCACAATCCTCTTAAAACTTGGGGGTAGTATGCTAGGCTCAACCATTGTAGGAGCCCATTTTACTCCACATGCTAATTTGTCTTCAATCAATTACATGACTTATTCTATACCTGCACATGAAACAAATAGATTAGAATAAAACCTTGAAATTCCATGATTGTTTCTTTCTCAGCTCTTCTTGCATGTGGATGATGTTCATTGATCAATGCATTATAAACAAAGTGTTATTCCTCTTCTAATAGGATATAGAGATCTAATAACCCTAGATCTAATAGGACCTTCCCACATTTTTGCAGGTTTATGTTGAGATCAAGAGTAGGAAAAAAAGACAACTTCAAAGATTGAAGACCTTCAAGCCAATGATGTCTATGACCTTCTCTTTCTTATCCTAAACAACACTACAATTATCACTAAAACACAATAACTATGCAAATAACTTATAACAGAAGAATGTTAACCTTCACTCTAAAAATGAATTTGTTGCATCAACTCTGCCAATTTTGAGCTTTGGTGAAAAAATGGTAACATGAGGAAAAATATATCCACTTGCATGTCAATATGCCTGAAAGAAAAATATACCCTTATCTCTCCAAATAAATTATCAAAAATGTATAAAACACTTAGTCATAAACAAGAAACCCTTATGACTCCACATACACCAAGGAGAAAATAAATAGCCCTCTCTACCTTATCACTCCATTTACAATGCATATCTAAATCAATACAATATCACCTTATAGCTCCCATTACAACTGCCTTCATGCAAAAACATACCGCGACATTATCTGCCACCTTGTAAACTCAATTTTGTCTTCATGCATTTCTACTTTGACCATTTTGTAGTCAATCACCTCACCTTATACAAATACTACAAGAAGACCTTTGACCATGTAATAGTTTTGAATATCCTCGACCATGTGAAAGTCAACCATCATTTGATTTCAAACAATATGCAACATATATATTCTATCAGCCCTTCCTAACCATGATTTCTAGGAGATCCTATGATTTAAAGTTTTGACCCCTGTCAGCATTTAGATATGGCAATGATTTACGTTTTTACAAAGTGAAAAATTTCAATGAAGAAAAAAAACTTCGAATAAAAAGGGTTAGAAACCCTAATCATTTGGTCATTTTCACTTGTTCTTCTCCTCCGACCACTACTCTGAAACTCTCCATGGCACTTAGGGTTTTAAGGTTATTTGAGCCTCTCTCTGGCTTCTCTGAGCTCAAACTCCATGATTTTCTTGCATTTTTCAGAGTGAAATGAGGTGGCAGATAAATGGTAAGCATGGCATCTTTGTATTTCAATTGGCATTATCTCTATTTCTGTGGCTTCTTTAACAATGACCATGGCCATCACTAGTTTCATCTTCTATATTCTTTTCTTGACAATATTCTTTCTTTCTGTGTCAAAATCTTCTTGTAAAATGTGAGAAAATTTGAGAAAAAGAAGAGAAAGACCTACAGGAAGTCACTGCCATTACATTCTTCCTCATTTCCTTCGAAGGTAATTCTCTTGCTCTCTAAGCTATAGATACTGGAAACACATGTCTTCCTCCCTCTTCAATTGCTCTGTAAAAGATGATGAAGGGAATCATACCTGTAGCAAGGGTTTTGACTGTAATGATGATATCTTCCTTCTTCAGGCATGACCATGATAAAAGATATATTGTATCTTCATTTTCTTCATGTAACTACAAACAATGTGTTAGGGTTTCACAAAAATCCCATATGAGTATCTCAAAAAACCACTCTTTTAGGCACAGCTATGACATACAAATCATTCTCTGTAACTTTTTCTTTTCACTATGTTCATGAAAATGGAAACTAGGGTTTCATTCAGAAAATGAGGGTTTCAAAATTTGAACAACTGGATGTCCATTCAAGCACAAAACCCTATCTTCTTGTCACGACCATGCTATGAAAACCTTTATGTAACTCTCTTTTTACTCTCTGCATGAAAATGGGCTAGGGTTTCAAACCCTCTTCAAGTATTTGCATTTTAAAAGGCTCCATTGCAACATTCGTGATACTTACTATCTTTCATTATGGCATATGACTGTAATTCTCTAAATCTGAAGCTTCTTTGATTGTATTTGAACATTCTTAGTAATAAAATATGCTACTTCTGCAATTCTGAGCACCAATAACATTCTTTTTCTGTGAAGAGATATTATGAATCTTCTTCTGAGCAAGGAATTTTGACTTGACATTCACTTGTCATTAGTTGGTTAACTGTTAAATTCTCTTCATTATGCTCCTCCTTCACATTTATCTTGGCATTTTGGTCCTCCTATAGATACATCCATCATTGATCCTTTCTGTCTTTCATTATGGCATATGACTGCCATAACTGTATCAATCAGAAGTCATGAGCACAACTTGTATCTGTTTTAGCAGTATCAATGAAGCATCATATATTGGCTTGTAATTGATCCTCTACTATTTCACTTCCATCATTTTATTAGTTAGTAGCTATGAAGTATGAATAAAAAATACTTGACTATAACCAGTCAGAGGTATTACTATAGCATCATTTGATTTCTCGTGTGTATCAGATACCTATAGATACATTTATCATTCTGTCAGAGAAATAATGATAATACTTGATGATTCCCTAAAACTGTATCAGTCATTTGATCTTTTCTTGATGTATCTTCTTCAATAATGTCTGTCAGATGCTCTTCATGATAAACCTTGTTTTATTCTGTCTTTCTAGAGGCATGTACTGTATCATTTGTCTCAGTTGTACCTGATCTTTATGAACACCTGTATCTAATCATTTTACTTACGCCTTTGATTATAATCAGATGATGCTTTTCATATTTGTATCCTATAACTCATGTAAATGATACAAAAATATATCTCCTGTAAGCATTATTTTGTAGCTTAATCTTTATCTAGTAACAATGTAAACACTTATATGACTGATAAAGTCAATGACATACATAAGTGTGACCTGAGACTTGTCTCCAACTGTTGTATGAAAAATGATGGCTCTTGTAGCCTGTTCTTTCTATTTGATATGCAATTGAGACTTGATTAGCATATGTGTCTTGTTGTCCTTGATTGTTCTTTCATAAGTCTTCTATTAATCTCATTTTCATATTTCTATCATTTTGTAGGTCTAATTTTGTGAAATATGACATGAAATATTACAGCAATAAAGTATTCTGATAATGATATGAACAAGAGGAATACCTTTCATGACTGCATTTCTGATTTATGCATTTTGTCAAATTGACTCAGGCATTCTGAACTTATCTGATTTGTTTTAATCAACTGTAATAAATGTCATGATGACATACTTTCTCTGTAAGTTGATTAATGATGCATAATGAACTTTGAATGATGCATCTTGTCTTTTTCTGATATTTCTTTTCAAATGAATAAAAAGGAAACATGCTGGGCTCAACCCTTGTGGAAGCCACATTTTCTCTACATGTTTATTTGTCTTCAAATCAGCAACATTACTTTTTATATACTTGCACAGTGAACAAACAAGTTAGAATGAAAAATATACCTGATGGTATTGATTGATCTTTATGATATCTCACTTGTAGCACATGTCTGATTTTATCTTTCATATGAAATGAATGATGTGACAAGTTGATACATCTGCATGATAAAGTATATGATAACTTTAAACATATAGAGCTCTTACGGGTCTTTCCCCAATTTTTTATAGGTTCAACTGATGATAGGAGTTGAAGATGAAGACTGAAGATCAACATCAACAAAACAACCTTCTTGCTCAGGCAATGATGGATGTTTAATTTTATCATGTGTTCCTTATTTCTTTTATCATCAGATGTATAGCTTGCATGTCCGCATTGCTTAGTCTAGTTACTCCCATGGCTTTTGTGGGACACATTTGAACACTTCTTTTAAACATGATCAATTAATTTATCTTATGCACTTGATGTATGTGTATTTCTTTTTCAATCAATGCATAGGATAAAGTAATAGATAGTGAATTGTATGTTCCAAATATGACATGAAATAATCAATTCAAATAAATTTCTTTCTTTCTTTCCTTTAAATATGATCAAGCGAATAATCAATTTGACTTATGACTCTTGAAAGATAACACTATGTTAGATCAACTGTATTTCTTGAATGATTGATACCTTGACAACCTGATTCTCTTGTCATGATGATTCATTAGTCCTGATTGGACTGATGGGTTATCCTACCAATTGAATTCCATCTCTACTTTATCAAGACATCAATTGTTCATTAAATGCATAACTTCAAAGTTTTCTTTTATTCCTTCTGAAACAACTACAATTAGGTCTAACTAAATTTAGTGTGAACAAAATTTAGTAACATTTATGGTGACCTCTCATGGGTGTTTGCCTACTAAATAGCTTAGAACTAGTAGACTTTGCAATTCCATTGGGCATAGAGTCTTTTCAAGCCTAAACCTTGAAAAATTCTGCAATTCAAAATTGACTGAAACACAACAGTAGCAAGAAAACTAAAAATTGAAATAAACTGACTTGCATAAAACAAAGCCAGAAACATGTGCAAAAACACTTCTTCAAAAACAAAACAATAATTGAACTAAATGTGCAAAAGCACTTATTTGCAGCATAAGATTGCATCTCTAATAGTATAACTTGAGGTGAATCCCATTAATTGGGATTGGCAACACCTTCCATCTAACTTAGTAAGCTGGAATGCATTGTGTTGCTTGCATCCTGTTATTATGTATGGTCCATCCCACATTGCATCAAACTTTGTATGCTGACCAGGTCTACTCTTTAACTCATTCCATTTGAAAACAAGATCTCCTTCCTTAAAGACTCTTGGAACTGCTCTTTTATCAAATGCCCTTTTAATTTGGGCCTAGTGTATTTCCAATGTTTTCAAGGCCTCTTCTGACTTCTTCAAGTTCTATCAGTTGTGCAAGACTGACCTCCATTGGTTGTTCTTCAAGTAACTCTAGCTCTCTGATGTAACTAAGAGTTGGTAACTCCACTAATATTTGTAACTTGGCTTCTTTTCCATATGTAAGAACATAGGGTGAATTACCTATTGCTCTTTTAGGTGTAATTCTATCAGCCCATAAGGCTAGCCTTAACTTATCATGCCAAGACCTTTGATTTTCATCAATTGTTTTCTTTATGATTTTAATCAGATTTTCATTAGTTGATTCAACCTGTCCATTACCTTGAGGGTAATAATTTGATGAAGCATTTAGAAATATGTTATTTTTGACTGACCAATCAGATACTCTTAATCCAATAAATGCTAAAGCATTATCTAAAATAATAGAGTCATGAGTACTAAACCTGGACACTAGATCTTGATAAAAAATTAGGATTGATGTTTCATTAGCTTCCTTCAAGGCAACTACCTTAGTCCATTTAGTGAAATAATCAGTAGCAGTCAAAATCCACTGGTGTCCTTGGCTTAAAGGTGGATTAATAGGACCAATGAAGTCCAATCTCCACTTGCCAAATGGTTGCTCCACATGAATTAATGTAAGGGCATGGATGCAAGTCTCTGTTTGCCTACAAAAATTGAACACTTTAAACATTTATTTACCCATTCATGAGCATCTTTAAACATGTCAGGCCAATAGTAACTAGCTCTCATAATTTTTAGAGATGTTGTTCTAGCTGTAAAATGACCTCCAGAAGGTCCATCATGAAATTCCTCTAGAATCTCTTGGATTTGATCTGGCTGTACACACCTCAATAAAACATTGTTAAAGTCTCTTTTATACAGAATCCCATCAATTACAACATAGGGAATTACCTGCAATCTGTAATATCTTCTATTAAATCTGTCTAGGCCTTGGGGGAAATCACTAGTGTGTAGATAATGGATCATATCATGCACCCAACTTGTAGGGGAATCTAGGACAACAACTATTTTATCATTTTGAAGCACTATCTTAGCTTCTCCTTCAAGTTCCTTGTCGTATTTTTCATTTTCTACAAGTTGTTGACACAGTCCTTTGCCTCAGACCATCTTTGTGACTTTAATTTGGATGTCATACTCCATAACCTTTGTTATCCACCCTGCTCTCTTATCACTTAAATCCTTACTAAGCAGTAATTCTTTCACTGTATGATGGGCAACCATTAACTGAATTCTATTATTTGAAAGGACATGTTTAAACTTCTTTAGGCTCCTGATAACAACCAATACATAGTTTTCAACAAAAGAATATCTTACCTCATAGTCATGTAGAACTTGGCTAAAAAATGCCACAAGTTGTTCCATTCCTTCATCATTCTACTAACAAAGCATAGCTGATATAGTATCCACACTGCCCAAAGCATATAAAATGAAGTCTTTATCAAAATTTGGATTAAATGCATCAAATTCTTCTATCATGTCCCAAACTTTATGCTTGTATAATTTTAGCAAGTCATTTTTTGTAGCAGCAATGTTTCTGACTTGTTTAACAACTAATTCATTATTTCCAAAGACCTTTAAACATTTGATTTTTCTCTTCCTGGCCCATTCTAATCCATGGACTAAGGCTTCATATTCAGCTATGTTATTAGAACAGCTGAAAGCAAATCTAAAAGATGAATAGTATTTCTCACCTATGGGAGAAACTAAAACATCCCCTCCTCCAAAACTAATCTTGCTTCTAGAACCATAAAAAAAAAAGTTCCCAAACATTATTTTTAGCTTCAATAGCTTGTTGTTTTTCTCATTTAATTAGATTTGCAATGACTGTATTTTTCTCCTAGATCATATAGACACCAAGGCCTATCTCATCCATCTACTCAAATGGATCTGTTTCATGATTCTCTGCTTCCCACTGGTCTAAAACTAGATCAGGAATTCCCTCTAATGGTGTACTTGGGTCTTGAACAGGAATTAGATCTTCTTGATAAAAAATGGAAAGGTTGGTATTTATTGAACTAGGCGTATGAGGTTTGAGGTGATCTTTGGCTAATGGCTCAGATTTCATTGTAACCTTGTTCCATTTCTAGTTTTGAAGAACAAATGTGTCCAATCAGAAGATAAATAACCTCCTAACCTTGCTATAAAATATTTGGATAAGCAAATAGCAAAGGTAGGTGGCAGATCAATGACATAAATATCCTGATGTATAATAATGTTTGGGCAAGCATGCTGAGTAAGGCCTAATTTTTTTAACATTCCAACTATATTGACCTCAGTTCCATCCATTTGTACAACACTCCTAATAATAGGTTCATATTTCAGGCCTAACTTATCAGCTAGTTGTTTGGGCATAACTAAGCTACTGGCTCTTGAGTCTATCATGCAATTATGTACTAAATGGTCACCTACAATTAGAGTGACATAGAATGGTGGAGGTTTGCCTACTAGTTTAGGCTATTCTACTCTTTTTTCTGCCTCATTTGAAAACATAACTTGAGGTTGATTTGCTTTTTGTACTTCATTTGACAAAGACAACTGAGATAATGCATCTTGTAATAAATCCTTTTGTCCTAAAATATGTAAATCATCTAAAATAGACATGCTTACTGTTGTCTTTTTCATATGATCCAAAATATTGAAAATAGGACCACTAACATTTTGCTGCACTTTTGGGATAGCCACCTCTAGTGGGTCTCTAGCTGGCTATTTATTTGCCTCTGGCTGTCTTTTTTCTGCAGTTGGCTGTCCTCTTGACAAAATATGTAGATCACTAGATGTAGAAGCTTGATTATGTCCTTGCTGACTTGTAGAAACTATACTTTTACTTTTATCAGCTTATTGTTTTCCAGTATCAGTTTGCTGATTTACAGTTTCAGCTTGTTGTTGCAAGTCAACAGCTCTCTTTTTTGATCTTGTGTTTGCTACAATATTAGTAAAAGATTGCTTTTGACTTGGTAACTGATTTACACAAAAAAAAAAAATTATTAGCCTACCAATTCATCAAAGTTGGTTATTCACATCACCTATCCAGCTAGTTATTCACATCACCTGCTAAATTTTTAGCAGCAACATAGTTATTCTGTACCATTAAAGCTTGACCTACTATCCCATTCAGGCAAGTGGCCTAGTTATGAGGCTAATTACATGGGTAACACCATGCATAATCCTGAACCAATTTATTTTGTATAGGCACTATTTCTTTTGATGTACTAACAACATTTGAATTATATTGTTGATTTGGCCTTTTGTTGTAATTTCTCCTTTGACCTTGATAATCTACTTGATAACCAGGTCTATTTACTTGGTATGGGGCTACTTGGTAAGGCCTGTTATTCTGGTTTGCTTAAATTTTCAGACTTACTAAATCATTGCTTATAGTCTACAATATTTTTGCTATACTTTGTTGGTTTTCTTTCAACTCTTGAAACTCAGAATGAATGGTATCTACACTATTTTTTTATTTTCTTGATAACCAAAAGATGGTATTGGTGAAATATGTGGGGCTAAAATTGGAATTAAAGGCTGTATGTCTAGAAAAATTGGCATTGGTGGCCTCGAAGCTATTTTACTAGCCTACATTAAACTATTTTCTGCTCTTATTATAATATCAAAAATAGCTGGTAAAGTTACCCCACCCATAGATTGTATCATAACAACAATATCATAATTTAATACCCTCAAATGATAAAAAAAAAGGCATGTTCTGGTGAGGGTTTCACTGTTTCAGGAATTCTATTCCATGTTTTCTGAAATCTGAAATTAAAATCTGACATTTGCTCTTGTGGAGCTCTCTTAATAGTGGTCATTTGTTTAACTAATGATAAATGATTAGATTTATCTTGAAATTGCCTATTTAAAGAAGAACCTAAATCATCTTAAGATCTAATTGAATTGACTCTTAAGCCTCTAAACCATTGAAGATCTTTACCTTTTAGTGATGCTGCCAATAACCTGATTGCTATGTTCTCCTCGGTAATGTGATGAACATAACACAAAGAAGCCACATCTCTGATATGCTCAATAGGTGTAGTCCCATCTTCTCCTGTGAAACTTGGTAAACTCTTCAATGCAGCCATCGGTATGTCATCATGTTGATTTAGATTCCAAGGGCTGCCTCCATTAAATGTAACAAAAGGTTGATTTTGAGGTGGTGGTGGATTTCTTCCAGTTCCACCTCCTCCATCGGGAGGTGGTATTCCTCCTACTCCACCTCCTTTAGGTGGAATAGGCCCTCCACCACCTCCTCCTCTGATTACAGACATTGGAGTAGATGGTATTTGAGTTGGTACTTGGACTGAAACTACTTGAGGTATTTCTTGTAACACAGTTTTTTCCTCTACAAGCTCTAATAGAAGAAGTTCCTCTTGGAAAACTAGAATCTTCTCTCTTGGGCTTGCTGATGGAGAACTATGAAAATATGATGACGAACTTGCAAATAATGGATTCTGGTGAGAAGCAAATTCTAGATGTGTACTTGGCAGCTCTGAAACAACTATTGAATCTACTGATTTGATTACTTTATCTGCTTTTATTCTCCTCTTTGGTGGAGATAACTGGATGTGTTTTTTCTTAGAATCTCTATTTGACCTTGTTTGATATTTTTTCATAAGCTAGAAGATCTGATCTATAAAACCAGAGTATTAGAGTCACCAGGTATTTGAAAATGAACCTCTAAAAGGCTAAAAATTCTATTGTTCATACCAAAACAATAGAAAAAATAAGTTCTATTGAACTAAAAATCAGTTCAAATATCCCACCGGGCGTGCCAAAAACTGTTGTCGATGAGGATTGTACTCTTATGCAAAGTTGTGACACTCTGCAATCCTTTGAAACATGGGGAAAAACTTAGGCTGTGGGTAACCTATAATGAATTTGAACCTCCAGATTATGGGTTGTTTCCCTTAAAAATATTCTATTGGAATGTATGATTTTCTATTTTGGAAAAGGGTAAGAAGGAAACTATAATGAAATAAAACTGGAAAATTTCATCATGCACCTATTAAGGATTGAAAAATTGCAATTTGGTTCAAAATAGAATTCAAAAATCTAACTCACACAATCTAATCTAGGCATAAATATCACAAAAGTATTTCTAAGGAAGGCTGGAAAATAAACACTTTATGACGGAAAAGGTTTTTCACAACAATGAAAGAACTATTTTTAGTAACACAACCTAAGACCTATAATACACTATGCTTAACACCTGAAGTAAGAGAGACAATAATTTTAAAGGTTTTGATAATTAAACACAGTAAAACTTCATCAAATCACTTCATACAATTAGCATCAAATGGAAAGGCAACTACTTGAGTCCAAACAGTAAAGGAAATATTGCAAGAGAGACAAAAATGGAACCTATAACCTATTGATCTCTATAAAATTGTCAAAAATGAGCTACAAAACCTTCTATTCTCTCAAAGTGTATAAGAGAAAAAAAGGCAAGAACTAGCAAAAACAACTTTTTCTTTACAATATATAGCTTGCTCTCACTAAGAGGCATGCAAAAAATGAACTGCAACTAGTTTCCTCTAAAAATAAGTCCTCCAAAGTGATCCACAAGAAAACTCAAAAATCCCCTAAAATAAGGGCTCAAACTGCCACAAATTGAGCAAAAATAGCTTCAATTTGGTCTTCTCCATATGCTTGACCAAGAAGTTGTTAAAGATCCCTCAAATCATGCAAAAATCCCCCAGATGGCCTAGTTAACTCAACTTATCAATTTGCATGATTTTGCTTTTGCAAAATTGATTGTGGGTAAATAATAAAGTAATTAAAATAATTACTCTATTACTGGTTACAACTTGTACTACTTTTGATTTTACAATCTGTGAAAAATAATAAAGTAATTTGAAGAATATTACTTCATTATTTATTTACAATTGATTTATTTGTAAAATCATGCATGAAAAGAAAAATAAAATCTCCTTATCTCTCCAAATACACATGCCTAATTTGCTTGATTTGAGCAAAAATAGGACTTTAGAGAAAATAAAATTCCTTATAGCCCCTTTGTGAGGAAAAATATATCCACTTGCATGTTAATATGCCTCAAAGAAAAATATAACCTTATCTCTCCAAATACATTATCAAAAATGCATAAAACACTTAGTCATAAACAAGAAACCCTTATGACTCCACATGCACCAAGGAGAAAATAAATAGCCCTCTCTACCTTATCACTCCATTTACAATAAATATCTAAATCAATACAATATCACCTTATATCTCCCATTACAATTGCCTTCATGCAAAAACATACTACCACATTATCTGCCACCTTGTAAACTCAGTTTTGTCTTCATGCATCTCTACTTTGACCATTTTGTAGTTGATCACCTCACCTTATACTAATACTACAAGAAAACCTTTGACCATGTAATAGTTTTGAATATCCTCGACCATGTGAAAGTTGACCATCATTTGATTTCAAACAATATGCAACATATATATTTTCTCGGCCCTTCCTAACCATGATTGCTTAGAGATCTTATGATTTAAAGTTTTGACCCCCGTCGGCATTTAGATATGGCAATGATTTAAGTTTTTACAAAGTGAAAAAATTTAATGAAGAAAAGAAACTTCTAACAAAAAGGGTTAGAAACCTTAATCATTTGGTCATTTTCACTTGTTCTTTTTCTCCGACCACTGCTCTGCAACTCTCCATGGCACTTAGGGTTTGAAGGTTATTTGAGCATTTCTCTAGCTTCTCTGAGCTTGGAATCCATGATTTTCTTGCATTTTTCATAGTGAAATGAGGCAACAGATAAATGGTAAGCATGGCATCTTTGTATTTCAACTGGCATTTCCTCTATTTTTGTGGTTTCTTTAACAATGGCTGAGGCCATCACTGGTTTCTCCTTCTATATTCTTGCTTTTTGTGTCAAAATCTTCTTGTAAAATGTGAGAAAATTTAAGAAAAAGAAGAGAAAGACCTACAGGAAGTTGCCGCAATTACATTCTTCCTCTCTTCTTTCGAAGGTAATTCTCTTGCTCTCTAAGCTGTAGATACTTAATTTATCACTATGTATCTCAAAAAGAGACAGGAGTCTAAATCTTTTTCATCTTCGTATCTTGAATATTATTTGTTTTTGTATGGTCGTGGCCATTGACACTTTCTATAGCATAATCACTAGTTTTTTACATGAAACTTTCAAGGGTTTCCAGTTTTGTCATTAGGGTATCTTTAGAAATGCACATAAATGCATTATATGCAGACGACCATACTAGAAACACATGTCTTTCTCCCTCTTTGACTACTCTGTAAAAGATGATGAACGGCTTCATACTTGTAGCAAGGGTTTTGACTATAATGATGATATCTACCTTCTTTACGCATGGCCATGATAAAAGATATATTGTATCTTCATTTTTTTTGTAAGTATGGGTTGAACCGGTGTTGTCATTAATGTCAACATACTCATGTTGCATTAATGAGAAGGATTGGATGAGCTGTGTGCTGAGGATATTGAGAAAATTAGTCTCAATCAGGAACAGTGATGACAACAAGGTAAAAGTCTAAGATAGGTTGAGGATCAAAGGATGCGGTTTAAAGGGGTTGTAGATATAAGTCTTGAGATGTTCCATTTGAGATTTCAGAGGTTCGTATGAAGATCTGGAGAAGTTGTGGTTGTTCAAGTAAAACAAGTTCTGGCAGGTGTTTAGTGGTGACAGAGTGAGATAGATAGGTCCGGTGAGGTCCGGTAATACATTATCCCATTCTGCGGATTGGAGGAAGTGTTGAGGACATCCTTTTGAAGTGTCAAGTAGATTGGTTTGTGGCTTGAAGGTCCAAAAGAACCTATTCCTCTATAACAGTGATGACAAACTATGTTCTTGAGGTTCCAGATGAAAGAGAGAAGGATTTCAGTAAGTAGAGGAAGTGTTGATGTTCCTGATTGATTCAGGAAAGCTTGTGGAGGTCCTTTGATTATGTTTAATTTGTGTTGATGGTCCGCATTAGAGTTGGAGCCTGGAATTGAAGAAATACTTCTGGGTGAAGGTGTTCTTTCTGTGACTGGCTGACCAGATGAATTATACACCTTGCGAATGTTCTTATGGTTGTTTGCCGACTTAGATGTTTGTTCCTAAGTTGATGTCGAGTACAAAAAAAGGATTGCAAAGTCATTTCAAGTTTGTCTTGGTGAAGATGAGTGTGTGGTAGTGAGGAGAAAAGTGAAAAGCAAAGCAGAAGGTTTGGGCTTAAATGGAACTGACTCAAGCATGGTGAAGATGCTATTTACCAGTTCAAGTATGTAATACTTATTCTTTTGTAGATAGTGATCTCTTGTAGGTAGTGAGCCTCTTGTGAGCAGTGTGCTCAGGTAGTTAGCCCTAATTGGCATGTACCATTTTGTTTTTTTTAATTCTTCTAATAGAGAATACATTCTTGGGTTAATCACCCCATGGTTTTTCCCTGAACTAGGTTATCCACGTCAAAAATCTTGGTGTCTCATGTGTTGATGTGTTTTTGTTCTTGATTTGTTGCACTGTGCTTTCATGGTCGATCTTCTATTATGCTGCTAATTAACATTCTGGAGTTAAGTGTTTAATCAAGGAGAAAGTTTTGCACAACTGATTCACCCCCCCTCTCAGTTGTGTGCTCTAAATCTAACAATTGGTATCAGAGCTAAGTTCCTCTGAAAGGAGCTTAACCGCTTGAGGAGATCCAAGATGTCGTCTTACAAGAAGGATAGTCTGAAGTTTGATGGAACCAACTTTACGCTTTGGAAAGGTCACATGAAATGTCACAGTGTATGGGTTTTGCATACTGGTCCATTGTTACAAAAGCTTATGTACCTCCATAGGGGTGTCTGACAACCTTAAATGAAATCACAGATGCTGAAAACAATCTATGGACCAAAGAGGCTCTTCTAAGTGCATTATCTAACTCAGATCTCTCAAATGTTATTGATCTACCAACTGCCTTTAGATTTGGGGGAAACTAGAACTTTTGCATGAAGGAGATTAGTTTGTTAAATGTGCAAGGTTACAAAGTCTAAAAGGGAAATTTGAAAAACTGAAGATGAGAGATGATGAAAATATTACCTCTTTTATGCCAAGAGTGAATGAGCTAGTTTGTGGAATTAGAAATGCAGGTGGAACCCTGAGTGAAGAAGAGATCACTGGCAAAGTTCTCAAATCCCTTCCTGCCTCATATAAAATCAAGGCTTTTGCAATCGAAGAATTCAGAGCTCACACAACAGTCATAAGAGATCAATTGGTTGGTAAGTTGGCTGCTTTTGAAATGGCCAAATTTGGAGATGATCCTCCAAAGACTGAATTTGCATTCAAAGCCAATGCCTCTGTTAAAGGGAAACAAAGGCTTGATCTGGGAGAAAACTCTTCAAGGAACCTATCATGGTATGAAACAACAAGAAAAGACTTGGAAGTAGAAGAAGCTAAAACTGCTCATCTTGAAGCTCTTATTGCAAAAAGACTGCCAAGAGGATCTAGTAAGTATGAAGGGAAATTACCTTTTAAGTGTTTTAACTGCAATAAAATTGGTCATTTTGCCTCAAGATGTCCAGAAAGATTTTCAAGACCAAATCCTAACAGACCAAGGTTTCAAAAGAATTGTTACTATGTTCATGAAGAGGATGATAATGGAGTAACAGATGATGAATTAGAGACAGGAAACAAATTCGGTAATGAATGGGTGTTTATTGCCATCAATGACGAGGAACAAATATCCTCTGTATCTGTCAATCATAAAGTTGAAGAAAAAGCTCTGGCTGCCCTAGTTGAAGCAAAGGATGATTCGGTCATTGATAGTGGATGCTCTCACCATATGACAGGTGACAAGAATAAGTTCTTGAATTTGGAAAAGTATGATGGAGGAATTGTAAAGTTTGGAGATAATTCTGCTGGTAGAATTAGAGGTAGGGGAACTATTTCTCTTGATGGAAAGAACAAAACCGGTAATGTACTATATGTTGAAGGATTAAAGCACAATCTTCTTAGTGTTGGACAGCTGGTGGACAAAGGCTATGATCTCAGATTCAGGAATAGAAAATGCAAGATCTTTGAAAGTTTCGGAACAGAGATTGCATCCGGTACCCAAACAAAAGGTAACATCTTTCACTTGGCTGGTACTGGTAAAAGTTGTTTATTTGCTCAAGTTGATCAAAGTTGGTTATGGCATAGAAGAATGTGTCATGTAAACTTTGATAATATCATCAAGATAAGCAATACTCAGGCTGTAAGAGACCTTCCAAAATTGGTAAAACCTACAAATAGTTTGTGCAAAGAATGTCAGTTGGGAAAATAAAGCATAATCTCATTCAAAAGCAAGGAACAATCTTCTACCAGATTATTAGACTTGGTTCATACTAACTTATGTGGTCCGGCAAGAATCAGGAGTGTGCAAGGTGATAGATACTTCATGTTGCTAATTAATGACTATTCCTAGATGATGTGGGTAACCTTTCTGAAAGAGAAATCAGAAGCTCTTGACAAATTCAAAATATTCAAGGCTATGGTGGAAAATGAGACTAGATTAAAATTGAAATGTCTAAGGTCTGATAGAGGTGGAGAATTCACATCCGGTGAGTTCATAGACATCTGTGAGAAACATGGAATAAAGGGATAGTTGTCTGCCCCTAGAACTCCACAGTAGAATGGAGTTTTTGAGAGAAAGAACTAGACCATCCAGGAAGCATCCAGGACCATGATGATAGAAGCAAATGTTCCTCAGTTCTATTGGAGAGAAGCTGTCAGCACTGCAGTCTACACTCTCAATCAAGTTCAAATTAGAAACTATACTGGTAAGACTCCTTAGAACTCTAGTTTGGCATTACTCCCACTGTGAGATACTTCAAAGTTTTTGGTAGCAGAAGTTACATTAAAAGGGATGAAGATCTAGGGAAGTTTGATGCTAGAAGTGATGAAGTAATATTCTTGGGTTATTCTACTCAAAGCAAAGCATACCGGTGTTACAACAAGAGACTGAGAAAGATTGTAGAAAGTGTAAATGTGAAGGTTGATGAAGAAATTAAAAGACCCTCAAGAATTCATGAGCATTATGAAGATGATCAGAATGGTGTTCAGATTCAAGGTATCCAAGCCTCTTCTGAGAAACAAAGTCAAGTTGATCTGGTAAGACAGGAAGAAGAGATAAGTCTCAATGAGACTGATCAAGAGTTAGAGGTGCAAGAAACTCCCAAAGTTCTAAGGTATGTAACTCTGAACCACTCTGAAGATCATATCATAGGTGACAAAAGCAAAGGAGTGCAAACAAGGAGGAAAATTGTTCAAAATTCAGATGAGTATTGTCTAATTTCAAAGATTGAACCTAAGACAATAAATGAAGCCTGCAATGATGAAAACTAGACTAAGGCAATGGAGGAAGAACTAATGCAAATTGAGAAGAATCAAACTTGGGATCTTGTTCCCAGACCTAGAAATAAAAATGTGATTGGAACCAAATGGGTCTTCTGGAACAAATTGAATGAAGCCGGTGAAGTGATCAGAAATAAGGCCAGATTAGTTTGCAAAGGTTACTCTCAAATAGAAGGAGTTGATTTTGAAGAAACTTTTGCTCCGGTGGCAAGAATTGAAGCAGTCAGATTATTTCTTGCATTTGCTGCCTTCAATGATTTCAAAGTGTATCAGATGGATGTCAAGTCTGCCTTCCTGAATGATGATTTAGAAGAAGAAGTATACATTGAACAATCGGATGGATTTCAATTATCTGAGCATTGTGATATGGTCTACAAGTTGAAGAAGGCACTGTATGGTCTAAAGCAAGCCCCAAGAGCATGGTATGAAAGATTGGACAAACATCTCTTGAAGATTGGCTTCAACAAAGGTACTGCTGACAGTAACTTATATTTCAAAATTAATCATGAAAACATTTTGATTGTTGAAGTATTTGTTGATGATATCATCTTTGGAGGAAGAGACAGTATGTGTAAAACCTTTGCAAATCAAATGAAAAGTGAGTTTGAGATGTCAATGTTTGGTGAAATGAATTTCTTCTTGGGTCTGCAAATTACTCAAACAAAGAAAGGAATCTTTATTTTCCAGACAAAATATGTGAAAGAATTGTTCAAGAAATTTGGAATGGAAGATTCAAAGCTAATGCATACTCCCATGGCAACTGGATGTAAGTTGAGCAAAGATGATGACTCTCCGAAGGTAGACTAGACAAAGTATAGATCAATGATTGGAGGATTACTGTATCTCACTCAAACTAGACCAGATATAATGCAGGCTGTTGGTCTTGTTGCAAGATTCCAGGCTAATCCCAGAGAATCTCATGTCATGGCAATCAAAAGGATTTTTAGGTATCTAAAAGGAACATTTGAGTATGGTCTATGGTATCCTAGAGATCATGATTTCTCTCTTCATGCATATACAGATGTAGATTGGGCAGGAGATGTGGATGACCGGAAGAGTACCAGTGGTGGAGCATTCTTTTTGGGAAAAAGATTGGTTTCTTGGCTAAGAAAGAAATAAGAGGCAATATCTATGTCTACAACTGAAGCAGAATACATTGCAACAGCAGGTAGTTGCACTCAAGTCTTGTGGATAAAGCAGATGCTAAGAGATATTAAAGTAGAATATGAGGAGCCTGTCACAATTTTTTGTGATAATTCAAGTGCAATAAATATTTCTAAGAATCCAGTGTTGCATTCTAAGACTAAGAATATATCTATCAAGTTTCACTTTCTAAGAGAGAAAGTAAACAAGGATGAAGTCAGATTGGAGTATGTGCCCTCCAAGGATAAGATTGCAGATATCTTTACTAAACCTCTTCCCAAGGACTCTTTTGAGTATCTCAGGGAGAAGTTAGGGGTTATTGCCCCTCCAGTGATGAACTAGGATGCACTAATGTGCATTAGTCTGGTGGATATCACAGTCATATCTTGTGGTCCGGATTGATGATGGGGAGCTGCTAATCAGGGGGAGCAATAGGTGTGATTATGAAGTTGCAAGTATGAGCCCTTTGCCATTGATGTCAAAGGGGGAGAGAAGACATGTGAAAAACAAGTGGTTGATGATCAAAGGGGAAGCAGTATAGGAAGAGAAGACATGTGAATAGTTGTTGTTGATAGGGGGAGCTATGATAGTAAGGAGAAGTTCTTGTCTTGATGGTTTTCCACATAATATGTTGCCATCAATGACAAAGGAGGAGATTGTTGCAAGTATGGGTTGAACCGGTGTTGTCATTGATGTCAACATACTCATGTTGCATTAATGAGAAGGATTGGATGAGCTGTGTGCTGAGGATATTGAGAAAATTAGTCTTAATCAGGAATAGTGAAGAATAGTGATGATAACAAGGTAAAAGTCCAAGATAGGTTGAGGATCAGAGAATGCAGTTTAAAGGGGTTGTAGATATAAGTCTTGAGATGTTCCATTCAAGATTTCAGAGGTCCGCATGAAGATCTAGAAAAGTTGTGGCTGTTCAAGTAAAACTGGTTCTAGCAGGTGTTCAGTGGTGATAGAGTGAGACAGATAGGTCCGGTGAGGTCCGGTAATACATTATCCCATTCTGTGGATTGGAGGAAGTGTGGAGGACATCCTTTTGAAGTGTCAAGTAGATTGGTTTGTGGCTTGAAGGTCCGGAAGAACCTATTCCTCTATAACAGTGATGACAGACTGTGTTCTTGAGGTTCCAGATGAAGGAGAGAAGGATTTCAGTAAGTAGAGGAAGTGCAGATGTTCCTGATTGATTCAGGAAAGCTTGTGGAGGTCCTTGGATTATGTTCAATTCATGTTGATGGTCTACATTAGAGTTGGAGCTTGGAATTGAAGAAATAATTCTGGGTGAAGGTGTTCTTTTTGTGACTGGCCGACCGGATGAATTATACACCTTGCGAATGTTCTTGTGGTTGTTTGCCGACTTAGATGTTTGTTCCTAAGTTGATGTCATGTACAAAAAAAGGATTGCAAAGTCATTTCAAGTTTGTCTTGGTGAAGATGAGTGTGTGGTAGCGAGGAGAAAAGCGAAAAGCAGAGCAGAAGGTTTGGGCTTAAATGGAACTAACTCAAGCATGGTGAAGATGCTATTTACTAGTTCAAGTATGTAATACTTATTCTTTTGTAGATAGTGAGTCTCTTGTAGGTAGTGAGCCTCTTGTGAACAGTGTGCTCAGGTAGTGAGCCCTAATTGGCATGTGCCATTTTTTTTTTTTTATTCTTCTAACAGAGAATACATTCTTGGGTTAATCATCCCATGGTTTTTCCCTGAACTGGGTTTTCCACGTCAAAAATCTTGGTGTCTCATGTGTTGATGTGTTTCTGTTCTTGATTTGTTGCACTGTGCTTTCATGGTTGATCTTCTATTATGCTGCTAATTAACATTGTGGAGCTAAGTGTTTAATCAAGGAGAAAGTTTTGCACAATTGATTCACCCCCCCTCTCAGTTGTGTGCTCTAAATCTAACAATTTTTTTCATGTAACTACAAACAATGTGTTATGGTTTCACAAAAATCCCATATGGGTATCTCAAAAAACCACTCTTTCAGGCATGACTATGACATACAAATTCTTCTCTGTGACTTTTTCTTTTCACTATGGCACAAGACCCTATCTTGTTGTCATGGCCATGCTATGAAAACCTTTATGTAACTCTCTTTTTACTGTATGCATGAAAATGGGCTAGGGTTTCAAACCTTCTTCAAGTATTTGCATTTTCAAAGGCTCCATTGCAATATTCATGATAATTACTGTCTTTCATTATGTCATATGACTGTCATTCTCTAAATCTATAGCTTCTTTGATTGTATTTGAACATTCTGAGTAATAAAATATGGTACTTCCACAATTCTGAGTAGCAATAACATTCTTTTTCTATGAAGAGATATTATGAATCTTCTTCTGAGCAAGAAATTTTGACTTGACATTCACTTGTCATTAGCTAGTTAACTGTTAAATTCTCTTCATTATGCTTCTCCTTCACATTTATCTTGGCATTTTGGTCCTCCTATAGATACATCCATCATTGATCATCCCCGTCTTTCATTATGGCATATGACTGTCATAAATGTATCATTCAGAAGTAATGAGCACAACTTGTATCTCTTTTAGCAATATTAATGTAGCATCATTTATGGCATGTAATTGATACTCTATTGTTTTACTTCCATCATTCTATCAGTTAGCAGCTATGAAGTATGAATAAGAAATACTTGACTATCACCAATCAGAGGTATTACTATAGCATCATTTGATTTCTCTTGTGTATCAAATACCTGTAGATACAATTATCATTATGTCACAGAAATAATGATAATACTTGATGATTCCCTAAAACTGTATCAGTCATTTGATCTTTTCTTAATGTATATTCTTCAATTATCCCTCTCAGATGCTTTTCATGATAAACCTTGTTTGGTTCTCTCTTTCTAGAGGCATGGACTGTATCATTTGTCTCAGTTGTACCTAATCTTTATGAACACATGTATTTGATCATTTTACATATGCCTTTGATTATATTCAAATGATGTTTTTCATATTTGTATCCTATAACTCATGTAAATGATACACAAATATGTCTCCTATAAGCATTATTCTATAGCTTAATCTTTATCAGGTAACAATGTAAACACTTATGTGATTGATAAAGTCAATGACATACATAAGTGTGACCTGAGACTTGTCTCCAACTATTGTATGAAAAATAATGGGTCCTGTAGCTTGTTCTTTCTATTTGATATGGAATTGAGACTTGATTAGCATATGTGTCTTTCTGTCCTTGATTATTCTTTTAAAAGTCTGCTATTGATCTTATTTTCATATTTCTGTCATTTCTTAGCTCTAACTTTGTGAAACGTGACATGAAATATGATAGCAATAAAGTATTCTGATAATGATATGAACAAAAGTAATACCTTTCATGATTGCATTTCTGATTTATGCAATTTAACAACTTGACTCAGGCATTCTAAACTTATCTAATTTGTCTTAATCAACTGTAATAAATGTCATGATGACATACTTTCTCTATAAGGTTATTAATGATGCATCTTGTCTTTTTCTGATATTCCTTTTCAAATGAATAAAAAGAAAACATGTTCTTCTCAACCCTTGTGGGAGACACATTTTCTCCACATGTTCATTTGTCTTCAAATGAGTAACATTACTTTTCCTATACCTGCACAGTGAACAAACAAGTTAGAATGAAAAATATACCTGATGGTATTGATTGATCTTCTTTATGATATATGACTTGTAGCACATGTCTGATTTGATCTTTCATATGAAATGAATGATGTGACAAGTTGATATATCTGAATGATAAAGCATATGATAACTTTAAACATCCAGACCTCTTACGAGACTTTCCCTAATTTTTTGTAGGTTCAATTGATGATAGGAGATGAAGATGAAGACTGAAGATCAACATCAACAAAACAATCTTCTTGCTCAGGTAATGGTGGATGTTTAATTTTATCATGTGTTCCTTATTTCTTTTATCATCAGATGTATAGCTTGCATGTCTGCATTGCTCAGTCTAGTTACTCCCATGGCTTGTGTGGGACATATTTGAACACTTCTTTTAAACATGATCAGTTAATTTATCTTATGCACTTGATGTATGTGTATTTCTTTTTCAATCAATGCATAGGATAAAGTAATAGATACTAAATTGTACGTTCCAAATATGACATGAAATAATCAGTTTAAATAAATATCCCTCTTCCTTTCCTTCAAATATGATCAAGTGAATAATCAATCTGACTTATAACTCCTGAAAGATAACACTATGTTAGATCAACTGTATTTCTTGAATGATTGATACCTTGACAACCTGATTCTCTTGTCATGATGTATCATCAGTCCTGATTGGACTAATGGTTTGTCCTGTCAACTGAATTCCATCTCTGCTTTGTCAAGACATAACTGTTCATTAAATGCATAACTTCAAAGTTTTCTTTTATTCCTTCTGAAACAACTGCACTTAGGTCTAACTAAATTTAGTAACAAAAACATAGGGCCCATATTCCCAATTTACATTTTTATCATGCAATTTTGCATCGGGATGAACATTCAAAATGTATAATGTAATCACAGGCACGTAGGAGCTAGAAAAGGAGGTAAAAAGACATGTGGCTACATTTTACTCCATAACAAATCCTTAAGGGGCAATGAAACCTAGAAAACTCTCATTAGGAATTATATTTGTTCCATTGTTCCTTCAGGCCAACCATCTTAGAAAGGCCTCAATTTTGACACTCTCCTCACCATAAGGGAATCTATCAAGATTAGGGTATGTTTATCATTAAGAGCATTTGGAAATCTTGGGAAGCTATTAAGCCTTGGATTATTTGGGCAAGTAGTGAATTCTACAATGGCCTTTCTATCAATTAGTAGTCTATTTGGTGTTCCCCAAACATATCTTATCAAGATTTCCCTCTAGCTAAAGTGCCATAGATTCATGCATTGAAATTCTTTAAAAGAGGCATTTGAGTATTTCTAGATTTAATAAATAGAGCCTACAAGGATTTCCTTTCTTGGCTATAGTTTAAAATGAAATTTAATCTTGTTAATCAAGACTGAGAAACTTTCTAGTCTATGATTGATGTCATTCCTCACCACATGATTCACAAGATTGGGGTTAGATCATTTAAAATTTTTTTGGAAGGATTAGAAATGGTATCCAAATACACCATTTTAGAACTACAAGATTCACAAAGGCTATTTGTGGTTGTCTCCCCATCTTTCTATGTTAGATCAGCTAAACCATCATTGGTAGCTTTAGTCCTCTCTTGGTGCATGACATCACTAGTTCTAGCACGTATCTAGTTAGCTATTTTGGAGCCTAAGTTGGCTCACTTTTCTTGGTGCTCATTTGGCTCATATGGGTATTCTTAATCCCTATTGTCAATTATATGGATATATTGAGAATCTCAAGCATATTTTTTGGTTTTATCTCAAAGCTGAGGAAGCTTGGAATTAGATTCATCATTTCTTTAGGCCCTTCCGGCCTTCTCCTTTTTCTTATGATTTTTCTTGGGGACTAGTCTTGTCTCTCATTCAAGTTTACCTAGAATTGGCATGCTTTCATGATTTAATTTCTCTTTAATATTTGGAAATATTGAAATGTATCTATCTTTATAGGCTTCTCTATTGATGTTCATTTCTCTTTGTATACTAAATCCATGATTTTATCTAATGTGCTTATGTAGATTTAGGTATAAGCTAGTAAAGTTGCACTTGAGGTTACTCATATTTAGGATATTTTTAACCATTAGAGGAATGCTCTCTACATTGTTTCTAGAGTTCCACCTAATCCCTCTTCTCCTTCTTGAGGGTGTTAGCATGTTCATAACTAGTCTAGCAAGAGAGATAGAGGCTCCCACTCTCATGGATCGTAGCCTCCAAACCCTAGATATAATGTAGCCTATGGTGGATGGAATCAATCTTCTAGGCCACCTTCCCTATCCTCTCATGGGTGTGATACTCCTAGCTAGCCTGACTTCGGCAAGTTTCCTCACCTAGAGTTGGCCATTTCTCTAGTTCATGTTTTGCAGCCCTTAAATGATGCTCTTGAAAAGGAGGGTGCTCTCATTGATTGGGATCCTATTGATGAATTAGTCCCAAGGGATGTTTGGAAGATAGATGATAAAGATCCTCCTTCTTTTGGTATGACTTTAGTTGCTTAGTTATGTTTGGGCTTGGCCTTTTTTAATTCTCATCTTTATTTTGAATTTTATCTATTTTAGACTCTATGGTGTTCCTCTCTACCACTCTAATCTTTTATTGTGAATATTTTACTATTAATTTTTTTCTTAATATAGATTTTAATAGGAAGTATTGATAAAAAAATTATCTTATTTTATATAGACATTAATCTTTTCTAAAATAAAATTTAGATTCTATTTTTTAGTTCAAATATTAGTGTGTACCTTGTGATCTTGTCTTTCAAATATGACTATGTGCATGCATCCCATAAATTCAAATTTATATATTCTTTTCAAGAAGCTTACCTTTCTATAGGTTTCATGTCATAATTTACCTCTGATACTCAAATTGGGCCCATGAATGCTTATTGTAGTGGTTGGTTTAAAATGAATGCTAACTAGCATTCATGTAGCACCTAAAGCACACACTTACTATTCTTATGCAATTAGAACCATATTTTAGCTTCCTAGGGCTTCTTCCCTTGTTGGATACATTACCTACCTCCATATCTGCCTTCACCCACACTTGTACCTAGGGCCACACACTCAAATCCTAGTTCATGCTGCTTCTTGTTGAGTCAATGTAAAGACCTTAAGGTAGGTCCCTAAATATTTCATAGACAATAATTTTCCCCAATTTAGACACTTGTAGGTAATGGTGTAGGAGCTGGGGTTGTTAATAGACATCTAGAGTTACATCAAAAGATACAAATGATAGAACAAAACCAATACAATACACCAATGTGTAGAAGCAAACATAGATGCACATGATTCATTCCTTGATGAAACTCAATGGTCCAAAATATTGAATATTCCAATTTTAGTCTAGTGACATAGTTCCCTTTAATATTCTTATAGTAGACCACCTAACAATAAAAAATCAAACATGCCTTTTATGACCTTTTGTCTTCTTTACACATTCCAAGACAAATTTAATCAAATCCATGTTTATTTATCTAACACAAATGTGAAATGTATTTGATGCTTTACTCAATGTTTTAAATAACATTTTAGGTGAATACTCATACTTAATAACTAAAAGTAAAATATACATATTAGTATTTTTAGTTACATTTTGGTAACTAAAAAGTTCTTTTTCACAACCTTCTCACACACTTTACACACATACACCACAAAAAAAACACAAAACCAAAAATATCATCAAACATTCAACCCTAAAACACAAACATAACTACAACCCAAAACACAGGTCACCTAAATAAGTTATGAAAAACCCTCAACTTACCTCACAACAAAACTCTTGCAATTGGGAATTACCTTTCTCTTACACATTATACTTCATATCTCCTCCTCTACACACTTCTTGATTTTAATAGTCTTCATACCTCTTCATACCTAACTCATTATCCTTATTCTTTTCCTCAACCATTTAACTTGAGTGTATGTAATATTTTTTCTCTTCCCTTTCCTCATGTTTTATCCCTCACCTCAAGCCCTCATCCACTATGGCTCCCACCACCCTCTCTATTAAGGAAGATGAATGAACACTTCACTTTTCCAGAATGGAGATGATAACTTTGACCATGATGAAAATTATGAGAAGATTGAACAATAAAAGTGCTAGATCATCACTTAAAAATTCCAACTCCTACAAAATGAAGTGGTCAGGATAGAATATGATACCAATCCCTCCTGTTTAGTTTATACCTTTCACACCTTATTTGTCTCTACCTACTATGGCATAAACATTCTTAAGGGCATCAACCAAATTATGAATGAGGTCCATCCTTCCCATTCCCAAGCTTCTTCTCTTTCTTTCCCCATGTATCTCACTATTCTAACCACTTCATATCCCACCCCTCCCCTTCATACCTCCTCACAAAAAATATATCTACCTTCTCTATAACGAATCATGTTTCTTTACATCAAAATTGAGGATTTGTATTGTAGGTCAATAAGTTAGGTTTATAATTGCATCAAACCCATTCCTTTAAAAAAATATGTCATTTGAAAAATAACACATCATTTTAAGAGAGTATATACCAAATTTATGGCTTCTAGAAGAAGCATTGTTAGAAGTTTTAAAACAGTTGCCAAGAAATTTTTAAAATCACCACTCTATTGAAAGATTTCATTTTATCATCAAAATTGTTGACATCCCATTACATTCTAGATAGTTTATTAAATGTCTTTGATTGATATGACTTCCAATAACTTCCTATGGCTTGTATGTCCATGAATACACATTGTAAGCTTGAATTGAGCATTGCAAGAGAGTAATTTGGGGATCTAAAAGTAGCATTTAAAAACTAAATTTTTTGAGTTTTTGCTGAGTAGTGCACACTTTTAGCATGTTTTTGGGGTTGTTTAGATATTGTAAGAGGTTAGATGTTGAAACCAATTGTTGCATGCCTATTTCTCAAGCTAAAGATCCTTATACCATATTGTAAGTCTTTTAAAGTGATATATACTCACATTTTGTTGGATTCTTCATTTAAAGTAGCTTTCTCCAAAGTATTATAGTGTCACTTATGTTATGATATTTTATTCCTTCTAATTTACCTACATTTTCCTTGTTTTAGTCAAGTTATTGCTTTCTAAAATATCTATTGTCAAATAAATTATTTGAGTAATATCTACTTTGATTTTAAGACTACTACCCATCCCTAGAGATTCTAACACCATGTATTCACACTCCTCCCTATTAGATTTGCAAAGAAAAATAAATCCAAAACTAGAGTGCTTAAAAATGAACCATATCAAACCATATGGTGAAAGACACAATTGAACAATAATAGTTATAATTCATTGATTAACAATTTAAAGAAACAATATACATATATATAGCCCCTTGTTGGTGTGAATGGTGTTAGTGTAGGTTTTTATTCTCCTAGTGGGTTATTTATTTTCCGATTTCATAGGTTTTTCCTACACTTTTATTAAGCTTGCTTAGGTTAATAAAGTGAGTTTAATCAGGTGATTGGGTAGTTTAAGGTGTCGGTATCCTATGAGGGAGTTACATTTATTATGTTTAGACCAGTTGGTAGTCTCTCCCTATTGGTCAGTTTTCTCACCTCTGTCCCTCTCCTTAGTCTATATAAACTCACTACCTAGCTTGTATTTTATATCTTAGATGGTAATATTTTGCCAATCTTTTGTGTATCTTCTTCTATGATCTCGTAATGCAATTCTATCATCCTGACATTTACACATCTCTTAGAATCATTGGTGGGTGTTATCACAATAGTGTGTCCCACTTATGGGACATCCTAATTTTCATCTGAAATCACATATTTTTGAGAAAAATTAATGATATAAGCCTTGAGGGCTTCCATCTAAAGGGGTTTAATTGAAGGGTTCAATAAAACCCCATTAGATCAAATCCCCTTAGAAAGAACCTCCCTAGTCTTAAATCAAACCCTCGATGGAGTCTCCTCCGCACCTATCAAAATGCTAACAAAAACAAATTTTGCTTCACCTTTTGGGGGATCAAATCAAGTCATTAACAAATTCTATTTTGTAAAAATGTACCCCTTAGTATAATCTTTCCAAAAAGTACGATTTTGAATATGTTTCATTTGATTTTATATTTATTTTCTATTTTCTAGTAAACGTAGGTTTTTAACTGAACATCAATGTCTCTATTCCACACATGCAGAAAAATAAAAAAATAGAGAAATTTATTTTGAAAAATATTTGTGCACTAGGTATTGATGTCTTTGTTTCACCAAATTTTTTTTTAAAATTTTGATATATACACAACAAGTTATACTTGACGACATACACCTATGTCCAAATTATAGTTACCCTGACTTCAAAAATTAATTAAAAAACATATGTAACAAAAAATTATGAAAAAATATCCATGCACTAGATATTGATGTTAAAAATCTATATTTTAAAAAATTAGAATTTTATCCTTTCTAGAAAAAAGTTATGCTAGTCAACATAAACGTTACTTTCTGAAAATGTTGTTTACTATTAAAAACTAGTTATTAAAGGAGACAGTAAAAGATTGATGATTTATTTCATATATATACATACACCCATATACATATATATATACATACACACATATACATATATATATACACACATATACATATATATATACACACATATACATATATATATACACACACACACATATATATATATATATACATACATATACATACATATATATATATATATACATATATATATAAATACATACATATATATATACATATATACATACATATATACATACATATATATATATATATATATATATATATATATATATATATATATATATATATATATATATATATATATATATATATATATATATATATATATATACACAAAACACCACAAATCACTAGTTTGCATCATCTCCAAATTCTTAATGGTTTAGCTGCTATAGGTCTCAAAAAGTGAAGATTTAGTTAAAAATGATGATATCAATGTCCATCTTGGCCAAATTGTGGGATTACGCGACTCGTGATAAACACAGAAAACATGCATCATGTAAGCCAATCCCATGTCTACAACATTTCTAATTAGTAGGATTATCTCTGCACACTATAGGACTTGCCTGATGATGGTAATTGTAACTAACATGTTGAAATTTATGTTCACACCTTATATCTAGATCAAAATTGGAACACTGATGTAAATTCTTTGGTATTCCTTCTGATTCACATGCAATCAAGAGATCATCTTCTCTATAGGATACTTCAATATGCTGGTGTATGCTTTGGAACTCACACACAAATTTTTCAATCGTAGTGTCGGAACCAGTTGGAATCTACTCATAATTGCTTTGAAGGGCTTCTTCTTCTAAAAGGTACATGCCTTCACCATCAAATTATATCAAGCTTGTATGGTTTTCTTGCTCATTTTCTTCATGAGATTCTTCTTTTATCTTTTCATGTTCCCCACATTCATCCCTTGGGAAGAAAATATATCTGAGGTATAATTCCCCTTGTTGTCTTGCACAATCTATCGAGCTGCAACGTTCCCTGACTTCTTACAAATGCTGTCGTGCTTGTGCAGCCAATATTTCTTCTTGCTTGACTCTTTGCATCCATCCATCACACAATTCTTGTGTTCTTCTAACATCTTCCATGGTATGATACACAAAATTGTTATGGTCTAAATTGACATCCACTTGCACATCCTACAGCATAAAAATTTCCATTTTCTCCTCAATTTGTCTGTTATGTGAACTTTTGACACCATCACAAAGTACAACTTCATGTATTTCTTTTATCTGATCACACATATAATTTATAGCCTTGCTTCTTATAAGTCGGTCATAGTCTTGATCCTTTTCACTATGAGACACACCTATAATAACATCAATATCATTCATATTAAGTTTACAATCAAATTCTTGTAACTTAACTCCATCCCTAAGCAAAGGATTGAAACTTTTCAAATTCGATCTTCTATATCTAATATTTGTAGACATGTGCCCAATAGGCATTGCATATTGTAGGCTATTTCAATATCCCTTGCAATCTCATAAGCATGGCAAAGTGACTTAGGTTCCTTATTTCTTAATAGATAACTCATCTCTTCATTAAATCCATCTAGATATATTACTAGACAGAATGCATCATTTGGCCTCATATAATCTAGAATACAATTATGCATTTTGGAGAACCTAAGGTTAAAAGATGGTACTAGCTCATTCTAATCATTTCTGGATATTCATGAATTGTGTGATTAGTGAGGTAAGATTGGCTTTTTCACCAAACTATTTTAAAAATAGTACTTCAAAACCAAGCCAAGATGAAATATAACATGGTGATAATGTTGAAATCCAATTCCTAGCATCATCTTTGAGTGATTAAACAAAAAGCTTCATACAACATCTTCATCTTCAACCTCATAATCAAGATTAAATCACAAAATTCTTGTAAATGCTTATTTGTTGATTTAGATGCTTTTCCACTAGATTTTGGCAATTTTCTTCTAACTTCATTAGGGTTAGCATTTGGGTATCCTTGGATTCCATTCAAGTTTAAAGCTATATATCTTTCAATAATCAATCTATTCATTGTAACACTCAAAATAGAACAGAGTCCCTGGAAGGTCCCAAATCTTGGAAAAAATGCATAATCAAATGCAAAGTCACCACCTCTCTAATAGGAAAAGATATAAGTAAATTATCTAGGTTATTTCCTCCAACAAAGTCCCTTCAGATCAAAAATTTGTTTAAATTTGTTAACCTTTAGAGCACAAACCGTTAATCCAATATTGTTGATCACAGAACAATCATGAAACAATATAATCCCTAAAGATCAAGCCAAAACATATCTTGAATCTGTTAAACCACTAAATTCTTTTCAAGTCCCCAATAGAGTCACCAATTCTGTTGGTTCTCAATTTTGCATGGATTGAATCCTAAAGGTTTGCCACTCTTATGGTTAGATTTCAAGAAGAGACTCGACCAACAGAGTGGGAGATTGTTTAACCAAGTGGGAAACCATCCACAATTATCTCCCCTACACTTCAAGTTCTACCGCCAACCAATATATCTATATTTTTAGTACTAGGTAGAATGTTCTCATATATGCACCAAGATATTCAAGATACTTCCTAGACTAGAAAAATTCTTGGACTATCTTCTCTATTTTACTATGAGAACATGCATAGAGATACTCTCAATTACAACAAAAAATAGGAGAACAAAACAAAGGGTATCTTAATTAGTGAATTTCTTGACCATTGGGCAAACATAATTCCAAACTGGTGTTTTATCAGGGTAGCAGAGTCAAAACCCCCTTCGGGAAATGTTTCCTCTATAACAATAGGACTTCAAATTCAGAGGGCGTACTTGTGTTAGTGGCTTGCAATGATATACCCAACAAATAGTATTTTCTACAATTCTTCTTCAAAAATCCCTAATGCAATACATCACTTCCTATGTTTTGTTTAAATAATTTTTAATCCAATCCTTGATTACAAGCAACAAATAGAAACATTCGATACAACAAATATGTACAAGTGAAATCCAAAACCCTTGATTCATTCATTCACAAAACAAATGCATACATTCAAGGAGACAACTCTAGAAAACACAAAGATGTGGTGTTACTCATATTACTCAATCTGAATTGAAAATTGCGATATATAGAAATTTTATTCATTCACAGGACAAGACTTTCTCTATACAACTCTAAATTCAGACACTTCCTCTTACATAAAATGCTTTCCAAAATGTAGACAACTTTTGTCTATAGCCGAGAACTTCTTTAGTATTGCTCTTTTATGTTTCTATATCTATATCTTTAACTATATGTATCTCTCTCTTTTTTAACAATTGTACATGACCCTTTATAAGGGCAATTTGCTTATGTCAGCTAGAAATCGCACCCCAATTTTACATTTAATAATTGCATACAAAATTTTTACATTCTTTCTTTTGATTGGCAAAGAATAAAACTAATTCCCTTTTCCAATGAACCAAATTCAGTGTCATCCCTTCAACTGTATTATAAAATGTTCTAGAAAATTGTGGAGTTTTTGGGGTATGACTTCATTCACTTTATCATGAACCGAGATGATAGGATGTTGGGGTAGAAACATGACTCCCTATCTTTCAATCTCCAATTACTAATCACCATATATTTAGGAGTATCCAAGAGAAGCACAAAAAAATCAAGGTAGAGGATGACTCGCTCCCTTCCTTGTCTTCACAAGGACTTCTTTGAGTTTGTCAACAAAAACTCTCTTCTCCATCACCAAGTAAGCAATGCAGGTATGACATTCCTCCTCAACTAGGGTTCTTGATGAAGGTCATCAAAAAGAGATAGGGGAAGAGGGATAAATGATGCCTCTTTGCCTGAACACCCAAATCAAAGATCCAACGGAGGTCATTAAAACTTCATCCAATTAACTCATCCCTAGGGAACAACTTCCTATAGTCAGAATTTCTAAACAATCTTTGACTTTCCCTGCAAAAATATATTCATCCAGCTATGGTTTTTGGAAAGAGGCAAGATTTTGGAAACCAAAAAACTCTCATTCTTACCTATGCCTCCTATTCCTAGTCCCGAATTTGCCCCATTCCTTAATTTGGAAAGAATAAATCTGTAACCAAGAAAATAGAGGCATACCTTTTCGAGAAATGCACTAAGAAACACAAGAAGATAGTCTTTTCTCAAAATCCATGACAAAGAATTGATGTGAACAACTCATGTAAAGGTAATTATTTATAGGAAAAATTAAATTGAATTGATCTCAATTTCCATTAGCCTGCATAATTTTCATCTCAAGTGTCTGTTGATTTCGTACACTTGAATTTATTGCTGGAAATGCTCAAAAATTACATCATGATCATCAAACCATAAAATGACATCTCAAGACATTTAATTTCCCATCAACAATAGATAGCTGGTGTAATTACAAAAATATGTTCAAAAATTAGAACCAGCTGAAGGATGCTACTTCCCAAATCACAACCAAACCAAACTATCTACGTGTGAAATTCTTCATTCAAATTTAGGTCATTGATTTGAAACCAAATCAGAATGAGATCAATGGTTAAAAAGCCATCAGGCTAGTTGCCATCCAATTGGTATATGCCAGCAAAGCATGTATCACAAATGCTGAAGCCACATGTCAGCTTATCACACCATCATGGGCCTTGAGGGACCCACACTAATTCCTCTATGCTCATATGCTGGGTGCCAACTTCATTCTCCTCAGGATGGGACCTACCAACTACTAAACATATCATCACACTAGCGCAAGGAATATCCCTTCACATCTTCTCACCAAGCACTCCTGCAATAGCCAATCACTTATCGCACCATCACATCTGAAACAAACCTGCCAACCAAAAGACATGTGATGCTGTGATGACTTCCAATTTATTATATATCCATCTTATCAGCCCTAAAAAGATATTTTACTCACATAAAAGCCAGTAATTGAGCTCAAAGGATTAATAAAGAATGAAGCTAAGGGCATTGTGTCCTCATTTATACTTGACTCTTCTTACTTAAAAGAAGGGTCTATCATGATACTCATGAAATCACTCTACTTGATGCTTATGACATGGAATCTGGGCTATGGATTCCATGCTCTATTGCCCTTTTGTCTCCATCTCTCTAGAGATTAGGTGTTCAAATGAGGAATATGGGACCCCATAGCCTATTTATAGCCTCCACCTAATCTCTAGCCCTAATTTTTCACCCCCTGACCTCATATCATATCCATTTTTCCTCGTTTCTTCTTCTTCTAATCTTATTTTTCACCTTGCATCCTATTTTACCTACCATTTCCTTCTTTTCGAGAGTTCACCTAGTTAATTTTTCTATCTCATCTTTAAAGGAGGCATATCCCACTTATTCTTCCCTCCCTTTTAGTTGGTTGGGGCAAAATTTTCTTTGATATGACATCACTCTCGCTCGATCGTGACACCACATCAAAGAGGGGTAAAATGTACACTTGAAAATGATACTCCACACCATCATTTTTGGAATCTCCCTAACATCTCCTTCCATGCTAACTTGTCCCCTTCCTCTAGATTAATTAATTAAATAATTTGTATTTAATTAATTTACCCAATCCTCATTATCACCTACCCAATATTAAATAAATAAATAAATAATATTTATGTAATTAATTATCCCCTCCTTGCCATTAGCTTAAATTAATAAAATAAAGTTCACCTATTTAATTAATTTACCTTTCCAATAGCTAAACATTGGTTAATTAAATAAATCTCATTTATTTAATTAACTAACTTATCCTACCAAATCCCTACAACCAAATTAATTATTAAATTAACCTCTATTTAATTTATTTGGGTCAATAATTAACCCATCCACTAATTTCCTACAACCATATTAATTAAGTTTATCCCTTAATTAATTAACCTAAGCCCTTATTATCCCATCTCCCTATAATTAATTAAATAATTAACATTATTTAATTAAATATATTCACATTTTTCTCCACATCACCTTTCCAAATTCATGCAATTGTCTTATCTCATCTCACTCACCCATAAAATTGACTTAAAGAATTCATTCACATGTCTCCATCCTCATTAATATAAAGCCTTCCCAAGGCCAAAATAAAAATTCCAAAATAATGTGAGCCTTCCATCTTTGTTGATAAAACCCTAGCCCTTGATTTCACTATGAAATCTCAACCCTTGGATCTCATCTTTGAATTCTATGGACATTGATTCAAAATCCCCCAAAAATCTATAAATAAGAAGCCTCTCCAAACCATTTGGATGCTACAACTCTCATACTTGAACATAAAATTTATTCTCTCATAATTCTTCCATCTCTATAGCCAAACTATAGCCAAATTGTAGCCAAATTATAGCCAAATTCCATGCCTCCATTATACTAGATATTTCTTGAGCAATCCACGTTCACTTACATTGGGTAAAGATAGGATTTGTAGCTAGGTGTATGCATTTCCTTCACCTTATCAAGGAGACTAGAATGGGGAAGATATTGAAGGTATAACACTTGTTTTTGTTTACTTTTGCATTTCTAACATCTTCCACATTCTATCATCTTCATATATATATATGAAGATGATAGAATATATATGAATGGTAATCATATTGTCTCTCGTCTTCTATCTATGTTGTATTTAATTATAAAATAGAAAATAGAATACTTAGGCATGATGTATTCTATCAACCTTTCTTTCTTCCTTAGTTAAGTACTTATAATTGTGAAAGAAGAAATGAAATATCATTGTGTATTTTGTTATGCTAGTTGCTTTTATGCTTGTGCATTAGGATTATGACATGAATATATGTTCTAATTGTGAAATTATACTTATACATCTATTCCTTATGTTGAAAGAAGAAAATAAATGTCTTATTGAACTTACTTCTATTATAACAATATTTTCATACTCTTATCACACATTTGTCACCATTTTAGCCCCTTTTATCCTTGTGTGTGTTCTGTCACATTTTTAGCCTTTTTCCCTAGCCATATTTTTAATCCATTACCATGTTGTCTTACCCTTTTTAATCTTCCAATGTGGTACTTTTAATTTAATTATTGGTCCTAGCCCATGTCCTAGTCTTCCCTTTTATGTTTCCTAAGTTGTTGACCATTTTTTCCCATGATTTCCCCTTAGTTTGCCATAACTAGGTAAGTTTCCCATGAGAACCCCACTTATTCCCTTCCCAAAACATGTTTAGATGAGAAACATTTCCACTAAAACAATCACTTTTAGATGCACACCTTGCATCTTATCGTTCCATAAACATTGGGCTTGAACCTTATTGGAGGTAACCACCACCACTTTGTCTCCCACCAAGTTGACCAAGGATTTTCAAGATCTCAAGAAATACTTCAGATGGGATATCATTTAATCCCATACCTACCCATAACTGATGGAAATCTCTCCAAATTATTTCACAAAATCTATAAATAGGCCCAACCTTTTCTCATTTTAACATAGAAAAAGAAAATTTTGGCATAGGTTGTCAATGATTTCTATTTTTAGTATGAGAATGATTGTTCCAAAGTATTTTAAAAACTTAGTAAGTGAGTTAGCTTCAATATCCAGTCATCAAAATATTGTTATCATGCTTAGGTAGCTAGCCCACTCAAGTTATTTGTAGAGAACTCTCATTTTTTCATGTTTTCAAGCAAGGTATGCATTTATTTGAAGGGTTTCATATGAAAATGAATGCATTTTTTTGAGTAATTTAAAGTATCTCTTCTCCATCCATCCAACCACCCTTCCAATTCTTCACCTTTCCATTTCCATCCCATTTGAATCTATTTTGCACCCTAATCTATCCCCCCTAAGCTAGATTACATCCATCCTAGACTAGTGGGCTCACAATTAAACATTTCAGTTCAAATCCTCACATTCAACCCTAGTGATTTAGAATATTAGACCATAAGAGTACCCTCTTGCATCCATCTTCAATCACCAAGAGCCCAATTTTCCATTTAGTCATGTTTCCCATCACCCCAACATGAATGTGTATCCTCTTTGCCATTGTTCCAAAGATCCTAGTCAAACCCAAACCTAACCTTTATTAGAGGTCATACAAAATATCATTTCTACACCTTATACGAGTACTCTAAAAACCCCCAAAACCATTTTTCATTAAAATCTAATTTTTTATCGAAACCCCTTTCTCCCACCCCTGCTTGCTTGCATGGTTTCTAAGAACCCTTAAGCTAGGTTTTAAATTTTTTAGGTTTAAAACTAATTTCTTTGCATATATCAATTTATTATCATGTTTATCATCCTATATACTATGCGGATCCATGATTGAATAGCCATAAGAGGGCTAACTATGGTAGACTCCCCTTTTAACCCATGTTTTTGTAGGTTCCCACATTGAAGAGCTTCAAGTTAGAGGTTCCATCATGAATATACAATCAATAAATATGTACAACCCCCCATAAGAGAGGATCTAGAAAGAAGGTGTTCTCACATCCCCAAATTTGGCTTTGCTTTACTTTTTACTTTTTACTTGGACATAAGTAAATGCATTATGATATTTAGATTAATGACAAGGAAAAATATGGATTATATGGAATGTCATTTATTGAAATTATATGAATGATTATGTTAATATTGATTTAATAATTGTTTTATGAGATTTGGTTTATTAGTTGAATTAATTGAATAATGATGCACTGATCACATGTATTGTTTGATGACAAGCGAAACAGGATTACAGGTTATCAGATGACTCTCAGAGAAGAGAGAGAATATCTTTCTAGGAGAGAGATATAGACCTTAGGATACGAATGGTTTATTTGCCAAATAGAGATAAAAGTGTTTAACAGAAAAGTGAACCAATATGTCATTTGAGATAATCTTAGTTTGTTAGTTTACTTTTAGAACCTATTCGATAGGTAGTCGATATTATTTTATAATCATTTTTAAGTCATATTACATCGTTGAGGTCATTAAATACGTTGATGATGTCATTAAGTTGATTTACAACTATTTACATTTAATGTAAATATTACGATGTTATTGTTGTAAAAAGGTGGTCATATTATTACAAAGTCTTTTGTAGTGTTTTATCCCATTCTTAATGTTAATACTTTATCATTGAGTTAAGATGACTCATTTTGTCAAAGGATCGTGATGAGGAGACTAGCTCAACTCAATCACATTATTCATAACTTTCATTTTAATTATTATTCTCTTATTGATTAAATCATGAAATCAAATAGAACTAATGTTATATGAATAGTATTTGATTTGATCAAATTATATATATAAATGAATGAGTCAAATGAGGAAATACCTCATGATATAATAGTATGGTTTAAGTTGAGCACCCAAAGGCATCTTTTAAGGAATACCTTGAATGATAATAGCATGATGGTCGAACATACTCATTAAGAGTAACTATTTTCTTTGGTAAGTTGGAGAAGTTAGCGGACTTGTATAGGAGGAGTGGCAGATGACTCTACCACTAACACTCATCTCCTTAAATGATGTATTCATCAATTACATTTGTAAAGGTTTACACATTTTTAGCTTAGTGGAAGTCAAACTAATGGTCCTTACCGTTGGTTTTGTTATGAGCTTTGATAAATGTTTTGGGAGTGGAGTGAACAGAGAGAAATGACTCTTTATGAGTTTGTTTTAAGCTCTTAAAAGCCACGACTTGGCTAGTCGATGGCGGATATCAGGAAGTTTTTAAGTTTTTGTAGAGGTCAAGGAGAGAAGGGAAGAGAGTCGTAGTGGAGAAAGAGGAAGTTGGTTAAGTTAAGCAACAGTGTGGTTGTTGGGGACAAACATAGTAGTTTGTCACCGGTCCTTAATCTCGTTTAAACCAACGTTGTCAGGTAGACATTCCTGTATGTTGTTTCATTAGATAGAGATAAATGTATTGAATATTTGTTACAAGTAATCGTTATTACATCTATCTATTCTGTCAATGGTTAAATGTAGGATATGATATAAATCGTTTGTGTCAACTTTTATACTATCGTTGTGACAATTTGTCTGAGCTGATGTTAGAGGGAGTCTTAGTATATTTGAAAGTGTCCTTTAGCCTATTGAGGGCCGATGCTAAATCAGGATTTACATTCAATTTTGAATAAGCACTATGAGTTGTTATTACTTCTACCTATAACTGATAGAAAGACTCTTCTATTGTTTATTTTAGTATAAACAAAGTTCTTAGGAATAGTTATAATCTTCTATTAGCTAGAAAACCAGTCGCACAGTTAGAAGACTAATCTTTAGGATTAAGTCGACTATCCTTATCGTAGGAGAAATATGTATCAAATTCTTATGAGAATAGTGTAGAGGGATTTCATTAGTAAAACTCTCCATTCAAGAGTAATACAAAATAGAGTTTTAGAGAAGTCGACAGAATTGAAATCAATCATGTTTTTTTTTTTTGTGTTTTTTCCAAATGGTATTTTATCCAAGAAACTAGAATCATGGAGAACAATGGTGACTTTGAGATATCTTTTGAATCGACAAATTAACTATTGGTAGTTAGTTGATTAGATTATTGAGTTAAATTTCTTTTCTTACCTAAACTAGAACCATGATGAGATCGGTCAGTAGTAAACCAATTTGTAGAAATAGACAGAGTCTATATGGTATAAACTTGTATAAAGCATATAAGGGTATAAGTATGTAGCAATGAGCTTTGGGCTTCATGTATAGTTGAATTGAAAAGGTACTCATATTCTTATTGAGTAGAAGAGGATACCATAGCAATATGTATTGTAAACCTAGTTAGGGTTGAGTTAAACCAAAGGTTTTTTCTAAATCTGTTATGATGAATTATATAGTAGAAATATTATAAGTACTCAATGGTTGTTTAAATACCTAGAGTCTAGTTGGACCAAATGAGGGTTAATGTCATTTGGACTTAACTACGTCTATGCAGACTATTATCAGGTCATGATGATTAAACCAATTATGTATAGATAGTCTAAGTGAATAAACTACATGAATATGACATTATCCAAGTCAAGTAGGGGTGGGTGAACACAACGACTATATTCATATGAATGATATTTATAGTAAAAACTTTGGCCAAAGTAATGCATTTGTTTTTTGCATGCATTGTTAGTTCACTGTATTTGGATTGCTCAACATATCGGAAATCATACTTAGCTAGAGGGTATCTAGGGTTGTATGATTTCTAGAGTTGAGTAGAATACAACACTATGTACTCAAAAAAGGCAAATAACCATTAGTCACCTATGGTCTATATCCCTCGTGAAGGGTAGGGCCACTTCCTATGTGGAAGATGTGTGGGAGACAGCTGGTTTGTGGATGGATGTAAATCACTGGAAAGATTCTCTCTCTCCAAGTAGGAAACATGCCAGGACTTGTGATAAAGATGTCGGATATTCAGAGGTAGTAAATATTCCAAAGTTTCTATATTGTAATTGATTTCCTTTTATATACATTTGTCTTTATGATGAACAATATAGTTTATTATATTTGTACGAGAAATCTTGTAATTGGAATTACTTGATTATATGATGAATAAAAGAAAAATTTTCTCTATCTCATTTTATTTTACCTTGTTAAAAATTACTTGATGGTAAATAAATTGATTTTACTATGTCTATAGAAACTGGATGTTACATATGGCATCAGAGCTACCAGGTTTAGCACTAGGGCTTATGAGACCACTATGCTTGCCTGTAGTCAACATTAAGTGGTTAGCTAGTGTTTGGAAAATTTTTGTGCTAGGATGGTACGCTTTAAGAAGACAGCAAGAAAGTCTATCAATTCAAGCCAACATTTCCTTAAAGCTAAAAGAGAATGTGAGGCCATTATAAAAACCTTTGAGGAAACCAATGATGAGAGTGACATTTGGTTAAGTGATACTGAAACTCTAGTGACTGACTTAACTCGAACCAAGTGAGTGATAAAGGAGTACTTGGAAAGGGTTAAAGGTGAAGAAATAACTATGGTTAGGCAAGATCCCCGCACACCCTCAACTGTTGAGATCATAGAAGTTAGGTTCAATAGTGAGTCAGAAGGTTGTATACCTCAGGATTATGTATCTAAAAATGAGTCTGAGGGATATACTGCTCTGGATCATGACTTTTGAAGTCATTCCTTGTAAAAAAAGGAAACTCTTTACTTTTGAAAAATAAATTATAAATGAAAGAGTTGTTTTTGTGCCAAACTATTGTTTAAATTGAGTTTTATGTTTAGATTTAATGGGCCACATTATAATCTAGAACTAATAGACAACTCAATATTCTCAGGTGTGAGAAATCAATAACATGGTGTGGACAAGAACTAATCAAGGAGAAAGTGAAGAGGAAAACCATCCACCGGTAAATAAACTGGACTAAATCATAACTATGCTTGAAGAAACCAAGAAAATATTGGGTGATTTGAAAAAGAAGGTGGATGATAAAAAGAATACTAAGGGAGGAGGTGAAAACTCTCATGGTAAAAGTGGAGAAAATCACAAAGATCAGAGTAAAAGTACTGAAACTCATAAATAGGCAAGGGAGAGATTGACCTTGGAGCTTTCAAAAGATATGAAGAAGGTTGTTCAACCAAAATTTGATGGGACAAAAACTAGAGATGCTGCAGAAGCTTGGTTAACAGAGATGGAAAAATACTTCGAGATAAGAAATTACTCGGAGGTGACCAAGGTAGTATGGGGAGCATTCCAACTGGTAGGAGAAGCATCCACTTGGTGGATGAATAAAAAGATGGAATTGAATTTAAGCTCTCTTAGGGTAACTTGGGACGAGTTTGTGGAACTCTTTCGCAAGAGTTGGTTACCACAACTTTACTTTGATCAAAAACTTACTAATTTTTAGAATCTTCAACAAGGAGATATGACAGTGGTAGAATATGGGGAAAAATTCACTTGACTCCTCAAATATGTTCCACAATATCAGAGGGATGAGAGATTCTAGATCAGGAAATTCATCATGGGTTTAAATGCTCAAATAGGTGGTGAAGTGGATGTTCATGGCCCTGTTAGTAATCATTTTGGTCAGGGGTTTGACCTTGGATATTTGTAGATTTTTCATTCAAACCCTAAATTTTCTTGTCCATTGGCATGAGTTTGCATGTGTCTTGGCAATCATGTTGGTAGCAGTGGTGTGTTTTCTTCCATCACCAAGACTTTGTCTATCGGTGGCTGGGGTTGGTGTCTTTCCGACAGTTTGGGTCTCACCGACGGGGGATCGTTATGTTTTTTTCTATCATCAGGTGTTCATCAGTGTGATATGGTTTATCGACGAAGGAAATTTTGCTTCCTTTGATGTGTCCAGTCTGGCCGATGGAGTTGCCATCGGCGTGGCTTGGTGTATCGGTAGAAGTGTTTTGTGGTCTACCGATGTTGGGTGTCTAGCCAATGGCGGATGGTATGGGATTTATGTGAAGTGGTCATCAGCATGATGAAAGGTATCGGGCAGACAGACAAGTTGCATGCTGACGGCGTGGGTCTTACTGACAAGGGTAGTTAGAGAGCTACCATCGGAGTGACATAGACTATCGAGCGAGCCGGCGAGGGTTTCACCAATGATCAGACTCTGGCTGATGAAGGGGATGTGAGGTAGGCATCAGCATTTCGGCAAGAGTATTTTCTGCTGGGCCGATGGTAGTGGTCTTGCCGACGAAGGTAGTTTGGAGGGCACCATCAGGACGACTTGGTGCATCGGATGGAGTGTGGAGAGTTGGGCAAATAGGGTTTCTCTGCCTGATGGGTTTTATGTTGTGTGGTCATCGGTGTAACACATGGTGTCAGCCAGAGGGTTTTTAGTTGCTCTGATGGTGTATGTCAGGGCGATGAGCTATTGGTGGAAGGTTCGTGGGTCGAGCGGGGCAAAACGCTTGACACTTATTATGCTCATGGCCATGCTTATAAAGTGTTGGAATGGTCTCTCCAGGACCAATGTGGGATTTTAAATCTTACAGATATGTGGGTTTTCATGATAGTCTTAGTCACGCCGATGGCATGATACGCAATGCAAAACATGTATGTGCAAGGTGCCTACATGGCACATTTTTGCAGAATGGTGACTTTTCAACATGAATTTGGTGCCATCAATTTTCAAGCGTTGCAAGGATCGATGGCCATGTTTTAAAGTTGGGACATTGGTTTTCTTTGTGTCCTCAGGCTAGTTTTGAGCCAGAAATTTCAATTTGGGCATTACGACAGTCTCCATGCGAAGATGTGGGTGGTTGAGCCATTAATGGCAAGATTATGCAGAGGCATGGGCCGACGATTGACAGCCATGTACCAGATTTGTGATGAAGAGTTCTCCAATGGTGGCACATGGCTCAAGCTCATCTGCCCCTCGTCCTTTTATTGCTTCTCCATGTTTTGTCCCCGACTGTGTTTAATTTTTGAAGGCCATCTTCCTCAGAATGAATGTATCTGGTGAATTTTGAAATCTGCCATGTAATTAATGCTGAGGACCTTCCTTGCTCTATTTAGTAGGTTGTGTTTCTCATTTTTCTGTTGTTGAAAAACTGGACATTTTTGCTCTGTAATAAGACAACTATTTTTGGTTGCTCTATGCAGGAGGTCTTGTGAGTTTATGTATCTCTTGTTGAATGTCTCATGCATGAATTTACTGATTTCATGATTGGTTTTATTTGAGAAATGTTGTATTTGCATGTGTTTTGTTAATTCTGTCTCCAGTATTGCATGTCTCCTTCTAAATCTAGATATCTAAGGGATGTCTAGTATTCTAGAATATAGAATTCCTGTATTAAATGCTTGATCTTTCAACTTCTACTCAAGGGGTAGATTAAAGTGTTTTCAGATTGAGTATTGGGAAGGATATACTACAATAGGGATACCATAAGTAGAGAGAACTTAACACTCTATTTTGGGAGGCATCTGTAAGGCAGATACCACAACATCCCCTTGAAATCTAGTTTTATTGTGTTCATGTTGAACATTCACAGGTGTATGGCTACTGACTCCGAGCCCTGGATAGGCACCAATCTAGCTCTGTGTTGAGGTTATACACCAGGTCTAGGTTTGCATCCAAACATAAATCAAATTCAAACTTCAACCACAACCATTAGGACTATAGAAGTAGTGTTAGGATCTAAAATCCTCTGTCTACAAATGAACATAGGCCCAAAGCTAGCCCCTTTGCTCTTATCTCACAGTTTTGTTCTACTTACAAGAGGACTTATCTTCTTTGTGTCAGCATCCCAGTCTTTGCATAGTTATATCTCATGGGTGTTGAATAGGGAATACCCCCCAAGGTTTTTGCAGAGCCTAAAGAAGAAGAGGAGATAAAAATAGAGTCTATCTCCTATACTGTTAGCCCCTAGCCCAGAGATCCTGTTGATCACCGATGGCTACCTTGTAGGGAAATCTGGGAGTGAGCATCCAACCAGGAAAAAAACCAACAAAAATTGGTGACTCTGCTAGGGATTGTGCAGTAAAAGAAATTATCTTTTCATCCCTAGTAAATTACTGCCCACCCGAGTCACAACAAAAATTGGTGACTCTACTAGGGATGTGATTTATCAAAAGTACTATCTAGTCATCCCTAGTGATATATTATTGCCCATCTGAGTCACCAATAGAAATTGGCAACTCTGCTGGGGAATTAACAGAAAAAGTGATATCTTGCAGCCTCTGGTGAACTTTTGCCTAGCTCTATTGGTGGAATGAACCTGGAAAAATAGCTTTTAGCTATTAAAAATTTTGTCCTCTCTGGAGAGGTGGTGACTCTGCAAGAAAGATTCAAGTGCACATGAAAGTTGATGTGTGTGTTGTGACAAAAAAATGTGCTATTCAGACTTCAACATCTGGATGAGAAAAGGTACCTTGCTCCTTCCTACTTGTAATTGTTGTTTTATTGCATAGGTTAGATGCCACGGGGGGTTATAGGTCTTAGGTATATATTAGATGTCTGAAATGGGACTTATATGAATCCAAATATGTATACACCTGTGCTCAACCAAGAGGGAGATGCAATGTTATGTGATAGAATAGAAGAGATAAGAAATAGGTTGATACTCTCAGAGGCTAGGTAGGCTCAGTTGAATAATGATAACCCTATTGTGTCTACCAGTCAGAAAGCTAAACCTCTTGTTAGCCCTTTTGATCCTTTGTATGACCAATTGGATTTGTCATGGGTTGATTATAAAGTAGAAAGTATGTCTGCTAGGATATACTGTCAGATGCCCAGATTTAGTGGTCACAGTGTATGTGATGGGGGTACACATATCCAACATTTTCATAGCTTTATGGGAAAGCATTCATTCAGAAATGAGGATATGTGGATGAGGTTTTTTGTTAGATCCTTTGATGCAAAAGCAAAATATTGGTATTTGATCTTTCCAAAGAGATTCTTTGCCTATTGGGATGAGCTTGCTAATTGTTTCAAAAAAGAATTTGTGAAAGAACCGGCTGATCTTGTTGCAGAATTAATGAAAATCAGAAAACAAGATGAGGAGCCATGTATTGTTTTCAGTCATAGGTTTGCACTAGCCCTTTCACAGATCCCAGAAGTCTTCAGACCTAATATTTTAGCCTGTGTTGGCATATATTTTGAGGCTTTTGAGGAGGGCTCTAGTGCATTACTAAAGGATTTCAAGGTGACAAGCATGCACATGGCATACATTTTTTTAGAAAATGTAGAAGAAATGAGAGATGAGCACCTGCAAAAATCCCTGTCTCCAAGCCTTGGTGTGAGAAATGGTTGTGAAGCTACAAATGACCAAATGATTAAGGCATCATGTGAAGATGAAAAGATGAATACTGAGGATGCCAATGAAAGGATTAATGAGGAGTCCCATTGCAATGTTGAGGCAATTGGCCATGAAAGCAATAATGAGGTTGTGGATAGCAATGAGCAACTTTTTGAATGGATTTGTGGAGATAATTGTGAGTATTATACTCAAGACAGAGAAGATATAAGCAAATAGAGATGCAGTCCCATGTGTGAACAATTCCCTTCTTTTCAAACACATGGAGATCATGAAGAGCAGTCAAAGATTGAAACAAGTGCTAGTGCAGAGCATGATTGTTTTTTATTTGGTGATTGTTTTGCTTATGACACACAAGCTGATATTCTTCCACAAAATGAACCCATTGGTGATGAAGATGCATGCTCTGCTGCCCATGAACAAATGGCATATTGTGATCAAGCTGATGTACCTGGATCACCCATTTTTGACACATATGGTGATGAGGATCTATTTGAGTGTGGTGAAGGTTTGAGCACTATTTTTGACTTAGATTCTGTTTCTCATACTGATGAAAGAGAAACCAACATACATCAGGTAAGTGACTGTAAAATGTGCTTGATTGTAAAGAGGTACCAGAGCTTGATCTTTTCCAGTTTGGTGTTGTTGTTGGTTGTGTGCATGATGTGCACAATTATGAATTTGAAAGATTTTCTTTTGATAGGCCAGCTGATGAAATGAGCCCTGGTGTTCCTAGTTGCATGGTGGACTTTGATTGCTTTCAATTTTTAGTCCAGCTAGGAAATCATTTTGCAATGCATAGTGATGATAACCTGTGTTATGTACTATATGAACATGCATTGCTTGATAAATACTACATCCACTTGTTGCCTGATGCTGAAGGTTGCTTGCATAGGGTTGACAGTGACAAGCTAAATCAGAGGGTTGAATATGCAAATAACCAAAGTTGCTTATAGACAGATCATGGCAGCATTCTCAGGCTTGACCCAGTGTATGCAGATGAAAATAAGGTATTTGACAAAGGGAAATACAGGTTTTCCTTTTCTTGGTGGCCTTAGGCCATCAAGTGTGTTTGATGATGCAAGTTGGTGCTTCATGACTCTATTGCCCAATGGATAGGGACTGGTCTGCATCCTAGAGATCTAAAGTCCTCGCTGCAGTCTTGCACCTGCACGTCCCCAGACAGAGCCTATGTTAGTAATCATTTTGGTTAGGGGTTTGAGCTTGGATATTTGCAGATTTTTCATTCGAACCCTAAATTTTCTTGTCCATCAGCATGAGTTTGCATGTGTCTTGGCAATCATGTTGGTAGCGGTGGTTTGTTTTCTTCCATCGCCAAGACTTTGTCTATCAGTGGCTGGGGTTGGTGTCTTTCCGACAGTTTGGGTCTCACCGATGGGGGATCATTAAGTTTTTTCTATCATCAGCCATTCGTCAGTGTGATATGGTTTATCGGCGAAGGAAATTTTGCTTCCTTCGATGCGTTCAGTCTGGCTAATCGAGTTGCCATCGGCGTGGCTTGGTGTATCGGCAGAAGTGTTTTGTAGTCTACCGACGTTGGGTGTCTGGCCGGTGGCAGATGGTATGGGATTTATGTGAAGTGGTCATCGGCATGATGAAAGGTATCAAGCAGACAGACAGGTTGCTTGCCGACGGCATGGGTCTTACCAACGAGGGCAGTTAGAGAGCTGCCATCAGAGTGACATAGACTATCAAGCGAGCCGGCGAGGGTTTCACCGATGATCAGACTCTGGCCGACGAAGGGGATGTGAGGTAGGCATCGGCATGTTGGCAAGAGGATTTTCGACTGGGCCGATGGTAGTGGTCTTGCCGACGAAGATAGTTTGGAGGGCGCCATCAAGAGAACTTGGTGCATCAAATGGAGTGTGGAGAGTTGGGCCGATAGGGTTTCTCTGCCCGATGGGTTTTATGCTGTGTGGTCATCGGTGTAACACATGGTGTCGGCCAGAGGGTTTTTGGTTGCTTTGAGGGTGTATGTCAGGGCAATGAGCTATTGGTGGAAGGTTCGTGGGTCGAGCGGGGTAAAACTCTCGACACTTATTATGCTCGTGGCCATGCTTATAAAGTGTTGGAATGGTCTCTGCAGGACCAATGTGGGATTTTAAATCTTACAAATATGTGGGTTTTCCCGATAGTCTTGGTCACGCCGATGGCATAATATGCAATGCAGAACATGTATGTGCAAGGTGCCTACGTGGCACATTTTTGCAGAATGGTGACTTTTCAACATGAATTTGGTGCCATCGATTTTCAAGTGTTGGAAGGATTGACGGCCATGTTTTAAAGTTGGGACATTGGTTTTCTTTGTGTCCTCAAGCTGGTTTTGAGCCAGAAATTTCCATTTGGGCATTGCGACAGTCTCCATGAGAAGATGTGGGTGGTTGAGCCATTAATGGTGAGATTATGTAGAGGCATGGGCCAACGATTGACAACTATGTAACAAATTTGTTATGAAGAGTTCTCTAATGGTGGCACATGGCTCGAGCTCATCTGCCTCTCATCCTTTTATTGCTTCTCCATTTTTTGTCCCCAGCTGCGTTTAATTTTTGAATGCCATCTTCCTCAGAATGAATGTATCTGGCAAATTTTAAAATCTACCATGTAATTAATGCTGAGGACCTTCCTTGCTCTATTTAGCAGATTATGTTTCTCATTTTTTTGTTGTTGAAAAATTGGACATTTTGGCTCTGTAATAAGACACAACTATTTTTGGTTGCTCTGTGCAGGAGGTCTTGTGAGTTTATGTATCTCTTGTTGAATGTCTCATGCATGAATTTATTGATTTCATGATTGGTTTTATTTGAGAAATGCTGTATTTGCATGTGTCCTTCTTCTGAATCTAGATATCTAAGGGATGTCTGGTATTCTAGAATATAGAATTCCTATATTAAATGCTTGATCTTTCAACTTCTGCTCAAGGGGTAGATTAAAGTAGTTTCAGATTGAGTATTGGGAAGGATATACTGCAATAGGGATACCATAAGTAGAGAGAACTTAACACTCTGTTTTGGGAGGTATCTGTAAGGTAGATACCATAACATCCCCTTAAAATCTAGTTTTAGTGTGTTCATGCTAGACATTCACAGGTGTATGGCTACTGACTCCGAGCCCTGGATAGGCACAAATCTAGCTCTATGTTGAGGTTATACACCAGGTCCAGGTTTGCATCCAAATATAAATCAAATTCAAACTTCAACCACAACCATTAGGACTGTAGAAGTAGTGTTAGGATCCAAAGTCCTTTGTCTACAACTGAACATAGGCCCAAAGCTAGCCCCTTTGCTCTTATCTCACAGTTTTGGTCTACTTACAGGAGGAGTTATCTGCTTTGTGTCAGCATCCCAGTCTTTGCATAGTTATATCTCATGGGTGTTGAATAGGGAATAACCCATAGGTCTTGCAGAGCTTGAAGAAGAAGAGGAGATAAAAATAGAGTCTATCTCTGATACTGTTGGCCCCTGGCTCAGAGATCCTATTGATCACCGATGGCTACCTTGTAGGGAAATCTGGGAGTGAGCATCCAACCAAAAAAAACCAACAGAAATTGGCGACTCTGCTGGGGATTGTGCAGTAAAAGAAATTGTCTTTTCATTTCTAGTAAATTATTGCCCACCCGAGTCGCAACAGAAATTGGCGACTCTACTAGGGATGTGATTTATCAAAAGTGCTATCTAGTCATCCCTAGTGATATATTATTACCCATCCGAGTCACCAACAAAAATTGGTGACTCTGCTGGGGAATTAATAGAAAAAGTGATATCTTGCAGCCTTTGGTGAACTTTTGCCTGGCTCTGCTGGTGGAATGAACCTGGAAAAATAGCTTTCAGCTATTGAAAATTTTGTCCTCTCTAGAGAGGTGGCGACTCTGCAAGAAAGATTCAAGTGCACATGAAAGTTGATGTTTGTGTTGTGACAAAAAAAGTGCTATTCAGACTTCAACATCTGGATGAGAAAAGGTACCTTGCTCCTTCCTACTTGTAATTGTTGTTTTATTGCATAGGTTAGATGCCACAGGGGGGTTATAGGTCTTAGGTATATATAAGATGTCTGAAATGGGACTTATATGAATCCAAATATGTATACACCCGTGCTCAACCAAGAGGGAGATGCAATGTTATGTGACAGAATAGAAGAGATAAGAAATAGGTTGATACTCTTAGAGGCTAGGCAGGCTCAGTTGAATAATGATAACCCTATTGTGTCTACTAGTCAAAAAGCTAAACCTCTTGTCAGCGCTTTTGATCCTTTGTATGACCAACTAGATTTGTCATGGGTTGATTATAAAGTAGAAAGTATGCCTGCTAGGATATACTGTCAGATGCCCAGATTTAGTGGTCACAGTGTATGTGATGGGGGTACACATATCCAACATTTTCATAGCTTTATGGGAAAGCATTCATTCATAAATGAGGATATGTGGATGAGGTTTTTTGTTAGATCCTTTGATGCAAAAGCAAAAGATTGGTATTTGATCTTTCCAAAGAGATCCTTTGCCTATAGGGATGAGCTTGCTGATTGTTTCAAAAAAGAATTTGTGAAAGAACCAGCTGATCTTGTTGCAGAATTAATAAAAATCAGAAAAAAAGATGAGGAGCCATGTATTGTTTTCAGTCATAGGTTTGCACTAGCCCTTTCATAGATCTCAGTAGTCTTCAGACCTGATATTTCAACCTGTGTTGGCATATATTTTGAGGCTTTTGAGGAGGGCTCTAGTGTATTACTGAAGGATTTCAAGGTGACAAGCATGCAAATGGCATACATTTTTTTAGAAAATGTAGAAGAAATGAGAGATGAGCACCTGCAGAAATCCCTGTCTCCAAGCCTTGGTGTGAGAAATGGTTGTGAAGTTACAAATGACCAAATGATTAAGGCATCATGTGAAGATGAAAAGATGAATACTGAGGATGCCAATGAAAGGACTAATGAGGACTCCCATTGCAATGTTGAGACAACTGGCCATGAAAGCAATAATGACATTGTGGACAGCAATGAGCAACTTTTTGAATGGATTTGTGGAGATAATTGTGAGTATTGTACTCAAGACAGAGAAGATATAAGCAAACCAAGATGCAGTCCCATGTGTGAACCATTGCCTTCTTTTCAAACACATGGAGATCATGAAGACCAGTCAAACATTGAAACAAGTGCTAGTGTAGAGCACGATTGTTTTTTATTTGGTGATTGTTTTGCTTATGACACACAAGATGATATTCTTCCACAAAATGAACCCATTGGTGATGAAGATGCATGCTTTGCTGCCCATGAACAAATGGCATATTGTGATCAAGCTGATGTACCTGGATCACCCATTTTTGACACATATGGTGATGAGGATCTATTTGAGTATGGTGAAGGTTTGAGCACTATTTTTGACTTGGATTCTATTTCTCATACTGATGAAAGAGAAACCAACGTACATCAGGTAAGTGACTATAAAAATGTGCTTGATTGTAAAGAGGTGCCAGAGCCTGATCTTTTCTAGTTTGGTGTTGCTGTTGGTTGTGTGCATGATGTGCACAATTATGAATTTGAAAGCTTTTCTTTTGATAGGCCAGCTGATGAAATAAGCCCTGGTGTTCCTAGTTGCATGGTGGACTTTGAGTGCTTTCATATTTTAGTCCAGCTAGGAAATCATTTTGCAATGCATAGTGATGATAACCTGTGTTATGTACTATATGAACATGCATTGCTTGATAAATACTGCATCCACTTATTGCCTGATGCTGAAGGTTGCTTGCATAGGGTTGACAATGACAAGCTAAATTAGAGGGTTGAATATGCAAATAACCAAAGTTGCTTATGGACAGATCATGGCAGCATTCTCAGGCTTGACCCAGTGTATGCAGATGAAAATAAGGTATTTCACAAAGGGAAATACAGGTTTTCCTTTTCTTGGTGGCTTTAGGCCATCAAGTGTGTTTGGTGATGTAGGTTGGTGCTTCATGACTCTATTCCCTAATGGATAGGGACTAGTCTGCATCCTAGAGATCTAAAGTCCTCGCTACTGTCTTGCACCTGCATGTCCCTAGACAGAGCCTATGTTAGTAATCATTTTGGTCAGGGGTTTGAGCTTGGATATTTGTAGACTTTTTCATTCGAAACTTAAATTTTCTTATCCATCGGCATGAGTTTGCATGTGTCTTGGTGATCATGTTGGTAGTGATGGTGTGTTTTCTTCCATCGCCAAGACTTTGTCTATCAGCGACTGGGGTTGGTGTCTTTCCGACAGTTTGGGTCTCACCGATGAGGGATCGTTAAGTTTTCTCTATCATCAGGTGTTCGTCAGTGTGATATGGTTTATCAGCGTAGGAAATTTTGCTTCCTTCAATGTGTTCAGTCTAGCCGATGGAGTTGCCATTGGCCTGGCTTCGTGTATTGGTAGAAGTGTTTTGTAGTCTACCGATGTTGGGTGACTGGCCGATGGCAGATGGTATGGGATTTATGTGAAGTGGTCATTGGCATGATGAAAGGTATCAGGTAGACAAATAGGTTTCTTGCCAATGGCATGGGTCTTATCGACGAGTGCAGTTAGAGAGTTGTCATTGGAGTGACATAGACTATCGGGCGAGCCGGTGAGGGTTTCACCGATGATCAGACTCTGGCCGACAAAGGGGATGTGAGGTAGGCATCGGCATGTCAGCAAGAAAATTTTTAGCTAGACTGATGGTAGAGGTCTTGCTAACGAAGGTACTTTGGAGGGTGCCATCAGGAGAACTTGGTGCATCGGATGGAGTGTGGAGAGTTGGGCTGATAGGGTTTCTCTGCTCGATGGGTTTTATGCTGTGTGGTCATTGGTGTAACACATGGTGTCAGACAGAGGGTTTTTGGTTGCTCTGATGGTGTATGTCAGGGCAATGAGCTATTAGTGGAAGGTTCATGGGTCAAGCTGGGCAAAACGCTCGACACTTATTATGCTCGTGGCCATGCTTATAAAGTGTTGGAATGGTCTCTACAGGACCAATGTGGGATTTTAAATCTTACAGATATGTGGGTTTTCCCAATAGTCTTGGTCACACCGATGGCGTGATACGCAATGCAAAACATGTATGTGCAAGGTGCCTACGTGGCACATTTTTGCATAATGGCAACTTTTCAACATGAATTTGGTGCCATCAATTTTCAAGCATTGGAAGGATCAATGGCCATGTTTTAAAGTTGGGACATTGGTTTTCTTTGTGTCCTCAAGCTGGTTTTGAGCGGGAAATTTCCATTTGGGCATTACAACAGTCTCCATGCGAAGATGTGGGTGGTTAAGCCATTAATGGCAAGATTATGCAGAGGCATGGGCTGGTGATTGACAGCCATGTACCAGATTTGTGATGAAGAGTTCTCCAACGGTGGCACATGGCTTGAGCTCATCTGCCCCTCATCCTTTTATTGCTTCTCCATGTTTTGTCCCTAGCTGTGTTTAATTTTTGAAGGCCATCTTCCTTAGAATGAACATATCTGGCGAATTTTGAAATCTTCCATGTAATTAATGCTGAGGACCTTCCTTGCTCTATTTAGTAGGTTGTGTTTCTCATTTTTTTGTTGTTGAAAAACTAAACATTTTGGCTCTGTAATAAGACACAACTGTTTTTGGTTGCTCTATGCAGGAGGTCTTGTGAGTTTATGTATCTCTTGTTGAATGTCTCATGCATGAATTTACTAATTTCATGATTAGTTTTATTTGAGAAATGTTGTATTTGCGTGTGTTTTGTTAATTCTATCTCTAGTATTGCATGTGTCCTTGTTCTGAATCTAGATATCTAAGGGATCTCTGGTATTCTAGAATATAGAATTCCTGTATTAAATGCTTGATCTTTCAACTTCTGCTCAAGGGGTAGATTAAAGTGTTTTCAGATTGAGTATTGGGAAGGATATACCACAATAGGGATACCATAAGTAGAGAGAACTTAACACTCTATTTTGGGAGGTATCTGTAAGGCAGATACCATAGCATCCTCTTGAAATACAGTTTTAGTGTGTTCATGCTAAACATTCACAGGTGTATGGCTACTGACTCCGAGCCTTGGATAGGCACCAATCTAGCTCTGTGTTGAGGTTATACACCAGGTCTAGGTTTGCATCCAAACATAAATCAAATTCAAACTTCAACCACAATCATTAGGACTGTAGAAGTAGTGTTAGGATCCAAAGTCCTCTGTCTACAACTGAACATAGGCCCAAAGCTAGCCCCTTTGCTCTTATCTCATAGTTTTGGTCTATTTACAAGAGGACTTATCTGCTTTGTGTCAGCGTCCTAGTCTTTGCATAGTTATAGCTCATGGGTGTTGAATAGGGAATACCCCCCTAGGTTTTGCAGAGCCTAAAGAAGAAGAGGAGATAAAAATAGAGTCTATCTTCTATACTATTGGCCCCTGGCCTAGAGATCTCGTTGATCACTGATGGCTACCTTGTAGGGAAATCTGGGAGTGAGCATCCAACCAGGAAAAAAACCAACAGGCCCTACCACAATGGATCAAGTGTATGAGAAGGCAATTAAGCAAGAGCAAAAGGTAAAATCCATCTCAGCTTATCGTGAAAGATGTCGTAAGAGGTTTAATTGAACTCCTAACAATCAACCCTATAAGAAAACATATGAAAAGAATCATGATAACAAGAGAAAAGATAGAGGACCTCAGAAGAATAAAGGTGGATCAGGCTATGAGAAGAAATATGGCAATTATAAAATAAATGAGGATAACAATGGGAAGACTTCAGATAAGAAAGGACCCATTGGAGGATGCTTTACTTGTGGAGGCGACCACTATGCAAATTTTTTCCCTAACAAGAAACTAAATGGTCAACAAAGAGGTACTGCACTACCTAATCAGCAAGTAGCATTCCAACAAAGGATTCATGCATCTCTTGACAATCATCAAGCTGAGTATCAAATCACACCCATTGAGATGATAGGTACTTTGTTTGAAATCCCTATATCTATTTTGATTAATATAGGAGCTACTGAAAACTTTGTTTCTCCTAGAACTTTGAGTAAATTTTCTAGAAAAGCTAGTTATATGTCTAAACCTTGGTCAGTAGAATATGCTAACCACTCTAAGGCTTAGGTAGAGCAATGTTTGTTTGAACCCAAAGTTGACCTTCCTAGTTTCTCAACTGAAGTAAATCTGTATGTAGCTCCCTTAGGTTCTTATGATGTGATGCTTGGGATGAATTGGTTATGGAAACATAGAGCTAAGGTTGACTATTTTTCAAAAATAGTTGAATGCCTAGATGACTTGGGAAATCTGACCCAATTCCAAGGGATACAAAGAGAAGTTAAAGTCAAGACTACCTCTGCTAAGCAATTAAAAAGGGCTAGAAGGAAAGGTTGTTAGTTGTTTGCAGTTAAGATGAAATAAGTGGAAGAAGGGGTAGGAAACCCTAGTTTATCTTTTGGGGAAAAGTATCCTTTTCTTCAGGAATTTTAGAATGTGTTTCCGCAAGAACATCTGAGATTGCCTCCCAAGAGGGTGTTTGATTTTTCTATTGATATTAAACCAGGATCTGAGCCTATATCAAAAGAACCCTATCATATGATGACAACTGAGTTAATGGAATTGAAAGCACAATTACAAGAATTGTTGGCTAAAGGTTTGATCAGACCCAGTGTTTCACCCTAGGGTGCCCCAGTTATTTTTGTAAAGAAGAAGGATGGAACCCTTCATTTGTGTATAGATTATCATATGCTTAATAAAGAAATGGTAAAGAATAAATACCCTTTGCCACATATTGATGATCTTTTTGATCAAATGAGGGAAGCTGCCATATTTTCCAAAATTGATTTGTGATTAGGATATCATCAGTTAAGACTGAAGGATGAAGATATTCATAAGACAACTTTTAGAACTAGATATATGGACACTATGAGTTCATGGTTTTACCATTTGGTTTAACAAATGCACCTTCCACATTTATGAATCTCATAAATAGTATATTCAGGGATTCTTTGGATAAGTTTGTTCTAGTCTTTCTGGATGATATACTTATTTATTCTAGGAATGAGGAAGAACATCATCGACACTTTCAATTAGTTCTACAAAGGTTAAGAGAACATAAGTTATTTGGGAAGCTATATAAATGCACATTCCTCCAGAAGGAGATTCAATATCTAGGGCATATCATAGTAGCTAATGGAATATCTGTTGATCCTGCAAAAATCACAGCTATTCTAGATTGGCCTGTACCAACAAACGTACATGAGGTGCATAGTTTCATGGGCCTGGCAGGCTATTATAGAAAGTTTGTTCTAAATTTCTCTAGCATTGCTAGTCCAATCACTTCCCTGCAAAGGAAAGGAAAGCGACTCAAATGGACAGACAAATGTAAGGAAGCATTTGATCTCTTAAAAGAAAAGTTAACTTTAGCTCCAATTTTAAAATTTCATGACCCTGAAGGACAATTTGAGGTAATTACAGATACCTTGGCAGAAGGATTAGGAGGAGTGCTTATGCAAGAGGGAAGAGTCATAGCATATGAATCAAGGAAATTGAAATCTTATGAGAAAAATTATGCACCAGATGATCTGGAATTGGCAGTAGTAATTCATGCCTTACAAATGTGGAGACATTATTTGTTGGGAAAGGCTTTTATACTAAAATCAGACCATCAAAGTCTTAAGTATATTTTCTCTCAACCACCTTTAAATGTGCGACAAAGGAGGTGGTTAGAATTGATATCTGACTATGACTTTGAGATAAATTACATCAAACGAAAAGAGAATAGACTATAAGATGCTTTGAGTCGTCGAAAACATATAGCTTCTATTATTTCTATTTGTGGGAATTTTAAGGATTTGGTATTGCAAAATTTATCAGGTGATGAGTTTTATAAGCAAGTTATGCAGGCTCTGAAAGATAATCCTAAAGATCCAAGATATGATGGTTTTCTATTTGAGTCAGATGGATTAATGAGGTATAAAGATAGAATTTATGTGCCTAATTCAGCAGGATTAAGGGACATGGTATGGAAAGAGATTCATACAACCCCGTATTCTAGACATCTAGGAGTAACTAAACTTCTAGTGGATGTTAAACCTCTCTATTTTTGGAAAGGAATGAAGAATGATGCTGCAAGATTTGTAGTAAGTTATTTACAATGCCAAAGAGTAAAAGTAGAGCATCATCACTCTGCAGGATTTTTATATCCGCATGATGTACTCAAGTGGAAATGACAAGTTATTAGCATGGATTTTGTTCAAGGACTCCCTATGTCAAGGAATTGACATGAAGCCATTTTGGTGGTAGTTGATAAACTCACAAAGGTAGAACATTTTATACTAGGGAATTTGACTGATGGAGCACCTGTTTTAGCCTGTAAATTTGTGCAAGAGGTATTTAGATTGCATGGATTCCCTAAAAAGAGTATCTTAGATAGAGATGCACATGTAACGTCAAGGTTTTGGCAAACTTTGTTTTCTGTACTATGGACTAAACTCAATGTGAGTACAACTTACCATCTTGAAACTGATGGGCAATCTTAGATAGTTAACCAAGACTTGGAAGATTTGTTGCATATGTATTGGATGGATCATCAATATAAGTGGGAAGAATACTTACCACTTGTATAATTTACTTACAATAATTCCTATCATTCCACTATTAAGATGGCACCATTCGAAGCATTGTATGGAAGAAGATGTCGAACTCCTCTAAGCTGGGATAAGCTAGAGGATAGGATTAGCATCGAGCCAGAAATGCTAGCTGAAATGGAAGAGAAAGTCAAGCTGATCAAAAAAAGATTGGCAGAAGTCAATGATAGGCAAAAGAGCTATGTAGATGCAAAACGTGTTCCAAGGTAATTCTCTGTAGGAGAAAAAGTTGTTTTAAGGGTTAAACCTCATAAAAGTTCTATTAAGTTTGGGAAATCTTCTAAATTGGCCCCTCGATACGTGGGACCCTTTGAAGTGCTTGAAGTAGTCAATTCAGTTACCTACAAAATTGCTCTACCTCTAGTCTTATCTAGAATGTACAATGTTTTTCATGTGTCTTATTTGAAGAAATATATTACAGGTAATAATCATCTTTTGACTTGGAATTCTTTATAGATGCAAGACCCAGGGGTGGTCACGATTGAGCAACTCAAAGTGTTAGAAATGCACAAGCTTCGCTTGCGTAATAGAGAAATCTTGCAATGCAAGGTCCAATGGGACCAATATACTGAGGAAAATACTACATGGGAGGATTACCATGAATTTTATCAAAAATTTCCTCATTTATTTAATAATGTTATATTTGGAAAACAATGAATTTGCTTTTTAGATACTGTTGATACCTTATATCATTGAGGATGATGAATATTTAGGGGAAGGATATGTCACATCCCCAATTTTTGCTTTGCTTTACTTTTTACTTGGACATAAGTAAATGCATTATGATATTTAGATTAATGACAAGGAAAAATATGGATTATATGGAATGTCATTTATTGAAATTATAGGAATGATTATGTTAATATCGATTTAATAATTGTTTTATGAGATTTGGTTTATTAGTTGAATTAATTGAATAATGATGCACTGATCACATGTATTGTTTGATGACAAGTGAAATAGGATTACAGGTTATCAGATGACTCTTGGAGAAGGGAGAGAGTATCTTTCTAGGAGAGAGATATAGACCTTGGGATATGAATGGTTTATTTACCAAACTGAGATAAAAATGTTTAACGGAAAAGTGAACCAATGTGTTGTTTGAGATAAGCTTAGTTTGTCAGTTTACTTTTAGAACCTATTCGACAGGTAGTCAATATTATTTTGTAATCATTTTTAAGTCATATTACATCATTGATGCCGTTAAATATGTTAACGAAGTCGTTAAGTTGATTTACGACTATTTACGTTTAACGTAAATATTACGACGTTATTGTTGTAAAAAGGTGGTCATATTATTACTAAGTCTTTTGTAGTGTTTTAACCTATTCTTAACATTAAAACTTTATCATCGAGTTAAGATGACTCATTTTTTTTATGGATTGTGATGAGGAGACTAGTTCAACTCAATCACGTTATCCATAACTTTCATTTTATGTATTATTCTCTTATTGATTAAATCATGAAATCAAATAGAGCTAATGTTATATGAATAATATTTGATTTTATAAAATTATATATAGAAATGAATGAGTTGAATGAGGAAATGCCTCATGATATAATAGTATGGTTTAAGTTGAGCAACCAAAGGCATCTTTTGAGGAATGCCTTGAATGATAACAACATGATGGTCGAACATCATTAAGAGTAACTATTTTTTTGGGTAAGTTGGAGAAGTTAGCGGACACATATAGAAGGAGTGGCAAATGACTCCACCACTATCACTGATCTCCTTAAATGATGTATTCATTAATTACATTTGTAAAGGTTTGCACATTTTTATCTAAGTGGAAGTCGAACCGATGGTCCTTACCATTGGTTTTGTTATGAGCTTTGATAAATGTTTTAGGAGTGGAGTGAACAAAGAGAAATGACTCTTTATGAGTCTGTTTTAAGCTCTTAAAAGCCACGACTTGCCTAGTCGATGGCAGATATCAAGAAGTTTTTAATTTTTTGTAGAGGTCAGGGAGAGAAGGGAAGTGAGTCACGATGGACAAAGAAGAAGCTAGTTAAGTTAAGCAACAATGTGGCCTTCAAGGATGAACACATTAGTTTGTCACCAGTACTTAATCTCCTTTAAACCAATGTTGTCAGGTAGACATTCTTGTATGTTGTTTTATTAGACATAGATAAACGTATTGAATATAAACCATTTATCTCAGTGGTTAAATGTAGGATATGATATAAACTGTTTGTGTCAACTTTCATACTATCTCTATGACTATTTGTTTAAGCTGATGGTAGAGGGAGTCTTAGTATATCTGAAAGTGTCATTTAGCCTATTAAGGCCCGATGCTAACTCAGGCTTTGCATTCAATTTTCAATAAGCACTATGAGTCATTATTACATCTATCTATGACTGATAGAAAGACTCTTCTATTGTTTAGTTTAGTGTAAACAAAGTTATTAGGAATAGTTATAATCTTCTATTAACTAGAAAACCAGTCGCACAGTGAGAAGAGTAATCTTTAGGATTAAGTCAATTATCCTTATCGTAGGAGAAATATGTATTGAATTCTTATGAGAATAGTGTAGAGGGATTTCATTAGTAAAACTCTCCATTCAAGAGTAATATAGAATAGAGTTTTAGAGAAGTCGACAGAATTGAAATCAATCATGTTTTCTTTCCTGTGTTTTGTCTAAATGGTATTTTATCCAAGAAACTAGAATTATGGAGGACAATGGTGACTTTGAGATATCCTTTGAATCGACAAATTAACTATTGATAGTTAGTTGATTAGGGTATTGAGTTAAAGTTCTTTTCTTACCTAAACTAGAACCATGATGAGATCGATCAGTAGTAAACCAATTTGCAGAAATAGACCAAGTCTATATGGTATAAACTTGTATAAAGCATATAAGGGTATAAGTATGTAGCAATGAGCTTTGGTATTCATGTATAGTTGAATTGAAAAGGTACTCATATTCTTATTGAGTAGAGGAGAATACCATAGCAATATGTATTGTAAACCTAGTTATGGTTGGGTTAAATCATAACTATATCTGTTATGATGAATGATATAGTAGAAATATTATAAGTACTTAATGGTTGTTTAAATACCTAGAGTTGATTTGGACTAAGTGAGGGTTGATGTCATTTAGACTTAACTACGTATATGTACACTATTATTAGGTCATGATGATTAAACCAATTATGTACAGATAGTCTGAGTGAATAAACTGCATGAATATAACATTATCCAAGTCAAGTAGGGGTGGGTGAACACAACTACTATGTTCATATGAATGATATTTATAGTAAAAACTTTGGGCAAAGTAATGCATTTATTTTCGGCATGCATTGTCAGTTCACTGTATTCAGATTGCTCAACATATTAGAAATCATACTTAGCTAGAGAGTATCTAGGGTTGTATGATTGATAGAGTTGAGTAGAATACAACACTATGTACTTAGAAAAGGTAAATAACCATTGGTCACCTATGGTCTATATCCCTCATGAAGGGTAGGGCCACTTACTATGTGGAAGATGTGTGGGAGACCACCGGTCTGTGGATGGAGGTAAATCACTGGAAAGATGCTCTCTCTCCAAGTAGGAAACATGCCAGGACTTGTCATAAAGATGTCAAATATTCAGAGGCAGTAAATATTCCAAAGTTTCTATATTGTAATTGATTTACTTTTGTAAACATTTGTATTTATGATGAACAATATAGTTTATTGTATTTGTATGAGAAATCTTGTAATTGGAATTACTTGATTATATGATGAATAAAAGAAAAATTTTCTCTATCTCATTTTATTTTACCTTGTTAAAAATTACTTGATGGTAAATGAATCAATTTTACTATGTCTATAGAAACTGGATGCTACAGGTGTGGCGACCCCCAGAACTAAGAAGGATGAAACCCCATGTGAGGAAATGCTTCCTCCCAAAATAGAAATCAGAAGAGAGACCATGTAGCCACTCCTCAAGATGACTACTACAGGGTTGGAATATGCTCAACATAGAATGAAAATGAAGACCAATGAATGTCGAACAACATTCCTCCCCTTGGGAAGAAATATAACTGCAGATGTGTGCATAATGTCTTCCCATTCTAGATAGAAAATACAGGAAGAATAATGAATGTCTCTGAACTCTGCACATGATCCAAAGATTACAATGATGAATCTCTTGAAAACTGTTCAAAGGTGTCCAATCCACTATCAAAGTGTGATTGAATAGGAAGATGAAGAACAATCTCTTAATAAGATAATGGTGATGCAACTCCACCAAAGCTGTCATCAAATAGCAAACAAATGTCCTCAATGTGGTCCTCTAAATATATAATGTGGGACTCTACAAACAACAATGATATATCTAGTAGATATGTGTCCCAATGAATGATCTCTAGAAGATTGATGATGTCCTACTACAAGGAATATCTGGAAACTCTCTCTGAAGCAACCTTGGTCTTAGGTGTAGCAACAGGTGATGAGGAAATGTCTACACATCCCAGGTTAGAAGAATGTGTCAAACTGATGCCCTTAGCATTGCACAACTATCTAAATTGATGAAGCTTAATCAATGATTTTAAATCATCAATTTTCTTCTACATGCATTCATCCATCTTATGCTTTTTCCTCCCACAATAATCACATATTAGTTTCCACAAACTAGGAGACATGATTATTCTCTAATACCATGTGAGAGTCACTGATTGACTCAAGCCATCAGGATCACCTGTAAAACCTAGGATTTACTGGCCCAAGAGTGTGGAATAATAACAACATAAGCTTAAATTATCTAATATATTGATAATAAAACATGTACATACACACAAAATAAAATATATTCACAAAAAAAAAATTATATTAATATAAAATGGTGCGACATAGAGCCTCTCTTTGTTCTTTGTTCTTTGTTCTTTCATCATTCTCTATGTGCATGACTTGCACTCCACGACTCTACCTTAACTTGCCATGACTTGTACTCTAGACTTGACTTCAACTCCAAGTCTCTAACACAAATTGTACTCTAAAAGTCTACCTTGACTTGACATGATATGACCTATACGGTTGACTTGACTTACACTCCAAATCTCTAAATTGATTTACCCTCCAAGACTCTACCTTGACTTGACATGACTTGTACAATATGACATGACCCATAATCTTGACTTATACAATGCAAACTTAAGAGGCAAGATTACGTTTTGGAATGATAATCTAATCAAGGTCCACTAGATGCTATAGAGATATCATCACTTGTTGTGTATCCATCTTTCCTTTGAGCATCAAGAGAACTTGAGCCATGCCTAGCCTCTCATTCTCATCATTTGTAATGCATACCAAGCTTGCAAATATAGCTATAATATAGGACTTAAAACTTGAAAAAACTAGCCATAATAGGAATCTAATGATATAAAATATTGAGAAAATATGAACAGCAGAACAAATGCAATAGCTATACAAATTATTCTGTTTTATTCAACAAAAGAGATTACATTTATAATTACAATTGAAGCTCAACATATCCTTACAAACACTCAACGACTAGCTAGAAACTTGAAATTCTTCATGACACCTAACTCAAGCTAACTGATACCTCTACAATTCTTTGTAACACCTCTACAATTAGTTGACACATCTGCAACACATTTACAACATATGAAGAAATTATTCATTAATTCCAACATCTAACAGAGGTCCATGAGATACTCTAGAGATCTCATGACTTGTAGTGTATCAGCCTCCATCTTTCCTTGGAGCATCAAGACAACTTGAGCAATGCTTGGCCTCTGACTCTCATCCTATCCAATACATACCAAGCTTGCAAATGTAGCTCTTCTCACCCACTCAATATCTACATGCTCTACATTTCTTTTGTCCACAATACTCATCATGTTTCCCTTTTGAATTTGAGTTGTGGCCCATGATGGAAAGTACTGCTTAGTCTATTCCTTCACCTCATGTCCACATTTCTTCAACCCAAAATCATCTTAGGCAGCATCATGTTGAAGCTATACACATCTGCCTTGGGAGTGATTGCTAAGCCGTTGAGCCACTCGGGACCAATGTACCCTCGAGTTCCTCTCATGCTTGTCAAAATCGTGTTGAAATCTCTTCCCACTAATTTTGCTAGTGTTGGGAATTAAGGTGTCTCAACCTTGTAAATTCCTTACATTATTAATGTTTGTATTTATTATTTAATTGCCTATGTTGTAAATACTTGGAAATTCCAATTGTCATATTCTGGGAATTGTGGCATGGTGATGTGTCAATCCTACATGGAATATGACAACTTGTAATTTTGTCCTCACATGAGGAGATAGGCATCCCACTTTGTGGTAGGAGCATTTTTCCATGTGTCGGCATCTTCAATGTTGTGTAAGGGAATGTTTGACCAAAACAGTTATGACGCATTCCTATGATGAATCTATGAGATGTAAGAGTCAAAAATAGAAGGTTGTAAGACAGGTGAAGACATGTGTCATGAAGCATCTTTGAAAAAAGCATATTTGGGTGCCCCAAGGTGGACTATGACATGTTGTAAGAGAATATGCTATTTATAGCCTATGTATGATAGATTCTCTTACAGCTGTAAGTTGTAACCGCTATGACAGATTCTATGACGGTCGTAAGTGTTGTAAGAGCATCTGTCATAGCCCATTTTGGAAACAGGTGACCCCTTTGGGATGGGAGTTGTGAACAAGTGTCGGGCACATTTTACAATGTTGACCAAGTGTCCTTAGGCATGGATTTTGGTCCATGAAGCCAAGTTAGACACCCATTCCAAGAAAGGTCCAATATTGCCTTGTATTTTCTATATAAACAAGTGCTTGGAGAGGGAGATATATCACAGGTTTACAGATACTATTATGCTACTAGATTGACTCCAGATATGAGTGTCAAAGACCATTGAAGCTTGCATTTCAGGTGTATTGTAAAGATTCTTTTAGATTTGTTAATACAATGTGCAAGTTTCTGAGTGTGGGGTTTTTCACCCAATAAGGGTTTTCCCCACCGTAAATCTTTGTCTCTCTTCTTCTGTCTACTTTCTAGTTCTTGTGTTTTGCTGTAATATCTCATGTTAATGGTTTAACATTGCTATAATAGTTAGGATAAAATTGAATTTGCATATCCCTCTCCTCATTAGATTAGTGTAGGAAGTGATTTCCGCACACCTAGCTTCCTTTCAGTTGGTATCAGAGCTTGATCACCCTTGGTCCTAGTTGTTAGGTAGGGGTTTTTTGAGCTGATCTTAGGTTGAGTGGGAGTCTGTGTAGAGTATTTTGTATCTTATTGTAGCAAGGAGATGACAAGCACATTCGGAAGATTTGAAGTGGAGAAATTCAATGGCACTAATTTTGAGCTGTGGAAGCTCAAGATGGTAGACATGCTTGTAGACCAAGACCTTTGGGAAAGTGTTAATGGAACTAAACCAGCTACAATGTCACAAGATGAGTGGGATCTCAAGGATCAGAAGGCTAAGAGTCTCATAAAACTTAGTCTTGTTGATTCTATTCTATTAAATGTCCATGCGGAGATTATTGCAAAACTACTTTGGAAGAAGTTGGGGGATGTGTATCAAGCCAAATCCCTAGTTAATAAACTTTTCCTGAGAAAGTTGTATTCTCTTTGAATGGAGGATGGAGGATCCGTCGCTGAACATATGAATACCTTTAACATGCTGGTTGTGCAATTGACATCTATTGGTGTGAAGATGGAGGAGGATCAGTGTATGACCCTGCTTTGTTTTCTGTCAGACTCATGGGATCATCTTGCCATGGCTATTGGAAGGACCACATCCACATTCAAAATGGAAGAAGTGGTTTCTTCACTGTTGTCTGAAGAGATGCGGAGAAAGTCTTCTGAGGTAGCCAAAGAGGCCCTTGCAGTTCATGGAAGACCCAAGGAGAAAGGAAAGAAGAAGGATAAGAAAGCTAAGAAGGGTAGATCCAAATCTCATGGGAAATCCAAATCTCCTGGAAAGTCCAAGGCTCTTTGTTGGAACTGTGGAAAAACTGGGCATTTCCAAAAGGAATGCAAAGAGGAGAAGAAGAAGAAGAAGAAGAAATCACCTAATTTAGATTCTGACAAGTCACAAGATGATGATGATGCATTCATTGTAGCCATGGTAACCCATGCATCTAACAATGTGTGGCTAATTGACTCTAGTGCATCATTCCACATGACCTCGCATCGAGACTGCTTCACTAAGTATGAGGAGTTCGACAGTGGAAAGGTGTATCTGGGTGATGATTCTCATTTGAAGATTGTTGGTCATGGAAGAGTCTCTATCCGATTCCATGATGGTCGAGTGAAGGGGATCTCTAGGGTTATGCACATCTTAGGCTTAGCACAGAACCTTCTTTTTGTTAATTTGAATGATGCAGGTGTGCAGGTTGTCTTTTTGAAAGAAGGATGCAAGATGACTAGAGGAGCTATGGTGCTTGCTAAGGGTACTAGGAGAGGTACTCTGTTTCAGCTGGAAGCATGCATTTCACAATACAATAGTTCTTCTGACTCAAGGAAGAGGGCAACGGTCACTTCATTCCTGCAATCTAAACGAGCAGTGAAGAAATCTGTTGTTTCTAGTCTTGATGGTTGTAATTGTGCATCGGAAGTTAAACTTCCTTGTGTTGGATAGGTTCAACATGGTAGATTATAGATCATTGTGTGTTCTTGTTTCTTTGGGGATAAAGTTATCTGTTGAGGATTGTCCAAAATATCCTACTTCGAAGTATTCCACTTGCTATCATGGTAATTTTATAGGACCTCCGCATTCTATTGACATTCATGGATTTGTAGATTTAGATTGGGCAGGTGACATTGACAGCAGGAGACCCACCAGTGCTTATGTGTTTACACTATTTGGTGGTGCTATTAGTTGGATGAGTAAGTGATAACCTATTGTTGCTTTGTCCATGATTGAAGCCGAGTATATGGCAGAAACTCATGCTTGTAGAGAAGCCATTTGGCTTAAGAGATTGTGTTCCAATATTGGTGTTGATGCAGGTCAGATTACGATCAGTTGTGACAGTCAAAGTGCAATTTGCCTTACGACGAATCTAACTTTCCACGCTAGAACCAAGCACATTGATGTTCAGATTCACTTCATGCGAGACATGGTTGAGGATGGAAAGGTAAATTTGGAGAAGGTAGACACTTTGAAGAATGTTGCTGATGTATTGATGAAGCCAGTAAGTATAGAGAAGTTCAGATGGTGTTCGAAGTCTATGGGCCTCTTAGCCTATAGCAGTTAAATCATGTTATTCTATTAGCTCTTACAAGGTGTTCGACAAGTGGGAGAATGTTGGGAAATAAGGTGTCTCAACCTTGTAAGTTTCTTACATTATTAATGTTTGTATTTATTATTTAATTGCCTATGTTTTAAATATTTGTAAATTGCAATTGTCATATTGTGGGATGTGGCACGGTGATGTGTCAATCCTACATGGAATAGGACAACTTGTAATTTTGTCCTCACATGAGGAGATAGGCATCCCACTTTGTGGTAGGAGCATTTTTCCATGTGTCCACACCTTTCATGTTGTGTAAGGGAATGTTTGACCGAAACGGTTATGGCAGATTCCTATGACGAATCTATGACATGTAAGAGTCAGAAATAGAAGGTTGTAAGACATGTGAAGACATGTGTCATGAAGCATATTTGAAAAAGGCGTATTTGGGCACCCCAAGGTGGACTATGAGATGTTGTAAGAGAATATGCTATTTATAGACTGTGTATGATAGATTCTCTTATAGCTGTAAGTTGTAACCGCTATGACAAATTCTATGATGGTCGTAAGTGTTGTAAGAGAATTTGTCATAGCCCATTTTGGAAACAAGCGATCCCTTTGGGATGGGAGCTGTGAACAAGTGTCAGGCACATTCTACAATGTTGACCAAGTGTTCTTAGGCATGGCTTTTGGTCCATGAAGCCAAGTTGGACACCCATTCCAAGAAAGGTCCAATATTGCCTTGTATTTTCTATATAAACAAGTGCTTGGAGAGGGAGATATATCACAAGTTTACAGGTACTGTTATGCTTTCAGATTGACTCTAGATACAAGTGTCGAAGACCATTGAAGCTTGCATTGCAAGTGTATTGTAAACATTCTTTCAGATTTGTTAATATAATGTGCAGGTTTCTAAATGTGGGGTTTTTTCACCCGATCAAGGTTTTCCCCACCGTAATCTATCTTTCTTCTTCTGTCTACTTTTTGGTTCTTATGTTTTACTACAATATCTCATGTTAATGGTTTAACATTGTTGTAATAGTTAGGATAAAATTGAATTTACATAGCCCTCTCCTCATTAGATTAGTGTAGGAAGCGATTTTCGTACACCTAGCTTCCTTTCAGCTAGCCCAAAATCAGCCACCTTTGCCTTGAAATTGCTATCTAGCAGAATGTTCTCGGGCTTTATATCGGAGTGAATGATTTGATCTCTGCATTCCTCATGGAGATAAACTAAACCTCGAGCAATGCCTAAAGCAATCTAGAATTGCGTCTTCCACTCCAATAGCTTTGGTGATCCATCCGATTTAGCGAATAGAAAGGAATTGAAAGAGCCATTGGGCATGTACTCATAAACTAGCAGGCTTTGTGATCCTTCTATGCAAAATCCACAAAGCTGAACCAGATTCACTTGTTGTATGTTCCCAATTGTGCTTATTTCGGCATGAAACTACTTTTCTACATGTGTAGAACCCTCTAATTTTTTAACTGCCACAAGCGTATTGTCTAGTAGAGCTCCTTTGAAAATAGAATTGTATGCTCCTTTCCCTAACTTATCCTTGAAATTGTTGGTTGCAATTTGCAGCTCCTTGTAAGTGAATGTTCTCAGTGAAGATAGTAGCTCATCTTCTATGTCTCCTCCCTTACCGAGCATTCGTCGCCTCCAACATAAAAACATTACAAGAAGGGAAGCAAAAATAAGAATGAAAGCAGCACTGACGGGAAGTGAAATCAAAAGGACATGAACCTTTTTATGTCCTCCACTGGATATTGATTGTTACAACTTAGAGGTAGCCATGCAAAGAAAGATGAGCTGGCTATTTGATGCATCGCAAATATTGAACAGATCTCTAAACCACATTCTACAAATGGGGAAATTAGAATTAGTGAGATCATAGGCTGTGCAAGAGCAATTTTCTAGACATGCAGCTCTGCATGCTGGTAGAGTTAGGTATTGGGAATATGGAATATCTTCTTCCTCAGCTAAGGATATGTCATTGTTTTTCTTGAAACCATCGGTAGTGCCATTGGTGGAAAAGTAGTGGAGAGGGCTACTACGAATGCATCCAGTTGACCACCATTCTTGTGAATACCAAGTGCGATTATCTCTTGGTTTGAAGCCCTCCAAATAGCTGCAAAATTGAAGATTGTTGCTATTACATGCTCCATAAGCCCCGCATATATGATAAACAAGGCATTGGTCTTTTAGCACAGACCAGATGAGACTCCAGGTACTATTATGAATTTGATAGAAAGACCGTACCTCATGAGTCTTGTACAAGACTAGAGGCTGCATGATGCTATCAAATTTTGATATTTGAATATATGTGAAGAGGACTAGATGCTGCATGACGCAATCAAATTTTGATATTTGAATATTTGTCTTTCTTCTTCTGTCTACTTTCTAGTTCTTGTGTTTTGCTGCAATATCTCATGTTAATGGTTTAACATTGCTATAATAGTTAGGATAAAATTGAATTTGCATAGGCATCTCCTCATTAGATTAGTGTAGGAAGTGATTTCCGCACACCTAGCTTCCTTTCAGCTAGCCCAAAATTAGCCACCTTTGCCCTGAAATCACTATCCAGCAGAATGTTCTCAGGCTTTATATTGGAGTGAATGATTTGATCTCTGCATTCCTCATGGAGATAAACTAAACCTCGAGCAATGCTTAAAGAGATCTAGAATCACGTCTTCCACTCCAACAACTTTGGTGATCCATCTGATTTAGCGAATAGAAAGGAATTGAGAGAGCCATTGGGCATGTACTCGTATACTAGCAGCCTTTGTGATCCTTCTGTGCAAAATCCACAAAGCTGAACCAGATTCATTGTTGTATGTTCCCAATTGTGCTTATTTCGGCATGACACTACTTTTCTACATGTGTAGAACCCTCTAATTTTTTAACTGCCACAAGCGTATTGTCTAGGAGAGCTCTTTTGAAAACAGAACCATATGCTCCTTTCCCTAACTTATCCTTGAAATTGTTGGTTACAATTTGTAGCTCCTTGTAAGTGAATGTTCTCAGTGAAGATAGTAGCTCATCTTCTATGTCTCCTCCCTTACCGAGCATTTGTCGCCTCTGACATAAAAACATTACAAGAAGGGAAGCAAAAACAAGAATGAAAGCAGCGCCAACATGAAGTGAAATTGAAAGAACATGAACCTTTTTATGTCCTCCACTGGATATTGATTGTCGCAACTCAAAGGTAGCCATGCAAAGGAAGATGGGTTGGCTATTTGATGCATCACGAATATTGAACATATTGCCAAACCACATTCTACAAATGGGGGAATTAGAATTAGTGAGATCATAGGCTGTGCAAGAGCAATTTTCCAGACATGCAGCTCTGCATGTTGGTAGAGTTGGGTATTGGGAATATGGAATAGCTTCTTCCTCGGCTAAGGATATGTCATTATTTTTCTTGAAACCATCGATAGTGCCATTGGTGGAAAAGCAATGGAGAGGGCTACTACGAACGCATCCGGTTGACGACCATTCTTGTGAAAATGAGGCACGATTATCTCTTGGTTTGAAGCCCTCCAAACAACTGCAAAATTGAAGATTGTTACTGTTACATGCTCCGTAAGCCCCGCATATATCATAAACAAGGCATTGGTCTTTTGGTACAGACCAGATGAGACTCCAGCTACTATTATGAATTCGATAGAAAGACTGTGCCTCTCGAGTCTTGTACAGGACTAGATGCTGCATGACGCTATCAAATTTTGATATTTGAATATATGTGAAGTACATCTTTGTGGGAGAAATCCTTACAAAGGGTGTACTAAGAGTTTCAGATTCATACTTATTCAACATATTTGGCATAGTGCTGAAATGGTCACCAAGCCACTCTCTGCTATTCTAGTAAGTAATATTGTTATTATATACCAGCAAAAATTGCATCTTGCCTGGCACTAGATCCATTCCTAAAGAGAAGGGCCCAGGTGTTGGATCCAACAAACTCTTCCAAGATGTTAGCTTCATGCCTTTCCACATCTTCATTCCCCACAACCATGTATCCCCTAGATACAAGAATCTTTCCTAGACAATCTCATAAACATTACGGACGCCCAACATAGCAAAACTATCAGAATCCAATATCATAGCTCTTGAGGCTATAGCTTTCTAGTTCTTCCTTGTCGACCAAATTGATCGTCCCTCTAAATCATACAGTTTGAGATAGCCATTTGTTGATAGCTTCAAAATGCCTTGCTTGTTTCTAATGGGAGTCTTTCTATTAGCCACCCAAACAATGGTCTTGTCTGAGATTTGGGCATACCAAATGTCAATGTTGTTGGAGTACGCAAGACATTGAGAGGGGGGGTGAATCAGTGTCTTATAAAATAGACTTATTTTTTTAACACCTAATCAACTTTGACCAACTGTTAACCTCAACCTTGAATGGTAAAGCAAGACATTCATTTAAGAATCAAGATGAATGATCAAACCAACTTGTGAGCATGAAAAGACAAAACCATTGTTTGTGAACTATGAGGAATCACTTGAACAACTCATCAAAACAAACAACAGAGGCAGATTATACATTGGACTGAGATAAGCATCAATGTATTATGCATTTGTATTGATTTACTATGATCATCATATAACTGTTAAATTATGAAATAATAAACAAAAACTCATGAACAGAACAAGTAATCATAACACAAAGATTGTCCTGAGTGGAAAACCCTCTGGGGCATAAAAACCACTTGAAAAAGTGCTTCACTAGCTTAATAAAAGAATCTCACTGATTACAGGCCTCACTGGCTATTAATTTAAGCCTCACTGGCATACAGTTGCCTCACTGGCTCCGATTCAAGCCTCACTGGCTACAGTTGCCTCACTGGCATATAGTTTTTCCTCACTGGCATATAGATTCTCGACAAAAAATGTATTGTAAATACAGAGGAATTCTCTATTTCACTTTAGTCCAATCTCTGATGTCACATAAACAATAAATGTAATAACCTTTTTGCTCCACACATCCTTGTCAATTACATTACATCAGAGATGTACATATATACAACATATTTCTGCACACTCACTTTGTTGTACTCCTCATACAGTTTGAAAAATGATAACTTAAGATACAAAACTGTAAGTAGTTCCAACTGTTATAACTGATCACAAATAAACAACCTTTCAAACTGTTTAATGAGTAAACAAAGGATTTATTTCATATAATGCCATCAAGCATAATCATCAAATAATGTCCTTTACAGAGCCACTTTATTAACTTTTGATGCCACGTAAATTGCTGAAAGATATGAAATGGATTAAGCAATTCTCTGACAGAATCATTTGGCCAATAGAATCATTATAACCTTTCTTCTTAAGAAGAAGTCACCATTAACAACAAAGACCACAAAAACTAACTTTTCAATGATTACGGCTTACTCTTCAAAACAACAGAGACTTTATTAACAAGGGTTTTGAGTATTTAGCCAACCCTAAACTAAGCTTTTGAAACTGAAATTAAAACTCCAAACCCTAATGAAAAAGAGATTAGAAATAAACGAACTTCATCTTAACCTTTGACAAACTTTTACCTGTGGATATAACAAACTGAAATATATACAAGATGCCCTTCAAAATTAAAACAAAAAGATAATGGATTAGATACACCTGAAAAGGAGAAATGATGGGTTTGAGACTATTGTCAATGACCTTGATGCACAACACTTCCTGTCACCTCATAGATTCAACAGACGAACTCCACAAACTGTCAAAATACTAGATTCTGCATACCCTTCTATGATGGCGGCCAAACCCTCATGGAGAGGATAGAAGATAATGAAAAATGAAATGATTAAACATCATGTTTGCCTTTTGAGCTGAGTGACCAAATGAGCCGGTCAACCCTAAAAGAAACATGTCTTCACCATTTATGCTTTGTCAATAAACCTCCTTTTCCAATTACCACATTTATCCCAAAACATCAACGATGTTCTCTTTAATATTTTGCAAGGCTTTTAAGTGAGCGCTAAGAAAAAGTGCTCACGGTCAACAAAAACATATAATATACCATTTATTGCAAATTAATACCAAGTCAAATGTTAGCAAGTGCCAAGTCATCAAATATTCCAATGTCAAGGTGCCAAGACAACAATCACGATGCCAATTACAAAATATGCAAAGTTCATATAATGTTTGACATCTCTGCCAAATATAAATGCCAAGTGAGACAACAAGACTCCCCCTTTGGCATTGATGTCAAACATGAAGTATCCACAAACCCAGAAACTGAAAACTGTGATCAATATCTCAAAATCTGAAAATCCATCAATATCTCAAAATCTAAAAACCTGTATCTGATCTAGAAAAATATTCAGCCTATAAATACTACTACCAAAAATACCTGTATGAGTATGTTACTCCCCCTTTTGACAACAATGCCAAGGGTAAACATATAGAGTAGTCACCTGTGAAAAGAGCCAATAACTATGAAAATTGTCAAAGCCAAGACAATCAACCAAAAGAAAATTGTCCATATAGCAATCATAAACCAGAAAGTATGAGGAGACTGTTATGACCCCCCCTAAAACCAATACTGTTAAAATATCACTGCAAAGAGGAAAATGAAACAACAGCAAATTTGTCCCTGAGATATTCAAAAACTATTCTCAGTAAGGGCTTAGTAAAAAATGTCTGCCACTTGATCTAGAGATTAAATAGAATTTGTATCATATACTTAAAGTAAGAAATGTCATTATCATATCAAAGCATGTCTTGTCTTGACATTAGCCCTGTTGCCACATATCATTGCAACATTGACATAGGCCCATCACAATGCACCCACTAGACTTTACATTTGCTATCCTTAAGTATATAGATGACAAATTTGTCATCTAAAGCTATCCACCATCTCGTCATGAAATGAACCTGTACCTTCTTTGTTCACTGCACTGTTAGCAAAAAGACCATTGTTATTGCAAATCATGTCATACCACTATCACTGCACAAAACCACTGTCACTGTATGCTTATTTACCAACACTCTAACCATAGAGAATCTATACTCCCTTGAATAGTACTATCACCCAACATAGAGGAACTGAACAATGATACAAATCATTGTCATTTAGATATACTGCAAAAGATAAACAAGCACTGTCATTTACCCTTGAGAGAAATACTAAAAACAAGCAACATATCACTGTCTTCAGAATAAGACACAAGAAATGTTCTTTTATTAGATCTCAGCAAATAAGTATTGTCAAACCACCTTTATCCATCATTGAAACTCAGTAACATCAAATGTAAATGCCTCTACTTTGTACCACACATAAGACTGCACTCAGATACAGTCAAAGAACATTGTCTAATAGATTGTTCTACAATTTCATCCACCTCCAATATCCTTGAAGAAAAAAATAAGGCAATGAAAAATATGTCTGTCATCAACCACTTCCAAGAACTTTAGATACTAATCATATTGACCATGATGAAGCAAAAGAACAAAGTTTGAATCAATAATGACCAATCACTATTATATCCAAAAATCACTGTCAGATCTCAAACTACTGTCATAGTCAGAGCATGTAGAACATGAAACAAAGATTATTGATCAGAGCATGACCAATCAATTTGTCCTACATACTCGCCACAATTTGCAAACATGACTATTAGGGCATTAACCATCAATGTTGTCCCCTTTTGTGAATAAGGAAATATCACTATTCTCAATGACTAATCCTGTCCCAAATGATGCAGAGCCTGAATTTACACACGTTTTCTCAACAAGACACCATACTTAACTATATACCTTATAAAGTGCATATGCCTTATCTATCCTTCACTGTCAGACATCATCATTATTATACTAATCATGATCAAGTATGCACTGTCACACATTATGATGTACTGTCCTGATCTATAAACTGAATTGCACTATGTTTTTGACATTAAATTACTCCCCATATCTATGAGCATTAAAACAAACCAGGACTATTTCCATCATCAGGTTGTGAGTCAAAAACATCACTAATATGACTTATAATTAACTTGACAGAAGCAAGAACAATAACCTCAAGAACATCTTGTCATCAGTCAAACTGAAACTGTACCATTTACAAGATGCATTGAACATTGTCAGGGATCATTGAGCATTGACAACCAGCATCATAGGTCTGAGTGAAGATACCACCAATATATACCAATCACTTGTTTCAACTAATTTGCAAACAATCCAAAAACACATTATCCTTTACCGCAACTTTTCAAGCATCAGATAAGCAAGAATACTATGCAAGAGTCCATTGTCACACAATAGTTATTATTGATTACACCTGAGGTTGAAAAATATTGACTAAAGGCAGATATCTAAGATAAATACTTAGAAAGCAAGAGTTACCTTAAAAGTACTGTAAAAAAACAAGAGCACTGTCACTGTCAACCACAAGATTCACTGTCATACAAAATACTGTCAGAACTACCATGAAAGTGTAGTTCACTGCACATACTCACTATCTTACTCACTTAGGCAACTGCCAATTGATACTTTCAACAGAAAGGAAAAATACTTTGTCTTATCTGAGCAAGGCAGTTCTAATATTTATCATAATAAAACTATGACAAAGAAGATTGTCTTCATGCTTGCCATGTCTTAGTATGTCTTGGACTGCTCCCATGTCTACAAGAAACCTTTGTTCACTTGTTACAGTTCTAACTTATTAACATATGATCACTTTATACCTGCAATACCTTTGCACTATAGTTATCTCTAACTGCACTTTTCATTTACAAATTACTCTCCTGATGTTATTCAGATTGCAAGTCAAAGATTGTCCTGATCTGTCATCAACAATTGTCACACTCATCAACTGTCACTATCTCATGATTGAGGCAAGTATACATAGCACTAACTATCACAAAACAATAATATTGCCATATTTCTTAAAATTGAGCATGAGTCATAACACACTGTCAACTCCATCAAAGATACCAAGGTGAGGCTATGAGCAAAACTCAAGCATGCATCTTTTAAGCATGAAGTTCTAAACTATGATAACCTGATGTTTAGATACAAATCATGATGAACACATGAACATCCTGAAGATGATAAAAACTTTGATTTATCTCTTCTCCTTTGACTTTAACAACCTTTGTAGCATGTGGAGATATCAATACTGCAAACCATAATCAGAAGTAACAATATCTTATGAAGATCCAATCACAGAATCAGACATGAACCACCCATATGAAGTTAACTTTGGTATTTATGTAACAACAACCACCCCTTACTATGAATGAGCATCATGGATAGCACAACATGGAATCAATAAATCACTTCTTGATCTTCTCTAGGGGATGTAGGGTAAAACACTAATCTGCTCCCCCTATCTCCAAGCTCCTACTTATTTAGGATTTTGTGAGCTATGCACTGGTTCACTTGCATTTTCTACACTTTGTTTTATGCTCCAAACTAATATAGGTTCTTTCTTTTGCTTGTCCAAAGTGCTTACCTTTCCATTATCTCTAATTGATCTTACAGGATTACTCTAGCAATATTGTGATGTATGTCCAATCTTGTTGCACCTGTAACATATGATATTGCCAGAAGAATAATAATGTCTATTTCTTGAGTTTCTATAATCATATCTTGCATGCATCCAAGTGTCTCTTCTCATATGTCCAACCTTATTGTAGTTATAGCAAACAACATTGTAGTTTTGATTTGACAAACCATAATAACTATAATTCCTAGCTCTATGACCATACTTATAATAGACATAGCCATAACCATGAAACTGAGAATATTTATACCTGACCGAATGATATTGTCTGATAGATGAAGGTCTCAGAAAACTGTTAGTTCTTCTTCTCCCAATATCAGCAGTTTTATCCTTTGCTCTCTTCTTGTCGTCATTAGAAATAGTAGAATGATAATTTAGATCTATCCTATGCCTAGGAGTCTGCCTAACCTTGAAATTCTTCCTATCTGCTATTGCAAAAACTATTTCCTTTTTAACTTCATCTTTAACACCAGAGATTTCCCCTTTTTCATATCCTAAACCAAAATGATCCTTGTAGTTTTTCTGACTATTCAATATTTCATCTAAAGCATTCATGCCTTTCACAAACTTCTTTATTTTGACAACATCTAGACTATTCTTTAGATTAACAACTTCACTTTCAAGTCTCAGACATTCAATTCTTTTTACCTCAAGATTAGAATTTGTTACATCTTTTATTCTTTTTGCTTCCTTAATTTCAGTTTTTAGACTAATAATCAATTTATCAGATTCATTAACATGACTTTTTAATTCTGTAATCTGATTTCTGGCATTTTTTAACTCTAAAGAAGCTTTTTCAAAATATGAACATACCTGGTTCTTGAATTCTATCTCTTGTTGAAGTTGCTCTTCTAATCTCTTATTCTCCTTCCTAAGTTCCTTGATTGTATCCAAGGCACACATGAGTTCTTCTTTTAAATTAGCCTCACAATCCTGTTCATAATCATATTCATCCACAAATAGGTCTCCTTCTTCATCATCAAACTCAACTACAAAATCATCAAATTCATGTCTACTCATATTCACATTGTCAAGACTCTTAATTGTAGGACTGATTTCTTTATGACATTTTGTATCTACAATCATAGTTGACTTATGCAACAGCTCATTACCAAACTTAACTGAGACTTTCTTTTCAACTTTTTGATCAGCATCTTTCTTTTCTCTGTTTGAGGCCTTATTTCTATTCTTTTTACCCATTGTACTCCACTTGCCAGGAACCCTTAAGTTGGTTAGACTTCTTGCAAGGGTCTAGCTCTGATACCACTTGTTGGAGTACGCAAGACACTGAGAGGGGGGCTGAATTAGTGCCTTATAAAACGGACTTATTTTTTTTAACACCTAATCAACTTTGACCAATTGTGAACCTCAACCTTGAATGGTAAAGCAAGACATTCATTTAAGAATTAAGATGAATGATCAAACCAACTTGTGAGCATGAAAAGACAAAACCACTGTTTGTGAACTATGAGGAATCACTTGAACAACTCATCAAAAGAAACAACAGAGGCAGATTGTACATTGGACTGAGATAAGCGTCAATGTATTATGCATTTGTATTGATTTACTATGATCATCATATAACTGTTAAATTATGACATAATAAACAAAAACTCATGAGCAGAACAAGTAATCATAACACAAAGATTGTCCTGAGTGGAAAACCCTTCAGGGCATAAAAACCACTCAAAAAAGTGCCTCACTAGCTTAATAAAAGAATCTCACTGATTATAGGCCTTACTGGCTATTAATTTAAGCCTCACTGACATACAGTTGCCTCACTGGCTACAATTTGAGCCTCACTAGCTACGATTCGAGCCTCACTGGCTACAATTGCCTCACTGGCATATAGTTTTGCCTCACTAGCATATAGATTCTCAACAAAAAATGTATTGTAAATATAGAGGAATTCTCTGTTTCACTTCAGTCCAATCTCTAATGTCACATAAACAATAAATGTAATAACCTTTTTGCTCCACACACCCTTGTCAATTACATCACATCAAAGATATACATATATACAACATATTTCTGCACACTCACTTTGTTGTACTCCTCATACAGTTTGAAAAATGATAACTAAAGATACAAAACTGTAAGTAGTTCCAACTATTGTAACTAATCACAAATAAACAACCTTTCAAACTAGGTGTGTGCAAGAAGTTGTGTCCACTTATTGGCCAAAAAGTGGAAGTGATTTCCCTGAATTTTAGAATTTGTCACATTTGACCTAAAAATTTGAAGCACTTAAAGGTGGAATCTTAGAAAAAGTCACTAAATATGAAATGTAGTACTCGAAGTCTAGTTTCCAAATGTGTAATTTTTTTCAATGCTCAGATGATAGAAATTGATTTTGAATAGGCATTTCTAAAAACCACTATTTAAAAGTCATTTTTTTTTTACTATACCATGTACGTGTACGTCATCCATATTTTGACCTAAATAATCATATTTTTCAAAATCCTTTTGGGAAAAGATTTGTAACTCACTGAATCACGTTTTGCATCTTTTTTTGTAATTTCTTATTGAATATTTTTTTTAATTAATTTTTTATTGGCCATTTTTGGTCTTTTAAAAAATCATCATGTACATCACACATAAGATGACCTAAACTTAACATTTTTTGAATTTTTTTTTAAAATTGAAAAGAGTTGTCTAAAGTACGTTTTCCTACAATTTTTTTAACAAAAAAATATGTTAATAAAAGTTTATTAAAATACTAAAAAACCCTAATAATTCAAGTTTATAGACCTATTTCATCAGAAATTGATTAAAAAATAGAAAAATTAATCCAATTGTAAAAAAATTTACATATTTGGAATCTACACAGTCTCATCTATAATGGGTTTTAATTTCGTCAAAATATTCTGCAAAATAAACTTTCAGATATATGCCCAAAGTCACTATTTTGTTGTGACATTGATAGGACCTTCAAGTTGTAGGTCAAACTAGGTCTAGAGGTCAGGTTCGGGTCCCCAAAGCATTTCTCAAACTGGGTTACAAAGCAAAACCCGAGCTTAAAATTCAAATTTTAAATAACGGGATCACATTTTAAAATGGGATCCCATTTCATAAAAGGTTAATATTTTAACCTTTATGAAACGGGATCCCGTTTCATAAAGGTTAAAATATTAACCTTTTATGGAACTCAAAACGGGATCCCGTTTCATAAAGGTTAAAATATTAACCTTTTATGGAACTCAAAACGGGATCCCGCTTTTGGCTCGGGACCCCGAAGCAAAACGGGATCGTATTTCATAAAAAACAGGATCCCATTTTGGTTAACTCGATTTTGGATTTTTTCCTAACTCCGAAACTTCCACCTTAAGTGGACACAACTTCTTGCATTTACCCAACTGTGTAATGAGTAAACAAAGGATTTATTTCATATAATGCCATCAAGCATAATCATCAAATAATGTCCTTTACAGAGCCACTTTATTAACTTTTGATGCCACGTAAACTGCTGAAAGATATGAAATAGATTAAGCAAATCTCTGACAGAATCATTATAACCTTTCTGCTTAAGAAGTCATCATTAACAACAAAGACCACAAAAAATAACTTTTCAATGATTACGGCTTAGTCTTCAAAACAATAGAGACTTTGTTAACAAGGGTTTTGAGTATTTAGCCAACCCTAAACTGAGCTTTTGAAACTAAAATTAAAACTCCAAACCCTAATGAAAAAGAGATTACAAATAAATGAACTTCATCTCAACCTTTGACAAACTTTTACCTGTGGATATAACAAATTGAAATATATACAAGACGCCCTTCAAAATTAAAACAAAAAGATAATGGATTAGATACACCTGGAAAGGCGAAATGATGGGTTTGAGACTATTGTCAATGACCTTGATGCACAACACTTCCTATCACCTCATAGATTCAATCGACGAACTCCACAAACTGTCAAAATACCAGATTCTGCATACCCTTCTATGATGGCGGCCAAACCCTCGTGGAGAGGATAGCAGATAATGAAAAATGAAATGATTAAACATCATGTTTGCCTTTTGAGCTGAGTGACCAAATGAGCCGGTCAACCCTAAAAGAAACATGTCTTCACCATTTATGCTTAGTCAATAAACCTCCTTTTTCGGTTACCACATTTATCCCAAAACATCAGTGATGTTCTCTTTAATATTTTGGAAGGCTTTTAAGTGATCGCTAAGAAAAAGTGCTCACGGTCAACAAAAACATATAATATACCATATATTACAACTTAATACCAAGTGAAATGTTAGCAAGTGCCAAGTCATCAAATATTCCAATGTCAAGGTGCCAAGACAACAATCACGATGCCAATTACAAAATATGCAAAGTTCATATAATGTTTGACATCTCTGCCAAATATAAATGCCAAGTGAGACAACAGATGTACCAGTTATTGGTTCCACTGAGACAAAAATATCCCAATTCGAATGTGCCATTCTTTGAAACTATGCTTTGACTCCCATTGTGAGAGGCCCGCAAACCGATGTTGTCTCAACCATCAACTGTTAGGGAATCACAATTGTAGGTAGAGCAAGCATAGAAATCACTGAAAGGAAGCCGTACCATGCAAACAAACTATTTGTGGCCATTTCTATTCTTTATATGAACCTCAAACATGTTAGTAATAAAGTTTCAGAAATATATTTCTTAAATATTACCAACAGGTTTGGCCTCTTCTTATACATAAGAGATTATCTAGCTTGTGAGTTGTATTTTCGACTTTAATCAAAATAAGAGCAACAAAAAAGTCAATTACATTTATATGTGTGTGCAGGTTGTTTTTAAACATCATCTATTTCAACAGTCAAAAGTTAACTTTGGCCAATAAAAATAAGACAAACATTACCACTTATTGTTAGAGATAATGTGTAAAATTACTATTGGCTGTTTGACCATTGAAATGAATGATATTTAAATAGAGCCACCATGTGAGCATAGCAATCAACAAAGACTCTAGTATTTGAAACAGCAGATCAATTCAAAGTCGGCTGTTAACTTTTACACTGCCAACACTACAAACTACCACCTATTTACGCCAGAGCATCTTATACGGCAAATGCAATCAACGATGGCAGTGATGGCCGTTCATTGTTCCTTTTACAGAGTGGATTACGTAAGTCGGACAATCAATTCCACGTCTCGTTTACTTCGAAACATCCAGAAAGAAACTATTTCTTTACAGAAATCCAAAATTATTCCTTTATTAACATCCATATTATTTGCAAATTGGCTGTAAACGTTCTCCGGCAATGAGTCTACTCAAACTACGTCTGTGCTTGGGACTATTGACGGTAGAGACCTGACTATAGAGAAGCGAGGTAAAATAGTCTTGTTTACCAATCAGTCAATGGAACGTGTTGAGACCATAAATCGGAATGCTAAAAACTTTTACCCGTCAGAGGTAATGTCAACTTGGGTTATACCAGAATAATGTTTTTCTACTGAACAAAGGTGTCCACAGAATCAGGACGAAAACTTTAAATAAATATGCTTGTGGGTTCCATGGTTTTAAGACGAGTGCTTTGGAAACAATACAGTTAATTTGATATCACATACGAGTAATGTTTGAATACTATCAGGGTATTCATTATAAATTAAAAAAACTATAGGTTATTTAGTATAACTAAAAAAATTATGGTAATTAATGTTTAAACTTGTATCAGTAATTTATGGGTGTTAGTACACCTTTTTCTTAAAAAAAAAAAAAGAGTTGTAGTTTGATTGATTGAATATAATTGATGAGGGTGGTGGTATTTTGTTTGATTACTCCATCTCCTAAAGGTGTCGTAAAAAAAAGAGAGATCTGGAACATGCCTCAAATGAGTTTAGCATATTGGGTACCCCTCAATCCTTAGATCCAAGCCAAAAGATGTTAATTATTTGTGCATCTTAAAGTCATGCTCGTGATACCAGTGGGTTGTTTAACAACATAAGATTGTTATATAACTTCTTTAAAAAAAAAAACTATATACCTAATATGTCAAGTTAGATTATGATAAAACATGGACCTAATAAACCAATCCTATAGGTAGATAATATGATATTTTAAACTAGGAGGTGGAAATAGATATTTGATTATGGAAATCTTATTGTGAGTTTCTTGTAACACTTTTTCTTTTTAATTTGTTTTAGTACTTGTTTATAATAAGTATGATATTGAAATAATTTTAATTTTTAAATAATTTTGATTTTTTAAAGTGTGAAATGTTTTGAAATTATCTTATTTTACATGGATATGATTTATTATAAAATATAATTTATATTCTATCTTTATTCTTAGTTTTTATGTCATTTGGAACATTAATGTATGTTATGATCTTGTCTCCCAAATAAGATTATGTGCACATGTGTTGCACAATTTAAGATTTACATATTCTTGTTCCAACATTTGCCTTTTTAGAACCTATAAGTCACAATTTACCTCTAAGAGTTAAATTAGGCCCATGAATACTTATTATAGTGGTTAAATTAAAATATAAACTAATTGGCACTCACTTAGCACCTAAAGTACACACCTACTATTATAAAACAATTACAACTATTTTATAGCTACCTAAAACTTCTTCCATTAGTGCATGCATCATCTACATCCATAGGTACATTCACCTGCACTTGCACTAAGGGACACACACTCAAATCCTACTTCAAACTACTTCTTGTTGAATCAACCTAAAGGACCTTATTAAGGCAAGCCCTAAAATATTCCATAAGCACCAATTTTACCAATTTTAGATACTCTGAGGTGTTGGAGTATGAGTTGAGGTTGCTAGTAGGCACACAATATTACATCAAAAGGTATAGAGGATAGGACCAAGCAAATACAGAACATTAGTGCATGGAAGTAGATAGAGATGCACATAGTTTAGTGCCTAATGAAACTTTGACAAAAAGTGAAATCTTTCAATTTCAAGTCGAGTAGCAAAATTCCCTTTAATCTTCTTCTAACAAACCACTAGACAAAAGAAAGTAAGACAAGCCTCTTATCCCATTTTCTCTTCTTTACAAATTCCATAGCTTATACAAGTTCAATCAGCTCCACGTTTATTTATCTAAAATAAACTTGAAATGTATTTGATACTTTAATCAATGTTTTAAATTACATTTTAGGTGAATAATCATACTTAATAATTAAAATTAAAATATACATATTAGTATTTTTGTGTTACATTGTAATGTACCTTAAAAAATCATTCTAACCTCCTTAATTCATACTTTTCACACATACAATACAAAAATAAATGCAAAACTAGAAAGATCAACAAATGTTCAACCCTAAACTTAATGACAAACACAACTATAACTCAAAACACCTCACTCAAATGAGGCTCCAAAAACCCTCAACCTACATCACAACACAACCCTTTTAATCAAGCTTTACCTTTCTCTTAGAGTCTTGTGCTTCATACCTCCTCTACACACTTCTTAATTTTTTTTTTCTTCATATCTCTTGTAATGCCTCCTCATTTTTGGCTTGTGAGATTTGTCAGTTTTGCATTACTCTCTGCTTGATCTGAGATAGTTGTTAGCCTTTTCTTTGCATCCAGACATTTCTAAGACATTTGAGCTATTTAAGACTATGGTTTATGCTTATTCTAATTTTGATAGATTATATTTGACTAATTTAATTCTGACTGGTGGAATGTGCTTTGATGACATTGTTGTTTTTCCAATTATGATGAGATGGACATGTTTAGTGATGGTTAGAAAATATCATGTTTATGCATCTGATCTTAAATAGAATTAGTTATAGTCTTGTTTCAGAGCGGGGACGGTGTAGTACTGCTCAGATCGAGCACCCTACTACGCCGTGATTCTCTGTCTCGGTGTGTGTGGATATATATACATAGACAGTTGATCATATATAACCCATTGGTTTTCACGCAGGTTGCAGGTACCGGGCCTCGACTTCACCTAACTTAGCAGGTCTGAGCGGGCCCTACACCATGGATAATGTGACGGAGATAACATGAGGTTTATACCGCTAGGGCAATTCCAGTCCTTGTCATAGTCTTGTAGTTTGTGTCCTTGTCATAGTCTTGTGTCATGATGCGACGTTGCTCCTTGGTTCTTATTGTTGGTCGTTGCGTGTTGTGGAACTTTGTTGAGTTGTTAGAAGTTTGTCTATGTGTTCCTTGTTATCTTTATGATCTTATAGTAATTTTTGTATAATCATAAAATTTGAATATTGTTAAAGTGAATTCTTTTATTGGCAAAATTCGTTATTGTAATGCTTTAAATGTTTATGAGTCTTAAGTTGTTTTAGAGGTATTAGAACATACTTGATTTAAATTTATTTTGGGTGAATAATTTATTATTGATAGTGTCGATTATATTTAGAGATTTGAGAATCTCTATGTGAGTAAAAATTTCAAATTTCCCTTATGGAGTGGGATTGTGTAATTAATGGGGAGTTTCTGGAATTAATGGCTATTGCCTATTTTTGGTCTCAGGAAGTGTGGCGTGAAGGGGGTTTTTATGTCTGTGATTTTGGGATGTTTGGGGAGTTTTGTTCTGGGAGAGGAGGCAGGTTACAGAGAAATATTCTGTGAAGAAAGAGAAGGAATTTCTAAGAAAAGATTGGACTCTGGAGCGTGAAATCTATGGGTATGTCTTGTGAATTTTGGTATTTCCCTGTCTTTGTTTACTCAAAGGAATTAGATTTCTTGTTTTGGGTTTCTGGCATGGAATTGTTATAGTTTTCACTCTTGTCCTTGTAATTTAATGCTTTGCAAACCCTTTCTCAGTTATTGCTCTCTTAGCAGACTTTCATTTTGGTCTCTTTGTGATTCCCTTATCCATCTAAACTTCTACTAAGCCTTGTAGTCCTCCTGTGTTGATGCATGCGAGAGGAGAATGGTGTGTGATTCTTCCTATCGCCAATTTTCTTCTGAGGTTTCCAAGTATAATAAGCTTTTCCTTCGTCATTTCATTCTGCCTCTATTGAGGACTTCTAATCTAATTGTATTGTGGCAATCTATCGAAGTCATTGCCCTTACATTCATGACCACCCTCTGTATTCTCCTTTAAATCTTTGGCAAACTATATAGCTAGTGTTCTTGACTTGATCCCTCTTGAAGCTTTCGCTTTTTTCCATTCAAACACTTGATTTCTTTCAACCGACCTGCACTCTTTCTTTCTGTAAAACCAGGAACTTGCTACCATCTAACCCTTCTTGTCATTGTTATGATTCGAAAGTTTTCAAGCAATCATTCTTGCTATGTTTCTAGCCCAAATCATGACCTACTGTTGAGAAGACTCTCCTCAATTTTCGTTCTAGAAGTGGAACCGTCAGGAGATCACCATTGCTTCATTCTTGTTGGGCACCAGCTCTCATTACAGAGAAATTCTCTTGGTCGAACTTTGTGACCCAGTCATGGCTTAGCTTCTCTCTCTCTTTCAGATCCTTATCTGATTTGCTTAAACTTTGTCTTTTAGGAGCATACACCTGCAGACGTCCCCTCTTGGCCTTGCTCAGGTTTAAGATAATCACCCTTGAGTCATTCTGCGTAATGCTATTATAAGTCCTTTGTTCCTGATTGCCCCTGCCATGGTTAGTCACTATTTAAAACAAGAGAACCGTTACCTAAATTTGTAGCGACCCCTAGAGCTGACCCACGTTATCCTCTTTGTCTTTCGGCGGCATGAACTTAGAATTGATCTTTTAGAGTGAACCAACCCACCATGTTCTGCCAGAAGATTTATGTGTTAACTATTGTCCTTTGCCATGAAATCCCTATCGACGAGAATGAATAGAGGGATCTCTTCTCAGTTTTTATCAACTCCTTCCTGTCGGCGTGCATGTCTTAGTTAGTTTTGAAGTCTCTGCTTAGAAAGATTCCTAGATATCTACGAGTCACCTTTAGTAAACCAGCGTTCTGTGTTGGTGTGTTGATTTGGAATGGGTTGCTTTCCTTCCTTGTAGTTGCTATCAGTTTAGCACTGCGGTCATCACCGGTGCTACGAGTTGTTGACCATTATAGCATGTTCTTGTAAGTCATTATGGCTTGGGTTTTTTTCATAGGTTTGTAGGGGAGGTTCATTCGATTAGAAGCATATATTTTTCTACTTATGGATAGCTTTATTCGTGAGGCTAGTAGTAGCATGTTAAATAGAAGATCCTTCCTCTTAATACTTTTGTATCGTTTGATTTTTGAAAGTAGTAGTTTGTAGGAAAATCGTATAGGGTATAGTAGTTGTTTGGTATGGTAAATATTAGCTCGTGTCATAGGTCTATAGGAAAGAATTATTGATGTCTTATTGAGCTTGCTCTTACACAATTGTTAGGATGTATAAATGTCCTTAGTTGTCTTGTTATAATGGAGATTAACAACTGTGTAACTTAATATTATTGTTATAAATTATAATATTTCTTTTGGAAGTAAGGAATATCTAAATTACCTTCCTGATTAATCATCTTGTTATTTTCTTTATTTTTTAATTTTTAGTCATTAGAGAGTGTAATAGAGTAACTATTAACTTAGTATTAATACTTTGGTATGTTTATGGTTCGTCTCAATATTGGGATAATAGCTTATTTAGATACTTTATTGGTTTATCTGGAGACTTAGCATTCTTCCATCTACTTCATTTAGGAAGTTAGATTTTTCTTATGATAGGGATCCACCTAATAGTCAAATTATATGAGTTTATCTATCAGATCATGCTAATAAAGTTTGACTTTCTTTATACCTATTAGACTAGAAGTATGTCGATCAAGTGGGAGGTTTAATTTAAGTTGTGTTATCCATTCAATAGGGAAAACATTCTTGTCTAAGGATCTTCACTGTTTGTTGTTCTAGATTATTAATAGTCTTGTTTGATGAAATAGAAGATACTTGTGTAGTTATGGGTGTAGTAGAGATTCATAGATAATGTTCAATTTAAGAGGGGTAGGTTGTGGGTAATAAGGTCCATGATGTGAATTCTTTCTATCAGATGTCAATTACTTCATCGCATGGAATTGATTAATGAGTTAAAGTTATACTAGACTCCTATGGACATTAACTATTAGCTATACTTCTTCCATCTTGTTAAATTTAATCTTGTTAGCTATGTATGGGAAATAGGCTAGTTGTAAATGTTAGTAAGTAAATAAATTATCAGTTGAGTTTTAGTGTGTTTTGAGTTAAGCATGTTAGATTCTATGGTATACGACTATGCTTTTATTAGATAAATCATCATAGGTTATTTTGTCCTTCTATGTTGTCGATCTATGCCACTCCTTGGTATTATGCTAAGTCAAATTTTAATATGATCTCATTGGGAATTTACTGTTTAGGAGTAATGATGTTTATAGGGTAGCTATTTTATGTTTCACTATTGTAGTTAATAAATATAAAGATGAAAATGTTAGAACAATTTGCATTAATGTTACTAGTCTCTGAGGTAACAATATTGTGCAAATCAAGTATTAATTACCTTGTTAAAGATAAAATTGCTAGTCATGTTGTATTTTACTCTCTGATATTATTGTCGTTCCTGAACCGAAGCATTCTAGTGATACTTTTGGCTCATTGCACTCCTTTTTGGTGTTGAGTCTGGCGATTGTATTTGGTCTTATTTGTGCAATGGTGTGCATATGAGTTCCTTAGGGGATTAGAATGGTATGTGACACGTTGGTTAATTAACTTTGTTTGCCAGGATAGTTTTGTGTAACTCTGGAGACTTGTCACCTTGGGATCTAGGGTAGTCTAGTGGCAAGGTCATCTTTGTGTTGTGCTTTCTCATTCTCTTGATTCCTGGTCATGATGCAATTATGGACATGGTAGTTGTAACCTAGTTTCCACGTTTGGAAAGGTACTGTGGTGACCTAGTAAAGAACTTCTTTATCGACTCTAGAGGCTTTACAGTTGGTCTTGTTACTTGTATTAGTTGGGTTCTAGATGGTGTTGTTTTATTTTTTTATGCAGGGAACCAAGGGCTTATTGTTGAAGCCAAGTGAATGGCATATGTAGTGGAATGGTGTATTTTTGTGCTCTTTATCCTTGCATGTTGTGGTTTGATTGATTGGTCAGAGAATGCTAAGGGAGTGGCTTCCATGGTGGGGCTGATACCTAGTGAGAGGTCGCTTGGGTAACCCCATGGAAGTTGTAAGCAAGTGGAAATCTAATAATGTATCTAGGAGGATTGGGGTAGTAGTACACTTAACAAGATAAGTAATGTGACCTCACCCACACCTTGAGTGCTTTCGTAGGCTAAGGGAGGGATGAGAAGGCCTGGTTGGCAAGGCCGACCTCCTCGTCTTCATGAGAGGGCATGTCAGTTCTACATGTGTCACCCTATGGGGCCGACACCTAGAGAGAGGCTGCCAGGGTAACCATAGATGGGGGCCAGCTTCTGGTGAGAGATAGCCTAGGTAACCCATGCTAGGGCCATGCGATGACACTCTCCTTACGTGGTTCAGTTACTTTCTCTTTATCCTTGTTGGTACCTCTAGAGTATAGTCTTATCTTCCTATTTGATCTAGTCTGACGTTTTGATCTACCTTGTTGAGTACCATCAGGTCTGTGCAGTCCTGTCATCTTGTTGTCTTCTTGAAGTCTGGTGTTAGTATTGTGTCCTTGGTTACAACCTTGTCCTAGTGGTACACCTCATTGTTATCTCCTAGCTCGGAGGGGTGGACCTCAGGGTTCCACATGGTTAGGAGGTAGAGCTATCCATTGGTTTTCTTGGAGATTCAGATTGAGTCTTGTACGGAGATATTCCAGTTCCAGTCAGCTTTATATCCTCAGCAGTGTTGTATACTTTCATATGTACTCTTTTGTAAATCGACATGATCGATCTTGCAATCTTGTATTCTTGCAATCTTGTAATTTGGAACTGAGATCTTGTATTCAAACTATATTGCTGTTGTAAAAGTTATTGGGTTATTTATTTCAACAGTTTAATGTTTATTACTCATATGGTTTAACTTATATTCTAATGCAGTTATGTTGCCCTAGGGTGGTTAGAAGTGTACTTTTCTTTATGTTGTGTCTTATGATATCATTGGATACTATTGTTGCACTTTATTGCTTTCAAAGAAAAAAAAAATTATTCCGTTAATTTACACTTTTTAGCCTAACACTCTAGGGTTGCATGACGGGGCATTACATCTCTTCATACCTGCCCCATTGTCCATATTCTTTTCTTCAACAATTTCACTTGAATGTATGCCATAATTTACCTTTTCTCTTCCCCATGTTGAAGCTCTCACTTCAAACCGTCATCCATTATGACTCACACTACCCTCTCTATAATAGAAGATGTGTGAACACTTCACCTTTCCTCAATGAAGATGATGACTTTGACCATGATGGACACTACAAAAAGATTGAACAAAAGTGTTAGATAGTTATTTCAAAATTTCAACTCCTTACAAATGAAGTGGGTAAAATAGAATATGGAACCAATCCCTCCTTTCTGATTGATACTTTACACACCTTATTAGTCTCTACCTTTTATTTGCAACCTATATTTATTTGCAATCTCAACTAATCCATCTCAATTATTGTTACTCTCAAACACTTACATATGTTTACATTATTTTTACTCTCAAACTCTTACATATGTTTAAATCTAAATTTTAATTAAATGTCCATCAGAGTTTTCTTACTCCTCAATAGGCCTATTTGTAGTGAATCTTATACCATGCCCAGTAGAATTTCAACAAGCATCTGCTTAACGTCCATTTTATGGCAAAGTGTTCACAAAAGAATACAACATATATTTGGAGTTGTGAGGCCACAAATATTTCAACTCCTAAGTTTTCAACTTCCTCATTAGGCACAGTTTGACATGTTATGTTTCATTCATTACTTATAATATCTGTCTACGCTCAAGGGTCCCTAAAATAGACGCTATTGTAGTCTAAGGTCAAGATACTTTGTCATCTCTACAAATGAAAATAATGTTTACATTGAATATGATGGTGTGTAATATTATTTACTAGTAAAAGCACCAATGGTGCAATAGACAAATATTTATAGGTATATTGTTAAATAGTTTATATTTATATTTTTACTGGAAAGTCATTATATGTAATAGTTGGTGGACAAGCATATAAATACTATAAGAAATTCTTTTTTTTTTTGCAAATAAAAATAATGAAATGGTACTAAATGAATAATCACATGAATTAAATCGTGAATGAACCATTAGAAAACTAAATCATAAAGAAACCATCAGAGAACTGTGGCCTCCCATTCAACCAAGAAGAAACAAAATATGTAGACATTGAGTTTATGTAGACACACTACGTACAACTGGCATGTTGAGTGACTTTAGGATGTTCTTATTGTGGAGCATGACCATACTATTTGTGGCATATAACTGCATAGATACATCAAATATTAGACACTCCTCAACACTTATTGCTTCATTTGTTCAACCTATCAAGATTTTCCAATCAACATATCTTGTAATTGCATTTCTAATGTTTGTTACCATTTCTCTAAATTTGACTTGTTCTAAGTCATTGCCCTTGTTGACAAAAAATTGTGTCCAAAGTCACAACTATTTGGAATATAGTCCACAATGCTAAATACCATAAGTGTTACCTATAAACATAGAAAGAATATTTTTTAAAATAGTTTTAGAACTGAAACATTTACACCAATAAAATTTAGTAAGGATAGTAATACAATAAGTGACACTTGCATATAACATAGGAGGTAACTGGGCAAGATCACCAACAAGGATAACTCACCTTCAACCAAAATGTTTTGTGCCATGTGATGGAAATAATTGTTTCAAGCACATGTTGATATGATGATAACAATTTCAAGCCTATAAAACTCATTTCATCAATGAGAATATATTGTACATGTTTGATATCTTCTTGCAAAGTAGCTAATGATTGACCATTCAAAGGTTTGACATTTCTAATTAGAATTTTTAAGGATGCTGAGCCCAATGAATTAGTAAAATATACACTAACATTGCTCTAAATCTTCCATAAATCTTAATCATTATGGATAAATATTGAAATAGTGATTATCCTCTAAGGAAGTTTTCTTTCCATTGAGAATTTTCTAAAACATGTTTCCATGTTCTCTTGAAATTGTCATAAGTTGTGCAAATATACCCCTAAACCATGCACTTTAAACAATTGAATCAGAAATCATCTACACACATGTGCCTAAACATTTTCTGTTTTGATTTCACATCATTCCAATAAATACTTAGTGTATGAGGGGTTGTTTTTTTATTTCATATCATTCCACTATCAAAACACAACCATTATTAAGTATGAATTTAGACGCTGGGGAGTGAGATACAAGGGACAAGAATAATGGCTACTATGAATGAGAGTGAAGATAAACTAGGTGGAGGGTCTATAGCCAAGAGAAAACCCTATGTTTTCTTGATCTAAGATGACTCTGACTCTACCAGGTGCCATTCATGGAAACTATGCTCTGACTCCCATTGAGAGAGGCCCCCAAACTGATGCTATCTGAACCATCAACTACTAGGGAATCACAATTGTGAGGTAGAGCAAGCATAGAAATCACTGAAAGGAAGCCATACCATGCAAACAGACTATTTGTGGCCATTTCTATACTCTTTATGAAACTTCAAACATGTTAGTAATAAAGTTCGTGAAATATATTTCTTGAATATCACGGACAGGTTTGGTATTTAGCCCATGAGTTGTATTTTCAACTTTCATCAAAATAAGAGCAACAAAAAAGTCAATTACATTCTTATGTGTGTACAGGCTGTTTCTAAACATCATCCACTTCAACAGTCAAGAGTTAACTTTGGCCAATAAAAATAGGACAAATATTTACCACTTTTTGTTAGAGATTAGGTGTAAAATTACTATTGACTATTTGACTATTGAAATGGAGAATGTTTAAGTAGAGCCATGTGTACGTCTGTTTTTAAACATCATCCACTTCAACAATCAAAGGTTAACTTTGGCCAATAAAAATAGGACAAATATTTACCACTTTTTGTTAGAAATGAGATGTAAAATTACTATTGAGTGTTTGACTATTGAAATGGATGATGTTTAAGTAGAGTCCTGTTTTTAAACGTCATCCACTTCAACAGTCAAAAGTTAACTTTGACCAATAAAAATAGGACAAATATTTACCAATGTAACAATGAGCAAAGACTGTAGGATTTGAAACAGCAAGTCAATTCAAAGTCTACTGTTAACTTTTACACAGCCAACACTACAAAATACCAGCTATTTACGCCAGAGCATCTTATACGGCAAACGCAATCAACGATGGCACGTCCATTGTTCCTTTTACAGAGTGGATTACGCAAGGCCGACAATCAATTCCACATCTCGTTTACTTCGAAACATCCAGAAAGACATTATTTCTTTACAAAAATCCAAAATTATTCCTTTATTAACATCCATATTATTTACAAATTGGCCGTAAACGTTCTCGGGCAATGAGTCTACTCAAACTACGTCTGTGCTTGGGACTATTGACGGTAGAGACCTGACTATAGAGAAGCAAGGTAAAAGAGTCTTGTTTACCAATCAGTCAATTAGTCAATGGAACGTGTTGAGACCATAAATCGGAATGCTAAAAACTTTTACCCGTCAGAGGTAATGCAACTTGGGTTATATAAGAACAATTGTTTTTCTATAGAACAATTGTTTTTCTATTGAACAAAGGTGTCCGTAGAATCAGGATGAAAACTTTGAATAAATATGCTTGTGGGGTCCATGGTTTTAAGACGAGTGCCTTGGAAACAATACAGTTAATTTGATATCACATACGAGTAATGTTTGAATACTATAAGGTATTCATTATAAATTAAAAAATTTATGGTAATTAAAGGGTTGTAGTTTAATTGTTTGAGCATAATTGATGAGGGTGATGCTATCTTCCTTGATTACTCCATCTCCTAAAAGTGTAGTAAATAAAAGATGAGATCTAGATCATGCCTCGGGTGAGTTTAGCATAATGGGTACCCCTCAATCTTGAGATCATGCCTCGGGTGAGTTTAGCATAATGAATACCCCTCAATCTTGAGATCAAGCCAAAAGAAGTAAATTATTTGTGCACCTTAAAGTCATTCTCATGATACCAACAGGGTTTTTAACAACATAAGATTGAACAATATAACTTTATCTTATTTTACATGGATATGGTTTATTATAAAATACAATTTATATTCTATCTTTATTCTTAATTTTCTATGTCACTTGGAACATTAATGTATGTTATGATTTTATCTCCCAAATTAGATTATGTGCACACATGTTGCACAATTTAAAATTTACATATTCTTGTTCCAACATTTGCCTTTTTAGAACCTATAAGTCATAATTTACCTCTAAGAGTTAAATTAGGCCCATGAATACTTATTATAGTGGTTAAATTAAAATATAAACCAACTAGCACTCACTTAGCATCTAAAGTACACTTACTATTCTAAAACAATTACAAGTATATTATAGCTACCTAGGGCTTCTTCCATTATTGCACGCACCATCTACATCCATAGGTACATTCACCTACACTTGCAGTAAGGGCCACACACTCAAATCCTACTTCAAACTACTTCTTGTTGAATCAACCTAAGGACCTTATTAAGGCAAGCCCCAAAATACTCCGTAAGCACCAATTTTAACCATTTTAAATACTTGTAGGTGTTGGAGCATGAGTTAAGGTTGCTAGTAGGCACACAAAATTACATCAAAAGGTATAGAAGATAGGACCAAGCAAATATAGAACATTAGTGCATGGAAGCAGAAATAGATGCACATAGTTTAGTGCTTGATGAAACTTTGACAAAAAGAAAATCTTTCAATTTCAAGTTGAGTAGAAAAATTCCCTTTAATCTTCTTCTAACAAACCACTTGACAATAGAAAATAAGACACATCTCTTATCCCCTTTTCTCTTCTTTACAAATTCCATAGCTTATACAAGTTCAATCAACTCCATGTTTATTTATCTAAAATACAATTGAAATGTATTTGATTCTTTAATCAATGTTTTAAGTCACATTTTAGGTGAATAATCATACTTAATAATTAAAAGTAAGATATACATATTAGTGTTTTTTCTTACATTGTAATGTACCTTTAAAATTCATTCTAACCTCCTTAATCTATACTTTTCACACATACAATACAAAAATAAACACAAAACTATAAAGATCAACAAATGCTCAACCCTAAACTTAATGACAAACACAACTATAACTCAAAACGCCTCACTCAAACAAGGCTCCAAAAACCCTCAACCTACATTACAACACAACCCTTGCAATCAAGCTTTACCTTTCTCTTAGAGTCGTGTGCTTCATACCTCCTCTACACACTTCTTAATTTTATTTTTTTTCATACCTCTTCATACCCACCTTATTGTCGATATTCGTTTCCTCGACAATTTCACTTGAATGTATGTCATATTTGACCTATTCTCTTCCCCCATGTTGAAGCCCTCACTTCAAACCCTCATCCATTGTGACTCACACTACCCTCTCTATAATAGAAGATCCATGAGCACTTCACCTTTCCTCAATGGAGATGGTAACTTTGACCATGATGGACACTATAAAAAGATTGAACAAAAATGTTAGGTGGTTACTTCAAAATTCCAACTTTAACTTATTGCAAACCCAAAAGGTAAATATTGGAAGCATTACGGATCGACTTACTATAAGGAAAAATAAATCAAAATAGATTAACTTCCAAAAAGATATGATTCTAAGAGATTGGAAGAGATTTAGTTTCTAAAGGAAAAGACTCAAGAGGAATTCGATTAGGGAAAGAATATTTAGGTGAACACAATGAAGTGATAAAGGCTTCATGTCTTAGCATCCTGAGCCTTACTACCTCTACGAAAACAACATGGAGATGGCACTACTCTAACTTAGGCTCTCTATTGTGAGGATAACAACAGAAGGATTAATTTTCCACTTAATTCTAGGGGGTTATATAGGCATTTTGTAATCATTAAACTAGCATAAATTTCGAAAGGGGGTAAAATATCTTAGTCAACTAATGGGGATAATGAGTCATCCAACTGTCATTACCTTGGAAAATGGAAACTACAAGTCCTGGCACAATAGTATCTTGGCAGACTGTCAATGGATTTGCCTATTGCCACATATGTATGGACTTGGTCCTAAACCAAATACATATTGGTAGAAAAATGTATGGGAAAATAAGAATAATCATGTCTTAGGATTAATTGGTTTAAGTGTTATGAACAACACTCAGTGGGTTCCACTATCACACATTGACTACCCTAGAGCTCTTTGGAGCAAACTATGGGAAGTGTATGGAGACCCCACTAAACCTCTATCCTAGATGATCCCACTATAGGCATAATTCTTTCCTATGGTGATGTTGATGATCCTTTGTATGATGGGGATACTGAAGAGGAACTTGTGTATTGGGAAAATCTTGACTATATTGATGACACAGAGACATACCCACTTGCATCTCCTCTCTCTACACCTCCTGCATTGGCAGATATTCTACCACCTCCTATTGTTGTTTCATTGGATTTGAGAGTCACTTCTCTGAAAGCTTCTAGCACTTCTTTGCAATAGGATATCAGTCTTCCTAGCATTGCTAATTGGGACAGATTTCTACCTGACATCACTTGTCTGTTTGTAGAGTCTCACATTGTTGACATGCAACCACACATTGAGGACATCATTGTTCTCTTCGATGATAGTTTTAATGAAGTTGCATCGCCATTGTCCTCTTAAGATATTCATGCTCTACATCATCCTACACATGGTTCTGGATCATCATCATCCTCATCCATCATGCATGCACCTGATTTGATTATGGCATCCTTCAACATCGACATGGGGACACCTGAGCACTCTTTGAAGACATCACAATGGCCACCATCATCCTTTCATTGGATTCAACATGATTCAATTTCATACATACATCTTCTCACATGGGAAGATATCCTACATCTTCAAGTGGTTTCATTTCTTCCCAATGGAAGGAACATTGTTCAACATTCTTGGATCTACATCTGCATCCTTTGTTGACTATATAGCATCACTACAACAAGACATGTATTATGGGGGCTCTCATAGACCTTCTATTTTTTCTCTCCTAATGTGGGAATCACATATTGTACTTAGTAAAAGAAGTAGTACTTCTTCACTTGTATATTTTCTCTCTTTTGGAGAGGAGTTTTATTTCCCACTGGGTTTTCTCCTTTTCTCTATTTATGATAGACTTTATTGTATATGGGTACCTCACCTGGCCTAGTAGCAAGGACCCATCTCTTCTTGTACCCACATAAGCTTTGTTTAAGGGGGGGTGTTGGTGCTAAACTTTATTGTATATTACTTATTCTAAGTAATATAATTAGCACATGGCTTTAAGACACCTTAGGTGGCTAGGTGTCGACTTGGAGAGTTTGACACAACTCTCCAAGCTATGTGTCAACACTCATTTGACACTTGGTGAGAGGAGTGTTGAAGTCAACTCCTAAGTCGACTCAACCTCCTCACTTCTCCTCACCTATATGTACTTGCTATTTTGCATAATCAAATTGCTTCAAATTGGGTAATCAGTAATAGCTTATGCATTCCGAGTTCCTTCAACATTTGGAGTTGTAATACCACAAATATTTATAATCCTATGTTTTCAACTTCCTCAGCATGCACAGTTTGACATGTTATGTTCCATTCATTACTTGTTAAGCCAATAAGCATTCTCTATGGAAGCTTTTTCTCCCCAAAGCTCCCCAAAACCATTCAGTGCATCATAAATAATTCAATCTGACTCGAAACCATAGATAATCTTTGGGACCTTACACTCGTTTTGGTTAATAATTGGTTTCCTTATGTTTAAAGAGAGATTGGTTGGGACACTATAGATTGATAGCAATGTGCCTTTTTTTCCAACGCATCTGTAAAAAGAGATACTTGCAAATATGATGAGTGCTGCTTTGCATTAAAATAAATTAACAAATTGTATCTCTATTTGAAAACAATAATACTGCTCATTATAGATGAATGAGATGCTATAAAGAATTAATAAATAAAATATATATTCTTTAAAAGTTTAAATAATGTTGCAGGCTAGTAAAACCTAATAGTACATTAAAAAGAATAGAACAAGAATAGCACAATTGTTAAATAGAAAAAAATGGAATATATAATTTATCCCATTTTCAAATGCTCTTTTTCTTATGTATCTAATAAATAGTAAAAAAAATAATTTATAGTTTATGTCATTTTTTAATGCTATTTTTCTTATTATAAATGAATGAGATGCCATTTTTTAATGAATCCATTATATTAAATTATTATTTAAATAAAATATACATTATGTAAACGTTTAGATAATGTTGTAGGATAGTAAAATGAAATAGCACAATTAAACTTGAGATATAAATAAATAAGATGTCATTTTCAATATTTTAATGCTATCTTTATGTGGGTGGTTGGGTGGGAGCCTTGCCACCTCAGCAGAGGTGGCAAGGCTGAGATAGGGGAATAGATAATAATGGTCAGGAAGGGTGAGTGGGTGACATGAGTCGATAAGACAAAGGCATTCATTCCTTTTAGTGTTTAGAGTGGCAGAAGCTGGCATTCATTCCTCAATTGGGGTTCAAGAAGTTTCTGGCAGTATGATATTAGGGCTGGCATTAGTTCCTTACTACATTCTTCTCTCTGGTCTTTGATTAATGCCTACACACTTTGTAGTTATCGTCTCTATGGAATCCATTCACTGTGGCGGAATGGATACGCTAGTTTGCTTAACTAGTCGGAAGAGGAAGATGGCCTTCCTCGGTGCCATTACTGATCTCTGTTTACAAAGAATGATGCATAGGTCTAATGAACTGATGGTGGGGGTAGTGAAGTTGGTATTGGGTAGGGTGTTTTTGGAGAATGGAGAGTGCTACCAAGTTGATACAGACATTTCTTCCCACGCCTTGGCGATGCTACTTGAATTGGGGACGGACAAATCAATGGCGAAGTCCATTATGCAGGGTGTCTTCAATGCGGAGCATTTAGGGGATCTAGAGGCTTCATTGCAGATGGCCAGCCCTAGGATTGGTACCCCGTGCTCGAAGGACTAGAAACTCTTTGAAGACCCTGGCGCTATGATAAAGTTCTTTCCCTTCATCCGAGACACCAGAGGCTTTGATCTAGTGCTGCTGAAAGAGCAAGCGGCGGTGGCAATAAGCTTTATCAAAAGGATTCCGGGTTTGGAGGAGGTGGATGGTTACGACTAGATGGAAGACTTCCACAGGCAACTGGAATCTGTAAATATTTAGTTCTGTTCATTTCCTCTGCTCCATTTTGTTTAGTAGGAGCTATTTTATGTTAGTATAGGGCTAAGTTAGTCTCTGCTGATGAATAGTAATGGACCCTGTGTGGTCTTTCTTCTGGTTTCTCAGTTCAAATTGGTAGATCGATAGTCTCAATCCAGCCATGGAAAGGCTGATGAAAATGTAACCTTTTTTTGAACTCTTTTAATATAATATCATTATTATGAATCATATATATATATATATATTTTAATGCTATCTTTAATGCCATTTTCCTTAATTAAGTGAAAATAACGCAAATACAAAATTAAGAAAAAAAACACAAAAGTGGAAATAAGGCAAATACAAAATTAAATAAAAAACACATAAAATTGTTGCGTGACGGTGGCCAAAAATTGGAAAATGCTCTTCCTAAACACATGGGAAATTACCCATCAAATATTATTGAGGAAATTAACATTCACAGTTTACATGGGAAGGCCATTTTAAGGTTGAGCTTTTCACGCAGGCAAATTTATAATTACAGCTACCAGGTAATTTTTTTCTCTTTGTAACTTGCAGAAATCTCCATTACTTTACATAATCGTACTTGATTTCCTTCCATTGCAGTGACCTCATTTAAAAAATATTCCATAATAATTTTTCTTCTAATCGTTTTCCTTCCTTTCAGGTTTTGTTCGATGCATTGAAGTGAACTCATTTTTTAAATATTCCATAATAATTTTTCTTCTAGTCGTTCTGTAATTGCATTGTAAATTCCTTTATAAATTCTTCTTATATGTACGCTATTCGAATATCATTGAAAACCAAAATTGGTCATCCTTTCTAAAAATCTCTGTTTCTTAAATCACCCAAGCAGGCATCAGCTGGTTCCTCAAATGGTTAAGATTTTTGTTATTTTCTAAAATTTATAAATTCAATGACTTTCCATTAATAGACATAAGGTTTTTAGAGTTGCCACAGATAGGTTAAATGTAATATACTTTAAAAGATTTATATCCACCAAGGAATGTGTATATTCATATTCAAGTCATCCACAGATGCATCTATACATAAAATAAACACATAGACAATTGATTTAACACATCTTCTATGATTTTAAATACCATACAAAATTTCACCTTAAAGTCATTGTATTGCAAAACAATCAACTGGGAAGAGATACCATATTATTTATTTTCCTTATTTTACCTTGCAAAACTTCACCTTAAAGTCATTGTATTACAAAATATTCATCTAAAAAAAGAGACCATGTTATTTGTCTGAATTACCCTACGTAGGCATTATTTTCCCACACAACAAAAAGGTATAATTCAAGTTTAAGTTTACTGTATGAGAGTTGGCAACATCAACCATTGACATCATCAAAATCAAATAAAAGTGGAACAATTTATTTGTTTGTAGGCACAACTTTGTCTACTACCATTTTTTCCTTATTTGGAAAACATAAAATAAAAAAATAGCATAGTAGGATGAAATTTAAGTAAACAAAATAGACCTCATCTTGAATTTCACTGTGTAACCCATTTTGATATTGATACATCTTCTTCATGTCATCCTTCATGTGACCTATCCAGATGTTGACTTTGTTAAACTCCTCGGTGTACTCCTTCATAGTCATTCCTCTCTCTCATAAATTCTAGATTTTTTTTAAGGAAAATGTGAATACTCACCTAGACATATATGAAATATAATAATCTATTTACATTAAAAGGATGGAGGCTATCCCGAGTCTACTTAGACATATATCAACAAAACATACAAAATGGCCCTATACTAGACTCGAGAAAAAAACCTACCACTTTACACTTATCGTATGCATATTATAGAACCTGAAAAAAAATGAAATAAACAGTCACTACATGCCCTCGTTGTGTCATTAGGATGGGGGAGGAGCCACGACTACCCCTTACATGTTTTCCCTATCCCTCCCTTGTCTCCTAGTCTTTTCCTTGCACATCTACTAGCTTAATAGAGCTCATTCCTGTCATGGTCGGCCCGACTTGGCTGACTGGCTCATTCTCTCCATCCTACATAGGAAAATCATCAACATTTGTAATCTCCTTGGGAATGTGGGGTGCCCAATGTGGGGTGTGCGTCCTAAGGAAGCGAATCAATGTGAAGATGTCCCTACACCTAGTTGTCATCTACTTAGAGAAGTTATGACTATTCTCATGGAGAGCTCTGTCAAGACCACTGATGCATCCACATGCCAATCCTGATGGCCTTATAAACACATTTGGCTGTTGAAGAAGTTCCAAGAGATTGTATTGGAAATAGGCACCTCACCATGGCTTCTCCCTTCATCAAATTATATCCCTACAAAGGTAGGCTTCACCTTTCCAAACTATAGAGATAGTCGAATATCAGCCCCGTTGCAATTGCATGCACATAGTTCCCATCTTGGACGATGTCCATAATATTCAACAGGAGTGTGGAGACTACATCCGACCAATGTAAAATCTTGTCCTCTAAACCTTGAAGCCACTTTTATCCACATATATTTTTGGATACAAACTGGACCATCATGCAATCAGAGTCTAGAATCTAATTCATATGCAGTATTTTCACCCTCCCTTTGATCTCTGGTTCCTATGGCATAACAGGGAATAGAAGACGATGATTGGTCTTATCATTCTCGATTGTCGGTACCTGCAAGAAAAAAAATGGAAAAACACCAAGAATATGTCGTGACAAAGTGTTTTAATTTGCTCTTTATCTCTCTGAGGCAGTCTTATCATTCTTGAGAATGTATCATTCCTTAGTTATTACTGACGTCTGTAATAAAGAATAGAAATCCTTTCCAGATATGACTCATATGGCCATTAACGACTCCCTTCAACATTGTCCCTTCCTTATTTAATCACTGTCCTTATCAAGATGTCATGGCAATGTGAATTCCTATCTAGAACCATCCTATTAAAATTAAGAGGTAGATTCAACTGCCATCTAGCTAGATTTTCTTGCCATGAGGTAGGGGATTTGGATCTGCTACATGCGAGTAGCTTGCCAATTTGATGTGCAGAGCCATTCTCGATGTTGGAGGAGATACTATCTGTTGGTTACGTATGGAGATAAACCTCTAATCGTGCTTCAATAACTTACTATTAATGATCAACATCCTTTCCCAATTTGAGCATCCATCTCCTTCCAAGTGATTTAAATGAGGTCTCTATATTGTATCTAAGCCTCATTTAATTTCATTAACTCGATTTAGGAAATCCTCTTGCCCCTTGTCACTTAATCGTTGGGATTTTAATCTACCAACTTAGCCCTACAATCCTATGAAAGTCCTTCCTGCCACCTTCTTTAAATAGTTGTTCACCTTTTTGCATCAAATAAAGTTCATGTGAGATCACCCTTAGGCTATCTAGCTAGGTGGATTTTAATTGTTTACACGTCATTTCTGCTCCAGGCCATCAATGCCCCAATGGACTTTACTTGTTTTTACGTCATTTATGATCCATAAATAATTCATTAAATAAGACAATATTCATTTTTACGAAATTAAATACATAGTCATAGATATCACATAATTAGAAACATTTAATTAAATTAAATCATCTAATACTAGCCATGATCCATAAAATTTTGGATCATGGCTAGTATTAGATGATTTAATTTAATTAAATGTTTCTAATTTTATATATATATATATATATGATCTTGTGAAGAGAGTATAAACCATACACACAATACTCAATAAACAAAGTATCTGAAAAGTAGTCTCCATAGTAGAGACAACTAGGCCTCACACTAAGACTCTATCTTAACTTGACATTACTTCTAATTTTGACTTGATTTTAACTTTAAGTCTCTAACACAAATTTCACTCCAAAAGTCTACCTTGACTTGACATGACATGACCTATACACTTGACTTGACTTGTACGCTTGACTTGATTTGTACTCCAAATCTCTAAGTTGGCTTACCCTCCAAGACACTGCCTTGACTTGACAAGGCTTGTACAATATGACATGGCCCATAATCTTTGTTGAGACATGGACCAGCTAGGACTCGAACCTAGGACCTTCCATTTGCTGCTGGAGTGCTCTACCACTGAGCTACTGGCCCCTCTTGGACCAGTCCATCTTCGGTCCGAGTGTGGCTTAACACCAACAATCTTGAGTTATACAAAGCAATCTTAAGAGGCCAGATTACATTTTGGAACGGTAATCTAATCGAGGTCCACTAGATACTGCAGAGATCTCATCACTTGTTGTGTATCAGCGTCCATCTTTCCTTCGAGCATCAAGAGAACTTGAGCCATGCTTGGCCTCTCATTCTCATCATTTGCGATGCATACCAAGCTTGCAAGAATAGCTCTTCTCACCTCCTCAACATCCGCATGCTCTGCAATTCTTTCGTCCACAATACTCATCATGTTTCCCTTTTGAATTTGAGTTGCGGCCCATGACGGAAAGTATCGCTTAGTCTGTTCCTTCACGCTCATGTCCGCATTTCTTCGACCGGATATTATCTCGAGCAGCATCATGCCGAAGCTGTATACGTCTGCCTTGGAAGTGATTGCTAAGCCGTCGAGCCACTCGGGAGCAATGTATCCTCGAGTTCCTCTCATGCTTGTCAAAACCCTGCTGAAATCTCTTCCCACTAACTTTGCCAGCCCAAAATCAGCCACCTTTGCCCTGAAATCGCTATCCAGCAGAATGTTCTCGGGCTTTATATCGCAGTGAATGATTTGATCTCTGCATTCCTCATGGAGATAAACTAAACCTCGTGCAATGCCTAAAGTGATCTCGAATCGCGTCTTCCACTCTAACAGCTTGTGTGATCCAGCGAATAGAAAGGAATTGAGAGAGCCGTTGGGCATGTACTCATAAACCAGCAGCCTTTGTGATCCTTCTGTGCAAAATCCGCAAAGCCGGACCAAATTCACATGTTGTATGTTTCCGATGGTGCTTATTTCTGCCCGAAACTGCTTTTCTACATGTGTAGAACCTTCTAGTTTTTTAACTGCCACAAGCTTATCGTTTGGGAGAGCTCCTTTGAAAACAGAACCGAATGCTCCTTTCCCTAACATATCCCTGAAAGTGTTGGTTGCAATTCGCAGCTCCTTGTAAGTGAATGTTCTCAGTGAAGAAGGCAGCTCATCTTCAGTGTCTCCTCCCTTACCCAGTACTCGACGCCTCCTCCGAAAAAACATTAGAAGACGGAAAGCAAAAACAAGAATGAAAGTAGCGCCGACGGGAAGTGAAATCGAAAGGACACGAACTTTTTTTCTTCGTCCACTGGATATCGATTGTCGCAACTCAGAATCAGCCATGCGAAGGAAGACGGGCTGGCTGTTTGATTCATCACGAATATTGAACAGATCCTCAAACCACATTCTACAAATGGGAGGAGTAGAGTTAATGAGATCGAAGGCTGTGCAGGAGCAATTTTCCAGACATGCAGCTTTGCATGTTGGTAGAGTTGGGTATTGGGAATATGGAACAGCTTCTTCCTCGGCTAATGATATGTCACTCTTTTGTAGGAAACCATCGGTAGTGCCGTTGGTGGGAGAGCAGTGGAGAGGGCTACTACGAACGCATCCGCTTAACCACCAATCTTGTGAATACCACGCGCGATTGTCTTTCGGGTGGAAGCCCTCCAGACAGCTGCAGAATTGAAGATTGTTTCTGTTGCATGCTCCGTAAGCCCCGCATACATGGTAGACAAGGCAGAGATCTCGCGGCACAGACCAGACAAGACTCCAGCTTGTATTACGAATTCGGTTGTATGCTCGTACATCTCCAGACTTTTCCAGGACTACACGCTGAATGAAACTATCAAATTTTGATATTTGAATATATGTGAAGTACATCCTTGTGGGAGAAATCCTTACAAAGGTGTTATTAATAATTTTAGAATACTCCTTATTCGACATATCTGGAACGCTGGTCAGATGATCAACATCCCAATCTCCACTGTTCCAGTATGTAATATTGTTATTATATACCAGCAAAAACTGTGTCTTGCCTGGGGCTGGATCCATTTCTAAAGAGAAGGGTCCAGTTGCTGGATCCAACGAATTCTTCCAAGAAGTCAGCTTCATGCCTTTCCACATCTTCATTCCAGACAACAATGTGTTCCCTGGATACAAGAAACTCTCCCAGACAATCTCAGAAATGTTGCGTACACCCAACATAACAAAACTACCCGAATCCAAAATCATAGCTCTCGAGGCTATAGTTTTCTGGTTCTTCCGTGTCGACCAAATTGATCGTCCCTCTGAATTATACAATCTGAGACAGCCGTCTGTTGATAGCTTCAAAATGCCCGGCTTGTTTCTGATGGGAGTCTCTCTATTAGCCACCCAAACAATGGTCTTGTCGGAGATTTGGGCATACCAGATGCCGATGTACCAGTTATTAGTTCCATTAGGACAGAAAAATCCCAATTCGAAGGTGCCATTCTTTGAAACTATGCTCTGATTTCTGGTGAGAGAGGCCCCCAAAGAGATACTGTCTCCACCATCAACTGCTAGAACAAGCACAGAAAACGCTGAAAGGAAGCCATACCATTTAAACAGACAATTTATGGCCATTTCTATACTCTATATGAAACTTGTCGAACCCGCGAGAAACATATCTCGTGAATATTACGCACAGGTTTGGCCTGTCTTATACACGGCAAATGCAATCAACGAAAGCACGTTGATTGTTCCTTTTACCGACAATCACGGCCATGTCTCGTTTTCTTCGTAGCATTCAAACTACGTCTGTGCTGGGAACAATGGACGGTAAAAAGCTGACTATCGAGAAGCAAGTTAAAATAGTCTTGTTTACCAATCATAGTCAATTTAACGTATTGAGATTATAATTGGAAATGCTTAGAACTTTCGTGTGGAGGAGAAATCATCGAGTTTTGTCAAATTACATAATGAGTTTTGTCAAACCATGTTATTTTCAAATATTATTTAGTTTAATGTTTAAATAATTTATAAATATCTTATTTATATTAAAAGAATTTATAAATAGTTAGTTTAGTTTTATTCATTATATTTAAAAAATTATGTTTGTATTTAAGTTTATTGATGGTACAGATCTTATTATAGAGAATCAAGGTAAAAGAGTCTTGTTTACCAATCATAGTCAATATAACATATTGAGACTATAAATCAAAAAGTTTTAAACTTCCACTTGCTGGAGATAAAGTCAACTTGTATGGTAAACCTAACATCTTAGGCTAATTTATAAGAATGCAAATACCTCAACAAACCTAACATCTTGAATGATGATATCCATGCTTTGAGCAAGAACATATTGACTCTGCACCAAACTTTTGACATCTAGCATAAGTTAATGAAATGGTTTTATATTGAGATCAACATGATCAACATTAAAATGAAAATAATCACTAAAAAGAGTATTGGAGAAAGTCATGTGTTTTTTGAATAAGAAACAAAAATCTGTCAAAACTGGAAAGCCATCCCCTTTGTCAATGACCTGTAGACCGACCTATCCAACCTAAAAGAAAAATTGGTGATCCTAAGGAGGAAGTGATCAAAGGTCAGGGTTAGTAGGAGGAAGGAATGGTGGCCTTGGAATAGGAGCTCAAAAAATTGAAAGAGAACTTCAATATGTTTATGAAGGTGAATGCAAGGGAAATGAAAAATTTAAATGACAAGATCAACAAGGTCAAGCCCAAGACTACAGAGGAGAAGAAGATTGCTACAACTACAGGTCCTAGTATCAGAACTAGCATGGATGAAGAAACAATACAAGGATGGGAACAAAAAGGCTCAGAGATCCATAGCATGGATGAAGATTTAAATGAACTTGAAGTACCCAACACCTTAAAGGACCTGTAATGTGCTATGTTTGTTGTTTTTTTCTTTTTTATGCCTTATTCTGCTATTTGCAGGTTTTGTTGTGGGTCAACTATGGTTCTGCTAACATTTTGTTGTTGTAAAGGGTTTCCAGGATCCCTTCAAAACCTATTTTTAACCCTTTTTTAATAAAAGACAAACCATCTCAATAGTAGATAATATGATATTTAGGACTAAGAAGTGGAAATAGATATTTGATTATGGATTTTTTTAATTTTATTGGTATTGATTTCTTCCCCTTTTTGGCAAAAAGGATAAATATATTAACTAAGAATCCAAAAAAAATTACAAAAAGATTTCCAAACACCAAAAGATTTCGCTAAAGCCCAAAGAATGAAAATCCAAGGAGGTTTACCACTAATCCACCATCTCCAAGATCCAGAGCAAACCATAGAAACAATCCTAAGAATGAACATGCAAGAAGGATTAAACCAAATCATTATGAGAAGCCAATGAAACTGCAAATTTTGATCAGTAAACAAGAACTCCCATTCCCTAACAATCTAGTTGTTACTAACACTAGAGGCCCATTTGGATAAACAATTTGAAACAATATTCTATTCTCTAAGAATATGAATAAAAGAGATGGAATCAAAGTTTCAAGAAAAGAGAAGAATTTGCTCCACAAGTGATGCCAACCTCCAAGAAGACTCATGAAACTTTGCATTATTTAGAAGAGAGACTAAAATCTTGGATGTTTTTAAATATTTTTATAATAAGTATGACACTAATTAAGAGATGTGAAATGATGATGCAGATTAAGATATGTGAATATTAAGAGGCACTTTTAAGTAAATAAAATAACTCTTAAGTAAATAATGTAAATAAAATAAAATAATTTATAAGAGTTTGAGAGTTGATTTGTTTTATTTTAATTTCTTAAGAGTTATTTTACAAGTTGTAAAGTAAACTAAAATAACTCAAGTAAATAAAATAACTGTTAGGTAAATAAAAATAAAATAATCTTTAAGTACTTCCAAACTAAAATAAAACACATCTATTTGTAGTCAGTAAAATAATTCTTAAGTGAATAAAATAACTCAAAACTAATATATCTCAACTCAAGACTTGATATTTCTCGATGTTTTTAGATAGATGTATTTAGGATATCTATACTACATTAATCAATGTATGAATTGATGTAATACATTATAGCAATCAAAATTTAAAATTATTATTATAAGGAAGTTAAAGTAGAAAATCAAATTCCTATGCTAACCTTGAGAGGAGTAAGCACAAAAAAGTTTAAATTTGATCTAAAAATTATAGAAATAATAAAAAACACATATAAGCCAACAATAAACAATAAACACATAACACGAAATATACATGGGAAAATAATTTCAAGAAAAAACCCTCCACTCCGAGACATGTTCAATGTATTATCAAATCTAAAAGAGATTACAACACATTTGCACAACAAGTTATCATTGGAATATCATCAAAAAATTGAACTTGGAAGAATTTTAGCAACATTCCGGTAACATTATACATGTACAAACGCTCATATATAAACTACTTTCTAAAACATCAATTTATAGAAGATTTAATACATGAGACCACTAAATGGAAACCCAAAACCATGAGCTAAAACCACCCTCAAATGTGGCACCCAAATTGAGTGGAAAAATCTAGTACCCAAGTCATGGGAGTCAAATCCATTGCAAAACAATAATTTCCTTACCACTATCCTATGTCGTCCAAGACTCCCCAAATACAACACTTCATTTTTAGCTTCACAATCTTCTCAAATCATGCTTATGATACACATCATAGTCCTAGTCAAGATTTTCAAAAACTCCTTACAAGCTCTTGTAGTTGTCATAAGAATCTATCATATAATCCCTACAAAATAGGAAGCATCAAACCTCGTAATAATATCCACCTTATGACAAATTTTAACTCATGTAACAAAGTAGTGAAATGTGGCACAAATGCCAACTCAAACTCCCATGCTCCATTTTCATGTGAGGCAATATTAAAAATATAAAATAAATCATAATATGTGGGAAAACGTTAAATAATAAATAAATAAACAAGGAAATTTTGCAAGGTTGAGACACCTTAATTTCCAAAATTCTCCCACTTGTTGAATACCTTGCAAGAGCCAAAGCGAAACACCAATATTGAAATTTAACTACTAGGGGTTGAAAGACTCATAGACTCCAAACACCATCTAAACTTCTTTATGCTCACCGACTTGGTTAATGCATATATAACATTCATTAGAGTTTGAACTTTCTCTAATTTCACCCTTCCATATTTGACCATATCTCTCACAAAATGATACTATACATCTATGTGCTTGGTCCTCACACAAAATGTGAGGTTATTTTCTAAACAAATTACACTTTAATTGTCATAGTAAAGAGTAACTATACTTTGATTCAACTCAACATTTAAACACAATCTCCTCAACCAAATAGCTTCTTTACAAGTGCGTGTAGATTCCATATATTTAGTCTCTATAGTGGATAAAGCAACCACAACCTGTTTCTGACTCATCCAACTAATTGTACCACCATTGAGAGTAAACACATAAGCGCTCACCTACATCTTTTGCTATTGACATGCCCAACCCAATCGACATATCCATGAATATCAAGAGTATTCCTACCTCCTATCAAATTTTCATGACACCACAAGGAATACGCTAAGGTACACCTCAAATATCTGAGGACTCTCTTAATAGCATTCTAGTGAATCCATCCAAGATTAGACATAAATCTACGAAGATCTCCCACTACTTGGGCAATGTTTGTTCTAGTACATACCATAGCATACGTAAAAATTCAACTACACTCTAGTAATACACTCTACTCAATCATGTCTTGCATCTCAAAAGGAGTCAAGTAGGACACTAGATAAAATAGATAACTTCATCCCAATTTAATAGAAACACACAATGGTCTACAATCCTACATGTTAAACCTTTGTAAGACTGAATTGAAATACTTATTATGGCCTAGACATAGCTTTCTGTTCTCTCTATCTCTTCTTATTTTCATCCTAGGAATGTGTTTTAGCTACACCTAAGTCCTTCATTTCAAATCTAGCTACAAGTTGAGACTTTAGTTCTGAAATCAAACATTCTCCTTTACTAATAAACAACATATCAACATATAATGCAATAAATAGGAAAAAATCATATCTGATTTTAAATAAACACAATGAATTGATTTGCAGGGCTCAAATCCCAAAATTAACACATAAGTATCAAACTTTTGCTACCACATCCTAGGACTCTGCTTGAGGCCATACAATGATTTCTTCAATTTCCAAACCAAATTTTCTTTGCCTCTAACCATGTAGTGATGTGTCTTTGTCATATAAATGTCTTCCTCCAAATCACCATGAAGGAATATAGTTTTCATATCTATTTTCTTAATGTTTAAGTCATATGTGAGGCCCATTCATCCTCAAAAATACTTTTGTATTTGGATAGGCTTGCTTGGTTTATGATCATGCAGGGACTTGCTTACTTTATTTTGTTATAATCATGGATTTGTACGGATACTAATGCTATGGCTAGATTAGTGGCTTTTATTAGTTTGCTATGCTGATTTAGTTAGTTAGTAACTATGATTTACTCAAATTATCAATATGATAGAATTAGAAGCATAAATTTCATCTTGTCATTTTGATTTGATTTTTACAGGGATTCAGTCAAGTGAGGATGAATTTGATTAATTTATGTTTATTGATATGATCATAATTTCTAGGTTAGGGTTTACAAGTGAATATTAATTTATCATTATGGATTTTGTATGAATGTAATTCTATAGACTAGTTTGTATTGTATCTGGCTAAATGTGATGTGGTTGTGCAATCATGTATTAGTATGATCTAGATGATGGAATAAATGTGTTGTTTGAATGTTCATTTAATTGCGATAATATTATTTATTATAAAATATTTTTAAAAAGTACATATTAGTTTTATTATGAATGTTACCCCAGCTACCATGTTAGATATATTAATGCTTGTGTGAAGTGTGCATGTTAAATTCCATGACCAATGGAAAAATATCATGGAGGATCCCCAAGAAACCAATATTCTGTTCCCTAGTATACCGAGACCTTATCCTAAGAGAGGATTTTTAAAGAGGTGCAGAACACCCATACTACATTAATAAAAAGTCTAGGTACATCCATTAATGAAAGAGTTGTGACAGATAAACAAAAACACCCAAAGAAACCAACACAATGGTAATAAGGCACACACCCACCCTAGCAAGGAACATAAAAAACTACAAAAAGGAGAACATGCCTTGTTGGTGTATAAACACTTATCCTAAGTCGTTTATACTAACTTAATCATAGTTAGGCGAATTCCACACATGCTACTTTGACTTTGTCTAAGTTGTTAGTCATTTTGAGATGTGTCAACTCAATGGACACCTCGCACTATTCTCATGGATAGTTGCACTATTCTCATGGATGGTTACTTGCCATCTATCCCTGTATTATGGAGAATCAGGTATCTAATTTCTCCTATTTATACTTTCTCATTTGTTAATACATTTGTTTGATTTCATTTGCAATCTTGTGCTTGTTTGTTTTTCCACAATCTTGGCAGTTTCTAGATGGTATTAGAGCCATAGCGGTTAGCTTCAAGTCATTTTGGTTGCTATGTGAATTGCTTCCATTTACACCAGGTTTTCATCTTTCTATAAGGATTGTTTTTTGGTCCTTTTTTACTATGCATACTAACTAGTTTGCAAAAGAGGAGGAATTGACCGGGGCTTGCACAAAGGCTGACCTATAGTGCATAGGCATCATGTTTAGAGCATCTACTGATGCCTTGAGAAGGTGTCAAGAGGCAACAACATCTATAGCTTGCGCCACATCAAAGGGTCGACACCATAGCAACGGACACTGACCCTTGATTTAAAACCTTAGCCCTTGGTCACATTGGATATTAAGCTCCTGGTCATGCTCAACCAAAGGGGGCTAAAGTTTTTGCCTTTGCATCAAGTTTTTTTCTCATATCAAATTGTATGCAAATTTTTCTTTTCCAGCACATTGGAAATTTTTTTTAGAAGGTGATTTTTTTTGTGCATGAAAAAAATTTCAAAAGCCTATAACTTTTGCATAATAACTCAAAATTGAGTCATTCTTTTTGCAAAAGTGGTTATTTTTTTGTTTTGGCTCTATCTAGCCTAATATCACACTAAAATTATAAAGTGCCTGATTAGGTTATTTTAGGGAGACCTAAAAGCACTCCTTCTATACATTGCACAATTTGAGGAGAAAACAAACTAAAGGGGGAAATCTAAGAAAAAGGTGTAAAATGATGTCAATGCACTAAATTATAAAGTGCCACTTTAAGGGGGGTATCAAGTAAGAGTGCTCAAAAACACTCAAACTAAAGTGCCACCTTAACTTAAAAACTAAGCACTAAGGAGTCTAAATCGCACCACTTCACCACTCAAAAAGGGTAAAAAGGTAATTCAATGGCATTGTCAAAAACAGAAGTCAATGGATGGATCCTTAGTTCAGTAGTGGGTGATCACATGTTACCTTTCATTGAAATGTTTGTCAGAATCAAACCTTGCAATACTTACAAAATACTAATGGACCAAGTCTATCATGATGTTCTTGGCAAGGGAACCATCAAATTAAGAAATGGATCTATTCACAATGTATATTACAGTCTTGATTTGTTCAAAAATTACCTCTTAGTGTATTCACTCATAGATTCTAAAAAGATAGTTGAGTTCATAGCTACATCAGCCCTCATTTGAGAATCCAAAGATCAAAAACTTATTGTAGTAGGCAAGGTTTGTCACTCTGACTACTGCTTCATCTTTTCACATTTCACATTCGGTGAAGAAGACAATCAAGATGCAACTTCAGAGCCAAGTGTCAACTCGCAACTCAGCTCAGTTGGTTCCATATAGCAGGTTGATTGAACTCCACTAGCATCTATGTTTGTAAATACACTCATGTAGTGTCATTGAAAGTGTAAAGGGAATTGGGAAATTGTACTCACACTGATCTATAAAGTGTAATGGGGGTTTATAACAATCACAATTTGAATCGCATAGATTCTTATCTCATTCGTATGTGCACTCAATGCACATCCTTGTCTTCAGTTGTTCAAAATATTTCTTAGACCTACATCTTGGTCTTCATCCTTTGATCACTACCAAACTTCAATTAGTTTTCTCAATTCTCTTAGAATTAAGGGAATGGTAGAGTTTACTACCGCGACATGCTTCATGAGTTCCTCATACCTATAGTGGGGTCTACATTAGCATCATCATCTTTTGGGGGGTTATCTAAAGCTTTTCCTTCTTTTTTCTCTCTTTTTGGAGGAAAGTTTTTTCCCAATGGGTTTTCTTTCTTTCTCTGCTTTTTGAGAGATGCATTTGTACATGGGTACCTCATCAGGCTCATAGTTGGGACCCATATTTCAAAAACTCACCTAAGCTATGAGGAGGGGTGTTGGTGTATAAACACTTATCTTAAGCTATTTATACTAACTTAATCATAGTTAGGAAAATTCCACACATGCTACTTTGACTTTGTCTAAGTTGTTAGTTATTTTGAGATGTGTCAACTCAATGGACACCTTGCGCTATTCTCATGCATAGTTGCACTATTCTCATGGATGGTTACTCACCATCTATCCTTGTATTATGGAGAATCAAGTATCCAATCTCTCCTATTTATACTTTCTCATTTGTTAATAGATTTCTTCGATTTCACTTAAAATCTTGTGCTTGTTTGTTTTTCCACAATCTTGGTAGTTTCTACATGGCTGAATCAGCTCTCAGGTAGAACTTTGTGGGGCTCTATAAGGGGCACAATGGTATCTAGGGTGTTCATCGAGAGTACAGAGGGAGCAGGAGTTGACAGGCTGAAGTATTTTGGAGGTTGAGATGCCATATTTGGGGCCTACATGTGGAGAAAGTGAATAGCCTTGAAGACCTATGGAATATTGTACATCATCTCTAGGGAGAGTTGGAAGCAATGCTTATGTAGGACATTGTTGACCATGTTCATGCAACCGCACTTCAGACCCTACTACATAGCATTATATGTACATTAGAACTGCTGCCTAGGACATTCAAAGAAGCTCCAACTAGGAAAAGACCTCCCGCCATCTCATCACCATACATGAGGTCATATCCTTGCAATTCCATTCTCCATTGATCAGCAATGAAAATGTAGTCGAAGATGAGGGTGAAGGTGATAGTTTGGATAAAATCTGCATCTTGCATTATGTCCATTATGTTTGACAATAGAGTGGATGTGATTTTGAACCACCTAATCACCTTGTCTGGAACACACATTAGAATTTGCTACCCTAGAATGGTGTAGATGGAAAAGTGGACTAAAGGGAAATCAATGTCAAACACCTTTTGCATTTAGGTGGCTTCAACCTTTCCCCTAATCTTAGGTTCCCAGCTAAATACCAAAAGATACAGGCACTTGTTTATGCAGTCATTATCCATGGAGACAACACTTGAGGACCTATAGAATAAAAAATAGCTACAAAACAATGATTGAAGAAAGTGTATACATGGTAAGTGCAATAAAAACTGGGTTCATGGACTTAAATCCAACACCCAAGGATGTAGGATTTATTATCAATTCATGTCAGTCATGTTAAGCATTGTCCACATAATCCCTAGCTTTAAATGATGAGGATGCCTTGATGAAGCCATCCCCTCCTTGTACTGAGTTGGAGTGATTCACTAGTGGTAAAGTGGAAGTAGGATGGATAGGAAATAATGGTGTGGATCAATGTGTTTGAGTCCCATGATCTTGAGAATGAACCAATCTAATCATTGGCCAAGAAACTATCCCTAATGAAGTGAAGTGGGGGTTGCTCCTAGTTAAGATTCATAAATGACAATATGACCCAAAAAGTGGGTTGTTAAATGAGAATAGAAAATTGATGGTACATAAAGAGATTCATTGAGAAATCTTGCTACCATCCATTTTGGGAGATCGTAACATAAAATGTTATGCTACATATAAGCATTTTTAGAGACCATAACTAACCAACTCTTCCTCCCCTTCCTCTTTTAATGATGATTCACAATGCCAAAGGGATAAGACCTAGGTCAAACACTTTTCTACTTTGGTCTTGATCAATTCCTGAGTTTGCAAGCCAGTTTGCCACCCCATTTGTCTCCTTGTAACAATGTGAAATATTGAAGTCTGAAAACTGATTTAGTTTTTCCCAAGATGCTTAGATTAAATAATTCAAATGCCAATTTAGGACTTTCTAGATTTTAGAGCATTTATAATAATCATGGAATCCCCTTTTGTCCATAGATGCTTTATTTTCAAATCTAAATCCATATCTTAGAATCCTCTTAAGAGGGTAGAAAATCAGCTTCATTATTTATCCCCATGGGAAGCTTGATTTCATTTACCATGATGAGTTTGTTTGAATAGTCCCTAATAATACAACCCACCCTTGATAGGCATAGGTTCCCTCATGAAGCACCATCCAAATTTATTTTGAGAAAAGGTTCAGTTGGAGGTGTCCATCTAACCAAATTGTGGTTGATCATGTTTACCTTGATACTGATTGAGCCATGCAGGGGGTAAAAGAGGCGCCATCTTTTGAGGATTGAGTTATCCCAACATGTGAACTAGTTGTTTGAGTTGGTGTTCTTCACCACATGTAACAACTTCAAAAATGGCTCCTTGAATCTTCAAAAACACCTATTCAACTAAGGAGGATTGCTTCCTAAAGATTCTAATTTTTTTTCTTTCCAGATGTACCATATAATCAGTGAAGGGCATGCCTCCCAGATACATGCAAATGGTGATTCCTTGTATAAACATGGCCGAACTAATAAAATATTGAGGAGAGAATTAGGAAGGTGGGTTTTCCAATCTAATTTATTGCAAGCCCAACTCCAACACTCTTAACTAAACTTGCAATTGAGCAAAAGGTGGTTCACATATTCTTCTACCTATCCACATAGAATGCAAGTAAATGCTAGAGATTAACCAATCTTGTTAAACCTTTTCCCATTCAAAATATTGCTATGTAGGGATGTTGGCACGATATACCACAATAGGGCACACAACAGAACCTATCGCAAGTCACTACAAGGGGAGTGCAAAGGTTGGGGCTGACATATGTGATAATAGTTAGGATGTTGTATAAGGGACACACCCCTATTGTATCTAATATGTAATAGAAGAATATCTTCGATGTAATTGAGAGAGAATATGTAAATAAGATATGTGTAAAGTAGAGACTCAAACCTACCATTTTCAATATGATACCATAATGAATATATAAAGAGATATAAGGATTAGATCTATGGATATGTGCATGTAGTGATATAAGATATGTTATGTATGATGTATTTAAGTACCACATGATATAATCCATTACTAGTTTCCATGTTTCTCTCACTATCATGTTTGGGGTATAAACTGACTTTAGATAATTGACCTAGGCTCAGATCTTCAACTTGTGTCCTCCCCATTCCTTGCCAACATTGGTTCTATTGTTGAGACCCTAGATAGAACAGTGAAGAATAAATAGGATGAAACAATAAAAGGAAAGATGAGGAATAGAAAGAAGAGACAAAAGAGTAAAAAGAAAGATAACAATTTCTTTTTATGATCTATGGTGAATTCTCTTAGGACCTACCCTTGTGAGAGGGGGTTAGGCACCTAAGGGGATGACAAGTGGAAATAGGGAGGATCTGAAAACATCCTTGAAATGATGTAACTTTTCATATTAATCCAACCATGTGATACATAAGGATTAATGTAATACCAAACCTAAAACACCCATGGCAAAAGGGGATAATAAGAAATTAAGAGAATTTAGTGAAATTATACAAACCAAATTGGAAATGAGCATGGAAGAAAAGCAGAAGTAGAATCAGGAAAGATAGGAAAGATACTATAGAAGAATGGAAAAGGCAAAAAAATTAGGGAGAGAACACACCATGAAGGTTGTAGAAGAAAAAGAAAGAAGAGATGAGTGTGCCAATAAGGGTGCTACTTGTTGAACACACAGATATACTGAGAGGGGGGGTGAATCAATATATATTCAAATTTTTGCCCTTTAGATGAATTTAATCAAATGTAAACATTCAAACTACATAAAGCAAAAGAACACATTCACACATAACACTAGATTAATGTGGAAACCCAAGATGGGAAAACCATGGCAAGTCAGCTTCTTAGATCTACTGTCCAAATCCAGCTTCATTAAAAAAAATGAAGTATGCAAAGTTTTATGTGCACCAACCCAAGGGAGACACCAATCCCTTGTTACAATGATTTATGAGCACCAACTCATAAGAAGCACCAACTTCCTAATACAATACTTTTATGGGCACCAATCCAAAGGAAGCACCAACTCCCTAGAGTGCTACAACACTTACAAGATGAGACACCAACTATTGGTATGTGGTGACTGATTATGCAAGTACAGTATAAAAAAAAATTTCCCCTCTTTTTTCCACGATTGGAGTTGGTTGTTAATTTTTTGTTAACTGACAAAAGAAAAATGACATTGCAAAACCCTAATTCTAGAAGCTTCCTAAAAGCTTGTTATAAGTGGCTGGGATGTATGGTACAATGATGTATTCACAAGATTGTAATCTATTTTGTACTGGATAATAAAATTATTGGATGGCTGAGTTTCTGTGGATGTAGCCCATATTGGGTGAACCATGTTAAATTTCTGTGTTAATCTCTTTTGTGTTATTCCTCATTGTTATATTTGGGTTATTTAATCTACATATAATTGTTAGTGTTTATTGCTTTGATTTGCCCTAACCCTAACAACTGGTATCAGAGTCGGTTGTGTTTGATTATCATTTGCAGGAACGTCTCATGGTTGAGTGGGAGTCTCATGGTTAAGTGGGAGCAATGGCAGACGAGGGTAAATTGAAGGTAGATAAATTCAATGGGCAGAACTATCAATTATGGAAGATGCAGATCAAGGATTATCTCTATCAGAAGGATTTATGGAGGCCATTAGAAGGAGTAGCCAAGAAACTGGCAACAATGACTAATGAGGATTGGGAACCTCTTAATAGAAAGGCACTGGGAACCATTCGGTTGTGCCTGGCACCATCTATGGCATTCAATCTAATAGAAGTGAAGACAACAAGTGAACTGATGAAAGCTTTGGCCAAATTGTATGAAAAACCCTCAGCCTCTAATAAGGTATTTCTCATGAAGCGTTTGTTTAATCTGAAAATGATTGAAGGTGGATCTGTGTTAGATCATTTAAATAAGTTTAATATGATTACCAGTCAGTTAACTTCTGTAAAAGTGAAATTTGATGAAGAGGTAAGGGCTCTCTTGGTTTTATGTTCTTTGCCAGAAAGTTGAAATAGCTTGGTAATGGTTGTAAGTAACTCTGTCTCTGGTTCAAATACTTTGAAATTTGATGATGTTGTTGGTGTTATCCTTAGCAATGAAATGCGACGAAAAAGCATGGGTGAAACTTCAACATCTGGTAATTCTTTTACTATAGAGAATAGGGGAAGAACATAGGAAAGAGGAAAAAGCCCTACAAATTGTGGGAAGTCACAAGGAAAGTCAAGGAAAGGTAGATCTAAATCTAGAGGAAGAATGGATTGCTAGTGTTGGTACCCATTTTGGCCTAGAGGTTGAGCTTGCATGTTGGAGGTTTTCTTCATTTAAACCCTATGTTTTCTTGCCCATCGGCATGACCCCTCAGGCTTCTGGGTGATCAGGTTGGTGGTAGTGATGTGCCATCGGTGTGATTTATGCTATCGACAAAGGGTTTCTGAGTTGGGCCGACAATGGATGTTTGGCCGAAGGAGGTGTCATCGGCATGTGTCTTGCCGATGGATATGTGTATTGGGGTAATCGTTGTTATCGGCATGCTCCGTTTGTTTTTGGCCGATATGGATGGTCTGGCTGACGGGAGCATTGTGGCTTTGTGCATCGGCTGGACTGTATGTTTGGTTTCGCCGATGAAGTATTCATCGCCAAGACTTTGGCTATCAGATGAACGGGCAAGTGTTGGGCCAACAGTTGGGGGTCTGCTTGATGGTGGTAATAGAGTTTGGTTTCGGTGTGACGGGGGCTATCGGGCTAGCCGTTGGAGGGTCCGCCGATGGGGTAGTGTTTGGCCGATGCGATGACATCGGCGTGGGTCTCGCCGATGGGGATGCGGCGATGAGCATCGGGAAGCCCCTGTGCCTGGTCTGGCCGAAGGAGGTGTTTATCGGCGTGATCGGCATTATCGGCCAGGGAGTTACTTGTTGCGCCGATGGATGGCAGTCTCGCCGAAGACTTTGGGGAGTGTAGTTTGCGGTCGGGAAGACTTTTGAGATCGGCAGGAGAATTGTGGGGTGAGCCGATGGCATATGTCTTAGCGATGGGCTTTTGGTGAGGGCTTGTGTGTCGAGCGTGGAAAAAGCGCTCGACACTTGATATGTATGTGATCAGGCTTATAAGGTAGTGGAAGGCTCTCGGCACCGTGCATGTGGGATTAATCCCCTTGCACTATTTTTGAACCTGCGAAGAAGCATGTTTTGGCGGGAAATCCTTTTTGAATGCAGCGACGGTCTCCAAGTGAAATGCGGGTGGTTGAGCCATCAATGACGGTCATGCAGGGGTATGGGTGATGAATACAAATGGTGAAGTTGCCTGATCGTGGATAAAGATTTTCAGATAGTGGCACGTGGCTCGAGGCCCCCCTTTGTCTGCTGCATTAATTTTTTCTGAGCACCATTCCTTCTGAGGACTGTATCTGGCAGATTTTTTGTCAAAGCCATGTAATTAATTGTTTATGGTACACTATCTGGCAGATATAAGTAGATTGTGTTACCAATCTTTTGGTTGTTGAAAGTTCAACATTTTGGCTCTGTAACACAATACAGTTCGTTTTGGTTGCTCTGTACAGCTAAACTTGTGAGTTTATGTATCTCCTGTTGTACGATTTGGCATGAATCCACTACTTCATGGTTAATCTTATATGAATAATGCTATGTTTGCATGTGTTATGCTGATTCTGTCTCCAGTTTTGCATGTATCTTTCTTACTGCAATAGGGATGCCATAAGTATAGACAGCTTAACACTCTGTATTGGGAGATATCTGTAAGGCAGATATCATGTGTATCCCCCTGAAATCTAGTTTTAGCTATTCATGCTGATCATTCACAGGTGTATGTCTACCGACTCCAAGCCCTGGATAGGCACCAATCTAGCTCTGTGTTGAGGCTATACACCATGTCCAGCTTTGCATCCAAAATTCAAATCAAACCATCTCTTCCTTCCATCTATTAGTTGTAGGAGCAGGATTAGGATCCCTGCATGCTCTCATACCCAACCAGACATCATGTCCAAGAATATTGCCAACCTTGTGATTTGTTACACAAATCTTGGTCCATACATGAGAGTATTCTGCCTGTTGATGTCAAGTTAAATCCTTTTGTCATTGAGCTAGTCAAGGTTATACTTTTATCAAGTAGGGAAACCCCCCTTGGTGCCGCAGAACCAGAAGTGAAGGGGAGGAGCTCACGCAACCTCCTGTATTCAGTTGGCTGAATCTGCCTATGCATTAGAACTGGCAAACCCTAATGCTGATTCAGAAGAAAAACCAACAGCTAGCACTATGGAAAGCTAAGACACTTGAAGAAGGATTGCTGGTCTCGAAAGGGCAAACAAGGAGACAGACAACATGATGACAGTAAGGAAGCTAATCTTGCAAGTAATAAATTACAAGATGCTTTAATTATGTGTTTAGATAATGCTAATGATTCTTGGGTAATAGATTCAGGGGCTTCATTTCATACCACACCCCATAGGAAATATTTTGTAGATTATGTTCAAGGTGATTTTGGACATATATATTTGGGTGATGATGAACCTTGTTAGATTGTTGGAAAAGGAAAAATAAAAATCAAGTTGCAGAATGGAAATGAATGGTTGCTATAGGAGGTAAGCCATGTTCCAAATTTGAGAAGGAATTTAATCTTTGGAGGACAATTGAGTAGTGAAGGATGTATAGTTACCTTTACAAACAAAATCTAGAAGGTCACTAAAGGTGCATTAGTAGTAGCTAAAGGTGAAAAGGTACGCACAGTGTATTTGTGTACTGGTAATACTTATTCTACCTTAGTTGCTAGAAAAATAGTTGCTACTAAGACAGTTATAACACTTGCTGTAGGGACAGAAACATAATTGTGGCACCATAGACTTGGGCACATAAGTGAGAAAGGGATAAAGATCCTTCACTCCAGAAATTTACTACTAGGTCTAAAGAAGATTGACTTAGAGTTCTGCGAAAATTGTGTTTATGGAAAACATAAAAGAGTTCAATTTCTCAAAGTTGGAAAAGGGAAGAAGAGTGAGAAATTAGAGCTTGTGCATTTAGATGTATGGGGACCAGCTTAGGTATCTTCTCTTGGTGGCTCTTGCTATTATGTTACTTTTATTGATGATGCAACTAGGAAAACATGGGTGTATTTCCTAAAATAAAAATCAGAAGTATTCAAAACTTTTAAAAGTGGAAAGCTTTGGTTGAGAATGAGACAGGAAAAAAGTTGAAGTGTCTCAGATCTTATAATGGAGGCGAGTATTGTAGAAGAGAATTTGAGAATTACTGTTCATATAATGGAATCCATAGGCAGAAAACAGCTCCTAGAACCCCACAAGAAAATGGTGTGTCTAAGAGGATGAAGTGGACCATTATGGAGTGTGCAAGGAGCATGAGATTGCATGTTGGAGTACCCTTACACTTTTGGGTAGATATTGTATGTACCACTATTTATTTAATAAATAAGGGACCTTCAAATCCTTTGGATGTGGCATTCCAAAGGAGGCATGGATGGGCAAAAAGGTAAACTATTCATTTCTGAAGACCTTTGGTTGTGAATCTTTTGTCCATGTTGATATTGAAAATAGAACCAAGCTTGAGGCTAACTCTAAAAATGTACCTTCATTAGATATGGAGTAGATGAATTTGGTTATCTGTTATGGGATTATGAAAATAATAAAATCATTAGGAGTAGAGATGTTATATTCAATGAGAAGGTCATGTATAAGGATCAGTTGCAAGAAAAGATGCATGAACATGCCAAAAAGGAATATGTGGTGTTGGATGAGATTCTAGAAAATAAAATACCAGTGGTACTTGATGCTCAACAACAAGTTATCCCGTAGACTCCTGCAAGTGTTAGATGTTCTACAAGGATAACTAGACCTCCTAAAAGATTTTCTCCATCATTATATTCTATATTATTAACTGATTCTAGTGAACCTGAAGGTTATGAAGAAGCAATGCAAGTAGATACCAAAAAGTAGTGGGAGCTAGGCATGAAAGAGGAAATGGATTCCTTGTTGTAGAATTAGACTTGGGACTTAGTTCAATTGCCTAGAGGAAAAAGAGCATTGCCAAATAAATGGGTTTACAGGTTGAAGGAAGAAGATGGAGGCAAGAAAAGATATAAGGCTAGACTCATGGTAAAAGGTTTTGTACAAAAAAAAGGTATAGATTTTTGATGAAATATTTTCTTCAGTTGTAAAGATGACTTCTATTAGAACAATTCTAAGTCTTGTGGCTATGGAAGACTTGCATCTTGAACAACTAGATGTGAAACAACTTTTTTGCATGGGAATCTGGAAGAGGAAATATACATGTAGCAACCACAGGGATATGAGGTCAAGGGTAAGGAGGATTTTGTGTGCAGGTTAAAGAAGAGTTTGTATGGCCTGAAGCAAGCACCTCGGCAATGGTATTTGAAATTTGATAGTTTTATAGTTGAACAAGGTTACAAGAGATGTCACTTTGATTATTGTGTTTATTTCAAGAAATTGGGTAACGATAGATATATTATCTTGTTGCTTTATGTTGATGACATGCTTGTTGCCGGGTCTAACATGTAACATATTAATGAACTTAAGCAAAAATTAGAAAATTCATTTGCTATGAAGGATTTGGGTGCAGCAAAACAAATCCTTGGTATGAGGGTCACATGGGAGAGAACAAACATAAAATTGTTTTTGTCCCAAAGTGAGTATGTAGAGAAGGTGTTGAAAAGGTTTAACATGTAGAATGCAAAAGCAGTTAGTACACCTTTGCCTAGTCATTTTAAGTTGACTAAGGAGATGTGTCCAAAGACACAAGAGGAGGAATATAAAATATCTAAGATACCATATGCATCAGCAGTTGGCAGCTTGATGTATGCAATGGTATGCACAAGGATAGATATTGCACATGTAGTGGGAGTTGTGAGCAGGTATATGAGTAATCTTGGAATGGAACATTGGAATGCTATAAAATGGGTTCTCTGATATTTGAGAGGTACTACTTCAAAGAAACTATATTTTGGAGGAACAAATTCTTCTCTAAAAGGATATGTTGACTCTGATCTGTGGGTGATATTGATAGTAGGAGTACTAAAAGGTATTTTTTACTGTAGGAGGTACTGCAGTTAGTTGGATTTCAAGACTACAAAAGGTTGTTGCGCTTTCAACCACTGAAGCTGAGTATGTTGCTGCTACAGAAGCTAGCAAGGAGATGATTTGGTTACAACATTTTCTGGAGGAATTGAGGAAACAACAAGAAGATAACCCTTTGTACACTAATAACTAGAGTGCAATTCATCTTGCTAAGAATTCAACTTTGCATTCAAACACTAAGCACATACAGCTTAGATACCACTTCATCTGGTCAGTTTAGGAGGATGGATAGTTGAAGCTAGAGAACATTTACACAAGTGAGAATCCTGTAGATATGTTTACAAAGGTAGTTACATCGGAGAAACTAATTTTCTTATCAGTTTCTGTTGGCCTTCATGACTGATAATGGTAGACTAAAGAAACCAGTTAGGCCTATAATCCAATGGGAGTTGCAAGCGCAGCAGTATCATCTAGGATCAGTCTCCAAGTGGGAGATTGTTGGTATGTGGCAACTAATCATGCAAAAAAAAATTTCCCTCTTTTTTGCACAATCAGAGTTGGTTGTTAATTTTTTGTTAACTGAGAAAAGAAAAATGACATTGCAAAACCCTAATTCTAGAAGCTTCCTAAAAGCTTGTTATAAGCAGCTGGGATGTATGATACAATGATGTATTCGCAAGATTGTAATCTATTTTGTACTGGATAATAAAATCATTGGATGACTGAGTTTCTGTGGATGTAGCCTATATTGGGTGAACCATGTTAAATTTTTGTGTTGATCTCTTTTGTGTTATTCCTCATTGTTATATTTAGTTTATTTAATCTGCATATAATTGTTAGTGTTTATTGCTTTGATCTGCCCTAACCCTAACACCAACCTCTACTCTAAAACTTCTCTCTAATCCTAAAGGTTGAATCACCTCCACAACACTATCTTTACTAACACTTTGACGTCCTTGAATTGTTCTAATAACTCTATCACCTAGGTGAGTGCAGGATCATGATAGGCCAAACAATACCCCTAAGTGGCAATGAAAATGCTAAAAATAGGCTTAAGTAATTTCATGTCAAAAATTGAATGAGTTATTGACACAATTTGAAAATAAGGTAATAATAAGAGTTGTAGGAAATTGAATTTAGTTTATGATCTACTACTTCTTTTTTGAAAATTTTAAAATTAGTTTGGTGAAAATTAGGTATTTCAATGAGACTCTACTAATGTTTTTAGAAAAACATAAAAAGTAGGTGTCGTTGCAGCCAACCTAAGTATAAAGAAAATAAAATATTTTTTATCCAATGTATGGATTTAAGTAAATGAGACATGAGTAGATGTGACACATATTTTTAAATTTTTTTAATAAATAAATAATTATTTATGAATTTTTTATCGTGACCTTTTAAAATATTGAAAAATAATTTTCCAGCCAACCTAACTTGGTCAAAAAAATATGAAATTTAAAGCTTCTTTTTTTCAACCTATACCCAATAAATCCTAGAATGTGATGCATCTTTTGCATTTAAAAAAGGAAAAATAGTTTGAAAGTTATGAATGTTTTTTAATATGTATATCTATCAGGAAATCAGACATAGTGCATGTAAAAAATTAATAATAATTATCTATAAAAATTATAATGAGGAATATATTATATTTTTAGAGTCTTGATAGTTTCCTCTACAAACCCATTTCATTTTATTAATTTTTTTTTATAAAAAGGTCTGTTAGTTTCAAGGATGAAATAGTGGAGAATTTCAAGATAACACTAAACAATTGGTTTTGCAAGTTTCTTTGGCAAGTTTTAAGACTCTCACTTGCCTAAATCTAAGGTAATACCAAGGTAATTTTAGAGATAATCCATATTTGAGCTAGAAATATTTAAAAATTTCCCATCCAAATCTAAATATAAGTATAACTATTAGCACTTTTTCATCCAAGAAGGTCTTTTGCCATTGCCACTATTTTGTCCATCATAATCTTGCACTCACCTACCTCTACACTAATATCTTCTTGATCATTTGATTAACTCTGATAGCTCAAATACCTCTATAATACTAACTTTGCTATATGTTATTCATTATTTCTTATAGAGTTACTTATCTATCTTCCGATCATTTACTTATTATCATATTAATTCCTTTCACTTGTAGCAATCCTTTTACTATCATATATATCCTCCACAAGCCTTCTAAACATCATCTTTGTTGGCCTTAAGGTAACATGTATCATGAAATGTGTAACCGGCCTTACTTGTTCGCTCCCAAATCATCTGCAGTAATGTAGGAGTGAAATCCTATTATGTGGTTCATACTAAAGGATATATTGGACCCATTTTACTTCCTCCCAAACTTTCTTGCTGACGCACGCTTCCATACATATGATGCAATCACTCAAATATACCATGTCATCTCTGCAAGCACTTAACCTTTCATTCATTAGCTCCAGACCCTGTGTGGTACCAGAGAAGTGAAATATCATTAAGTTGTTCATACCATGAACATTATATGACCTGAAAAGCCTTCTCATGCACTCCACTTTCTGGTTCATGCTTTTGCTTGCTAGTGCAAGCATTCAAAAATTAATGTCAGTAACCTTTATACTGTCTGATCACACTGTCTCAACTTAGAACATTGAAAAATCTATTTGTGGTAACTTATGCCCTTTGAAACATGAATATGTCATACTTCCCTCTTTCCTTTGTATATTCTCCAAACCACAAAGTTGTATGTGAGAATGTAGTGAAATGCGATAGCTTTGAGTTTCATCTTTGATAACCTTACACTTTAATTATAACACTATTTTTAGTCTTCTCACTCTGGATGTCCTTGTGGTAGTCCATATGCTTTGAAAATTGGATCACACATACCTCATAGTTCTATTTAGCTATCCTCCAAACCATGAAGTCATATCTTTGTCTGTGATAAAATGTGGTACAATCTCTTGTACTTTTGCATTACAGTCTCTTGTGCATTGGCATCCCTCATAACTTAGACAATTTCTTTCATATCTCATGCAATGCTTTTCATCAAATGCCAACATATGTAATGATGCAACAATCATGACATCATATCAACATTCATAACACTTTTGATATCAAAGAGAACATATAACCCTTTGACATCAATGACAACATATGCAACAATCTCCCCCTTTGTCATTGATGGCAACACTAACCTGATATTCAAATTCTCTCCCCTTTAACATCAAGGGCAAATAGTTATTGGTCTTCCTTTGTACCAACAAAACATACTAGTTTCCCTTGTCTGTATTAGTCCTTACATACTGTTACTGTCACTTTATCTACTTGCTCCCCCTAAGAGGTAGCCTCTATCAATCTAGGGATGATAAATGAATCTTGAATTGCTCCCCATGGATAGATGCAACATCTATGCATCTATTTATGAGAGGGAGAAGGAGATGAAACAACCTCTAACTTGTGCCTAAGATATTCAAACGTGTCCTTAGAAAGTTCTTTTGTAAAGATGTCTACAACTTGGTCCTTTGCAGGTACACATTCCAATTTTACTTCTTGATTTGCAACCTTTTCTCTTAAGAAGTGATATTTATGAGAGGGAGAAGGAGATGAAACAACCTCTAACTTGTGCCTGAGATATTCAAACGTGTCCTTAGAAAGTTCTTTTGTAAAGATGTCTACAACTTGGTCCTTTGCAGGTACACATTCCAATTTTACTTCTTGATTTGCAACCTTTTCTCTTAAGAAGTGATATTTAATGGATGTGTGCTTGGTTCTAGACTGCATTACTGGATTCTTTGAAATATCAATGGCACTTTTATTATCACATAAGATGGAAATAGGCTCATCATATATTACCTCGATATTCTTCAATGTTTTCTTCATCCATAACACTTGAGTACAACAAGATACTGCAGCTATGTACTCTACTTTTGTTATTGATAAGGAAACTGAATCCTATTTTTTACTAAACCATGAAACTAATTTGTCACCTAAAAAGTAGGCTCCACCACTGGTACTTCTCCTATCATCAATGCTGCTAGCCCAATCTACATTAGCATATGCCGTCAAAGAGAAATCATTATCTTTTTGATATCGTAGTCCATAATCTAGAGTGCTCTTTAAGTATCTGAAGATTCTTTTGACTGCCTTCACATGTGTTTCTTTTGGATCAACTTGAAACCTTGCAACCATACAAACTGCATGCATAATATCAGGCCTTGATGTTGTTAAGCATAATAGGTCCCTAATCATAGACTTATACATAGTCTAATCAGCCTGTGGTGACTCATCATCTTAGATGGAAATGATGGAGATTGATTGTCATTGATGTCAAAAAGGAGTTGTGTTGATCATGGTATTATGATGTTGAGTTAATGTATTGATATGATTTTAATCATAGGATTATCATGTTGAGTTGATGTATTGAGTTGATTGATCATTATCTTCATGGTGAAGTTCATTTGATGTTTCATTAGTAATCATTCATTGAAGTCATGACATAGGGATGCCTTCAAGATAAGAGGTAAGTGACATTGTGATAATGATCACCAAGGTAAGAAGCAAGGTGTTGAAGGTTCTGTGTGCTTTGATCTATTTCTCAATAGACACATATAATGATTGCATTGTCATGTTGATTGATCAAGTTAAGATAAGAGGTTGCTTGTGTCTCCAAAAAGGCATCACATAATTCTTACATTCAAATTACATCAGGATGTCAAAGGAATTAGCCATGGTGTTCATGTCAAAAGAGACAAAGTGTTTGCAATAAGGTTTTTGATGCTATATTGATTATCTTCATGGTATGATGATGATCATCTTCATGGACTTCATAAAAGGTTATGTTTTTGCTTCATTTCATGCTTCTGATGTTGGTTTATCAGTATGTGTTAGCAGTTACAGTGCTATTGATTTTGAGGCATAATGTTGATGCAAAGGTCAAATGAAAAATGAAATTTGCCATGAGCTATGCAAAAGCCTAGCTTGTATGTAAAGGTTAAAAAGCTCTATCATTTAGTTTGTTTAATGATATTCACAGATCATTTGCATAAAAAATTTCAATATAGGATTGAAGCCTTTTTGTGGTAATTAAGAGGTTTAAAAGGATGAAAAGAAAATCCTAAGTCTCTTACCTTTCTCTGCCTGTCATAAAGATTTTACACTTTTTGTTATAAAATGAAATTGCCTGTTATTGTAGGTCATGTCACTTAAGTCTCTTTCTTGCTGATTGACTTGTTCGGTCTTTCTTAATGAGTGATAGATGCTTTTTTGAAATCAATGGTTTCTTTTTAAAATGAAGTGGGTGCGAATTGGTGAATCAATGGTGTTTATTCAAATCTATATCTCCTCCCCTTTACATGATTTTTGAAGTGTATTTGAATGTCATAAATCTTAGGACTATAGAATATAAGATTTTATAAGGCTATTTTTAGCCTTTTAGAAAGGTAGTTTTTGGTGTAAGATTTTTAAGGAGTTTTTATAAGAGATTTCTTTCTTATTTTAAATCTATCTCACGCATTGAAGAGAAAAAGAAGGGAGGTTAATTGTTTTTTTCTAAAATGGGAAGAGTAATGATTGGGTGAAGTTTAAAACTTTTTTTGTCTTCTTCTCATGGAGATTGTGAGAGGGTTTGAAGAAAAGGGAAGAAAGATGATGATGAAAGATTTGTTTATTTTTGATGCAAAATGATTTAGAGATATTGTTGTTGCAGATCTCAAGGCATAGAAGACACAAAGGAGGAGTTTGTTTTATTTTTTGGGGAAAAGATTTGTGGAGATTTAATTAGCATTTGTGAATGAAGGTTTCTTAATGTTTTTATACAGACAAAAGTAAGAAATGAAAATTGTGATTTTCATTGAAGATTTTTTTATGATCTTATTTTTTTTTAAGATGGTTTGTGCAGAGAAGGTAAAAAGTTTGGAGAAGACTTTTTTTCAAATGAAGAATATGAAGAGTTTTTATTGTAGGAGAATGGATTTCTTTTGAAAATTAAACAAATTTGTAGAGAAGATAAATACATCGATGGAATATAAAAGATTCCAAGATTATGTTTTGCAGATTGAAGAATTTGAAGGGTCATTTTACAAATGCATTATGAAAATTTTATTGAGAACAAAAATAGAGTTTTTGAAGACATTATTTTGTGAGAAGATTAAAAAGAAGATTGAGTGTGAGAAGATGAAAGGTTTTGAGATGAGGAAAATGTATCTCATGAATGGTTATGTAAAGTAGGTGTATTTAAAATCTTATTTTTTGTAGGTTCCTATGTGATGAAAAGAAATGTGTTGAGATATGCAAAGATGAGAAAATGAAAAAGAAATAACTGAATGGCATATTTTTGTAGGAAATTTGATATAGATGATAGAAGTGAATGACATATATTTTTGTAGGAGATTTGGTGAGATGAACTAAAAAATTGTACTTGAATCTTGGTGAAAATGATGAATCATGGGAAATACAATGGTGCAAATTAGATTGAATGACAATCATATCTTGCACATTAAACTTGATGATTTGATAATGGTGATTGTACATTGTGTTAGTGAGACATCAATTTACCAGTGAGTATATTGTAGCCAGTGAGGCATGTTCGTTAGTGAGACCTATTCACCAGTCAGTGAGACTTTATATGATTGTTCACTGTTAAGCTAGTGAGGTGATTTTGAGTGGTTTTTCTACCCCATGAGGGGTTTCCACTTAGAAATTCTTGTGTTATGATTTGCCTCTATATGTGTGTTTGCATCTATGATGTGATTTGTCTCTATGTGATCCTGTTCACAATTTTCATTATCATACTTGTACATAAATATGTTATAGTTTATTGATGTCTTTCTCTCTCTGAGTCTTGTAAATTAAAGGTTATAAAAAGTTGTAAAAATTTAAACAACATTGATTAGCCCCCCCTCTCAGTGTTGTCTTGGACTCTAACAGGAAACTTGTTACCATAGGTGACTCACTTGTTTGCAATCTTCCATACCAAACTTTTTCAACATTTCCTTGACATAATTTGCTTGTGAGATAAAGATACCTTTGTCTGATTGAGTGATTTGAAGTCCAAGAAAGAATAATAGTTCACCTATCATGGACATTTCAAATTCCTTCTACATCTATTCTACAAACTTCTTGCACATTTCATCATTGCCACCAAAGATAATTACATCAACATATACTACCACTATTAATATGTGCTCATTCTCTATTTTGATATATAGGTTACTATCTGTTGTACCTTTCTTGAAGCCTTGCTAGAGTAAATACTTATCTAACCTTGCATACCAATCCCTAGGGGCTTGCTTGAGATCATATAGTACTTTCCTCAGTCTGCACACCAAATTTTGATCTTCGGATAGATGAAATCCCTCAGGTTACCCAATGTAGACTTCTTCTAAATCATCATTCAAAAAGGCTGACTTGACATCCATTTGATAAACCTTGAAAATTTTGTGAACTGCAAATGCAAGAAACATCATGATTACTTCTAGCCTTGCTACACGAGAAAAGGTTTCCTCAAAATCAATATCTTCTACTTGTGTATAAGCCTTGCAGACCAATATCACCTTATTTCTAACAACTTAACCTTCTTCATTTTGTTTATTCTTGAACACCCATTTTGTACCTATCACATTCTTGTCTGCGGATCTTGAAACTAATTCCCAAGTTTGATTTTTCTCTATCTAATTGAGATCTTCTTCCATAGCCTTGATCCATCACTCATCCTTGCTAGCATCAGCAAAAGCTTTAGGTTCCATCTTAGACAACAAAGAGAAGTTTACCTATTCATTTGTCCTTGCAAATCTTCTTTTAGTTTGGAGTCCTTCAATCTTGTCTCCAATTATCTAATCTTCTGAGTGGTTTTTCTAAACGTACTTAGCAAGAGTCTTGGTGACTATATCTTGTGTTTCCACATTTTCTTCAACTTCATCTTCTTCTTCTGTGCAAGCAGATCCATCTGAACAATAGTCTTCTTGAACATATGTGGGTGGATGTAGATCTTCGTCAACCCTCACATTTACACTTCCAACAACCTTTTGTAGTCTATTTTTGAAGCACTTATATGCCTTACTTCTATATGAATAGCCAACAAAGATATCTTCATCTAATCTTGAGTATTTTTTTAGGTTATCATCATCTTTCCTAATATAGCACTTACTTCCAAACACCCTGAGATGTTTGACTAAAGTAGGTTTGCCTTTCCACAACTCATAAGGTTTCTTGGTGTTGTTTACTCTTAGTTATCCCCTATTGAGAATGTAGACTGTGGTGTGGACTACCTCTTTCTAGTATGTATCAAGAATTTTTTCATCATTAAGCATAGTTCTTGCCATCTTCTGCACTATCCTATTTTTCCTTTCAACAACTTCATTTTGTTGAGGGGTTCTTGCAACAAATAGGTGCCTCTTTATTCCATGTTCTTCACAATATGCGTCAAACTCATTTGATGTGAACTCACCACCTCTATCAAATCTTAAGCACTTGATTCTAGAGTTCATTTAATTTTCAACCATAGACTTGAAAAACCTAAATCTACTGAAAGCTTCTGACTTTTCTTTCAAAAAGGTAACCCATGTCATCCTAGAGTAATTATCAATAAGCAACATAAAATACCTCTCACCTTGAAGGCTCTTTATTTTAGTAGGTCCACACATATCAGTATGTATCAGCTCCAATGGCCTTGTAGAAGAATACTCCTTAGTCTTGAACCTTGTCCTTGTCTACTTCCCAATTTGGCATTCTTTATATAGGGTGTTGTAGGCTTGACAATTTTTGGCATGTCCCTTATTGCCTATGTGGAACCGATTTTTACAAGATTGCCAAAATTGATGTGTCCCATCCTTTTATGCCATAGCCAACATTCATTTGTCAATCCTAAAAGATAGTTTCTTCCATTTACACCACTTAGGTTATACAAGTTGTTTTCTATCCTATTGGCCTCTGCCACCAGTTTACCTATATTTGCTCTTCTAATTTCACATCCTTGTGCATGAAATATAAGATTGTATCCTTTTTTCCACATCTAACTTACACTGAGAAGATTTTTCTTGATACCTTCTACATATAGAAAATCTTCTATTTTAGACCTTCCATCAATACTTATGGTTCCCTTTCCACAAATTCTTGCAGTTGTATTATCTCCAAACTTGGCTGATCCACCATTCCACTTTACAAGGTTGGTGAGTTTTCTCTTATCACCTGTCATGTGGCCGGAACATCCACTATGTATCACCTAGGGGTTTGTTTTCCCTTGTACATGAAATGCTGTTCAAACAATCGTTGAATTTTTCAATCTCATTGTTTGTTTCCTAGTTTTTGAAAGTGTCACTCTCTTTGTCTTGCTTACTGATGTCTACCATTTGAGTATCTAGCTTTGTCAATCCACTTCTGCAATGCCTTTCTATGTTCTATGTGTCCAAAATTGTTGTAGGTATGACATATCACATTGAAATCAACAAGGGGGGAAAGAGTATTTCTACCCACAAAATTTCTTCTATTCATCCTAGACTTGCATTCGATAGCCTTGTGATCGTGCTTATTGTAGATAAAACAATAACCAAAAAATGCATAAGTGAACCTATTTATGAAGGTCTACCTTCCATGTAAAGCTCTTCTAAATATTCTTCTTTGAGAAACAATAGGAATGAAATCAACTTCTTCCATGTCATCAAGATTTTCAAGTCTTTTTCCAAAATTCACTCTTATTCAACTGATCATGTACATTCTCCAATTCTTTCCTGAGTGAAACAATCTCTTCCTCAAGTTTTAAACATTCATTTGTCTTGTCTTTAATTTGGACTTTTAAACTAGCAGTCAGTTCCTTAGATTCTTCAATCTTTGCCTTTTATTCTTTATTCTCTTTCCTTGCACATCTCAAGTCTTGAAGAGTAGAGATAAGTTCACCTTAAAGATCAACTTCACATTCTTCTTCATCAACAATATTGTCTAAATTATCAACAACCTCCATAGTCATGAATAGGGATTTTTCTCTGTCATCATCTGATGAGTAGTGATCTACTTCTTTTGATGAGCTATGGTTCTCTTTAGAAAAAAATATTCTTTTTGAAGTTGTTCCTTTTTAAAAACTTGGTGCTATTTCCATTTTCTCCAAAGGGGCATTTAGATACATAATGACCAATTTTACCATAGTTAAAGAATTTGAATGGTATCTTACATTTGTACTTGCCTGAACCCTTCTTTAGCTTTCTCACAAAGTTTGCTTCTTCTTCCTTAGACTCACTCTATGGACCATATGTTCCTTATTTCTTCGAATATTTGAAAGAAAATTCCCTTTTGGATGTATCTTTATTTTAATTTCTCATCTCATAAGTAATGAGAGAACTAAATAGTTCATCCATGGTGAATTTGTCTAGATCTCTGGCTTCTTCAATAGTTGAAACTTTTGAATCAAATCGATGAGGGAGAGATTTGAAAACCTTCTTCATAATCACCGAGTCTTTTACATCTTCACCTAGCCCTGTAATAACATTCACAACTTCATCCACCTAGAGAAAATAGTCAACAATGATTTCTTCTTCTTTCATCTTCAAACTCTCAAACTTGTCATATTTGGAAAGAATTTTGTAACCTTGCTTCAATGTAAACTATCCTGAAGTATATGTTGCGCATTTGATTTCATCCTCCCTATCTGAAAAAATTATTGTTCTTTGTGATACAATTTTTCATAGGATCTCCTTTTGATATGTGGGTAAAGGATAGTTCCCAAAACTTTTCCATCTTACATTTGAGAACCTTTGTAAATTTGTGTCAATCCAACAATTATTGACCTTGTCACTCTAGTTTTGTTTAAGGTAATCATTTTCCTCCTGTAGATATGTTCTCAAGGATAGCAGGGGAAATTCATGCCATAAATCCTCCCAAAAGAGAGCTTTATCTCCTCTATGAACCATCTAGGTAAGATGAAGTAATAAAACATTCCTTCCCTTAATTAAATTTTTTCACATTTTAGAACCCCTAAGTGGATTAGCTACCATGAAAATTCACTCACTATCTCTATTATCTAAATATTTGGCTTGCAATAATCTAACCCATTTTACCTTAGGTTTGTTGTACATGCTCCAAGCTATATTTCTCCCAAGGCTAAATTATGGATTTCTATATTGAGGATTCCTAACCCATCGTAGCCTTATGGTTTGCAAATTTTCTACCAAGCAATCAAATATATTCTTTTCCTATCTACACTCCCTTTCCATAAGAAACTTCTAAGGTATTTTTCTAGTTGTACCTAAACTCCTGAGGGTATTTTGAGGAGTGACTTCATATAAGTCAAGATTGTAGCTAACACTACCTTCAGCATAGTCAATCTTCTCATGAACTTAACCACTTGCCTTTCTAAGATAGAATCTTTCTTTTAATACATATCATAATGTGTGTCCAAAACTCCTTCTCCTCCTTGGCCATGAATAATGGAATGCCTAAGTATTTTTCTGGGGACATTCCATTTTAAAACCTAAAATGGAATTTATTCTTCTTTGGACAACAAGAGACAAGAAAAAATGTATATTTTTTATTTGGCCAGGTTAATAGAATGATCTGGATGCTAACAATAATAGGTTAATGTTTTCTTTATGATTTTAGCCTCTTCACATGAAGCTTGTCCAAAGAGCATTGTGTCATCAATGGAGAGTGAATAAGTTGTAGATTTTGATATAAATAGAAAGTTGATTTCTTTCCATTTTATCTTTTGATTTTGCACTTTGATTGCCCAACTCAAAGTCTTGACCATGATGACAAATGGGTATGGTGATAAGGGTCCTCTTGTCTTTAAAGCCACGAGAAGAGAAAAAGGAGCCAAATGGTGATCCATTGATGATGAAAGAAAATTTAAGCCCAAAGATTCATGACATAATCCACTTTCACCATTTCCTTGAGAAGCCAAATCCTAAGAGTCCCTCCATGAGGAAGAACCACTTCACCTTATCATATGCCTTTTCCATATCCAATTTTATTGCTATGGCTAGGATTTTGTGCTCATAGATGATTTGCAAAACTTCATGGTTAATGATTTCGCCCTCCATCATCTCCCATCCAGGAATAAAGCCTCCTTATTCCACTGATATGATAGAGGGTAAAATGGGTGAAAGTGTGTTATCAATTGCTTTAGATATGATTTTATAGATCACGTTACATAGTGAGATCAGTCTCAATTCTTAAAATAAGGAGGGACATTTTTTTTTGGAATTAAGATAATGGAATATTTCTTTATCTCCTTCAAAATGTTTTTATTCTTCTTGGCCTCCTCAATTACCAAATGCACATCTCTTCCTACCAATTTCCAACATTTCTAAAAAATTAGCGTAGTGAAGCCATCTAGGCCTAAAGCCTTGTCTGCTAGAATGGAGAACACTCCTACTTGGATTTCCTCCTATGAATACTCTTTCATGAGAATTGAATTTTGGTTGTCTGAAATAATCTTAGGGATATGCAGTTTAGGTACAACTCCTTGATTATTTCCCTCATCCCCTCCTCTTGCAGAAGTTTGTTAAAGTATTGAATTGCCTACCCTTGAATATCCTTCAAATTGGTGACCATTTTACCATTTTAATTTATGATACTATGAATTGTGTTACATGCCTTTTGTAATTTTATGGAAATATGGAAGAATTTTGTGTTTTGGTCCCCCTCCTTTAACCATAGCTCTCTAGGTTTTTGTTTCCAATATACTTCCTCTCTCAAAAGGATTTCTTAAAGATCCTCCTTGATCTTTTTCTCCTCATCATATGTCTTAGCATCCATGCTCTGATTTATGATAAGGGAAGTAATAGATGCCAAATGATTTTGTATCCTATCCTTCTCCTTGAAAATATACTAAAAGTGATTATGATTCCATTTTTTGACCTATTCTTGGATAAAGTTAAGTTTGTTTCTCAACTAAAACATTCTTTAACCTAAAATATAAGGTGAGGTATCCCAACACTATTGTAATTGTGGTATCAGGTTGTCATCCCTGAACCACATATCCTCAAATCTGAAGAAACTCCCTTTTGTTGTCAATTCATTTTTGACTTCCAAGCATACTGGAAGATGATATAAACTAATCAAATATATAATTCTGCTATTCATACACATGTTATCGCCAAACCATTCATGAGATAATACAAATTTGTCTAGGCATTCTGCAATAAAATCTACAACTTTTCTCCTATTGCTCAGTGTGTATTTTTCCTTATTTGGTAAGTAGTCATGAAGGTTGCTGGAGATAATAAAGTCATTGAAGTCTTCCATCACTCTGATATAAGTAAGAGAAACCCCTGATTTTTCTTTTTCATCTACAATTGCATTAAAATCACCCCAATGATAATTTTTTGTTCTTTCAAAGATGAGATAAGGAAGAAATAAGTTGCCACAAATTATTTTCTTAAATTATTCCTATAGAACCATAAACATTTAATAACTAGAATTCCAAGTTGTCAAAATTAAGTTCTTCATATATAAAGTTTCAATGTGTAATTAATTTTTTATATATATCTTTATTATTTTATATAAGGGTGTGGTTAAATTCTCCTAAGTATCAAATCTTGGATTTGATTTTAAGAGGATGTTTTAGGGGTCATAAAGTGATATTTTATTTATTAATTATATAAAATTAAACCCCTATAGTGATAACGTATGAGTGGGACCTATGTTCGAATGATTAAAAAGTGTTTTGGAAGTATCTAGAGGCTTGAAAAGTGCCCTAGATGATACTTAACAAGTTTCTAGGAAGTAAAACCTAATTTTGAGTTGCAAGTCAAAACTTAACCCTAGTTTTATTGATTTTTAATTCTCTTTTGAAATCTTGTTTTGAGGTTGGCTTTCTATGGTTGGAAATTTTCTATTTTGTGAAGCAAGGGTTTGGAAGAGGAGAGTTTGGAAGTACAGTTTGGGAGCTTCGATAGAAGAAAGTTTGAAGACATTGGACCAAGGCTTCACCTAACTTGGTTGAAGCATGGAGGTAGGTTTTTATGCCATTTTCAGATTATAATGGTGTTATTTGTGTGCTTTCAGTATGCATATTAGTCCTTTTGGGAAATGGATTGCATTAGGTACAGATCTTCCCACTTGGATTAAGAGCCACCCATGTGTTGGGGTTCAGAGCGGTGTGGACCCTCTCTTGGGGAAAATTTTCTATTGCATATGTTTGGCATGAGTGCTAATGTGGAAGTACTGGTTGGATTGTGGAGATGGGGTATATGTTTTATGGAAAATTTGTGTTGAGGTGATTATGTGTTTTGGGTGAAGAATATTGTGGAGATGGGGTATATAATTTATGGTATAATTATGTTGAGTTTAATATGCGCCTTGGGTGATGAATATTGTGGAGTTATGGTGAGATGTGGCTTTTCATTGGAGGAGATGTATATTTTAGTTTTTAATTCTTTTCCCCAAGAGGTTAGTGAGTACCCTTGAATCCCCCTTATTATGGATCTTGTTAAGATCTATTTGTGTGTGGATCCATGTGAGTAGTTTTTAGATTTGTGTGTTCTTGTGTAGTGAAACCAGTTTCTTGGGAGCCTCCTAGCTTAGGGGTGGACTTGCTTTCAAGTCCTATGGCTGGGAGATGATCTATCCTTGGTTATGTGAGGCCTCGATTCTTGTGTGTTGCAGATTTGAAACTATTTTATAAGATATTCTTCATGGAACACTTGATGCATACTTGAGTGTATCTTTCAAAACTTCCATTGTAGATGGGTTTGTATTATGTAAACATTTGGGACAATCTCTTAAAAAGAATTTGTTATGTTAAGATGGAATCATTTAATGAAAAAAACTTTCCATTTGGTAGTCATTATTTACCTTATGTGAGATAAATTATACTTGCCTTATACTTCTAGAAAATTAGAAGACAATATTATTTCTAAATTTGGTTTGTAGTTGTTAAGCAAATGAAGGTAGTAGTGGAAAGAAAATGGTGCGTGTATTTTCCAAATTGTTAAAATTTAGAATTAGCTTGCATGGGATTAGTTAAATTTTAAATTTAAATTGTATAATACGTAGTAATAAAAACTAAGTTAGTTTTCAATAAATTGAATATGCCTTACTATGTAGAAATGAAGTGTAAACATTTTTATTCCTTCGTTTTCTTGAATTAACACGAATATGAGAAAATAAAATAAATATAGATGTTCTTCAACTTTATTGTGAATTACACATATAACAAATTATTTTGTGCATATTCTTACTACAATAGGAATGATATCAAAGGAAATTGTCAAATTTGAAATAATTTTGTATCTTCCACATTTCTGTATTTTTATTATTTAGAGTGTTCACTATAGCTATATATTCTATAAATCCTAAATTCTTGTATGTCCATTTATTTTTGTTAATTTACAAATTTATATTTCTATTCATTTATAATGTTTTATTCCTAAACCTAGTTTGAATACCTCAAAGAAAAATAAACTTCATATGAAAGATGAACAAAACTTAAATACCATGCATGCAAAAATATGGAATTATAAACAAGGCGTGAAAACTATTATCAATAGCCAATAGAGATATGGTCTCTAGGAATGCCTCTATCACAGGATATTCAAAATATTGTAAAATTCAAACCAAGCTCTGAATGAATCCAAGAATGGCGGAAAGCATAAGAGATCAAATATTCCAAAATTTATGTAACTTTTAAATTAAAACCCCATTGAAATTCAATTATATGGAACATAAATCAAGAAAATCTTATAAACAAAAAACATACCCATATTACTATTCTTTTTTCCCAAATTATGCTTTTTACCAAAAAAAAATTTCACCAACTAAATTCACTCCCTATTCTAGTTGTTAAGTACTCATATTTCCTATAGAGAATTTTAGAGAACATATGTTCAAAAAAACAAAATAGAAAAAACAATGAATTCTAATAACTCCAACTTTCCCACTTTCTCCTCTTATACAATTGGCTCCCCAAACTTAGAAAACTAAAAAGAAAAATTTCCCCGAGATTTCCTCTTGTAACTGTCACTTCATCCTTGTGGCCACTATTAGAAACAAACAATAATGATGAAACAAAAATAATCTTTTATGAAGATATTAAATATCTAAAATAACTAATTCAAAATAATGCAATTAACATTTATTGCAACTAAATATTTGACTTAGTCAATTCTTCAAAAATAATTACTCTAAATGCAATAAAAATAATTGCAAATAATTTCACACACATACATACACATTGATGTAGTCTAGTCTACATGATGAATAAGTGGTGTGTGCAGATTCACTTCAACACAATTCACCTTTAGTTAGCTAGACACTCTCTCCTCGATGATACTCTCTCTCTTTGTAGAGTGTCATTTCCATTGCATTCATAATAAATTAAGTCAATTAATCATCAAATTAAAAGATAAATAATAATATTTGTTAATTTGCAATTAATTGCATTAATTAAATATCAAGAAATTAAGGGTTGTGATAGGAATAAAAATTGATGTATGTGGGTAGTTTGGTTTCCCCTAGCTTTAGTTATTTTTGGCAATAGTAAATGGTTTCTCATGTCATCATCACCTTGGATACCTAGCTCTTTCCTCAAATTTTTCATGAAGAGGTTGTTCAATGCCTTTAACTTCCCAATCCATTAGACTAGGGTAGCTATGAGGTCTTAAGGACTCACTCCCCCTATTCTTATTATGTTTCACCACTTTGAGGTGGGTTGTTGTGGAGTGGGGTTTGAGTTCTATTAGGATTAAGGTGCCATGAACCTTGTAAATCCTATGTATTTAATTACTCCTAATATTATTTGTAAATCATTCATAAGGGATGAAGTATTCACCTAGTAACAATCTTGTTTCAGCCATACTTTGGATCCTTGTACTCAACGGGGGCTATGGGGGGACTTCCCCCCCACTATTGTTGCCAGGGGGTTCAGGGGGTAGTGACAACTTTCTAGCCCCCCTTGGCAAGGGCTCGGGGGTAACGCCCCTAAAGAGATTTTTTTTAGAAAATTGCCTTGTAAAATATTGTAACTTTGTAGTCAATCTAGACCATTCATCATTAGGTTGCAGATCTGACAATGGAGGTTATGTTAGGGTTTTTTTTCCTAGAAGGTAACACTCTTTTTAGAGGATATTGTATTATGGTTGTGAGTGAGTATTACAGGTGTTGCAGGATTGAAGACCGAAGAGGAGATTGTTAGTGTTGTATTGTAAACTATATTGATGTTAATATAGATTGGTGCATCTCTTCCTATGTGGATTTCTTTCTCAAAAGGGTTTCTCAATGTAAATATTATGTTATGTGTTTGATCTTCTGTTTCATTATTTCTTTGTGTTGATTTCATACCATCTTCATTTTGGTTCTACACAATTAAATATTTATATTATAGTTGTAATTAGTTTTCCATTAATAGTTGTTTACATACATTTCTAACAAGTTCCCCCATTTGTCTTTTGTTTCAAACTATTTTTTGGCATTGCATAGTGTGCCTCAGATTGAATTTAACTTTATAGGCATCATTGAGGGATTCATAAGCTACTTAAGTCCCCTCTAATTTTCTTTGTAAAAGGTTCTAGGTCCTTCAAAATCCTATTATACCCTTTAATCAAAAATTGTATAAGAGTATAAGTATTGACTATAGTACTCCATAGTTTAAATTTAATCCATTTGTAAGTATTTTATTTTGATATTGAAATTTCTTTTTCATTGAAGTCAACTATATATTGTTATGAAATCCAAGTTAAAACAAGAAGTTGAGTACACATTTCGCGGAAGTCTCTCGCGGATGAAAAATGCCACTTGGAATGGGTACCCATTTAGAAAAAATGGGTACCCATTTAGGATCGGGCTCTCGAAGCACAACGGGTACCCATTTTAAAATGGGTACCCGTTATGAAATAGGTACCCATTTTCAAAAAAAAAAAATTTAAAATTTTTTTTACATGCCTATGGCTATTTTTTTTTAGAAACAGTTACCCATTATTTTTAAAATGGGTACCCATTTATAACAGGCACCCGTTATGAACAGGCACCTGTTTCTAAAATTTTGAAATTTCAAACCTGCCAATTTGTATTGGTTTTAGGGTTGGAAACCCAAGCCTTATCTTTGGACCAACAACTAGGAGACCATGAAAACAACAAGAGAAAAAACTAGTTTCACCACTATGGCTGACAACTTTTTTTTTCAGAATATTTTAATGAAATTAAAACCCATTATAGATCTAAAAGTCTATGTAATGCCCTGCCTTGAATACCTTAGAGAAATTTACATTTGCACTATGTGAAACAATTTTTTTTTTTAAAAAAGTGAATAAAATATCAAAGCAATGTTAACATAACTGATTATACCATTTAAACTTACAACAAGTTCTATAAAGTTTCAAGGCTACATTACTTACAAATAAACTAACATAATTTAACATACATTACTAACATCAGTAACTGATCTACATCCAATGCATAATTATATAACATATTCATATTCATTGCATGTCATAAAATAATATAATCTTCATGATCAGATACATAACTGTAATGTTTTCCTTACACATAAGTACATCATTACATCGATGACATCTTCTGCCTACATCAAAATTACATACATTAAGAATGATCTGATACACAAGTCTGGTACAAGATTATACACAATCATCTTCCTCAACTGGTACAAGTACAATTGTCTGAAAGCTGAGATAAATCTTTTCTGCACATGAACTTTGACAAGGGATAACCAATGGATAAGAAACCTCTTCCACCCGACCATGTCGAACCCTAACGTCCACCCCCCGAGCTAGGAGTCAACATGAGGTCCCAAACAACAACGGTTAGGTAGACAAAGACTAACATGAACAAGGATGACCAAACTCCAATACAACACATTGCAATAACAACACAGCACAACTTCCAGAGGCAACACATAACATATGTGGAGAGACCATACAAGGAATGCTAGGTTGTAGTAGGGAGAGTGTCATCGCATGGTCCTAATATGGGTTACCCTGGCAGTCTCTCACTACACACCGGCCCCCATCTATGGTTACCCTAGCAGTCTCTCACTAGACGCCAGCCCCATAGGGTGACACATGCGGAATTGACCTTCCTTTCATGAGGACAAGGAAGTCAATCATGCCGACCAGGCCTTCTCAACCCATCCTTAGTCTAAATGAGCACTACAGGCCTAGGTGAGGAAATCCATTAATCTTGTTTAATGTGAAAACTACCCTTATCCCCCTAGTTCATTTTAGGTTATCACTTGATTAATCTACTTTCAACGGGTTATCCTGACTGCCACTTTGGGCGTCGGCCCCACATTGAAAGCCACTCTCCTTCCTAACACCTAGTAAACCTTAACCATCATACAAGGCATTATAACAGTACTCATACATGTTCACTGCAAGGCATTAGACACTTTTACATTCCAAACAGAATCATAACACCATTTGTTAAACAATGCCTATAGCATTACGACACTTTACTCTTTTACAGATTCCAAGTCTCTCCATACTACAATTACGACAAACGGATACAATATAATCACAAGTGGAATGATATCTCATATGGAGAATATTACTTTACAAAACGCATTAACAACTTAACCCATACTTCATTAAACTTCATACTAACTAAAACCACATGATCGTTATAACACCACAATATCAAAACACCTATCCCCATGTTGCATGCACTCAACTATGACATACTAATCCTCTAGAATTCAAGTTTGACCACTCACAATTTGACACTTAATGACAACAGGACCTCTCAACTCATACAGTTTGATTAAGTTCCAGAGTTAAAACTACAATTCCTTCTCAGTTCAATGTAAACGACTTTGTAATAAAATCAACTGTGTATAACATTAACTCTTTTAAATGAACTAATTAAATGCAACAATCAAATTAATACATTACAACTAATTACTTAAATATTCTTTATTTTGTTTCAAACGATAAATTACTAAATAATTAACAACATTTCATTCATAAAAGAATCACTTAATACAATTTTACTATTTAATTCCTACTTATCATTACGACACTCTCATTCTCCTAACAACACCATCTATATCATCTCTCCCTTAAATTTGACCAATTAATCTAATTCTTGCAATGAATAAGAATGCTAAGTTGAATAATAATATGACAATACTACGAGGAAAGGTCCAACCATCAACGATGATCATCAATGTTTTCGTTTTCCTCTAGGTTCTGCCCTAAATATGATCCTTCCGATGTTTCTTTGGACCTCGATCCGAAGATAGTTTAATATGTTTGAATTTCTTCATCATAACAATGTCTCTGAATGATTTAATAAAAAATGATTAACTCTGTCTAAGCAGAAGATCAGGATGGTCATTCTCATGCTGTCATCACTTGATAGATGTAAAATCTATATTTTGTTTCCATGGCGTTTCAATTTTCACGTAGGTGCTTTTACTATATCTGTTCAAATGTAATAACCTATTGAATTGAAAACATACTTCGCAGAGGAGGTGTGTTATTGTTATTGACTGTTTTACCATTGAAATGGATGATATTTGTTTAGGTTAACAGTTTCTGGCAGCGCCTATCGAACTCCTTCAAACTTGCAATTGATATAATTAATGGTAACACTTCAACAGTTTTCTCTTTCCATCAAAATAGAAAAGCCACTCAGGGGAAAGCAATGATAACTGGTAATGACAAATCAAATTTGATGAATAAACTAGAAATGACTTAATAAGATGGCAATAGTTTTCTCTAGGCAGTCCCAGCACCAGATCTAACTCCTCATAGTTGAGCAAATTTCCAATTGTGAAGGTGTGACTGTAGTTCCTAGCCTTATTTTCTAGCCTCCTCTCTGCTCTCCTACCAGCCATCCCCCCTTTCTTCTCCCCCTCTTTCCTTAAACCCTCCTCTTCTCAGATCCATTAATAGTCGATTATTCCATAGAGAGGGTTTATATTAATTAATTAAACTAAATCCTTGCAACTACCCAAACTATACAACTCAAAAAGAAATAATTTTATTTTATTCATTTAAATCTTACAATTTAATTTATCAATAATTTATTTATTTAAATGTTCAAAGCAATTAATACTATATTCAATAATACAAAGCTTCTTATTAATTCATAATTTCACTTCCGATACTATAATTTATTTACAACAATTATCAACAATTATCGACATTAATCATTATATTTAATTCTCAACCTTCTATTTTCTGTAAAATAATTCTATTTAAAGCACAACTCCTCCTTACACACAAAAACACCTTCTAACCTAGATAGACTTCAGGGTGTAACATTCCTGCTCGCAAGCCATGATCAAATGGCAGACAATGACCACAAAGGTAATCTGACAAGTAGACAACAATGACAGGGGACCTCACGTTAACTCCAAACAACTATTCCATTGGCGAAGGCATGCTTAGACCTGGTAAATTAGGTGGAGTCGGTGCCAAGTACCTACATCCTGTAGCAACCGCATGGTTAAACAAGATATATTTCCAGATGCAGTCATGTAGTGGACAGAAATTGCAGTGGGGTAGGGTACTCGAGAGCGAGTAATACGACACTGTTCCATTCACGTTTATGTGTAAGCAATTAACTATATTGAACAAGATTTCTGATTTCTAATTAGCAACATAGAACAAACAATTATCTCATAGTCAAATATAGCAAATAACATCAAAGCATTTATCAAGTTGTAAAGCATAAAATAACAGAATTCAACATCAACAATTGTTAAGATAACAAAGAATCCATCATAGAATGATCCAAGATACTATCATAATGTTGAATCCTACTAGGCAATCATCAATCTAACAGACGACAAGGTGAGGGGCACTACAGTCTAGTTTTCAAATATGTTATTTTTTCTTCTATTGAACATAATTTTCTATTTATTATTTATTTTTCAAAAAAACTAACTCATAAACTTGAAATAACAGAGGTTACTATTTTTTTAATAACTTTTGATTTTGAAAGTTTCTTAAAAAAAAAATTATGTCTAACCAAACTAGACATCATTCTCTACATGATGAATTTTTTTTTTAGTGAATTATTTAGTTTAGCTCAAATTATGTTGGCCATACACAAGGGGTTTTAAAAAAACACTAATTAGGGCTATTAAAAATTAATTAAAAAAATATTTATAAAAAAAATTAAAAAAATATATCCTGACCAAAATTCAACATCCTGAAATTCTTTCCACAAAAGGAATTAGAAAAATATATTAATTTAGGTCAAATTATGTTGGCTGTACACATGCATGCTTTTAAAAAAATAGGGGACTTTTAAAAATCCACTTGTTGTACATCCAATAAAAAACCAACTTGCATCATGTGGGTATTAGAAAAAAATTACATAATTGAAAACTAGAAACAAAATCCTACATTTCTTATTTTTACATCATCTTAATATTTTATGTGCAAGTGCTTCAAATTGTCACTCCAAGTATGACAAAATTTGAAAAACAGGAAAAACACTTCCACTTTTTGGCCAAAAAGTGAACTCATCTTCTTGCACTTACCCATCCTACAATTTTTTCTCTTTAGTTTGGGAATAATTAAAAAGAAAAATATGTATATGCACCGTAGGTTTTTTATATGATCATCTAAACATAATAAAAAATTATAGATACTATGTATGTATTATTTTTCCAACTATTCTAATAATGTATGATGTAGCTATAATGATATGATTATCTTTATTCTTCCCTAGACTATAATTTATTTTTATTTTAAAGTTACTTGTAGATATCAATAACTATTGGTTTTTGTATACATTGTGTTAATCTTTTGCATAGACTAGCTAGGAGTAAAACTTAGGACCACCCATTTGCTTCTAGGGTGCTCTACCACTAAGCTGCCAACCACTTCGTGACTGTTCCATCTATAGTTCAAGTGCACATCATTTTCTAACACCTCCTTTGAGCCACACTATAGGTGTTTGAGGCTCCTAGCCTGGTTTGTCTCTACTAACCTGGCATAGATACCATGTGAAATTTTTTTGTTGACTAGCTATGAGTCGAACTTAGGACCACCCATTTTCTACTAGGGTGTTCGACCACTAAGCTATTAGTCCACTTAGTGATTGATCCATCTATAATTTAGGTGTGGGTCATTTTCCAACAATTCATCCACCCTATCTTCTAGACTTAAACTATTCTGACTACAAAAATTAAAGAGTAAATATGCACATAATTAAGTATAATATTAAACATTAAGATATCATTATAAAAACTCAATAAAAAAATAGTTTCTTTGCATTTGAAAACTAGTAGAATAAAATTTACATTTCTTACTTAAAATAGATTTATAGTTTGGAAGAGCAATATGTACTTCAAAAATTGGGAGAGCACTCATTTGTTGACAAAAATAGAATAAACAATCCTAAAGTGATTGGTCATTTTAATCAAAACCCTTTAATTGTACTACAATTTGTTAATGAAACTTGTAATATAATTTTTAATGGATTAACAATTTCAATCAAAGTTTTAAAAGAATGAATCTACTAATAAAATGTGTAGCATATTCATCAATAAAATGTTTATCATTTAAATTTAATTAAATTTACAAAGTTATGAAAGAAATTTTTGTTGCATGAATGTCTTTCCCAAACTTTGTAATTGTTGGTATGTGGCGACTAATCATGCAAATATTGTACACTCATAATATATCCTTTCCCATTCGGAGTCAGTTGTTAATTTTTGTTAATCGACAAAAGAAAAATGACATTGTACAACCCTAATTCTAGAAGCTTCCAAAAAGTTTGTTATAAGCGGTTAGGATGTATGTTGTAGTATGAGATTCGCAAGACCATAATTTGTTTTGCAATGGATAATAAAATCATTGGATGGCTGAGTTTTCATGGATGTAGCCCATTTTGTGTGAACCACATTAAATTTTTGTCTTGATTTCTTTTATGTTGTTCTTCATTGTTATATTTGGGTTATTTAATCTACATATAATTGTTAATGTTTATTGCTCTGATCTGCCTGAACCCTAACAACTGGTATCAGAGTAGGTTGTGTTTAATTATTGTCTGCAGGAAGGTCTCATGGTTGAGTGGGAGTCTCATGGATAAGTGGGAGCAATGGCAGGCAAGGGTAAATTGAAGGTAGATAAACTCAATGGGCAGAACTATCAGTTATGGAAGATGTAGATGGATGATTATCTCTATCATAAGGATTTATGGAGGTTGTTCAAAGGAAAAACTAAGAAACTAGCAACAATGACTGATGAGGATTGGGATCTTCTAGACAAAAAGGCACTGGGAACCATTCGATTGTGCCTGGAATCATCTGTGGCATTTAATATAATAGAAGAAAAGACAACAGATGGTCTGATGAAAGCTTTGGATAAATTGTATAAAAAACCCTCAGCCTCTAATAAGGTATTTCTCATGAAGTGTTTGTTTAATCTGAAAATGATTGAAGGTGGATCTATGTTAGATCATTTAAATGAGTTTAATAGATTACCAGTCAGTTAACCTCTGTAAAAGTGAAATTTGATGAAGAGGTGAAGGCTCTCTTGGTTTTATGTTCTTTTCCAGAAAGCTAAAATAGCTTGGTAATCTTTGTAAGTAACTCTGTCTCTAGTTCAAATACTTTGAAATTTGATGATGTTGTTGGTGTTATCCTTAACGAGGAAATGCAACGGGAAAGCACATGTGAGAGTTCAAAATCAAGTAATGCTTTTAACTGTAGAGAACAAGGGAAGAACAAAGGAGAGAGGAAAAAGCCCAACAATTCATGGGAAGTCACAAGGGAAGTCGAAGAAAGGCAGATATAAATCCAGAGGAAGAATGGATTGCTGGCACTATGGAAAGCCAAGACACTTGAAGAAGGATCGCTGGTCTCGAAAGGGTAAACAAGGAGATGGATAACATGATGACAATAAGGAAGCTAATGTTGCAAGTAATAAATTACAGGATGCTTTAATTCTGTGTTTAGATAATGCTAATGGTTCCTGGGTAATAGATTAAGGGGCTGCATTTCATGCCACACCCCATAGGAAATATTTTGTAGATTATGTTCAAGGTGATTTTGGACATGTATATTCGGGTGATGATGAACCTTGTCAAATTGTTGGAAAAGGAAAGATAAAAATCAAATTGTAGAATAGAAATGAATGGTTGCTATAAGAGGTAAGGTATGTTCCAAATTTGATAAGGAATTTAATCTCTACAGGACAACTGGGTAGTGAAGGCTGTATAGTTACCTTTTCAAACAAAATCTGGAAGGTCACTAAAGGTGCATTAGTAGTAGCTAGAGGTGAAAAGGTAGGTACATTGTATTTGTGTACTGGTAATACTTATTCTACCTTAGCTACTACAGAAACAGTTGCTACTAAAACAGTTATAGCACTTGCTATAGGGACAGAAATAGAATTGTTGCACCATAGACTTGGGCACATGAGTGAGAAAGGGATGAAGATCCTTCACTCTAGAAAGTTATTACTAGGTCTGAAGCAGATTGACTTGGATTTATGTGAAAATTGTGTTTATCGAAAAAAAAAGAGTTTGATTTCTCAAAGTTAGGAAAGAGAAGAAGAGTGAGAAATTAGAGCTTGTGCATTTAGATGTATGGGGACTAGCTTAGGTATCTTCTCTTGGTGGCTGTTGCTATTATGTTACTTTTATTGATGATGCAACTAGAAAAACATGGGTGTATTTTCTAAAACAAATATCAAAAGTATTTGAAACTTTTAAAAAGTGGAAAGCTTTGGTTGAGAATGAGACAAGAAAAAAGTTGAAGTGTCTCAGGTTTGATAATGGAGGTAAGTATTGTAGCATAGAATTTGAGAATTACTATTCATATAATGGAATCTATAGGTAGAAAATAGTTCTTAGAACCCCACAAGAAAGTGGTGTGTCTGAGAGGATGAATAGGACCATTATGGAGCATGCAAGGAGCATGAGATTGCATGTTGGACTAACTTTACACTTTTGGGAAGATGTTGTACATACTGTTGTTTATTTAATAAGCAGGGGACCTTCAAATCCTTTGGATGGTGGCACTCCAGCGGAGGCATGGACTTGCAAAAAAGGTAAACTATTTATTTCTGAAAACCTTTGGTTGTGAAGCTTTTGTCCATGTTGATATTGAAAATAGAACCAAGCTTGAAGCTAAGTCTAAAAAATGTACCTTCATTGGATATGGAGTAGATGAATTTGGTTATCAGTTATGGGATTATCAAAATCATAAAATGATTAGGAGCAGAGATGTTATATTCAATGAGAAGGTCATGTATAAGGATCAGTTGGAGGAAAAGAAGCATGAACATGTTAAAAAGGAATATGTGGTGCTAGATGAGATTCTAGAAAATAAAATGCTAATGGTACCTAATGCTCAGCAACAACAAGTTATCCCACAGACTCCTGCAAGTTTTAGACATTCTACAAGGATAAGTAGACCTCTAGAAAGATTTTCTCCATCATTATATTCTATATTATTAACTAATTTTGGTGAACCTGAAGGCTATGAAGAAGCAATGAAGGTATATACCAAAAAGCAGTGGGAGTTAGGCATAAAAGAGGAAATAGATTTTTTGTTGTAGAATTAGACTTGGGACTTAGTTCAATTGACTATAGGTAAAAGAGCATTGCCAAATAAATGGGTTTACAGGTTGAAGAAAGAAGATGGAGGCAAGAAAAGATACAAGGCTAGACTTGTGGTAAAAGGTTTTACACAGAAAAAAGGTATAGATTTTGATGAAATATTTTCTCTAGTTGTAAATATGACTTCTATTAGAACAATTCTAAGTCTTGTGGCTACAGAAGACTTGCATCTTGAATAACTATATGTGAAAATAACATTTCTCCATGGGGTTTTGGAAGAGGAAATATACATGCAGCAACCACAGGGATATGAGGTCAAGGGTAAGGAGGAATTTGTGTGTAGGTTAAAGAAGAGAGTATGGCTTGAAGCAAGCACCTCGGCATTGGTATTTGAAATTTGATAGTTTTATGGCTGAAGAAGGTTACAAAAGATGTCATTTTGATTATTGTGTTTATTTTAAAAAATTGGGTAATGGTAGCTATATTATCCTGTTGCTTTATGTTGATAACATGCTTATTGCTAGGTCTAACATGTAACATATTAATGAACTTAAGAAAAAATTAGCAAATTCATTTGCTATGAAGGATTTGGGTGCAGCAAAATAAATCCTTGGTGTGAGGATCACACGGGATAGGACAAACAAAAAAATATTTTTGTCTCAAAGTGAGTATGTAGAGAAGGTGTTGAAAAGGTTTAACATGCATATTGCAAAAGTAGGTAGTACACCTTTTCCTAGTCATTTTAATTTGACTAAGGAGATGTGTCCAAAGACACAAGACAAGGAAGAAAAAATGTGTAAGATACCATATGCATCAGCAGTTGGCAGCTTGATGTATGCAATGGTATGCACAAGGCCAGATATTGCACATCTAGTGGGAGTTGTGAGCAGGTATATAAGAAATTTGGTAATGGAATATTGGAATGTGGTAAAATGGATTCTCTGATATTTGAGAGGCACTAATTTAAATAAACTATGTTTTGGAGGAACAAATTCTTCTCTAAAAATATATGTTGCCTCTAATCTAGCGGGTGATATTAATAGTAGGAGGAGTACAACATGGTATGTTTTTATTGTAGGAGATACTACAATTAGTTGGATTTCAAAGCTACTAAAGGTTGTTGCGCTTTTAACTACTAAAGCTAAGTATGTTGCTGCTACGGAAGGTAGCAAGGAGATGATTTGGTTACAACATTTTCTAGAGGAATTGGGGCAACAACAAGAAGATAAACCTTTGTACACTGATAGCTAGAGTTTCATTCATCTTGCTAAGAATTTATCTTTGCATTCAAAAACTAAGCATATACAGCTCAGATACCACTTCATCTAGTCATTTTTGGAGGATCAATAGTTGAAGATGGAAAAAATTCACACAAGTGAGAATCTTGTAAATATGTTCACAAAGGTAGTTACATGGGAGAAACTGATTTCCTCATTAGTTCCTTTGGCCTTAATGACTAATAATGGTGGACATAAGAAACCAGCTAGGCCTATAATCCAGTGGGAGTGGCAAGTGCAGCGGTGTCGTCCAAGATCAGTCTCCAAGTGAGAGATTGTTTGGTGTGTAGCCTGATTAGTCTCCAAGTGGAAGATTGTTGGTATGTGGCGACTGATCGTGCAAATACTGTACACTCGTAACGTATCCTTGTTGGGGTTTGCATTTGGGCCAGGCCTCAAGCAGGGGTTTAGGGGCAGCAGTCCCTAAAAATTTTTTTGCCTGTTCGGAGTCGGTTGTTAATTTTTGTTAATCGACAAAAGAAAAATGACATTGTAAAACCCTAATTCTACAAGCTTCAAAAAAAATTGTTATAAGCAGTTGGGATGTATGTTGTGGTATGAGATTTAGGAGACTATAATATGTTTTGCACTGGATAATAATATCATTGAATGGCTGAGTTTCTATAGATGTAGTCCATTTTGGGTGAACCACGTTAAATTTCTATTTTGATCTCTTTCATGTTGTTCTTCATTATTATATTTGGGTTATTTAATCTGCATATAATTGTTAGTGTTTATTGCTTTGATCTTCCTAAACCCTAACAGTAAATGTATATTTTTGGTATATTGTTTAAGAAAATTTATATAAAAGAATGCTTTTGAATCTTGTCTATTAAAAAATAAAAATTCCATAAATCTAAAAATTGACTACTAAATAGATGTATATATGTTATAAGTATGATTAAGATGTATTTTATAGCATATTTCTATTTCAAATAATTAGTGTTTATAAATTAGGTTTAAATATTATGTAGGCTTTCAATTAAATGGTAATAATGTAATATGCTATTATCTATTTATTATAAATTTGTAGGATTTATAGATAACAATCTACTATATATAATATAATGCATAGTTACCATTTTAAACTAATATATAATCAATCCATATTTGACCTATGAATTTATTTATGATATTTTATCATTGTATAATTTTTTAGTCAAATTTAATGATTCATGTTTTATGAGTAGTGGTTTACATGAACTCATCTCTAATGAGTATGAATGGTCCACTTAGTACTCATTATATTTACATGATTCTTAGAGGGGTGAATGGTCCTGAAGCTTCACCCCTATGAGCATCACCTAGAGGCAACACATGCTAAATAAACCATTCATGTTCATAAAGATGAGTTTGTGTAAACCACTACTCATGAATAATGAGTCAATAAATTTGACTAAAAAATTATGTAGTTAAATTTTAATAAAACATCATAAAATTAACATAGTGTTAAAAAAAAACCTCCTACTTATACATAAATTTACTTAATTTAAAAATAATCAATACCTATAACCTACATACATTGACAAAGTTTCTTATTAAAAAATTAATTCTTGCACATTTATAGTATGCTTTTATGTGTTGGGAGGTGGGAGATGGTGTGTACAAATATGAGATTTACAAGCAACTAATTGTTACAATCAACTTATAAATTTATATTTAGCCGATAGGCTTATATGTGGGACATTTTTGTCCTGGAAAGTTGTCTCATGTCAGAAAGTTGTCACCTCCAGTCCGAAAAGTGTCTCACACTGGGAGGGAAATTCTAAACTCGTTGGTTGTTCTCACGCCAAGCAAAATTCATGTCAGAAGCAATCTCGTGTTGTATAAATGCCAGCTTGGAAACTTTTTACGTCAAACAAATTATTTCCGTTCCACACATAAATATCACAAACTCAAAGATCGTATTATAGCTATTCAATGACCCTGATCGTGTTAGTATTTATAATTTGCAATGAATAATTCAAAGAACAAGAGTAATGCCAAAAGGACTAAAATCACAGCTACAAATGTTTAACATTGAAGGTTTAATTAGAGCTAAAAATATTGCAATCTATCATTGTTACATCAGCTGTCAATCTCAACGAGCGAAGATATAGCTCGATTGTGTCAATCATTAATTAGTACTCTAATGTGTCTTAATTAATTCAAAAACAAAACGTGAAATAATTATGGGTTTTAATGTTTAAAATTGATGATTTAATTAGGGGTAAACATATTTCAATTTTCATTTAGGCCATTTTCTGTTGGCAACGTAATAGTACAAATAAACAAAAGTTTGAAGAATTACGTTGACGGTTTCGCTTGGAAGTGTATTTATTATAGTTTGGTAAGTAATCCCTTGGAATTTTTTTCACTTTTTCAAACAAAATTTTATTGGTGGTAGTCATGACTAAAATTACTTTGGGAAGTTTTGAAGCAAGGTAAGTGGCATTCTTGTTCACATAGTTTCCATAGGAATACAATTTAATGTATTTTGCAATCGTTTTCTTTTTATTTGTCAAATGTCAAACTTTATTTCAAATTTAAATTATGAAGTATTTTTTCATTCAAAATTTTGTATATTAAAATAAAAATATTAAAAATTACAGTAAAATCTGTAAAAAGAAATATAATATCAGGTCTCAAAAGTAAACTAATTTAGTAAAGAAAAAATGAACAATACTAAATTAAAAAACTACCAAACAAAATAGTTATAAAACATTTTATAACTATAATAATAATACATATAAAAAACTAACTTTAAAAAAATTAATAATATATTAATACTTATAATCAATTTTTAATATTATAAATTATAGTTTAAGAATACCAATGTTTTATGTCAAGTTGTTACAATATAAATTTATGGGCCGTGTTTTTTTTATGTCACTTCATTTTAGCTGTGTGAATTAAAGGAAGCCAGGCATTTAAGGTGCGTGAGGTTGAGATAGCGTGAAGAAAATGGTGAGATTATTAGTCCCTGCGTTAAGCAGGGAACTATTGTTTTCACCTCTCTATTTTTTCAATAATTCATCTCAATTTTTGTGCCGCTAAAAAAATTAAATAGATATTGCATAGTTTTGAAAGGTTTCTTTTTTCCTGTAGCTACTACTATTGGTGGCTGAATATACCTCAGGTATTTTATTCAAGAGAGAGAGAAATGGGATGGAAAAAAATAATTTGATTTCTAAAATTTTCTATGGATTTTGGCGTGTCAGCCTTGTAGAGTGAAGAGATTTTTTGAAAGACAGTTGTTGATGGCACGTCCATTTTTATTCTATGTGGAAGGGTGACTCAGGGTTTTCTTTGTTTTTACAGGGTCTTCGTGTGTGTTCCAACTTAAACTCTGGCAGCATTGAGATTTGCATGTTCTGATGGGTTCCAGCATGGCATTCTACAAAGAGCTCATGTGCCTTCTCTATGTTTCTACATTCTGCCGGTGATTCAGATTTGTTGTTTGAATTTGTTTGAGAGATGTTAAAGATGCCTGGCGATGGCGATAAATACATACTTTCTTGGTAGTTTTGGGACTTAAACCTGATTGCACATCTTCAGAGCTTAGAAATGCCTACAAGAAGCTTGCCATGGTTTGGATTTTCAATTCTATTTTTTAAATTTTTGGGTGTCTGTAGTTTATTGATTTAGGGATGCTATTTTTTTTAATATTTTTGGTAGAGAATTGTGGTTTTAGGTGGTGGATTTTGTGATTAGGGCATTGGATGGGCAATTGAGGTGGTTTTTGGAATTGGGGTTGTGCAGAGATGGCATCCAGATAGATGGTTGGCATCGGGAAATGCAAAGCTTGCATGAAGAAATGAAGAAGAAGTTTCATACAATCCAAGAGGCTTATTCAGGTTTTTGTTTTCTAGATGCCTGTATGATAGATGAAAATAACTTATTGAAGGATTTCCTTGCTAATGTATTATAATTTTTTGCAGTTTCATCCGACGATAACAAGAGATTTCTCTACGATACAGGGGTCTATGAAAATGACAATGACGATGTAAGCTTGGATTTTTTTGTTTTCATGGAGATTTTTTCAAATAGAAGTGGAAGAAATTAGAACAATTTTCAGAGAAGATTTAAAAAAATTGAAATATAAGTTCCACACAACTAGAGCTCTCTGGGTACCCAAGAGTTCTTTTTCCTTTTCCCTGAGAATCCCTCTTACAAATTCAAGCTCAGCTTCCATTTCTTGATATTTCTTCAAATCCTTCTCTGATTTCTCCAAAAGACTCTGGATTTACAGCCCCTTTTCTATCAATTCCCGCTTTGCTGAAAACAAGTCACAATTGGTTTGAATTTGGAGTTAATCTTCATCCATACTTAGATCCCTGCTATCTGTAGCTGAACCCACAAGGGTATTTGTTAGGTCAGCGATGTTCTACACCATGTTCTTTGAGACAGTCTGATCTTATTATTGTCCAAGTCAAGCTGCACCACATTCATTTTACTCTCGTTGTCCTGCAACAAACTTGTTGCCTTGAGAAGATCATCTTCTTTAGTCCTCATATGGTCTTTTAACCAGGAGATTTCTTCATGCAGTTCTTTAATATATTTATGAGCAGAGTGCACGTCATTCCCCTTGTCCTCTAACATAACTTGTTTTTCTTAAGTAGTCTTCATACTGCTTCTGATTTTAATTGGTGAACATTGTTGATAACAACCCCTACTCTAGAACTGACTTGTATAATGAAATATAGCTATGTTTTGATGTTTTTCTACCAATTTTTCTGTATGATTGTTTCTAAGTTTTATTGGGTTACCCTTTGTTTGCAAGGTCCAGACATAACTTAGTACAATTTCCTATGATTTTCTTATACCATTCTACGGAATTTGTACAATTTTTTTTTACAAACCTATCCCCCTTACAATTTACGGTGTGTTTGTCATGGTATAGGGTACATCTCTATCTGAAAAGGCTGCCACCTGGGCATAAAGTCCTTATCCGTTCATGTATGTTGCATTAACACAGAGACCACTCATTCTGTGGGTATGGTTTAAATCATTGTTATATATTTGACTATAGCTCTGTGTATGTTTCCATTGTTGGCATAAGGATGGCTACTACCTCTTAATGTGTTGCTATGAGTTCCAACCTATACATGTGATACCTTCATGTGATACCATCATTATTCTTTAATATAAGTTTGATCCTTCTATCTAGATGTCCTGCCATCATTGCCATAATTTTGACCCCTTCATGTGTTGGCATCAGGCATCATTACGATAAGTTTGTCCTCTACCTCAACTTAATCCATACATCTTAGTATATGATTGTAGAAGATATATGTAGGCTTAGGTCTTTAACATGGTCATAAGTTATGGGTCGGTTCTGGTAACATGGTTTGCAAGAGCAGTGTGCATAGCTATCTACCTTAAGGTGCCCAAGAACCTTTGTGAATGGATCTTTGCTTTAGGATGTAAAACATTCCATTCCTTGCAACCTTACACCAAAGCTACTACTGGGTTTTGCTTCTGATGTTTATGGCTTTCTTGTTTTATATAAAAATTGTACTAAAGCAAGTTTACAAAACAAACCCATGGCTTGCTATTCTTTTCCTGCCTCTAAATTTGTATCTAATAATCATTAGGTATCATTTTGTTTAGATAATTGCTGATTCAGAGCAAACTTACTTGGTAAAATTCAATGGTTTTCTTATCGCTCTACAAGCTATTGTTGACAGTTTATCTTATATGTATCCTGCTTGAATTTCACTACTTTAAAAAGTTACTCTTCCTTCTCCTTGGTATTGTACAGACACAAAGAAGGATACAATTGGGGTCAACTATGGGCAGCTTGGCAACAACTTGACCCACCTACAGGAGGTAACCCCTATGCTCCAGAAAATGAAGGTTGTCATGGTGAAACTCTATGAAACCAATCCAAAAATTTTCAAGGCCCTCTCTAGCACTGGTATCAAGGTCTCTGTGATGGTTAGAAATGAGGACATAACCAATGTCTCATCCAACCAATCATTTGCAAACATCTGGGTTAAGCACAACGTTGTTTATTTCTACCCTGGAACTAGAATTATTGCCGTTCTATTAGGGAATGAGATTTTATCTAACTACTCCCACAATCAGACATGGTGCCAGCTAGTCCATGCAATGCGCAAAATTGCAACTTATGCAAATACAAGAACTTCTTTGGAGGCTAGGAAGAGTGTTGGGAAGGCTTTCATTACTACATTTAGGTCTGGTGCTGTGATGGGGTTTTTGCTTGCTACAAATGGACTTCTTGTGCTTTACATCAGCATTAATGTTTTCAAGATTTACTATGGAGATGATTGGGAGGGTCTCTTTGAAGCCATTACTCGCTATGGTCTTGGTGCGTCTGCAATGGTTCTTTTTGGAAGAGTTGGTGGTGGAATTTACAACAAGGCTGCTAATGTTGGTTCCAACCTTGTGGGTAAGATTGAGCAGAACATTCTTGAAGATGACCCACAAAACCTAGCAGTGAGTTTTTTAAACTCAAGATTGTTTTGAAGTATGGTTTGCATTCATCATATGTTCCCATAGCTTTTATGTAGAACTTGTTTGGTCAAATGGATTTATGTGAGTATCAAGTTTTAGAGTCTTGATTGTATGGAAATAAAAAATACAAAATCTTTCTTTGTAGGTGGCAATCCAATTAGTTCAGGCTTTCCACTGGTTATGCTTTTAAATTTCTATATTGTCACATTTTGGTTTGTATTGATGTTACCGTGTGCCTTGCTCCAGCTTATAGTTGATAATGTTGGTGAAAATGTTGGAGACATTGCTCATATGGGCTCAGATTTGTTTGGGTCCTATGCTAAAGTATAAGTATGTTGGTAATGATTTGAGCATAGTGGCAATGAAAGTAGTGACAAAGTATGATGCCTTGGTTTCACATTCTTTAGTTGTTCTTGAAGATTTTTAAACAAATAATATGACAGCAGATTTAAAATGAACAAACAAAATAACCATACAAGATATATGCAGACACAGAGAATTAACTCTTTATTGCCATTGATAAAAAACCAGAGAGCTTCAGCTTTTATTACAATGTATATGAATTTGCTACAAAGGAAACTATAAAGAAAAAATAGAAACCAAGAAACCAAAGATAGCATGATTTACATGCAACAAAGAAGAAGGGAAAATTCCTAAAAACAACTAACAACTAAGAAAATAGAAACTGCTATATCTGGCAGATCCACATCAGTTATCCAACATACTCCCCCTTGATGCGGAGAGGAGTCACAATATGATCTCAAAGCATCAAAAACTGAACCTTTGCAACTGCCTGGGTGAAAATGTCTGCAAGTTGTTCTGTAGTCTTGATATACCTGAGTTCTACTTCTTTCTTTTGCACCAACTCTCTAATAAAATGATATTTTAGATCAAAGTGTTTAGTTCTACTATGATGCACGTGATTTTTTGCCAATTTGATTATGCGCATATTATCACAAAAGAGAACTGTAGGCTGAACTTGTTTTTCTCCAATCTCTTCAAGAATTTTTTTGAGCCATAATGCTTGAGTACCTGTAGAGGTGACTGCAACATATTCTGCCTCTGTGGAAGAAAGAGAAACTATGCTTTGTTTCTTTGAACTCCAAGAAACCAAACCAAAACTAAAACTAAAACAATTACCAGAGGTAGACTTTCGGTCATCCACAATACCTCCCCAATCAGAATCACTGAAACCAACTAGATTAAATCCTTTAGAACTATAGTAATGAATGCCAAAAGCAAGAGTTCCTTTCACATACCTCAAAATTCTTTTAGCAGCCTGCATATGTAATTCAGAAGGTTCTGTCATGTACCTTGAAACAAGAGAAACTACATAAGCAATATCAGGCCTTGTGTGGGTTAGAAACATTAGACTACCAACAACACTTCTATAAGCTGTCCCATCAACTCTTTTAGCACCATCCTCTCTACACAAAACAACTCCATGAGAAATTGGAGTGAAGGCTGGTTTACAATCAACCATATCAAACTTCTTCAACATATCCTTGGCATATTTTGTTTAACAAAGGAAAATTCCATCCTTACTTTGATAAACCTCCATGCCTAGAAAATATTGCATAAGGCCTAAATCTTTCATTTCAAACTCATTCATCATAGCATCCTTGAATTCATCCTTCATCTTAGAACTACTGCCCATATACAACAAATCATCAACATATAAACTCACAATAAGAATATCATTACCTTCTTGTTTGTAGTAGAGGGTAGGCTCACTCTTACTTCTCTTGAAGCCATTCTGCTGAAAATACCCATCAATCCTAGCATACCAAGCTCTTGGTGCTTGCTTGAGGCCATACAAGGCCTTCTTCAACTTGTAGACATGATGTTCTTTTCCTTGCACTTGAAAACCTTGTGGCTGCTCCACATAAATTTCTTCATCTAAGTACCCATTCAAGAAGGCACTTTTCACATCCATGTGATGAATGCTCCATTTCTTTTGGGCTGCAAGGGAAATCAACATTCTAATAGTCTCTTGTCATGCTACCGGTGCAAATGTTTCTTCATAATCAATGCCATACCTCTGTGTGAAGCCTTTAGCAACTAATCTTGCTTTGTGTCTTTCAACACTCCCATCACTATGGTACTTAGTCTTGTAGACCCATTTAGTGCCATCTTTTTCTTGTCATGAGGAAGCTCTGTAAGCTCCCAAGTACCATTCCTATGAATAGCATCCATCTCTTCTTGCATTGCTTGCACCCAAACTTCATTAACACATGCATCTTCATAACTTGATGGTTCAAAAATAGATTGTGAGAATAAAGCAAAATTTATTGTTTCACCTATAGGATTCTCTTCATGTGCTTGGATTGTACTTCTTTGATAGATATCACTTAAGCTTCTTACCTTCCTTGTAGGACTCAGACTTGAATTTGGACTTGTACTTGAAACTGAAGAACTAGATGAGGGGCTATTTGGTGGATGTATAGCACTTGAAATTGAAGTATTAGCTGGCTGCTCATGATCAATAGCAGCAATAATACCACCATTCAAAATAGATTTAGACTTCTCAACATGGTCTTTTTGATGACCATAAACTCCCCCTTCATCAAAAATCACATCTCTTGAAACAAGAATCTTATTAGTGCGAGGGTTATACAACCTGTAAGCCTTACTTTACTCACTATATCCAACAAAAATGCATGATTCACTTTTGGGATCTAATTTTTGTCTCTTTTGATCAACCACATGAACATAGGCTAAACAACCAAAAACTCTAAAATGATTAACATTAGGCTTTTTTTCATACCAGGATTCATAAGGAGTCATCATGTCAAGTGCTCTAGTAGGACTCTGATTGAGAATGTACACTACTGTAGCAACGGCATCACCCCAAAAAGAATTGTCTAATCCTTTGGTATGTAGCATACTCCTTGCCATTTCCACCACTATACGATTTTTCCTTTCAGCTACCCCATTTTGTTGAGGTGTGTAAGTAGTGGTGAGTTGCCTTTTGATGCCATTCATATCACAATAATTCCTAAAATATCTTGAGCAAAATTCTCCTCCACGATCTGTCCTTAAGAATTTGATCTTACAACCCTTTTCATTTTCCACAAGGGCTTTAAACCTTTTGAATGTATCAAAGGCTTCATCCTTGGTCTTCAAAAAATAAACCCAACACTTTTGTGAGTAATCATCAATAAAAGTAATGAAATATGATGACTTACCCAAACTCTTTGTTTGCATAGGACCACAAATATCTGAGTGAACCAATTGAAGTGGGTAATGGGCCCTCCATGCATTGCCTTTTGGAAATGATTTTCTTGCATGTTTTCCTTTAGCACAACCTTCACAAACTTCCTTGTGTTCTTGAACCTTAGGCAAACCATAAACCAAAGCTTTTGAAGTGAGAAACATCAAACTATGAAAATTTAGATGTCCATATCTTAGATGCCATAACCAACTTTTATCCTCATATGCCATATTGGCAAGATGGCTGCCATGTTCACCAAACTTCAATGGGAACATCCTATTCTTTGACATAGGCACTACTGTAACCACCCTATTGCCTTGAGTTTTATCATAAATTGTACATTGCTGATTTTCAAATGCCACCTTATAGTTCTTCTCACACAATTGCCCAACACTCAATAAATTATGTTTTAATTGTGAAGTGTAATAAATATCAGTCACACATTTCTTACCTTCTTTTGTATTCACCTCCATAGCACCTTTAGCTGCAACCTCCAAGGACTTGTCATCACCAAGCTTAATTTTAGATTTGAAACTTTTATCCATTGTAGAAAATATCTCATTATTTCCTGACATGTGGTTAGAACAACCTGAATCTAAATACTAGACTTCTTTAGAACTATTTTTAGCTTTGTCATATCATAAGAATAAATTACTAAGAGAAGCCTCATCATTCTCATTAGCAGAATTAGCACTTCTATTGTTATTACCTTCTTTTAATCTGCATTCCCTTTCAAAGTGACCATACCTATTGTAGTGATAACATTGAACATTTCTTTTATCAAATTTGCCTTTACCTCTTCCTCTTGGACCACCTCTTTGTCCTCTATTTCCTCTTGAAGAATTCTGATTTTGACCTCTGCCTTGGCCTTGATTTTTTTGGTACTTGGGCAAGCATTTTCATTCTTTGTAATTTGTACTTTGGAAGCAAAAGCCTTCTCATTACTTTCTCCAGATGAATCTCTCAATCTTTCTTCATGAGACATGAGAGATCCAACAAGCTGATCAAACTGAAGAGCAGTCAAATCCTTACTTTCTTCAATGATGATGGCAACATTGTTCCACCTTGGTGTTAGAGACCTCAACACCGTTTTGATCACAACTTCATTGTCCATAGTTTCTCCAAGAGTAGCCATTTTATTAACCACATCTTTTACTCTTACACAATAATCACTCACATTTTCACTTTCTTGCATCTTCAAATTCTCAAATTCTCTTTCTAATGTCTGCAACTTCACAACTTTATCTTGATCACTGCCTTGGTAAGCTTCTTTTAGAGTCTTCCAGGCATCTTTGGTTGTCTGTACACCTGCAATTCTTGGAAATAGGCTCTTATCAAGAGCTATTTGGATGTGAAATAAAGCCTGTGCATTCTTCTTCTTAGCTTCCTTCTTAGCTGTTCTATCATTGGCTACAAGAACATTCCAATCAGCTAGCTCTTCATCTACAATTTCCCATAAATCTTTTCCTATCAAAAAAGTTGTCATCTTGATGCACCAATAATCATAATCAGATCCATTAAATTCTGGGATTGGCAAAGAGTTAGAATTTGACATGATAAATTTTCTAACAAATTAACTTGTGTCATCAAAAGAATACAAATCATCTGTGTCACATGGGACTTCACAAAATGAAGGCTTTGATTTCAAACATTCATTTTCTTGTTGGCATGCTGCAAACAATTGTTTTAACTCATCATTTTGATCTTTCAATTTTGAATTTTCTTCTTCTAGCTTCTTTAACTTTTCTTGCAAATCTTCATTTTGTTTTTAATCTTATCGAACAACTTCAACTCTTCTTCTAATTTTTCATTTTTCTCTTGAACTTTCACCAATTCTTTTTCTAGAATATCATTTTCACATAAATTTTCATATCTTTCCTTTCCTAATTCCTTTATCCTTTCCATATATTCTACATTAATCTTCTTAACTTTTATCAATTCTTCCTCCAAAAGATCTTTTGTACACTTTAAATTTTCATTTTCTTTCTATCCTTTTTTACCAATCTTTCCCATTGATTTTAACCACACAAAAGAATCACTTAAATTACACCTTATTTTTTTTTTAAACCTTAACTCTACTAATTTCTTCTAATGGATTCACACTTTCCAAGCATTAGATGCTACAAAATCTTTTACCGGAACATCTTAATGAAGCCATTCAAGATTACACTATTGCTGCTACAATATGCTCTTGAAAGAATCTACTCAAAAATTATTTTCCCATAGCTCAAAAAAAATTTACACACTTCTCCTATGACTAACTGAAAAACAACCCAGACAACAATCTTCTATAACCCAAAAAACAATAATCTCCATGTCTTCTGCTCTGATACCAAATGAAGATTTTTAAATAAACAATATGACAGTAGATTTAAAATAAACAAACAAAATAACCATACAAGATATATGCAGACATAGAGAATTGACTTTTTATTGCTATTGATAAAAAACTAGAGAGCTTCAGCTCTTATTACAATGTATATGAATTTGCTACAAAGGAAACTATAAAGAAAAAATAGAAACCAAGAAACCAAAGATAGCATGATTTACCTGCAACAAAGAAGAAGGGAAAATTCCTAAAAACAACTAACAACTAAGAAAATAGAAACTGCTATATCTGGCAGATCCACATCAGTTATCCAATAGTTCTGCTAGTAGATGCTTATATTTCTAGACTAGATGACTTGAGCATGGAGTTCTGCAGGGATTTTTTTGCCACCAATGGGAGCTTCTACACATGTTTTTCCCATAAACTTGAAAGGTTTATGTACATCCACAATGTATGTATGTGTATTTCCTTATTTTAGTTGTTCAAAATAATTAGGAATGAAAGAAGATACTTCGTAGATGTCTCTATCTTTGTATGAATATTTACTATGAATTTTGTGAGTTGTGTAACCTAAACATAGCAGAGGACAAAACACTTGTTCTTTTAAAACTACCAGGTTTGGCATAAATAGGGGATAAAGTGCATTTATTTTTAAACTGAGTGTTAGAATGATATTAGGCACAATAAGAGAAATAGCTTCTAGAGACCAATTAGGCATAAAAGGTATTAATTTTATCCAATATCATACCATTTAGCTAATAAAGTAAATTATCATTAATAATTTAGACACATTAAATCTGAATAACCATATATAAGGTCTTCAAACCTATATAACCAGGGTACAATGTGTGTGTGCAAAGAAACATGCAGCCTTGCATAACATGTATACTACATCCAGTTGAAAACAAACACCAAGTATGACTTCTGTAACTAAAAATAATCAAACACAAAAGCATCTACAATTTCTCCAAACAGTGCTTCTCAACTTTGCAACATCTCACCTTTCCAACTATTTCCCATGTCATTTCTTGCTTTGTGCTAGCAGCTTTTAGCAGGGACTACTACTGCTACGTAGCTCTTGTTTTATTTATTAAATGGCTGCGCCTTAGAAAGTAATTGTTGTCAATTTTTGCTAAAATAATGTGTAAATACCATGTTATTTTAAAATCCTTTTAGCTTGAGGTAAAGTTGTATGGATGTGCCTTTGAAAGTAATTGTTGCCAATTGCGGCTAAAATAATGTGTAAATACCCTATTATTTTAAAATCCTTTTAGCTTGAGGTAAAGTTGTATAATAAATTGGAATCTTCAAGGAATGGTTAATAAATTGTTTAATATTTTATTTATATTGTTTTAAATAAGTGATTTAATTAAAATGTTTAAAAAGTTATGGATTTTGACACAAGATTAGTTTTAATTTTTCATATAAAATTTGACATGTGCATATAAAAGATATATTTTAAATTATATAATATTAACTTTTTCTCAACTATATTTTCAATAATTATTAAAATATATTATATTTAAATTGTTAATATAAATAATATTTTTATAACTATTTATTAATTTATAATGAAAAATAAATGTTTTTACTATGATTTATTTAGGATGAATAAATAAATAATAAATAAAAGTTTAAAATTTAGAACTCTAATTAATAATAGATAATATAATGATACTAATAAATATGGATTAAAAAATAAAAAATAAGGTATTTAGATTAAATTTCAATGATAAAATATATTATTTAAAATCTTAAAAATTTATTTATCAAAATGGACAAATTATGTCTCAAATTTCTTGTACTTAATTACAAATACTTAGGTCTTCCTAATTCAAACACTCATTTGCAATCCAAATAATTAAACTGAATAAATATTTTATTATTTTTTGCAAGGAATTATATAAAAGCCAATAACTTAGACATAGGTTTAACTCAAAAAATTTCAAGTCTTCAAACCTTCAAAGACTCAATTCTTAGTGTTTAAGACTTACGATTAGGTCTTATGTTTAGTCCTTAGGTTTTAGGGTTTGGAAATAAAATTCCAAATCAATATATTGAAAAACCTACCTAGACATTAAGCTTTTTATCAAAGAGAATGACCTTTCCAAAAACTCAAAAATAATATTTATGGCTTCAACATATTCAAAATTGAAGAAGACATAAATTCAACATCATGCAATTTAATAAAAGCTCATAAAAACAATAATGTTTCACTAATAGATTAAAAAATAGATTTCATAAAATAGAAAATAATATAAAATTGAAGGATCACTATGAGAACAATTTATTAAGAAAATCATTAGTAGTTGTATTTCTTAAGTAATTATATATTATAAATTTTTTATTTAAAGTATATTTTTGATAAAGTAAATATGTGATTTTTTAATTAAAAATAATAATAAAATCAATTAATAAAAAATTATTGGCATTCCTATTTATTTAAAATTTATAGTCTTCACATTATTTAAAATATACACTAATAAACTTTGTACAAATAATAGTATAATTCTAATCAATTCCTAAGTACTTTAAAAAGTTGGTGTTGGATTATACATTACATAATATTAATATACATAATACATTTTATTAAAATATATTATATTAATATTATTAGTCGATAAGATTATATGTGGGACAATTTGGTCCCTAAAAATTGTCTCACACCAAGCAGTTGTCGGATGCTGGTTTAGATTTCCTCTTTTCGTCACCAGTTTCAAGATTGCTCAGTATGTTGCAGAGATGTCATGTCGTTGTGTCATACGTTGCGGTTAAACATACTTTATTTAAAACTCGGACCTAACTATTTCATTTTTATGTGCGAGTAATTAACTCTAAACAATAATAATATGCACCGTGTATGGAATTAAATGTGAAAATGATAGTGTGGACTTTTAAAGTGCCTTTTTAAAATAATGATGTAACTATATAATTAAATGTGAAATGGACAATGTGAAAATATAGTGACACAAACAACACAATTTTAACATATATTTAGATTTTTATAATTGCTAGAAAAGAAGATTGTGAAATGATAAAAAATCTTAGGAAAGTATTTAAACTTCTAAAAAGTGTTATGACTAGCCTCCACATTTTTCTTTACATTTTGAGCTATCTTAGTTACCTTAAATGTCCACTCATAAGATATGTGATTTACATTCTCAATAACATCATTAATTCTTTGCTATATTAGTAGCTATGATATAAAAAGCTTCCAACTTAAAATATAAATCAAAAAATACAATGAAAAATAAATGATCTTTTATATAGGTAAAATCCCTTACCTTTTAATCTTGCCTTTTAAAATCAATTAACTTAAATTCATTGCATAACTTTGAGAGCATTTACAACACTAATACAATCATTCTTTCAATGTAAGAGTGACTATTATATAAATTCTACAGATTTTGCAAATGAAATTTCAAAGATACAAAATATTTCAAGGGAATATGTATCTCATGTTACAATATATCTAATTTGCCTAATTTATAAATTATTAAAAAAAGTCAACATAACTATATAACTTAAATAAATGACATCATAATTTGGCTTTAAAGTCTCCTTAGAGTTGCTATTTGGAAATATATATTGTTATTTATGTTAACTTCAATGGATCAAGTAATTAATTTTTTTAGATCATAGTAGTAGGGATTTATAAGGCACCCAACCCATAAAACTAACATAAAATAAGAGTATAATATAAGAAGAACTATTAAAATGTTGCCATAGAAAATCCACGTAGGGGTAGTAGTAGGCAAACAAAAAAATGAAACAACAAATTGGAACTAATAATAAACAAAAAATGAACCAACCATATACAACCAACATAGACCAAGCTACAAGAGTTCAAAAAGGCCCCAATGATTGACACCAACATTAGACCCAAGACCCTAAACTACATGCCTAACATGTAATTGTTCCAACCCATAGCTACCATGATCACCAATTTTGGTTGCATATCACCATTCCCATCTAGAAGACATAAGAATTTAATGCCATGAATAATTTTTGAGCACTCTAAAGCTCTATGTAGGTGACCACCATAAAGATGAGGCAAAGTATATGCATTGGTAACTTCAAGAGTACCTTTATTATGAGAAAACAATAATTTGACAACCAAACATAAATTTTGACAAGCATTGTAAGGGCCTCAACTCCATTATTCATTGCACACAACTCTTCCTTAATCACTTTAAGTTCAACACTATCCATGTTGGTGTCAACCAAATTTTTTTAATCATCCTCTACCACCATTGCATTCTTAGAGTGGAGGAGTAGAAGTTCCAACCAACCATTAACATCCTCTAACTAAGCCATCTACTCAATCTTATTCCAAAAAACAACAATGGTGGCCTAAAAAATTAAGGACCTATTATTAGCAATTCCCTCCTCCCTTAAAATGAGCTTCACTAGATTCAAAAACATTAAATTAGGGCATCAAAATATCTTACTCATATGATGGTTGAAAATCCAACCATGCTTGAAGGGGGCCTTACTACCACTTTCCATAATTCCAAGCAATACCACTTCACAAAAACCAAAGACCATGCCAAGATCATTCTCACACCACCACCCAAATATCCAAACCCATAACAAGATAAACCAAAAAAGATACCTATCAAACTATTCCAAGGAGAGTGAGGATTCAGGAAATACCATAGCTAAAACCACAACACATGAACTAACCTTGCCACATTTAAAATCAAAATTAATATGATCTATGGGACTTAGGAAATATCATTACCAAATCACACCACTTGGGAAGCCAACCAAAAAGGTGTACTACAAGGCACCTATAATACTGATCATGATGACTTCTCTTTAATTTTAATGTCATCTAATCTTTCTCACTTTGCCACCCTTTAGTTGACTAAAGAATAAAAATTTGTTAGTCTATTCCTTTGTTCACAAGAAAATACACCAATTCATTCCATTCACAAAAATAATGGGAGAAGGAAACAAACTCATTTTTTTTACAAATGAGAATAACTTCTTCCAATAAACCGCATAGTTTCCAATTAGGGAAGTAGACTTGACATCAATCAAAAATATTGTTGATTTGTTTTGGGCATTTGTTGGGTTTCATTTGGAATATATCTATGTCAGAAGCACTCTCCTATGGTTAAAATTGCATCTTTGGAGTTTCCGCTGAATCGCTACGTTGAGGCTGTAGGGCAGTTTTACATAAACAATTGTTTCTAGAGTTCTATAAGAGATGGTCAAAAATCATTTTAGGGGAAGATTTTTGAAAGTATTTCTCCTAATTCTCAAAAGGAATTGATGCAAAATTCCTCACCATTTGAGAGAACTTAATGCCTCTAATTTGTGTTGATAGTTTGCAAAAAGTTTAAAAATTCACAATTCTTGTAAGTAGGACTGAAATAATTTTGCAAAGGAGCTTGGGACATCATTTTGAGCCTACTAGCCAATTTTTGTTCAATTCTCAGAAGTTTGTATTTTCTACCTATCGCACCTGATCCCGCACATTATTCTATAGCTAGGTGAATATTGTTTTCACATATGAACACACATTCTACAGAAGAAATTCTTCTTTAATTGACTATAAAGGTCTGGTTTTCTTATTATTTTTTAAGAGAAGTGACAGGTGGGAACCAGCTGGCACTGCTTCCCATTTGTACTTGCATTTATTTTTTCTTTAAGTTTTCTCACTATTAACCTGGTCTCTTCAAAGTTTAAGTAGCTCTATAGTATTAAATCTCCAAATATTAGAATACAAATGAGTCAATATTATTTGCATAAATGTTTTTCTTACATGCTAAGATTACTTGGAGGCTATCAATTACATTTTATTACACTCTCAAAACTGTTGGGAATTAAGGTGTCTCAACCTTGGTAATTCCTTATATTTTTCCATTGTATTTATTTATTAATTTCCTATTGTATTATTTAGATGCAAATCCTATGTTGTCATATTGTGGGAGTTGGCACAATGATGTGTCATCCTACATAGCATATGACCACATGTATTTTTGTCCTCACATGAGGAGATAGGCATCCTACTTAGTGGTAGGAATATTTTTCCATGTGTTGGCATCTTGGATGTTGTGTAAGGGAATATTGACTGTAATGGTCATGACAGAATCCTATGATGAAGTTATGACATGTAAGAGTCAGAAATAGGAGATTCTATGATAGGTGAAGACATGTGTCAAAGAGCATATTTGAAAAAGGCATCTTTGAGCACCCCAAGGTGGACTATGACATGTTGTAAGAGAATATGCTATTTATAGCATGTGCATGATAGATTCTCTTACAGTTCTAAGTTATGACAGCCATGACAAATTCTATGACGGTTGTAAGAGTTGTAAGAGCATTTGTCATAGTCCATTTTGGAAATATGTGACCTCCTTGGGATGTGGTGACTTGAGAAGTGTCAGGAGCATCTTGCAGAGTTGGACAAGTGTCCATAAGCATGGGTTTTGGGCTATAAGGCCACATTGGATGCCCATCCCTATGTGGAGCCATTTCTACATTGTATATTCTATATAAATAGGTGCTTTTGAGAGGATATGTATTAAAGGTTTGACAGGTATTGTTATGCTACCAGTTTGTCTCCAGATATGAGTGTCAAAGACTCCTAAGAGCTTGTATTGCAAGTGTATTGTAAACCATTTCAGTTTTGTTAATACATTGTGCAGGTTTTGGAGTGGGGTTTTTCACCGAATAAGGGTTTTCCCCACGTATATCAGGTGTCTCTCTTCTTTTGTCTCACTTTCTTGTTTATGTGCTTACTACAATATCTCTATTAGTGGGTTTAACATTGCTATAATAGTAAGGATAAATTAAATTTGCACTCTCCTCTCCTCATTAGATTAGTGTAGGAAGCAATTTCTGCACACCTAGCTTCCTTTCAGTTGGTATTAGAGCCTAGCCAGTTTTGGTTCTAGCTACTAGGTAGAGGTTTTTTGAGCTAATCTTAGGTTGAGTGGGAGTGTTGTGCAGAGTATTTTGTATCTTGTTGCAGCAAGGAGATGGCAACCACATCCAGAAGGTTAGAAGTTGAGAAATTTAATGGCACTAATTTCGAGTTGTGGAAACTCAAGATGGAGGACCTTATTGTTAATCATGACCTGTGGGAAATGGTATCTGGTGTGAAACCTACAATGATGTCACAAGCTGATTAGGACCTCAAAGATCAGAAGGCTAAGGGTCTCATAAGACTCTGTTTAGTTGACTCTGTCCTGTTGAATGTCCATGAAGAGAAGAGCACGAAATATCTTTGGAAGAAGTTGGGTGATGTTTATCAGGCCAAGTCCTTGGTAAACAAAATTTTCCTGAAAAAGATGTTGTTTGCTCTAAAAATAGAAGATGGAGGATCTGTTGCAAATCACATGAATACTTTTAACATGATTGTTGCATAGTTGATATCTGTGGGTGTGAAAATGGAGGAGGAGGATCGATGTATGACCCTGCTTTGTTCTTTGCCAGATTCATGGGATCATATTGTCAAGGCTATCAGAAGCACCACTACCACCTTTAAGATGGAAGATGTGGTGTCCTCCTTGTTATTTGAAGAAATGCAGAGGAAAACATCTGAATCAGCCAAAGAGGCTCTTGCGGTTCATGGAAGACCCAAAGAGAAAGGGAAGAAGAAGGACAAGAAAGGGAAGATCCAAATCCTATGGGAGATCCAAATCTCCTGGAAAGTCCAAGGCTCTTTATTGGAACTGTGGAAAAACTAGGCATTTCTGAAAGGAATGCAAAGAGGAGAAGAAAAAGAAGAAAGCTCCTAACTCAAATTTTGACAAGTCACAAGATGATGGTGATGCCTTCATCATAGCTCTAGCCACCCATGCATCTGATGATGTGTGGTTGATTGATTCTAGTACATCATTGCACATGACCTCACATCAAGACTGGTTCATGAAGTCTGAAGAGTTCGATGGTGGAGGAGTGTACCTAGGTGATGACTCTCATCTAAAGATTGTTGGTCATGGAAGAGTATCAATCTGATTCTCTAATGGACGAATGAAGGGGATCACTGGAGTTATGCACATTCTAGGCCTTACACAAAACCTACTTTCTATAAGTATATTGAATGATGCAAGTGTGCAGGTTGTCTTTTCGAAGGATTGATGCAAGATGACTAGAGGATCTATGGTGCTTGCGAAGGGTACTCAGAGAGGTACTATGTTTTAGTTGGAGGCATGCACTTCATAGTGCAATAGTTCTTTTGACTCAAATAAATGAACTGCAATCACTTCATCCCCACCATCTAAATGAGCAGTGAAGAAATTTATTGTAACTAGTTCTTATGGTAGTGCACATGCTATGGAAGCTAAGCTTCCTTCTAAAAAGACTATGTTATGGCATTTGAGATATGGCCACATTAGTGAGAAGGGTATGTGTACCCTAAAAAATAAAAATATCATCAAGGGGTTAAATGATTGTAATCTCAAGTTCAACTTTTGCGAAGATTGCATTTATGGAAAGTAAAACCGTGTTCAGTTTTACTCTAGTTCTCACAAGTCTTCTAGTGTATTGGGTCTTATTCATTCTTATGTGTTTGGTCCTGTTAATGTTCCTTTGATTTCAAAATTTGTATATTTTGTATTTTTCATAGATGATTACAGTAGAAGGACATGGGTTTATTTTATCAGAAGAAAGACTGAAGTCTTTAGTTGGTTTAAGGAGTTTAAATTCTTTGCTAAAAATCACACTAGTAAAAAGATTAAGTGTCTGAGAACTGACAATCGTGGTGAGTTTTATTCAGTAGAATTCAATAAGTTCTATAAAGAGAAAGGGATTGAAAGGCATAAGACAACTCCATATACTCCACAACAAAATGGAGTTATAGAGAGGATGAACAAGACACTGATGGAGAAGGCTAGGAGTATGCTTAGTGGAGCAAGCCTCTAACAAAACTTTTGGATTGAAGCTATTGCCACTGCTTTCTACCTGGTAAACAAATCTCCTACATCAGCTCTTGTTGGTAAGACACATATCGAGGCATGGTCTGGTAAGAAGCCTTCAGTTAGACATCTTCATGTTTTTGGTTGTGAGGCATATGCACATGTGCCTAGGGAGAAATAGTCTAAATTGGAGAACAAGGCTGTTAAGTGTATCTTCATTGGCTATGGTGTCGGTGTGAAAGGATACAAGCTTTGGGATCCTATGGTTGAAAAAGTGTTGTATAGCAGAAGTGTTATCTTTAGAGAGCTAACACCTTCTTCTATTGTTCTACAACCAGAAGAGATAGAAGAAAAAGAGGATGCAGTTCAGATTCCTTCTACCCTTGAGAAGACTGAACAACCAGACCCTATGAGACCTGATGATGAGGAGAGCTCTAGTAGCTCTGAAAGCTCATAAAAAGAAGAAAAACCTCAACCTCAGCCATTGAGAAGGTCTACACGAACAAGAAAGCAACTGATGGGTTTGGTTATTCATTACTTGATTCTAGTTGTGCTTTTTCTTTACTTACTACACTAATGAGCCTAGAACTGTGAAAGAGGCTATGGGCATGAAAGATGCAGGTTCCCTGAAGGAGGCCATGGAAGATGTGATGGATTCTTTGGAAAAGAATAAAATATGGGACTTGGTGCCTTTTCCTGATGGACGGAAACCCGTTGGATGCAAATGGGTGTTCAAGAAGAAAATTTGGTGTAGATGGCAGTGTTGAAAAGTACAAGGCTAGATTGGTTGTGAAGGGGTACTCACAAGTGGAGGGAATTGATTATGGTGAAATTTTCTCTCCCATTGCAAAGATGACATCCATTAGATTCCTATTATCTCTTGCAACTGCTTATGACTTAGAGGTAGAACAGATGGATGCGAAGACAACTTTCCTTTATGGTGATTTGGAGGAAGAAATTTACATGTCATAGCTAGAGCATTACACAAAGAAAGGTAAAGAAAATTTGGTTTGCAAGCTTAAGAAGTCTTTGTATGGTTTGAATCAGTCTCCTAGGATGTGGTACTTGAAGTTTGATGCCTTTGTGTTGTCGATTGGTTATCTGAGGTCAAAATATGATCATTGTGTGTATTACAAGTTTGACAATGATCACATTCTCATTATTGCATTGTATGTTGACGATATGCTATTGATTGGGAATGGTAAGAATATGATTTCTGATTTGAAGTGTCAGTTGTTAGCATAGTTTGAGATGAAAAATCTCGGGGCAGCTAGCTACATTCTGAGGATGGAAATCAAAAGAGACAGAGCTAACAGAAAATTTTGGTTAAGCCAGAGTAAGTATGTGAAGACCATGTTGGACAGGTTCACCATGGTAGATTATAGACCATTGTGTGTTCCTATTTCATTGGGAATAAAGTTGTCTGTTAGTGATTGTCCAAAATCTCCTAGTGAGGTGGAGGACATGAGCAAACTACCTTAATCTAGTGCTATTGGCAGTTTGATGTATGCCATGATCTGCACAAGACTAGGCATTGCCCAAGTAGTGAGAGGCCTTAGTCGATTTATGGCTAATGTTGGATGGGTGCATTGGGATATAGTTAAGAAAGTGTTCAGATATTTGAGAGGTGCTTCTGAGTATTCCATTTGATATAATGGCAATGCTAAAGGACCTCTGCATTTAGTTTGTATTCGTGTATTTGTGGATTATGATTGGGCAGGTGACATTGACAGCAGGAGATGCAGCAGTACCAATGTGTTCACTATGTTTGGTGGTGCAATTAGTTGGATGAGTAAGTGATAAACCGTGGTTGCTTTGTCCACTACAAAAGATGAGTACATGGCTGCAACTTGTGCTTGCAAGGAACCCATTTGGCTTAAGAGATTTGTTTAGATATTGGTGTTGATGCAGGTTAGATTACGATCAGTGGTGATAGTCAGAGTGCGATTTGCCTTGCGAAGAATCCAACTTTCCATGCCAGAACAAAGCATATTTATGTACAGTTTCACTTCGTACAAGACATGGTAGAGGATGTGAAGGCAAATTTGGAGAAGGTAGATACTTTGAAGAATGTTTTAGATGCATTGATGAAACTAGTGGGCACAGAGAAGTTTAGATGGTGTTCAGAGTCTATCAGCCTCTCGGCCTATAGTAGTTAAATCCTGTTAATTCTATTGGCTCTTACAAGGTGTTCGACAAGTGGAAGAATGTTGGGAATTAAGGTGTCTCAACCTTGGTAATTCCTTGTATTTTTACATTGTATTTATTTATTAATTGCTTATTGTATTATTTGGATGCAAATCCTATGTTGTCATATTGTGAGAGTTGGCACGGTGATGTATCATCCTACATGGTATATGACCGCATATATTTTTGTCCTCACATGAGAAGATAGGTATCTTACTTAGTGGTAGGAATATTTTAACATGTGTCGGCATCTTGGATGTTGTGTAAGGGAATATTGACCATAATGGTCATGACAAAATCCTATGATGAAGTTATAACATAAAAGAGTCAGAAATAGGAGATTCTATGATAGGTGAAGACATGTATCAAAGAGTATCTTTGGGTGCCCCAAGGTGGACTATGACATGTTGTAAGAGAATATGCTATTTATAGTCTATGTATGATAGATTCTCTTATAGCTGTAAGTTATGACAACTATGACAGATTCTATAATAGTTGTAAGAGTCGTAAGAGCATCTATCATAGCCCATTTTGGAAATAGGCAACCTTCATGGGATGGGGTGACTTGACAAGTGTTAGGAGCATCCTACAGAGTTGGACAAGTGTCTATAGGCATGGGTTTTGGACCATGAGGCCATGTTGGACGCCCATCCCTATGTGGAGCCATTTCTGCCTTGTATATTTTATATAAACAGGTGCTTTTGAGAGGAGATGTATTATAGGTTTGACAGGTACTGTTATGTTGCTGATTTGTCCCTAGATACGAGTTTGAAAGACTCCTGAGAGCTTGCATTGCAAATGTATTGTAAACCATTTTAGTCTTGTTAATACATTGTGTAGGTTTTGGAGTGTGGGGTTTTTCACCCGATAAGGGTTTTCCCCACGTATAGATCTTGTGTCTATCTTCTTTTGTCTCACTTTCTTGTTTATGTGTTTGCTACAATATCTCTGTTAGTGGGTTTAAAATTGTTGTAATAGTAAGGAAAAATTAAATTTGCACTCTCCTCCCCTCATTAGATTAATGTAGGAAGTGATTTCCACACACCTAGCTTCCTTTCAAAAACAATGGAGGCAACTAGACAGATAGACTATAAAACAAGCATGGTCAACCATATAGTGCAATGTGGTCTCCACCTTCCTAACACTTTTCAAAATGACACTATTGAGAGAAGAATAATGATTTCACTATAAAATTAAACTTTCAACAGTGCTTTCCACTCTTTGACAAACATGGGGCTAAAATATACTCAAAAACCTATGTTCATCCAAATGAAATGTACAAATTCCCTCCTCTTAAAGATATACGTACAAAATCTATTCGACAATCCTCTCAGTGCATCCAATTTTGTTTCAAGGTTTGTCATAGTAGTAGTATGTAGTCACTCAAAATATTACATAGCTATTTATTACACAATAGAATGTAATTAAAAAACCATATTTCTAAATTGCAAAACATAGCATGACAGAAAAAAACTGACTATATAAATATACGCAAGAGGAGCCATTATATTCTGAGAATTGATACTCCCTTACAATGCCTATAAATCACAATTACACTACCTTCCTTGAACAATACAATGCCTACAAGTCATGAAACACAATCACTTCTCAAAAAACATTTACTTTACAAACAGATACTCCCTTACAATGCCTATATATCACAAATTACACTACCTTTCTCAAACAATGCAATGCCTGCAAGTCATGAAAGACAAACACTTCTCAAAAAACAATTTACTTTACAAACGCCTATTGGCAAAACCATTGCACATTCATCTGTGCAACTGCTAGTTATATTAATGAATAATGAGTCAATATAATTAAATGTTAACAAAATATTATATATATGATTTCTGATTGTTACAATCAACTCACAAATTTATATTAAGCTTATATAACTTACATAATCACCTCGAAGGAACAGTCAAAGTTTATTCCCTCCTCAAATCAAGCCTTACCTAAAAAGGCATCCTACGAGAGAGGAGCTAAACTGTAATATAGAGCGTAAAACTTTTGAAAATAGGCGACAATGGGAATCTATTTGAGCTCTACTAGATACTGTAGAGATCTCATGACTACTTGTGTATCTGATTCTATCTTTCCTTGGAGCATCAGAAGAACTTGAGCCATGCTTGGCCTCTCATTGTCATCCTCTACAATGCATACCAAGCTTGCAAACATAGCTCTTCTCACCTCCTCAACATCTACATGCTCTACAATTCTTTCGTCCACAATACTCATCATGTTTCCCTTTTGAATTTGAGTCGCGGCCCATGAGGGAAAATACTGCCTAGTCTGTTCCTTCATGCTCATATTCCTTAAGATATCATTATCGAAAACATAATAAAAAAATAGTTTCTATGCATTTGAGAAATAATAGTATAAAATTTGCATTTCTTATTTAAAATAGATTTATAGTTTGGAAGAGCAGTATGTACTTCAAAAATTGGGAGAGCACTCATTTATTGAAAAAAATAGAATAAATATATCCTAAAGTTGATTGGTCATTTTAATCAAACTTGTAAAATAACTTTTAATGGATTAACAATTTAAATCAAACTTTAAAAAAATGAATCTAGCAATAAAATGTGTAGCATATTCATTAATAAAATGTTTATCATTTAAATTTAATTAAATTTACAAAGTTGTGAAAGAATTTTTATTTTTTATTATTTTTTTGTTTTGCATGAATGTGTTTCCCAAAATTTGTAAATGTATATTTTTGGTATATTGTTTAAGAAGTTTTATATAAAAAAATGCTTTTGAATCTTGTCTATTAAAAAAAAAAAATTGCATAAATCTAAAAATTGACTACTTGCATGATGAGATATTAAATAAATGGTAAAATTAAAAATTAAATGTATATATGTTATCAAATCTGATTAAGATGTATTTTATAGTGTATTTCGATTTTAGATAGTTAGTGTTTATAAACTAGGTTTAATTATTACGCAGGTTTGAGTTAAATGGTAATAATGTAATATATTATTATTTGTTTAATATAAATTTGTAGGATTCAATGATAATAATCTACTATATATAATATAATATAATGCATAGATATCATTTTAAATTAATATATAATTAACCCATATTTGACCTATAAATCTATTTATGATGTTTTATCACTATATAGTTTTTGATTCAAATTTATTGATTCATGTTTTATGAGTAGTGCTTTACATGATCTCATCTATGATGAGTACGAATGGTCCACTTAATACTCATTGTATTTAGGTGATCCTCAGAGGGGTGAATGGTCTTGATGCTTCACCCCTATGAGCATCACCTAAATGCAACCCGTACTAAATAAACCATTCATGTTCATAAGAGATGAGTTTGTGTAAATCACTACTCATGAATAATGAGTCAATAAATTTGACTAAAAAATATGTAATTAACTTGTAATAAAACATCATAATTGAATAAAGTGCAAAAAATACCTCATATATATATAAATTTACTCACTTTTAAATTAAACAATACCTATAACCTATTGACTAAGTTTCTTATTAAAAAATTAATAATTGCATATTTATAGTATGCTTTTGTGTGGGGGTGGGAGAGGGTGTGTGTATAAATATGAGATTTGCAAGCAATGAATTGTTACAATCAACTTATAAATTTATATGAAGCTTGTAAATTTATATTAATGAATAATGAGTCAATGTAATTAAATGTTAATAAAATATTATATATATGATTACTGATTGTTATAATCAACTTACAAATTTATATTAAGCATATATAACTTACATAATCACCTCGAAGGAACAGTTGAAGTTTATTCCCTCCTCAAATCAAGCCTTACCTGAAAAGGCACCCTGCCAGAGAGGAGCTAAATTTTTAACTGTAAAATAGAGCGTAAAACTTTTGAAAGAAGCGACAACGGGAATCTATTCGAGCTCCACTAAATACTGTAGAGATCTCATGGCTACTTGTGTATTAGAGTCCATCTTTCCTTGAAGCATCAGAAGAACTTGAGCCATGCTTGGCCTCCTATTCTCATCCTCTGCAATGCATACCAAGCTTGCAAACGTAGCTCTTCTCACCTCCTCAACATCCGCATGCTGTGCAATTCTTTCGTCCACAATACTCATCATGTTTCCCTTTTGAATTTGAGTCGCGGCCCATGAGGGAAAATACTGCCTAGTCTGTTCCTTCACGCTCATGTCCACATTTCTTCGACCCGATATTATCTCGAGCAGTATCATGCCGAAGCTGTATACATCTACCTTGGAAGTGATTGCTAAGCCGGTGAGCCATTCGGGAGCAATGTACCCTCGAGTTCCTCTCATGCTTGTCAAAACCCTGCTGAAATCTCTTCCCACTAACTTTGCGAGCCCAAAATTAGCCACCTTTGCCCTGAAATCGCTATCCAGCAGAATGTTCTCGGGCTTTATATCGGAGTGAATGATCTGATCTCTACATTCTTCATGGAGATAAACTAAACCTCGTGCAATGTCTAAAGCGATCTGGAATCGCGTCTTCCACTCCAGCAGCTTTTTTGATCCATCGGATTTAGCAAATAGAAATGAATTGAGAGAGCCGTTGGGCATGTACTCGTAAACCAGCAGCCTTTGTGATCCTTCTATGCAAAATCCGCAAAGCCGGACCAAATTTACATGTTGTTTGTTTCCGATGGTGCTTATTTCTGCCCGAAATTGCTTTTCTACCTGTGTAGAACCCTCTAATTTTTTCACTGCCACAAGTGTATTATTTGGGAGAGCTCCTTTGAAGACAGAACCGAATGCTTCTTCCCCTAATTTATCCCTGAAATTGTTGGTTGCAATTCGCAGCTCCTTGTAAGTGAATGTTCTCAGTGAAGCGGTCGGCTCATCTTCCGTGTCTCCTCCCTTACCCAGTATTCGACGCCTCCTCCGAAGAAACATTACAACAAAGAAAGCCAACACAAGAATGAAAGCAGCGCCGCAAGGAAATGAAATTGAAAGGACAAGGACTTGGGTACTTCTTCCACTGGATATCGATTGTCGCAACTCAGAAGCAGCCATTCGAAGGAAGACAGGCTGGTTGTTTGATGCATCGCGAATATTGAACAGATCGCCAAACCACATTCTACAAATGGGGGAAGTAGAATTAGTAAGATCATAGGCTGTGCAAGAGCAATTTACCAGGCATGCAGCTCTGCATGCTGGTAGAGTTGGGTATTGGGAATATGATACAGCTTCTTCCTCGGCTAATGATATGTCACTCTTTTGCAGGAAACTATCGGTAGTGCCGTTGGTGGGAGAGCAGTGCAGAGGACTACTACGAACGCATCCGCTTGACCACCATTCGCCTGAATACCAGGCGCAATTCTCTTTTGGGATGAAGCCCTTCAGACAGCTGCAGAATCGAAGATTGTTTCTGTTGCATGCTCCGTTAGTCCCGCATATATCATAGACAAGGCAGAGGTCTCGCGGCACGGTCCAGATGAGACTCCAGGTACTATTATGAATTCGATAGTACATTCGTAGATCTCCACTCTTGTAGAGGACAGCCCGCATTGATTTTTGAATAAACGTAAAGTACATTCTTGTGGGAGAAATCATTACAAAGGAATTACTGTCAATATTGTCCTTGTTCGACATCTCTGGCATACTGCTGAAATGGTCACCGACCCACTCTCCGCTGTTCCAGTAAGTAATATTATTATTATATGCCAGCAAAAACTGTGTCTTGCCTGGGGCTGGATCCATTCTTAAAGAAAAGTGTCCAGGTGCGGGATCCGACGAACCCTTCCAAGAAGTTAGCGTCATGCCTTTCCACATCTTCATTCCCGACAACAATGTGTCCCCTGGATACAAGAAACTCTCCCAGACAATCTCAGAAATGTTGCGAACGCCCAACATAACAAAATTACCAGAATCCAATATCATAGCTCTTGAGGCTATACCTTTCTGGTTCTTCCTTGTCGACCAAATTGATCGTCCCTCTGAATCATACAATTTGAGATAGCCGTCTGTTGATAGCTTCAAAACTCCCGGCTTGTTTCTGATGGGAGTCTCTCTATTAGCCACCCAAACAATGGTCTTGTCGGAGACTTGGGCATACCAAATGCCGATGTACCAGTTGTGGGTTCCAATCGGACAGAAAAATCCCAATTCGAAGGTGCCATTCTTTGAAACTATGGTCCGATTTCCAGTGAGAGTGTCCCCCAAAGCGATGCTGTCTCCACTATCAACTGCAAGGGAATCACAATTGTGAGGTAGAGCAAGCATAGAAAGCGCTGAAAGGAAGCAATACCATGTAAACAGACTGTCTGTGGCCATTTCTATACTGTCTATGAAACCTGAAACACACTAGGAAGAAAGCCCGAGAAACATATCTCCTGAATATTACGCACAGGTTTGGCCCTTTCTTATACACGGCAAATGCAATCAACGAAGACACGTTCATTGTTCATTTTAGAGAGTGGATTGCGGAAGTCTTTTAATCCCTTCCACGTCTCGTTTTCTTTGAAATATCCCCCAAAAAATTACAAATTAGCTGTAAACATTCAAACTACGTATGTGCTACGGTACAAACCTGACTATAGAGAAGCAAGGTAAGAAGTCTTGTTTACCAATCATAGTCAATGTAACGTATTGAGACTCTAAATCGGAATGCCTAGAACCTGTACCAGCCAGAAATAAAGACAACTTGGTTTGAATCGGGAAAAAAACTTGGAATAAATATGCTGGTGAAGTAATGGTGAAGTAATGTTTGAATTGAATGATGAAACTCCCGGTTATCCATCGTTTCCACTACGGCATCTTATTCAAAAAAATCCTTAACATCTTAGGCTAGATTATCAACGCACAGACCTCAACAAACCAATTCAATAACTTATATAAAACGATATTTGAAATTAAGAATTGGAAATAGATATTTATTTATGGATTTTTTTTATTGGTGTAAGTTTTTCATTACTAGTTTTTTTTAATATAAATGTTTATAATAAGTATTATATTGATTATAATGTTATTTTAAAAGTGTGAATTGATTTGAAATTATTTTATATAGATAATTTTTTGTAAACTGAAGTTTATATTTTATTTTTATGTGTAATCTTTTTGTCATTTAAAACATTAGTATGCATCACAATTTTGTTTTTTGAATAGGATCATATGTAAACATGTCCTACGAATTATAGATTTTTATTTCTAAATGTTCACCTTTTCATAGGCTATAAGTCATAATTTACTTCTGACAATCAAATTAGGCACATGAATGCTAACTATAGTGGTTGGATTAAAATGGAAACTAACTAGCACTCACCTAACACTTGAAGCACACACTTGCTATTCTTAGGCAATTAGAACCCAATTTTAGCTACCTAGAGCTTCTTCCATTGCTGCACACATTACCTACCTCCATCACTACATTCACTCCCACTTGCACCTAGGGCCACACACTCAGATCCTACTTTATGCTACTTCTTATTGAGCCAATCTAAGTACCTTAAGACAAGTCCCTAAATATTCCATAGATGCCATTTTTTCTCATTTTAGACACTTGTAGGTATTCAAGCAAGAGTTGAGGTTGCTAATAGGCATAGAAAGTCACATCAAAAGGTACAAAGAATAGCACAAAGCCAATAATGTGTAGAAGCAAACATAGATGTACATAATTTAGTCCTTAATGAAACTCGATGACAAAATGCAGAATCTTTTGATTTCAATCTAGTAACGTAGTTCCCTTTAGTCTTCTTCTAGTAGACCACCTGACAACAAATAATAAAACATGTCTCTTATCACTTTTTCTTTTCTTTACAAATTCTAATGCTAGTGAACAATTAACTCCTTGTTTATTTATCTAAAATAAATTTGAATCTATTTGATGCTTTATTCAATGTTTTAAATCACATTTTAGGTGAATAATCATACTTAATAATTAAAAGTAAAATATACATGTTAGTTTTTTTAGTTACATTTTGGTGACCCCAAAGTTCTTTCTCACAACCTTCTTCCACCCTTTCCCCACTTACAACACAAAATATAAAGAAAATTAAAAAATTAACAAACACTCAACTGTAAATATAAACACAAACACAACTATGTAACCCAAAACATCTCACTCAAACATGTCTCCAAAAACCCTCAATTTACCTCACAACAAAACTCTTGCAATTGGGCATGTTAACTTTCTCCTTCAAATTGTGCTTCATACCTCCTCTACACACTTCTTAATTTTAGAACTCTTCATACCACTGCATACCCACATCATTATCCTTGTTCTTTTCATCAACCATTTCACTTTGAGTGTATGCAATATTCATTCTCTTCCCTTCCCCCACATTATAGCCCTCACCTCAACCTCTCATTTACCATGGCTCACACTACCCTCCCTATTATGGATGATGCATTAACACTTCACCTTTTCATAGTGGAGATGATAACTTTGACCATGATAGACACAATGAGAAGGTTGGACAACAAAAGTGTTAGATTGTCACTTCAAAACCCTAGCACCTAAGAGATGAGGTGGTTAGGATGGAATATGGAACCAAGCCTCCTCTTTATCTTATACCTTACACACCTTATTGGTCTCGACCTCCTATGGTGTGTGTTGGAATTAGCCAAGATTAGCAAATGAGAACTAAGATGAACTTCTACAAAGCATAAGCACATAAAAGCCAAAATATATAATCAAGAGATTACATCAAGAGTTGATGAAAATATACAAAGAGCCTTCCATATATAGGCAAGGAGAAGGAGGTGAGAAGGAGAGAACCAACTATGACTAACCCTCTATGTGATGAACACATGTGTGCACAAGTGGAGGGTGATGGACAAATGTCTCCAACCTCTAATGAGGTGAAGTGTCAAAATGACTAACCTCATGTGATCACATGTGGTGAGACAAAAAAGTGACTAACCTCAAAAGTGAACTTAACCATTAATGTCAAGGTTAAGTTAGGCTTACCCACTAAGTGTGACTTAAGCCTAGGTGTGGGTTAGGATAAACCCAACACTCCAACACCCCCCCTTAAGTTATACTTAGGGAGTAGCAATACAAATATAATGATGGGTCCCAGCTACTAGGCCATGTTAGTTACCCATGAACAAATTTCTCATAAGCAGAGAAAAAAGAGAAAACCCAATGGGAACAAAACTCCTCTCCAAAAGAGAAATGATGCAAGAAATAAATGTACAAGTGAAAGATGAAGAAAGATAGAAGGAGGACTCAGAATCCCATAAGGACTACTTCTAACACATAAGTACATGAAATGTTTCCCCCATAGGAGAGAGTATGTGACTCCCCAGAAACTGTGAAGTGATGAACTCCATGTGAGGAAATGCTTCCTCCCAAAACTAATAAGAGAAGAGAAACCATGCAAAGTCCCCTAAAAAAAGCCCCTATAGTGTTGGTAGATGCATGACACTAGATGCTAAAGATGATCCAATATCGCTGAATAATGTTTCTCCCCTTAGGAAGAAAGAGAACCACAGAAGTGTGCATAAGATCTTCCCATTCTGGATAGGAACATATAGGAAGAAAGATGAATATCTTTGAATGTCACACATGATCCATGTTGCAAGTATGAGGTTAACCAGTGTTGTCATTGATGTCAACATACTCATATTGCATTGAGAAGAAGGATTGGATGAACTGTGTGCTGAGGTTATTGAGGAAATCATACTCAATCAGGAATAGTGAAGAATAGTGATGAGAAGAAGGCAAAGGTACTCAATCGGTTGAGTATTAGAGGATGTGGATTAAAGGGTTTGTAGATATGAGTCTTGAGATGTTCCAGTAAAGATTTCAGAGGTCCACATGAATATATGAAGAAGTTGTGATTGATCAAGTAGAATCAGTTCTGGGAGCTGATCCGGAGTGACAGAGTGCTACAAAAAGGTCTGGTGAGATCTGGAAGTGCATTGTCTTATCTTACGGATTGGATGGAGTTTTTGGGATGTCCTTGTGATGTGTCATCTCGATTTGTTCATGGTTTGGAGGTCCGGAAGCACCTCTTGCAGTATGACAATGGCGGTAGACTATGTTCTTGAAATTTCAGATGAGGAAGAGAAGAGATTCCAGTGAGTAGAGGAAGTGCGGATGTACCTGGTCATTCAGCCAAGCTTGTGAAGGTTCTTGGATGATGTTGAGGTTGTGTTGTTGGTCCGCATTAGTGTTAGAGCCTAGAATTGGAGATATACTTCCGGATGAAGATGCTCTTGTTCAGGTTGGCCAATCGGATGGGTTATTTATCTTGCAAATGTTCTTGTGGATAATTGCTGACTTGCGGATATTCTTGTGGATGATTGCCAACTTAGATGATTGTTCCTAAGTTGATGCCTTGTATAAATAAAGGTTTGTGAGTTCATTCCATAGTGTGTTGTGGAGCGGATGTGTGTGACATAGCGAGAGAGCGAAAGCTAGAGTAGGTGTGTCTCGGGCTTAAATGGAACTGATCCAAACATGGTGAAGATGTCATTCTCTAGTTCAAGTTTGTGATAGTTATGATCTTGTAGACAGTGTGTCTCTTATAGGCAGTGTGCCTCCTTGTGAGCAGTGTGCTCAAGCAGTGAGCCCTAATTGGCATGTGCCATTCATTTTTCTTATTCTTCTAATAGAGAATAATCCTTGGGTTAATCACCCTATGGTTTTTCCCTTAACCGAGTTTTCCACGTCAAAAATTTTGGTGTCTAATGTGTTGATATTTATCTGCTCCGGTGTTTATGGTTTATGCTTTTACGAATGGTTGATTGATATGTTGTTAACTAACAAAGAAGAATCAAGTGTTTGAAGTAGAAGCAAGTTTTTATACAACTGATTCATCCCCCCTCTCAGTTGTGTGCCCTAGATCTAACAATTGGTATCAGAGCCAAGTTCCTCTAAAAGGAGCTTAACTGCTTGAGGAGATCTAGGATGTCATCATATAAGAAGGATAGTCCGAAGTTTGATGGAACCAATTTTTCGCTCTGGAAAGGTCGCATGAAATGTCACTTGGAGTGTATGGGAAAATTATACTTGTCCATGATCACAAAAGCATATGTACCTCCACAGGGTGGTCTGACAACTCTGAATGAAATCACAGATGCTGAAAACAATCTGCGGACCAAAGAAGCTCTTCTAAGTGCATTGAATGACTCAGAACTCTCAAATGTCGTTGACCTACCAACTGCATATGAGATCTGGGTTAAACTGGAACTTTTGCATGAAGGAGATGAGTTTGTTAAGAGTGCAAGGTTGCAAAGTCTGAAAGGCAAATTTGAAAGATTGAAGATGAGAGATGATGAAAATATCACTACCTTTATGCCAAGAGTAAATGAGCTGGTGTGTGGAATCAGGAATGCTGGTGGAGTTCTGGATAAAAATGAGATTGTCTGCAAAATTCTCAGATCCCTTCTTGCTGCCTACAAAATCAAGGATGCTACCATTGATGAATTCAGAGCCCATACAACTGTCACAAGAGAGCAATTGGCTGGCAAACTAGCTACATTTGAAATGACCGAGTTTGGAGATGATCACCCCAAGACAAAATCTGCATTCAAAGCCAGTGCCTATTTGAAAGGCAAACAAAGATTTGATCCGGGAGAAAACTCTTCAAGGAAGCTATCATGGTATGATCAAGCAAGGAAAGACATGGAAGAGGAAGAAGTAGAAATAACTCATCTTGAAGCCCTCATTGCGAAAAGACTGCCAAGAGGATCCGGTAAGTATGAAGGAAAGTTACCTTTTAAATGCTTCAACTGCAATAAGATTGGTCATTTTGCCTCAAGATGTCCGAAAAGAACTGCAAGGTCAAATTCTAATAGATAAAGGTTCCAAAAGAACTATTATTATGTTCATGAAGAAGATGATAATGAAGGAGTAACAGATGATGAATCAGAGATAGGAAACAGATTTGAAAATGAATGGGTGTTTATTGCCATCAAGGAAGAAGATCCAATATCCTCTAAATCTGTCAATCATAAGGTTGTGGAAAGAGCTTTAGCTGCACAAGTTGAAGAAAAGGATGACTGGGTTATTGACAGTGGATGTTCTCACCATATGATAGGTGACAAGAGCAAGTTCTTAGATTTGGAAAGGTATGAAGGAGGAATGGTAAAATTTGGTGATAATTTTGCTAGTAGAATCAAAGGTAGGGGAACTATTTCTTTTGATGGAAAGAGCAAAACTGGTAATGTACTATATGTTGAAGGATTGAAGCATAATTTTCTCAGTGTTGGTCAGTTGGTGGACAAAGGCTATGATCTTCGGTTCAAGAATGGAAGATGCAGGATCTTTGAAAGCTTCGGAACTGAAATTGCATATGGTACTCAAACAAAAGGTAATATCTTCCATCTAGTTGGTTCTGATAAAAGTTGTTTGTTTGTTCAAGTTAATCAGAGTTGGTTATGGCATAGAAGGATGTGTCATGTAATTTTGACAACATCATCAAGATAAGCAATACTCAGGCTATAAGAGATCTTCCAAAATTGGTGAAACCTACAAATAGTTTGTGTAAAGAATGTCAGCTAGGTAAATAAAGCAAAGTCTCTTTCAAAAGCAAGGATCAGTCCTCTACCGGATTATTGGAATTAGTTCATACTGATATCTGTGGTCTGACAAGAATAAAGAGTATGCAAGGTGATAGATATTTTATGTTACTAATTGATGACCATTCCGAGATGATGTGGGTTACCTTTCTAAAAGAGAAATCAAAAGCCCTTGAGAAGTTCAAAATCTTCAAAGCTATGGTAGAGAATCAAACCATATTAAAACTGAAATGTCTAAGGTCTGATAGAGGTGGTGAATTTACATCCGGTGAATTCATAGACTTTTGTGAGAAGCATGGTATAAAGAGACGGCTGTCTGCTCCTAGGACTCCACAATAGAATGGAGTAGTTGAGAGAAAGAATTGGACCATCCAAGAAGCATCCAAGACAATGATGATGGAAGCAAATGTTCCTTAGATGTTTTGGAGAGAAACTGTCAGTACTGCAGTCTATACTCTCAATCAAGTTTAAATCTAAAGCAATACCGATAAGACTCCTTATGAACTTTGGTTTGGTATAACTCCCACTGTGAGATATTTCAGAGTATTTGGTAGCAAGTGTTATATCAAAAGAGATGAAGATCTAGGAAAGTTTGATGCTAGAAGTGATGAAGGAATTTTCTTGGGTTACTCCACTCAAAGCAAAGCATACCGATGTTACAATAAGAGATTGAGAAAGATGATAGAAAGTACAAATGTGAAGGTTGATGAAGGAATTAAGAAGCCCTCAAGGTTTTATGAATATGATGAAGATGATCAGAATGATTCTCTGGTGCAAGGAGCTCAATCCTCCTCTGAAATTCAGATTCAAACTGATCCGGTAAATCAGGAAGAAGAGGTTTGTCTGAATGAGCCTGATCAAGAAACAGTGGTGCAAGAAACTCCCAAAGTTCCAAGGTATGTAACTCTAAACCATTATGAAGATTAGATCATAGGTGACAAAAGCAAAGGGGTACAAACAAGGAGGAGAAATGCTCAAGATTCAAATGAATATTGTCTAATTTCAAAGATTGAACCTAAGCCAATTAATGAAGCTTGCAATGATGAAAACTAGACCAAAGCAATGGAAGAAGAGTTGATGCAAATTGAGAAAAATCACACTTGGGATCTTGTTCCCAGACCTAGAAACAAGAATGTGATTGGAACCAAATGGGTCTTCCGGAACAAACTAAATGAAGTTGGTGAAGTAATCAGAAACAAAGCCAAATTGGTCTGCAAAGGCTACTCTCAAATAGAAGGAATTGATTTTGAAGAAACCTTTGCTCCGGTAGCAAGAATTTAAGTAGTTAGACTATTTCTTGCATTTGCTGCCTTCAAAGACTTCAAGGTATATCAGATGGATGTCAAGTCTTCCTTTCTAAATGGTGATTTGGAAGAAGAAGTATACATTGAACAATCAGATGGGTTTCAATTGTCTGATCATGATGATATGGTCTGCAAGTTGAAGAAAGCACTATATGGATTGAAGCAAGCCCCAAGAGCATGGTATGAAAGGTTGGATAAGCATCTTATGCAGATTGGTTTCAACAAAGGTACTGTTGATAGTAATCTTTATTTCCAAATAGATAATGAAAACATCTTGATTGTTGAAGTATTTGTTGATGATATCATCTTTGGAGGAAGAGATAGTTTGTGTAAAACCTTTGCAAATCAAATGAAAAGTGAGTTTAAAATGTCAATGCTTGGTGAAATAAATTTCTTCTTGGGTCTGCAAATTACTCAGACTAAGAAAGGCATCTTTATCTCTCAGACCAAATATGTGAAAGAATTATTGAGGAAATTCGGAATGGAAGATTCAAAGCCAATGAATACTTCTATGGCAACCAGATGTAAGTTGAGCAAAGATGATGACTCTCCTAAGATAGATCAAACCAAGTACAGATTAAAGATTGGAGGACTATTGTATCTCACTCAGACTAGACTAGACATAATGCAGGCTGTTGGTCTTGTGGAAAGATTTAAAGGTTGATCCTAGAGAATCTCATGTTATGGCAATCAAGAGGATTTTTAGATATCTAAAGGGGACAATTGAGTATGGTCTATGGTATCCTAGAGATCAAGATTTTTCTCTTCATGCATATACAGATGCAGATTGGGCAGGAGATGTGGATGACCGGAAGAGTACAAGTGGAGGAGCATTCTTTTTGGGAAAAAGGTTAGTTTCTTGGCTAAGAAAGAAACAAGAGGCAATATCTCTGTCTACAACTAAAGAAGAATACATTGCAGTAGCAGGTAGTTGCACTCAAATCTTATGGATGAAGCAGATGTTAAGAGACATTAAAGTAGAATTTGAGAAGCCTATCACAATTTTCTATGATAATTCAAGTGCAATAAATATTTCTAAGAATCCAGTGTTGCATTCTAAGACCAAGCACATATCTATCAAGTTTCACTTTCTGAGAGAGCAAGTGAACAAGGATGAAGTCAGATTGGAGTATGTACCATCCAAGGATCAAATTGCAGATATCTTTACTAAACCTCTTCCCAAGGACTCTTTTGAGTATCTCCAGGAGAAGTTAGGGGTCATGGCCCCTTCGGTGATGAATTAGGATGCACTGATGTGCATCAGTTCGGTGGATATCACAGTCATATCTTGTGATCCAGATTGATGATGGGGAGCTGCTACTAAGGGGGAGTAGCTGGTATGATTTTGATGTGTTAGAATAGCAAGTATGAGCCCTTTGCCATTGATGTCAAAGGGGGAGAGAAGACATGTGAAAAACAAGTGGTTGATGATCAAAGGGGGAGTAGTAAAGGAAGAGAAGACATGTGAAGAGTTGTTGCTGATAGGGGGAGTTGTGACAGAAAGGAGAAGTTCTTGTCTTGATGGTTTTTCACATCATATGTTGCCATCAAATGACAAAGGGGGAGATTGTTGCAAGTATGAGGTTAACCAGTGTTGTCATTGATGTCAACATACTCATATTGCATTGACAAGAAGGATTGGATGAGCTGTGTGCTGAGGTTATTGAGGAAATCAGTCTCAATCAGGAACAATGAAGAACAGTGATGAGAAGAAGGAAAAAGTACTCAATCGGTTGAGTATCAGAAGATGCGGATTAAAGGGTTTGTAGATATAAGTCTTGAGATGTTCCAGTAAAGATTTCAGAGGTCCGCATGAATATATGAAGAAGTTGTGATCGATCAAGTAGAATCGGTTCCGGGAGTTGATCCGGAGTGACAGAGTGCTACAAAAAGGTCCGGTGAGATCCGGAAGTGCATTGTCTTATCTTGCGGATTGGATGGAGTTTTTGGGATGTCCTTGTGATGTGTTATCTCAATTTGTTCATGGTTTGGAGGTCTAGAAGCACCTCTTGCAGTATGACAGTGGCGGTAGACTGTGTTCTTGAAGTTCCAGATGAGGAAGAGAATAGATTCCAGTGAGGAGAGGAAGTGTGGATGTACCTAGTCATTCAGGCAAGCTTGTGAAGGTTCTTGGATGATGTTGAGGTTGTGTTGTCGGTTCGCATTAGTGTTAGAGCCAAGAATTGGAGATATACTTCCGGATGAAGATGCTCTTGTTCAGGTTGGCCGACCGGATGGGTTATTTATCTTGCGAATGTTCTTGTGGATGATTGCTGACTTAGATGATTGTTCCTAAGTCGATGCCTTATATAAATAAAGGTTTGTGAGTTCATTCCATAGTGTGTTGTGGAGTGGATGTGTGTGGCATAGCGAGAGAGCAAAAGGTAGAGTAGGTGTGTCTCGGGCTTAAATGGAACTGATCCAGACATGGTGAAGATGTCATTCTCTAGTTCAAGTTTGTGATACTTATGATCTTGTAGACAGTGTGTCTCTTGTAGGCAGTGTGCCTCCTTGTGAGCAGTGTGCTCGGGCAGTGAGCCCTAATTGGCATGTGCCATTCATTTTTCTTATTCTTCTAATAGAGAATAATCCTTAGGTTAATCACCCCATGGTTTTTCCCTTAACCGAGTTTTCCACGTCAAAATTTTTGGTGTCTAATGTGTTGATGTTTATCTGCTCCAGTGTTTATGGTTTATGCTTTTATGAATAGTTGATTGATATGCTGTTAACTAACAAAGAAGAATCAAGTGTTTGATGTAGATGCAAGTTTTTATACAACTGATTCACCCCCCCCTCTTAGTTGTGTGCCCTAGATCTAACAATCTAAAGATAATGATGATGCCGATGACGTCTTTAGAGAATGCTCAATGATCTCCAAGCCAATGTTGTCATGTGACAAAGATGCGGGAACAAGGACCATAGATGTATGGTTAAGGATGAACTGATGTGAATCTAATACTTCTACAGAAGGTGTCAAACTAGATGATGATATAGTCTAATATGTAGACTCATAAGTATCTATAGAATCAATCACTATATAAGCTAAAATAGGGAAGGCATAAACAAATATATTTGAAGACAATGGTGATGCAACTTTTGAAATTAGGGCAAACAACTGAGAAGGGGGGTGAATCAGTTGTCACAAAACTTTTATCTCTTTCTGCATTTAATCTTCTTTATCACTTATTAGAATATTCATGATATAACCATGAAAGCATGAATCAACAACACATGAGCAGAAACATAATCAATAGACATAACTCTAGGATTTTTACATGGAAACTCAGTTAAGGGAACAATCATGGTGGGGGTTAACCCACATGATTTATTCTTTGTTAAAAGAATAGAAGATGGGAAGGCACTTGCCTTTGAGCGCACTGCCCAGAGGTCACTTCTCAAAGATGCTCATTACCTATAGAAACAATCACAAGTTTAACACAGAAAGATTAAACTAGAAAACAACATCTTCCTTATGCAAAGTTTAATTCCATTTAAGTGCACAATACTTTTTCTCTGCCCCCAAACACTTCTTCGCTATCTCCTCATCCTTGTCTGTTCTTCCTCTTCTTCTCTTCTTCTTCTCTACTCTGCCTTTCTTCTTTTCTTAGGATTTTATCATTTCCACACAAGGATGATTTTCCACAACTCAACCACATGTATTTATATGCTTCATCAACCTTGGAATACACATCAAGGTTGGCACTACAAACATCTAACTTAATGCGAATCACTATATTGTCAGCCAAACATAGGTAGGATCCAAATCTTCCTCAAACAACATGCCATACCTCATAGAACCTCTCTTAGATCATCCACAACATGCATAAAGCATCTGGTCCGCCAAGACTAGAAAGAACAGCAACACCCAAGGAGAAATCTTCATCCACGAGCTCAATCCTCAATGCGGACCACCAACACAATAGGCACCTGATTCAGAGACCACCACAAAAACAATGAAATAAACAGGAACAACCGTACCACCTCAGATCACCAGAAGCACTTGCACCTTCATCTGGGAACTCAAGAATACTAATTGTCATGACTATTATACTAGAAAGATTGCTTGTGGACTTCCAAACTCTAAACCACTTGATTTGAGGATACACATTGACATCCCAAACACACCTCTAGATCTGCAGATCATAATATTCGAATGCAAATCAATCCGGACCATATTTCTATCACTCTGTCACCTCTGAATAATTGCAAAACTTAGTTCTACTCAGATGGCCATAACTTCGCTAATTCTCCATGCAGACCTCTCAAATCTTGACTAGAGCAACTTTAGACAATCCTCTACAAACCCTTTAATCCACAAACTCTGATATTCATCTCACTGGGAATGTAGAGCAATCAACTTCACTTGAACTACACTGTATTCACTATCTCTTACAGAGAGATATGTAACTCACTTGTTTCTTCCGGAGAGGCTAATTTTCTCAATATCCTCAACATACAAGTCTTCTAGAATGGGATACAGTTGACACCAATGACAACAAGGATATGTTGACATCAATGACAACATAGATTAGGCACATATTTGCAACAATCTCCCCCTTTGTCATTGATGGCAACATATGATGTGAAAAACTATTTCAACCATCAAGACTAGAACTTCTTGCCCTTTCTCTTATCACACCTGCACCCATTTTCTTTACTGCTTCCAAGTTTTTCACATGACTTCTCTCCCCCTTTGACATTAATGGCAAAGTGCACATATTTGCAATCATCTCTTCCTCCTTTCTTTCTTAATCTAGAATCATACTGACTACTCCCCCTGAGTAGCATCCCCTAAACACCAATTGGGATCAGAAGATATGACTGTGAATTCCACCCGACTGATGCACCTTAGTTCTGAACAGGAGGGGTACTAACCCCTAGCATCACTCTAAGATACTCAAAAGTATCCTTAGGTAGAGGCTTAGTGAAGATATCCACAATTTGATCTTTGAAGAGACAAACTACAATCTGACTTCATTCTCATTTACCTTCTCTCTCAAAAAGTGAAACTTGATGGATATATGCTTTGTCTTTGAATGCAACACTGGATTCTTTGAAATCTTTATTGCACTTGAATTATCACAGAAGATTGTAATAGGTTCTTCAAACACAACTCTGATATCCTTCAACATTTGCTTCATTCACAAAACTTGAGTACAATTACTTGTTGCTGCTATGTACTCTGCCTCTGCAGTAGAGAGAGATATTGCCTCCTACTTTTTTCTCAACTAAGAAACCAATCTCTTACCCAAGAAAAATGTACCTCCACTAGTACTCTTCCTATCATCCACATCTCCTGCCCAATCAACATCTGTATATGCCTGAAGAGTGAAATCATCATCCTTAAGATACCATAAGCCATAATCAGATGTTCCCTTCAAATATCTAAAAATTATTTTGACGGGTACAACATGAGATTCTCTAGGATTAGCTTGAAATATAGCAACAAGGCCAACTACATTCATAATATTAGGTCTAGTATGAGTCGGATAAAGTAGTCCTCCAATCATTGATCTATACCTTTTCTGATCTGCCTTAGGGGAATCATCATCTTTACTCAACTTGCATCTAGTTACCATAGGTGTACTTATTGGTTTTGAAACCTCCATTCCAAACCTTTTCAACAACTCTTTCACATACTTAGACTGAGATATGAAGATGCATTTTTCTGACTGAATGATTTGCAGAACTAAGAAGAAATTCATTTCACCAAGCATTGACATCTTAAATTCACTTTGCATCTAATCAACAAATTTTTTACACATACTCTCATTTCCACCAAAGATGATGTCATCAACAAATACCTCAACAATCAAGATGTGTTCATGATCAATTTTGAAATAAAGATTACTACCAGCAGTGCCTTTGCTAAAGCCTAACTTTAGCAGATACTTATCTAGTCTTGCATACTAGGCTCTTGGGACTTGTTTAAGTCCATATAATGTTTTCTTGAATCTACAGACCTTATCTCCTTGATCAGACAACTGGAATCCTTCCAGTTGCTCAATGTATACTTCTTCTTCCTACTCTCTATTCAAGAATGCTGACTTGTCATCCATCTAGTAAACTTTGTGTTGGGATAAGGTGCCATTAACCTTGTAAATCACATTATTGTATTATTCCATTTATTATTTGTAATTACCCATAAGGGATGTACAAGTTTCACTGACAGTGGTAAAAATTATTTACTATCCACAGTAATTACGAAGTTACTGCATGGTAAATCCTGGAGTTATCGGCAGTAGTTACAGGATGTCATTTACTATGGTAAATGGTAATTGGTCAAAGTGGGGTTCACATGTGGAGGAATAATCTATTTTTAGTGTTATGACACATGTCATAGATGCTGTAAGGTGTAAGAGATTCTATGACAACTGTAAGTTGTTATAAGAATCTATGACACTAATAATAGCATATGACTCATCATAAGATGTTGTAAGTGGCTATTTTTGGCCCCAAGGTGTTCAAGCTTGCATGGGCACTTTTTCCCAAGTGTAGGATGCATGTATGACATTATTTATGACCCCGTAAGAGCCTATTCTTGGCCATGGATGCCTAAGGTTGTATTGTTGACTCTTGACAAGTGTTATGGGCTTGTAAGAAGTCATTTAATGTCTTGAGGTTGTGTAAATTCTATATAAACCATATCATAGTAGATGAGATGAATATAACAGTTTATAAGTACCCAGGTTCTGCCAGAGTGAAGGTTGGAGGACAGAGGAAGTGAATGTATTTGTAACCTCCTTTTGTGAAGATAATACAACTTGGCCTCTTTTCTTGGTGGAGTTTTTTTACCCTAAAGGGTTTTCTCCACATTAAACACTTGTGTTATGTGCTTCATTCTGCTTCTAGTATATTTCTATATTGTGGGTTTATGTTTTGTTATAATCTCCATTAATAACACACAGTTAAAGATTGCTAAAATTTATCTCAAATCAGATTTCCATTGAAGTAGTGTTGCTTTCATTTCTAACCTTTGGTATCAGAGCCTGGCCAGCTTTGACTCTTGGGTAGTAGTGTGGAAGCTGTAGTTGCAGTGAGTGATTTGGTTGTGTTTGTTTTGCAAATCTTGTGTTGTTATTATGGCTGCATCCACCGTTGGATCAACCTCTCGTTTGGACATTAAGAAGTTCAACGGAATGGGGTATGAATTGTGGAAGCTAAAAATGGAAGATTTATTGGAAGAAATAAAATAATGGTTGGCTATCCAAAAAGAGAAGAAACCTGATGATGTCTGTCAAGATGAGTGGGATAGACTAGATAAGAAGGCATGAGGAACCATCTGTTTGTGTCTTTCAAATCCTATGTTGTTGAATGTTGCAAAGGAAGAGACTGCATGCAAGTTGTGGAAACGGTTGGGTGAGATCTATCAAGCCAAGAGTATGGTAAATAAACTTTATTTAAAAAGAAAATTATTTTCCATGAAAATGAAAGAGGGTGAATCAATTGCAGAGCATTTAAATTCTTTTAATTTGTTAGTGAGTCAATTTGATTCAGTAGATGTTGAGGTTAGTGAGGAAGATGAATGTATCTTACTTCTATGTTCTTTACTTGAGTCTTGGGAGAATGTTATCCTTGCTATCACTACTAACCTTGTGGATCTGAAGTCGGATGCTCTTGTTTCAGTGCTACTGTCACAGGAATTGAGGAAGAAGAGTTTAGATAGTTTAGGGGATGCTCTTAGTGTTAGGGGAAGGTCTAAGGAAGGGGACCTAAAGGAGATCAGAAAGGGGCTAAGGACAAGTCAAAGGGCCTGTCTAAGACTCCTGGTAAAAAGAATAGAGTTAAGTGTTGGAACTACGGTAAAAGGGGACATGTGAAGGAGTGCAGAAACCCCAAGAAACAGTGGGAGAGTGCTTCAGATAAGTCCTCAAATGCAGGTAAAGAAGTTTTACTTTCTACATGTAATCTTGTTTCTAATGATCACTAATTGGTTGACTCAGGATGCTCATTTCATATGACCCCGCATAAGGAATGGTTCTCCTCATATGAAGAATATGATGGAGGTAATATCTATCTTGGTGACAACTCTACATATCTGGTTGTCGGGAAAGGAAAGGTATTGTTGTGTTTTAGTGATGGGAGGATTAAACCCCTCCCTGGTGTTTTGCATGTTCCTAGATTAGCTCAAAATCTAATTTCAGTTTCAAAGTTGAATGATTTGGGAATGCATGTGACATTTGACAAGCATGGTTGTAGATTGGTGAGAGGGAACTTGGTGGTAGCAAAAGGCAAGAGATTCAGGAACTTGTTTAAGCTTGAAGCCACTACATTTTGTAATGCCTCCTATGTATCTGAGGCCACTACTGAAAATACATGTATGTTGTGGCACCGTAGATTGGGCCACACAAGCAATAATGTATTGAAAACTATTAAGAATAAAAAATTGTTGGACAGTTTCTCTTATTCTGATGAGCACTTTGATTCTGTGAGCATTGTGTGTTTGGTAAACAAAATAGAAAATCATTTCCTTCAGGAAGCAATAGAGCAAAATAAAAATTAGAGATTATTCATACGGATGTGTTTGGACCTGTGGATAATGAATCTATTGGAAAATCTCATTATTTTGTTACCTTCATTGATGATGTATCCGGATTTACATGGATTTATTTTATGAAGCATAAATATGAAGTTTTCACTAAGTTTAAGGAATTCAAAGTCTTAGTAGAGAACCAATAAGGTTTAAAGATAAAAATATTAAGATCTGACAATGGAGGGGAGTATTTCTCTAAGGAATTTGATAAGTTTTGCAAGCATACAGGTATAATTAGACAAAAGATAACTCCGTATACACCACAACAGAATGGTGTTGCAGAAAGGATGAACTAAACAATTATGGAAAGGGCTAGAAGTATGCTTAGTGATGCATAGTTGGATAAATTATTTTGGGCAGAGGATGTGTGTACTGCTTACTACTTGATAAATAGATCTCCTTGTAAGGCTCTTTATTTGACACTTTATGAAGTGTGGATAGGTAAAAAACCTTCTGTTTCACATTTAAGGGTTTTTGGCTGTGAGACTTTTGTTCATGTGCCTAAGGAAAAGTGATTTAAGTTAGATCCAAAGGCTAAAAAGTGTACATTCATTAGATATGGTGATAATGTCAAAGGTTATAAGCTTTAGAATCCACTAACCTGTAGGATTATATTTTCTAGAGATGTTATTTTCAGGGAACTTAGAGCCATTTCTAAACCTGAGTAGCCAAAAGAAAAATATGAAAAGGTAAAGAAGGTGCACTTTGATTTAGAGCAACAAGATGCACCTCAAGAAGAACAAAATGATGGATTGGGGGGTGAAGAAGAAGAAGAAGATTCAAGTAGTTCTAATGAAGATGAATCTATTGTGACAGAAGAGTTGGTGCAAATGATCATGCAGAAGAACAAGTAGAGTCTCTTACTCCACCCTTGAAGATATCCACATGACAATAGAATCCAATTGACAGGTATAGCCCACCAGATTTTTGTTGTGTATATACTTTAGTGAGTACTAATGATGAACCTAGATCCTACAGGGAAGCTATTTCTACAGATGATAGTGAATTCTGGTAGTTAGCCATGCAGAGGAGATGATGGCTTTGGACTCTAATAACACCTGGGATCTTGTTTATTTTCCCAAAGGAAGAAAGGCCATAGGATGTAAGTGGGTCTTCAAGAAGAATTTTGGAGCAGACAGGTCATTGGAAAAGTACAAGGCTAAACTGGTAGCCAAGGGCTACTCCTAGAGAGAGGGAGTTGATTTTGGTGAGATATTCTCTCTTGTTGCTAAATTAACTTCTATTAGATTTCTCTTATCCATTGCTATAGCTTATGATTGGGAGATTGAGCAAATAGATTTTAAAACTGTGTTCTTGCATGGAGATCTTGAAGAAGAAATTTATATGCAACAACCTATAGGTTTTGAGGTAAAAGGAAAAGAACATTGGGTTTGCAGGTTAAAGAGCTCTCTCTATGGTTTGAAATAGTCCCCCAAAATGTGGTATCAAAAGTTTGATTCATTTGTTTTGAAATTGGGTTTTGTTAGAAGTGAGGAGGATCATTGTGTTTACATTCATTGTGTTGATGATTCTATACTGGTTATTGCTTTGTATGTTGATGACATATTTTTTTTCAGCAATACTAATGGTATGGTTAGTGAGCTTAAAGTCCAACTTTCAGGTGCATTTGAGATGAAGGTCTTGGTGCTATAAGGTATATTTTGGGAATGGAGATTAGGAGGGACAGAGTTAATAGAAAGCTTTGGTTGTCACAAAGTATGTGAATACTATTTTGCAGAGGTTTAGTTTGCAGGACTATAATCCAGTTAGAGTTCCTTTATCTATTGGTACTAAGCTTTCATTAGATATGTGTCCAAAGATTGAGGATGATCTTAAGGATATGTCTAATGTGCCATATGTTAGTGCTGTAGGGAGTGTTAGTGCCTGAATTGACTGGTAGTTTTTTGAACAATTTTCATTCAGGCACTCTCCCTAAGTATCCAAAAAAATGCTCCAAGTGTTGGACCTCCTCAGTAGTTTTCAGCTGCATCATCATATTTTCCGGAGGAGGAGGTCATCATCATCATGTTTGTTTCAATGAAGGTCAGCATCATCATGTTCTCCGTCGGCCGGTTTCTCATCGTCATCATCATATTTCGCTGTCGGGTGATGTTTGGGTTTTATCCTGATGATGCTGATGAGCTACAGTGCGCCCTGATCTGCTTGCGAGGGTGATTTTTCAAAGTATCCGGTGATCTCCTACTTATCACCTTGCGCAAACATGATGATGATGTTGCCCCGTTATTCTGAAGGGGTTATTCTCTAAGTTGTTCGACCTGACTTGTTTTTTCCTAAGGGTCGTCGTCATCATCATCATATTTCCTTTTATCACCATGTTGCTTGCGGGGGTCATCATATTTTCTGCCTTCATGATATTTCGCCGGGGTGATATTTCTATCATCGGGTGATCTTGGTTATGATCATCCTGATGATGTTGTTGAAGAGTTCTTAGTGCGACCCGATATTCACTAGGGTCATCATATTTTGAACGTCAGGATGATCTTAGTCAATATCATCCTGATGATGTTGTATCACCTTGATCTTTGTTTCTCATCCTGATGATACTGACGTCATCCTTGTATCAGGGTGATATCTTTCTTTCTGCCTATCTGCATCATGATATTTCTGAAGGAGGGGGTGATATTTTCATATCACTCGAGTGTGTTTGTTCTAGCATCATGATGATGCTGATATCAAGGAGATATCCGCCTGCCGGCTTTGTGCGCTATCTAGTGGGGGTGATTTGTTCGAGCATCATCATATTTATCTATCACCCTGATCTTACAGAGGAGCTACAGTGCAACCTGATATTTGCACATCAGGATGATATTTCCAAATATCCGGTTGTCTTCCGAATATCATGATGATGTTAACATGATGATGACGTCATCGAGGTCCGGGGGGGTCATATTTCTAACACTGATCATCTTGAGGAGATCTCCCGATATTTGCAAACATGATGATGACGTCATCCGGATATGAGGAGGTGCGCAGTAGGCAGATATGATGATGACGTCAGCAGGATATGATGATGACATCATCAGGATGTTCATCGGCCAGACTTTTGTTATAAGCTCAGCAGGAGGATGTTCCTCCGATGGATCCGATTGTGCGGGTGAAGGCGAATATCATGCAGTTTGTATTGCAAATATGATGATGACGTCAGGGTGATATTTCAGGCAACAGGATATCATGCTGCTGGAGGATGATGATGATGAAGTCTTATACTAGTGTCGTCAGGAGCAAAAGCACCGACATGATATATGCTCATGACCTAGTATATAAAGTGTTAATGAGGTTGCTGTGGGGTGCATGTGGGATATTGTTATCCTGCATTTTTGAAATATCATGATGATGAACCTCGGCGGGAAGTGGTTGCGATCGACTGTTTGATGTTCTTCCCGAGGCTGCGGGTTGGTGCGCCATCAATGGCGATTGTTGCAGAGGTATGGGCGATGGCGTGGGCTGATGTAGTACCTGATTGAAGATCTGAATCCCTAGGCGGCGGCGCAAGGCTCGAAAAATCTTCCTGTCTCCTTCCCTACCTGCTGCATTAATGTTTGGGCGCCATTTTTATCATACTGTATATCTGGCGGGAGTTTTGGTCAACCTGGTGGTTAATGCTGAATACATCCTCCTGCTATATAAGGCGGACGGTGTTATTCATTCAAGGTTGTTGAAAGTTGTAGATTTTTGGCTCTGTAATCCAAAACCAGCTGATCTGGTTGCTCTGTACAGCTTGATCTTGTGAGTTTATGTATCTCCTGTTGTAGGACTTGGCATGAATCCACTGGTTTCATGGTTGATCTTATATGAGTAATGCTATCTTAGCATGTGTTGTGTTAATTCTGTCTCCAGTATTGCATGTATTCTTCTTCTGGATCTGGATATTTGCTTATGTTTAGATTCTAGAGCATAGAATTCCTATGTTGAATGTCTGATCTTTTAACCTCTGCTCAAGGGGTAGATTAAACTGTTTTCAGGTTGAACATTGGGAAGAGTATACTGCAGTAGGGATGCCATAAGTAGAGATAACCTAACACTCTTCATTGGGAGATATCTGTAAGGCAGATATCATGTGTATCCCCCTGAAATCCAGTTTTAGCTATTTATGCTGATCATTCACAGGTGTATGTCTACCGACTCCAAGCCCTGGATAGGCACCAATCATGCTGTGTTCTTGTGTTATACACCATGTCCAGCTTTGCATCCAAATTCATACTAAAACATTTCATACCTCCACCTGTTAGTTGTAGGAGTAGGATTAGGAACCCCCTGCATGCTCTCATTCCCAACCAGACATCATGTCCAAGAATGTTGCCAACCTTGTGATCTATCATGCAGATCTTGGTCCATACATGAGAGTATTCTACCTGTTGTTGTCAAGTTAGATCTTTCTATCTTTGAGCTAGTCAAGGTTACATCTTGAGTTATAGGGATACCCCCCTTGGTGCGGCAGAACCAGAAGTGAAGGGGAGGAGCTCACGCAACCTCCTGTATTCAGTTGGCCTGAATCTGCCTGTGCATTAGAAGTGGCAAACCCTAATGCTGATTCAGAAGAAATGTCAACAAAATGGCGACTCTGCTGGGGAATGAACAGCAAAAGTATTATCTAATCATCTCCAGTAATATATCTTGTGACCCATCCGAGTCACCAACAAAATGGCGACTCTGCTGGGGAATGGACTAAAAAATGATATACCTGTGGCTCATCCGAGTCGCTAACAAAATGATGCTCTGCTAGTGGAATGAACCTAGAAAAGTAGCTTTCAGCTATTGAAAATTTTGTCCTCTCTGGAGAGGTGGCGACTCTGCAAAAAAGATCTAAATGCACATGAAAGATAAATGTATGTTATTGGTTGAAAGATGTATATATTTCTGCATCTGTATGAGAAAAGGTACCTCCTTCCTTCCCCTTTATTTGTTGTTTTACTGCATAGGTTAGATGCCAGGGGAAGCCTTAGGTCTTAGACAGACAAAGGATGTCTAAGAGTAAGATTTTTATGAATCCAAATATGAGTTATCCCACACTCAGTGGTGAAATGTTGGATAAAGGAAAATAGATAAGAAATAGGTTGATATTCTTAGAGGCTGAGCAGGCCCAGTTAAGAAGCAGTAACCCTGTTGTGTCTGCCTGTCAGAAAGCTAAACCTCCTGTCAGCCCATTTGATCCTTTGTATGACCAACTGGATTTGTCATGGGTGGATTATAAAGTAGAAACTATGCCTGCTAGGATATACTGTCAGATGCCTAGATTTAGTGGTCACAATGTATGTGATGGGAATGCACATATCCAAAATTTTCAAAGTTTTATGGGAAAATATTCATTCAGAGATGAGGATATGTGGATGAGGTTTCTTGTTAGGTCCTTTGATGCAAAAGCAAAAGACTGGTATTTGAGCTTTCCAAAGAAATTTTTTGCCTGTTGGGATGAGCTTGCTGACTGTTTCAAGGAAGAATTTGCAAAAGAACCGGCTGATCTTGTTGCAGAATTGATGAGAATCAGAAAACAAGATGAAGAGCCATGTGTTGATTTCAGTCATAGGTTTGCAGTAGCCCTTTCACATGTCCCTGAAAGTTTCAGACCTGATATTTCAGCCTGTGTTGGCATATTCTTTGAAGCTTTTGAGGAGGGCTCTAGTGCATTACTGAGGGATTTCAAGGTGACAAGTATGCAGATGGCATACAAATTTTTAGAAAATGTAGAAGAAATGAGAAATGTGCACCTGCTGAAACCCCTGTCCCCAGGCCTTGGTGTGAATAATGGTTATGAAGCTGCAAATGACCAAATGATTATGGCATCATGTGCAGATGAAAATGAAAATAAAAGCATAGAGGTTGAGATTGCTGTATTTGAACACAATGCTAACAATACTGCTCAACTGGATTGTTCACCAGTTGAGGATGCCAGTGAAAGGACTAGTGAGGATTCCCATTGCAATGATGAGGCAGCTGACCATGAAAACAATAACGAGGTTGTGGACAGTAATGAGCAATTTTTAGAATGGACCTGTGGAGACAATTGTGAGTATTGTACTCAAGACAGAGAAGATATAAGCAAGCAGAGAAGCAGTCCTATGTGTGACCCATTGCCTACCTTTCAAACACATGGAGATCATGAAGAGCAGTCAGAAATTGAAATAAGTGCTAGTTCAGAGCATGATTGTTTTTCATTTGATGGCTGTTTTGCTTATGACACACAGGCTGGTACTCCTCCACAGAGTGAATCCATTGGTGATGAAGAGATGTGCTCTGCTACCCATGAACAAATGGCATACTATGATGAAACTAATGCACCTGGGTCACCCATTTATGACACATATGGTGAAGAGGATCTGTCTGAGTATGGTGAGGATCTAGACATTATTTTTGGCTTGGATTCTGTTTCTCATCCTGATGAAAGAGGAAACAACATACATCAGGTAAGTGACTATGAAGATGTGCCTGATTTGAAAGAGATACCAGAGCCTGATCTTTTCCAGCCTGGTGTACCTGATTGTTGTGTACATGATGTACACAATTGTGATTTTGAAAGCTTTTCTTTTGATGAGCCAGCATATAATACAATGAGCCTTGATCTTCCTAGTTTTGTGGTGGACTCTGAGTGTTTCCTATTTGCAGTCCAGCTAGGAGATCATGTTGCAATGCATGATGATGATATAGGTGATAAGTGCTATATGCCATATGAATATGCATTGTTTGATATATTCTGCACCCACATGTCACATGATGCTGAGGGTTATCTGCACAAGGGTGATAATGACAAGCCAAATCAGAGGGTTGAATATGCAGATGACAAGATTTGTTTGTGGGTGGATCTTTATAGTATCTCCAAGCTTGACCCAGTGCATGCAGATGAAAACAAGATATTTGACAAAGGGAGATACATGTTTTTCTTTTCTTGGTGGCCTTAGGCCATCAACTGTGTTTGGTGATGCAGGTATTTGACTCTGTGCCCAATGGATAAGGGACTGGTCTGCATCCCAGAGATCTGGGGTTCTCGCTGCAGGTTTTCACCTGCACGTCCCCAGACAGAGCCACTGTTAGTGCCTGAATTGACTGGTAGTTTTTTGAACAATTTTCATTCAGGCACTCTCCCTAAGTATCCAAAAAAATGCTCCAAGTGTTGGACCTCCTCAGTAGTTTTCAGCTGCATCATCATATTTTCCGGAGGAGGAGGTCATCATCATCATGTTTGTTTCAATGAAGGTCAGCATCATCATGTTCTCCGTCGGCCGGTTTCTCATCGTCATCATCATATTTCGCTGTCGGGTGATGTTTGGGTTTTATCCTGATGATGCTGATGAGCTACAGTGCGCCCTGATCTGCTTGCGAGGGTGATTTTTCAAAGTATCCGGTGATCTCCTACTTATCACCTTGCGCAAACATGATGATGATGTTGCCCCGTTATTCTGAAGGGGTTATTCTCTAAGTTGTTCGACCTGACTTGTTTTTTCCTAAGGGTCGTCGTCATCATCATCATATTTCCTTTTATCACCGTGTTGCTTGCGGGGGTCATCATATTTTCTGCCTTCATGATATTTCACCGGGGTGATATTTCTATCATCGGGTGATCTTGGTTATGATCATCCTGATGATGTTGTTGAAGAGTTCTTAGTGCGACCCGATATTCACTAGGGTCATCATATTTTGAACGTCAGGATGATCTTAGTCAATATCATCCTGATGATGTTGTATCACCTTGATCTTTGTTTCTCATCCTGATGATGCTGACGTCATCCTTGTATCAGGGTGATATCTTTCTTTCTGCCTATCTGCATCATGATATTTCCGAAGGAGGGGGTGATATTTTCATATCACTCGAGTGTGTTTGTTCCAGCATCATGATGATGCTGATATCAAGGAGATATCTGCCTGCCGGCTTCGTGCGCTATCTAGTGGGGGTGATTTGTTCGAGCATCATCATATTTATCTATCACCCTGATCTTACAGAGGAGCTACAGTGCAACCTGATATTTGCACATCAGGATGATATTTCCAAATATCCGGTTGTCTTCCGAATATCATGATGATGTTAACATGATGATGACGTCATCGAGGTCCGGGGGGGTCATATTTCTAACACTGATCATCTTGAGGAGATCTCCCGATATTTGCAAACATGATGATGACGTCATCCGGATATGAGGAGGTGTGCAGTAGGCAGATATGATGATGACGTCAGTAGGATATGATGATGGCGTCATCAGGATGTTCATCGGCCAGACTTTTGTTATAAGCTCAGCAGGAGGATGTTCCTCCGATGGATCCGGTTGTGCGGGTGAAGGCGAATATCATGCAGTTTGTATTGCAAATATGATGATGACGTCAGGGTGATATTTCGGGCAACAGGATATCATGCTGCTGGAGGATGATGATGATGAAGTCTTATACTAGTGTCGTCAGGAGCAAAAGCACCGACATGATATATGCTCATGACCTAGTATATAAAGTGTTAATGAGGTTGCTGCGGGGTGCATGTGGGATATTGTTATCCTGCATTTTCGAAATATCATGATGATGAACCTCGGCGGGAAGTGGTTGCGATCGACTGTTTGATGTTCTTCCCGAGGCTGCGGGTTGGTGCGCCATCAATGGCGATTGTTGCAGAGGTATGGACGATGGCGTGGGCTGATGTAGTACCTGATTGAAGATCTGAATCCCTAGGCGGCGGCGCAAGGCTCGAAAAATCTTCCTGTTTCCTTCCCTACCTGCTGCATTAATGTTTGGGCGCCATTTTTATCATACTGTATATCTGGCGGGAGTTTTGGTCAACCTGGTGGTTAATGCTGAATACATCCTCCTGCTATATAAGGCGGATGGTGTTATTCATTCAAGGTTGTTGAAAGTTGTAGATTTTTGGCTCTGTAATCCAAAACCAGCTGATCTGGTTGCTCTGTACAGCTTGATCTTGTGAGTTTATGTATCTCCTGTTGTAGGACTTGGCATGAATCCACTGGTTTCATGGTTGATCTTATATGAGTAATGCTATCTTAGCATGTGTTGTGTTAATTCTGTCTCCAGTATTGCATGTATTCTTCTTCTGGATCTGGATATTTGCTTATGTTTAGATTCTAGAGCATAGAATTCCTATGTTGAATGTCTGATCTTTTAACCTCTGCTCAAGGGGCAGATTAAACTGTTTTCAGGTTGAACATTGGGAAGAGTATACTGCAGTAGGGATGCCATAAGTAGAGATAACCTAACACTCTTCATTGGGAGATATCTGTAAGGCAGATATCATGTGTATCCCCCTGAAATCCAGTTTTAGCTATTTATGCTGATCATTCACAGGTGTATGTCTACCGACTCCAAGCCCTGGATAGGCACCAATCATGCTGTGTTCTTGTGTTATACACCATGTCCATCTTTGCATCCAAATTCATACTAAAATATTTCATACCTCCACCTGTTAGTTGTAGGAGTAGGATTAGGAACCCCCTGCATGCTCTCATTCCGAACCAGACATCATGTCCAAGAATGTTGCCAGCCTTGTGATCTATCATGCAGATCTTGGTCCATACATGAGAGTATTCTGCCTGTTGTTGTCAAGTTAGATCTTTCTATCTTTGAGCTAGTCAAGGTTACATCTTGAGTTATAGGGATACCCCCCTTGGTGCGGCAGAACCAGAAGTGAAGGGGAGGAGCTCACGCAACCTCCTGTATTCAGTTGGCCTGAATCTGCCTGTGCATTAGAAGTGGCAAACCCTAATGCTGATTCAGAAGAAATGTCAACAGGGAGTTTGATGTATGCAATGGTTTGCACTAGACCAGATATTGCCCAAGCAATGGGAGTTTTGAGCAGATTTATATCTAACCTTGGTAGACAGCATTGGAACTATACAAAGAGGGTGTTTAAATATCTTGCAGGTACTCCTAATCATTGTTTGGTTTATTCTGGTACTGATAGTGCTGATAAATCTTTAGACATACAGGGTTTTGTTGATGCAGATTAGGTAGGTGACTTGGATAGTCAAAGGTCCACTAGTGGCTGTGTTTACTCTGTTTGGAGGTACAGTGAGTTGGATGAGTAAGAGGCAGCCCACAGTTGCTTTGTCCACCATAGAAGAATAGTATATGGCTGCAACTCATGTCTCTAAGGAGGTAGTTTGGTTGAGGAGACTATGTACAGGTATTAGTTTTGATTGCAGGAATATTTAGATTGGTTGTGATAGCCAGAGTGCTATTTGTTTGGCCAAGAATCCCATGTATCATGCTCGGACTAAGCATGTTGATGTTCAGTATCACTTTGTTTGAAAGTTCGTTGCAAATGAAGAAATTAAGATGAAGAAGATAGACACTGAGGAGAATGTTGCAGATTCTTTGACCAAGCCTTTGAGCACAGAGAAGTTCGTACGGTGCAGAGAGGCCATGGGCTTTATTTCTAGTGCCTGATTATTTTCCATTTGATTTTCTATGGGTTAATTTACAATGTATAATGTCAAGTGGGAGAATTTTGGGATAAGGTACCATTAACCTTGTAAATCACATTATTGTATTATTCCATTTATTATTTGTAATTACCCATAAGGGATGTACAAGTTTCACCAGTAGTGGTAAAAATTATTTACTATCCACGGTAATTACGGAGTTACTGCACGGTAAGTCCCGTAGTTACCGGCGGTAGTTATGGGATGTCATTTGCTATGGTAAATGGTAATTGGTCAAAGTGGGGTGCACATGTGGAGGAATAATCTATTTTTAGTGTTATGAGGCATGTCATAGATGCTATAAGAAGGTGTAAGAGATTCTATGACAACTGTAAGTTGTCATAAGAATCTATGACACTAATAATAGCATATGACACATCATAAGATGTTGTAAGTGGCTATTTTTTGGGCCCAAGGCATTCAAGCTTGCATGGGTACTTTTTCCTAAGTGTAGGATGCATGTACAACAACATTTATGACCCCATAAGAGCCTATTCTTGCCCATGGATGCCCAAGGTTGTATTGTTGACTCTTGACAAGTGTTATGGGCTTGTAAGAAGTCATTTAATGTCTTGAGGTTGTGTAAATTCTATACAAACCATAGCATAGTAGATGAGATGAATATAACAGTTTACATGTACCTAGGTTCTGTTGGAGTGAAGGTTGGAGGACAGAGGAAGTGAATGTATTTGTAATCTCCTTTTGTGAAGATAATACAACTTGGCCTCTTTTCTTGGTGGAGTTTTTTACTTGAAAGGGTTTTCTCCACATTAAACACTTGTGTTATGTGCTTCATTATGCTTCTGGTATATTTCTGTATTGTGGGTTTATGTTTTGTTATAATCTCCATTAATAACACATAATTAAAGATTGCTAAATTTATCTCAAATTAGATTTCCATTGAAGTAGTGTTGCTTTCATTTTTAACACTTTAAAATCTTTGTAAGTAGCAAAGGCAAGAAATAATCTGATTGCTTCAATTCTTGCCACCAGAGTAAAAGTTTCTTCAAAATCAATTCCCTCTACCTGAGAATATCCTTTGCACACCAATCTTGCTTTATTTCTCACAACTTCACCATCTTCATTCAATTTATTCCAGAAGACCCATTTAGTTCCAATTACATTTTTGTCTTTAGGTCTAGGAACAAGATCCCAAGTATGATTCTTTCCAATTTGCATTAATTCTTCTTCCATTTCTTTTACCCAACTTTCATCATTACAAGCTTCATTCATTAATTTTGGCTCAATCTTTGAAATTAGACAATACTCCTCTTGTTCTTCAGTAATTCTTCTTCTACTTTGAACACCTTTATTTTTATCTCTTATGGTTTGATTTTTAGAATGATTCAATCTTATATACCTAGGAGTTTTTGGCTTTCCTTCAACTTCTAATTCTTGAACTTGTCCTCAACATCTACATTAACTTCTTGAGTCATTAGATTCTCTGGAGTAAACTGAACTTGCTTTCCTTCATTTGGGCTTTCATTTTGATCATCTAATTCATATCCACAAAACCTTGAAGGTCTCTCCTTGCTTTCATCAACCTTGACATTAGCATTTTCAACCATCTTTTTCAATCTTTTGTTAAAGCATAGGTATGCCTTGCTTTGATTAGAGTAACCTAGAAATATTCCTTCATCACATCTTGCATCAAACTTGCCTAGATCTTTATCTCTTTTGATATAACATTTACTACCAAAAAATTTAAAATATTTCATAGAAGGAGAATTACCAAACCACAGTTCATAAGGAGTTTTACTAGTATTACCTTTGATCTGCACCCGATTAAGAGTGTAGACAATAGTACTTACAGCCTCTCTCCAATAGACATGTGGAACATTTGCTTCCATCATCATGGTTCTAGCAGCCTTTTGAATAGTCTGGTTCTACCTTTCCACAACTCCATTCTACTAAGGAGTCCTAGGAGTAGACAACTGTCTTCTTATTCCATGCTTTTCACAAAATGCATTAAACTCATTGGAGGTAAACTCTCCACCTTTGTTAGATCTCAGACACTTTATCTTCACACCAATCTTATTCTCCACCCTAGCCTTAAACACTTTGAATTTGTCAAGAGCCTTTGATTTCTCTCTTAAGAAAGTGACCCACATCATCTAAGAGTGATCATCAATCAGAAACATAAAGTATTTGTCTCCTTGCAAACTCCTAAACCTGGCAGGACCACACAAATCAGTCTGCACAAATTCCAACAATCCACTTGAAGATTGTTCTTGACTCTTAAATATAGTTCTACTCTATTTGCCCAATTGACATTCCTTACACATGCTATTGGTAGGTTTCACAAGCTTTGGAAGATGTCTTACAGCCTGAGTAGCACTTATCTTGACAATGTTGTCAAAGATTACATGACACATTCTCCTATGTCATAGCCAACTCTAATCAATCTGAGCAATCAAACAACTTTTACCAGTACCACTTAAATGAAAGATGTTACCTCTAGTTTGTGTACTAGATGCAATCTCAGCTCTAGAACTTTCCAAAATTCTGCATTTTCCATCCTTGAATCGGAGATCATATCCCTTGTCAACCAACTGTCCAACACTGAGAAGATTATGCTTCAACCCTTCTACATACAAAACATCATTAGTGTTATTCTTACCATCAAGAGAGATGGATCCTTTGCCATAGATTATACTAGCTGAATTGTCTCCAAACTTCACAATTCCACCTTCATACCTTTCCATACTTACAAACTTACTCTTATCACCTGTCATATGATGAGAGAATCCACTGTTAATCACCCATTCATCATTTTCTTCAACCTAAGCAGCCAAGGTTCTTTTCACATTCACACAGCTAGTAGATTTAGTAGTTATCAGATCTTCTTCCTTGATAGAAATGAATACCATTCATTTCTAGAGGTACTTCCCTTATCATATTCATCATCAGTGACTCCTTCTTCGGTAGCTTCTTGGACATACTAGCATTTCTTATGAACCCTAGGTCTATTAGAGTTTGGCTTTGAAACCCTCTCTGGACATCTTGAAAATGACCAATCTTATTGCAAGCAAAACATTTGAAAGGCAACTTTCTTTCATACTTACTGGATCCTCTTGGCAGTCTTTTGGCAAAAAAGAGCTTCAAGTTCTTCAAGCTCTGATTCATCTTCTTCAAGATCCTTCCTTGCCTTCTTAAATATGGTTAATCTTCTAGAAGAGCTTTCACCTGGATCAAACCTTTGCTTTCCAAAAACACTGGCCTTAAATGTAGATTTAGATTTAGGAAGCAAATCACCAAACTCACTCATTTCAAATGCTAAGAGCTTGCCAACCAACTGATCTCTTGTAATAGTTGTCATAGTCCTAATATCCTCAAGAGTAGCAACTCTATTCTTGTATGAAGCAGGTAAGGATCTAAGCACTTTTCCAACAATCTCTGATTCTTCTAGAGTTTCACCAAGACATCTGATACTGCACACAAGTTCATTCACCTTTTTGCATTCAGGAAGTGATGTTTTCATCTTGACTCATCATCAAATTTTCATATCTACCCTTCAGCCTCTGCAACTTAGCACATTTGACATATTCATCACCTTCATATAGAGTTTCCAACTTCTTCTAGATTTCATGAGCAGTGTTCAATTCCATGACATTTATCATTTCTGTAGCAATCAAGGAACTCAATAAGGCTTCTTTACCTCGAATGTTGTTTTCAGCATATCTTTGAGTTCATCTGGAGTTGAAGGACCTTTCTCAAGAGGCTTATACTCATCCTTTTTATCAACTAATAAGCATCACCCATGCATTGCAAATGGCACTCCATACGACTCTACCAAAGAGAGTAATTTGTTCCATCAAATCTCGAACTATCCTTCTTGTAAGTCGACATCCTAGATCTCCTCAAGTGGTCAAGGTTCTTTTAGAGGAACCGGCTCTGATACCAATTATTGAAATTAGGGTAGACAACTGAGAGGGGGGGTGAATTAGTTGTCACAAAACTTTTATCTCTTGCTGTATTTAATCTTCTTTATCACTTATTCATAGATTAATGATATAACCATGAAAGCATGAATCAACAACACATGAGCAGAAACAAAATCAACATACATAACTCCAAGATTTTTATGTGGAAACTTGGTTAAGGGAAAAACCACAGTGGGGGTTAACCCACAAGATTTATTCTCTATTAAAAGAATATAAAATGGGAAGACACTTGCCTTCAGGTGCACTGCCCAGAGCTCACTACTCAGAGGCTCACTACCTATAGAAACATTCACAAGTTTAACACAAAAATATTGAATTGGAAAACAACATCTTCCTTATTCAAAGTTTAGTTCCATTGAAGTGCACAATACTTCTACTTTGCCCCCAAACACTTCTTCACTATCTCCTCATCCTTTTCTGTTCTTCCTCTTCTGCTCTTCTTTTTCTTTGCTCTGCCTTTCTTCCTTTCTTAGGATTTTATCATTTTTGAACAAGGATGATTTTCCACAACTCAACCACATGTATTTATATGCTTCATCAACCTTGGAATAAACATCAAGATGGACACTACAAACATATGAATTAATACAAATCACTATACTATCAGCCAAACATAGCTGGGAACCAAATCTTCTTTGAACAACACACCATGCCTCATAGAACCTCTCTTAGATCATCCACAACATGCACAAAGCATCCAGTCGACCAAGACTGGAAAGAACAACAACACCCAAGGAGAAATCTTCATCCATGAGCTCAATCGTGAATGTGGACCACCAACACAATAGGTACCTAATTCAGAGACCACCACAAGCACAATGAAATCAATAGGAACAATCGCACCACCTCAGATCACTAGAAGCACTTGCACCTTCATCTGGGAACTCAAGAACACCAACTATCATACTAGAAATATTGCTTGCGGACCTCCAAACCATGAACCACTTGAGTTGAGGATACACATTGACATCCCAAATACATCTCTAGATCTGTAGATCATAATATTCTAATGGGGATCAATCCAGACTAGATTTATGTCACTCTATCACCTCTGAATAACTGCAAAACTTGGTTCTACTTAGATGGCCATGACTTCACCAATTCTCCATGTGGACCTCTCAAATCTTGACTAGAGCAACTTCAGACAATCCTTTATAAACCCTTTAATCTACAAACTCTAATCTTCATCTCAATGGGAATGTGGAGCAATCAACTTCACTTGAACTGCACTATCTTCACTATCTCTTATAGGGAGATATGTAACTCACTTGTTTCTTTTGAAGATGCTAGTTTTCTCAATATCCTCAACATACAAGTCTTCTAGAATGGGATACAGTTGACACCAATGACAACAAGGATATGTTGACATCAATAACAACATCGATTAGGCACATATTTGTAATAGGAACTTCATCAAAGCTAACATTAAATAGAAGACAAATGTCCTCAATGGTGTTATCTAAATCTAAAATGTGGGATTCTACAAAAAAATGATATGATGTCTAATAGATATGAATCCCAATGTGGTGGTGAGAGGAACCTTTGGCAACAATATAATGAAAAATGCACGAAATAATAGAAATAGCAAAACATAGAAGAAATTTCTTGATCGCATGCCACTTCAAGGGAGCAACCTCCTTTGAGCAAGCTCAATACAATAAACTCATGGATGCCTTCATTGGCCTCAACACGTACTTATATACTAAGTCTAATCTAAACAACTATTACTTTCCATGAATGTGGGATAATACAATATACTCACGGGATGACTTACAAAGCATATGCATCCAAATGTAATATACTAACAAAGTAAAGAGAAAGGTTAAACATGGGTTCCTAACATCCCCTCCCTCTTAGAAAAGCTTTGTCCTCAAAGCGTAAGATGTGGAAATTATTGTTGAATTTGAAGGAGTGGTTACCTTGTAGAAATCTCTAGGTACATTCCATGCCACTGAATTAATACCTCTGTGATGCATCAGAAGTGAAGAGGATGAGTGCACCTATCGAGGATTACCTCTAGCTCCAAAAGGATGGATCCTTCATTATCCAGTTGTGGTAAAACAGTTTGTGCTCTGTTGTTGACACCAAGAAATTTCTTTAGACAAGAGACATGAAATATTGGATGAACGCGGGAAGAAGGAGCCACCTTATGATCCCCAATCAGATCCTGGGTGCAGAGAATTGTGTCGACTGCCTAAACTTGTGAACTTCTGGGGGAGTATGGAAGGAGCGTTGGCGATGCCTGACCATAGACTGCCTCATATGTAGTCATGTTAGATGCAGTGTGGTAGGAGGTATTGTACCACCATTCAGTGAGAGGGAGCCACTTTGCCCACTGATGCTATTGTTCTGAGGTATCACATGCAGCCACAATCTATTAAATTGCCCTATTCATTCCCTTCCAAAAGAAGTGACACCATGCCCACTCATAAGTTTTGAGGAACCAAGAGTGCCCTATCGATGGAGAAACATAGAGTGCATAGAAGATAGCATGTGGGATAGATTCCAACCAATTTGGAACAGACATAGAAATAGCTGAAAGAGAAGCTTGGTCATCACATGTGCCAGAAAGAGAATCTGCCACAATATTGTCCTTACCCTTCTTGTAAGTGATCTCATAGTCATAACCCATGAGTTTGCTGATCCATTTCTATTGTACTGGGGAGGAGACCCATTGTTCCAAGAAATATTTCAGGCTCTGGTGAGCTGCCCCAATGCAAAACTGATTCCCTAATAGGTATGGCTGCCACTTCTATACTGCATGCAAAATAGCCATCATTCGTTGTAGAGCTGAAGGAGTAGTGGAGACCACGGATGGTTGCATCTAAATGGAGTGAAGCTAAGTGATGACACCATGTGAATTCTTCTTAAGAGCTTTTCTAGACAATGTGAACTTATGATGTTGAGAGACCCTAGTTATAAGCCCGTCAATGTGTATTTGTGCCCATTGTTTGAAAATTGCATCCAAAGTTTAGCAAAATCCCATAAGATGGGTCCAAGTGTGCGTAACCATTGGGCACTCAAAACCACATCACATCCACCTAAGGGCAAGGCAAACATGTTGAAGCATAGGTTATAATCTCCAATAGAGATAGGCACATTACGACACTTCCCTTTGCAAGGTAATGTGCCCCCATTGAAAATCATGACTTCAAAGTTTGAGCAAGGATGAACAAAACAATCAGCCTATTTAGCTATTCGAGGGTCAATGAAGTTTTGAGTACTACTAGAATCAATGAGTATTGTAAGAGGGAGCTTCTTGAAGTAACCCTTGACCCGCATGGAGAGAGATCTCTGGGTGGTCTTCCTGAGAAGTAGGGTCAATAGGCAATTGCTGAGTTTCAACCTGATCAGCTACTATATTCTGAGCATTTGCATAAACTTCAGTTTCAGGCAGAGAATCCACATCCAAGAGATAGAGTTTTTGTTTAACACATCTATGTCCCCAAGTGAATTTGTCATTATAATTATAACAAAGCCCTTTTTCTCTACGTTCCCGCATCTCTGCTTCAGTCAAATGATTGATAGGGGTTGTTCCAGGAGCTGGCATTATTTGAGGTCTTTGGGGATCCATATTTCTGAATGGAACACAATTGGATTTGGAGTGTTCTTGAGCTGTGATCTTATCCTCCACCAACTTAGCCAACCCTAAAGCTTCCATCAATGTGCTTGGACATAACATTTTAACCTTGGAGCGAATTACATCCTTCAAACCACTAACAAAACAACTCCTGAAGAATACATCAGACAATCCCTCTGTGTGATTGGCTAGTTTTTCAAATTCTATCTGATATTCTCTCATAGTGCTTGTTTGGCATAGTTTTGTGAGTGCTCCTATGAAGTCATCAAAAACACTAGGGCCAAATCTTTACAAAATGAGTTTGCAAAAATATGTCCATTTTGGCTCTTCATGAGCTTTGATGTACCAACGGAACCATTGAAGGGCTTCATGTTCCAAATGAAAGGAGGAAAGTGGGACTTTATTGACATCAAAAGTATTATGCAGATTGAAATATTGTTCTACTCGGTATATCCATCTAGTTCGATCATCACCATTGAAGCGAGGAAAATCAAGCTTCCGTCCACGAAAATTGCCAGAAGAAGAAAATCGTATATTTGTAGAAGACTCTGGTTGCTGTCTATTGTTCATGGCTGAATGCTGAAGATTGAGCCCGAGAAATTTTTCATCAAAATCTTGGAGTTTGGTCTTGATTGCTACAAGTTCCTCCTCCATGTTTTCTGCTCCTGTGCAGGTGACAACCATAACCAGGATTTTTTTTTTGTTTTTGTTCTTTTTTTCTTTGGAATGGGTAGAAAAATAAAAACAAAGACTTTTTAAGTAAAGGAAAATTTGGATTTGGGAAAAAATCTGATGGGTATTAGGGTTTGACTAGGTTTTGGACACTTTTTGAGGGATAGGGAAGCAGAAAATGGGGATTTCAGAAGTAGGGTGAAAGAATGAGAAAATTTGTCGAAGAGGGACAAAGGAGTAGAAATAGGAAATGAACACTGTGGCAAAATTTGAAGGTGATTGGGTGTGAATTGAAGAAATTATGGTAAACCCTAAAAATAGACAAAGGTGGGATTTCTGGCTTCGATAAGTGGAATTTGGGATATGGTCCTCAAGGAAGCAAATATGCAGAATGGAATTTTAGGGGTTTCAATAAATTTTTAGAGGAAACGAAGCTAAAGAAAGGAAGATATGGTGAAAAAATAGATTTTTTTTCTAGAAATGATCTGCAACAGGATCTGCAAATAGATCTGGACAGATTCAATCAGCGATTTGTCAGCTGGTAATAGATATGGACCCCAGGTATGTTTGGCTTCCTAAAGGTTTAGGGGATTCACTTAGATACCAATGCTATCTAACGACTTGCATTTGGGGCAGTACCCCTCACTCCATGGCTCAGGTAAAACTGATAACCACGTTGCAACAAATGATAACTCTTGGTTTACCTCATGGATGGGAACTAGTCAATCAGGTAGGGGCCGTTGCCCTTTCTATTGGCAGGTCTTCTCAATGGGCCAGCTACTTCAGGGTTCATGTGCTACTCCTCACAATGAGTTTTAGGGCTATGCCCAGGCACTCCCCATAGTTAAGCGGATAGGGATTATTCCCTAATCTGAACCTGCAATTAAAATGAACAATATAGATGCAAAGAAAAAAGAACTACTGCAATAATCACAATGCTTGGAGGCCACTACAAAAAAAAATTCAACAAAAATTCCACCTAGTGAGCCCAACAAAGTGCTCTGATACCAGATGAGAGGAACCTCCTACAACAATATAATAAAAAATGCACGAAATAATAGAAATAGAAGAACATAGAAGGAATTTATTGATCACAGGCTAATTCGAGGGGGCAACCTCCTTTGAGCAAGCTCAATACAATAAACTCGTGGATGCCTTCATTGGCCTCAGCAAATACTTATATACTAAGTCTAATCTAAACAACTATTACTTTCCATGAATGTGGGATAATGCAATATACTCACAGGATGACTTACAAAGCATATGCATCGAAATGTAATATACTAACAAAGTAAAGAGAAGGGTTAAACACAGGTTCCATACAGGTGGATTCAGAATGATGATGACAATGTTCTGATGCAAGGAATCACTAAAATTCATCCTGAATGAAACATCAGGTGGTGATTTTGCAGTCTTACAGAACATTGAAAAAGAAACATGAGAGAAATGAGGGCAGAGTGCATCCCCATGTTGAGTGCTCCCACAATAAGTACACTTGACTTTGCAACATGTAGAAAAGGTATAATGTGCAAAAGATCAAATGCAAAAAAGCCCCCCTGAAACTGCTGAAAGAGAGACCCCCCCAGTTTTTGGTACTTTATAACTTAGTGCATTTTACAAAATAAATTTGACCAATACATGGAGAATGAAAAACCATTCACTTTTGCAAAAAATGGTGCTCAATTTTGAGCTACCAAGTAAAAGTTATTAAACCGTCAATTTCCCACAAAAAAGACCTAATTTAATAATCAGCACTAAAAAAAGCAAAAACAAATGCATCAGAGAGGTGAGTATGGTTTTCCTACCACTCATTGGAATTGGGGTGAAATGAAGAATATAAAAGGTTTGATCGTGAGGGGGAATTGGCCTCTGCCAACCCGGGCCTCACCCTTTGTCTTCGACGGGTGAATAAACCGTGAACTTTATATGCGGACTTTATAGGTTAGTAATTAAATGCTAACTTTATATGTCATATTTATATGTTCAAGTTTGATAGTGACTTTGAAAAGTCATTTTACAATCCTCCACATACAAATTTTTCCAAAAAATTGAAAGCAATATCCCCCTTTGTACAAGTTACGAGACCAAGAGGTTTGGCTAGCATAAAATGTCAAACTCTGACATAAAATGTTAGGTCAGGTGGTCAAGTAGCTACTTGTGGTTACAATGTTTTTTTGTTTAACTTACATATAGATTACTAATAGAAATAAAGGAGTACAATAGGTGGCCAAGGAGGCCACATCAAATTACAACTATGTCATATGTCCACCTTTAGATACTGCAAGTTAAAGTTTTACATTATATATCTTCTTCTATAGCTATATATGATCACACATTTTAAAGTAAATAAGCCACTTTTCCTTGACTTCTACCCCTATAGAACAATTATGTCTCACTATTATATTCCGCCCATTCCTTGTGAGTATTCTGTGTAGGTTGCATCTCAGCCAACTGGTTTGGAGGTTCATCTGATCCATTGTTGTCTAAATAGCTCCTTGTCATGTTGGTAATCTATCTTGGAGAGTTCCTGTCTAAGACCCCATCATTGTCTACTTTTTGACCTGCAGCTCCTAAATCCTGTATCTCTTGATATCCATAGTCCTTGACAAGTTCACTATTGTGCATGTTTTCTTCACCTGTGAGGTTCCCTTGGTGCCTAAGCTTCTCTTCTCTATAGTCATGAGGCCAAAATTTGGCCTTCTTTATTTCTTCCCTGAATAGCATATCTGAGCCCTCATCCCAAATCTGCATGAATCTCTCAGTTGGGATTTTAATAAAAGTGGTGGCCTGCTCACAAATTAGACAAAGTGTGAATCAAATGAAGGACCCAATAAGCAACCTTTCCCTATCCTGGTATAGGTTCTCATTTCTTGCCTTCCACAAAGCCCACAAAACCTCAGTAGAAAATAAGAGCCAAAATAAACTTTATTTTTGTCTACATTGCAAACAAAACCCCATAATATATTGATTTTAGAAACACACACATTTGACAACTTTCCTTTTAAAGAATTTAAGAAAACAAACCAGATAGCTTTAGCAAACAAACATTCAAAAAATATATGATCACTATTTTCAAGAGTTTTGCAATACAGACACAAGCTATCCTTACCAACTGCCAGCCTGTCATGTAACAATAGCCACCTAAAGTAGGACTTGTTTGGATCTAGAACATTAGACCAAACATTGGATAGTGTTTTGGACAAGGTTTTAGGTTCTATACTGACATTCTACAGCCAGTTGATGTGCACAAATACATCAGATTTATCTGTGACCAACTTATAGAGCTTTTTAGGAGAAATTTTACCAAATTCTGATCCATCTTTCAATTTAATCAAACTCCATACTTCTGATTTTAGTTTGGTCCCTTGATCAAGAACATTTTGTATAGCTTTAGTAAGGATAGTAAATGTCCTCCTATGAGACTTAGAAAGAATAAATCCATTTTTCATGTGAAACCAGTCTTTAATGCCATTATCTGAAATGATATCTTTGAAGGAGTTAATTCCTTGTTTGTGCCATTTCTTAGAGGAGCATCCTTGTAATAGGGCCAAAGCTTTCCCATTAACTTTCAAATTCCACTAGATAGATCTAGTCTGGGCTATCTCTTTTTTAATAAGATTAACAACTTCTCTATTATCTAGGAAAGGCTTGATAGATTCCCAAGCTTTCCAGATTGACCCAAACACAAATGACCCTTCCGGTTTGACACTAAAGTTTCCTATAACAATATCTTGAAGACTTAAGTTTGTCCAGTATTTAGCCCTCTTGGGCATTGATCTCCCCAAGTTATTGGTTATCAATATTTGCCAAGGCTCCAAGCCCTCAAAAGCCCTAACAATCCACTTTGTAACCAAGGTGGAACCCTTGACTTTTAGGTCTTTCAATCCCAAACCCCCTATGTCTTTACTTAAGAAGCACCAATCCCAAGAAACTTTGTGCTTCTTTTTGTTACCTTTTCCATCTGACCACAAAAAGTCTAATCTTTTTCTGAATTATGTTCACTTAGTAGCTAGCAAAAAACCATGAAGAAGCATAGTAAATGGAGTAGGAGGATAAAATCTTTTGGAAAACCTAGAGTCTATTAGCCAAGGATAAGTACTGTCTCTTCCACATATTAAGCTTCTTATTGATCTTTCCAAATATCTAATCCCACATCTCTCTCAATGACGGGCTAACAAAGAATGGAATATCGAGGAATCTCACCAACTTAGAAGAGTCTCCCCATTGCCACTTGGCACCATCAAGCCACATGGGTGGAGCTACATCCTAACAAAGCAGAGAGGATTTGGAATGGGATATTTTTGCACCTGCATCTTTGTATAACAAGGACAGTCTTTCCTCCAAGTTTGACAAATTTTCTTCTTCAAGGGTCAAAAATAGTGCAGTATCATTTGCAAACTAAACATTTAAAAGTGGTTCATTGTTTGACAAAGTTATTCCTTTCAAGGTCCCACTAATTTGGTCTATCCTTAACAAGTAATACAAGGCCTTAGAGGCTATTACAAATAGAGTTGGAGCTAAAGGGCATCCTTGCATAATAGATATTTCTTGTTTGAAAGTGCTTGAAAGTGAGTCATTAATGTTTAATTGAATAGTAGCATCCCTAAACAACATTTTTACCACAATGCAATAGTAATCTGGGAATCCCAAAACCTCAAGCATCATTAATACAAAGGACCATTCAATTCCATCATATGTCTTTTCAAAGTCTAACAACAAGATTCCTGTATTGTGTCTAGTTTCTTTAGCCCAATCCAAGGCCTCCCAGCTTGTGATGAGGTTTTCTAAGATGTATCACCCTTTAATGAATCCAGTTTGAGGGGGTTAACTATGACTGGAAGGATATCTACAAGCCTAATATATAGCACTTTATCTATTATTTTGTAGGAGACATTTAACAGGGTTATTGGCCTCCAATTCCTAATATTAGATTTGTCCTCATCCTTAGGCAACAATTTGATTACACCTCTATTTATTTTTTGCCCTAGAGATCCTTTGTGTATGGCTTCTTGATATACTTCCAAAAAGTCCTCTTCTATCTAGTTCTCATCACATTTGTAAAATTCCACTGGTATTCCATCAACACCTGGTGATTTACGACTTTCCATTGTTCTGATGGCTTTTATAATTTCATCTTTAGTAATTTTCTTCTCTAATTCATTTCTCATTCCATTTGTGATCTTTTCAAAATAGATCTTCCTACAAAGGTTTTGAGCCATCTTGCATTCTTCTGAGCCATCTTCAGTTGTAAATAGTTTATGATAGATGGCCCTAAAAACCTCTTTCATTTCTTTATTTTCCTTGTAGCAAGTATTATCTTCAACAATAAGGCCTATATCTTCTTTGACATTCTTAGCTTTCAACAAGTTAAAGAAATATTTTGACCCCCTATTTCGCTTTGTCAACCAATTTAGTCTTGCCCTTACTTTTAAACCCTAATTCCTAATTGTTTGGAATTGCCTTAGCCTATGCTTTGTTTCTCCTAGCTCTCTAGCAGTTACTTCATCTTCTGGGCTTTCTTGAAGCCTTTTTCATAGGTCAAAAATTTTGATTGAAGCAGGCTTTCTTTTTTTCTTCTATCTTTGGCATATTTTTTCCCACTGTCTGAAATAGGGCTTTGCAATTTTTGATTAAAGCATTCCAGTAATGTCATTTAGAAGACTTGGAGTATAAGACTTTTGTGATGTTCCTTAGACTACCAATTCCTTCACAACAGTCACTGTCTTGGAGTAGCACATAGTTGAGCTTGAATAGGTTATCTTTTTTAGACCTTGATCTATCTAATATGGGCTTCTATGGGATGATGATCTAGTAGGGTAGAAGGAATAACTTCTACACAATTATTATTTTTCTTACTCTAGAAGTAGAAACTATCTTCATTTGCATAAAACCTATCAAGCCTTGAATATATTCTATTTTTCCCATCTTGGCTGTTACACCAAGAATACCAAATGCCATTATTGTCAATCTTTCCACCTTCTAAGGGGTAAAATAGATTGGAGGATTTTTTAAATTTATGCCCAAGAAAGGACTCGTTACCTTTCTAACCCCATTTGAGCCCACCAAGCTTATCCTCTATGCATTACGTCATGTTAAAATTTCCACCCACTATCCAAGGAATATGCTACAAATTATTATCCATCCATTTCCATAACTCAGCTATGTCAAGGTAGTCATTGGGGGCATACACTAAGCATACCCCAAAAAGCATATCATCCTTCTCAAAAACTACCCATAAACATCTATTGCAAGGTGAATGACCTCTCTGAGTGACTGGCCTAGCCCATTTCTTGTTAATAAGTAGGGCAATACTCCCTCTCCCTTTCTCATGATCAGTATATATGAGTTCCACATCTTTCTCGATGAATTTTAGATTATTTTCTAGGGTAAAGCCTATGGCCTTCACCTCCTAAAGTATGAGGAGGTAAGACCCCTTCTTTTGTTACAAAACTCTCTAATTAGGTATTTTCTATCTGGGGAAGTTCTAGCCCTCTTATATTCCAACTACAACAATTCATAGTTCATTGGTTATGGTGTTTCCATATTCCTCTTTTTATACATCTTCTTAAAACAATCACAAACTTTCTCACCTATTTTAACCTCTACTTTAGAGCTCCTTTTAACATATTTTCTTTTATTCTTTTCTTCAGTGTTATTTTGTAGTATAGAGGAGATCAATCCTTTTAGGCTCTGCTCATTTCCATGTATACTAGTTAAGCCTACCTCTTTAGAATTTGACATAGGCTCTTCACTGCCAACACCTGCAGGGTCAGTTGTATAGGATTTTTTCCCGACCACCAACTCAACCTTTTCATTTTTAATTCTTCTTTACAATCTTTAATTTGTGTTCTGATTCTGTCTAAAGCCAATTGTTGTGCATTTTTCTTCTCTCGAGGTTCTGCATTATTAGTGATATGAATCTCAGAGTTCACCTCCATGGCCTCACTTTCCATAGGAGGACTCCTATGAACGGAGTCGAGCATTGCTCTTGGTAGAAAATTAGGGGGAGGATAACATACACTACTACCAATGTCTTTTTTCCCGCAAGAGGCCGGATCCACAATAGATACTCTATCTAGATTCTGTACACCCTCAACCAACCCCATGACTAGAGGCTCACTAGGGCCCGAAGGGCACCCTCTAGATTCCATCAATAGGGAGGAGGATTGAACAACATTTACACTGTCAATTTCATTATGATCAAGCCTACTCAAAAGTTCTTCTTCCAAGCTCATCTTGTTAAGCTTTCTAGATACAGAAGATATATCTATCTCCTCCTCTACATCAACCTTGCCAAGCAGGCTATCATCTTTTTTTGGCTACTAGAGGTTATCACTTCTACAAAAACTGGTGTCTGGTTTTTTGACCCTAACGAGCCTTCCCCAATAGAAGACACATCACCATTTAGGGGAGTCAAGACAACCTACACATCTATAGGCATCTCACTTCTTTTTAAAAGGGTGGGACAAGTCTTCCTATGGTGACCATCCTGCTTGCAAAAAAAGTAGCCATTAATTCCACCCAAACCTTCAATCACACACCTTGCTGGTTTACCCAATCCACTGACTTCTAACTATTGATGTATAAAATTACACAAGTTTTAGCACCAACATGGGAGATTCTGAGAATGTGGGATGACTCTTAGAATGACCTCTAAATTTTAAAGAAGTTGGCTCTTCCTTTTAATGGGAGTTTTGGAAAGGGAAGAAAAAACAAGATTGTAGAAATAAATGCCTAAATTGCTAAGGTGATGCACTAGATTTAAAACCTAACCATTGCACAATGATTAAATCCTAATAGATTTACTGGAAAAATTAAAGAGCATTAGCATGATTAATAACTGAGTAACTCAGATTCAACAAAGGCCCAGAACAGAAAACAAGAAGCAAGAACAGAAACACATTTTGGTTTTCACAAAGCACCACTTCTCTTTATTTGAATGGAAAACAAATTTACAAAAGCAAAGTTGCAAAAAATAAAATGTTACAATCCTCATGTGAGAGGCAACTGCTGAGGCCCAAATATATCTCTATTTGCTGCTAAAATCTCTGATTTGTGTATAACTATCTATATATCTGTGGAACTCTCTTCTTCTGACTCAGATCCATGTATTTATAGAAAAAAACCCTTTCTAAATCTCTTGCAGCTATCCAAAAAATATCTGCAACTGTAATCCCATGAATCTCATCATTGATAATGGTAACTCATAGTGAACTGCTCTTCTATTTTGCATTCTTTGCTGGAAAAATCCATTTGTCTCCATTCTCTGGCCTGTGTAAAGAAAACTTCCTGCTCCCCTTTTGTGGTTGCTGTAAAAATGAGAGACTGCATTAAAAAATTAGGGTTGCATCTTTCTCCCATGAAAATAAGAATCATATGAGTCATATTTTAAGTCTTCAACTTTATTGCTGGAGGAACCCACATGTCTATATGTCTCAACTTTAATAAAAAACTCCAATCTTTATTTAAATCTCTCCCATGACTTAGAAGATAATATTTAAATAAAGCATTTAGCTCTGATGAGGGGGCCCACCACATTTGATAAACGACTCAATATTAAAATGAAATCAAAGCTTCTAATACTCATGTGACTCTTTGATATTTTATGAGTTTTAATGAAATAAAGCTCATTTCCTGGCCTCCATTTCCTCCATGTGGAAGATGGGTGCTTGTTTGAGATGAGCTTTTCCTTTTCTTCCCTTAAACACCTGCGGTGCTGCCACCTAGCAACTTCTGCTGCATTCTTTCCTTTTTCTCCCACTGCCATTGATTTGTTTCTTAATCTATGGTTGCTATGTATTTTCATTTGAAACCCTAACTCTACCCTTGTATCATTCTGGGTGGCAGCCAAACTTCTATATGTTGGTGATCTTTTTGAGACACTACACTATCTCTCAGAGACTCCATGCTTGGAATGGACTATGATTATCATTCTGCAATGACTCCATACTTGAGATTGTGTTGATTTTCAGCAGCCTGTGCTATCTATTAGCAATGTCTCTTTATAATGAGCTAAGACTCCTCATTAAGGCTAAGTTGATTCTTATTAGTGGCGCCTCTTCCTTGGTTCTACATCATGAATCTTAGGCTGCACTGAAGACATGACTCACTTTTGTTTCAATGGGATGCCATTCTGATATAGACCTACGCTATGACTTTGAAAGATGCATCTACTAGTGCTACGCCTCTTATTGAGGGCATCGTGAGATTGCTTACAGACGCGCCATATTTGAATGCACCCATGATATAGCTTGTGTTTATTGTTGACACTAGAGATGAATGGTTCTAACTCATGATTCCTTATGCAGCTATTCTTGGTTTGAGCCACCTGTCCTCTAATGACAAAGCCTTCAATTGGATATTGATGATGATTCTAGAGACTGTGCTATCATTATGTTAATTGGAGACCCAATCTTTGGCTTGGAGTTTCAAATGGCAACGTCATACTAAATGGACTTATACCATCATTACAAAGTCTTCTGAGCTTTCATTAACAATATCATACTCTTTTGGGCCACACCCATTCATGACTCACACCCATTCATGGCTCGCACCCATCTTTTAATGATGCTTGCTCTGTCAGTTTAGAGGCCACACCATTTGACATGCTATTATTGATTTAATAGGTCGGGCCTATACTTTTATATGGACATCTTATATTATATGCTAGGGATCTTCATTCAATATCCTTCACCGGGCCTTGGATTTCAATGGTGACTAAGTCTTTAATTGTTATTTGTGCGTCATATATTGATATTGGGTCTTTTGATTTATAACCTGTAGATTCTCTTTTGAATGATAATGCTTCATTCTTTTAGTTGAGGCTTACCTTTAATAGGCTCGTGCCAAATGCTTGTGTATAATTCACAAAGGTTGCCCTATCTCCTTTGCTGTGTCTTTAAAATTAACTAATTCTTCATTTTAGAACATTATTGTGCCTTTGATGAGTGCTAGGTAGCATTCATAAAATACATCTTTTTACCTCTCTTTTTCTCCTTTCTGATCCCATCTTCTTGATGACTACACTCGAATAGGCTAGCAAGATTCTTCTAAATAATGATTAATAGGAGATGAATTACATAAGATCATGATTTCTGATTAAAGGACTAACGTGCATGGAATTGATAGAAATATACAAAAAAACTCCTCTTTTTGAATCAACAGGTGCAGATGTTCAGGGTGGCAATTTTGTGCATCTCCAGAGGTAGTCCTAATGATCTCTCGAGATAATATCAGAATACCACGACATCAAAAGTTTTGGAGTAAAGAGGAAAAGCATGTTTGGAGCTAGATTGAAGTCTGGAGCATCTCCAGAGTTGAGCAAGAAGGCCACAATTATATCTCTGGAGCTATAGACAGAGACAAATATCTCCGGTGCCTCTTTAGAGTAGAGTAGATTTCCAGCACAGCTATCGGTCAGACACTTTTAGTGGTGATCATGATATCCCTGATATTACTCAAATCATCACTTGAGTGATTAAGGGTAATCTATAGTTAACTACTAGGAGTTTTTATTTTTATCTCTTTTTAGTTTTTGCATGAGTAGCTGATAAAACTGATTTAATATCCATAGTTTTAGGGCCTCACTACCCAAATGTATTAAGACTAAAACTTAGACTTAGAGTGGACTTTTGTTCCACTCAATCTATTTTTATTGCATGGTTATTTTCCGTAGTTAGACAGCTAGTATAATAAAGAGATGTATGTCATCTCATAGAAGAATTGGTAGATAAGATAAGTGATATCTCATCACTAGTTTTATATATACTTATAGAAGAAGCAGAAAAAAGATAGCGATTATTTCTTTTGATTTCTATAATCTCATTTTGATATTAATATTTTACAAAATACAAAGCTGATGGAATTGGACTGAATTGAGTTGTGATATCATTCTCTTGTGTTGATTCTTTACTTTAGTCTTTAGCCCTAAGGGTGTGGAGCAAGGGCCGACTCTCACCACCAAGGCAGAAGGCTAGTACTATTGTTTTGTTGTTTTAGATTTTGCTTTAAAAGATATTTAGTATTTTCATAGATAGATGCATGCTTTAGTTTATAGATTTGCTTTAAGTAATTTACTGTTCAGTTCTATTTTCAATATTCTTGGAATTCATTTCATAGTAGATAGATCAGTTCCTTTAAATCAGTAGAAGTCATTAGAGTTAGTTAGATAAGACTAGAAACTATAGGATTCCTAATTACAGATAACCAAGGACACAAGCCTAGTTTTGACAAGAGAAATATGATTAAATGATAAGGTACAACGATCCTTGTCAACATTTTCTTGTGCATTAAATTGTATCCAATACGGTAACTTCATATTGAGGTAGAGTTTCTTTGTTGAAGCTAGGTGCCTCTCATCTATGGCATGCCTTTGATTGGAACTTGAATGCCTTGAGTTTTATTACTGGTGGCAACCTTCAAAACTATGACAGAGTGCCTTTGATATAGCTGATGCTACATTGGAGTCTCACTAGATTTTAAATATGAGACCTGCCATCCTCTTTACACTGGATGCACATTCCTAGAACCTACACCATGCTTTCATTTGACTAGAAGTGCTTTGAGAGGCTGAGTTGAGATAGGCAACTGTGACTGTATAGCTGATGCACTCTATCATTGAGGGATTAGGCATCAAATTATAGTGTTGTGCCTTCTTAATAAATGTTGAGTCTTCTAATGATGGATAATGCTTTATTTCTAATGAATAGCTTGCGCCATGATTATCTAACACTTGTTGTGCTCTATATCCTTATGAGCCTATGCCCTTCTTTACTTGATAGTAGCTGCATATTTGATACTTTGGCTTTGTTGTAGTGGCTACACATTGAAACAAATAGGAAGCACCATTATATCATCAGATTGCTCGATCATGGGTTGTACCAATTCCCATGTGTGCACCATTATATCATGACTGAGCCCTTATACTCTTTATGCACTGATGAGTATCATTTAGCTCTTAAAGCTGATGGTACAAATAGCATCAAATGGCTATGATGAAGCTTAAATGGTTAAGACTTTACCTCTCACAATGAACTCATAGGAGTGTTTTGATATACTCATTAGATTTGCACCTTTAAAGATCTCTCAGTAGTGATATCAACAATAAGTTTGGAATGGTGTAAAAATTTATCACCAGTTCTTGGCAACTGACTAGGAAAGTGAGCCTGCTCACTGAGAACTCTAGAATATCTAACTTCACAAATCAGGGCCTTGTCCATTGGGCATAAAGTCCATTATACTATAATTGAAACATTTACGAACCCAAAACTTGAGCCACCAAAATTGATGCAGACTATCCCAAAATACATTGATTATGAAACTATAACACTGCTAAACTAAACACATTCCTCAATTGAAAACTACTGATATCACTGAAATTGACCATGCATTTTCTATTGTAGTAGAGACTTATTGAAAGAAAACAAACTGAAAATGAAAACTAATGCTACTATAGCAACTTATTCTAAACACTAAATCTAAATTACTAACATATTGAACACATAGGAATATGTCCATTAATCAAGATGACAAAATAACTGCCATGTTCGATAATGCTGCTCCAATAAATCCACAATAAACTGATAATGGACCAGCCAAACTGTACAAAGAAATAAAGAAAGAACTGGTACCTTTTTTCTTTTCTGCATTTTGGAGAGTCTTTCTTTGCATCAAAATACCTTATAGGTTGATCTGCATAATGCTCTTGCTTCAGCGGAGGGTGGGAAGGGAAAATTAAGCATTGAAGCTCATTCCTCTGCTTACATTTGAAGACTTGTGTTGACATAACTCCATCAATGACCTCTTTTGTAGACTCTTCAATAGAATGATGACTTATGATAGCATTAAAACCAGGTGTGTAGGTGATAGAGCTGCCAATTACAACCTTGAATCTGATTGGGATTCTTTCTTGCCAGAAGAAGGGTGTATAATGTGACTCTTCACTTTTGAAAATGTCTCTGTGGACCTCATCATTTTGTAGTTGTGAATCTTCATCAAGAAAAAGAGAATATCCATGTTCAAAAATAGAAAACATATCATCTCTTACATCTACCTCTGTTTCAAAATTTTCTCCATGATCACCTTCAACGGGTCTGGCAAATGAACCATGCACTTGCTCAATGGTGGGATCCTCTCCATCAATGATTTGATACCCTTGTTGGATTATTAAGAATAAATCTTCATCCTTCTCTTCATGTTGTTCGTGCTTCTCTATGCTATCTATTTCAATATGTGAAAACTCATTACAGAAATAAAGACAATTTGTATTTGTAGATTTAGAAATTTCCTTTGCAACTTCTTCCTCAAGATGAGGTACAGATGATGCAATATTGTTGACCCAGTACTTTTCAACTTCAAAAGCCCCTCTTGAAGTACTTTTTAGCTTCTAGAAGTTGCAATCCATAAGCATCCTTTGAATCTCTTTCATCAATTGACTAAATTTCTGAGTCATACCTTGCTACATGTGCCGAATGCTCAAGATCATAGGAACACACAGAATAGACAGGAGCCACTTTCTTTCTTGTATTTTGATCTTTAAGACTTGATTCTTCTTGGATGTCAAAATGGAAAAGAACCTGATCTATTCTTCCTATGGACTAGTTTTTAAATACGGAGGCTTGTAAAGCATAATTCTCAAAATAATTGGGCATTTTCTTAGTATGAGGAAGGATATCTTCTACAAACTGCAAGCATTGATATTACTATTCATAAGGGCTTGGAGGTATAAAAATTGAATCAGGTGGATACAGAGCTTCATCTTTTAGTTCATTGATCTCACAAGTGAGAGTTTTTATAAGTTCTTTTACTGCACTCATCTCCTCATGATTTGGCAAATCAGTAGAGAGGGTGGACAAGAATTTATATGCATTGGGCTACAAGAAAAAGCTTGAGATGAGATGTCTGCATGAGGTATCATTAGTTTTAAAGGTAGAGGAGACAATTTACCAGCCTCTATGAGGTTGTTTTTAGCCCTAATAGCAAGATTATATGATTGGGGTAGGGTTTCACCTCTTAGGGATTGTATCATAATAGAGATCTCAGGGTCTAAAGCCTTTAAATAATACAAGAATGCAAAAACTAGAGATGGCCTGATATCAACAGAGAATTTTTTTTGTACCTTGTCAAATCTTGAATTGAAGTCACACATGCTCTCCATTGAATGCCTCTTAATGGTGATGAGATTCTGGGTGAGGGTACTAACATCTATCCTCTCTTTGAACTGATTGTAGATGAGTCCTCCTAGCTGATCCCATCCAGTGATTGAACTGGGTGTCAAACTTCTGTACCATTCTTTTGCTTTGCCTTTGAGAGAAGATGCCAACAACAGAAGGGCATGATTCTCAACTTTATGATATTGTGAATGGTGCACAAATTGGCCACATCTTGAATATGATCTACAGGACAAACTGATCCATTCCCAAGAAAGTAAGGCATTGCCTTTCATGCTATCTCAGGAACCTGACCCTGCTACTAAAGAACTAGAGGACTTGAATCTCAAATCACAAAGGGCAAATTTCTTGTAGGAATGCTTAGATGCACATAGATACCTAGGGCTACCATGATCTACAGAGATAAAGACCCAAGAAATAGTCTCCAATAGAGTCACGAGGTGGAAGATTCATGCTCCCATGAGAAGATATTTTTGTGATTTTCCACCAAAACTACAAAATATAGGGAAAAGATTCAATGAAAACAAAGACCCAAGTCTTTGATTCTAGTCCCACTAGATGTGCCAAAAACTGTTGATGTATAAAATTGCGCAAGTTTTGGCAACAACATGGGAGATTATGAGAATGTGGGATGACTCTCAAAATGACCTCCAAATTTTATAGAAGTTGGCTCTTCCTTTTAATGGGGGTTTTGGAAAGGGAAGAAAAAATAAGATTATAGAAATAAATGCCTAAATTGCTAAGGCGATGTGCCAGATTTAAAAACTAACCATTGCACAATGATTAAACCCTAACAGATTTACTAGAAAAATTAAAGAGCATTAGCATGATTAACAACCTAGTTTATAACTCAGATTCAACAAAGGCCCAGAACAGAAAACAAGAAGCAAGAATAGAAACACATTTTGATCTACACAAAGCACCACTTTGCTTTATTTGAATGGAAAAAGAAAATTACAGAGGAAAAGTTACACAAAATAAAATGTTACAATCCTCATGTGACAGGCAACTGCTGAGGCCAAAATATATCTATATTTATAGCTCAAATCTCTGATAAGTGTAGAATTATCTATATCTCTGTGGAACTCTCTTCTTCTGACCCAGATCCATGTATTTATAGCAAAAAACCCTTTGTGAATCTCTTACAACTGCACAAAAAATATCTCCAACTGTAATCCCATGAATCTCAGCTTTGATAACAGTAACTAATAGTGAACTGCTCTTTTGTTTTGCCTTCTTGGCTGCAAAAATCCATTTGCCTCCATTCTTTGCCCTGTGTGAAGAAAACTTCCTGCTCCCCTTTTGTGGCTACCGTAAAAATGAGAGGTTGTGTTGAAAAATTAGGGTTGCATCTTTCTCCCATGAAAATAAGAATCATATGAGTTATATTTTAATAAGGCTTCAACTTTATTGTTGGAGGAACCCACATGTTTATATGTCTCAACTTTAATAAAAAAAACTCCAATCTTTATTCAAATCTCTCACGTGACTTAGAAGATAATATTTAAATAAAGTATTTATCTCTGATGAGGGGGCCCACCACATTTGATAAAAGACTCAATATTAAAATGAAATCTCAGCTTCTAAGACTCACGTGACTCTTTGATATTTTATGAGTTTTAATGAAATAAAGCTCATTTCCTACCCTCCACTGCCTCTACGTGGAAGATGGGTGCTTGTTTGAGATGAGGTTTTCCTTTGCTTCCCTTAAACACCCGTGGTGCTGCTGTTGGCAAGAGACACTATATGGATTCATGGTTGTTGTCATTGATGGCAACAAAGGTCATCCCACATATCCGCAAGTCATGGTGTGTCTCTACTGGAAGTCAGAATGAAGATTGTTGTGGTCTGGTGAACAAGAACAGAGCATGTGGCAAGGTCCGACAGATTGGTCCAGATCTCTCAGAGGAAGTGTCTTGGTGTAGTGCGGATTTGGGGAAGTCAAGAGGACTACCTTGAGTAGTATATTCCAAGGATTTAGCCTCCGGTGATGGACAAGGAAAAAGATATGAGTAGATGAGTACCAGATTCCTGAGAGATAGTGAGAACAGAGGAAGAACTGACTGACAGAGTATCAGAGTATTTTCTGGATGTGTTACTGTTGATGGTAAAGATTGTGAAGGCATGAATCATGTTTGGCCGACATGATTAATGACATCTACAAGTATATGCTTGATCCGCATTACTTGATATGCAAGGATTCAGCCGACAGAATAGAGTTTGTGAGAAGATAGACTATTCCGGGTGCTGACTAGAAAGATAATGAAATCACTAGTGTGGATATAAATAGAGGATGGATTTTGTTGTGAGAAGTGTAGTTGTGTTATGTGGTATGCGAATAAGTGCAGAGCAGAGCAGAAGTAATAAGAAAGATCCAGTATGTGAAAGGAAAGTAGAATAAAGAGCAGAGGAAAGATGAAGTGCAGCAGATCAGTATACTGAGCCTAACCGGAACTGAACTCTAGCATATGTAGATGCTTCCAATCAGTTCAAGTATTGTATAAACATTCTTTTGTAGACAGTGTGTCTCCTTGTAGGCAGTGTGCCTCTTTGTGAGCAATGTACTCGGGTAGTGAGCCCTAATTGGCAAGTGCCATTTTTGTAATTCCTTATTCTTCTAACAGAGAATAATCTTTGGGTTAATCACCCCATGGTTTTCTCCCTTAACCGGGTTTCCACGTCAAAAATATTATGTCATGTGTTTCTCATTTCATGGTAATGTTTGTTTGTTTGATTCAATGCTGCTTTGATTGATAAGAAAGTTCAAAAGAAGATATAATTAGGATAACTGATTCACCCCCTTGTCAGTTATCAACAACTACCACCTAGCAACTTTCGCTACATTCTTTCCTTTTGCTCCTACTACTGTTGATTTGTTTCTTAATCTATGGTTGCTGTGTATTTTCATTTCCTAACTCTACCATTGTATCATTCTGAGTGGCAGCCAAACTTCTATATGCTAGTGACCTTGTTGAGATGCTAGGCCATCTCTCAGAGACTCCATACTTGGAATGGTGCATGATTATCATTTTGCAATGACTCCATACTTGAGACTATGTTGATTTTTAGTAGCCTGTGCTATCTATTAGCAGTGTCTCTTAATAATGAGTTAGGACTCCTCATTAAGGCTAAGTTGATTCTCATCAACAACACCTCTTTCTTAGTTCTGCACCATGAATCTTAGACTGCATTGAATACATGAATCACTTTTGTTTCAATGGGACGCCATTTTGATATAGACCTACACTATGACTTTGAAAGATGCCTCTACCAGTGCTATGCCTCTTATTGAGGGCATTGTGAGATTGCTTATGGTTGCACCATATTTGAATGCACCCATGATATAGCTTGTGTTTATTGCTAATGCCGGAGATGAATGGTTCTAACTCATGATTCCTTATGCAGCCATTCTTGGTTTGAGCCGCATGTCCTCTAATGACAAAGCCTTCAATTAGATATTGATGATAATTCTAGAGACTGTTCTATCATTATGTTAATTCAAGACCCAATCTTTGGCTTGGAGTTTCAAATGGCAACGCCATACTGAATGGACTTATGCCATCATTACGGAGTCTTCTAAGCTGTCATTAGCAATATCATACTCTTTTGAGCCATGCCCATTCATGACTCACACTCATTCATGCCTCACACCCATCTTTTAATGATGCTTGTTGTGTCAGTTTAGAGGCCACACCATTTGACATGCCATTATTGATTTAATAGGCTAGGCCTATACTTTTATATGGATGTCTTAGATTATATGCTGGGGATCTTCATTCAATATCTTGCATTGGGGCCTTGGATTTCAATGGTGACTAAGTCTTTAATTATGATTTGTGCGTCATATATTGATATTGGGTCTTTTGATTTATAACCCATAGCTTCACTTTTGAATGCTGATGCTTCATTCTTTTAGTTGAGGCTTACATTTGATAGGCTCGTGCCAAATGCTTGTGTGTAATTCACAAAGGCCACACTATCTCCTTTGCTATGTCTTCAAACTTAACTAATTCTTCATTTTAGAATGTGATTGCACTTTTTCTTGCGCATTAAATTGTATCCAATGTGGTAACTTCATATTGAGGTAGAGTTTCTTTATTGAAGCTGGGTACCTCTCATCTATGGCATGCCTTTGATTGGAACTTGAATGCCTTGAGTTTTATTGCTAGTGGCAACCTTCAAAACTATGATAGAGTGCCTTTGATATAGCTGATGTTGTATTGGAGTCTCACTGGATTTTAAATATGAGGCCTGTCATCCTCTTTACACTGGATGCACATTCCTAGAACCCACACCATGCTCTCATTTGACTAGTAGCACTTTGAGAGACTGAGTTGAGATAGGCAACTATGACTGTATGGCCTATGCACTGTGTCATTGAGGGATTAAGCATCATAGTATAGTGTTGTGCCTTCTTAATAAATGCTGAGAGTCTGCTAATGCTGGATAATGCTTTATTTCTAATGAATGGCTTGCACCATGATTATTTGACACTTGTTGTGCTCGATATCCTTATGAGCTTGTGTCCCTCTTTACTTGATAGTAGCTACATTTTTGATACTTTGGCTTTGTTGTAGTGGCTACACATTGAAACAAATAGGTAGCACCATTATATCATTAGATTGCTCAATCATGGGTTGTACCAATTCCCATGTGTGCACCATTATATCATGACCGAGCCCTTATACTCTTTATGCACTGATGCGTATCATTCAACTCTCAAATCTAATGGTACAAATAACATCAAATGGCTATGATGGAGCTTAAATGGTCAAGCCTTTACCTCTCACAATGAACTCATAGGAGTGTTTTGATATACTCATTAGCCTTGTACCTTTAAAGATCTCTCAGTAGTGATATCAAAAGAATTTTGAAATGGTGTAAAAATTTATCACCACTAACCACTCAGGGATGAAAGCACTGGGCTTCAAGGAGATCAAAACTCTTGTGTCTAAGGCAAGGTAACTATGGCCTCCTCAACTCTAAGCACTTCCCCCAAGTGACTTAATAATTATGGCAAGAACAACTATAACTTCTCAGGGACGTTTGTGACTTCAAACCATCTTGGTACAGAACAAAAAATAGATTTTTCTTTAGAAAGACTTGGGCTTCAGGGATGAGCTTTAAATAGAGATTTCCCAATATTCCAGTATTTTCTTCCTAAAACTTTTGTTTGCATTTTGTGTGTTTTGAGAAAGACAACAAATAAAACTTTTTGAATCATCCTACAAAAATTTATGTGAATCCCCATTTTCTTAACCCACATAGTAGCAAGCCATCTATCAAAAAAAGCTCTCAAAGGCAATTTTTCATTATACAAACAAACTAGAAAGATTGGAATATTGCAAAGTATTAACTCTTCTTATTTAATAGCAGACAACATTTCATCGTTTAGCATTAAAGACAAACCAGATGGAGGGACCGATTGCTTACCCATTGTTTTATCTCTACCTGCTTCTTCTCCACCTCCTCTGATGGAGGATCCTCCAACATCCCCGCTTCCTTGAGGTCCACCACAAACCTTGAAGCACCCATTTTTTGATGAAGGCGTGGCATCCTCTAAACCAACAACATCTCTAAAAGATCTGATCTCTCTGTTATTTTCTCTGCAACTATCACTCTCAATAACCTCCACATCTATTTCATCCACTGAGACATTAACTCTGCCCAAGCCATTATTTACTTCCCCATCCTTCCCATATGATGGAGCCATAAAGGCCATGTGTGCCGACCTCCCTCCTCAATAAATGCACACATCAATCAGAGGTGGCATCAGTGGATTATATTTGTGCGGGAATACTCCCGTCCAAATATGAAATACAAATACAGAATTAAAACCCCAAAAAGATATAATGCCCCTAAACTTAAAAGAAAAATAGGCATATAAAAACACACAAACCTACCAAGACAAACAGAAATAGGCTAGCCTACAATAGCCAGGGAAAAGCAAACAAGAAACCCTAGTTTTTTCTCAGAGCCGCCCAATCCTCTCTTGATTATCAACTCAATTAGTCACAAAAAGGATTCCTATGCTTGATCCAAGACTAGTGAAAGATCCATCAAAGTAGAGTTTCCATGTAGTAGCAGTTGTATCAAGGGTCATAATTGATTCATCTAGAAAATATTGGTTACAATGTTACATCAAATTTTATGTTGCATAACATATAGTGTGAAGGTTACAAGAAACCACTAACATACATACAAAGCAAGTTATCAACAAATGTAACTTTTGCCAGCCTAAGGGTCTATGGTTGGCAGTTTACTAAACCATCACATCAAAAGTTAGTGTTAACATTGTTTGTAAAGAGGCAACATTAAACTCCACAACCTCTAAACAATAAACATGAAACATGATTAACTATGGAGGAGAAGGCTACGACTTGAATATTTGCAACCTTAAAGACTTTGAAGTTTGAACTTGGACTGTGAGATTATTGAAGTTGTGTGAAGACCTTGACCCTATAGTGAGACTTCAAACTAGAACAAGGAGAGGTTTTGGTAAAGGTGAGCAAACCTTCAATGGCATCGACCATGCCTTGAGACTATGACTTTGATGTTCAAATGTGCCCCTTAATTGTAGAGGCTTTACAGGTTGAGGGTGTCCTAAATGTCCACGTGAGTAGTTAAAGACCGAAGCAAATCAAAATCGATGTGAGTGGCCAAGTCCAAAGAGGACTAAAAGACTAGATTCGGGTAGGTCACCCTGAATGTGTTGCTTACTGGCTGAAAATGTAGCCAAGATATGCAAACAAGAATCAACAATTCTTAAGGACCACTAGTAGAATTTTGGCAAATAAATGACTATGTGACTAAAACTTTTCATCACAACAACTAAAAATGACTAAATTCTACTATTTTCTTGCAACATAGCTATAAATGACTAAACAAATGATTAACTAATGACTAATTTGATCATCGAATAAAAAACACAACTAAATAATTAGTCACACAAATAAAAATTAGACAATATGATATTAAAGTGGGTAATTAAAAAATATTTCCAATTGGAAAGGGAGGGAAATTTAGAGAGGGGAATGTTTTCAATGAAAAATAATTCAAAGAAAAGAAACCCCTGTATCATCATGTGATAGAGAAGAGTTTTCAAAATATGGTGAGGTAGAGTTATGCTCTGAAAAGGGTTTTCTAGTTGGAATCAGAGGTCAAGGGTTCTAATGGAGGTAGTAATGGCTCTGATGCAAAGAATGCTGCTTGTGCAATCACAAAACATGCTTAATAGTTGATCATCCCCTCACGTGTTGATTAGCCCCTCTAGGTAACCCCCCATTTTCTCCTTTTATTTGTCCTCTCATTTTGCCCCATCTGCCTAATGCAGTTTTGGCTAAATTTAATGATTTCTTGTGTATTTGTTTATTGCAAATTTGTTACAATCTGGCTTAATACCCATTTTGGTTTTTTCCATCCCTATCACAATTTAGTCCCCTGAATAGTCATTATTGTGTTGAAGTATTGGTTATTAATACTAGTGTTTGTGTGTTGTGAAGAGTATTCAATATGCTCCATTGTTAAAATGGGGTTTGATTTTTCTTAATTGGTGTCATCTTAGGTGGTTCAACTTGGCTTAAAATGCCCAAGTGATGAGCTTGCAGATCAATCTAGGGTTTCTAGCTTTTTTTCTATGATATGGAAGTCACCCTTTCAAATGTTTCTCTACTAAAATGTCCTTTTAGCATGATGATTTTCCTCTCATGGGGAAATTCAAGGGAAGAAGAGTAGATCTCAACATAAAACTCTATGGATGGATATGGAATCTACGAGGCTAGATACAGAGTTAAATTATTCCTTTTAAGGATTTCTTTCTTCTTCAAGTTTGCTGAGGATAGCGAGTTTTCTCAAACAAGGGCCGTGATATTTTTGGCAAATCTAGGTTGTTTTTATGTCCTCTGGCAACCATTTTTAGACCTAGATCATCTCTTTTTTAAAGGTTCCCTTTTGGATCCCACTTCTACAACCTCCCTCTGGTTTCAATTTCTTGCAAAGATCTATACCTCTAGACCAATGCTAGTCACAAGTTGCATAGTGCATCATAACGATTGCCTTACACCCTATGCAGTTGTTAGTAGCTAGATGGCACAACCAATTTTAATCATCAATATCAACACTATAAAATTATATGCTTCTGTGCACCATGCAAATGATACTCATGCTTCCTAGCACTCGAAAGCACTCATTGCCACATGTTTACTTGCATTTAGCACATCTAAAAAACTAAACAAAAAATAAAGGGCACTTGATAGAAAGGTTTCCCTTCAAATTTAACTCCAAAATCCAACATACAATTCAACAAAATTACCCCTCATATTTCAGCTCTATTATCCTGTGTATGAGGAAAAATTGATTAAATCAAAACTAATAAAACCAAAAACCAATCACATAAAGCGAACCAATCTAAGTAAAATCCATTATCATCAAATCAAAGAAAAATGAAAGCTCTTACCAAAATCTATATTGTTCCCTTTGGAGAAGTGTAGATTACTCAATGAAGTTGCGAAACCATAGCTACAACAAGCAAGTAATGTGCTCAAGAGATTAATGTTAAGAGATCGTAAGGTTGCTCAATCACCGCGTTTGTATGCTCAAAGCCCTGTTAAGTATACCTGAGAATAAGATCGAAGAGAGATACTCAATGAAGGAGATGAGGGGGGTTTATATAGGTTTCAATGAAGATTGATCAACGGTCCAGATAATTTAGAAGAATCAACGAAGGAGAACAGTTGAGGAACATGCAACGAATAAGAAGAAGACAAGTGTCACACAAAAGCTATTTTATTTGAGTTAAACACTTTCTTTTCTAAAGATAAGACATGCTTTTCATAAATTAGAAAGTTTTTTTCTAATTTAAGAGAAATTGATAAAAACAAGGTTGAGTGAATAGATAACTCAACTTAAGATTTGCTTTTGCATGATTTGAGAGAAATTAAATAATAAATTATTTAATTGTGTGTGCATGGAGAAGAAGACTTATTTTTAGAAGATTTGAAAGATATTTGTAGATAAGAAAGCAAATTAAATAAATAGATTTATTTAATTGTTGTGCATGATTTGGAAGAATAAATAAAATATTTGATTTATCTTATTTTTGGAGAATGAGAGAATTTAAATAAATTTGACTTGATTTATTTAAATTTGGAAGAATGAATTTGATTTAATTAAATAATTAGGAATTATTTAATTGTTTGGATAAGAGGGAATTTGTGATGAATTAATTAAATAATGGGATTTATATAATTAATGGAGACTTGAGATTTGGAAAGAAGATAATGATTTAAGTAAATAATATAAATTATTTAATGGAGACTTGAAATTTGAAAGAGGATAATGATTTAATTAAATAATATAAATTATTTAATTAATGGAAGAATAAGGTTGATTTAGCTTAAATTAATTAAATGAAGGAGATTTATTTAATTAATGTTGAATTTTGAAGTTTTGGAAGAATTTGATGAAATTAATTAAATAATTAGATTATTTAATTAATGTTGAAATGCAGGTGATGCTATAGATTAGACGAAATGCAAGTGATTCAAAGACATGGTCATTTTAGGGTGTCTACATTTTGCCCCTCTTTGATGCAATGCAGTTTACAACGTTGCTTCAAAGAAATTGATAGTTGAAGACATGATATAATTTTTGATGCCCCAGTGTAGCTAGTTGCCCCAGTGTAGCTGACGTAGGGTGCCCCTTCGAGAGGAAAGATAGGGAAGCGATAGAAGAATTGTGTTGACGCTCGACCAGAAGATTTGTTGGAGATAGGCGAGGTTGAATAGAAGAAAGTGGAGATAGAAAAGAACATAAGAGAAAGACTGTTGATTGATCTTTGCTGGAAAACTATATAAGGCCATGGAAAAATGGATGGTGTAAATGGATGAGTTGGTTGAAATGGTTTCATATTTGTTTATAAAGAGCAATCCTTATTTTTGATATAGCACGTGGATAGTTCGCCACCAAGGTATAAAAGACCAAGGTGCTATGATATTCGAGTGCATGGACGTTGACTCTGCAAGCAAGCGGTTTGAACTTAGATCCCTTAGACATAATATGACCTTGTTGGTACATGTGAATGAGCCATAGTCTTGAACATAAAATAAACTTCAATACATGTAAATGCAAGAAGAATATTAAGTATGTAAGATGCTAGGACGTAACACACACAAGATAAATATGTTGCCAAGAAAGATACTAAAGTTCATTCCTCAAACACGGCACACAAAAGCAATGACTATGCCCCCAATCTGTATTGTATCGTAATATACCAAGATTATAGATAAATCAAGGTAGTCTTGAATAGGTATTGGAAAAGGAACAAAAGATAAACCAAAAAGCAAATTGACTGACTTACAAAGTAAACATACAGCCAACATATTCTCTTGCCAAAGAGGTTGCTCAAGATAGATTGGATAGGAAAGATAACAGCCTTATCGTAGGAACTCTGTGTCTGTTAAAGGGTGCTATCTACCTAAAAGACAATATCTTTCTGTGGGAAATGCCACATGTCGTAGGAGATGCGTGCGTTGGTCACGACAATGGAACACTATGCAGAAGACAAGCCTGTTGATCTAGGGCTTTGGTTAAGCGGTACTTAGATGATGTTCGTAATCGGTATGCAAGACAGTAGATGACTCTGGAGGGAAGCTGCTTTGCTTCCGGTTTGTCAAGAACTTTTACTTTGAAAGGATGCGCTAGCTTGCTGCTTGAGTTAGTCAAGTCGAGGTGAATAGATTTTGATAAACGGAAGACTAGAAAAGTGACAGTGTTTGATGAGTTGAAATGGGTGGAGAATGATGAATTGTATGTGCCTAAGTACTGGATACATCTTTCATATTCCAGACTGTCTACATACCCTATATCCACGGGATCAAGGCACATTACGAGGAAAGATGAAAGATGATAATATGTAGTTCTGGATAGAGGGATGAATGGGTCAAGGTGGTGAGGGGGAGATCTTATGTACCTGAGTACTGGATACTTCCTTCATATTCTAGACTGCCTACATACCCATATCCATGGGATCAAGGTACCTTAAGATTGAAATGATGATAATATGTAGTTCTGGGTAGTGTGATGATGTGGGAAAAGTGTTGAGAAGATAACATCCTTATCGTAGGAGTGATGTGTCTGTTAAAGGGTGTTATCTACAGAAAGGAGAAAGATTAAAGAGTGCGCTATGAACCACGAACAAGGAACTTCCCCTAGACCTAAGTTAAGGAAAGAGTTGCCCCCATTTCGGTAGAGGAATTTGCATGGATGACTAATGAAGAAGACCTAGAAAGTTGTGACCTAGGACCAGACAGTACAAACTGTTGACACAGATCAAGATGTGGGATGACGATGAGGGACATTGACAAATTTCCAAGCTATACTAGATAGAGAGATGGAAATGCAAACAAAGTTAATGATTTTATTATGGATGGATGGATGAAGCGTGTTGTTGAACTAGACATGGAGTGAACAAGACTTGATAGACGATGGATGCTGACTCTACACATAGTGCCTGCTTGCCAGGTTTTCACTATGGTACTTATCCAAGGCACCTGTTTACCAGGTTTTCACCAGAGGACAGATTTTTTTAGATTTTTTTTTGGAATACTCTGAGGATCAGGCATAGAACTTCTTGAGATGGACACTGTTAAGTGGATCATCTAGAGGAATGTTGTCAAGCGTAGCTAAAGTATAAGCTCTTAATCCATATACTGCTGTGACAATAAAGGGACCTAATCAATTAGGCTCAAACTTGCCTTCTTTTCTCGATCTGCTTGATTTCTCTGATTCTCTTTAAGGATAAGATCACCAACTTGAAACTGTCTTTCTTTGATCTTTTTGTTGTAATTTTGCCAGAGGTAGTTTTGATAGACATGAAGATGATTGAGTGCGGCAAGGCGCCTCTCATCTAGTAGTTCAAGCTCAACTAATCTAGAAGTGCGATACTCCTCTCCGCCGATCAAGTCCTGCATGGATACTCTGAGGGATGGGATCTCGACCTCTATAGGTAGGATGTCTTCAAAGCCATAGACCAAGGCATAGGGTGTGGTACTAGTTGGTGTTCTGATACTAGTGTAGTAGGCCCATAGGGTAGGATTGAGTTGTAAATGCCAATCACGACTGGCTTCATTGATAGTTTTCTTGAGGATTTTGAGAATAGTTTTATTGGAAGCCTCATCTTGGCCGTTACTCTATGGATAGTAGGGAGTTGAAAAATGATGTTGGATGTTGTATTGCATGCATAAGGCACAGACATCTTGGTTCTTGAATGGTCTCCCATTATCAGTGACAATGGCTTGGGGGATACCATACCGGCATATGAAGTAGTTAAGGATAAATTTGGCTATTTGCTTACCGGTGATATAGGTCATGGGAATGGCTTCAACCCACTTTGTGAAATACTCAGTGGCGGTAATGATAAATTTGTGGCCATTGGAAGAGGATGGGTGGATTTGCCCTACAAGGTCGAGACCCCATTGAGAAAAAGGCCATGGAGTTGTCACAGGTTGTAGTTCATGAGCTGGTGCGTGAATCAAATCTCCATGCTGCTGGCATTGTAGACATTTCTTAGCAAACTATGCAGCATCTTGCTTTATTGTAGGCCAGTAATAACCTGTTCTGAGTATCTTCTTAGTGAGATTAGGACCAGTAGAATGTGCACCACAGACACCTTTGAGTATGTCTCGTAAGGTAGCTTCAACTTCTTCCGCATTAAGACATCGTAAGAGGATACCATCGAGACTCTAGCGATATAGTGTATCACCCAAAATGGTGTAACGGGAGGATCGACAGATAAATATTTTGCGTTGGGTGGATGATAGGTCAGGGGGAAAGGTATTGTGTTTAAGGTATTTGTAGATATCTTCATACCACGGAGAATTGGGACCAACAAGTTCGCAGATGATTTTAGTAACGAGAACATCGATGGCTAGTATCAACAATTGCTCGATCAAGAATTTACATTTCTGTGTATTTGCAGGCATGTCAATCAGTGACCCTACCGAAGCCATAGAATCCGCAGCTTTGTTATGCTCTCTTGGAATTTGCTCAAATGTGATGCTAGAAAAGTGTGGTTTGTAGGCATCCACTAGTTTCTTGTAGGGGACCAACTTTTCATCTTTGGTTTGATATTCATCTGTGACTTGTCAAATGACTAGTTGTGAGTCTCCATAAACCTATAATTCTATGATGTCCCATTGAACTGCTGTATTGAGAGCTATGAGGAGTGCTTCATACTTGGCAATGTTGTTGGTGCAAGGGAATGCAAGCCAATATGACTTAGGAATATAGTCATTCTGAGGTGTGATAAATAAGATACTGGTCCCTAATCCATGCTGTGTGTAGGAACCATCAAAGTACAACTTCCACATTATTGAGTTGGTAAGAGTGAATAGATTCTCATCTGGAAAGTCTGCTACCATAGAGTGTGTATCTGTCATGGGTGCTTCTGCTAGTTGATCTGCTAGTGCTTGTCCTTTGATTTCTTTACGATCCATGTACTCAATGTCAAACTCACTAAGGATCATGACCCATTTAGCTAATCGGCCTGTGAGAGCTGCTTTTGCTAGTAGATATTTCAAGGGATCAATTTTTGCTATAAGATTTGTGTGTTGGTTCAACATGTAATGCCACAACTTTTGGGAAGCGAACACTACTGCTAAACAAGCTCTTTCCATCAATGAATAATTGAGTTCATATCCCACCAAGGTTCTACTGATATAATAAATTGCATGCTCTTTTCCTATTTCATCATTTTGTGCTAGAAGGGCCCCTAGGGCCGAATTTGTAGTGGAGATGTATAATATCAAAGGTTTGTTAGCAACTGGTGGAACCAATACAGGAGGTGTAGCTAGATACTCTTTAAGTTGATCAAATGCTGCTTGACACTTATCGTCCCATTGAAATGAGACATTCTTTTGGAGTAAGTGTTGAAATGGTTGACATTTATCTGCTAGCTGTGAGATGAAACGCCTAATGGATTGTAACCTTCCTTGAAGGCTCCTTAATGCTTTAAGGTTCTTTGGTGGAGGCATCTCTACGATAGCTTTTACTTTTGCTAGATCTACTTCGATACCTCGATGAGATACAATATATCCCAATAGCTTCCCTGATGTTACACTGAAGACACACTTCTTTGGATTAAGGCGCACTTGATATTTCTCGATCCTGTCAAAGATCTGTCCTAGAACTTGTATGTGATCTACCCTAGAAGATTTAGCTAGTATGTCATCCACATAGTCCTCCATGATATGATGAAAGAGATTGTGGAATATCACTGTCATTGCTCTCTGATAAGTTGCTCCTGCATTCTTTAAATCAAACGGCATGACACACCAACAATAGTTACCCCACGGACAAGTAAAGGTTGTTTTATGTTGATCTTCCTCTGCTATCCTTATCTGATTGTAGCCAGAGAATCTGTCCATGAGAGAAAGCATCTCATGACCTGTTGTCAAGTCTACTATAATGTCAATGTTTGGTAGTGGAAAGTTGTCTTTAGGACATGCTTTGTTGAGATCTCTAAAATCATTACACATGCGGATGCACCCATTGGGTTTAGACACAGGAACAATATTTGATACCTAGTCTGAATAGTCAATTGGTTGTATGAACTTTGCATCTAACAACTTCTGTATTTCCACTTTTACCAAGAGAGCTATCTATGGGTGCATCTTTCTCAACTTTTGCTTGACTGGTTTCACTTTTGGATCAACTGCGAGATAGTAAACTACTAGCTTAGGATCTAGCCCTGGCATATTCGTATAGATCCATGCAAAGTTGATGGTTCGCTGCAAGAAGAAGTTGTTAAGATTCCTATGCTCTGCTTCAGATAATGATGCTGCTAGGAATGTGGTCTTTGGATTTTGTTCTGTGCCAAGGTTTATCTCTATAGAATCTTCCACTAGGAGAGCTGACTTCTCTTGGTACTTAGATGGTAGGGGAAGGTCAAATCCTCCATCCTTAGGTGCCACAATTGGGTTTTCACCTTTGGATACATCCTTTGTTTTTACTATTTTGTGATCAGGAGGTGCCACAGTGTGGTTTTCACCTAGAGATCTTTCTTTATTTTTACTTTTGCGACTGGAGGATTTGGCATTCTCACCAAAATAAGCTGTTGGCTCTAATTCCATTACAAAACTTGCTTTATGATCGCCAAGAGGGATACCTTCCTGAAGTCCCATGAACTCAGCTAAAGCTTTGTAATTCTGAAATACATCTATAACAGGGGACCCTTGTTGGTCCCAATTGATAAGTTCAGGGTAGACAAGTGTGACATTCTAGGTGTTGGTGGTGGAGGTTAAGGATACGGAGGATAGCATAAAAATGGAGGATTCTGCGAATAGGTTGGTCATATGGAGGGAAGAGTCATCGATGATATCCTTTGTAGACGTTGAATTGGTAGGAAAAGTGTCAGCTACCTCGTCAAGGATATACTCGATGTCCAAGGCGCGTGGTACCTTTCTACCAAATCCTAATCCCTTCTTGTCTAGTTTCTTTGTCACAACAATAGGCTCCATAGTTCCTTGATTCTATTTCCCAAGGCCACCCTTGCCTTTATAGCCCATGTTTTTTACTATCCTTAAGCCATTGCCATATTGCTTGACTAGTATTATGACTGGTTCTTTCTCCTTATAGAGCCAAGAAGAGATGTCCTCAATAGTTTCCTCTTCCACTAACCGTCCCTATTGGAATTGGGTTAGGAATGCTAGGGGAGGAATAGCCACTTTTTTAGTTACTTTGGCAATGGGTGGTTGGCTGCAAGATTTTGGAGATAAAGGCATCTGCCCTACACAACAATATTTTGAGATATCATATGTTCCAAAGCCTATATCACAGATGTGAGCTTTGATTTTAGGAAGAGGATTAGGGTTACTTGTAGAGGTTGGAGTCAGCATTGCTGGGTCAACATATAGTGGGGATTCAAGGGCTTTTTCATTGTTAGGCACCTGGTTGCAATTCTTATAACTACCTTGCAAGACACGGCAGAATTCAAGAGGATTGGGGTCACCTGGGATAGTTATCTCCGTACCATTGTATGGGAACTTTAGAGATTGATGGTACATGGAGGGAACTACTTTCATTGCATGGATCCATGGGCGGCCTAGGATAATGTTGTAAGGCTGTTCAATATCAAGGACTTGACACCTAGTTTCAAGCATGACAGGGCCCAGTTGTATAGGCAAGTGGATAACACCTTCTGAGTGGCATTCAGCATCATCATACCCCTTGATCGTAATACTATGATCAGAGTTGACATGATCCTCAGAGTATCCCAATTGCTTAAGTAACTTTAAAGAACAGATGTTGAGGCTAGCACCACCATCTATGAGGATGCGTTTGATTTTGTGCTTATGGATGAGAATTTTAATATGAAGGGCATCATTGTGACAAGGATCATGGGATGGGAGATCTTTCTCTGAGAAGACCACATTGTAGGGCAAAGCAATGTTACATACTATAGCTTGGAAATCCACGACCGCTATGTTGTTAGGAACCGAAGACTCTTGGAGGGCTTTTTCTAGCACTACTCTATGTGTAGGTGATGACCGTAGAAGGTCCAAGATAGAGATCTGTGTTGGCGTTTTCCCTAGATGTTCGACAAGATTATAATCAGATTGAGCCGGAAGACTAGGTGTAGGACCACGAATGGTGACACGACCACGATGAGTGGTAATAGCGCAATCCATAGATTTGCCTTTGATTGTGAGCGTAGATACTCGACTCTCTTCAAAATGACCCATAATGGAATCAAAGGAAGTGGAAGTATGATTGATACCCTTACCTCTATCCTAAGGAGGAGGTGGACCATGATGAGGGAATGGTTCCTTATACATATTGAGATCTTTGTTCATGTGTGGAGCTGGTGGATCTTCTTGTAGAGATATTTGATTGCCTTTGATGAGATTTTGGATTAGGTGCTTGAGTTTCATGCACGATGTGGTTCTATGCCCTTTGCTCCTATGGAATTCATAGTATTCATTTTCTCTATACCGCACAGTTTTGTAAATAGGTTCAACATATGGGGGAGCATCCAATAAGGTGATGAGCCCTTTGTGTAAAATCTGTTGTAGGACCGACTCTATAGGCACTCCCAAGGGAGTGAATTGATGTCGCAGCGGGTAATCTTGTTGAGGTCACTCCTGTTGTCATTGTTATTGATTTTGATATGGTTGCCGCTGCTATTGTTGTTGTTGAGGTGGAGCTTGACTTGGTTTGGAGAGCTGCAGCAGTGTTTGCAACATTTGGACATGTTTAGAATCGACCACCCCATTGTTGACCATGTTTTTGTTCTTATTCCAAAACTTAGGTTTATCGTTCGATTGTTGATGAGGAGCATTGCCTTTCATTTCTTTGAAGATTTTGACCACACCCTTAGCAATGAGAGCTTTTTCAATGTTGCTTCCCTTGTATGTGATTTTGTCAAAGGTTGTAGCACTAAGAATTTGCAAATGGAAACCTAACTCTTGGTTGAGGTTCTGCATAAATATGCTAACAAGCTATTTCTCTAGAATCTTGAAAGGGAATTTGCTAGCCATTTGTCTCCATCGTTGAAGGAAAGAAATGAAAGTTTCACCATTTTTCTGTTTATTGTTGCATAGATCAGTCATGGAAATCTCATGCTTTGCATTGTAAGAAAAATGGGTGGCAAATTTCTCTGCTAGCTTGTTAAAAGATTTGATTCCCGTGGGTAAGTGTGAGAACCATTCTATAGCTTGACCTCCAAGACTGTGAGGAAAGAGACGCATAAGATATGTGTCGTTATGTGAGACCTCAAAGCAAGCAAGATAGAATTCCCTGAGATGGTCTTTTGGGTCACCTTTTCCTTTGTATTTATCAAACTTAGGAATAGTAAAATTTTGAGGAAAAGGGATCATTGGTAATGACCGATCAAAAGGATAAGGACACACTTCCTCTAAAGAGAAGCTCTTCCTGGTGTGGCCAAATGTAAGATCAGATAGTTGTTGTTGAACTTCTACGATCTTGAGCTCCATCACCGTGGCAGGGGTTGGAAACATCTCCTATTGTCCTAGAAGTGGTTGCGGTTGCCCATGCGGAAGACTGTAGTGTAAGCCATGAGCACTGGTGTTATAAGGGTCGTAAGATTGGTTGGGGTCATATGCGTTGTACGTTAGGTTCAGATTGGGTTGAAAGTGGATGCTTTGATTTGGCAGAGGTGGAGGTGGCGCTAGGTAAGAGTGTTGGCTTTGTGATGGTTAAGGGAAAGAATTTGGTGGAGGAAAGCTAAAGTTCATTGAGTTGGGTTGTGATGGCGGCACATAGCTTTAGAAAACTTGATGTTGGGAATGTTGAGGGTGGATAGACAAGGTGTTGAAGAAATTGAGCGATGATGAATGTAGCAGAGGGGGGACATAGGTAGAAGTGATTTGCGATGGTTGAGGTGGACTGATGATGAGCATAGAAGAATGTTGTGGTTGGGATTGCATGACTCTAATTGGTTGAGAGACATGAAGGTTTGATGATATAGGAGGTGGTATTTGTTGAGACTCTTGTTGCATGGCTACATAGTTGATCCCTGGATTGTAATTCGATGGGAAACCTATTCGTGATGGAGTAACCAAGATTCCACTTGCGATTGGTGTGGACACTTTAGGAGGTGGTTGCATATTTGATCGAGCTAAGGTGGCTTGCTTAGCTAGCTCTGCTTGACGTTGGAGAGTTTCTTGCTGATTTTTGTAGATCTCCATAGGAGTCAACAGCGGTGATATGGCCCTCTTTCCCGTTAGGTTTTGATAAAGGGGATTCCTATATTGCGAGCTTTGTTTAGGTAAGGGCATGGTCACTGTTGACATGGTTTGGACCGCCTGTATGGCACTTAATGTGTTGTTTGTCTGCTTGAGAGTGGATAGATCAAAATCTTGAGGTAACTTGGCTCCTTGCTCTGCAAGTAAGCGAAAGAAATGATCTTGGTTCTCACTAAGGATTTTGTCAAAGGCGGCCATGACTCTAGGCTCTTGTATGAATTCATCAAGATCTTGCCCATCTTCTTGAGAGGATTGACCTATTTCAAAGTGTCACTCTTCTTGAGATGGGGCTAGATCGGCAGTGTAACCTTGAGGGACAAAATCTAGAGGCATGCTGGTGGTGTATTGAGATGTACTTATCAAAGGGATCCTACCTTCTTGAGGATTGTTAGGTTGGTCGAGCTATGGCATGTTTGGAGAATTGGTGGATCTTTCCGCGGGTGTTCTAGGAGTGAGCTTGGGAGTAATGTTGAGACAGCCCGATTATGGTGTGTGAGGAGGCGACTTGCGCTTCCTAGGGACAACTTGCTTGGACTTCATAGTTTGCTGGAGCCTAGTGGTTACCATGGAATACACTAGGACAAAAAAGGTAATGCTAGGTTTCTGCTTGTGCTTTGAAAAAGAAAAACTTTGATGCATAATGTACTGGACCAAAGGTGCTATACTGTTTTGACCAAGGGCGCAGGACTGTGCAACCAAAAGCGTGCTACTGTTATACCAAAGGTGACAGACAGAGCTACTAAAGGTGAGATACTGCTATACCAAAGGCGAGCTACTGTGACCAAAAGTGAGCTACTATACCACCAAGGGCGAGCTGCTGTAATACCAGAGGTTCTGAAGTAGTGTCTGATATTTTTTAAAGGCAATTTTGACAGATTTGGCTATGGTTCTGATTGGATTTGTCTTTGGCAAGAGAAAACAGCAAACAAGTGGTCAAAAAAGGATTGACACAACAGATAGTGTATGTTCGAGGCTCACAAAAGCCCAATGTTTCCACAGGTATAAGATAATTGCAATCAATAACAAGCACTTTTTATCCCTAGAGACAAGGTTTCATTGTAGTAGATCAGCTCACAACTTAATACTCCGTCGATAAAAATATCATTCCATAAATGTGTCAGATATTTAGTATCTTTGCGAGAGACGATAGGTAGGGATATCTCACCCTCCCCTTGGAAAGCTCAAGTAGGTCACAAGAGCTTTATGGCCAAGGGAATACTATCTCTTCTCAAGGGAGCCAATGGTGAGTATCTTAAGGGCTTAAATCGATTCCCCTTGCACTGATGATTACCACAATGTTCGGAGGTAGATCGGGTAGTCTCTATCTAGAATGGTTTTTAGTAACTTTGAGGGACCAACGCCTTACGAGCAATGCAACAAGATACTAAAAGCTTTAACCAATCCTACTAAGAGTATCAAACACTTCACTCAATGTGAAAATCATTTCCACAAAGAGCTAGTACACCTCTTTTTAGTTTGGCACCACAAGGTAAGGCTGACGTCGGTTAGGACTTGGCTTTCACCTTATCCCTCTTATATAGTGGTTCAAAGAAAAACTCTGCTTAGGGTCGTCCCTTTTGGATGAAGTGCAATCCAAAAGCAAGTCCTTCTAAAGGAAGTACTGAAACGTAAGAGCAAGCACGTCAAACAAAGGTTTAATTGTCCCGTTATAAGAAAAATAAGGTGCAACTAAATTAGGCACACACACATTTGTAGTTGTCAATTGTCCCTTATGAAATTGAAGTGTTTGGCATTCATGTCCATTGTCCCTTAGAAAATTGAAGTGTTTTTGCATACATGTCCATTGTCCCTTAAGAAAAGCAGTATGTTCCTAAGACGTAGATTGCAAAAAAATGATTTGATCAATTATCCCTTTAAGAATGCAATGTGTTTCTAAGACTTAGTGAGATAAATCAAGATTTCTTCAACGCTCATCCTACATGAACATGTTAAAAAAATCTATTTGCTCTGTGTGAGTAATAAGAAGCTGCAACAAGTCAGTTAGTTCCACAAAAATTCACAAGTTAGCAAAAACAAATCAATTTGACCAAAAGCGAGTTACTACTATACCGAAAGCACTGCATTGTATTTCTAAAAGCGATGTAATGCAGACCAGAAGTGTCATACTATGTTACCAGAAGCGATGCACTATGCTACCAGAAGCGTGGTACTATGCTACCAAATGCGAACTACTTTGCTACCAAAAGCGAGCTACTTTGACCAAAAGCAAGCTACTTTGCTACCAAAAGTGAGCTACTGTACTACGAAATGCATAGTGTAATAACAAGCCTGCAAAAAATAATATTTCATCAAAAAAAGCTAGACCAAAAGATGATTGAATGATTGGGTGATGATCTAGGATGTTGATAAGTGATAAGATGTTGCAACAACTAATATTAGTTCCAAAAAAACAAGATGTCCAAAATCAACTTAAAACCCTAACAATAAGTTAGAAACCCTAGAAAACTAAAGTGAAATCCATAAAATTGGTAACAAATATGATGAGATACAAGAGATTAACTATCACCAATGGATTCCTTATGATTTTCTATGTAATTTTAAAAAAACAACATCGAATTTTGTTAAGTTTTGAGAAAGTTATGGGGTTTTGAAGTTTACAAGCCTGTTATCTCAACCAAAAGCGCTTTACTGTCATACCAATAGTGCTTTACTGTTACCAAAAGTGCTTTACTGTTATACCAATAGCGCTTTATTATGACCAATAGCACTTTACTATTATACCAATAGCACTTTGCAAATTTTCTCAAGTGCGCTTTATTGTAATACCAAAAGCATAGTTTTGTGCTACCAAAGGCACTGCGAGATGGCCCGAAAGTGCTGTACTGCTCTACCAATGGCATTTTTCTGTGTCGAGATGCACTATTCCGTACTGTACTTCAAAAAAATCAATTTCTCAAAGAAAAAGAGGGATTAGTGGGTCCCACCGGGCGTGCCAGAATGTGTATGAGGAAAAATTGATTAAATCAAAACTAATAAAACCAAAAACCAATCACATAAAGTGAACCAATCTAAGTAAAAGCTATTATCATCAAATCAAAGAAAAATGAAAGCTCTTACCAAAATCTGTATTGTTCCCTTTGGAGAAGTGTATATTGCTCAATGAAGTTGTGAAACCATAGCTACAACAAGCAAGTAATGTGCTCAAGAGATCAATGTTAAGAGATCATGAGGTTGCTCAATTGCCGCGTTTGTATGCTCAAAGCCCTGTTAAGTATGCCTGAGAATAAGATCAAAGAGAGAGACTCAATGAAGTGTTGCAAGTATGAGGTTAATCGGTGTTGTCATTGATGTCAACATACTCATATTGCATTGACAAGAAGGATTGGATGAGCTGTGTGCTGAGGATATTGAGAAAATTAGTCTCAGTCAGGAACAGTCAAGAATTGTGATGAGAAGAAGGCAAAAGTACTCCATAAGTTGATGATCAAAGGATGTGGATTAAAGGGTTTGTAGCTATAAGTCTTGAGATGATCTAGTTAAGTTTTCAGAGGTCCGCATGTAGATTTGAAGAAGTTGTGATTGATCAAGTAGAACAGGTTCTAGGAAGTGCTCTGGAGTGACAGAGTGTTACAAAGAGGTTTGGTGAGATTTGGAAGTGCATTATCCTATCTTACGGATTGGATGGAGTATTTGGGATGTCCTTATGATGTGTCATCTCAATTTGTTCATGATTTGGAGGTCTTGAAGCACATGTTTTAGTATGACAGTGCCAGTAGACTGTGTTCTTGAAGTTCCAGATGAGGAAGAGAAGAGATTCCGGTGAGCAGAGGAAGTGTGGATGTTCTTGGTCATTCAGGCTAGCTTGTGAAGGTTCATGGATCGTGTTGAGATTATGTTGTTGATCTGCATTGGTGGTAGAGCCTGGAATTGAAGATATTCTTCCAGATGAAGTTCTTGTTCAGACTAGCCGACCGGATGAGTTGTTCATCTTACAAATGTTCTTGTGGTGGCTGATCAGATGTGTTATTCATCTTGTGAATGTTATTATGGTTGAGTACCGACTTAGATGCTTATTCCTAAGTTGATGTCTTGTATAAATAAAAGATTATCAATCCATTTTGCGTGTGTGTTGAGAAGCGGATGAGTGTGATATAGCGAAAGAGCGAGAGGGCAGAGCAGGTGTGTTTTGAGCTTAAATGGAACTGATCCAGACATGGTGAAGATGTCATTCTCCAGTTCAAGGTTGTGATACTTATGATCTTGTAGACAGTGTGTCTCTTTTGTAGGCAGTGTGCCTCTTTGTGAGTAGTGTGCTCAGGTAGTGAGCCCTGACTGGCATGTGCCATTTGTTTTTCTTATTCTTCTAATAGAAAATAATCCTTGGGTTAATCAACCCGTGGCTTTTCCCTTAACTGAGTTTTCCACGTCAAAAGTCTTGGTGTCAAATGTGTTGATGTTTATCTGCTCCGGTGTTTATGCTTTCTGCTTTCATGAATGGTTAATTTATATGCTATTAACTAACAAAGAAGAATCAAGTGTTTGAAGTAGAAGCAAGTTTTTCACAACTGATTCACCCCCCCTCTCAGTTGTGAGCCCTAGATCTAACAATTGGTATCAGAGCTAGGTTCCTCTGAAAGGAGCTTAACCGCTTGAGGAAATCCAGGATGTCGTCATATAAGAAGTATAGTCTGAAGTTTGATGGAATCAAGTTCTCACTCTGGAAAGGTTGCATGAGATGTCACTTGGAGTGTATGGGAAAAGCATATCTGTCCATGATCACAAAGGCTTATGTACCTCCACAGGGTGGTCTGACAACTCTAAATGAAATCACAGATGCTGAAAATAATTTGCGGACCAAAGAAGCTCTTTTAAGCGCATTGAATGACTCAGATCTCTCAAATTTTATTGACCTACCAACTGCATATGAGATCTGGACTAAACTAGAACTTCTGTATGAAGGAGATGAGTTTGTCAAGAGTGCAAGGTTGCAAAGTCTGAAAGGGAAGTTTGGAAGATTGAAGATAAGAGATGATGAAAATATCACTACCTTTATGCCAAGAGTAAACGAGCTGGTATGTGGAATCAAGAATGCTAGTGGAGTTCTGGATGAAAATGAAATTGTTTGCAAAATTCTCAGATCCCTTCCTGCTGCCTATAAAATCAAGGTTGCTGCCATTGATGAATTCAGAGCCCATGCAACTGTGACAAGGGAGAAATTGGTTGGCAAACTAGCTGCATTTGAAATGACTGAGTTTGGAGATGATCCCCCCAAGATTGAAACTGCATTCAAAGCCAGTGCCTATGTGAAAGGCAAACAAAGATTTGATCCAGGAGAAAACTCTTCAAGGAAGCTGTCATGGTATGATCAAGCAAGAAAAGACATGGAAGAGGAAGAAGCAGAAACAGCCCATCTTGAAGCCCTCATTGCTAAGAGACTACCAAGAGGATCCGGTAAGTATGAAGGAAAATTACCCTTTAAGTGCTTCAATTGCAATAAGATTGGTCACTTTGCTTCAAGATGTCCGGAAAGATCTGCAAGGTCAAATGCTAACAGACAAAGGTTCCAAAAGAACTGTTATTATGTTCATGAAGAAAATGATAATGAAGGAGTAATAGATGATGAATTAGAAATGGGAAGCAAATCCAGAAATGAATGGGTGTTTATTGCCATCAAGCAAGAAAATTCAATATCCTCTGAATCTGTCAATCATAAGGTTGTGGAAAGAGCCTTGGCTGCCCAAATTGAAGAAAAGGATGATTGGGTTATTGACAATGGATGTTCTCACCACATGACAGGTGACAAGAACAAGTTCTTAGATTGGGAAAGATATGAATGAGGAATGGTAAAATTTGGTGATAATTCTGCTGGTAGAATCAGAGGTAGGGGAACTATTTCTTTTGATGGAAAGAGCAAAACCGGTAATGTACTATATGTTGAAGGATTGAAGCACAATCTTCTCAGTGTTGGTCAGTTGGTGGACAAAGGCTATGATCTCTAGTTCAAGAATGGAAGATGTAGGATCTTTGAAAGCTCTGGAACTAAGATTGCATCCGGTACTCAAACAAAAGGTAATATCTTCCATCTAGTTGGTTCAAATAAAAGTTGTCTATTTGTTTAAGTTGATCAACGTTGGTTATGGCATAGAAGAATGTGTCATGTGAATTTTGATAACATCATCAAGATAAGCAATACTCAGGGTGTAAGAGACCTTCCAAAATTGGTGAAACCTACAAATAGTTTGTGCAAAGAATGTCAGCTAGGTAAATAGAGTAGAGTCTCTTTCAAAAGCAAGGATCAGTCCTCTACCAGATTATTGGAATTAGTTCATACTGATCTCTGTGGTTTGACAAGAATCAAGAGTATGCAAAGTGATAGGTATTTTATGTTATTGATTGATGATCATTCCCAGATGATGTGGGTTACCTTCCTAAAAGAGAAATCAGAAGCCCTTGAGAAGTTCAAAGTCTTCAAAGCTATGGTAGAGAATCAAACCGGATTGAAACTGAAATGTTTAAGGTCTGATAGAGGTGGTGAATTCACATCTGGTGAATTCATAGATTTCTATGAGAAGCATGGTATAAAGAGATAGTTGTTTGCTCCTAGGACTCCACAGCAGAATGGAGTAGTTGAGAGAAAGAACCAGACCATCCAAGAAGCAACCAGGACAATGATGATGGAAGCAAGTGTTCCTCAGATGTTTTGGAGAGAAGCTATCAGCACTGCAGTCTATACCCTTAATCGAGTTCAAATCAGAAGCAATACCGGTAAGACTCCTTATGAACTTTGGTTTGGCATAACTCCCACTGTGAGATATTTTAGAGTATTTGGTAGCAAGTGTTACATCAAAAGAGATGAAGATTTATGAAAGTTTGATGCTAGAAGTGATGAAAGAATTTTCTTGGGTTACTCCACTCAAAGCAAAGCATACTGGTGTTACAATAAGAGATTGAGAAAGATGATAGAAAGTACAAATGTGAAGGTTGATGAAGGAATTTAGAAGCCTTCAAGATCCTATGAATATGATGAAGATGATCAGAATGATTCTCTGGTACAAGGAGCTCCATCCTCCTCTAAAATTTAGATCCAGACTGATCCGGTAAATCAGGAAGAAGAAGTTTGTCTGAATGAGCTTGATCATGAATTAGTTGTGCAAGAAACTTCCAAAGTTCCAAGGTATGTAACTCTAAATCATTATGAAGAATAGATCATAGGTGACAAAAGTAAAGGTGTACAAACATGGAGAAGAATTGCTCAAGATTCAAATGAATACTGTCTGATTTCAAAGATTGAACCTAAGACAGTTAATGAAGCTTGTAATGATGAAAACTGGACCAAAGCAATGGAGGAAAAATTAATGCAAATTGAGAAAAATCATACTTGGGATCTTGTTCCCAGACCTAGAAACATGAATGTGATTGGAACCAAATGGGTCTTCTGGAAGAAACTAAATGAAGTTGGTGAAGTAATTAGAAACAAAGCTAGATTGGTCTGCAAAGACTACTCTCAAATAGAAGGAATTGATTTTGAAGAGACCTTTGCTCCGGTGGCAAGAATTGAAGCAGTTAGATTATTTCTTGCATTTGTTGCCTTCAAAGACTTCAAGGTATATCAGATGGATGTCAAGTCTGCTATCCTAAATGGTGACTTGGAAGAAGAAGTGTACATTAAACAACCGGATGGATTTCAATTGTCTGATCATGATGATATGGTCTGCAAGTTGAAGAAAGCACTATATGGTTTGAAGCAAGTCCCAAGAGCATGGTATGAAAGGTTGGATAAGCATCTTGTATAGATTGGCTTCAACAAAGATACTACTGATAGTAACCTATACTTCCAAATAGATAAGGAAAACATCTTGATTATTGAAGTATTTGTTGATGATATCATCTTTGGAGGAAAGGACAGCATGTGTAAAACTTTTGCAGATCAAATGAAAAGTGAGTTTGAAATGTCAATGCTTGGTGAAATGAATTTTTTCTTGGGTCTGCAAATTACTCAGACAAAAAAAGGTATCTTTATCTGTCAAACCAAATATGCAAAAGAATTGTTGAGGAAATTTGGAATGGAAGATTCAAAGCCAATGAACACCCCTATGGGAACCGGATGTAAGTTGAACAAAGATGATGACTCTCCTAAAATATATCAGACCAAGTATAGATCAATGATTGGAGGACTATTGTATCTCACTCAGACTAGACCAGATATAATGCAGGCTATTGGTCTTGTGGCAAGATTTCAGGCTGATCCTAGAGAATCTCATGTCATAGCAATCAAAAGAATTTTTAGGTACTTGAAAGGAATAGTTGAGTATGGTCTATGGTATCCTAGAGATCAGGATTTCTCTCTTCATGCTTACACAGATGCAGATTGGGCAGGAGATGTGGATGACCGGAAGAGTACAAGTGGAGGAGCATTCTTTTTGGGAAAAAGGTTGGTTTCTTGGCTAAGCAGGCAATATCTTTGTCTACAACTGAAGCAGAATACATTGTAGCAGCAAGTAGTTGCACTCAGATCTTATGGATGAAACAGATGCTAAGAGATATGGAAGTAAAATATGAGGAGCCTATCACAATTTTCTGTGATAATTCAAGTGCAATAAATATTTCTAAGAATCCAGTGTTGCATTCTAAGACCAAGCACATATCTATCAAGTTTCACTTTCTGAGAGAGCAAGTGAACAAAGGAGAAGTCAGATTGGAGTATGTACCCTCAAAGGATCAGATTACAGATATCTTTACTAAACCTCTTCCCAAAGACTCTTTTGAGTATCTCCAGGAGAAGCTAGGGGTCATGACCCCTCTGGTGATGAACTACGATGCACTGATGTGCATCAGTCCGGTGGATATCACAGTCATATCTTGTGATCTGGATTGATGATGGGGATCTGCTACTAAGGGGGAGTAGCTGGTATGATTCTGGTGTGTTAGAGTTACAAGTATGAGCCCTTTGCCATTGATGTCAAAGGGGGAGAGAAGACATCTGAAAAATAAATGGTTGATGATCAAAGGGGGAGCAGTAAAGGAAGAGAAGACATATGAAGAGTTGTTGCTGATAGGGGGAGCTGTGACAGAAAGGAGAATATCTTGTCTTGATGGTTTTTCACATCATATGTTGCCATCAATGACAAAGGGAGAGATTGTTGCAAGTATGAGGTTAATCAGTGTTGTCATTGATGTCAACATACTCATATTGCATTGACAAGAAGGATTGGATGAGCTGTGTGCTGAGGATATTGAGAAAATTAGTCTCAGTCAAGAACAGTGAAGAACAGTGATGAGAAGAAGGCAAAAGTACTCAATAAGTTGATGATCAAAGGATGCAGATTAAAGGGTTTGTAGCTATAAGTCTTGAGATGATCCAGTTAAGTTTTCAGAGGTCCACATGCAGATTTGAAGAAGTTGTGATTGATCAAGTAGAACAAGTTCTGGGAAGTGCTCCGGAGTGATAGAGTGTTACAAAGAGGTCTGGTGAGATCCGGAAGTGCATTATCCTATCTTGCAGATTGGATGGAGTATTTGGGATGTCCTTGTGATGTGTTATCTCAATTTGTTCATGATTTGGAGGTCTGAAAGCACATGTTTCAGTATGACAGTGGCAGTAGACTGTGTTCTTGAAGTTTTAGATGAGGAAGAGAAGATATTCCGGTGAGCAGAGGAAGTGCGGATGTTCCTGGTCATTCAACCTAGCTTGTGAAGGTTCTTGGATCATGTTGAGATTGTGTTGTTGATCTGCATTGGTGGTAGAGCCTGAAATTGAAGATATTCTTCCGGATGAAGTTCTTGTTCAGACTAGCCGACCGGATGAGTTGTTCATCTTACAAATTTCTTGTGGTGGCCGACCGGATGTGTTATTCATCTTGCAAATGTTCTTATGGTTGAGTGTTGACTTAGATGCTTATTTCTAAGTCAATGTCTTGTATAAATGAAAGATTGTGAATCCATTTTGAGTGTTTGTTGAGAAGTGGATGAGTGTGATATAGTGAAAGAGCGAGAGGGTAGAGCAGGTGTGTTTCGAGCTTAAATGGAACTGATCCAGACATGGTGAAGATGTCATTCTCCAATTCAAGGTTGTGATACTTATGATCTTGTAGATAGTGTGTCTCTTTTGTAGGCAGTGTGCCTCTTTGTGAGCAGTGTGCTCGGGCAGTGAGCCCTGACTGGCATGTGCCATTTATTTTTCTTAGTCTTCTAACAGAGAATAATCCTTGGGTTAATCACCCTGTGGTTTTTCCTTAACTAGGTTTTCCATGTCAAAAGTCTTGGTGTCAAATGTGTTGATGTTTATCTTCTCCGGTGTTTATGCTTTCTGCTTTCATGAATGGTTAGTTTATATGCTATTAACTTACAAAGAAGAATCAAGTGTTTGAAGTAGAAGCAAGTTTTTTCACAACTGATTCAGCCCCCCTCTCAGTTGTAAGCCCTAGATCTAACATGAAGGAGATGAGGGAGGTTTATATAGGTTTCAATGAAGATCGATCAATAGTCTAGATAATTCAGAAGAATCAACGGAGGAGAATAGTTGAAGAACATGTAACGAATAAGAAGAAGACAAGTGTCACACAAAAGTTGTTTTATTTGAGTTAAACACTTTCTTTTCTAAAGATAAAACATGCTTTTCATAAATTAGAAAGTTTTTTTCTAATTTAAGAGAAATTGATAAAAACAAGGTTGAGTGAATAGATAACTCAACTTAAGATTTACTTTTGCATGATTTGAGAGAAATTAAATAATAAATTATTTAATTGTGTGTGCATGGAGAAGAAGACTTATTTTTAGAAGATTTGAAAGATATTTGTAGATAAGAAAGCAAATTAAATCAATAGATTTATTTAATTGTTGTGCATGATTTGGAAGAATAAATAAAATATTTGATTTATCTTATTTTTGGAGAATGGGAGAATTTAAATAAATTCGATTTGATTTATTTAAATTTAGAAGAATGAATTTGATTTAATTAAATAATTAGGAATTATTTAATTATTTGGATAAAAGGGAATTTGTGATGAATTAATTAAATAATGGGATTTATTTAATTAATGGAGACTTGAGATTTGGAAAGAAGATAATGATTTAATTAAATAATATAAATTATTTAATGGAGACTTGAAATTTGAAAGAGGATAATGATTTAATTAAATAATATAAATTATTTAATTAATGGAAGAATAAGGTTGATTTTGCTGAAATTAATTAAATAAAGAAGATTTATTTAATTAATGTTGAATTTTGAAGTTTTGGAAGAATTTGATGAAATTAATTAAATAATCAGATTATCTAATTAATGTTGAAATGCAGGTGATGCTATAGATTAGATGAAATGCAAGTGATTCGAAGACATGGTCATTTTAGGGTGTCTACATATCCAATTAATTTACCCTTAAAATTATCAAGCCTAACAATTTGTTGGGTGAATATTTTTTCATCAACTTGCTGATGGCAAAATGGTTATATCAACCATAGTGTGATGAGATAAATCTCTCCTTTTAGCAAGGGGAGGTTCCCTTTTCCTAACTACTTTCAAACTTATCTATTCTAACACTAATCTTCAGGGTGAATCCATATCATCTAGTTCTCTTTTTTCAGAAATGATGTTTTCAATTTAAAATAGCAACTTTACAATACAAATCAAATATAACTAAGAAACCCACGAGAGCACAAAGTCTATCGTTGCCTCTTTTGTCGATTTAAGATTCAGAAACAAATAGGATAAGGTGCAGCCCAAAGTCTTCACGGAATACTATGATAAAAGCACATGATCATAAAAGATAACAACAGCTCAAAGTCTTCTCAATATCTTTTACTCAAACACATCAAATCACAAACCCAAAGATAATTATAACAGCACAAAGTCTCCAAAATTAACTTTAGAACATCTCTCATATTATCCAAACTAACACTATAATTCGATCAAATAGATAAGATAGCATAAGGAAAAGGACATAAGAATAATTTCTAATACACCACAAGTTATTCTAATGCAAAGATTGAATGATCGTTTGCTTTTCTATTCACTTGATAAAATATGATTTACAATTTGAACACAAAGTCTCAAAATGCTCTTCAATTTGGCAGAGTTTCGCCTCAATAACTAAAAGATAAAAAATACAATACAGGCCCTCTTTATTTATAGGGAGGAGCCTAGAGCAAAACTAGGAAAATCCTAATTACTTTGACTTATTCAAACAAAAGAGTCCTATTTGATTTATGACTTCTTTTGTTTCATATGTAATTACATTTTGGAAAATTACACATGAGTATGTCCATAACAAAATTCAAATTACATAAACAAGAATAAAAATAAACTAAGGTATCAAAAAGGAACTTCAGCTTCCTCCATCATTCTTCTTCAAAATGTTTTGATATATGGTTTACACTGCTACCATTTCACACATGTCTAGCTTGGTCGTATTCTCTGAGATAGTACGAGCCTAAAGAACTGCATCTTTCACTGCCTTTATCATCTTCTCATGCTTGTCAAGTTTGTCTTTTAGGTTTTCAAAAGTTGAATGCTGATTATAGAGGCTATCCATAGAAAGTACTAAGGGCATTTCATCCTTGAATTTCTGTTGAACCATCTTTTCGAAAGAGCTTATCATTTCATTTGCTAAGAGGAACTTATGACCTTCCCCTGTCAGAGTGCATGGAAGTTCCTCCAACCTATGTAGAAGTGAAACATTACTCTCTTCATTGTTTTCATGTCTAGGCACAAGTCATCAAGTAGGCCTTTTATTATATTGATGTGGTGAACAAGAGATTCCTTAGTCTTAAGATAAGACTCCCGATTTGAGATGACCCCAATGGCTATTAGATTCTTTATCTTAATCTTCTTCATCTCTATCCACTCCTCTAAGCTTTCTTCCTGATCCTACAATTCTTGAGAAAGTAAGTCAATAAGATTATCAAGCTTAGCTTTTGCTTTATCCATTTTTTCTTTTCTTTCTACAGTAGTTTTCAACATAACCCTTCCTTGTGCTAGCAACCGCTCCACAATATCACCAACTACTCTCCCTCTGGCATGAGCTTTTTCCACCTTTTGAATTAGAGGATCTTCTACAGTTACAGCCATAGGTTCCACAATCTCAGATGACTTCACTATTTTTTGAAGAACAATAGCAAGTTGTTCTGCTTTAGCCTTATACTGCTCTTTCTCCTTCTTGACTTCATCATATTTCTCAAGCAAGGTGCTGGTAGTAGTTTGAAAATATGCCTTAATGCCTTCATGAGTTAGCTTACCTAACTCAACCCTTGAGACAACATAATCATTCATATCAAAATTATCAATAGTAGCATCCTCTGGGGGCTTGGCAATTTCTGCATATCTGATTCTTTTTTCATTGATAATCCTAGAAACAGTCTTAGGCTTTTTCTTCAGAGCTTTTGAGTTCAAAGGCAATAGCTTCTCTATGTCAATTTCATCTGGTGAAATTGCTTGCTTTTTCCTCTTTGGGGTATATATAGACAACCAAGGAGGAAGTATATAAGCACCCACATTAGGAGAAGAATCAATCACTTGCTTTGCCATATCCATGCTTATTATTGTTATTGTAACAATGGGACTAGTAGGAGTAAAAATAACAACTGTATCAACAACCTTTTCAGAACTATCTAGAAAATGTTCTAACACAGTTCATTCACTGATATCAAAAGATGGGGAAGACAAACTAGGAATGGACCCAAATGAATCAAACACTATTCTAAAACTTGTTCTTAATGAAGGGGAAGTATTATTAGAGGAAACAACCAAAGTAGGAGAAATAGGAGTATTTGAAACTATAGGAAAAATAGTAGAAACAGGAACATGAAGCTGAGATTTAGAAACTTGGGATTTTGATGGAAGGTCCTTCTGTGGGGAAAGTTTTGAATCACCAAGTTGTTCCTATTCTAGATTCTCATCTTTACCTTGTTCTGTTTCATCTTCCTCAGCAGGCTTTTCAGACATTTCTGCTTGCTGGGCATCCTTAGATTTCTCAATATTTTGTTGTTCAGTTTCAACATCCTCAACCTCCATCTGCTCAACATTAGTGTCTTCAATACCAGATTCAGTAACATTAGAGGTCCCCGCAACCTCCTTCTTCCCTTCCTTAGATACAAACTTGATTTTTGGCTTACATGTTTTAGAAGAGGAAGGAGTGTCACTCTTGTTCTTGGTCGTATTTTTCACTTTCTTACCTGTTTGCTCATGAACTTTAGTCTCTAACCTTGTAATAAATTATTTCAAGTTGATCCCTTTGCTTTCCAACCATATGTTTGTGTTAGCCAAGATTGGCTGAAATCTTTTCCTTATAGAAGTCTCCTCTTTGACTGACCATTTAACCATTGGAAGAGGAGAAGCTTCAATATTTTTAGTATTATATTTGGGATCTAAAACATCCCCATCATCTTCCATCCCATCTGGAATATCTGCAAGGACCAGCTCTTTGATCTGACTTAAATGAAGTCTGCAAAAGTCTAGTTTTCTGATCTCATTTTTTGTCCTGAGATTAGCCCAAATATCTTCCACCATTGGCATGTGGAAAGTTGACTTTCTTTTGATTTTATCTTGTACCCTCCTGAAGTCAAAATGATCCCTTTTCTTGAAAGTTTTCATGGTGACCGGTTACATTTCAGAATCAACTATTTTTACCTTGGTAGCTGACTAAACTGAGTACCTTCCAATTTCTATAGGAAACTTTATCCCTGACTTTTTCAACTCCATTTGTTTATTGTGCACCACAATTAGCTGTCTACACAATTCCATGCGAACAATCCTATCACTGGGATATCATGGAAGTATATATGGATAACTAGGATAATATCCCACACTAAGATATGTGAAGGTTGGAAATTGTAAGAACAAATAGCCAAAATAATTCACCACTTGCCAAGCTTCATCTGAAACTCTCTTTTGTACCAGTTCATTATACCATAGGCACAAAAACACTGAAAAGAAAGCATCATTAACCCTCCAGAAATGATGGATTGATCATTTTAGAGTGATTTGAGAATAGTATTCATATACGAGAACCAACCTTCTGTCACCAACCTGAGTAAGACCAGGAAAGCTCCTCATGCTCGCAGCAACATACACAAGATATGAAGTCATATAAAATTTGAAGGTGGTATTGACTCTCACCAATTGCTCATGCAAAGCATTACTGATTTGTTCTCCCCAAAAGATTTTTTGTGTGCCACAGAGAATCACCTTGATGTATGTGTACTGTAGAGTATAAGACTCTACATTTTGTATCAGTCACAGTACAACAGCGGGTTAATATTTTGTGTCTGTGAATGAATGTTTCTGAGAATGCCTGCAAGGGTTTTAATTTGCTAGAGCTGTAGAACCTGCCAAGTGTCAAGCCCCAGTTTCAAGCCGCACTCTTGCTTCTAAGTTATAAATGTAATGCGAAGTGTGCCATGTAGCAGTTTTATTTCTAGTGAAGTTTTAGGTTACAACCCTACGGAGAGCACCATGTGTCATCAGCTGAGGCACTCCCTAAAAGTTTTGGTGTGAGCGCAGAAGGTGCCATGTGTCTTTTGTGGTATCTGGGAAGCTTGCCAAGTATCAGCTTCCATAGGTTGTTTCTATATGTTTCAATGCTAAGTAAAGGATGGTAGTGGTCCACAATGTAGAGTATTAAGTGAAGCGGAAAGCGCCACGTGGTGAATATAGTGCCGAGATTAGAAACTTTTGTCCTTTTCTCCAGTTTATTAAATGTTTCTCAAATGAGGCAGAGCCTGACATGTGTCACCCTCTGCGTGAGTCTCAAAAGGTTTCTAATGTTTCAAGAAGTAGCATGGAAAGTGCCAAGCATCAGTTAGCAATGTTGCGGAAACTGCCACCTATCCCTTTTGAAAGCTAATGAGCGGAGGGTAGTGGGTCCCATTTCTTAAGTAGTGTCTTAAAGTTTCAATGCCACAGATCATGATAGTTGTCACAGGCAGAGTTTCCCCAAATACAAAGACATAGTTAAGTATTAAAGTTGTGGACAAAGACACATATTGTTTCTAGTTGTTGCAGAAGCCACCAAGTGTTAGTTTCTTGTTTCTTCCTAAGGGATGAAGGAGTTTCAAGTCATGTGCGCAGATGCTACCATTTGTCACAAAGTTTATTGTTTCTAATGAATGCAGAAGCCGCCAAGTGTCTTTTCTCTATAAGAGGAGGTATGCCACCTATGTTTTGTCACAGCCAATGGGCCTACACGAGGGAGTAATCATCACAAATTTAAAAGATCTTTAACTGTCAGAGAGTTCTAGTCAGAGACTTTTAGTTACCTCTAGTTCGGTTAGACAGTTGGGATTCGACTATTGCATACAATCTAGAGTCGATCTTGTGCTATAAATATGTAATATTTGTAATGAATCATGAGTTGTTTTTTAGAGTTAGAATTTTAATTTTTCTGATAGAGAAATTCATATTATTTTCAGAGTTTTCTGTTAGAGATTACAAAGAGAAGTTTTGAGACTTTTGCTGTGACCAGTGAATATCATTTGCCTTTATTTTGTTATTCTTGATTTAGAAAGTGGATGCAACTATGCATGTATCTGTGCCTCTTATGTTGCTAGAAAATTAATGAGAAAGACTGAGTTCTGTGCCTTGGTTGATATTTCTTATGTCATAGCAAATTGTCTGGTTGTGAGCCTTTGATTTTATTCATTTTATCTATTTATATTAATCATGCAGTATTTGCTCTTTAATGTGACTGAATCTTAAGGATATCTTCACTATGCTTAGTTGAGAGAAATAATTTTATTCAGGCGTATCGCCATAGATAGATTTGCTTTCATTGTATCTGTAATCCTGTTAGTTTCTACCCTTTTCCCTAAAACACATTGAAGATAGAGAAGAGCCAGCTTCTTTAAAATCTGGTGGTTGTTTCAGGTAGCAAGTCCCACATTCCTAAAACTTCCCATGTTGGTGTTGGAACCTGCACAATTTTACACATCAACAGTTTTTGACACACCCAGTGGGACTATTCTTGAAGTTTTTGTCAAGATTGTATGAGCCAGAGAACTACACAGAGTTAGAGCTATGGACCTGTAACTAGAGCTCAATCTTCTGCTAATCTAGGTATTCTTTTGCCACCACTGGTAGCCAATCCAAGGAGAAGAGTGAATCAGTTTGCAGCAGCACCAAGAGCAAATATGGGAGCACCTGTAGCCCCAAGGAATTATGCAAATTGGAACACTGACAGTCCTCTGATTCTCCCAGTACCACCAGCCACTTGGGATCCTATTCCAGCCAACACCCTGAAGGCTTTGCCTAAGTTTAGTGGGGAAGATTTCAAGACACCTAAAGAGCACCTACAAGATGTATCTGATGTCTGTGCGGTACATGTTATCACTCAGTAGAATGTGGCTATAAGACTATTGGTAGCTTCTTTCAAAGGGAAGGCTCTGGACTGGTATAGATCTTTAACCCTAAATACAATATCTACATGGGACTAGCTTGGTGATGCTTTCTTTGAAAGGTTTAAAGAAAAGGGTGATAAATCTTCTTTGCTGCAACAATTAATTACTATCAAAAGGGCACCACAAGAAGCCATGACTGATTTCAATTAAAGATTTCAAAAGACTTGGGAGAGAATTTCTGCTACAGCAAGACCATTACCAAGTATGGCTATCATGTTTTACCTTAAGGCTTTAAACTCAGATATATCAGTGATGATTCAGTCTCTTGGGGGTCAGACACTACCAGAAGCTTATGAGTTAGCAGTCAAGGCTGAAAATAACTTAATAGATGCTGGAAAGTTGCCCCCAAGGCCTCCTATGCCCATGTTCCCAGAAAATACCTTACCTTTGCCTCAAGAAACTCCTAATCCTACAACCCCACCTGTATCTATGTATGCATTTCCTCAGCAACCTGCTAAAGTAACTGTTCCTGTTCAATTGTCTGAAATGGATGATGTCAAGATCATTTTAAGGACCTTCTCAAATGAGATAATTAACCTAAAGAGACAACAAAATCCTTATCCGAAACCCCCTTATCAAGGGTACCAAGGAAAAAGACCTCCCTTCCAGCTAAATCAATATCAAGGTCCTCAAAGACAAGCTAATCCTCACCCATCAAACCAGTTGGTCACAGTCCCTACACATCTACAGACTGTTCCTGCTAATCCCAAGAGGGAGATTGTTTCAAGGTAAAATAATTTTGTAGATAGCACAAATGCTTGGTGCTTTCCTTGCAACAATGCCCATATGCCCAGAGACTGCCCTAGAGGAAATTTATAGCAGAAGATAGTAGAACAGAGACGATTAGAGGGACAATTTGCAATTTCTAACACTCCACAATATCAGTCTTCTAGTGTACAAAATGCAGCCCTGGTGGGCTAGATGCAAGGAATGTCTCTACAATAGGAAGAGGAAATAGCCCCTGAGCATGCTTTATTTTCATGGATTGAAGATGAAGAGTCAGTGTTCTTGAATGAAGCATCTACTTCTAAGAAGCCATTAGTGCAATTAGATTACTATATCAGAGCAAAGAGAAGAATGATGGAATAGCCTGAAGTCACTAATAATGAGATTATGGGAGCTCCTCCATTTTAGAGTCATCAAAACACAGTCTCTAGACAAGAACTACCCCAGCCTATGCAAAATCAAGTAGCCTCAGGACAAGTTCTAGAAAAGTCAAGGTACTCTTATTACCCAAAGACTCAAGCATTAGGACCTATGAATGTGGTGGATCAGCTAAAAAGAACTCCAGCGCATGTATCAATCTACGACATGTTAGTTATCCCTAAGTAGAAGACACTGTTACAAGAGGCTCTACAAGGCCAAAAAGTTCCTAAACATACTGGTGCTAAAGGAGGATCTGCTGATAAAGAAAAGATGCAGCTCAAAAACACCAAACCTCTACAGACAACAACCCTGTTGAACAATGCATATGAGGTAGGTAAATCTAAACCAGATCCCTTTTACTTAACTCTGATAGTTGGGAAGAAATTACTGCATAATGCAATGATAGACTCTGGGGCTAGTACTACAGTGATGCCAAAGCAAATAGCAGATGCTTTGGAAATAAAATATGAGCCACTTACAAGAGGGGTTATGCAGTTGGATGGGAAATTGGTGCAAACAATAGGGAAAATTAAACAACTCCCATTGCAACTATATACTTGCCCCAATATAATTGTAAATTAGGATGTGGTAGTCATAGATATTCCTCCTATTTTTGGTCTATTCTTATCCAAAGATTTCATAGCTAAGATAGGTTACATGTCCCTGGATTGGTCACACCTCATTTTGAGAACCAAATATGGGACAAAGATGAAAATACTATCTGAGCCATTATCAAAAGACCATATCACAAATGAACCAACTCCAAAGTTAGAGGTAGCTCATGCTATGCTAAATAAAGAGGAGAGAACCTTTGTTGAAGAGCTAGGTGACTGGACTGAACATGACCAACAGGAAGAAGAGAATAATCAGTTGCTGACTATGATGCAAAGTGATCCATATGGGAATTATGACTCTACTGGTCTAGGCACTTATGTCATATTTGAAAAAGACCAAGAGATCCCTAATGTTTTAAAGGAAGAGCCTAATTAGACTCAAGAATCCAAAAAAGACTCAAAAATTTGGACTCTAAATTTTGATGGGGCTAGAAGTAAAAATGGGGCTGGAGCAGGAGTTTGCCTTACTACCCCAAATGGTGAGAAAATATTAAGGGCCATTCACTTTCAGTTTGCCTGTACTAATAATGATGTTGAGTATGAATGTTTTAAAGGAAGAGCCTAATCAGACTCAAGAATCCAAAAAAGACTTAGAAATTTGGACTCTAAATTTTGATGGGGCTAGAAGTAAAAATGGGGCTGGAGCAGGAGTTTACCTTACTACCCTGAATGGTGAGAAAATACTAAGGGCCATTCACTTTCAGTTTACATGTCCCTGGATTGGTCACACCTCATTTTGAGAACCAAATATGGGACAAAGATGAAAATATTGTCTGAGCCATTATCAAAAGACCATATCACAAATGAACCAACTCCAAAGTTAGAGGTAGCTCATGCTATGCTAAATAAAGAGGAGAGAACCTTTGTTGAAGAGCTAGGTGACTGGACTGAACATGACCAATAGGAAGAAGAGAATAATCAGTTGCTGACTATGATGCAAAGTGATCCATATGGGAATTATGACTCTACTGGTCTAGGCACTTATGTCATATTTGAAGAAGACCAAGAGATCCCTAATGTTTTAAAGGAAGAGCCTAATCAGACTTAAGAATCCAAAAAAGACTCAGAAATTTGGACTCTAAATTTTGATGGGGCTAAAAGTAAAAATGAGGCTAGAGCAGGAGTTTGCCTTACTACCCCGAATGGTGAGAAAATATTAAGGGCCATTCACTTTCAGTTTGCCTGTACTAATAATGATGTTGAGTATGAATCTTTGGTGCGTGGACTCATGTTGGCAAAGAAAAAAGGAATAAAGAATCTGGTAGTAAGAGGAGATTTAGAATTAGTGGTGAAGAAAATCAGAGAAAAGGTAGTGACCAAAAATGTAAGAATGAGATCCTATAGACACAGAATTCGGGACCTAATAGATGGTTTTGAAGCTTTCAATATTGAGGTAATCCCTAGAGCCCAAAATTCTGAGGTTGATAGGATGGCACAGATTGGTTCACAATTTGATCCATCAACTGATTTATTAGTAAATAATGAGTTAGTCAAAGTTTTAGTAAGGCCAACTATCCCAGATAATGACCAAAATTGGCAAGTTTTTGAAAATGATTTTCAAGTACTTTCATTTTTGCAACAATCAGGAGAGTTTGTTGATCAATTGCAACCTAAAATTGAAGAGGCATACGGTGACCAAATTATTCAACTGAAGTTAAATAAGCTCTCTAAAGGTCTGATTACCCTACAAAACTTATTTTACCCAGAAGATGTAAGCCTAGAAAAGAAGAGGTTTCAAGCAAATAAAGAAGATTATTCTGAAATTCAAGTTAGTGAAGGAAGAAAATTGAAGGTTGGCAATTATGCAACCCAACAAGAAAAGGAAAGGTTGAGTGATTTATGTGAAAGATATGATAGGGTGAGTGCATGGAACTATGAAGAACTCCATTGCTATAATAGGGATATCATCTAGCACACTATAGAGCTTACTGAAGGATCTAAACTAGTCAGAAAAAAGCAAAGGCCAGTTAATCCTAGAATTGAGCCTCTAATGATGGATGAGTTGCAAAAGCTCTTAGAATCAAAGATTATTTTTCCAATCAAACACTCAACCTGGGTATCAAACCTTGTGCCTGTTAGAAAAAAGAATGGTGACATAAGGCTCTGAGTAGATTTCAGGGATCTGAATAGAGCATCTTTGAAAGATCATTATCCCCTGCCCTCTATGGAACAAATTTTACAGACTGTGGCTGGATCAGAGAGATTTTCCTTGCTGGATAGTTTCTCTGGATATAATTAGATTTGGTTGGCTGATGAAGACCAGCACAAGACTGCATTTACTACAAAATGGGGAACATTTGCATATGCAAAGATGCCTTTTGGCCTTTCAAATGCTGGAGCTACTTTTCAGAGAGCCATGGATGTAGAATTTGGAGAACTTATAAACAAAATTATCTTGATCTATCTAGATGACCTCACTATTTTCTCTAAAAATGTTGTAGATCATTTTGATCATTTAGAGGCTGTTTTTAAGAAATGCCAAGAGTTTGGAATATACCTGAATCCCAAGAAGTGTATCTTTGCAGTACCTCAGGGTAAACTGTTAGGGCATATAGTGTCAAAGGAAGGAGTCTCTATTGACCCAGAAAGAGTCACTACCATAATGAATCTATCTCTACCAGTCAATAAGAAAGCAGCTTAGTCTTTCCTAGGGAAGATCAATTTTGTTAGCCGGTTCATATCTGACTTTGTAGGTCTAATTAGACCAATGACACTGTTGCTAAAGAAGGACCTAGTTTTCAAATGGACTGCAGAAGGAAGATAGGCTTTTGAAGAGATCAAAAGAGCCATTTCAATAGCCCCAGTACTCAGAAACCCAAACTTTTCTAAGTCTTTCATAATTTATGTGTATGGAGGAGAATTTAGTGTTGCTGATGTCTTAACTCAGAAAGATGATTAGCAAGAAGGAGATCACCCAATAGCCTTTTTCTCTAGGACTCTCAGGGAATATGAGGCTAGATATAATTTTGTAGAGAAACATGCATATGCCATTGTAAAAGCCCTTAAGAAATTTAGACATATGATCACAGGCAATAAGATTCTGATATTAGTGGCTCATCCTAGTGTAAGAGAATATATTATGGAGGGTGAGATCACTGAGAAAAGAGCCAATTGGATAACAAAGATCCTTGAATATGATGTGGAGGTTAGACCCACTAAGTTAGTAAGGGGCAAAGGATTGTGTCAATATATGGCTCAGGACATGGAGAGAATGATGATTGAAGAAATAGAAAGAGAAAATGTATTGAAGATACAAGAGGTTGACCAAAATTCTTGGGTCACAAACAGAATACAATTTATGAAGCATGGAATTTTTCCAAATCAGCTTTCCCATGATAAGAGAAGATATTATATGCAGCAAGGGACCCACTTTGTATTAATTGACCATATTCTTTTCAGAATAAATGTTGATGGCATACCTTTAAGATGTATTGAGAAAGATGAAGCCCAGAGAATACTACATGAGTTGCATCATGGAGCCTCAGGTGGACACTTTTTAGCAAGGACCACATCAATCAAAGTGACTCAGGAAGGATATTCTAGCCTACCTTGTTTACAGATTGCTATTAGCTGGTTAAAGAGTGCCAGTCTTGTCAATTTTATATGGGGAAAAGAAGAAATGCAGCAATGCCTTTAAGCCCCATAATTGTGGATGAACCCTTTGCCCAATGGGGTCTAGATTTCATTGGTATGATAAATCCAGTGTCAAGTATGGGACACAAATGGATCCTAACTGCCATAGATTATTTCACCAGATGGAGTGAAGTACTGCCACTCAAGGAAGCAACAGAAAAGGTAATGTTAGACTTTCTAGAAGGTATTACTTCTCAGTTTCGTCCTCCTCGCACCATTATATCAGATAATGCTAAGGCATTTTTGGGAACAGAAATATCTGAGTTTGCATTAAGGAATGGGATTTACTTGAAAACTTCCTCAAACTATTACCCTCAGGGTAATGGCTTGGCAGAATCTACTAATAATAACCTAATCAAACTCATTAAGAGGATAGGGACCAACTATCACAGAGAGTGGCACAAACTGCTTAATATAGCACTGTGGGCTAGCAGGATTACACCTAAGTAAGTGACAAAAATGTCTCCATATGAATTAGTTTATGGAAAACTAGCGGTAATGCCACTGAGCTTAGAAATTCTTACTTTGTAATTATTGAAACAAATAGAGATTGAAGAGAATGGCCCCATGCAAGTCAGACTTGCTGATCTACTGGAAGTACAAGAGAGAAGGGAAAAAGCACATGAGTCACTGATGAAACATCAAAAAATAATTAAAAACTCTTTTGACAAGAAGAATTTAAATCCCCTTTTTGAAGATGGCTCACTGGTATTAAAATGGGATGAGAGAGCTGCCAAGCCGGGTCGACACAGTAAATTTGAATCTCTATGGACTGGTCCTTACAAAATCCGTTCCTGTAAGCAACAAAATTCTTTTGAGATTGAGACAATGGAAGGTGAACCTGAGGAGATTCTAGTGAACGAGATCTATCTGAAGCATTTTTATTGAGCAGAGTCTTTTCTGTATCATAGTTAGTTAGTTTCCCTTTCTTGCTTTCCTGTTTTCCCTCTTTTTTTTCTCGCTTTCCTTTTCAATAAGTGTTCTGTGAACACGTGGCATCAGTGCAAGAGCCTTTCTCTTTTTCAATTCTCACATTCATTAAGGTTGTCTCTAATCCCCAAAATCCCTAGAAGTACACACTTTTGTAGCCACTCTCGTAGCATGTCTGACACTCAATCCCATGCAGATTTGGAAAGATACATTAACAGTTTCTTGGTGTTAATGCCATTTATAAAACATGATGTGTCATTAAAGCCCCATTAATAAGAGTTAAATCCTAAGTGTGGCTCTCATTTTGTTTCTATCTCTCTGCTATGAAATCAATGTTGCCTGCAATTCTCATCCCTAGCAAACCCTTCCTAGCCGAGTGTTACTTCTGTCACATAATTTCTATTTTTGTTGTGTCAAAGCTTCTCACATTCTCCCCATGGATATAGATATGGCCAAAGCACAGTCTTCTCAGGAGGGACTCAGAATTTACTAATCCATCGATAGGCTTTTAAGAAGTAAATCATATGCCTCAGCGCCCACACAACCTAAGAGAACCTATCCAAGGACAAGGGTTCTCCAGGTAGGGTATTCAGTCAACCTAGAGAAGGTTAAGGATTTTGCAGATAGTATCTTTGACCCAGATCTTCAAAAATCTACCAAGGCTCTCTATGAGGGGGCGCACCAGAGATGCATTCAAAGAAAGGAGAATCTAAAACTTTTGGAATGAGGATTTGGACCTCACAGTTGGCCCAATTCATGGTCCCGAGTGTGCACCTATGCCCTGACCTAATTGATATATGTGTGGAACTATTTCATGCACCCTTAGTCACCATACAACAGGGTCCCTTTATGGTCCAAATTACACCCAAAGCCATAAGAGACATGCTGGCCCTGTATCATGATCGAACGGCCACATTTCCCACTATTGCTAAAATATAGAAGACATGGTCAAATGTCAACAACTAGCTTAGGTTTCTCAACTCAGAATTTCAGTTAGGAGATGAGAACACCTAGATGCTAGTATTACCTATAGGAAGGGCACAATTCAGTCAAGAGGCATTGTCAATGATGGCTTTCATTTTTGGGATGAAGGAAGATATCAGAGTCTACGACTAGAAAATTTCCATCCTATTCAGATTGAAGACTGTTGACAAGTCATAGGAATACCGACTGGACTTTTTGGAACAAATTGCTTACTCAATGGCTGATCAACTCATCAATTTCAAATCCAAAGGAGTTTTTAGGTATTCCGCTTATCTGTTTCATTTAATGTTATATCAGAAACACAGTATTTTTTCACAAAATATGCAACTAAATATGTATGACCTAGATTTTGGTCATAATAGAACTATTCCTGTGTCTGCATGGACACATGTGCTATCTAAGGCATCAAACCCTTATGAGTTCTAGGAACTTTTTGTTGCCTTTGCCCTTTGCCATTTGAGCCTCGAGCCTGTAGAAAATAGGTTGACACTGAGCATTAGGGGTTTCCTGACCAATTACCCAATACCATGTGATTATTTCTTTGGGGCCCAAAATACTATCATTAGGGTCCGTGGCTTCAATGAGGAACCTATGCTACTACCTAAAATTTTGACCCCTAGGGTGGTGCTTCTAAAAGTGACCCGACAAGTGTCCATGGTTGACAATGAGTTTGGCACCAAGAGGAAGAAGAAGAAAATGTATGATATACCATGGGTTAGAAAGAACATGGCCCTAGAAGTTAGAGATGCTGAACACCTGTTGCTATGAAAGTTAGTTGTCTTGGGATTCTTCATCATTGAAGACAAATGGAGGTATGACCCAAATAGTTTTATACCCTCATGGGTTAGAAGCAACAAGGTCGGAGCTAAAATTGTACATGAGGGTTGTCCCTTTTGGGAGGATAGAAGAAACCCTAAAGAGGACACCCTTGGCCTGTATGTGGAACTGGCAGACTTGCCCTTTGAAGGACCCAGACTGTGGGAGACTTTTTACGTTAAGCAGAAGGAATTTGACCCTAAGTCACAAATGACCAGTGCCGGTCTGAGAAGAGCATTAAAAAACAAAGAATAGAAGCCAAAAAAGATTGAGGCTTATTGGAAGTATAGGTAGGAAATCTTAGAGACAACACATTCATTTGGAAACGTTGACACAGATGAAAGGTGGGAGTCGATCTGGGATGAGTGGCATCCATCACCAGTCTCTAGCCCTGATACAAGCAGAATTTACAAGAAAGGTGAGGAGTCAGAAGGGGAAGTAGAATCAACTCATACAATGTAAGAAATAGGACATGCCTCTACTGCCGCCCCTGTATCTCCATGGCCCCAATCTCTCAGTGCTTTAGAGAAACAAAAGGGTGTGGTGCCATCACCAACCATAGGGACTCCATCAGTTTCAGCTACTGGGGCTTCTAGTTTTGTATCTTTGCCACCCTAAGTAGTGGTAAATGTGGCAGAGAAGGAATTAGAGGAGGAAATAGGAGAAAGACCAAGGAAGGACAGAAAATTGCATCTGGAACCTAAGTCAGAGGAAGAAATAGATCCACTGCCACAACAGCAACTATTAGCCACATATGTTGCTCTTCGGGTAAGTGTTTCTTCCCCTTTTTCCTCTCAGTCTCTTTCTTCTACCTTAGGGGTGGCAATCCCAACTGGAAAAACATTAGTATCCCCTGCCACTTTTGTTGTGCCTATCTCACTACTTGCCTCAACTGCCAGTCACCAGGCCATGTCTTCACAGGCTACCTCATTGCCACTTTTCTCCCCCTCTATTCCAAAAAGAGTCCCTCCCCAAATTTCCCCTAGCCAACATTTGGCTATTCCTTATGGTTTACCTCAGGGTCATCATTTTGCTAGTGGTTACATTACTACTCCTCCCACTTTCCAAGCTTAGGCAGATACAACAAAGAAGGCTAGAGAAGCTAGGATGGATAAAAAGAAAAAGAAAGAAAATAAAAGCCTGGTTGTGCCACATATGAGGTCACTCTTTGATCCAATTCAACGGCAGTTGACTATCACACATTTGTCCCCAAATGTGGTGAAGCCCAATGAGCAGATGCAGCCTCAGGACTTCTCAATGAATGCAGTAGCCATGGACATGTCACTTTTTAGACCACAAGATCGGGTTTAGCTACTCAATGAGACCACTTCTACGGTTGCAACTGATTACTTGAAACTGTCCAGGATGTTACAGAAAATTGAAATTGACTTAGCTCAGGAGAAGACAAATAGTAGCAACCTTGCTACATAATTGAAATCAAAGAAGGATGAAATAGAGAATCTAAATAAACAATTGCAAAATATTGTTTCCTGTCAGATTCATCAGGTAACTCAGGCCCAAAATGCTTCTCTAAAAATGGAGCTAGCCCAGGAGAAAGCTACAGTTAATGTTCTAAGGCAAGAGAAAGCCACCTTAGAGAAGAAATATCAGGATAAGATGCAACAAGCCACACAGTTTCAGTAGAAGTTGCTGAATGAGCAAAATACTGCTACTGCAATACAAGCACAACTCCAAGTTGAGCAACAAATGACAAAATAGCTAACACTTGAGTTAGCTAACAGGCCTAAGAATGCTGGAGTTCTGAATCTGGTCAAGGAGCTATATGTTTCAGTTTGGAAACAAATCTTTGAGGAGATTGTTCAGCTAAGGCCATCATTAACATTCTTGTTAAATGCACAGTTGTTGTGTGAGAAGGTTGAAGCTTCAATTCAGGCCACTCTATCTACTGTTTCTTTGACAGTTTCTAACTCTCAACTATTGCTAAAGAAACTATATGACACAACAGATAAAATTCTATCAGCAACAAGGATTAGTAACAGAATGATAGCAGCAAAGAAGGTGAATGAAGTTCTAAGTTGCAACTCAATGACCACAAAGTGCTAAGAGCTCCTAGATATTGTAAAAGGAGTCAAAGATATGAAGAGACACATAGAGGATTTGGTGCAGCTAGGTCTTCCATCACCATTTCCAGATGATAATACTGTATTGATGATTGATGATATCAAGACCCTACTTCTAACAAGGCAAAATGATCAAACTATTTTCCAGGGGTTAAGTGATTCTTCATCAGTATAGGAAGTGGAAGTTGTCTTGATCCTAATGGCTCAACTTGAGTTCCAATTAAAAGCTACAGTTCAAATTTTATAGACTATCTCCCACAAGGATATTATAAATCTTGATTTTGCCTTCCAAGATTTACAGAATAAGCAGGGACTCTCTAACTCGGAATGGTTTGTTTACCAGACAGCTTTGCAGAATTTATGACCCTATATTGTATTTTAAATACATATATTTTTGCTAGTTTTGGGTTCTTTTTGAGTAGGCTCAAAAGTCCTAGGGATCACCAAGAACTATAGAATATAAGACTCTACATTTTGTATCAGTCACAGTACAATAGCACGTTAATGTTTTGTGTCTATGAATGAATGTTTCTGAGAATGCCCGCAAGGGTTTTATTTTGCCAGAGCCACGGAACCTGCCAAGTGTCAAGCCCTAGTTTCAAGCCGCACTCTTATTTCTAAGTTATAACTGTAATGCAGAGTGTACCACGTAGCGGTTTTATTTCTAATGAAGTTTTAAGTTACAACCCTATGGAGAGCACCACGTGTCATTAGCCGAGGCACTCCCTAAAAGTTTCTATGTGAGTGCAGAAGGTGCCATGTGTCTTTTGTGGTATCTACAGAGCTTGCCAAGTGTCAACTTCCATAGGTTGTTTCTATATGTTTCAATGCTAAGTAAAGGATGGTAGTGGGCCACAGTGTAGAGTATTAAGTGAAGCAGAAAGTGCCACGTGGTGAATATAGTGCCGAGATTACAAACTTTTGCTCTTTTCTCCAGTTTATTAAATGTTTCTCAAATGAGGCAGAGCTCAACATGTGTCACCCTCCACGTGAGTCTCAAAAGGTTTCTAATGTTTCAAGAAGTAGTGCAAAAAGTGCCACGTATTAGTTAGCAATGCTACAGAAGCTACCGAAGCTACCACGTGTCCCTTTTGAAAGCTAATGAGCGGAGGGTTCTGGGTACCATTTCTTAAGTAGTGTCTTAAAGTTTCAATACCGCAGATCGTGACAGTTGTCATAGGTGGAGTTTCCCTGAATACAAAGACACAGTTAAGTATTAAAGCTGCAAATAAAGACACATATTGTTTCTAGTTGTTGCGGAAGCCACCAAGTGTCAGTTTCCTATTTCTTCCTAAGGGATGAAGGAGTTTCAAGTTATGTGCACAGATGCTACCATTTGTCACAAAGTTTATTGTTTCTAAAGAGTGCAGAAGCCACCAAGTGTCTTTTCTTTATAAGAGGAGGTATGCCACCTATGTTTTGTCACAACCAATGGGCCTGCACGACGGAGTAACCGTCACAGATTCAAAAGATCTTTAATTGTCAGAGACTTCTAGTTACCTCTAGTTCAGTTAGACCATTGGGATTTGACTATTGCATACAATCTAGAGTCGATCTTGTGCTATAAATATGTAATATTTGTAATGAATCAGGAGTTGTTTTTCAGTGTTAGAATTCTAGTTTTTCTGATATAGAAATTCATATTATTTTTAGAGTTTTCTGTCAGAGATTGCAGAGAGAAGTTTTGAGACTTTTGCTATGACTAGTGAATATCATTTGCCTTTATTTTGTTATTGTTGATTTAGAAAGTGGATGTAACTCTGCATGTATCTGTGCCTCTTATGTTGCTAGAAAATTAATGAGAAAGACCGAGTTTTGTGCCTTGGTTGATATTTCTTGTGTCATAGCAAATTGTCTAGTTGTGAGCCTTTGATTTTATTCATTTTATCTATTTATATCAATCATGCAGTATCTGCTCTTTAATGTGACTGAATCTTGAGGATATCTTCACTGTGCTTAGTTGAGAGAAATAATTGTATTCAAGTATATCGCTATAGATAGATTTGCTTTCATTGTATCTGTAATCCTGTTAGTTTCTACCCTTTTCCCTAAAACACATTTAAGATAGAGAAGAGCCAACTTCTTTAAAATCTAGAGGTTGTTTCAGGTAGCAAGCCCCACATTCTTGAAACTTCCCATGTTGGTGTTGGAACCTGTACAATTTTACACATCAACATGTACATCCATTCCTGAAACTTGGAGGAAGAAGGGAGTCCTGTGATACGACTCAAAAGTGTGATCAAGTCATAGACCTCCTCAACAAAGTCAATCCTCAGGAGATCTTTCGGCCATCTGGTCAAATTGCTCCAAGGAATTTTCAACCACTTACTATTTATATACTTCGTTGTGGCTTCCACATCTTCATCATAATCTTTTTTCCCTTGAGAAAAATCAAGTTATCCAATATTTTCAATAGGAGGACACATAAAGATTTTGTTGAGAAATTCTGCATCTAATCTCATAATCACATTCCATTGCGAATCTGTCACAGCCCTAGTATCCCTATTGGAATGGCTGGCCACTTGAAGAACAAACTCAGGATTATGGGTGGCAACTAGAAAATAGGTAACCAAGTGAATGCTGCTGTCAATGATCTTCTGTAGATTCCTAGAAGGATTTGGTTTTCTATTTCTATCCACAAACTCGGTCATATCTACATGCCCTATCTTCGTATCTCTGATTTCATCAACATTAGATTGTACTGAAGTGATAGGGAAGACCCCTTGGTATTTGTACTTCATGATTTTAGCTTTGGATGGAGATGACTCCGACATCAATTTTGAAGAGAAAACTAGAAACATCGTCTACCATAGATGTTTGTCGAAAACTACAAAAAGCTAAGATCTCGCAGTTAGGGGAAAAATGGGTAAATTGGGTTACTGCAATTTGAAGGGCTTGAGTGCGCACAAATCAGGGTAAAAGGTGATAGCAGGTCAACAGGCTTTGAAAGGTGAATTTTCCCCAATGTTAGAAAAAATTTAGGAAAATGTGCATGGGTGGTCAAAATAACTGCTCCTGCACAAGGGACTATTCAATCATGTAAAGTCAGTCAAAAAGACTGCTATCGCATGTGCTTAGAAAAATGTTTGGTTGCAACGCATGTGCAAGGTCAATGAAAAGGACCACCTTCATGTATTTGGGAAGATTTATATGTTTGATGTAGGAGTGGTCAATTTGACCGCCCTTACATATGAGGGAACAAGTTGAAGTGCAAAGTCGGCAAAAAAGACTGCTTGCGCATGTGTCAAAAATCCCAATTTATTATGTGAGAGCGGGGGTTCGTACTTCTTATCCACATTGGGGGAGGTAGAACAAGGTTTGTGTAAGGGCAATGGTTTTAACTACCCTTACATGTAGGAAAAAAACAAACATATAAGGTTCATGTAGGGGTGGCGAAAATCATCTCCCTTACATGAAGTATGAACATAATGCAAGGGAAAAATGTGTATCAGCAAAAATCCTAAGTGTCGCAGATCTTATCTAAAATCTGTCGCTTGTGCTAAAGATTAGGGCATGACAAAATCATCGACAATAAACAAAGAACGGCGAGTGACAAACAGATGAACATTCTACTTAAGGTTTTTGAAATGTACATAAAGATGATTCAAACCAAACAAAAACATTTACATAAATTACAAACGAACATCACTATTATGAACAAACCCTAATAAAAAGAAGGATAACAACAACAAAAACATGAGAAACATCATCCTACCTAGCAACAATAATGAAAAACCCTAGGCACAAGATCCGTACAGTCCATGAGTTTCACGGTTCGATTGTCTTCGCAGAGGGTAAAACAACTTATTTCTAGAAGTTTGAGAATGAAAACTAAGAAGAACAACAACCAAAATGCTTTTAAAATGGTTTAAAATGATGTATTAATGGCGACATGAGCGCCATTAATGACACTTAGAGTTAAAGATTTGGCAAGATCATGCCAAGGTGGTGAAAACTACCGACCACGCATGAGCTAGGAATCTTATGTAAGAGCGATACCTAGGACCGCCTTTACACCTTAAATTACAACAAGGAACATGCATGGGCAGTGATTTTTGCTGCTCATGCATGTTTAAAACATCAATAAGACAAAACATGTAAAAGTGGTGAATTTAGCTGATATTGCATGTAAAACATAAAAATTTTCTAACACCTCAAAATAGTCAAAAATTGATATTTTGACAAGCTTACAACCTAGTCGATTTTCAAGATTTTCAAGAAATCATCCTAGGGGAATGTCGCAAACCATTTCAGTGATGTTAGATGACTTCATATGAGGCCAAGAGGACTTGTCTTGATGAGTGAACTTAGAGTGTAGACTACAAAATGGACAAGTTTTGTAGGGGTTGTCTACAAAATTAAGCACAACTAATTTTGGGAATAACAACTGGCTCTAACTGGGGAACTTACTTTGATCGTTCTTTGAAATCATCAAAGGAAGAAGAATCTAGTCTCTAAGTGCCTTCATCCATTCCATTGGGCCATAGAGTCAAGCTACCAAAAAGAAAAAGACACAAAAGACTAAACCAAAACAAAAATAAAACACAAAAATGTACAAATGTACAAATAAACTTATCTAATACTTTCAAAGATTGAAGTGTTTTAGATGTTGTCCATTGTGAGGCAACAAGAATGGTGTTCCATCAAGATACTCCAACAAGAAGCTATTTTCACCACAAAGTTGATGGATGACAAACGGACCTCTCCATGGGGAATCAAACTTCCCATGCATTCCTTTTGGCTCTCTCCTCTTGTCCCATAACAAGACTTGATCTCCAATTTGACAATCACGAGCCTTTGCCTTCTTGTCAAAAAGCTTCTTCACCTGACTTTGATGTTTAGTAATATGGTCTACTACCATAGCCCACTATTCTTCAAGTTCAGTGAGGTACATGATTCTTTTGTCAATATAACTTTCAAAAGTTCTATCTTCTACTACCTTTGCCAACTTCAATGCTGGCAATTCCAAAGTAATAGGTATCTCTGCATTCAAACTGCACAGAAGCTAAAAAGGTGACATACCTATTGCTCTTTTGGGAGTAATCCTTTCTGCCCATAAATCATCAAACAACACTTTATGCCAAGTTCTTTGATTATCTTCCACCAGTTTCCTGATAATAGTAACTAGATTTTTGTTACTATATTCCGCCTGACCATTCCCTTGTGGATAATACTCTAAAGAGTGAGAAAGGATAATCTCATGTTCATAACAAAAGCTAGTGATCCCATTGGAAGAGAAACAAGTAGCATTATTTGCTACAACTTTGTTTGGAACTCCAAACTGGGAAATAATATTTTCCTTAAGTAAATTACATACCACTTCAAAAGTAGCATGCTTTACTGGGATGGCCTCTACCCACTTGGTAAAATAATCAGTTGTGGTGAGAACAAAGTTGTATCCCACACTTGATGGTGGGTTCATAGCACTAATGAAGTCAATGCCCCATTGCTGAAAAGGTTCTTCAATTACAACTGGCTTGAGAGATAGTGCAACCAACTTAGGCTTTCCAACAAACTGTTGACATAAATCACATCTATGTACCCAATTGTACACATCCTGAAATAATGTGGGCCAATAGTACCTAGCTCGCAGAATCTTATGAGCTATCAAAGGTACAAAAAAATGTCATCCACAAGCCAAATTGTGAAAAGACTCTAGAAGTTTGTTTTGTTTTGCTTTATCCACACAACGGAGAAAAACTCCATCAAGGTTTCTTTTATACAAACCATTGTCCCACAAGACATAGTTTGCTGCCTTCAATTTGATAGTTCTTTTCTCCTTATAGAATAGATGAGGACACTCACCATAGGTAAGAAAATGAGCAATATTTGAATACCACTCATTTGTAGTAGTGAAAAATAGAATAGTTGGCACATCCTCAACTTCATCTTCTTCATCTCATGTTTCTTTTGGTACATTGTTAGCAATCAATTGACACCATCCTCTACGATGCACAAGCTTGGTAGGCTTGATATTTAGATCAAAATCTTGAATCTTGGCAATCTAATTGCCTCTTTTGGTTCCAAACTCTTGTTGAGTCAAGATCGACTTCACTATTGTGTCTATCACCAAAACAATAGTGTGTGAATTCAAAATATAAAACCAGAAATGCTTTACCGCCTTGACCATGGCATAAGCATGTTTCTCCATATTTGAGTATTTCAATTCATGAGCCTTTAGAGGACAACTCATAAATGAAATAGGAGATTCCACACCTTCTTCATTCTACTGAACAAGAATGGTTGAAAGCGTATGCTCGGAAGCATAATTGTATATTATGAAGTTCTTGGTATAATCAAGACAAACCAGGACTGGGGCATGAGCTATGGCCCTCTTGATGTCCTCAAATGCTACTTTACCTTTTGCACTCCAATGGAAAGTAGTCTTCCCCTTCATCATGTTGACAATGTGATAGGTTTTCTCTGCGAATTCTAGAATTAATGTCCACAGAAAATTCACCTTTCCAAAGAAAGAGTGAACTACAGTCTTACTAGTAGGCAAAGTAAAGCTCTGGATAGACTTGACTCTTTCTGAGTCAATTTTAGTACCTTCTTAGGACACAATGTGACCGAGAAGCTTACCTTTTGTAACCTTGAAAACTAATTTCTTGGGATTAAGAGAAATACCATTTTATCGTCATCTTTCCAGTCATATGCATGATCTTGATGTTGTTTGGAGAAAATAGTCAAGTCATCAAGATATACCACAATGAATTTCCCCATCTCATCTTTGAAAGTGAGGTCCATTGCTCTCTGGAAAGTAGTGCCAGCATTGATCAAACCAAATGGCATCCTATGATATGCAAACATGCCCCAAGGTGTTGTGAAAACAGTCTTGTATTGATCTGCTTCACTGACCGCTACTTGATTATAGCCTGAAAAACTGTCTAACATAGACAGCATCTCCAAACCAATTACAGTCTGTAACACTTGGTCCATAATAGGCAAAGGGTAGTTATCTTTTAAAGAAGACTGGTTGAGATTTCTGAAGTCAACACAATTACAGATTTCTCCATTCTTCTTTCTCATAAGAACAATATTCGCCATCCCAGTAGAATGATGAATAGGAAAAATTATTCTTGCATTCAACATTTTCTAGATCTCAGAAAGAATAGTACCAGATATTTTGGGATTATATTGCCTCTATTTCTGCTTGTGAGGCAATGACCCAATGTTGAGAGGGATTTCATGCTAAATCTCCTTAGGTCTGAAAGACTTCAAATCATCATAAGAATACACTAGAACATCAATGTAATGGCAAAGAAATGTAGTGAATTTGAATTTCTCGTCAGCAGTGCAACACTTCCCAATGTTAACCATTTTGGGATCTACTTTAGAACTCAAATTTACTTGTTCAAATTCCATAGATGAACTTGAATCAAGTTGTTGCTGCTATTTTACATATCTATCATGTTTATAAAATAACTTTTCGAAAGATACCAAACCTTTTGGAATATTATTTCCTTTTAGCTGAAGAAACTCTTCACTAGTTTGTGAATCTATTTTAGAAACATATTCACGTGGCGGAGAATCACTACCATCAAAATACAGTTTATCAAAGTTATCTATCTTTTCTAAGAAGGCAATGATCTGATTGTCACCATTGAAGACCTGTCAATGGTTAGCATTATCAGGCACCCTTGGCTAGAAAACCAACTCAATTTTTTACTTGTTACCTTTGAAGTCCTTATGGGGAACCATGAGGGTGGCCGAGACAGCTAGTGAATCAACACGATCATTACACTCTCTTGGTACTGCAGAAATGTCAAAAGCATCAAAACCTTTGATGCAATCCTGAACACGGTTGTGGTAATGCCTCAACCTTTCATTTTTGGTTTGATAAATATTTCTTACTTGACAAAACACAAGTTTAGCATCACCTTGAGCATGAAGATTTTTAACACCTTTAATTCGAGCAGCCTCCATTCCGAGCAATAATGACTCGTATTCAACAGTGTGATTGGTATTATCAAACTGTGGCTTATAAGAGAAAGGAAAGATATCACCTTGTGGAAATATCAAAACAACTCTAGCTCTAGATCTAGTGGAAGAACAACTTCCATCAAATTGTAAAACCCAAACATCATTTGAATTTCTTACTTTGATGTTTCTGTTACTAGTAGATTCTTCTTCATCAGAAAGAGAAGATTCTAACATCACTATGCTCTCATCTGAACTTTTGTCTAATTTACTAGAAGTATCCTCTGATTCTGCATTTGAAATGTTAGGACTCTCATCTAATGAACTAGAAGTATCTTCAGTAGACAAGAAATAATTACCCATTCCCGAAGACTCAAACAAAATTTGGGCTTTGGGATTTGCAGTTTGGGTAACAATATATTTTGCCTCCTTCTCAGGAAGCAACTTTTGCATGACACCTTTAATAGGTATCCTTGCTTTGGATAAGTCCATGTTTAATTCTCCAACCACATCTTTACAAAATTTACGCCCAAGAAGAATGCCATAAGAGGCTGGAACATCAGCCACTAGGACGGTCATCTTGATCCTCTTATCTAGAAAGGCTGCAAATGCAAATTGGGCATCTTTGATTTGGCCCAACAATAGCACTTTCTTATTTTCCATGAAGAAACATCTCCCAAAGGTCTTGGTCAATGTAAGTCTGAGGGTATCTACCACTTTGTCAGACATGACATTATCAGAAGCCCCGGAGTCTATTATATAATTGCTCAACTTGTGACCATTTACCAATAGAGAAACATAGAAAGGTTCTATTTTCCCTGGGGTAACAAGGGGAGTAGTGACAAGATTATTTTGGGTGGATTTGTTCTTTGAGGAGTCATGGGAAACTTTGGGAGAATCTTTCCCTATACGGATAGTCTTATTTTAACGTATTTAGCTAACCTATCAAACTGTTCAAGATTAGCTTGTAAATACTCAACCTCAGACATTTAGATTTTGGTTTTCCTAGCATGATCTATTATGTTAAATAGATGAAATGAACTAGATACAGAGGAAGGAAATCCATCATTCTAAGTTTTATTAGGGGTAGTACTGGTCTGAGGAACAGAAGTAGAAGACACAGGATTGTTAGATGTACTTACTTCCTTATCGACAACTGGGTCCTTTGACTGAAAAGGCAATGGAGTTCCCCATTTGGCAATTGAGGTCACCAGCTGAGGTTCCTCTCTTGTCTTTCCTTTATCAGCATGCTGATTTGACTGATTCTGGGACCTAGTAAAAATAGCATATGCTCCATCATATACTTCTCCTTCTCTTTCAACTTCATCTTGGTAATTCAGAAAGCCAATGGTAGAATCACCAGTTAATACTTCTTCTCCTTCTATAAAAAGATTAGCATCATTCTCTTAATCCAACTCAGGTTGGAAAGAATGGTCATGTTCTACTTCATAATAGCCAACTGCTAACGAGCTTCCCCTGTGTGGGTGGAAGACGATTTTGTTGCCCTTGATTTCTGGCAGAATTGCCTTGATATGAATTGTTAGGAAATGTTCTCCTTGGTATATCCCTATGAGAAGGAGGAGCGGACATACCTTGAGACATTTGCCTTTTCAAATCTAGCAGCTCATTTGCTAACTTCTACACCTTAGGATCTATGGTGCTTGTGGAAGGATTATCAGTAGAGGATTGACCTCTATTTATGTTGGAATCTCTTCTTATCTTACCCACAAGGATAAGATCATCTTCCACCTCCATAGCCAATATTTGAGCTATGGGAAGATCAATAGGGCCAGCCCACCTTAGCAGAAAGCTTACCTCAGGAAGTTGAGTATTGATAAAGAAACATTTGAGATTCTCCTCCATTGGTTGAGCAGTTTTCGGAATCCTATTTCTCAATTTATTGAACTTAGCAATGATGTCTCACATAGGTTCATGTGGCTCTTTTTTCATCTATGTGAGCTGAGCCAACAAGGCATGTGCATCTTCTACTGGCTTGAACCTAGCCTCAAACTTGGTTTTGAGGGTATTACAACTAGTTATAGTTTGGGCCTAGAGATGGTAGAACCAATCTGCAGTAGCACCTTGTAATGTTTCCACAAAAAGTCTTACTGCCACATCTTCATGTTCCACCCCTAACACACCGCAAGCTATGCAAAAGGCTACAATGTGTTCATCCGGGTGGACTTTTCCATCGCCATAAAAATTAGGAAAATTCTTCCTTGAACTACGAGATAGTTCATGCAATGGCAGAATTAAATTCAAAGGACCAAAAGTATTACCTCATGGGCCTTGACCTGCCATGGTGCACTAATTAAAGGGTGGGATATCAAACCTTTGTGGAATCTGAATAGACAAAACTTTGTTAGTAATGGAGCTAGAAGCTTCACCTGGTATTGGAGACCTGGCATTGGTAGGAGCAAAACTCCTAATTAGCTAAAGCTGAGGTTCTAGAGGTAAAAGACCAAAGTTATTTTGCTGCATTAACCCAAATACATGATCAATAATACCTTGAGCTCTCTTGCTTCTTGTATACCATGAGTTTGCTAGAATGCAATGCACTCAATAAAATTTTGAAAACAACTTGAAACAATGGAAAAGGACTGTAGTGCTTCAACTCAGAGAGTGAGGTTTCAAGTTGCGCGTTCCTTCCCTAACAGAGTCACTAAAAACTGTTGGGTGAATATTTTGTCGTCAACTTGCTGACAACAAAATGGTTATATCAACCACAGTGTGATGAGATAAATCTCTCCTCTCAGCAAGGGGAGGTTCCCTCTTCTTAACTACTTTAAAACTTATCTATTATAACACTAATCTTTAGGGTGAATCCATATCATCCATTTCTCTTTTTTTAGAAATGATGTTTGCAATTTAAAATAGCAACTTCACAATACAAATCAAATATATCTAAGAAACCCATGAGAGCACAAAGTCTATCATTGCCTTTTTTATTGATTTAAACTTTAGAAACAAATAGGATAAGGTGCAACCCAAAGTCTTCACGGAATACTATGATAAAAGCACATGATCATAAAAGATAACAGCAACTCAAAGTCTTCTCAATATCTTTTACGCAAACACATCAAATCACAAACCCAAAGATAATTATTACAGCACAAAGTCTCCAAAATTAACTTTAGAACATCTCCCAGAACTCACATTACAATTCGATCAAATAGATAAGATAGCACAAGGAAAAGGACATAAGAACAATTTCCAATACACCACAAGTTATTCCAATGCAAAGATTGAATGATCACTTGCTTTTCTATTCACTTGATAAAATATGATTTACAATTTGAACACAAAGTCTCAAAATGCTCTTCAATTTGGCAGAGTTTCGCCTTAATAACTAAAAGATAAAAAATACAATACATGCCCTCTTTATTTATAGGGAGGAGCCTAGAGCAAAAATAGGAAAATCGTAACTACTTTAACTTATTCAAACAAAAGAGTCCTACTTGACTTATGACTTCTTTTGTCTCATATGTAATTACATTTTAATAAATTACACATGAGTATGTCCATAACAATATTCAAATTACGTATACAAGAATAAAAATAAACTAAGGTATCAAAAAGGAACTTCAGCTTCCTCCATCATTCTTCTTCAAAAAGTTCTGATATATGGTTTGCACTACTACCATTTCACACACGTTTGGCTTGGCCGTATTCTTTGAGATAGTATGGGCCCAAAAAACTGCATCTTTCACTGCCTTTATTGCCTTCTCATGCTTGTCAAGGTTGTCCTTCAGGTTTTCAAAACTTGAATGCTGATCATAGAGGCTATCCATAGAAAGAATTGAGGGCATTTCATCCTCAAATTTCTGTTGAACCATCTTTTCAAAAGAGCTTATCATTTCATCTACTAAGAGGAACTTATGACCTTCACTTTTTAGAGTGCATGGAAGTTCCTCCAATCTGTGTAGAAGCAAAACATTATTATCTTCACTATTTTCACACACTAGGCACAAGTCATCAAGTAAACCTTTTATTATATTGATGCAGTGAACAAGAGATTCCTTAGTCTTAAGATAAGACTCCCAATTTGAGATCACCCCAATGGCTATTAGATTCTTTATCTTAATCTTCTTCATCGCTGTCCACTCCTCTAAGCTTTCTTCCTGATCTTGCAATTCTTGAGAAAGTAAGTCAATAAGATTATCAAGCTCATCTTTTGCTTTATCCATTTTTTCTTTTCTTTCTATAGTAGTTGTCAATAGAATCCTTCCCTATGCTAGCATCTGCTCCACAATATCACCAACTACTCTCCCTCTGGTCTGACCTTTTTCCACCTTTTGAATTAGGGGATCTTCTACAGTTACAGCCATAGGTTTCACAATCTCAGATGACTTCACCATTTTTTGAAGAACAGTGGCAAGTTGTTCTGCTTTAGCTTTGTACTTCTCTTTCTCCTTCTTGACTTCATCATATTTCTCAACAAAGGTGCTGGCAGTAGTTTGAAAATCTACCTTAATGCCTTCATGAGTTAGCTTACTTAACTCAACCCTTGAGACAACATAATCATTCATATCAAAATTGTCAATAGTAGCATTCTCTGGTGGCTTAGTAATTTCTGCATATCTGATTCCTTTTTCATTGATAAGCCTAGAAATAGTCTTAGGCTTTTTCTTTAGAGTTTTTGACTTCAAAGGCAACAACTTCTCTATATCAATTTCATCTGGTGAAATTGCTTTCTTTTTCCTCTTTAGGGTATATGCAGACAACCAAGGAGGAAGTATAGAAGCACCCACATTAGGAGATGAATCAATCACTTGCTTTGCCAAATCCATGCTTATTCCTATTATTGTAACAATGGGACTGGTAGGAGTAAAAACAACAGTAGTATCAACAACCTTTTCAGAACTATCTAGAAAATGTTCTAACACAGTTTGATCACCAATATCAAAAGACAGGGAAGACAAACTAGGAATGGACCTAGATGAATCAAACATTGTTCCAAAACTCATTCTTAATAAAGGGGAAGTATTATCAGAGCAAACAACCAAAGTAGGAGAAATAGGAGTATTTGAAACTGTAGGAAAAACACTAGAAACATGAACATGAAGCTGAGGTTTAGAAACTTGGGATTCTGATGGAAGGTCCTTCTATGGGGAAAGTTTTGAATCACCAAGTTGTTCCTGTTCTACATTCTTATCTTTACCTTATTCTCTTTCATCTTTCTCAGCAGTCTTTTGAGACATTTCTGCTTGCTGGGCATCCTTAGATTTCTCAATATTTTGTTGTTCACTTTCAACATCCTCAACCTCTGTCTGCTCAACATTAGTGTCTTCAATACTAGATTTAGTAAAATTAGAGGTCCCTGTAACCTCCTTCTTCTTCCCTCCCTTAGATACAAACTTGAGTTTTGGCTTACATGTTTTAGAAGAGGAAGGAGTGTCACTCTTGTTCTTGGTCCTATTTTCCACTTTCTTACCTGTTTGCTTCTGAACTTCAGTCTCTGACCCTGTAAGAAATTCTTTCAAGCTGATCCCTTTGCTTTCCAACCATATGTTTGTGTTAGCCAAGATTGGCTGAAATCTTTTCCTTATAGAAGTCTCCTCTTTGACTAACCATTTGACCTCTGGAAGAGGTAAGGCTTCAACATTTTTAGTATTATATTTGGGATCCAGAACATCCCCATCATCTTCCATCCCATCTGGAATATCTGCAAGGCCCAGCTCTTCGATCTGACTTAGATGAAGTCTGCAAAAGTCTAGTTTTCTGATCTCATTTTTTGTCTTGAGATCAGCCCAAATATCTTCCACCATTGGCATGTGGAAAGTTGACTTTCTTTTGATTTTATCTTGTACCCTCCTGAAGTCAAAATGGTCCCTTTTCTTGAAAGTTCTCATGGTGACCAGTTGCATTTCAGAATCAACTATTTTTTCCTTGGTCGCTGACTAAACTGAGTACCTTCCAATTTCTACAAGAAACTTTATCCCCGGCTTTTTCAACTCCATTTGTTTATTTTACACCACAATCAGCTGTCTACACAATTCCATGAGAATAATCCTATCACTAGGATATCATGGAAGTATATATGGATAACTAGGATAATATCCCACTCTAAGATATGTGAAGGTTGGAAATTGTAAGAACAAATAGCCAAAAGAATTCACCACTTGCCAAGCTTCATTTGAAACTCTCTTTTGTACCGGTTCATTATCCCATAGGCACAGAAACATTGAAAAGAAAGTATCATTAACCCTCTAGAAATGATGGATTGATACTTTTAGAGTGATTTGAGGATAGTATTCATATACAGGAACCAACCTTCTATCACCAACCTGAGTAAGACTAGGAAAGCTCCTCATGCTCGCAGTAGCATACACAAGATATGAAGTCATAAAATTTGAAGGTGGTATTGACTCTCACCAATTGCTCATACAAACCATTATTGATTTGTTCTCCCCAAAAGATTTTATGTGTGCCCCAGAGAATCACCTTGATGTATGTGTACATCCATTCCTAAAACTTGGAGGAAGAAGGGAGTCCTCTGATATGACTCAAAAGTGTGATCAAGTCATAGACCTCCTCAACAAAGTCACTCCTTGGGAGATCTTTCAACCATCTGGTCAAATTGCTCTGAAGAATTTTCAACCATTTACTATTTACATACTTCCTTGCGGCTTCCACATCTTCATCATAATCTTTTTGCCCTTGAGCAAAATCAATTTGTCCAATATTTTCAATAGGAGGACACATGAAGATTTTGTCAAGAAATTCTGCATCTAATATCATAATCACATTCCCTTGGGAATTTGTCACAGCCCTAGTATCCCTGTTGTAATGGGTTGCCACCTAAACAACAATCTCAGGATTATGGGTGGCAACTGGAAAAGAGGCAACCAAGTGAATGCTGTTGTCAATGATCTTCTGCAGATGCCTAGAAGGATTTGGTTGTCTAGTTCTGTTCACAAACTCTATCATATCTACATGCCCTATCTCTATATCATTGATTTCATCAACATTAGACTGTACTAAAGTGATAGGGAAGACTCCATGGTATTTGTACTCCATGATTTTATCTTTGGATGGAGATGGCTCTGACATCTATTTTGAAGAGAAAACTAGAAATAGCATCTACCACAGATGTTTGTCGAAAACTGTAAAAAGCCATGATCTCGCAGTTAGGGGAAAAATGGGTAAATTGGGATTACTGTGATTCGATGATCATGAACAAGGAAGCATGCATTGAAGGGCTTGAGTGCACACAAATTAAGGTAAAAGGTGATAGCAAGTCAATAGGCTTTGAAAGGTGAATTTTCCCCAGTGTTAGAAAAAATTCAATAAAATGTGCATGGGTGGTCAAAATGACCGCTCCTGCACAAGGGACTATTCAATCATGTAAAGTCGGTCAAAAGGACCACTATCGCATGTGCAAGGTCAGTGAAAAAGACCGCCTTTGCATGTATTTGGGAAGATTTATATGTTTGATGTAGGAGCGGTCAATTTGACCACCCTTACATATGAGAGAACAAGTTGAAGTGCAAAGTCGGTAAAAAAGACCACTTGCGCATGTGTCAAAAATCCCAAGTTATTATCTGAGAGTGGGGGTTTCTACCGCTTATGCACATTGGGGGAGGTAGGTCAAGGTTTGTGTAAGGGTAGTGGTTTTAAGCGTCCTTACATGTAGAAAAAAAAAACATATAAGGTTCATGTAGGGGCGGCGAAAATCACCGCCCTTACATGAAGTATGAACATAGTGCAAGGGAAAAACGTGTATCAACAAAAAATTGAAGTGTCACAAATCTTATCTAAAATCTGCCACTTATGCTAAAGATTAGGGCATGACAAAATCACTGACAATAAACAAAGAACGGCGAGTGACAAATAGATGAACATTCTACTTAAGGTTTTTGAAATGTACAAAAACATGATTCAAACCAAACAAAAACATTTACATAAGTTACAAATGAACATCACTATTACAAACAAACCCTAATAAAAAGAAGGAAAACAACAACAAAAACATGAGAAACATCATCCTACCTGGCAACAATAATGAAAAACCCTAAGCGCAAGATTTGCACAGTCCACGAGTTCTGCAGTTCGATTGTCTTCGCAGAGGGTAAAAATGTTGGAAAGAGACACTGTGTGGCTACATGAATGTTGTCATTGATGGCAACAAAGTCCATCTCACACATCCACAGGACATGGTGTGTCTTTACCGAAAGTTAGATTGAAGAAGTGTTGTGTCTGGTAAGCAAGAACAGAACAGGCAGCAAGGTCAGATAGTCAGGTCCAGATCGCTCAGAGGAGGTATCTCAGTAAAGTGCAGATTTGGGGAAGTCAAGAGGAGTACCTTGAGTGATAGATTCCAAGGATTTAGCATCTGGTGATAGAAGAGTGAAAAGATATGAGCAGTTGAGTGTTGGGTTCCTGTTTGACAGAGTAGACAGAGGAAGAACTGACCGGCAAAGCATCAGACCTAAATCTGGATGAGACATTGATGGTGATTAAGTTTCTTGAGGTATCATTCATGATTGGCCAACATGATTGATGACTTATATAAGCATCTTCTTGATCCACATCACTTGGTATGCAAGGATTCAGCTGACAGATCAGAGTTTGGGAAAATATTGACTATTCTAGATGCCAACTAGAAAAGTGTTGAAATCACTTGTGTGGATATATATACCAGATGGTTTTAGATGTGAATAGGGTAGTTGTGTGTTGTGTTGTATGAAGAAAAGTAGAGGAGTAGAATAACAATAGGAATACAGGTTCGGCATGTGACAAGACAGCAGCACCAAGGAAGAGAAAGAATGAAGTGTAGTAGATTAGTGTATTGAGCCTAACCAGAACTAAATCTCAGCATGTGTGGATGCTTCTCATCAGTTCAAGTATCTAGTAATCTTGTATAAACTATTGTAGGTAGTGAGCCTCTAGTGAGCAGTGTGCTCAGGCAGTGAGCCCTAATTGGCAAGTGTCATTTTGTACCATCTTATTCTTCTAATAGAGAATATAATCTTGGGTTAGTCACCCCATGGTTTTTCCCTTAATAGGGTTTTCCAAGTCAAAATCAGTTTGTCATGTGTATTGATGTTATTCTCATTTCATGGTTATGTTTTCTTATTTGATTTGATGCTGCATTAATTGTTAAGGAAGATCAGAAAGATGAAATAATTAAGATAACTAATTCAACCCCCTGAGCCAAGTTCCTCCAAACAGAGCCTAACAGCTTGAGGAAGATCTAGGAATTCAAATGGATGTGTATGGTATGAAGGAACAACTTCAGTCTACCCTAGATGATCTTGAGTAATCTAATTCTGAAGTCAATGAAGTGAAGGAAAGACTTAAACAAGATGATGACTTCATAAATGAACTAAAAGGGAAACTGACTATCTCTATGAAAAAGAGAAAGGATCTACTTCAACAGTTGGCAAGTCAAGGTGAAGCAAATGATACAAATGAAGACCTGAAAGAGAAAACCAAGTTATGTGAAAAGTTATCAAAAGAGGTTATTATGGTAAGACATGAAATGGAATCAGGAGTTATGAAATTCACCCAAGAAATTGAAGAGAAAAGAAAAAATGAAGATGATCTAAGACAATCTCTCAAGGAGAAGTCAGAAGACTGCCACAAAATGGATAGAATAATCAAGCATCTGGAATCTGATCTTGAAGAAGCTAAAGAAAATGAAGAACAACTTGAGAATCAAATTGACACTCTTAAAAGGGATCTTCAAATAGCAAATGAATACAAAGAGAAATTCAAGATAAGCTCTACTCAACTTGAAGTTCTTCTTCAAAGCCAAAAGAGGGTAGATGACAAGCAAGGCCTGGGGTATGAAAAAGGTGAAAGCTCCAGATCTGGTCAGAAGAACTCCAGATCAGAAAATCCAAGAAACAAGCCTAGAAGACCTCCGATAAGACAACCAAATGCTCAGAGATATCCATCCTTTAATGGGTACTGCCACAACTACAACAACTTTGGTCATAAAGCAAATCAGTGTAGAAAAAGAATGAATCAGACTAATACATCCTTTTTCAAACAGTGCTTCAATTGCAAAAGGTATGGTCACAAATCCCATAAATGTAGAAACATGCAAATAAACAATTCATTCAATGGTAGATGCTTTGCATGCAATAGAGTGGGACATATGGCTAATCAGTGTAGATCAAGAGGATATCAGTCAAATATGCAAAGAAATGTTATTTGCTACAATTGCAATAGATCCGGTCATATTGCCAAATTCTTTAGAAGTAGGAATCAAGACAAAAGGGGTCCGGAACAACATAATCATAACCAAGACAAAGGAAAAGGAAAAGTGAATGCGGATGAAATTCAAAGGGATATGAATAAGATTTGGGTGAAGAGAAGCTCAGAGAATGTTGGGGATGGATCCGCACTATAATCTGGTGCTGATAATCCTTCCAGAAATTGAATAGATGAGCTCTAGCTTAGGGGGAGTCACTAAGAAAAACAAATTCCCCCAGCTAGTCAATTGGTGCCTAAATTTGGCACATGAAAGGTTGCAGATGAAAGAGTTCTCAGAGAAACATCAAAAGAAGGCTTGGTTAAGATTTGGAAGATCTGCAAGAAGATTTGAAGAATATAATCCTTCCAGATTGATCCAGTTTAATAGTCTTCTAGTAAAAATAGGTTTTTCACAGTTTGGTCTGGTATGATTCTAAATTGAAACATCTTGATCTGCAGACAAATGGGATGATCTGAGGAAAAGGTAGTCATTATGATTCATCTCTAACATCAATCCTAAGTACATCACAATGATCTAGATAAGTTTCTCCCTCTCCGAACAAGGAAAACAAGGCAACCAGAATGACTTAAGTTATGCATTTATTGCACTATGGATTTAGGGTTTTTCTCAGAAATAAAAGGGTTCACTCACTCATCATTTGCACATTTGCATTCGAGAAGAAAAGAAAAGGAGCTCTACAACAAATTGTCTCAATTTTCTCAAGAATCAACCATTGGAGTCTATTCATCCAGATAATTAATCCGTTCACTCTGCAAACCCTAGCAGCGTGAAAGGTATTTTCCATTATTGAATATCTCTCTATAAATCTTTTTGAAGATGGCTACACCGAATGTTGTAAAGATCACTGATAGGCCGCGTCCTAAATTCAAGAAACATCCATATAAATCCCTAGAAGTTGATCCCCTAGGCACATTTTCAAGCATTTCACATGGGGTTTTGCATGTAGAGGATGTTAGGGCATATATTCATGCGAATATTGAAGAATTTTGGGAATCTAAGCTGGTTGATATCTATCATAAGCATTTGATCGATGACTCATTTGAAATCAAAACTCAATATAAAGCCATTCGGGACAAGCATTTTGTACAATGTATTCATTTCCCCTATTTTGCAGAAGATGAATGGGTCCGGTATGTTTTGAGCAGGATGCATGATAATTTCATGTGGTTGAATAGACCATACAAGATCACAAAAGATGCGATTAGGGCAGTTACTGGATTGCATTCATCTGGTAGGATACCTGCTCTCAAATCTGTCAAGAATCAAACTGTGAGTGAGGCTACCAGATCTAGATTTGATAAAAGAGCAATGACAGTTGAGGATATCACAGACCCAGACATCAAGTTTTCCTCCATGATTATTGGCTAAAAGATTTATCACTCCAGCAGAGAAAATTCTATATCTAAAATAGCAATCTACACTACCTATGAAATGTTGAGAAAAAATGCAGATTATGATCTTTGTGAACTCCTTCTGAGCCAATTGATGGAAAATCTACAAAAGATCGAGAAGGACAAGAAGAACTCTTTCAAGTATGGTGGATTGATACTGTGTCTATTCTTCTACTTTATGAATGCGCTGCCTAGATCCAGTGGTTAGGTATGGCAGAATGACAGACCGGTTGTAATTCAAATCAGAGATTACTTGCATGGGCTTGGTGATACCAAGGCACAAAACACAACACTATGGGGTTATTTCAAAAACTTCCAAGGCATGATGCAGGCCAAAGAAAGAATTCCCCAATCCCTAGTTGAAAAATATAAGGATACAGTGTGCTTTATGGTAGACACTGATCAATGTCTGATGGAGGCAGTAGAACCAAGAATAGTATGGATCATGCCAATGGGGTATGAAGTAGATGAGAAAATTGTAGAACTGCATGTTCAGTACATGCTTAGTCAGCCAAAGGATCTCAAGGTAGAAAGGTTTGGAACCTTTGAAGAATTAAGTGTGAAGATCCATGTGGAGCTAAGACAACCAGAAATAAAAAGAAAAGTGAGAAGGGAAGTAGAAGAGTTTGCCAAGAAGCATGAAATTTCAAAAGAGGCTCTTGATGCAAATAGAGAAAAGTTAGAAAGGGCAGAGAAAGAGAAAGAAAAAGTAGAGAAAGAAGATGCTCTGGTGAAAGTCCCCTCCCAGACCAGATCCTCTAAGATCTCTACTCCTAAAAGCTCAAAGCCATAAAAACTGGAAGCTCAGACATCCGGTAAAGGAGAGAAGAGAACAAAGACAAAGGCCACAAGATCTTATGCCAGTCAAAAGGATGATGAAGAGACTGAATCTGATGAAGAGGTCAAGAAAATGAAGAAGAAGAAGAAAACATCCGGTGAACCCTCTACCGGTCCAGACAAGGAAGAAGAAAAGACAGATAAAAGTATTGAGAAGCCTACTCTAGATGATATCATCAAGGCAATTACTATGGATGGAAACTTGAAAACATTAACATAATTCTATGATGAATGTAGTGAAGCTAACCAGAAGATTCTACAGGATGCCACAGTTAAGTATTTGAATATCTACAATAAAGCCTTCATTGAGATCATATCTTTAATTCCCAAAAGCCTTGAAAAGGAACTTGAAATGAGAAAGAATAATGCCAAAGAGAAGGATATGGAGATCCGGGAACAGATAGCCATTTAGCTCTATCCCTCCATCACTCCTAAGTAGAAGAATATGATCTTCAAAGACTACAAGGATGAGTTTCGGAGCAAAGGTAGAATGAATCAGCTTATGCTCAGAGAAACTAACAAAGTAGTGAAAGAGACAGAAGAGATCCTTTGGAATGTATACAAAAGATTCAACATTCCTATTATAGAGGACTTAGGTGATGATGCCTCAGCTACAGATATTTAAGAAGAATCTACTGAGACAGCAGCAGAAGAGGTTAAAGAGACAAGGGAAGAGAAAGATAAGGACTTTGAATCCTCTACTCCGGAAGAGGAGGTCCATGAACAAGCAAACATCACTCCTCCGGTTTCCCCTACAGACTCTGGATCTAAAGGAGAAGAGGAAATAAAGGAGAAAACCAGTCAAGGAGAAGAAGAACAAGAAAAGGAAAAAGGTCAAATAGAGAAGGCTTTAGATGATAGTGGCAAGGTTATAGAAGGGGAGAAAACTCCGTCTCTGACAAGAGACACAGCTAAAGTAGTAAAATATTTATTGACCAAAGAGATGATGGAATTTGATGAACTGGAACTGCTTCAAGGACCATTCAATTTTGACTCCCTCTCTCCAGTTCAAACCATGAAGCTAGCATCCTTTACTTTAGCAAAGGCAAAAGAAAAACTTCTGAAGTCTCACATGGAGGATTGCAAGCTCATAGAAATAGCATCCAATGTACTAGAAAATATCATGCCATCTTTTCAGAAGGATCCCTCAGCCTCCTAATCTCAAATCTCTAGTTAATAGTGTTAGCATACATTTTGATTCATTAGAGAAGTTAGCAGAAGATAAGGTCCGGAAGGAGTTCTTGGTAAAAAGATTATCAGAGGTACAAGGGTTAATAACCAATGATAGGAGAGTTATGGATATTAGAATAAAGAGCCTAGAAAATGCTCTCAAAGATGGGGGAGATATATATAAATTTTGTTTATCTTGGTCTACAGTAACCAAGGATATTGAGAAGAAAGTAAAAGAGCAAGAGGATAAACTGCTAAGTTTGTCTCAAAGTTTTGACCCTCTTACCACTTCCATAATAAATCAAGAATGTCAGACTATTGTAGTCTTGAATGAAATTAAGAAGCTTGAGAAGGAGAAGAAAAATAGAATAAGTAGGTTGAGTGAACTTAGAGGGATCATTATCCCTAAGTTAGAAGCCATGCATAAGACTCTAACTGATGCATAGGCCACAGCCCAGACAAGTGATCCAACAGATCTCAAAAAGGCAGAAGCTTTTGCATTCCTGTTGAGTGGTCACATCTCAATTTTGGACAAGATGAAGAAGAGTTGGGCAACAAAGGTTATACAGTTGAAGAATACCTTTTCGGATGTACTTAAGTATCTGTAAGTATAACCTGTTTATATACTTATGCGGCTAAGTATAGATTAACTTTTGAAAATTTTGGTGTACGGACCCCACCCTTTTCCATTGATGTCAAAGGGGGAGTGAGGAGCAATAAAAAATGAGGAATCTAGCTAAGGGGGAGCTCTAGTAAAAGTGTACATTAGAATAAAGCATCAGCCAAGGGGGAGTGCAGTTTGACACTTAGTCATTTTTCACTAAGTGTTGCCATCAATGCCAAAGACGGAGATTATTGGCAAGAGACATTGTGTGGCTACATGAATGTTGTCATTGATGGCAACAAATTCCATCTCACACATCCGTAGGACATGGTGTGTCTTTACCAGAAGTCAGATTGAAGAAGTGTTGTGGTCTGGTAAGCAAGAACAAAGCAGGCAGCAAGGTCAGACAATCAGGTCCGGATCTCTCAAAGGAGGTATCTCAGTAAAGTGCAGATTTGGGGAAGTCAAGAGGAGTACCTTGAGTGATAGATTCCAAGGATTTAGCCTCTGGTGATAGAAGAGTGAAAAGATATGAGCAGTTGAGTGTTGGGTTCCTATTTGACAGAGTAGACAGAGGAAGAATTGACCGGTAGAGCATCAGACCTAAATCCGAATGAGACATTGATGGTGATTAAGTTTCTTGAGGTATCATTCATGATTGGACGACATGATTGATGACTTCTATAAGAATCTTCTTGATCCGCATCACTTGGTATGCAAGGATTCAGCCGACAGATCAGAGTTTGGGAAAATATTGACTATTCTGGATGCCGACTAGAAAAGTGTTGAAATCACTTGTGTGGATATATATACCAGATGGTTTTAGATGTGAATAGGGTAGTTGTGTGTTGTGTTGTGTAAAGAAAAGTAGAGGAGTAGAATAACAATAGGAATATAGGTCCGGCATGTGACAGGACAACAGCACCAAGGAAGAGAAAGAATGAAGTGTAGTAGATCAGTGTATTGAGCCTAACTGAAACTAAATCTCAGCATGTGTGGATGCTTCTCATCAGTTCAAGTATCTAGTAATCTTGTATAAACTATTGTAGGTAGTGAGCCTCTTGTGAGAAGTGTGCTCGGGCAGTGAGCCCTAATTGGCAAGTGCCATTTCGTACCATCTTATTCTTCTAATAGAGAATACAATCTTGGGTTAGTCACCCTGTGGTTTTTCCCTTAACAAGGTTTTCCATGTCAAAATTAGTGTGTCATGTGTATTGATGTTATTCTCATTTCATGGTTATGTTTGCTTATTTGATTTGATGCTGCATTAATCGTTAAGGAAGATTAGAAAGCTAAAATAATTAAGATAACTGATTCACTCCCCCTCTCAGTTATCAACAAAAATAACTTATTTCTAGAAGTTTGAGAATGAAAACTAAGATGAACAACAACCAAAATGCTTTTAAAAAGGTTTAAAATGATGTATTAATGGCGAGACGAGCACCATTAATGACACTTAGAGTTAAAGATTTGGCGAGATCATGCCAAGGCGGTAAAAACTACTGACCATGCATGAGCTAGGAATCTTATGTAAGAGTGATAGTTAGGACCACCTTTACACCTTAAATTATGACAAGGAACATGCATGGGCGGTGATTCTCGCTACTCATGCATGTTCAAAACATCAATAAGACAAAACATGTAAAAGCGGTGAATTTAGCCGATATTGCATTTAAAACATAAAAAATTTCTAACACCTCAAAATAGTCAGAAATTGATATTTTGACAAGCTTACGACCTAGTCAATTTTCTAGATTTTTGAGAAATCATCCTAGGGGAATGTTGCAAATTGTTTCAATGATGTTAGATGACTTCATGCGAGGCCAAGAGGACTTGTCTCAATAAGCAAACTTAGAGTGTAGACTATGAAACAAACAAGTTTTGTAGGGGTTGTCTACAAAATTGAGCATAGCTAATTTTGGGAACAACATAATTCAGCAATATGACCTCTCAATTTCAACTCTAAAATCTATCAATTTACTATGCAAGATAACAATTCTTTGGGTTCTCAAGTCTTTATCTTTCTACTTCCTTTCATTCAGAATCATATGGTCATTGGCTTCTTAGGTCTTTATCTTTCTACTTCATCACATACTTACATTATCATGTCATAAGATCTCTAACACAATACCATGGAAGGCTCAATGCATCTCATATAAAGCCAAATAGTTTTAAAAAAAAAAAAAGTAAGAAACATACTCAGCAAAAGTGATGACAAATTGGCACATTATCTTCTCATTTTTTTATAGTTGAGAACATTCCAAATGTTTTCAAATGTCAAATTCTTTGATACATCAAATAACTCCTCCAAATTATTACTTTCTTTAAAATAGAAAGTTCGTAGTTTATAATACTAAGAAATCATCAATCTTTTTGCCATTTCTATGATCTGAAAGCAAATAACAAGCACTCAAGAAAGAATAAAAAATAACAAAATCAATTAATATGGCATCCTAAAATAAGCCTCAAACAATACAAGGAAACAAGGATTACAACCTAGTTTGAAGTCTTTCCCTAAATTTTGAATCAAGAGTAAACCACTAATGATAAGAAATAATAATAGGAAACATGGTTTAGAACCTGGTCCCCATAAATTGTTGACAAAAAGCAACCTAAAGAAAAAAGAAACTAAAAGATGACATTTTTAAATAATCAGAGCTCTATAATTGTTTAATTATGATTAAGTAAGTGTGCATGCTAAGCCTTCTCTATACGACACATAGTACTGGCATGCCCAATGTGCTGATGATTACTACCACCATGAGGATGCTCAACAGGATTCATTGCCACACCACAAAAATTGGGCAACCAATTTGTTTTGACCCTATATTTGTGATATGCATTGCCAACTTTGAGCATTGGCTTTTATGTCCTTCCACCACCTATAACCTGACCAATCATGGCTTTGTAACTACTTGGCACAATCTTCTTAGCTCCAGATGGAAGCTTTACCCTTTAAATTGAAGCCAATTTCCAAGACTTGTCAAACAAGGCTATTAAAAATCTACAAAATCAAAAATTACACAAATATGAACATTAAGAGAGAACTTAGATAATTGTTCCAAAATTATTTCCACTACCTTTGGAATAATTGCATTTATCAGCTCACTATAACCTTGGAAAAAAAATAAGCATAGAAATAGGCCATAAGTCTCCACAAGGTGTACACCTAGAACTCAAAATAGTTTGAAAATAATTTGGAAAAAGCCACCATCCATAGGACATAAAAAGAGATGTATCACATGTTTGTTTCTAGCCAAAAAGAAAGATGATAAACAAAAATGATAATGAGTCAAGGGGAACATCAAGAAGTAGTACATTCAAATTAAATTTCAACTAGCTGCTAAATGAGCACAACCTACTTTGACTTGTCATAAGTTCAAAATATTAGAACAAGTACATTTTTATGTTTGTAAAGGTGACAACAATCCAACAATGGATCAAACGTTTTAGATTGAAATACAATAGAAATGCATTGCAAATGACAACAATCAAATTTGACATTACTCATCTCATAAAAGAATAGTGGCAAAAAGGAAGAAAAAGTGTTCTTTGATTTGATCAGACCAATGAGAAATATTGTCTCAAAAATTGAACTATATCGCCATGACTTGTTCCCTATCACAGTACTACAAACTATTTCATTGACCATCACGAGACCGCGGTATACTAAACATCACTTGAAGCCTTTCACCGCACTACCACACTCCTTCATTGAAACTATCGCAGGGTTGCGGTATTCAACACTTACATAACTTAAACTCCTTATACCGTCATATTGCAAGCCTCACTTGACGCTGTTGCAGGGGCGTGGTGTACTATTTTCCTTTGCTTCTTCCTACTGCCATACCGTAAGCCTCAGTTGAGGCCATCATGGGGGTGCGGTGTAATATTTTCCTCTGCTCCTTCTTACCAGCATACCGCAAGCCTCACTTGAGGCCACCACAGGGGCATGGTGTATTGTTTTCCCCTACTCCCTACCGCCATACCACAAGCCTCACTTGAGGTCACCGCGGGGGTACGGTGTACTATTTTCCTCTACTCCTTACCACATTACCGTCGGTTATTCTCTTGACTGCCGCGGGACTATGGTGAAGTATCATATGCCACTTAAATTTATACCACAAGCCCGCTACTTCATTTTGAGACCACTGTGGGGCTGTGGTAATTGATCTCTACATACCATGATGCCACAAGTGCAATCTCTTCATGCTGTGGGATAGCGATAACTACTCCTTTGTTATCCTTGGTTCCTGCACATCCACCAAGACCTTTTGAGTGACCTGTGGGACTGCAGTAAGAGACAAAAACACATCAATGGCAAAAAATACAAATATCTTTCACATGGACTTGGTTTGGGGTGCTTATGAATGACTCTTAGAATAATTTTAAAAGAAATATAGATCCCTAAGATGGATTTATGCAAGCAAATTTACATGAAACCAAGTGGGACTATGAGAATTTTGAATGGTCCTAATGAATGACTACAAACCTTTCTATTCTTGTCTTGGTTCAGCCATGTACAGGCCTATTATGGGTTCTAAAGGGTTTCTAGAAGTCTATCTATATAGACCTTACAAATGTCTCATAAACCCTTAGAAAACTTCACAGACCCTTAAAAAGATTGTGCATACCTTTAATGACTTGATAGAGTTCCTAATGATGATGTAGAATTTCTCATGGTTTATGCAAGGTCCTCCACTAGCAGGACATAGTCCTGGTTTAGGACCTCTTAATGGCTAGTGGAAATTACCTTCACAACCACCAGTTCCTTATCCAGTTGCTGCTCTAGGTAAATAATATCCTTGTTGATGGTGAACTTTTAGTTGTATTTCACCTATTATGAAACCATACATACTTAAGTTTGTCATGCTATTCAAAGGTAAAATTTTAAATCCTAAATGAAACATTATGGGATGATCTATAACATTTATAATTATTGAAAGATTAGAGGTAAATATAAGGCCTTAGTTGCTTTTGGTCTTTGTCTTTTGGTTGAATCGATATCCAACAAAAGTAGTGCATGCTTGCTGAAGCAATGAAGTATTTTTTGAAAATTTAGGTCATTTCTTTTGGGTTGAGTGGTTTTGTAGAGTTTGTAGCCTAGGGCCTAGGCTAAAAGCTTGAGTTTGGGAAAATCAAAGAAAATTCTTATGCATTTGTTTATTGGGTTGGGGGTTCTATATATGTAGATGAATCTAAGTCTTAGTGACAATTTTTTATGTCTGCAGCTAGAACTCTGTGAGGTATTAGTCCCTGAATGTTATTTTATCAAATGTACGTATAGACATGTATCACCTATAGAACATCGTAGGAGAATCACTGTAGAAGATGAATTGACTCCACATGCTTCTTAACTAACCTTGTTTGATTTCATGAATACTTGAACCTTCTCAAATGGATAAGCCATCTTTCCATAAGAAATAATTTTTTCTTGTTTCCAAGAAACATAGTTGAGACTCTATTGGGTGACAACTTCAAATGGATGTGAGTTGATCTGTCAAGTGCCCATATTCAGATCTAGTAGTCTTTTTTTTTTTTTTTTTATCTTTATTGTAGGTTATTTTCCCTATATTATTTATTCTTGGTTTGAACTCCTTGATTTTGTGGGTTTTTGTTAGGACCCAGAGCTTTCATATGCAGGACCACCTACAAGGTGCCAAAGGAGTCATTTGGATCATGACTTAGGAGCTGGTTAGTCTTCATTAAGTGGTATAATAGTGGTTTAACTATCCTGGTCTATACAGCTAAGAGATGTACTTGTGTGCTTTGTAGTTTGTTTGTTGAATTTTTTCATGCTTAGAAAAACATCATAAACAGATAGGATGATATTTTTTGTAATTTATTCCTTCAATTACTTGTCATAGGTCTAGTTGGAGGTAGCAGAGCTAGTGGAATGGAGGGTGTACCTTATCCACCTATTTATTCAAGTAGAAATGTTTCAAGTTCCACTTTGGATCACCAAAGACTTCACAAAAACGTCTGCACAAAATTTAATAATGAAGAATTTATGTACAAATTATCTTTTGAATGATGTACAAAGCCTCCACAACAACACTACACTGTTGTTGGGCCTTGCGGTGAAGCGGGTGATTCCTGCATCACCGCAAGGCCTAGCAACAAACTATGTGGTGTTGTGGTGGAGGCTTTATGCATCATTCAAAAGAGAATTTGTGCATAAATTCTTCATTATTGAATTTTGTGTAGAAATTTTTGTGAAGGCTTTGGTGATCCGAAGTGGAACTTGAAACTACAATATCTAATAAAAATCTACTTCCAAATATGATTTTGATGGATGTTCATATCCTCATCGAAAGTTCCAATTCACACACAGGCAGGAAGGACACTTTCAAAGGTTGAGAAGTTGGGCTTTAGACCCAATGGTTGCATTTTCTTAAAATTTTCTAAGGACTTTTTAGAAAAACCCATTTTAAACATATCCTTTAATCATGGCATTCCATGATATCACATTTCTTTGAGGCATTTTTTTAAACAGTTCACTTGCCTTGTCTATGCTTCCACATTTTCATGTATGTCTAGCAAGGCACTTGTAACTACAACATATGACAAAAAAATCCATGTTGTTATGCTTTGATGGATGTCCCTTCATTATTAATAGATATCTAATGTAGTGCACATTATTATAGTGCAAGCCTATTTTTTAGATTGTTTCATTTAGCATCACCAATATTCTCCACAAGAACATTGTCCCAGTTTAAAATGATGGAAATGGCCCACATCTCTCAAAACAATTTCTCTTGCAACAATCTTGGAGATGAATTTAGATACAGTGTGAAAATTAGAACATACTTGAAGGTTTTTAACAACTCTAATGGTTGTACCAGGGGCCATGTTTAACAAACCAAATGCAATTGCTAACTTTTCAATATGGTGGTAGATAAATGATTCTTTTTTCTTCTATTCCACATCATTAAGTAAAAGTCTTGAATCTAGAAAGACCCTTCTGCCTTCATTTGCCAAACCAATTTCTCCAATTTTGCATAGCTCTCCCATGTTTATGGATGTGATTTGTCTCCTACACAAAAAAAGCATGTACCATTTTATGCCTTTCAATCCAACTACATGCAGATATATTTTTAATTCCTCTATCTTTCATCAATCTCCTTACTATTTGAACCTCACCACACCTGCGCTTCTGTATAGATGTTTTAGAGAAGAACATAAGTTGCAACATTTTTAGGATCCAACTAAAAAAGTAGTGTTGTTGGAATACTCAACCATCATTCAAATTCTGAATTCTAGGAAATTATATACAGTAAATATATTGATGGTTTTTTGGATAGTGAAATTAGCTTTCTTAGAAATTAACTGAAATATCTTGTCTTGAAATATCTAGAAGGATTAATTTAATTAAAGAGGATTTTCTGGTTATGTTTGTAACAATGATTAACAATGATTTTACAATGCAGCTAGCTTGCTATTTTCATTCAAGATACAAGTCATCAAAGTCAAGCACATACCAAGAAGATGGTACTCTACTTGAAACCCTCAACCTCACTTAGTTTAGTTTGCTTACATGGGGATATTAAGGAAGTTGCTAAACAATTAATACATATCATTTGTTGTTTGTGAAGGAGAATCCTATGAGATCCAATATGGTAGTGGATTAATATCTGGTTTCGTAAGTAAAGATGATGTCACAGTTGGGAAACTTGTTGTGAAACATCAGGTTAGTAATTTTTGGATGTTAAGGCTTCCCAATTAGATATCAAATATCTTTTCTCATCAACTTAATTTGGAATTTATGTATAAATGGATTCTTTCATGGTGTAGGTCTTTACTGAGACAACACATGAACCAGGGTTGACATTTTTGTTGTCTAAGTCTGATGGCATTCTTGGGCTTGGTTTCTAGGAAATTTCTATTGATAATGTTGTTCCAGTCCAGGGTTAGTGTTGATAGCCTTCATTCTATAATCTGAGCATATCACCTTTCTTAAGCTTTGAATAAGATTTTGAAATCAAGGGTCCAATATGCATATTTCAGGCATTTGTTGACAAGGCTACAATTTTTTAATTAATTTATCTTTTTGTTGTGTTTGGACTTACTTTTATAAACTTGCAAGATACAATGCATTTTTATTCTTTCTAAATTGGGACTAATAGTAATTTTGTTGGTTGTATTGAGGCATAGCTTCATTCATGGCAGAAAAGGCAACACCCTATTGCTCATATTAGATGGCACGTTGCATGTAAAGGAGGAAAGATTCTAGGGTTATTGTAGGCAACATTGAAGGAGAGAGCTTCATATATGGGACACGATCATCACTCTCCTTCTTGGATTCTACATGTTACAGCTTTCTCCAGGAAGATTTCCCACGTTGCAAAAGTTTTAAGAGATGAAAGGGGCATGTGCTTGCATTGAAGGGATCCAAGCATGCATTCCACACTAGTAATAGTCTGGAAGATGACATAGAGTGCATACCTAGGTAACAATAGTAGTGATCAACTATTTTCAATGAATTTGGAAAAGATATAGTGATGTCAAAGGTAGTTAAGGCATTCAATAGAGGGGTAGTGTTCTACGTTGATGGGAGGTAGAGTACAAGTGAAAGCATGCCAGAATAATGAGCTAGGTAGTGGTAGTCATTAGGCATTGTTATTTTATAAAGGGAAAATGCATGACAGTAGGTTGACAAGTGATTGGACAATGCATTTCAAGAAGCTACAAGTTTGATTAGGACAATGCATAGCCTAGTCATAAGGCAATGTTGAATAACAATCCATGACAATTGAGGCATCCTACCAAAGATGATAGTCATCAGAGGCATAATCATTAGAGATAAGGATAGTTTATTGCTATAGGTAACAATTCACAGTGGCAGCTTATGAACTAGAGCAAGTTGGATGCATGAGACAGAATCTCTATAGAGATGATAGTGTGATCTTGAACTAGGATAGTGAGCTTCATGGGACAGTCATGGATTCATGAAGAAGACATCTATGAATGTCTTTGTGCTTCTATGCTCAGTGATACTCAAAAAATCAGTTTCTTGCTCATTCTTTGAGCTATGTATTGTAACCATGAAGGTTTTTTTAGCAAAGAGAAAGCATTGTAACTTATTTTCAAATCTGTATGCTATTTGTATGCATTTTTTATCAATAAACAAGTTATTTTTACCTTCTCAAAGTTGTTTAATTGTGCAAGCTTCAAAATATACTACTAAATATACGAATGACTAAATGCAAGCTTCAAAATGATGAAATATACTACTAATTGACATCAATTAATAATTAAATTGACTAAATATACTACCAATTGATAGAAATTAGTGAACAATGAATAAATATGATTAAATATATGACCAGTGTTAAATCAATGAATAAAAATGACTAAATATACTACCAAATTGATCAAAAAGATGATTAAAATTAATGACTAAATACACTACCAATGGACAGAAATCAGTGAATAAAAATGACTAAATAAGTGACTAGTTAACGACAATCAATGACTAAATTAATGACTAAGTATATCAGTGAATAAAAAATGACTAAATAAGTGACCAAATTACAACAATCAATAACTAAATCAATGACTAAATATACTACCAAACTGATCAATCAAAACAACCAATAAATGACTAAAAATGGTTTAGTCATCAATTTGGTCACATTATAAATGACTGGTAATAAAATACTAATGGTCACGTGACCATGTTTGGTCATTTATAAGTAGTTTTTAGTAGTTTTTATAGTAATATATTGTTGTTTCTGTACTAGTGGACATTCTTAAGGACATTGATCAAATTGTGAATGATGTCCATCCTTGCCACTCCCGAGCTTCTTCTTCTACTTTATCATCATCTTATCTTTCATCATCCACCTTCTCACTATTTTGACCACTTCCCATCTCACCCCTCCCCTCCATACCTCCTCACAACAGTTATATCCACCTGATTTGTAACAAATCATGCTTCTCTACATGGAAAGTGATGATTTGTATTATAGGTTTATATAGCTAAGTTTGTAATGGCATCAAATTCTAAATATTTCAACATATTTATATTCCTTTGAAAAAAGTATGTAATTTTATAAAATAGCACACCATTAAGATCATATGTAAATTTTATGGTTTTTAGAAGGAGTATTTTTTTTTAATCCATAATTTTAGGAGTATTTTTTTAATCCATAAGTTTAGAAGGAGTATTGTTAGAAGTATTTGTTTTAAATTGTCAAGGTGTTTTTTAAATCATCTCTCTATTGGAAGAGAAAGTTTTATCATAAAAATTATTGAGATCCCATTACATTCTAGTTTCTAAAATCTCTTAGATGGATTTGACTTCCAATAATCTCTTGTTGCTTGTAAGTCTATTTATAGAAATTATAAGCTCAAATTGAACATTGCAAGAGAGCAATTTGTGAATCTAGAATTTGCATTTAAATAACAAGCTCTCTAAGTACCTAGTGACTAGTGCATACTTTGAGCATGTTTTTGGGGTTGTTGAGATATTGTAAGAGGTTATAATTTGAAACCAATCATCTCATTCCTATTTCTCAAGACAAAGAGGCTTGGACCATATTGTAAGTGTCATTCAAAGTGATTTCTAAGTGATATATACTCATATTTCATTGGATTATTCACTTAAAGCGTGTTTTTGTAAAGTATATTGGTGCCACTTATGTTATGATATCTCATTCTCTCTAATTTTTCCTACATTTTCCTTGTTTATACTTTCAAGTTATTTTAGTCAAGTTATTGCTTTCTAAAATATCTATTGTTCAACAAACTATTGGATGAATATCTACCTTGATTTCCATATTACTCTTCTGTAATAGATTTGTAAAGAGAAATAAATCCAAAACTAGAATCCTTAGAAATTAGCTATATCAAAATATAGGTATAGGTAGGGGTCAAGGATGTCATATGTGATAGGAAGGAATAAACAATATATAGAAGATAATGTGTAATAGTTCATATAGAAGAGATGTATAAGAAAAAGGATGAAGACTGATGTATGAATGGACTTTGTATCAAAGTTAGATGTAATAAATATAATATACCATATGATGATCTAATGGATTTATAATGTGTTAAGAAATATGATATGTATATGAATCTATGTATATTGTTAATTTTATTTATTCATTCCTATTGCAACCTTCTATAACAGACCACATAAGCTTTTATCTTCCTCTTATTGCTCATACTAGGGAATAAATACAACACTCAAGGAACTTAGACTTAGATCCTCAATTTGTGGCCATTCTTTCTAACATTTTAGTTCCATTGGTGGGACTTTAGTAAAATGGTAAAGGAGACATCCAATCAATAGGTATATTATTTATTGTAGTGAAGGAGTTAATGAGGAAGAGACACAAATATATAGAAACAAAACTTTATGGTTTATGCATGGATCCTCTAGGTTCTAGCCTCATGAGAGAGAGTTAGTCACCTATATGATGAAAAATAGAAAGGGAGATCCTAAAGGGATCTCTAAAGAGATGTAACTTGTAAGGCCACCTAATCCTCTCCTTAAAAATTATCTAGGGATCTTGATTTTCTTAATCATAATTATACTTAATGATGACTCTTCATTGCTTCTTGATGATTGTCTAACAAGGACTTTTAAGATGTTATTTTATTAGTGAGTATGCATGGAATTTATTGTGAGCATGTTTGTGTTAGAATAGAGAATTAATTCTTCACGGTAATCCAGATCATCTAGGATGCTAAAGAATAATTAGTTGATTTAGAGTTTAGTGTAACTGGTTATATTCTTTCAATTTCACTTGCTCTCTAATTTCAAGAAGATTTACCACAACCACCCTACATTAACAACCATCTATCCTGAATATTGGTAATGCATTTACAAGAAAATATGAATACATCCACAATATAATAATATGAACACCATGCTTTGGATAAGATCATCTAAATGATACCCATCATTAAAAGTGCAGCAAGGCATTTGAAGGAGAATGGATGGCCAAGCGAGCTCGATAAAGTCAAGTTTTCACAAGCCAATTTCCATGTGGTTATATATTCATTCCACTTTACCTCCTTTTTATAAGCTAAGTAAATTGTTGTCTCTTCATGGAAACTACACAATAAATTAGTTTTGAACTATGGAGCCTTATGGGTCTCACCTACCTTGTATGAATAATAATTCATGTTGATTAATGTCTTGAATAAAATCTAGTAGATTACTTTAGTTTTATATTCATTACTTGGTGAAATGTAAGAATTTAAGTCTTTGCTAATAGTAGATGGTATTTGTCAAGCATGTGGAAATTTTGTCATGATTTGTGAATATATTAGTATGATTGTGTGTTGTGTCTCTAGTTGTGATACATGGTATCCAACTTGAGAGAAGGGTATTATGGATATCGTTAATGATTCATGTATGTACATCTTTTGTGAAAATTATATGTTGTTGTGGACATTGTGTACATTTGTCAAATATATCTTGGTTGTGTTTTCTTTTGTTGAGTGTTGAGTTATTGTAATTATATTGTGTTTAGGAAGGGATTGTTATGTTAAGAGTGGATCTACCCTGTTTGGGTATAGAGCCTCCCACGTGTGGGGTTGAATGAGGAGCGAAGCCTCCTTTGGGATATAAATTATATTTTGGGTGAGGTGTGGAGGCCACTATTAGAGTGTATTACCTAATAGTTGCATTGGAGTGAGTCCCCTATACTCCCCCTCTTTATGGATCCACTAGTGACTCATATGTGTTATTATTACCTGTAGGGTAGAGTAAGGGCATGGAGACTCTATGGGTGTACCCCCCTTGTCTGTCCCTCTATCACGACTCTATTGTGAGCCAAATGTGTTGGGGAATTCATGGGTTCAAGATGGACTAGTGTGTGACTTGTTCTAGAGCTTATCTATTCATGATGATTCAGTTATGATACTTCAGTTGGTGTGAGCATTAGTGGTAGCTCCTAGTAGATGGATATTTGATGGCATCTTGGTTTATGTGGCATAAAAATGATATCAACATCTTGATAGTAGTAATGGAATGACATCATATTTATAAGACACTTTCGATAACTATCAAAGGCTAATGGCTTCTTATGTCAGTGCCAGTTTGTGGATTGACTTCTATAGTGTGGATATTAGATTTCATGACTAATTTTTTTTGTGGCATATGATATTGTATCTTTGCATGCGAGAATTCATATGGATGTGCTATTTAGATATATGATACGACTGTCTTGAGTTGTGTGGGACATGCTTATTGAGACATGGTGATTTATTATTGAGCTCTAAGTAGTTTTCAAGACTATTGTATGATATATTTATTTTGGTGGTAGTAAGTCCACCCAATTGCCCTCCTCCCCTTAGGTGGTTTGATTAAATTCATATGGTGGTCGTATTGTGAAATTTTATGAGATTGTTGGAATCTTATTTTGATTATTATGACGTTCCTTGATTTATTAACTGAATAGTTTTATTTATTTATTTAACTTACTTGGTTAATTTAAATTTTTGGAATTGTCCTCTTGCTTCAAGGACTAGTTTATTATGATCTTGTTTCAATTTGAATTGTTACTTTGGTGGCCACTATTTAATTTTGTTTCATATATGAAATTTTGTTAGTTGACTTTATTTGAAATTTCATTTATTCAAACTTCCTTGTTTTGAGACTTTATTAGTGTTTGGCACTATTGGCTTGTCTCGAGTAATGTGACTTGTGTAATACTGCCATATCCAAGAAGGGTCCCTGGCAGGTTGTATGGGGGAGTAGATAGCTTACAAAATTCTTATTATGAGGATGGGGGGCTGCAAATGGGACCAGTATGGGATGATTGTAATCCATTTCCCACTAGATATATGACACTATGATATTTTAGATTCACTAAGGTAAATTTCTTGGCACCGATCATCCTCATCCCATTGTGTGAGTACATGATGTGCTATATGTGGAGTTTGTTAGATCTAGGGCACACAACTGAGAGGGGGGGTGAATCAGTTGTACAAAAACTTGCTTCTACTTCAAACACTTGATTCTTCTTTGTTAGTTAATAGCATATCAATTAACCATTCATGAAAGTGTAAAGAATAAACACCGGAGCAGATAAACATCAACACATTAGACACCAATATTTTGACGTGGAAAACCTGGTTAAGGGAAAAACCACGGGATGATTAACCCAAGGATTATTCTCTGTTAGAAGAATAAGAAAAATGGATGGCACATGCCAATTAGGGCTCACTACCCGAGCACACTGCTCACAAAGAGGCACGCTGCCTACAAGAGACACACTGTCTACAAGATAACAAGTATTACAAACTTGAACTAGAGATTGACATCTTTACCATGTCTGGATCAGTTCCATTTAAGCCCGAGACACACCTGCTCTGCCTTTCACTCTTTCACTATGCCACACTCATCCTCTCCATGACACTTTGAAATGAATTCACAAACCTTTATTTATACAAGGCATCGACTTAGGAACAATCATCTAAGTCGGTAATCATCCATAAGAACATTCACAAGATAAATAACTCCTCCAGCCGGCCAGTCTGAACAAGAACATCTTCATTCGGAAGAACTCATCCAGTCGGCCAACAAGAACATCTTCATCCGGAAGAATATCTCCAATTCTGGGCTCTAACACTAATGCAGACCAACAACACAACCTCAACATGATCCAAGAACCTTCATAGGCTTGCCTAAATGAGCAGGTACATCCACACTTCCTCTACTTACTAGAATCTCTTCTCTTCCTCATCTAAAACTTCAAGAACACAGTCTATCGCCACTGTCATACTGAAAAAGGTGCTTCCGGACCTCTAAACCATGAACAAATCAAGATAACACATCACATGGACATCCCAAACATTCCTTCCAATCTGCAAAATAGGACAATGCACTTCCAGATCTCACCGGACCTTTTTGTAACACTTTGTCACTTTCGGAGCATCTCCCGGAACCGGTTCTACTTGATCAATCACAACTTCTTCATATCTTCATGCGAACCTCTGAATTCTTAACTGGATCATCTCAAGACTCATATCTACAAACCCTTTAATCCGCATCCTCTGATCCTTAACCTATTGAGTACTTTTGCCTTCTTCTCACCACTGTTCTTCACTGTTCTTGATTGAGACTAATTTCCTCAATAACCTCAGCACACAGCTCATCTAATCCTTCTCATTAATGCAATATGAGTATGTTGAAATCAATGACAACACTGGTTAACCTCATACTTGCGACAATCTCCCCCTTTGTCATTGATGGCAACATATGATGTGAAAAACCATTAAGACAAGAACTTCTCCTTTCTGTCACAGCTCCCCCTATCAGCAACAACTCTTCACATGTCTTCTCTTTCTTTTACTGCTCCCCCTTTGATCAACAATCCTTTTTTTCACATGTTTTCACATGTCTTCTCTCCCCCTTTGACATCAATGGCAAAGGGCTCATACTTGCAATTCTAACACATCAGAATCATACTAGCTGCACCACTCCAAGAAACCAATCTTTTTCCCAAAAAGAAAGCTCCACCACTGGTGCTCTTCTGGTCATCCACATCTCCTACCCAATCTGCATCTGTATATGCATGAAGAGAGAAATCATGATCTCTAGGGTACCATAAACCATACTCAACTATCCCCTTTAGATATCTAAAAATCCTCTTGATTGCCATAACATGAGATTCTCTAGGATCAGCCTGGAATCTTGCCACAAGACCAACAGCCTGCATTATATCTGGTCTAGTCTGAGTGAGATACAATAATCCTCCAATCATTGATCTGTACTTGGTCTGATCTATCTTAGGAGAGTCATCATCTTTGCCCAATTTACATCTGGTTGCCATAGGAGTGTTCATTAGCTTTGAATCTTCCATTTTGAATTTCCTCAACAATTCTTTCACATATTTGGTCTGAGAGATAAAGATGCCTTTCTTTGTCTGAGTAATTTGTAGACCCAAGAAGAAATTCATTTCACCAAGCATTGACATTTCAAACTCACTTTTCATTTGATTTGCAAAGGTTTTACACAAACTGTCTCTTCCTCCAAAGATGATATCATCAACAAATACTTCAACAATCAAGATGTTTTCATTATCTATTTGGAAATATAGATTACTATCAGCAGTACCTTTGTTGAACCCAATCTATACAAGATGCTTATCCAACCTTTCATACCAAGCCCTTGGGGCTTGCTTCAAACCATACAGTGCTTTCTTTAGCTTGCAGACCATATCACTATGATCAGACAATTGAAATCCATCCGGCTACTGAATGTATACTTCTTCTTCCAAATCACCATTTAGGAAGGCAGACTTGACATCCATCTGATATACCTTGAAGTCTTTGAAGGCAGCAAATGCAAGAAATAATCTGACTGCTTCAATTCTTGCCACCGGAGCAAAGGTTTCTTCAAAATCAATTCCTTCTATTTGAGAGTAGCCTTTGCAGACCAATCTGGCTTTGTTTCTGATTACTTCACCATCTTCATTTAGTTTGTTCCAGAAGAACCATTTGGTTCCAATCACATTTTTGTTTCTAGGTCTGGGAACAAGATCCCAAGTGTGATTTTTCTCAATTTGTATCAACTCTTTCTCCATTGCTTTAGTCCAATTTTTATCATTGCAGGCTTCATTTATTGTCTTAGGTTCAATCTTTGAAATCAGACAGTATTCATTTGAATCTTGAGCAATTCTCCTTCTTGTTTGTACCCCTTTTCTTTTGTCACCTATGATCTGATCTTCAGAGTGGTTTAGAGTTACATACCTTGGAACTTTGGGAGTTTCTTGCACTACTGTTTCTTGATCAGGCTCATTCAGACAAACCTCTTCTTCCTAATTTACCGGGTCAGTCTGAATCTAACTTTCAGAGGAGGATTGAGCTCCTTGCACCAAAGAACCATTCTGATCATCTTCATCATATTCATAAAACCTTGAGGGCTTCTCAATTCCTTCATCAACCTTCACATTTGTACTTTCTATCATCTTTCTCAGTCTCTTATTGTAACACCAGTATGCTTTGCTTTGAGTGGAGTAACCCAAGAAGATTCCTTCATCACTTCTAGCATCAAACTTTCCTAGATCTTCATCTCTTTTAATGTAACATTTGCTACCAAATACTCTAAAATATCTCATAGTAGGAGTTATACCAAACCAAAGTTCATAAGGAGTCTTACCGGTATTGCTTCTGATTTGAACTCGATTGAGAGTATAGACTGCAGTGCTGACAGCTTCTCTCCAAAACATCTGGGGAACATTTGCTTCCATCATCATTGTCCTGGATGGTCCGATTCTTTCTCTCAGCTACTCCATTCTGCTGTGGAGTCCTAGGGGCAGACAACTGTCTCTTTATACCATGCTTCTCACAAAATTCTATGAATTCACCGGATGTGAATTCACCACCTCTATCAGACCTCAGACATTTTAGTTTTAATCTAGTTTGATTCTCTACCATAGCTTTGAAGATTTTGAACTTCTCAAAGGCTTCTGATTTCTCTTTTAGAAAGGTAACCCACATCATCTGGGAATGGTCATCAGTCAGTAACATGAAATATCTATCACCTTGCATACTCTTGATTCTTGTTGGACCACATAGATCAGTATGAACCAATTCCAATAATCCAGTAGAGGACTGATCCTTGCTTTTGAAAGAGACTCTGCTTTGTTTACCTAGCTGACATTCTTTGCACAAACTGTTTGTAGGTTTCACTAATTTTGGAAGATCTCTTATAGCCTGAGTATTGCTTATCTTGACGATGTTATCAAAATTTACATGACACATCCTTCTATGCCATAGCCAACTCTGATCAACTTGAACAAACAAACAACTTTTATTAGAACCAACTAGATGGAAGATATTACCTTTTGTTTGAGTACCGGATGCAATCTCAGTTTTGGAGCTTTCAAAGATCATGCATCTTTCAGTTTTGAACCGGAGATCATAACCTTTGTCTACTACCTGTCCAACACTGAGAAGATTGTGCTTTAATCCTTCAACATACAGTACATTACCAGTTTTGCTTTTTCCATCAAAAGAAATAGTTCCCCTACCTCTGATTCTACCGGCAGAATTGTCACCAAACTTTACCATTCCTCCTTCATACCTTTCCAAATCTAAGAACTTGTTCTTGTCACATGTCATATGGTGAGAACATCCACTGTCAATAACCCAATCATCCTTTTCTTCAACTTGGGTAGCCAAAGCTCTTTCTACAACCTTATGATTGACAGATTCAGAGGATATTGGATCTTCTTCCTTGATGGCAATAAACATCCATTTATTTTTGGATTTGTTTCCTATTTCTGATTCATCATCTGTTACTCCTTCATTATCATCTTCTTCATGAACATAATAATAGTTCTTTTGGAACCTTTGTCTGTTAGAATTTGACCTTGCAGATTTTCTAGACATCTTGAAGCAAAATGACCAATCTTGATGCAGTTGAAGCACTTAAAGGGTAATTTTCCTTCATACTTACCAGATCCTCTTGGCAGTCTCTTTGCAATGAGGGCTTCAAGTTGAGTTGTTTCTGCTTCTTCCTCTTCCATGTCTTTCCTTGCTTGATCATACCATGACAGCTTCCTTGAATAATTTTCTCCCAGATCAAATCTTTGTTTGCCTTTCACATAGGCACTAGCTTTGAATGCAGATTCAATCTTGGGGGGATCATCTCCAAATTTAGTCATTTCAAATGTAGCCAGTTTGCCAACCAATTGCTCTCTTGTGACAGTTGTATGGGCTTTGAATTCATCAATGGCAGCAACCTTGATTTTGTAGGCAGCAGGAAGAGATTTGACAATTTTGTAGACAATCTCATTTTCATCCAGAACTCCACCAGCATTCCTAATTCCACACACCAGCTCATTTACTCTTGGCATAAAGGTAGTGATATTTTCATCACCTCTCATCTTCAATCTTTCAAATTTCCCTTTGAGACTTTGCAACCTTGCACTCTTAACAAACTCATCTCCTTCATGCAGAAGTTCCAGTTTAATCCAGATCTCATAAGCAGTTGGTAGGTCAATAACATTTGAGAGTTCTAAGTTAGTTAATGTACTTAGAAGAGCTTCTTTTGTTTGGCGATTGTTTTCAGCATCTGTGATTTCATTCAGAGTTGTCGGACCACCCTATGGAGGTACATATGCTTTTGTGACCATGGACAAGTATGCTTTTCCCATACACTCCAAGTGACATTTCATGCGATCTTTCCAGAGAGAGAAGTTGGTTCCCATCAAACTTTGGACTGTCCTTCTTGTATGACAACATCCTGGATCTCCTCAAGTGGTTAAGCTCTTTTTAGAGGAAATTAGCTCTGATACCAATTGTTAGATCTAGGGCACACAACTGAGAGGGGGGTGAATCAGTTGTACAAAAACTTGCTTCTACTTCAAACACTTGATTCTTCTTTGTTAGTTAATAACATATCAATTAACCATTCATGAAAGTGTAAAGCATAAACACTGGAGTAGATAAACATCAACACATTAGACACCAAGATTTTGACGTGGAAAACCTGGTTAATGGAAAAACCATGGGGTGATTAACCCAAGGATTATTTTTTGTTAGAAGAATAAGAAAAATGGATGGCACATGCCAATTAGGGCTCACTGCCCGAGCACACTGCTCACAAGGAGGCACACTGCCTACAAGAGACACACTGTCTACAAGATAACAAGTATTACAAACTTGAACTAGAGATTGACATCTTTACCATGTCTAGATTAATTCCATTTAAGCCCGAGACACACCTGCTCTACCTTTCGCTCTTTCACTATGCCACACTCATCCACTCCATGACACTTCGAAATGAATTCACAAACCTTTATTTATATAAGGCATCGACTTAGGAACAATCATCTAAGTCAGCAATCATCCATAAGAACATTCACAAGATAAGTAACTCATCCGGTCGGCCAGTCTGAACAAGAACATCTTCATCTGGAAGAACTCATCCAGTCAGCCAACAAGAACATCTTCATCCAGAAGAATATCTCCAATTCCAGGCTCTAACACTAATGCAGACCAACAACACAACCTCAACATGATCCAAGAACCTTCACAAGCTTGCCTGAATGAACAGGTACATCCACACTTCCTCTACTTACTAGAATATCTTCTCTTCCTCATCTAGAACTTCAAGAACACAGTCTATCGCCACTATCATACTAAAAAAGGTGCTTCCAGACCTCCAAACCATGAACAAATTGAGATGACACATCACAAGGACATCCTAAACATTCCTTCCAATTTGTAGAATAGGACAATGCACTTCCGGATCTCACCGAACCTTTTTGTAACACTCTTCTACTTGATCGATCACAACTTCTTCATATCTTCATGCGGACCTCTAGAATCTTAACTGGATCATCTCAAGACTCATATCTACAAACCCTTTAATCCGCATCCTCTGATCCTCAACCTGTTGAGTACTTTTGCCTTCTTCTCACCAATGTTCTTCACTGTTCCTGATTGAGACTAATTTCATCAATAACCTCAGCACACAGCTCATCCAATCCTTCTCATTAATGCAATATGAGTATATTGACATCAATGACAGCACTAGTTAACCTCATACTTGCAACAGAGTTAAGTTTTTATGATATGTAAATCATAGAGCACTGATATAATTTAGTAGCCAAAAGAAAAAAATATATTCTTGTTATGGATTTGATAAGATGTAATAATCTTGGTTGCTTATAACAATTGTTGAACATGTTTAGTTGATAGAAGTGAGATATGTGGTCTAGCATGCATTGATGTGACTTGAAATAATATGGTTGCCTAACACTCTTGTTTCATTATTATATGATGGGGGTGAAATATGTATCATTTTCTCTCTTAGACTTGTTGTTTTGTTAAGTTGAAACAAGTGGGTCTTTCTCTCCACTTGAGGACTGTTGGTAGAGAATAGAGCAAGCAACAAAACCTACAACATGTGGCATGTGAAGGACAGAACCAGCACACAAAGAGGTATTTTGGGAAAAGACACACCTCTATGTGAATATATAGGATGTAGATGTAAGTAAGCAATGGAGGAATAGGAACGCGAATGAGATAGATAAGGAAGAATATGTACAAGGGCAGAGGCTCAAGGGCCTATCGGTATGAATGTATAGTTACCCATTAAATGTGAACATATATATAAATGAGACATAAGGGTTCCAATATGTGTATGTGTGTCTTATGAATGTTTTACATAACTTAGATGGTACCACATAACTCTATTCCTTAATTTTTATCTATAATTCTCTCAATGTATGACTGGGGTATAAATCGACTTTAGAGATTTGACTGAAGACCAGATCTCTAAACTAGTTCCTTCCCATTTCTTCCCAACATTTAGTTCTATTACCAGGACGCTAGAAAAGGATAGTGAAGAAAAGAGAGGAGAAACAGTAATAAGAAAAAAATGTGGAGTAATGCAAAGAAAGAAAACTAAAGTGACATAAATTTTTTATGATCTATGAAGAAGACTGTGAATTCTCTTAAGTTCCTACCCTTGTGAGAGGGGGGCAAACACTTAAGGAGATGACAATGGAAAAGGAGGAGGATCTGAAAAGATCCTTGAAAATATGTAACTCTTCAAAATGAGCCAACCATGGGATACATAAGGATTAACGTAATACCAAATCTAAAACACCCATGGCAAAAGGGGATAACAAAAGATTAAGAGAGATTAGTGAGATTATACTAAATGGAATGGAGATGAGTAGGGAAGAGAGGAAAAAATGGATTCAGGAATGTCAAGAAAGGTACCACAAAAGGATAGCAAAGGAAGAAGATTCAAGTAGAAAGTGAACAAGATAAGTTGCAGAGGAAAATAAATAGTTTGATGAGCATGCCAATTAGGGTGCTATTGAGTATGCCAAGGTGGGTGCTACTAGAGAGAGGGATATAAAAGGTAAAGAAGGATTGGATGAAAAATCTATAGGGACTATCACAAATTTGATACAAAGGGATATAGATAACCTTGAGCCAATAACAATGCATATTGATAGGGCTACAGAAATTCTCAAAAGTATGGGAGGAAGTATTGAGGCATATGACTAGTTTAGAAGCTTGTGGAGGGGAGAGCATAATCAAACCCTAGCCCTACCACAAATAAGTAAAACTCCTAAGTTTCAACCTAATTTTTCTAATATTCAAATTAGAGTTGATAAACAATGGGATTAAATTCTATACATAACCTCTAACCCTTGAATTTGAGTGTGGATTACCTAGACCATCTAGTAAATAGGAGTGTAATGAATATTAGAGAAAGAGAAGAATATGTGGTATATGAGGAGATTAGTTCTAGAAGTATCAGACAATTAAGTGAAAAGTCACCTACAAAAGATATGATATCGTTAACAAATGAAAAGGTATCGTCAAAAATAAAAAGACAATTTGAAGAGACACACCCCCTCAACTAGGAGCCACCCCAGGTGCCTTATAAAGAAAGAAGAATTTTAATAAAGAATCAAGTTGACAATAAGGAGGATATAGAAGAACAAATTAAGAAATATTTCAAGGAAATATTAGGAAATGAGTATTTTGACATCAAATTATAGAGAGACAAAGGAAGGGAACACAAAACCCTAATTCAAAAGAGAAAACCTAAGAAGAAAGACAAGGAAGAAACCTACCGCAAAACACAAGAGGTACCAAAAAAATAGAAGAAAGTACAAATAAATGCCATAATTAAGCTACCAATGTTTGAAAAGGATACCAATGAAGCAGTAGAGCATATCTTTGTTCTAGAATCCATTTGGAATCAAAATGGTATAACCAAGGATGAAACCAAACTGTTTGACTTTTTAGGAACATTGTGGAATGATGCCTTGAAATGGTACAGGAAGGCATGCCCTAAACATGATAAAACTTGGGATGAAGTTAAAAAGGAGTTGTTGGAAAATTTTAAAACTTTGAAGATCCCTATAGAAGGAGTAAGAAAAATGAAGGAGTTAATACAAAACGATGGAGAAACCAGAAAAGAATTTGATAAAAGATTCACAGAAACAATCCACAAATTAGAGGAGCCATTAACTAAAATATAGAAGATTGAATGGTTCACATCTGGGATAAGCCCTAAGGTTAGAGCATCCCTAGACGGAAGAATATTCGAAACATATGCAGAAGTAGTGACATTGGTTTGCCGCATAGAGTCACAAACATGGCACAAATAGGATAAAAGTAAAGAACACATAGAATTAGAAAGAATGATGATAGAATTGGAGCAATTGAAGCTAAAACAAGAAATATTAGCAAAGAAGGAAGAAAATCCACACAAACAAAGGCCAAATATATGGTGTTCTTATTGCACTAAGGAAGGACACAAAGCCCTGAGATTGAAAGGGGAAAGATAGGATGCCGCCATAAAGGTAGATATCAAAGTAGTATCTACAAGAAATAATACAATATATTGTGGATTATGCAGTGAGAAGGATGATCATGAAACACTAGATTGTCCTTCACAATTATTCAGAGTAAGGGAAGATGATGATAAAAATGAGTCATGGTATAATGCAAACCACAAGAATAAAGTACAAAACAATACTATGCTAATCATGATGATGATGATGATGATGATGATCATGATCATGATGATGATGATGATCATTAAACAACTGCAAAACATTACTGTAAGGCAAGTTGCCTAGATGGAGTGACATCTTTAGCCGCAAACACTTGTTCATAGTACCGAACAAGGGATTGAAGAATATCAAGAAGCTCTTGAAGAAGCTATTGACCTTCATGAATTTGCTTAATAGATTGGGAAGTGTGACGAGCTTAGAGAGCTTGGAAGAACTCTTTAGAAACTCTATGCCCAATCTTAATCCATTAGAGTCAAGCTTTGAGTTGTACTCTGTGAGTTGAGTAAGAATCAACAATTTGCTTCTACTACCTCACTTAAGCCAACCAAAGCTAAGCGGTAGAGTCAAATGGTTGAGACTCCAAAGTGGTAGTGGCGAGGCAGACCTCTTGAGTGGTGGCTTCATATGAGTAGTGGTGAAATTGGGCTAGTTTCCTCCCATAAATGTAGAGAAACCATGAAGTACAGATGATTGCATCATTCCACCAAGATATCCATCCCACACCATGCAAAGGACATGGCTCCAAATTCAAAAGACACTCAATGTGTGATGACATGGCTTTATGATTGAGAAGAGACATGTTTAGAAAAACAACTATCTTTTCATGGGTTTAGGATGGGAAAGCTGTCACTCGATATGGAAGTGTATTAGGAAATGATTAGACAAGATAACATTCACTAATGGTTGCACTGATAAGGAATAATAATTGGAAAAGGTAAAGAAGGATAGAGTGGATATCAAAGCCCTATCTAGCCTCTTTAAGACCCTGTCAGATCTAGCTCATAAATTGCTTCATATGTACCATTACATATTAACAAGGTGGCAGCTTGCGTTGGAATCAAAAAGACCCAATTTATTATGCATCAAGAACCATGTCTCTGATTCACTAGTTGTTCAACACATAGGCAAGATGCAACATTTGTCATAGGCCATCTCAATCATATTAAAATCCCTACACAGAACCCAACTAGCGACTAGCATTAAATCTACAATCCATCACCAAAGGGAAGATCTCTCTATGGTATTTAAGTTAAAAAGAACAGATGACAATAAGAATCTAATCGAGGTCCACTAGGTACTATAGAGATCTCATGAATTGTTGTATATCAACATTCATCTTATTTATGATGTTTTATCACTATAGAATTTTTGAGGCAAATTTATTAATTCATGTTCCTGAGTAGTGATTTACATGCTCTCATCTCTGATGAGTATGAATGGTCCACTTAGTACTTATTGTATTTAGGTGATGCTTAGAGACATGACATACATTTTATCATTGTATGGCTATATTTGAACATTTTCGCATAAAATACAATTAAAACTTTAAAAAGATTGTATCACATGAAAGGAGAGATTTTAAAGAGACTATCAAAATTTATATAAAATTATGTTGATATATATTGAGTTTTTATATAATCTTATTTATACTAAAATATGTCTTAGTATTTTAAAGGCATTTTCGAATGGATAACCATCATGTTGGTGTATAAACACTTAACCTAAGTCATTTATACTAACTCAATCATAGTTAGATGAATTCCACACATGCTCTTTGACTATGTCAAAGTGGTTATTCATTTAGGAGATGTGTCAACTCAATGAACACCTCACGCTATTCTCATGGATAGTTGCGCCATTCTCATAAACTGTTACTCACCACCTATCCCTCTATTGTGGAGAATCAGGTATCCAATCTCTCCTATTTATATCTTCTCATTTGTTAATACATTTGCTCGATTTCACTTATAATCTCATGCTTGTTTGTTTTGCCATGATCTTGGTAGTTTCTACATGGTATCAGAGCCACAGTGGTTAGCTTCAAGTTGTTTTGCTCGTTGTGCAAATCGCTTCCATTAATGTCGTGGTGCAGGGGCATCAGGAGCCTCATAAGCTTAATTTTGACATTTTTGGGTTTTTAGGTTGATGGTGTGTTTTAGTGTTTAATAAGGTTATTTATGACCATTTGGAATCATATTAATCCATTTTTGGTGTATTAGAGGGTCGTTGGTTTTAAAATGTTAAAAGTTGCTAATGTTGTCAAAAGTTGCTAAAAGTTGTCATGCAATTTTAGCAAGGTGGCAAAAATAAGGAAATGGTTACATGCAAGCAAGAAATAGTTACAAACCATTGGAATGATTGTAGATGCATAAATATGTACTCCTAACTTGAATTTGGTGGTGGGAGATTGTGATGAAAGAAGAAACCCTTATTTTTGTGCATAATTTTTGTACTTCTCTCACGTTGCAAGCTATTCTTTCACTGTGTACGACCTGTACAGCCCATGTAATGATCTAAAAGTTATTGAATTTTGTTAAGGTGTGAATCTAATTTGTTTTCTTTTTGTTGCATCAATTTTCATTGAGATTTGTGAAAGTTGTGGTCATTTTGGTGAAGGTTGCTCTATTCTAACAATGTTTTCCAGAATTTGTAGTATGAAAATGTACTAGTACAGCCATGTATAGTATAGTACAGACCTAAAACTAGTTGGGGAAGATGTGGAATCTTTTCTTCTTTCATTTTATTTTTGTTTGGATCATTTTTATGGAGATTTGAATAAGTTATGACCATTTTTGTGCGGACAGGTCTGAACCTTAACTAGGGTTCCCAGTTTGGAACAACCTTGTTTTGACCTATTCTGTACAAAACAATCCTAGCCCATTTTGACATATGTTGAGTTAGGTCCAAAAGGGTATCCAAAACAGGTTATACATTTTCATTTGTAGGTGTTTCAAAAATGTTATGACCAAAAAGGTCTAAATTGTTGCCTCATGTTTTAGGCTTAGAAACACATTTCCTAGAGTGAACTAATACGCACATTTGCATCATTTGTATTGGACCATTGTTGGAATGTGTTAAGTTTGTTGTGAGTGAGTCCTTTTTCCTTTGCATCATTTTGGCACCAGAGCGCCAAAGATCTGGATGGTAGGAAGAAATAAGTGAAAGCTACAAGTGGTTGTAATAGTTTTGTTGTATTGATCAGTTTGCAAGGTGTGCTTTGTGTGGCAAGTTGTGTGGGTGGTTCAGGTAGGAGAAGCCTAGATAGGCTTGAAGGAAAGAGAAGAGCATAAGTCATGCTCAAAAGAGAAGTTGCGAACAGACTGGGGTGAAAAAGACTTAGGTGAGGTAGAAAATGGAACTTAAAAAATTGCTTACAATGATGAAGGTTATGGAAGAGATACTACATAAGGAAAGAAAAAGGAACCAACCCAAGCCACAAAAGGATGTTGAAGCGGAGATGAAAGAGATAAGAGAGAGTTTAGACAAGTTGGACATCATACTGGAGCTACTACAAGGAATAAGATCACATGGATTCTTTATAGAGGTTAAGAAAATGGTGAAGTGGCCTCTTAAGAAAATGATGGAAAAGAGAAGGAAGCAGCAGGAAGCTAACAGATTGAGAAGGTGGCTGAAAGTAATTGACAAGCCATCCAAGGGAAGAGATGTGGAGGCAAGTAAGTCTCATTTGTTTGAAATTAATGAAATCTTTGAGTGTGTAAATGCAGGCATAACAGTAAATGAAGAAGAAATCCTAAATGAAGAAGATGGAATATTGTGTTATCCTGAGGAAGGTGAGATACTTGGTGAATGCATATTGCATTCTATTTTTTATAGTGAAAGGTTGATGAATAAAGAATGTGTTTTGTGTTCTCTTAGAGAAAGACTAGTGTTTGATGACATGCATGATGAATTGGATGCTTTATTATTGGAAGAAATGAATATGAATGATAAGTTGTTTGTAGCAGTAGGACAAACAGAAAAGTTCAATGATGAAGGCAGCCTTGAAGTGTAGTAGGAAGTATTTAGTCCATATGAAAGTCAAGAGCAATTAACAACTAAGATGGAAGTGTTAGAAGATGCTATTTATCAAAGGAGACCCTTAGAGGACAAGTTCAGTCCTAAGACAACCATGACACACATGGAGGATCTCTTGGGTGTTGAAGTGGAGTGTATGGTGCAAGGAGATAAGGAGGAGACCTCAAGGTCTCAATATTTTATTTCTAATCTTTCATTGGACTATGTATGTGCAGGTTTGTTAGACAAGGAGATAAAAATCAATTGAGAAGAAGGCTCTTGAAAGAGATTAGGTTCAGAGGTGGATGCCAAAAGAGGAATACCTTGCAAGGAAGGAAGAAGAGAAGACGCTGAGAAGACAACCTAAAGCAAACAAGTGGAAGACACAAAGATAAAGCCAAGATGATATCAAGACAATAGTGCAAAAGAATTGAAAGATCAGGAAGAAAAACAAGACCTGCACTCAAGTGGGACATGAGTCTTCTTCCCCTTGGGTGTATGGTGAAGGGGCATCAAGAGCCTCATAAGCTTAATTTTGTTATTTTGGGGTTTTTAGGTTGATGATGTGTTTTAGTGTTTAATAAGGTCATTTATGACCATATGGAATCATATTAATCCATTTTTGGTGTGTTAGAGGGTCATTAGTTTTAAAATGTTAAAGGTTGCTAATGTTGTCAAAAGTTGCTAAAAGTTGTCATGCAATTTTAGTAAAAAGGCAAAAATCAAGAAAATGGTTACATGCAAGCAAGAAATGGTTACAAACCATTGGGATTGATTATAAATGCATAAATATGTACTCCTAACTCAAATTTGGTGGCGGAAGATTGTGAAGAAAGAAGAAACCCTTGTTTTTGTGCATAATTTCTATACTTTTCTCACGTTGCAGGCTGTTCTTTCACTGTGTACGGCTTGTATGGCCCAAGTAATGATCTAAAAGTTATTGGATTTTGTTAATCTGTGAATCTACTTTATTTTATTTTTTTTGCATCAATTTTTATTGAGATTTGTGAAAGTTATGGCCATTTTGGTGACAGTTACTATGTTCTAACAACGTTTTCCATATTTTGTAGTCTGAAAATGTGCTAATACGGCTATGTATGGTATAGTATAGACCTGAAACTAGTTGGGGAAGATGGGGAATCTTTTCTTCTTTCATTTTATTTTTGTTTGGATCATTTTTATGGAGATTTGAATAAGTTATGACCATTTTTGTGAGGATAGGTCTGAACCCTAACTAGGGTTCCCTGTTTGGAACAGCCTTGTTTTGACCTATTCTGTAAAAATAAACCCTAGCCCATCTTGAATATGTTGAGTTAGGGCCAAAAGGGTATCCAAAACAGGTTTTACATTTTCATTTGCAGGTGCTTTAAAAAAGTTATGACCAAAAAAGTCTAAATTGTTGCCCCGCGTTTTAGGCTTAGGACACATTGAGCCTAGAGTGTACTAATGTGCACATTTGCATCATTTGTAATGGACCATTGTTGGAATGTGTTAAGTTTGTTGTGAGAGAGTCATTTGCCTCTACATCACGTTGGTTTTTCATCACTGTGAGGTTTCGTTTGTATTTGATTTTGTTAGTATTTAACATTGTTCTTGGTGTGTTCATTGTGGAGTTCAAATCGCCCATAAAGGGCATTGTTTTGATGCCACATAAATGCCATTCATTGGCCTAGTTTGCTCAACATAGGTGGCATAGAAAGGCCCACCATACGGCGTTCCTAAGTGTCATCAATGGCTCGTTGAAGTCGTTGCACATTACAAGCGGGAGCTGCATCTAGTTGGTGCCCTTGATGCCATACTGAGTCGAAGCCACTCTCCATGTGCATCAATTTGGCCACCATGGGCTTCAAAATCTGCCCCATTCGGCATTGAATCTAGTAGAGGAAGAGGCTTGCAACCCACGGTACAAGGGTAGAGTTTAAAAATTGTGATGGCTATCAAAATAATAAATCCTTAGCCCTTGGTCACATGAGATATTAAGCTCCTGGTCATGCCCAACCAAAGGGGGCAGAAGTTTTGGCTCTCTATCAAGGTTTTTTCCTCTCATATCAAATTGGATGCAAATTTTTTCCAACACATTGGAAAAAAAATTTAGGTGTTTTTTTTGTGAATGCAAAAATTTCGAAGGCCTATAACTTTTGCATAACAACTCGAAATCAAGTTATTCCTTTTGCATAAGTGGTTTTTTTTCATCGCCATTCTATCTAGCCTAATATTGAACTACAATTATAAAGTGCCTGATTAGGCTATTTTAGGGTGACCTAAAGCACTTCTTCAATCCAGTGCACAATTTTGGGGGGGGGGGGGGGGGGGGGCGGAAGCGGGGGAATAAAACCAATAAAAAGGTGTAAAGTGATGTCAATGCACTAAATTATAAAGTGCCACTTTAAGGGGGGTATTAAGCAAGAGTGCTCAAAAACACTCAAACTAAAGTGCCACCTTAACTTAAAAACTGAGCATTAAGGAGTCTAAATTGCACCACTTCATCACTCAAAATCAAAAAATCAATAGATGGGTCCTTAGTTCAGTAGTGGGTGATCACATGTCACCTTTCATTGAATTGTTTATCAAAATTAAACTATGCAATACCTACAAAATACTAATGGATCAAGTCTACTACAATGTTCTTGGCAAGGGAACTGTCAAATTAGGAAATGGATTTGTTCACAATGTCTATTTCATTCCCAATTTATTCAAAAATTACCTCTCAGTGTATGCACTCATAGATTCTGAAAAGATAATTGAGTTCACAGCAACATTAGCCCTCATTCGAGAATCCAAAGATCAAAAATTGTTGCAGTAGGCAAGGTTTATCACTTTGACTAATGCTTCATCTTTTTACATTTCACATCCGATGAAGAAGACAATCAAGATGCAATTTTAGAGCCAAGTGTCAACTCATGGCTCAGCTCAGTTGGTTCCATATAGCAAGTTGATTGAACTCCAATAGCATCTTTGTTTGTAAATACACTCATGTAGTGTCATGTAATTGAAAGTGTAAAGGGAATTTAAAAATTGTACTCACACTGATCTATAAAGTGTAATGGGGGGTTGTAAAAAATTTGCTTGACAAGCAGGGTCCGCTATCAAATTTAGGCCCTACTCAGAGGGGTGAATGGTCTCGATGTTTCACCCCTATGAGCATCACCTAGATGCAATGAGTGCTAAATAAATCATTCATGTTCATAAGAGATGAGTTTGTGTAAACTACTACTCACCAATAATGAGCCAACAAATTTGACTTAAAAACTAAGTAGTTAAATCTTAATAAAACATCATAATTTAACATAGTGCAAAAAACACCTCTAACTTATATATAAATTTACTCATTTTTAAATTAAACAATACATATAGCCTACCTACATTGGCAAAATTTCTTATAAAAAAAATAATTATTGCACATTTATAATATGCTTTTGTGTGTGGGTTGGGAGGGGTGTGTATAAATATGGGATTTGAAAGCAAAATTAATTGTTACAATCAACTTATAAATTTATATATGAAGCTTATATATTTATATTAATAAATAATGACTCAATAAACTTGACTAAAAAATAATGTAATTAAATGTTAATAAAATATTATTAGCCGATAGGCATCTGTACCAGAACGAAGCTGCCAGAATTAAGACTGCCGGAATTAAGATAATCGGGCAGTCAGGCACTGTTTTCCCATTTTTCTGGTAGTCAAAAACCGCTCAGTTTAATTCTTTGGGAGAGAAGTCAGTTTCTGTCCTTAACACAAAATCAGATCCTTAATCCAGAGACAAGTCACCTCTTACGATGTGGCATGGACATCTAGAGGTTAATTGGCATGATCATGTTTACTCTGTACAGTGACCGCTCTTCATGGGCATCATGAGATTGATTTTGCAGCAAATCTTATAGTCTTTACGAGGGAAAAAGATAACAGTAGCGTTAGTGATGTTGAGGATGTGTAGAACTAGAGACAGAGAGAGGGTGGAGACAAACATACGGACTCCATTTTCTCAGCTTCCACCACCTGGTCTGCTGGAATCTGTCAACAAGATGAATACATTTTCAGGAAAGTTATACGATGAGTAGTGGGTTAAGTTAAAATTTGAAGAAAATAAATAATTGGGAAATTGTAGATCAGATTCAATCAAATGAGATTGAGTTGAGGGTGCATGGTTCTGTACGCCCAAAGTAGTGTTGGTGGTGTGGGGAGGAACTTGGAAGAAAAAAGCATTGAGAAAAATTGATTCAATGGCAGAGAATCTGAGGCAAATCAGCTCTATTGGTATCAAGACTTGCGGTACAGGATTGCCATTGAAAAACAAGGATTTCTTGCTGATAAACTCCTCGAAAAGCCCCGTAAACCCTAGTGTTTTGGATGGGAAATTGCTAGGTATTCTGATTGGGCCTCACGGACTAATTATTCCTCTGCAGCATGCTGTGTCTGTAATGTGCCAATCAAATGAGGAGCTCAGGAAGGTAGGGAAAGAAGTCATGTTTGTGTATGTGGCGGCTGACAGGGAAGAGGAGGTAATTGAGATTCTCAAAAGATATGGGCAGGAAAATGGGCTAAAAATGAATCAAAAAATGATTTAGGTTTTTTGTCTTTGTGGCACATTTTCGGTGTTTACACAGCTGTTTGCCTTACCCTTAATAAAAAATACACAGCTGATGTTTTTCTTTCCCGGCAATAAAAGTACCCTTGTTCTCTCTGTTATGCCATTTCTTATTACGTATTTCATCAATTGAAGATTAATTATGTAAGACACAACAAAGCGCATCAAAACATTTGTTCCACCTACTGCCATGGTTGATAAAATATTGAGACAGCATATATGCAGGACCAGTATATAGATCACATTATGATTGTAAAAGGAACCACAGTTGTAAGGGGAAGATGTTCCAGGATTTATGAAGGCTCACTTAAGGTAAGACTTCTATTTCATTTAGTTTTTTTTTTTGTTGGGGTCAATAGCTAAATAAATTTTAAATTAATCGTCATTTTAATATTGCTTTTATTCATTTTTAGTGATAGTGTAAAGAGCCTTGAAGATGACATGTTCTTGGCGGACAATTTATTCCACTGAACTATTTCATACAGTTTTAAAAAAAAATGATTGGTTAATTTTTATTTTTTCTGAATGTGTGAAATTTGCATTTTTTCTTCAAACTATTTCAGCTATCGGTGAATTCGTTGCGCAAATATCATTGTTACAATGAACTTAAAATTTTATATTAAGCTTATATAACTTACATAATCACCCCGAAGGAAGAGTCAAAGTTTATTCCCTCCTCAAATCAAGCTTTACCTGAAAAGGCACCCTGCCAAGAGGAGCTAAAATTTTTTACTGTAATATAGAACGTAAAACTTTTGTAAACAATCGACAACGGGAATCTATTCGAGCTCCATTAGATACTTTAGAGATCTCATGACTACTTGTGTATCAGAGTCCATCTTTCCTTGGAGCGTCAGGAGAACTTGAGCCATGCTTGGCCTCTCATTCTCATCATCTGCAATACATACCAAGCTTGCAAACGTAGCTCTCCTCACCTCCTCAACATCCGCATGCTCTACAATTCTTTCGTCCACAATACTCATCATATCTCCCTTTTGAATTTGGGTTGCGGCCCATGAGGGAAAGTACTGCTTAGTCTTTTCCTTCACGCTCATGTCCATATTTCTTCGACCCGATATTATCTCGAGCAGCATCATGCCGAAGCTGTATACGTCTGCCTTGGAAGTAACTGCTAGGCCGGTGAGCCATTCGGGAGCAATATATCCTTGAGTTCCTCTCATGCTTGTCAAAACCCTGCTGAAATCTCTTCCCAGTAACTTTGCCAGCCCAAAATCAGCTACCTTTGCGCTGAAATCACTATCCAGCAGAATGTTCTCGGGCTTTATATCGGAGTGAATGATTTGATTTCTGCATTCCTCATGAAGATAAACTAAACCTCGTGCAGTGCCTAAAGCGATCTCGAATCGTTTCTTCCACTCCAATAGCTTTCGTGATCCAGCGAATAGAAAGGAATTGAGAGAGCCGTTGGGCATGTACTCGTAAACCAGCAGCCTTTGTGATCCCTCTGTGTAAAATCCACGAAGCCGAACCAGATTCACATGTTGTATGTTCCCAATTGTGCTTATTTCGGCACGAAACTGCTTTTCAACCTGTGTGGAGCCCTCTAATTTTTTAACTGCCACAAGCGTATTGTCCAGGAGAGCTCCTTTAAAGACGCAGCCAAATGCTCCTTTCCCTAACCTATCCCTGAAATTGTTGGTTGCAATTCGCAGCTCCCTGTAAGTGAATGTTCTCAGCGAAGCGGGTAGCCCATCTTTCATGTCTCCTCCCTTACCCATTATTCCACGCCTCCGAAAATGCATTACAACAAGGAAAGCCAAAACAAGAATGAAAGCAGCGCCAGCGGGAATTGAAATTGAAAGAACACGAACTTTTGTACTTCCTCCACTGGATATCGATTGTCGCAACTCGGAAGCAGCCATGCGAAGGAAGATGGGCTGGCTGTTTGATGCATCGTGAATATTGAACAGATCACCAAACCACATTCTACAAATGGGGGAAGTAGAATTAGTGAGATCGTAGGCTGTGCAAGAGCAATTTTCCAGACATGCAGCTCTGCATGCTGGTAGAGTTGGGTATTGGGAATATGGAACAGCTTCTTCATCGGCTAATGAAATGTCACTCTTTTGCAGGAAACCATCGGTAGTGCCGTTGGTGGGAAAGCAGTGCAGAGGACTACTGCGAACGCATCCGCTTGACCACCATTCGCCTGAATACCAGGCGCGATTGTCATTTGGGTTGAAGCCCTTCAGACAGCTGCAGGATCCAAGATTGTTTTTATTGCATGCTCCATAAGCCCCGCATATATCATAGACAAGGCAAGGGTCTCCAGGCTCAGACCAGACGAGAGTCCAGCTCTTATTATGAATTCGATAGTACATTCGTACCTCTCCAGTCTTGTACAGGACTGCCCGCTGCATGACATTATGAAAATTAGATAATTGAATATAAGTGAAGTACATCCTTGTGGGAGAAATCTTTACAAATTTTGTTATTTGAATATTGCCCTTAGTCGACATCTCTGGCATACTGCTGAAATAGTCACCAACCCACTCTCCGCTGTTCCAATAGGTAATATTGTTATTATATACCAGCAAAAACTGCGTCTTGCCTGGGGCTGGATCCATTCCTAAAGAAAAGTCCCCAGGTGCAGGATCCGACGAACCCTTCCAAGAAGTTAGCTTCATGCCTTTCCACATCTTCATTCCCGGCAGCCATGTGTCCCCTGGATATAAGAAACTCTCCCAGACAATGTCAGACATGTTGCGGACGCCGAACATAACAAAACTACCAGAATCCAATATCATAGCTCTAGAGGCTATAGCTTTCTGGTTCTTCTTGTCGACCAAATTAATCCTCCCTCTGAATCATACAGTTTGAGATAGCCGCCTGTTGATAGCTTCAAAACGCCGGGCTTGTTTCTGATGGGAGTTTCTCTATTAGCCACCCAAACAATTGTCTTGTCGGAGATTTGGGCATACCAGATGCCGATGTACCAGTTATTGGTTCCATTAGGACAGAAAAATCCCAATTCGAAGGTGCCATTCTTTGAAACTATGCTCTGATTTCCATTTAGAGAGGCCCCCAAAGTAATGCTGTCTCCAATATCAACTGCCAGGGAATCACAATTGTGAGGTAGAGCAAGCATATAAATCACTGAAAGGAAGCAATACCATGTAAACAGACTATCTGTGGCCATTTATATACTGTATATGAAACATAAAACGCGTTTGAAACAAAGCCCGAGTAACACGTCTCCTGAATATTACGCACAGGTTTGGTGTTGTTTTATACAAGGCAAATGTAGAAAGCGAAGGGACGTCCATTGTTCGTTTTACAGGGTGGATGACCTGGTAAGTGCGACAATCACTTTCAAGTCTCGTTTTCTATGATACATTTTTCTTTTATTAAAGTCAAAATCTGCCCTTCAATTACGTTTGGAATTAACTCCGTTGACGGAACAGACGTGAGTATACAGAAGCAAGGTAAAATAATCTTGTTCACCAATCATAGTCAATGTAACGTATTAGACTATAAATCCGAATGCGAGAAAAGAGAGGTAAAGTCAGCTTGGCTTGAACGGGGATAAAAACTCTTGAATAATTATGGTGTTCAGACCTGTACTTTAGAAACAATACCGTAACTTGATATCATAGAGGAGTAATGTTTGAATTGAGTGAAACCTCTATGTATTCCTTGTTTTCATTGTTTCCACTACGGGTATTTCATTAAAAAATAAGTAAATAAATTTAACATCATTATTTAATTATTTATTTTCATTCACTATTAAAATAAAATTAATTTTTAAAAGTTAAAAATAAAATTTCAAATTTTTATATTTTTACAATATGTTCAAATATTTAACCTAACTACAGTTCACTCTAATTTTTACTTGAATTTTTTTTACTTTTAGATATTTTTAGATTCCCATTACCTTTATGTTTATGTTTGAGTGTTTGCTGATCCTTTTGGTTTTGTGTTTATTTTTGTATTGTATGCGTTGAAAGTATGCAAGAAGGTTGTGAGAAAGAACTTCAAGTTCACCAAAATGTAACTAAAAAATTTAATATGTATATTTTCTTTCAATTATTGAGTACGATCGCCTAAATTCTGATTTACAATACTCAATAAAGCATTAAATACATTCCAAATTAATTTTAGATAAATAAACATGGAGTTGATTGAACTAGCATAAGATATGGAATTTATAAAGAAGAAAAAAGGGGTGAAGAGGTGTGCCTAATTTTTTGTTGTTAGGTAGTCTATTAGAAGAAGATCAAAGATAGCTATGTTACTAGACTAAAATTGGAAGTTTTTGCATTTTGTCATAGTATTTTAAGGACTAAACTGTGTGCATCTATGTTTGATTCCATGTGTTGGTATCTTGTATTGGCTTGGTCCTATCATTTGTACCTTCTAATGTAATTCCCTGTGCTTATTAGCAACCTCAAGTCTTGCTCCAACACCCACACATGTCTAAAATGGGGGAACTAATGCTTATGTAATATCTAGGGACCAACCTCAATAAGGTCCTTAGGTTGGCTCAACAAGAAGTATTATGAAGTGGGATTTGAGTGTGTGGCTGAGGTACAGGTGTGGTTGAATTTAGCTATGGAGGTAGGTGTTGTGTGTAGCAATGTGAAAAGCCCTAAGTTGCTAGAATAGGGTTTTAGTTGTCTAAGAGAAGTAAGTGTGTGATTTAAGTGCTAGGTGAGTACTAGTTAGTTTCCAGTTTGATCTAACAACTACAATAAACATTCATGAGTTCAATTTGATTTTCGAAAGCAGTTTATAATTTACAACCTATCAAAAGGAAAGCATCTAGGAAAGAATATGTTAGTTTGAATTTGTGGGACATCTGCATGTGATCTTATTCGGGAGACAATATCACTGTAAGTACACTAATATTTCAAATATTAAAAAAGCTAAAAATATAAATAGAATATTATTTTTATTGTACAAAAGATCATGTTTGTGTAACATTAGATGATTTCAAAGCAATTCACACGTCAAAAAAATTAAAAATAGTCAATATAATATTTATTATAAACAAATGGTAAAACATATAAAATTAACAAGAAAAAAGTGTTAATAAATAGACACCAATAAAATAAAAAAATTTCCATAATCAAATATCTATATCTATTGCCTAGTTTTAGATATTATATTTTCTATCTTTTGAGTTGGTTATTGAGGTTAATGCATTCAAATAATCTATCTCATGTTGGACATTTGGTTCATGTTGTAACCTTCATTTTCATGTTTTTTGTGAGATTACAAGTGAACAAGACATGGTTTCTAAGTTGTAAGGCTTCTTTGTAGTTGTGAAGGATTTTTGTACATGTTGAATGGCTCCAATTAACTATGATGGTGATGTAACAACTATATATTCACTGAGATAGTGATACAAAGATCACAATGCTCGCATGTTTTGGAGTTTTTAACCTTTAGGGTTTACATAGAGGTTCACCTCTACGTATCCAACTTTGTGTGTTTCCTTGTTAGTTTCTACTCTATTTTTATTTTTACATTGCATTTAGATCATGTTGAATGTATAGTATTGCATAACGCATCTCCTTAAGATGTAAACACAATCTTTAGAAGTTTTTTATTGAGTTGAAAACTTGATATCCATTCATGGTGAGCTCAAGGGGACAATCTTTTAAGTGTTTAGGAATCACTTCAAATGCACAATCACAAAATTTTTAGGGGATATTACCATGGGGGCAATGGTTTCTTCTAACACATGTTTTTCCTAAGACCCCATTGCCATCGCCATTGATAAAACTTACTCTAACATTTATGGTTATTTCTCTAAATTCATGACCATCATGTATTTTCTATATTTTTCTATATTGCATGCTATGCTTTTCTATGTTACATGATTTGACATAATTTTGGGGGAAAAGAGTTCTTGCCTTTTCACAAGTTTGACATGCTCCTTCTTAATCTTCTTTGGGGCAAAATTAGGGGCACCTTCTCAACCAACTTTCTAAGACATTGGTCAAACATAAATGTAAGTAGCTTTCAAATATGTATTTTGTACTTAATTTTGTATTTAAATGTTCACTTATCATACTTAATTTTTCAAATTATAGTTTTACATTTATATGCTCATACTTATGCTAAAAGTTTTCAAATTATGTGTCTAGGGCCGTGTGTATAAATACATCATCCTAGAGCACTTAAACATCATTAGATAGTGGAATATCATATCAAAAGGATACAAAATCTTTCCTCCTTCTGCAAGAATTAGAAGTATCATTCAGCATCTACTAATATCAAGCATCAAGAACAATTGACAATAAAAAACAACAAATCAACATTCATTATCAAATCAAATACCAAAGACATTTTTTAACACAATCATTCATTGATTTGTACTAAACTTTAAGAAACTTCATTGATTTGATCAATAACAACCATTGCCACCTCTCACATCAACATCCACATCCATGGCCAAATGTTATCTCTTTATAACAATTAGTAATTCAATTTTAAAAAAAACTTAACTTAAAATTTAAGAACTCTAGAACTTCAATCCTAACACAATAAGTTTTTCTTACTCCTCGAAAGGCCAAGTTGCAGTGAATCTTCACGCCCGGTAGAATTTGGAGAAGCACATCCTTAACGTCCATTTCACGGCAAAGTGTTCAGGAAAGGACGAAACGCATATTTGGAGGTGTGAAGCCACAAATATGTAGAGGGGTGACGTGTTATGCTTCATTCGTGCCTTCTCGTCTCAGTCTATTCAAAGGGAACACGGTTTTCTTCCCGTATTGGACACGCACCAACCATTATCACCTTTGTATAGGCTTCGGAAGTATGGGCTCAGGGAAAAAACTTCGAACCCACAGTAAAAATCCGTTTAGATTAAACAGTCAACCTAAATGACCGTTCAAGTCGGTGAAATTTATAAACAAGATTAAGGGGATGTTCCCATGCCGCTGATTAGCTTATTTCATTTTTTCAGACCATACGATATTTGTGGAGCTAGTGACTTGACGATATTTGTGGAGCTAGTGACTTGATGAATATTTTATTTTTTTTAGGTATTTTAAGCAAGTAGTTTGATTTGTAGTTTTTACTATATAAAAAATAAAAAAATAAATTATTTTAATTATTTTAATTTAGAAGAAAATAAGAAAAAAAAAAAGAGGGAAAGAAATATACATAGCCACATGACATATTTTTAATTATGCAGTGGTTGTATATCTCAACCTCTCCTTTTTTTTCCACAGCTTATTTACAATTCTTAAACAATAGCTGCTCCACAAAAATAGGAAAAGATTCTATATTATCCCTTTCTCATAATTGTAAATTTCCATGGGGCCACACCAACTACTTAAATTTAAGCAGAAAAATAATTCAAGCATTCCCATGAACATGGGGTAAATATTTTACATTGGGCTTAATATATTGTCTCAATGCCTCATTGATTATGTTAAATATTTTACAATTTGATTAAGTGATATTGATTGTGATGTTAAACAAGATTTTTTTTTACCTATTTTTAAATATGATTTGATTCAAGAGTTAAAGGTTAATTTTTTTTAGCTATTTTTAAATATTTATTACTTTTTAGTATAGGTGAAGTGTAAAATTGTTATTAACTGTAGGATGATGATTAAGTAGAGAGCTCTTATGGTGGAACATAAAAAAAGATAATAGTGCCTTAATTTATAATTTCAATAGCTAGCATTATTTATTTAATAAATTAAAATACTTTTATTCAAAATAACTAGAAGTTTGAACACAAAAATAGACCAAAAAAATAGAGAACTAGGGATGATTGTGACCCTAGAATCAAGCCTAAAATTTTAGGGTCACTCCTACCTATCATATAAATTTTTTATGAGGGTTTGGTCATTTAACTACCTTTCAATTGATTGTTTTAATAAAACTTAAAGTTGTCAAAAAATGTTGAGTGATTTTTTTTATATTGAAAGAATGCATGTTACAAAAAAAACAAACAACAACAAAGTTACAAACAAAACTATAAACAGCAAGACCAACAACTCCCAACCATTTCAACAAGTAAAAAGATAAAGTGCCATAAAAAAAAATTAAAGCCATCTGTTGTCATTTCAATTTAGAATGTCTATTTTTTTTTGTGGACATTGAATGCTATCAAAAGAGACATAAAGGCATATAAATTCATTTCTATTGTATAAATTGAAGTCCTAAAAATATTAGTAATTATAAATTGAAAAGAAACAGGAAGGATTTCTTTTTTTTTTTGAACTAAACATTCCAATACAATTCCCATTTGCAAATTGCAATGATTGAAACAAAATTTCAAAAAGATAGAAAGCAATAAGTTTCACAAAATATTGACTACCTTAAGAGAAACCCATCCACTCCACAAACCAATTTGCCCTACTTTTGAACTCTAACTAGTTGTATCACTACTAAGAACAACATTTGCAATTCGGCTTAGCACTTGACTTGTCCAGTTGTATCACTACTAAGAACATTTCCAATTCGGCTCTAATGTAAGTGATAGAAAGGTGACCTTGGCCAATTGAATGACAATGGAGGAAGTAGGAGAAATTCTTTTTGATCCCTATAATTTTATAATCTGCAAAGTTGTACTTTTTCCATATATAATAAACAATGAATAACATATTAACAAGTATAGACAAAGAAAAAAATTGTTTCTAAATTGATTTTTAAAAATAATAAATAACAAGTATAGACAAAGCAAAGATTTGTTTCTAAATTGATTTTTAAAAATAAAAAATAATAAAATAAAGCAAAGTTTTGTTTTTGAACTAATTTTTAAAATTTATTGAACATAAATATCCTTTGAAAATATTCTAATTTGATATATATTTCTATATCAATTTGAAAAAATGTTGAAGATAATTTTAAAAGAAAACATCATTTATATTTCTAAATTGAAAGTGTATCTAAAAGTTTAGCAATTCAAACTTTATGGTCTATAAATTTTAAAGTTCTAAAATATGGTCTACAATCTCTTCAATGCATTAGATTCGACCTTTTCGACTATAGAAATTGTTAACCAAAGACAGCATACTATTACAAATTTTCTTAAGAGCTGCAAGATTTATATTAATGTTATTAAGAGACAAAACTTGATCCTCTATACTTTTGCCACTACCTTCTGCTCCACCTGAATTTCAAAATAAAGATTATTAGAGTTTTCAACCAAATTATGAAGAAAAGAGGTGAACTCTATCAAAAGACCATGATCTTCTCTTAAACAATCAGTACAAGAGATTGCCAAATCCAATAGATTCTAAATCAATGGACACAAGTTATTGGATGAACTCGCCTGATTGGGATCCATAGTAGAACGTTGATTGACATCCAAGTTAGGATTTTGATTAAAGTGAGCTATGTCATGTGTCTTTTTAGTGGGCTTAGAATCATGAAAAGAATATTTTCTTTAAGCTTTCATCTTGGAAGAGGAGATCGGGAGACAACCATTACCATCAGTGGGAGTAGAAGATGAGCTATTCTCCAACTTAACAACTTTATTAGCATTAACATTATCAATTCTCGACACTAACAATACGATGAACAATCTCATTCAATCTAGGATGAAGTTGTATTATAATAGGATCCACGGACTGTTGTAATGTGTCATTGGTATAAATCGGAGAATGACAGTTATTTGGAATAACTAGATGTCATTCGAAACTAGCACTCATAGCACTTGAAAAGTAAAGCGTTAAACCAGATAAAAGTAATGCACCGTGGGCAAGGAGAAGGCTGACTGCCAAAAAATTCCATGCAGATCCAAAACATAAACTCGCAATCATACCGCAAATGCGAAAAAAAAAAAGAGAAGGCAATCACAACAAACTCCATCGCAGCATAGTTGAGCGAATTGTTTGAATATTCTCTCCAACGCTATGTTAAATAGAAAAATCACTTATTCGTATCTTTTAGCAAGGAGATCTAATTCAGAAATAGAAAAATCCAACTGCTATCAAAAATCCCTACGCTACCAGGCAAGATACTGAAGTTTTTCTTAATGCCAGAGATTTTAAACTAATTCCTAGGGAAACAATTTGAAATGAATAGTTGTTTCCTAAAAATACTCACTCCACGTTCAACGAGAACAGTCCAGATATAACGGGAACAACAAGATGTCTCTTAAAAGGGAGATTTGAAAATTAAAAAGATTTTTTCGCTCAAAATCTCTAAAACATTGAATATCCGTTCTTTCCGTTCAAGGTTCAAACTTCATATAGATCTTGAACTTCAGATTAACAATATAAATAGCCACTATTAGTTTGGAATGTTCAAATTGTCCCCCGTAATAATATTTTCAAATTCTTAAAAGATGGAAACTTTCTTAGATCTTTATCCATTAAAAAAAATAACTGCCATAATTCTTTTGCAAACTATCTAGTCAATGGCTCTATTTTCTTTCTGAAGAATATGAGTAATTTGAATTTTTATACTTGCTAAAAATATCCATAGCTATCTACTCAATGGTTCTATTTTCTTTGTGAGGAATATGAGTAATTTGAATTTTTATACTTGCTAAAAATATTCGGAGTCATCTAGTCAATGGCTCTATTTTCTTTGGCTCTATTTTCTCTGTGAAGAATATGAGTAATTTGATTTTTTTATACTTCCTAAAAATATCTATAACCATCTAGTCAATGGCTCATTTTTTTTTGTGAAGAATTAGTAATTTGAAGTTTTTATACTTGCTAAAAATATCCAAAGCTTATGAGAGGACAATGTTAAGCTTCCAGTCAGGGCTTAAATTTGATGGTTGACCCTACCTATCAAGTACTTTTTTTGTCATAGTCATCTATTTTAAGTTGCCTTTCAAATATTAAAACCTATCTATTTTAAGAAAAAATATATAAACTAAAAAAATATATAAGAATAATTATATAGCAAATTTTAGAGTCTAGTTGAAATCTTACCTTTCAAATGGTACAGTTTTCCTAAAATTTTAATTGTATTTTACGGTGAAAATGACTAAATACGACCATACAGCCATCAAATTTAGGCCCTGCTTCGAGTGATGTGCTTTCCAAACAATCAAACTATTGAAAATAAAGTTGTGGTGCCATGGGGAGCTTCCTAAAATATCTCAATGGGTGCCACTATGAATTAGGAGCTTTTATAAGCAGGTGGTCCTATGGATTTTTTTTTAAAAAAGAGCAAGCTTAAAATTTTAAGCTCTAAAATTTTAGGAAACTGGTGGTCTCATGATTATTTTTAGCAACAAGGAATGCTAAATTTACAATTGGATCTACAACTTTATAACTAAATCTACAATATTATTAGAAAGAATCTAAAATATTATAGATGAATGACATCTAGGAGCAAAATTTTAGGAAGTGGGTGGGGGAAACTTTTAGCCCCACTTCAAAGTCACCCCCTTAAAATCTAAAATTTCAAAAGTAGGTGCACTTATTTTCTTACACAAGATTCTAATTTATCTTGTAATATAAATTTTTCTTCATGAGACTCCTTGCTCCACAAAAAGAGTTCCTATAACAACTCCATAGGATCCCTTCCTATGTTTAGAATCTCTTTCAATGACTCTAAGATTTGATGCAAAGACCCAATTTTAAACTAATGCTTAACCCTACCAATCGGGGCTTAAATTTGACAGTTGTATACCTGTATTTAGACATTTTAGTTGTAAAATACAACTAAAATTTTGAAAAGGCTGTATCATATGAAAGACGAGATTTTGGACAAACTCTCAAAATTTATATAGGATTATGATGATGATATATATATATATATATATATATATATATATATATATATATATATATATATATATATATATATATATATATAGTTTTTATATAATTTATATTATAAAGGCACTATTAAATAGATAACTGTCATGAAAAAATTGCTTGACAGTCAAGTTTGACTATCAAATTTAAGCCCTGCTACCAACCTTTCAACATTATTAGAATTAAAACTAGAAAAGTAATTTCTTAATTCAAAAAAAATCCTTTTTTAAACATGAAGAATGGCTCCACCACTAGAAATACCTAGGTTATCTTTTGATGCATCATCATAATTTAGTTTTATCCATCCTTTTAAAGGAGGACCCCACACCTCCTTAATATGAATTTTTATCTTCTTTTTGGGCTTGGCTTCTTAAAAAATCTACTAAATTTCTAACTATTTTGTAAGAATATCTAATTCAAAAAAACTAGTTTCCTTGATTTTCTCTTTGAAGTGATTCTTACAATAATAATAATAGACATTAGATATTTCCAAATTTTATGATTTAACTTTTGTCCTACCTTAAAAATTATATTATGTCTTTCAATTCATATTTTCTAGGTTATCATACTCAAGATCATCTCCCACAAATCTCAAAGAAGATTAGATTCATAGGAGAGACCCAAGAAATCATTTTCTCACAAAGAGAATTAGAGAAAAATCAACTAAACATAAAGGAACCTAGGAAAAGATTCTAAATCTTAAGAGCATAGTTATAAGTGAAAAGAACATGGTTAGAATATTCATCCTTAATCAAACAAAAATGGCATCTACCTAGACCAATGAAACCTTTGTTTTAAGTTGATCCCTTAGAATCTTCTGATGGTAAGCCAACTAAAGAAAAATATTAGCTTTGGGATATGCTTTTTGATGTAGAGGCACTTTGGATGAGGAAGATAGACAACTAGACAAGGTTCTACTACACCCAAAAGCCCAAAATCAAAGGTCTTTACACAAAAGTGGGAACAACAATTAGGGGATTTGATTTCTTCATGGAGAAGGTGTTTTCAGATGTTGTGGGGCCCACTCCAACCAATGGCTAAGATAGACCAAACTTCTGGTTAGCACTTCCTTCACAAACCTAAGAAATGGTTTGTAGCCCTACAAAATGACAACAGTCCTAATAACTTTTTCTACAGGTCTTTAAATGCAAATCATAGACAATTAGTAGATACCCATTATGGCCCTCTATCACATATCCCAAATTGGGTATGGGTTGTTTTGGATGGTATGTCTCAACCAATAGCCCCTCCTAATGCCTTAGAGCCCCAATTAGGCCAAAATTACAAAGAGACTATCCTAAAAATCATGCACAGAACTCCACCAAGGGTTTGAACATTTAGAATACATGCAAAAATAAAGGATTTTGTGGGTTTTGTACTTCTACTCTCTGTTGTTCCCAAAAATGCATCTATGGTTCCTTCAATGTGCCTTTAAACACCACCTAGCACATGGTTTTGTTAGGTTTCTTCAAAGAAATCTTCTCCTCTGCAAGTCCTCTGCCAAAAAACCACCATAACATGCTCATTCAGTCCTACCACCATCCATCCCACTAATCACAAGTAGATCAAATCAATGGAATGGAAAAGGAATACATGTCTTCCTATCAAAACCCTATAGGAGGGTTTTACCAACCAAGTTTAAAGAAAACCTTATAACTCCCTTCACTACAACTTTCAAGACACCAAATCAATTTCAAATGATAGATATCTATCTATATTCACCAATTAAAACATGAGGAGATGTGAACAAGTTTGTAGCTTCACTGTGTACCGATTGTAGCAGTAGATTCCTCAAGGAAAACAAAAATATCAATGAAACAGTCTAGTGTCAAATGCTTGTAACTCACCTCCTGTCCAATGTCATAGCCTCTAATCACATTTGAATTAAAGCTACTCTACCACTCTTCACCTCCCAATAGTCTAAAGGTCATGATAGTTCCGTACAAAAGAATGGTACGGACTATTCCTACAACAAATTCAGAAAACAAGGAAAAACAACAGAGAACCGGTGTTTGATTGCTTTGAAACTTCTTCTCTTCATACATTTTACTTGCTCAAGGGTATAAATGCTTGTATACACCTTGAAAACTCCATTGACAACAGTTTGGTTGATCAAGGAAGCCATAACCAATTCGAACTTCCTTGAACTGTTTTGGGTAGTTTTTGAAACTTCAACTAATTACTAGTTTGTGTGCATTGACATCGGTGCTTATGAACCTTCAAACACTTCTAAAATGTGATTAGGACTTCAATAAGGCATTAGGCCCCTTGACATCACCTTAGGCTCCTTGACATGCCTTAATAAGGCTTACAATATGAAGTTTTATGTGATTGCCTTTTATGGCCTTATGAGACTGCCTCCTATACAATGTATGAGTGCATGATTGCTCACTACAAACATGGAATCATATCCTTTATTACATTATGAGAATGGTCTCCAAGACCTTATGAAACCAACAAAACAAAATGAACAACAAAAAACAAGACATGAGTCTTTTGGTTCTCCTTGGTGCTCTTGCACCATACTCCCTGGGTGGAAAGAGAACTCAAGTCTCTTGAGGAAGTAGATCAGTAATGGTGACACCATGCTTCAAGATGTCTTCTTCACTCATCCAAGTGGCATCTTCAATGGGTAAGCCACTCTATTTGACAAGGAACTATTTGTATGTCTTCTTTCTTGTCTTCTTCAAGACCTTGGGGTCAAGAATGCATTCCAACTTCAATAATATTTGCCTCTGATTCTACATTAGAATCACCTTTGAAAGGGAACAAATCTAAAATATTGAAGATAGGAGATATGGCCAAGCCTTGAGGAAGTTCAATCTCATAGGCATTGGGCCCAAACTTGTGCACAATCCGGCATGGTCCTATCTTCTTCATGAGGAGTTTAGTTGGCTGCCCCTTAGGAAGTCTTTCCTTCTTGAAATGTGCCATGACCAAATCCCCAACCTTGTATTGTACATCTCTCGTTCTCTCATTGGCTTTCTCCTTGTATTTGTCATTGTTCTTTTGAAGAGTTTCGTTGACATTATAATGGATGCCCTTCATGGTCAATGCAAAGTCTTCACCTTAAGCACTTTTCCTTTCTAATCCATGGAGATCTCTCAATTCAAGAATACCCCTTGGGTGAATGCCATAAACAATCTCAAATGGACTCCTTCCTATGCTTCTATTGGTGGAATCATTATAGGAAAACTCTGCTTGAGGGATGATCATATCCCATGCCTCTCCATGTTGTTTGGTAAGACACCTGAGAAGATTTCCTAAGGACCTATTCACCACCTCAGTTTAGCCATCAGTTTGAGGGTGATAGGCTAAAGTAAATGACAATTGAGTGCCCAACTTCTTCCACAAAGTGCGCCAAAAATGGCCTACAAACTTTGGATCCCTATCAGTCACAATGTTAAGAGGCAAACCATGGATTCTAACAAATTCTTTGAAGAATAAACCAACAATGTGAGAAGCATCATTAGTGCATTTACATGGAAAGAATGAGCCATCTTACTGAATCTATCCACCACAAAAAATATACTATCAAAGCCTCTTTGAGTCCTAGAAAGACCCAAAACAAAATCCATACTAATACTTTCCCATGGCCTATTAGGAACAGAAAGTGGCTGCTATAGACCAGCATTAGATGAAGTACCATTTGTCCTTTGACAAATACTACAACATTCAACAAAATTTTTGATATCTGATTGCATTTTAGGCCAAAAATAAAACCTCTTCACCTGATCCAATGTTGTATCCAACCCAAAGTGACCTCCAAGTCCACCACAATGTTTTTCTTTTATGATGTTCTCCCTCATGGAACACCTAGGAACACATAGTTGTCTGCCCTTGAACAACAACCCCTGCTGTAACAAAAACTTAGAAAAATTAGAATGATAAGAGTTTTAAAATTGTGAACAAACTTCATATACTTCCTTGAAATCTTCATCATCCTGATACATATGTTTGAGAGCATCAACCCCTACACTTTGCAACTAAATTTATTGAACCATACACACCTTTCTACTCAATGCATCTGCCACTTTGTTAGCCTGCCCCTTCTTGTGTTTGATTGAAAAAGTATAGGCTTGGAGTTGCTCAACCCATTTCATATGCCTATGATTGAGTTTCTCCTATGAATTCAGAAAACTAAGTGCATGGTTGTTAGTATAAACAATAAATTCTTTTGGAAAAAGGTAGTGCCTCCATTTTTTTAAAGCTTGTACCATTGCATACAATTCCAAGTCATAAGTAGAGTACTTTCTCTTGGCATCATTCAATTTTTCACTAAAGAAAGCAACAGGCCTACCTTCTTGACTTAGGACAGCCCCTATAGCAAGGTTACTATCATCACATTCCACTACAAACAACTTGTTAAAGTCGGGCAAAACAAGAATGGGCTATTGTGCTACCTTTTGTTTTAGAATTTCAAAAGAATCATTGGCTTCCTTTGTCCACAAAAACTTACATTTTTGCCCCCCTTTGATGGTATCCAAAATTGGTGCACAAATATGACTAAAACACTTTATGAATTTCCTATAAAATGTTGCCAAACCATGAAAACTTTTCACATCACCTGCTATTTTTGGAGTTGGCCATGACAAAATGACTTCTACCTTTATTGGATCCATCTTCAAACTACCTTGTGAAATCACAAAACCAAGATAGGTGAGTTCTTCCTTCATGAAGACACTCTTTTCCATGTTGATCATCAATTATTCATCATGCACCTTCTTCAAAACCTAATCCAAATGTTGCAAATGCTCTTCCTTAGTCCTGTTGAAAACAAAAATGTCATCCAAGTAAACCACAATAAATTTGCCGATGAAATCCTTCAATACTTCATTCATGAGATGCATAAAAGTACTTGGGGTATTAGATAGACCAAATGGCATCACCAACCACTCATAAAGACCCTCATTTGTTTATTTTTTTGTTTCATTGACTTTTGCTATATTTATAAAGAATATAAATTCTTTATCTTTTAAAAGCATTTGTTTATGAAGAGTGTCATTCATTTCTTCTAGCAGCGGTATGATATGATAACTTTGAAAAAAATTAATTGTTGTTAAAATTAGTGGAAAGATAGGACAAGTTTGTTTAGAAAAGGGAGCCATTTTTAAAAATTTTGTCAATGTCATTTACACAAGACATAAACAATTTAATATTGATTTAAGTGTGGTAAGATGTTTTTAAATTTTGACAATGCCATTTTCACAAGATGGAAACAATTTAATATTGATTTAAGTGTGGTGGCTTTATAAATGATTAAAATAGTGGTTAGGTGACCTTGAACTCTATTCTAATATTAACATAGATACCAAAAATTAAAAAACATTTCTTGCTCTCAGGAATCACCAGAAAGCCCCTGGTGTCATAGCTCTAGTTTCTGATTTCGTGGTGGATGCTATCTTGCAGCATGGAGAAGAGCCTGTTGTCAATGTCGGGAATCAGCTTTGATTCACCATGTTCTATTTTTACTGCACCTTCAATCCAGATGCCCCGTCTAGATTTTAAAAAATCATTCTTATTAGAAATGCTTGGGTTTATTTTACATTCGGTAGGCTATTGTTTATTTCCCTTCAACTACTTAGCTTCTCCTACGTGCGCCATTTCCTTTCCCTTCAACTGCTTGGCTTTTCCAGCATGCGCCATTTCCAAGTGATTTTTTCCCCTCGCCAAGAGATATTAAATGTGTTTTTGGGAGAATGATTTGTAGAAGGGTTTTCTATCCTACATTACAGTTTTATTCTAAAATTATAATCAATCTATCATACATTACAGTTTTGTTCTAAAATTATGTTTATATTGTTAAGATAATTTTTTATTCTCTTCAACAACGCTCCAAAACTAGGTCATAAATAAATAATAAAGAAATGGGCATACAAATCTCAAACCCACTGAACCAAAATCAAGCATAAATTCCTAAATTAAATTGGGGAAATTTTAATATAATCAGTGTGCTGCAAGTTGGGGACAAAAATTTTAAACTTAATAATCTAAAAAAATTAAGAGCATGAAAAAGAAAATTCAAAACTTTAAGCCTCCAATTATACTTACTAGCTTGTAAATGCATCCTGCACCATTAGTCTAGTTTGCTTCCACGGGTTTCATTCAAATTTCATCACAACCTGCTAAACACAGCAAGCACACAAACATACAGAACAACAAAATGAAAAAGTTAGGAATTTAAAAACAAAACACGATAGCATTGATCAATTCCCCTACTTTATTTTTCTGTAAGTTACAATAGGGTTAGGTTTTGAAGACATGTGCATTGAGAAGACCGAAAAAAATAGCGTAAGCCCATTGGCATTCATAGTCTAGTAAAAGCCCAAACGATTATTTGAGAGGTGAAACACCAACCCCAAATCCCTAATTCTCCATAGAAATCCACTCCAAAACAATTATTATTCCCAAAGAGACACAATTTCTAGTTAATAAAGAAAATTTTGTGCTAAAAGGTCCCCGCAATGTTAAAGCCCGAACATTGAAATGAAGTGTTTCAATTTTCCCTTGCATTTTTGTTTTCACCTGCTGTTTATTTGTTTATCTACAATTAGTGGAGCACTCTGCATGTTTTTTGGTATCATTAAACAAACAACTGGCTAGCTTGCATAAAAAAAAATCTTCTAGAACACAAATTAAACCTTAAGAAGAACAAAGAGACTGCAGTCTAAAGAACAGGGGAGAAGTGGAAAAAGGCACACTTGTCAGAGTAATTACTAGAATCTAGACATTAATGCTATTTTTGCAACCCTTGGACACCTAGCCCATGTTTATTAGCAAATAATAGGATACAAAATTCTAAGATTTATTGAATACTTATAGTTCTCAATGTTGCTTCTAAGTTCCAAGTGTTATTGTTTAATTATTGTTCTTAATGCTTCTCATCAAAGATTTTCTTTTGCAAAATTTTGATGGAGGGTTTTATACATCTATAGAAATGCCTATATGAAATTGGAAACACATTTTTTCTAGCTAGATCATTTATTTCGTCCTTAAGCATGGATAAGAGTATTGCTAATGACAAACATATGGTTTAGTTTCAATCAATTCACCATGCTCAAGAGCGGATACCTAGTGCCTCTTCAAAGAGGAAAAGATTTTGAAATGAAAGTGGTGAATGTGGAAGTACTGGAAGGTACCTCTGCTCAAAATAGAGGTTAGTTTTCTGCAAAAAATTACCTTTCCATAGCATGTTGTTCTGTGGATATATTAGATAATAAAAGTGTAGTTTACTATATCATACATTCAATATTTTCTGCTCACAAGGAAACATAAAGCATCCCACTTCGTATTGTGTTGTGGACTTCAATTTCTTTAATAGACTTTGTAGATATAACCAATAAAATAAACAAAAGTAATCTTTCAAATGAAAATTGCAGGAAACTAAGCAAACTAGTAGGCATTGTACCACATGAATAAATCAAGGGCTCTCCACATCCCAGCTGCTCTTCAAAATATCTTCGAAGTCCTCTTGTTGTCTAGCATTCCATTTATTTAGTCTTGAATATTTGGCACATTCTCTAATGTTTCTCTTTCATTTACTCTTTCTAGAGTTGTCGTAATTCTCCATTCAATTATTGTTTCCATTTGTTTTCTTGACATATTAGTTTGTATTTTTCGCATGGTTTTTGATGTTGTTGTTCATAGTTGTTCCTCTCTATTAGAGCCTTCTTTCCAGACTATACTTTAAGTTTTTTTTTATATTGTTGTTCGCAGTTGTTCATCTTTGTTAAAGTCTTCTTTCCAACATGCACTTTAAGTTTGTCCATGGAAGGTATGCAAATAAACTTACAGTTTTCATTTACTCTTTCTAGAGTTGTTGTAATTCTCCATACAAATATTGTTTCCATTTGTTTTCTTGACATATTAGTTTGTATGTTTTCCATGGTTTTTGATGTTGTTGTTCGCAGTTGTTCCTCTCTGTTAGAGCCTTCTTTCCATACTACACTTTACCATTTTTTTTTATATTGTTGTTCGTAGTTGTTCATCTCTGTTAGAGTCTTCTTTCTAGACTACACTTTAAGTTTGTCCATGGAAGGTATGCAGATAAACTTACAGTTTTCATTTACTCTTTCTAAAGTTGTAATTCTCCATACAAATATTGTTTCCATTTGTTTTCTTGACATATTAGTTTGTATTTTTCCCATGGTTTTTAATGTTGTTGTTCACAGATGTTCCTCTCTATTAGAGCCTTTTTTCCAGACTATGCTTTGAGTTTTTTTTTATTGTTGTTTGTAGTTGTTCATCTTTGTTAGAGTCTTCTTTCTAGACTGCACTTTAAGTTTGTCCATGGAAGGTATGCAAATAAACTTACAGTTTATATGTAGCTTCGTAACTTCTTATAAAAAATGTCGCTCTTACATAGACTTATGTTGTTTCCATTCAATTTTTTCACAGTGTTTGATATGTTCAAACTTCTCAATAGTGCTAACAACATTAAAAAAACTTTTTCCCTAGAACTGTTAGAGAAGAGCAACTTTTTTTTAAGCATTTCCCCCCTATAATTTGGAAAACATTTCCTCTTGTTCTTTGCATTTATTTTTTTAGGTCTTCAACTGATAAACTTTGGAAAATACCTACATGTAGTATTTAAATGGCTATTGAGCTCACCCCTCGATTGATTCAATCTATAAATGCTAGGGACATAGTAACATCTCCAACACTTCAGATTGTTTCTCTAAAGAAACTAAGCCATGGTGTAGATTCTTTTGAATGATATAAGGTTGTCTTATCTGATGGCTTGCATATGTAAGTGGCCATTTTTCCAATGAAATTCAATATGCTTTTCTCATCCCAGACATTGAAAGTAGGATCTATAGTGTGGTTGACAAATTACATATGTCGTTTCACTGGAGAGTCAAGGTAGGACTCATCTTTGACAAAAAAATTTAGTCATTCATGGCCAAATATACATATATTTCATCATAATTACATGATTCTTGTCCTTCAATTCTTACAGGACATTAATACTCTTTGAAATAGAAGTCATCGCCACATAATGCAAGTTAATTGGTGAGCCTATGTTCTTGTTTAGTCAACAGGAGCAAGATATGCTTTCAGACATGGGGGGGTCTTGAACCAACCCTTCAAGCAGCCGGGCTACGATGTTTGGCATAAATACACCTTCTCCCCAAGATGACACATCTCAAAATATAATCCCTATTAAATGCTTGAATCCCTACCAAGGGAGATGGACAATCAAAGGTAGAGTAACAAGAAAGAAGCCTATGCACCAATTCAAGACAGCTAGGAGCTTCAGACAAGTATTTAATTTTGACATGATAGACAATGAGGGGATTGAAATTAGGGTTACTTGCTTCAATGATATTGCAGAGCTCCATTATGGATGAGTGGAAGTTGGAGCCTTATACATGCTTTCAAAAGGCTCAATCAAGGAAGAAAATAGAAACTACAACAAGCTCAACAACCATCTTGAAATCACTCTAGAGAAAGATTCAATTTTACGGTGCTGTGATGATGACCCATTGGTACCACAGCATAGTTTCAGATTCACAACCATTGACAAAATCCCATACATGGACAATAATAGTCTTGTTGATATTATTGGAATTGTCACTACTTTTAGTGCTACATCAACTATCTGGCATAGGGATCGATCTGAAGTGTTGAGAAGAAGCTTGGAAATATAGGACAAGTCACTTTCCTCTATCTAAGTAAATTTATGGGGCCCTATTTCAGAGAAGGAGGGTAAGGAACTCAAAAGAATGAAAGATTCCCATGAAACTATTGTCCTTGCTATTAAGAGTGGTCGTGTCACTAAATTTAATGGGAAGGTTGTCAACACTAGCACTTCTATAATGCTAGCAATAAACCCTGCAATACTTGAGGTAGAGGAACTTAGGCATTTGAAAGATAGAGAGGATATATATATACCATCATCATCAACCAGCTCAACATTGTCAGCTACATTGCATATATGGATGCTTATTGTCTCTCTTTTGGAACGTTGTGAAACTATGTCTCAACCTTTACAAGCCATTGTGAAGGTGACAATCAAGTTCTTCAAACGTAACACCTTCTGTTACTCGACTTGTCCAGTAATAGTTAATGGTAAAGAGTGTAAGAATAAATGCATCCAAGATAAAGATGGCAAATGGTGATGAATGAGATGTAGGGTTCCTTTTGAAGACTGTAATTACAAATACCTCTTATGCCTCCAAATTCAAGACCACACTGGGAGTGCTTGGCTTGTGGCCTTTGATGAGGTTGCTACTGATTTGTTGCAAATACCTACAAAAGAGCTTTACATGATGCAATATGATGTTAATTCTGAGAGGTCTCCTCAGTCTATAATCAATAGAGTTCTTTTCAAGCAATTCCTCTTCACCATCTTAGCTGGGACTGAGATGTACAACTCTGAGTCAAGGTTCAAAGAAACAATTACAAAAGCTACAAGATTAAACTTCTAGACTGAGTGCACCTACCTGCTGTCCCAGATTTCAGAAATGTCTACTTGTAAATGAACACCATTGTATCATAGGCATTGTACATATAACCTCAATGTATATTGAATGTTGCTATTAACACTTACTTTTCATTCTTTGACTCTTTATCTTCTAAGAAAATTGTATAGTTTGCATCGCTTTTATGCTGTCCCAGATTTTAGAAATTTCTACTTGTAAATGAACACCAATGTATCATAGGCATTGTACATATAACCTCAATGTATATTGAATGTTACTATTAACACTTAGTTTTCATTCTTTGACTCTTTGCCTTCTAAGAAAATTGTATAGTTTGTAGGGTAAAATAAACATGGAAATTACACTTCCTAAGATTCTTCTTTTGGTTTGTCAACTATATTTACTAATGATTTTCTTGATTTTTTTTATAATTGCCAGTTACTATCTAGTATGTCTTCACAAAGTACCTCCATGCCCTGCCAGTAGCCCAAGAGACACCTGCCAAATCTTGATAGTGAATTGGTGCTGGAAAAGGCAAGGATGCTTTTAAAGGACACTTATAAGTTAAACAGTTTGACTTGTGAACTAGACATAATTAAACTTGTTTTGTCAGATAGCATTAAAGAAGTTGACTTGCACACAATAGAAAACCGTAAAGATGAAGTTCAAAAAGCTATAGATAGTTTAGTTTTCACAAAAGAAGGGATGGAGGAAACATCTGACTTATTGAGAAATAAACTCTATTTCCAACACTACAACCCATACTTAAGTAGCAATGCAAATGAATCCCATGATGCCTAAGACGTTTCCCAGACCAGAGAAAACTTGTACAACTTTATGCATGCCAAACTTATGAATCAAATATAAAATTTATGGATTTATCAAATGAACCTCAATTTACAAATTTATTTTAGTTTTCCTGTTGCTTTTCCCTCCATATATATTTTTGACAAGTTTTTCTTTAACTGGATTTGTTATAGCTGAAATCATTCTAAATATGAAACTTCTTTTAAAAACCTTCATAGTGCAGTTTCCACCGTGTGTATGTTTATTTTATTTGGGTCCACTGAATTAGGACAAAGTCAGTCTGGTATTAGAAACAGCAGCATGGTTTTTGTATCATAATGTACTGGGGACGTCATGCCTGTAAACAACATTTTCATGCCCAGTTTTCCCATAATACTTGGAAATGTTTCTGGCAGTTTCTAGCCTTTTTTTAGTAGTTTTGAAAGTTTCTTGCTTTGGAACTCATCTCAGTTGAATATTCTATATTTTTGAGTATGTTTCCAGTATTTGCCAAAAGATTCTTATATCCTTTGCAAGAATTTTTGTTAATATTTACCTACAAATCCCCATTGCTTACCATTTCCTTAAGGAGTCTATTTTATTGTGTCTAACATAGTTTGACTTGGGTGTCCTCACTTCCAAGAGTAACATTTTTTAAATTTCCAAATACCCATTCTAATTGTTGGCATAGATCTTCGTCTAGAGTTTTGTCTTTTGAGAAGGGCATACATAGGAGTAATTACAAGTCAGACTTAACTTCCAAATTTGCATGAGCAGTCAAACTCAACTCCAAATCTGCATGAATAGTCAGACTCAGGGCTTAAATTTGACAGTTGTATAGCTGTATTTAAAGATTTTAACTGTAAAATACAATAAAAATAAATATTTGATTGTATTGATCTATAATTAATTTATTTTAAAAACTGTAAAAAAATAATTAATATGAAAATATAACTGTATATATATCTTTTAGATTTGTTTTTAATAGAATACATCCCAACTTTTTAGATTTATTTTTTATGAATATAATTATATATTCATTTTAAATATAGAATATATCCCAAATGTTTAGATTTATTTTTTATGAATATAATTATATATTCATTCTAAATTATATAATATATATACATTTTCTATTTATTTTTAAATTTTTTAAAAGGAACTTCCATTTATTTTTAAATTTTTAATAGGAACTTCTATTATTTAAGAAAAAATTTCCCAAATAAATTTATTTTTTATAGAATATATTCATTTCAAATTCTAAATTTCTAGTTTTTTGCTTTTATTTTTAAATTTTTTAATAGGAACTTCTATTAAATAAATTTATTTTTTATAGAATATATTAATTCTAAATTTGTAGTTTTTTGCTTTTATTTTTAAATTTTTTAATAGAAACTTCTATTATTTAAAAAAAATTCCCTTAGATTTGTTTTTTTAATAAAATATTTAATTTATCCTAAGCTTTTTCAACAAAGTTTTTGCTGCACTTTATATTCACAAGCTTCACCTTTATATATCAAATTTTGACTTGCATTTAAAAATAATAATTGTCACATGACAGGCAATACTGAAGACTAAACAGTAGGAAAAAAATTCCTTGCTTGCAAATTTAAGCCCTGTTTAGACTCAACTCTAAAAATATGCATGGACAGATGAGGTAGTGAGATCCAAGAGAAGTTCAACTTCTCTCTCAGTTAAACTCAAACAAAAGAAAACTAAACTGAAAATAGACTTTACTAAACTACATTCCACCATTCATCTGCATCTTCAACTCTATCTAGCCCTCCATCGACACCATCCTCATCATCATCCTCTCCACCATCATTTTCCAATTCAATCCTGCCCTCCACCTATTCAAAAAAATAATTCTTGTTCAAGCCCTCGCTCCTTTCTACAATTTTTTTCAATGTTTTATAAATTTTAAATAGTGTCCAAAAATAAGAATGTAGAAATGTATGCAAGTAAAATACTTAAGTGTAAACATTCAAACTATTACAGTAATGAATAATTATCGTGAATAAGTGTTGAAAGTTTACTTTTGTGCTAACAATAAGAGTTGTAGAAGTGTCACAGCTAATTAATTTGCTATCAAATAGAGTTTAGTTAGTTGTAAATCAATGTAATTTGTTGTTCCTTCTTTCTCCATTTTGTTATTGGAGCACTTTGTGAAAGAAAAATCAAAGTGCTATGTGTAGAAACTGTTTCTTTTGTGAGAGTGTTGTGCAACCCGAAAAAAAGGAGTGTTGTTTGAGGGAGCCTCGATGTAGAGGGTGTAATTCTGACTACTGTTGTTATGTCAAGAGGAGATTGTCCAAGAAGGAAGTTGACAAGGGTCTTTTTAGTCTATATCAAGTTTGCAACCACCACTCTATAGTAACAAAAGTTTGTTTGTGGTCAATTTGTCACAATCTCCCTCACCAGTCGTTCGAAGGGCAACTTCCTAATCTACAACTCCAGGCCCTTTTGGTATTTGGATTTATGTTGCGGTATTTGAAGATTGCATATGCCTAGATATTGTACTGCTATTGTTATCATTGTTATTTAAAAAGAGTTTTCATGAATCTAAATGACTGAACGAGTTCCATGTTGTTGCTGAGCAATCTCCCATACCAACTAAACTAAAAGATAACCTTATCCTGAGGTTGGCGCATGGACATGTCTACTAGGGTAGTTGCAACCAGAACATCTGATCTCTTCTAAATCTACAAACAATGCTGAATCTTGAACTTGTACATCAGAAGTTTGAACAACACTTGAATCTGCCCTTAATGACTCTGCTGCACCTTAGCTTATGACTCCAAATTGTATGAGACACTGATGTAATGATCTGAGAATTTAATGTGACTGCTGAAGCTGCTAATATAGTTCACTCATGCCTTGCAATTCTAAACTGTTCTTCAATCTCAGGACTGTTCTTCAATCAATAGAAAAAATACCAAACTCATTGATAAATTACCAAGTATTCCCTTCATGCCAATAGGAAGACTTTTCAAAGGAGGCGCTGCCTTGAAACTCTCACGCAAGTCCCTTGGCTCCCACGAACTGTAGCCATACTCACGCCTTTCTTTTACTATGCAGCGAACCTTTAATATTGGAAGAGTTCAAATCTACTAAGAGGCTGCCACAAGCTTCTCATAATCTTTGTTCGCATTGAAGGCCCACGATTTTCTTTAGCAATCAAAGAACTCTTTAAAAAATGAAGTGCACCACCTAGAAATTGCGATTAGCCTAAGAATTAAGTAACACCCTTAAGCTTGTCAAAGACCCCACAATCCACTACCCCCAGCAATAATTTAATCTTCAATAAGCTACATCAGATTTAGTAGGCCTCACGTGGCTCGTTTCTTCTGCAACTAATTGAAAAAATTGAGATAAATTTTATAAATCATTTGTTTAAGCTCAGTCTGATGGGACTTAGTAAATTCATGATTCCAATGCAGTTGAGTATCATGTGAGTTATCTATCTTAACTATCTAAACATTTTTTCCCATAATAGTAGGTGAACACATAATAGATGCTATTTTAATTTCATGAGATGCAGTTCACATTTAACAAGTTTCCTTCAATGATTTTGGAACACTTAGAACTGTATGCTATTTTCTGCAAAACTGGCAGTGGTGACCTTCATATTTAACTAGCTTCCTTTAATGATTTTGGAACACTTAGAACTATATGCTATTTTCTACAAAATTGGCAGTGGCGGGATTGTATATTATTTACCATCCAGGGAAAGAAACCAAAAAAACATGTTTGACATAAAGTTGGAGAAGTGGAATATCTGGTTCATAAGTATTGGTTTTTTGTATGACCTCCTAGCTTCCAATCAAGCTCCCATCAGGGCCTTTCTCAATGGAAACAAGAAGATATTTTTATTTAAAGCTAAGAATGGTCATTATGATTACTACAACCCATTTCATTTTGGTTTTGGTTTGCAGCCCTCTTGTCTACTCTCATATTCAGTTTACAGCAATAATGATTTTCACATCAACCTACCTTCATTAACTACTCAGAAAGATGTCTAAAGTTCAAACTGATCTCCAGTCCACTATGCTGATCCCTCCATGACCAAAATATCCATCAAAAACATCTATTACGTACAAAATCCTAAAAAAGTTAAACCTTTACTTATGGTTAAGTCTATTTCCATTCTATATCTTGCTTCTATTTCTACCAATATAGGGTTGGGCTTCAGTGGGAAACACTTCTCTTCTTGTTTTGCCTATGGAATGAAAAGCAGACCATCAAATAGAAACAGTAACTTGATTGAACTTCCTAGGACATAATTAAGAATTATGATCTGCATTACACCCTATAAATTAATTATTAATAATATTAGCAGCAAGATTGGACGAGCTGTAAATAGAAAATCTAGATCATTTTGTAAAATTTCTTCCAACTTTTACATAGGAAAAACCAATTGAGGAAGCAATTTGTTTAACTACTTTTTTCCCTGCCTTAGTTTCTATATTTAAAATACTTTTAGCTTCTATATAATATGTTGTTAAGTTATTTTCAATACTCTTTTAAGTGGTGTTTTCATACATCATTGTAGATCTTCAACATGGATGTAATTTCCTTTCTTTAAATTAAATGGTGAAGCATAACAAACAAATGCTTGCAATCAAATCTCTTTGCATATTATTTTTTTATAGTTTACTGATTTGTTTTCAAGAAATTTAAAAGTGGTTTCTATTTTTTTAAAAAGAATGGACACCCAAAGCCCATTGACAGACATTGAAAGATAGAGGAAGATAAAAAATGAAAGAAACAAATTATATTACAGCCAGCATAAGGACCAAATATCTACTCGTCGCCACTTGTAAAACCTACAAAGCAATCCACCAACATTTATACCAACATCATTAACACAAATAAATGTACCAAAATTTTTAGAAACAAGTGGAAATATTGTTATAGGTGCAAGGAATACATTAGAGAAAATATCTATCCCATCACAATCCAAGACATACGCGGAAAGGGATAAACAAGTAGTTGGCAATCTCAACAGTCGAACTGAAATTATGATACCTAAGAATTCACATTCCATCCCTCATCACATTCCAACAAGCAAGGAAAGCTCAATGACCAAAAATGAAAGACAAAGGAAACTAAAAAATGAAAGGAATAGATCATATTACAACCAGCATAGGGACCAAATTAGTGCTTGTTTTTGCCTGCAAAACCTAAAAAACAAACTACCAACCTTTTTAGAAACAAGTAGAGACATTGTTATAGGTGCAAGCAATACGATAGAGTAGATATCCAGCTCATCACAATCCAAGACATACAGCGAAAGGGATGAAGAAGTACTGGGCAATCTTAGCAATGCAAATAAAAGTATGGTAGATGAGATTTTGCGTTCCATCCCCGGCCATGTTCCAGCAAGTGAAGAACTTTTCTGTCCCAAATACTTTGAAGAAATGAGATGTTTTAGGCAACGAATTTATGCATTATCAAACTTAAGAATGTGCATTATAAGTAAGGAAGCTTATACTGGCATGTGCACTCGCACTCTTGGTGTACATGCAATTTTGGCTAGATGTCACACAGAGAAAGGAATCCACCAGTTCCTTGCTACAAACAACTTAGATCTAGGCGAGCAACCAAAGGTATTCAAAGTTCTTACACAAGTAGAGGAGATGTTCTTACACAAGTAGAGGAGATGCTTATAGCCCATGTGACACTAGTTTTAAAAGTAACCCATGCTCAAGGAGGCTAATACAATTATAGTGGATACACCATAAGTTTCCCTCAAGATATCACAACAATTGAAAAAGTCTTGCCACGAAGATTGGACAATATTGAAGTTATCATAGTTAGACGAACCAACAATAAAGGGAAGAACTATGACTATTATGTAAGTAGAACCCATGTTTTAGATGCTCTTAGGTATAAAATATAGCATGACCCATACTATAGAGATGTCGAGATAGATATGGAGTCACTATCCATGCTACTAGAAACTAGCACAAATGTTTCCCACATGATGCGTAAAATCATATAGGATACTCAATAACCAACAATGGCAGATGTAGACATTGACAATGATGATGAGACTACTTATAATTTTGCACATTCATCTTCCTTTGTTCCAAATTTGCCTAATAAAAAACAAGAGTTCGATGCCATCAAACAACTTTTGCACCTAGATACCATAGAACCAACCACTATTCCATGACCTGCTATTGATTCCTCACCAATTAATGAGTACAGTACTGAGGGGTTTCTAGATATGGCTTTTCCAACACTCTTCCCCAGATGCAGTGCACTTCCCCTCCAACCTAGGACCAAACAGGTGCAGATGCAAGAATATTCTCTACATCTAATAAGATACCATGACAACAGATTCGGCCAACATGTTAGATTTTGCTATTTCCTATATAAACTCATAATGTGCCATTGTAGCCAGCAAGTTGCTGCAGTTTTCCTTAAAAAAATGTAGAAGAAAACATACCGACTACTGTATAAGGGCTTCGACATTGTTTGTAGAATTTATCAGATGATCAATTGGCAAAACAGCTCATGCACTTTGGGGTTTCTTTATGTGGCACACATTCTTACTGGAACAAATGTCAATATAATCTAGCAACCATGATCAACCAGTTAGGTTCTCCAACATTATTCTTCACATTAAGTGCCACTAATATGAAATGGCCTGACCTTCATATACTATTTCCAAGAAATGGCACCGGTTGTTTACGATATGAAAGAACGCAGTTAACAGAAAATGTCATTAAAAACCCACACACAACCTCCCTATACCTACACCAACGCTTCTAAATTTTTCGTGAATAGGTTATTGAGAAGTTGTTAGGCAAAAAAGACTACTGGTATAGATATGAATGGTAACATCGAGGTTCTGCTCATGTACATGGATTCTTATGGTTAGAAAATGCACCAAACATGGACACACTAGATTGGAACAATTATAATGAAATAAAAAAATCAAGACATTTTTTTGACAGATATGTCTCCGCTTGGAACCCTCACACCCAAAACCAAAGTACCAACATGAGCCACTGAGCTCCCTTAGATGACCCATGTTTGTTGGATACTTCCCACTTATTTTCTATAGATGCCTTACTAGACTATGAAGAGTTGACAAATACTGTCCAATGACACAAAAAATGTACAGAACAAACGTGTTTAAGAAAAAGGCGTCAAAGCATTGAGTGTCATATAAAGCTCCATGGAGAGTACAAGTGAACTCAACCTTGAATTGCGACAGTGAAGGTCACAAATCTTATGAGCCAGCAAGAAACGATGATAGACTAAATATCCATAGCCTAGAAATGTTAGGTATATGGCATGCTAATGTTGATTGCCAGCCTGTCACTTCAAAAGAACTTGTTCTCAAATACATAGCCATGTATGTGTCAAAAGCTGAGAAAAAATCAGAAAGCTGCTCATAAATGTTGAAATGAATAGCACACATTGTCAACTCTAAAGAAAATGCTCTAGTTGCATATAGGAAATTCATGACATAAATAATTGCAGATTGTGACATCGGCGTGCAAGAGACTTGCCATATGCTACAAAAATTACCTCTTGTCTCCTGTAGTCAAATCTTTGTCTCTCTCAATGTCGGTCACAAAGTATTACAATGCATAACAAGAACAATTGATGAATCTGACTTGGCAACTACCTATATAAGATCCTACATACAAAGGCCTTCAAATTTGGAAACCATCTCCCTCATACAAGCCGTGCAGTTATACTCATTTTGCACATGGCGCAAAGGAAACAAATGGTGAAATAGAAAAGAGAAAGCAATTATCAACGTGTCACCTCGATTATACAGTGTTCCAATAGAAGACAATGAACATTTTGAAACATTCTGTTGGAGTGAGCTACTACTATATAAGCATTTTTGCCGCATCCAAATGAACATAGGTCTCACCAAACAAGAAATAGTCACAAATTGGAAATTGATGAAAGCAAACAATTACTCCCCTTGGCATGTCGACCGAACAACACAAAAACATGAGTTTAAAGAAGAAGACCCCAATGAAGACAACGAGATACATAGAGAAGATGCCCATGACCTATACGAGTGGGAGTTACTATCACAAATGGTTATCCCCACTAACTTCATTGTGGACAGATTAAACATTCTTGGAAGACGAGACTTTGACATCAACTACACATGGAATAGAAGTGATGTATTACCATATTTACATGAAGGCACCATTGATTTCATTTCGAGGGGTAGACTGTCAAATGATCAACAAGTTTACTCTTCCACACCTTCAAACAAAATAGCTTGCTGGCTATTGCCTAAACAACAACTGGCATTGCACATCATTACTCAGCATCATATGAGACCATACCCAAAGGACCCTTTACACATTATAATTCAAGGAATAGTAGGCACTGGCAAATCATACTTAATCAGTTGCATTAGAAACACAATAAATGGATGCAACATTGGCAAAAAAAAATTAATTGTACTCTCACCTACAGGAGTGTCCGCCTACAACATTCGAGCCACTACAATCCACACATGCTTGAGGATCCTGATCAAAGAAATGTGACCTTTACAAGGATAGTTACTCAACTTTTTCCAAAAATACTTGAAGGACATTGAGTATATCTTGATAGATGAACTAAGTTTCCTAGGCCCAAAGTTGTTCTTAAAAGTAGATACTTGCTTTGTTGGCATAATAGTCACAATGGAATTACATTGTTAGGTAAATAAATGTTAGCAAGTAGATAAATAAATTAGTTTTGGGAAATTAGGAAGTTATTTCCTGTAAGAAGTTATACACGAGAATAATAAAGCTTTAGAAGCAAATGTACTACATTGTAAGAATCATCAAGAAATCATCAATATATTATTTTATGTTATTTTGTTGTGCATCATGGTTTGATTAATTGTCTCTGTATTTGTGCTCACCATTTCAATATGGTATCAGAGCTCATTGTGCCCATGCATTAGAATCTGGGGGAAGTGTAGAGATGGCTCTGTAATGGCCTATATAGTAATGGAATTTGAAGATGACTTTGTTTATCGCGGCTTCATCTCTTCTTCCATTTGTGCATAGAAATATGATGTTGGTCTCATAATTGTCTGTGTATGGCATCCATGTGCAAACTAAGGTTTTTCTCATCATCATACATCAGATGGTCATTGTTGGAATGATTTGGAAGTTGTATTTTAAGTTAGGGTTTTCTACAACTATTTTACAGCTACATAGTTTGCAAAGATGGTGTGAGAATAGGAAGTGGCATGAGAAAACCACGGCAAAACTCAGTGGTGACTTGCTGCTGTAGAAGGACGTTAAAAAGTGGTTATAAAAGGCCATTGAAAAGAAAAAAAGAAGGCATTTTAAGATTCATTTGATGCGTCATAAGATGAGTTCACCATTCAATTTTGATGGTTAAATCTGCAAATACAGTGAAGATAAGCTTGATTTTCATTATTTTATTTTGGTCTTTATTTGGTGATCTAGCCCTCATTTCACACGCAACATAATTGTGAGAAACTGTAGAATTTTTATTACTTAAGTTTGAGGTAATTTGTCTTAAGTTATGTCAAATATATCAAAAATATTTAGAGCTCTATTTATATAGTTTAGAATTTTGATAGAAGTCTCAAGCATGAATCGGTGAAGAGAAAGATCTTTTAGAGATGGGGTAGATTTTTTTTTAAGGAGGAGGAAACAATCTTAGAGATTTATATGGGCTTTTCACGTGAGAAGACTTATTTATGTTTTACTCCATTTCTTAAAAGTTACTTTTATTGGAGAAGTTAAAAGCTTAAGAATTTGAAGCCTATTATATTTTTTTTTTGAAAGTTTGATTTCAAAGGAAAGCCTATTATATTTTTTGAAAGTTTGATTTCAAAGGTAAGTAATAGAAAGAAAAGTGGGGAGACATAAGTAGTAGAATTTTTATGAAGATATTTAATTTTATGGAAGGGAGACATTAGTAGTTTTCTTTTTTTAAGGGCATTTAAAATATTTAAAGAATTTAACTTATTAAATTTTTGGAGTAATAAGGTGGAAAACATTAGAGTTATAAGGATAAATTTGTGTTTACACTATATTGTAAAAGGTGCTTTTTTGGTGGAATCTGACACCTTGTTCATTTTATCATGGCTACATCAAACATTACTTGTGCTCTCGAGGCCATTTATACTACTGATGAGGCCTCCAAAGACTCATCCAAGACATCAGTTGGTTAAAATGTAATAGGGTCATATTCGAGGCTGGCAACATTGGAGGATGGAGGATTTTCCATTATCTAAAGTTAGCTTCTCGCTTTGAGATGATGCTTTCCATGAGAAGCATTTTTGGTTTTGGTTGTTTTGTTTTTCTTTGTTGATGCTGATGGATTTGAAGAATCTATGTTTTGTGAACATTTTGTTTTGGAGACAGGTTTTGGATTTGGTGTTGACCTCAATATGGATTGTTGTCTAGCGACCTTCAAAGAGTATATGATCTTGAATTATACCCTTTCTCGGTCACTAGACAATGGCAGAGATCTATCATATCTCTTAGGGTTCATTGTTGAATAATTCAAGACTCCGTGATTTGAGAGCTTGGGACTAAAGAGCTCAAGAACACAGCTTGAAGCTATGCCTTTATGAGGGTAGACGAGATAGCATGATGGAGCCCCACTTGGTTTAGGATTTGTTTTTTGGGAGAAGATCTTCTATAAAATATGTATTCATATTATGTAATCAGCTTTGTTGAGTATGTTAGCATTCAAGGGGGGTCCCCTAGTACTTTTGCAAGAACAATGTAATATGCTTGCATGAAGCATTTCTCAAGTGACAACATCAGGGTTTTGGCAGGCTATCAGTTATCCTTGTTGATGACCTTGCCCAACTGCCCCCATTATGGACAAGCCTATATATGCATCACATTCAACTACCCTAATGTTATGGCACACTTTCAATATAGTTGTCACATTAGATATTGTTTTCCATCAACAAGGAGAAAGTCAATCTCAAAGACAATTTCGTGATATCCTCCAAAATATAAGATATTCCCAACTACTTTAGCATGATTGGGAAATACTAATGAAACACACAAATGACATTTTAACAATGACAGAAATAGACAAGCTCAACACATCTATGCATTTGTTTGCAACCAACAATCAAGCTTTGTTACATAATAGGCAAATGTCAAAACTTTTTAATGTTCCTATAGCTATTAGTGTTGCACAAAGAGCTCGGCAAAACACAAATTATTATATTGATGATGAGCAACTACAAGAAGAAGTGCTTCTTTGTATAGGCCAGCAGGTAATGCTAACAACAAATCTCTGGATTGAAATTGGCCTTGTAAATGGGTCATTAGGACAAATTAAAGCTATTCTTTACAATGATGATTGCAGACCCCCTGATTTGCCATTGTATGTTGTAATCAAATTTTATATCTACATTGGTCTAGCATGGGATAAAAAGAATCCAAATTACATTCCTGTCCCACTAGTTACATGTAGCAACTATAGGCAACTTCCACCAGGCATGGCTTGGGCCATAACAATCCATAAGTCTCAAGGCTTGACATTAGATAGAGTGACAATAAACATAAGAGAAGTTGAGAGGCAAGCACTTTTATTCACGACAATTTCCATATCAGGTCCATAGAGAATCTCCACATAGAACCTACATTACCTTTTGCACGTTATTGTAAAATGCAAAATAGTCGATATACAACAATCAGGAAGAAAGAAGAGGCTTGTTTACAAATACTATCCTCCAAATCCATCCAAGTACATGTGTATGCTTGCATTTTTGTTGGTTTTTCATTTTTTATCAATTCCTATGACCTTGACTCTTGTTTTTAATTATATGCAGATTGAAGGACACCACCAAGAGTTCACCGGAAGCAATCTTACAAGCTCCTACAACTTACCTACCATCTAGCTCTACCAACACAATTAATAAAGGTAATTTTAATAGAGTTAAATTCTATGCTTACCTATACTCTCACAATTATTTGTTGATTTTGTATCCTCTGCAAGCTGGTATCCACTTTTCTACTTTCTTCATAATGTCGATGATAGGAGAGATACATTACTAAATAGAAACATCACCGTATACAAAAATAGAGAAGCATGGACTACAAGTTGGTTTCAAAATTTCCACTCTCTCCTTCCGAAGGAAATCAAACTGAGGATATTCAAGATGCAGATCCACTACCTACTACAAGAAAAAATGTTAAAGTCAATACGAGATCCTGTAAGAACAACACAAAATATCTCTTATTTTGACGTGTTTGACTTCAAATATTACCATAAAGTCTAGCTGGTTGTTGACAAGAACAATGGGCGTCTTAGCATGTACATCCATGATTTCGACAAGTGGTCATATGAATTATACCAAGGGCTTCGTGACCTCTACATTTCAAACTGCTTTTGGAAGATTCTTATAATATAACCTCTTCTCATGAGAAATTATAGTTTTACAGGCCAATTAAGCTTGCAATTTTTAGAGTTGGTTAGATCTGATAAGAAGGAAGGAAATCAACTGGTCAATACACAAGAATGGCTTGAAAGCCATATCCGGTCCCACCACCATATAAAATTTCACATTCACTCCATAACACCACAATTCAAATACCCCCATCGAAACTTATGCACCCCAATTCTTCAATTTGTGACCTCTACCATATCTATTGAAACCATACACTTTCTCTACCATGAATACATAGACCAGTTGATATGACTCCAGCTATGATTCAACTTAAGTTAAACTTGTACATAGAGAGGAAAAAAATGTATATGTATATACATGTTCTAGATACAAAATATTTTTCTTGCTACTATCTCGAGCTTAAAAAAATGCATATGCATATATATCTTGTAAATAGTAAAATCTCCTGTTGTTGTTGTCTTATGTTTTGCACTTGCAATGTTCAATATAGTTGTTTTACAATCACTATGACTTTGTTTCTCATAGACACCAAGTCCTGGACATTTCAATGGCCCAACCCGATGGGTTAACTTTTCCTCCTGACATCATGCATTTACTGCTTTCAAGCTGGTATGCAAATAGGTGGCTCAAAGATTTCAGGACTATTATATATAATACTTGGCACTTCTACATTGAGGGGTATGAACAATCTATATTGCAGACACTACAATTGGAAGATGGTCCCTTTAGTGTTCATATTGCGAATGGACATTTTATTGATATTATTGTCCTATATGTATCTGCACAACACTGGACGAGGAAACACAAAGCCAATATTTTAAAGCTTTGTTCCATAGGTGTAGTAAATAGCATATATTTTGCCATATATCCTCTTGCAGCTCATGTACAACAATATGGACCTGTCTTGGAGGAAGATATGTGTGAATTCTTCAACCAGATTAAAACAGGTTTCTTAGAACACCTTATCCAAAGTTTTTCAGACTACCTCATCGACCGCAATTACTATAGTCTACCAAGAGTTGAATTCTACCCCCTCTGTCAAGACTGCTCATCTACAGTGGAAATACAACATTCTCAAATCACCATATCTCATGCAAAAATGTCTCGATAGTTCTAGCATGATCAAATTATAGGGGGTGTATTACATCACCGCCCTTCACCAAAGGCAATTGTATAGTTGCAATTATATTTATAAATTTGTGCTTGGCTTGGTTGAACTTCACTATATGGCATTAATATATTATTATCTGTTTTCTCAGCTTCCATGTATCTTTATGGACTATTTGTACAATAGTTTGGTTCTACATGTATATTTAAATTTTAGAAAGCCATTGGTTACGTCAAAATACTTCGAAAACATAAAGCACCCAACAACAGACCCACAAAATACCTTTAGAATGATACATCAAGTGATGATAACTTAGAGTACTTTATCAGATACCGACATTTAGTTTGTCGTGTATTTGGTGAGTTCTTCTGCAACTAATTGAAAAAGTTTGAGATAAATTTTATAAATCGTTTCTTTAAGCTCAACCTGATTGGATTTAGTAAATTTATGATTCCAATGCAGTTGAGTATCATGTGAATTATCTATCGTAACTGTCTAAACATTTTTTCCAGTAATAGTATTTGAACACATAATAGATGCTATTTTAATTTCATAAGATGCACTTAGAATTGTATGCTATTTTCTGAAAAACTCGCAGTGGTGACCTTCATATTTAACCAGCTTCCTTCAATGATTTTGGAACACTTAGAACTGTATGCTATTTTTTGCAAAACTGGCAGTAGTGACCTTCATATTTAACCGGCCTCCTTTAATTATTTTGGAACACTTACAACTATATGCTATTTTCTACAGAATTGGCAGTGGTAGGATTGTATATTATTTACCATCCATGGAAGGAAACCAAAAAAACATGACATAAAGTTGGAGAAGTGGAATATCCGTTTCATAAGTATTGGTTTTCTGTATGAAAGCTGCTATCAGGCCCTTTAGGTTTACTCCATTTATCTCTCTACATATGAAGAATTGGGGATGTGGTGATTGCTTTCAGATAAGAAGATCATGTGTTGATTTTATATCTATGGAAAGCATACACTTTCTCTACCATGAATACACAAACCTGTTGATATGACTCCAGCTGTAATTCAACTTAAGTTAAACTTATACATAAAGAGAAAAAAAAATGTATATATGGGTGCTAGATAGTAAACTTTCTTCTTGTTGTTGTCTCAATATACCTGTTCTGTGATAAGTGGATTTAACTCAACCTTAAAAAAATGCATATGTATATATATCTTCTATATAGTAAAATTTGCTCTTCCTGTTGTCTACATTGAAGGGTAGGAAATACAATTCATGTGTTACATCACTCCCATTCTGTATAGTTGCAATTCTATTTATAAAATTGTACTGTGCTTGCCTTGACTGAAATTCACTATATGGAATTAATATATTATAATATATTTTCCAGCTTTCATGTATCTTTCTAGACTGTTTACGTCCCTGTGCCTTGGCTTCATTCAACTGCAATAAATGGCATTGATATATTATAATACAATACAAAGTCATTAGTTGAGCTTCAGTTTGGTTCTTAAAACACATTACACCCTTGGCTAAATCATTCTAAATATCTGTTTCAGGCCTACAAAATGCAAATCATCTGCTTATGTAGCAGTATATACAATTTCCTCACATTTTGCTACTCCAGGTATCGGCTACTCTGTTGTGCACAAATTCAGTGCAACTGCTAGTTATTTATTATAATATGAAGGCAAGGATATTGCAAAGAGGAAATATGTCTCTAAACTAGCTTAACCAATAGAGCTTCAATGACAAGCTACACATCTTTTATCACAAGGCCACCTTTCAAAAACTCACACATATTTTATTCCAAGCCATTCAAGGAAATTTGAATCAATTCCTTTAACCTTTCTAGAGAGTGTCATTAATGAAATAATTAATTTTTCCAAAACTACTCTTGGAAGAAAGAAGACAAAAGAAATAGACAATGATACCTAAAAAATAGCTTTAAGAAGAACCAATCTTCTAGCTAAAAAAAGCTATCTTTCTTTCCAACCAATTAGAATCCTTTTAAATCGAGCCTCTAATGTCCTTAACACTCACAGTTTGCATTTGTAGGTGAGTATGGAGTATGTGATGATGAAATCCTTCCTCTACAGGTCTCAGAATGTGAAAAAATGAGGGTTTTGTTGGCATTACATTGTTCGGTGTTTAGTTTTCTATGGTGATCGGTTTGATATAACTGTATAGTTATAACTGTCAACCATCAGTTTGATATAACCGTATAGTTATAACTATCAACCAACTGAGCTCTCTCAGTATATAATGGATGTATTTGCACCTTTAATGATCGAATAAAATACAATCTTCTCTATTTTTCTGCATATGGTATCAGAGCCATGGCGATAGGGAACGTTAGCATTAACTTTCAATCTTTGTTTTTGGTGTCTGTTTGAAGGGACGTGGAGATTGGAGACCACACAGCTGAAGGAAAGCCTACTTCGAACATTCACATGCTGTTGTTAGTTGTTGTTGTGGCCGCAGATGCCAACGTCTTCACAGTTCACACCTGTGCAGTAATTTGCCATGGGTTTCTTTATTCATTGCTGTGCGTGGGGAGTCACAATGTGAGCAAGCATCGAAAGAAATACATATGGGTGTGCATTGTTGTGCGTGGGGAGTTGAATGCATTAATAGAAGATTTACTGTTACTCTTATCCATTCAAGTTTCATGGAAATCATGTGGAAGTTCATCTATGATTCATAACAAAGGCACAGTGCACCTAAAAGAGGAAGACATAGTCGGCAAAACCTGGCAATCAAACAAAAGTGGATGTCCATTATTGGTATGTATTGAAGTGTGTTTGTTAATGCAAATTTTATAAGAAAATATATTTAAGTCTAAAGTCAATCTTTTGAGTATTATCTAAATGGAGATCCCATTAGACAAATATTCTAGTTCCAATTTTCATACTTGGAGAATAAAAATTCAAATGCAACTAATGAATAAAAATTTATGGGCAATAGTCAGTGGAAAGGAAAAAGTACCTACAGATGCAAATAAGTTATTAGATTGGAGTAGTAGAGATGATAAAGCCAAAGCTATAATTGGTCTTGCTCTTTCTGACACCGAATTGCACCATATTGATTTGGATAAATCATCAGCCGAAATTTGGAAAAATTTGAATAAATTGTGTGGAGCAAAAGCCGTTAATGCAAAGTTTTCTCTAAAACTTCAATTATTTCTATTTAAGATGGAAGATGGAATCACAATGTCAAATCATATAAGTAACTTGCAGTCTCTCATTAGACAGCTAGCAGAGGTTAAGTGATGCAGAGTGGAACGCAACAGAGGCAACCTAACAGGAAGGAGCTGCCAACAATACAAACAGCATGATAAAATTCTCTATCGGCTGAACAGCATCATCATATTTCCTAACAATACCAACAGCATCATCACATTTCAACAGCATCATCATATTTCAGATGATCGTAAATATCCTCCTGTCGACTACTATTTACCTCCTTCGACTGTCGCCTATCATCATCATGATAAATAATGGGCGCGAACCTCCTCCGGTTGCACTGTTCATCGGGTGCCAAACACAAGCGGCATCATCATGATATTCAATATCACCTTCGTCAGCAGGATATCCTAATATCCGGTTCTCCAAATATCCTGATGACGTTGCACTTCAACAACTTGCCTTCGATGCTCCACTGCTCGACGATACAAGCAACAGCATCATGACTCAACTTATCCGGTTGTCTTCGGAACCTCCTGATGATGCTAATACAACTTCCTGCCTACGCCGATGTCTAAACCCTTAGCGACAACAGGATAAACTCGCATAGAGGGATTTCTGAATATCCTGATGACGATGACGTCATATCCTGATGACGATGACGTCACACATCATCCTGATGAACTCTTCAACACTTAGCCAAAAAAACTCAACTTTCACACCCGCATCCGTTAGCGATATGCGGATGATGACCTTCCCCGAGAGATGATCCTGACTGCGATATATACACTGAGTATATATCCAACTCAAAACATCATGATGCACCTGCAACATGCAAATTTCAACAACTTCATGACCCGATCCTGATGGCGATGGATTCGCAGATGTTGCGGCTCGTTCCGACTGGAAACGCACATGCAAACTCCTGTGTATCCTTCCACTGCATGAAAACACTCACAACCGCATAATTTCACAAAGATCATGTGACGACCGGGCCGGATCACCTTCAAACCAAAATCTAAGCAAACTTATCTTCTAGACCTAGCACATGAGGATGCTAGGCTGATTTACAGCATGCTTCTAACAGATCTCCTGAACAATGCAATGCACAAACAGAAAACACAAATGCAATCTAAGCTATGATACAGGACCATTCCACCGATTTGCAGGATCAACCGGTGGAAGGGTTGAAAGTGCCCATTAACTTGCAAAATGGAAAAGGAAAACAAAACAGATGTAACTGATACAACCAGATAATGCGAAGATGAGATCTTATTCAATTGAAATTCAAATGTCCTGAATACAGCTTCACAATGTCTGAACTGCTCTCCTGAATCTCAACTCAACACCAGTACATCAATATCAAAACAATATATCTAAACCCTACAGATCGAAGGTATATATAACAAATCCTTCGAGTACTACTAACATCACTTCCCAGCGGCTGGGAGCTTCCAAGCGGCTGGGAGAGAGGACAGCTCAGATAACCTTATCCCGATCTCTAACTGCCTCTAACTGCCTACACATACTCCTATGTTGAACTATTACATAGCATCGGTCCAGTGGACCTTATTACATGATAAAGTCAAACATACTAAAAATAGATTATCCCGTCAGCATGATGATAACTATCCTACATCCTGATCATGTATGTCATCATGCGGACCTATATCCTGATCATGTGCGGGTGCTCCTGCACCATACTCCCCAAAAGAAGAAATCTCAAGTCCACTTGAGATGAGAGTATCAAGGTCGGCACCATGTTTCTGTATCTGTTCTGCAGTCATCCATACGGCTTCAGAAGTCGGCTGTCCCTTCCAAGAGACGAGGTACTCCAAGTACTTCTTGTTCCTGGTCTGTTTGACCACTCGAGTGTCCAAAATCTGCTGTATCTGTGGAGGATCATGTTGAGGAATGTCTTCAGCAACTGTATCCAGTAGAATATCCTGATCTGCATCTGGATTAGCCTGGTAGGGAGTTAAGTCACATACATTGAAGATAGGAGATAAACCAAGATCAGGTGGTAGTTGGATCTGATAAGCATTTTGTCCATGTTTTTGCAAAATCTGACATGGTCCAACTTTCTTTTGCATGAGCTTAGTATACTTCCCCTTAGGGAGCCTGTCTTTCTTCAAGTGAACCCAAACCAAATCTCCAACAGCAAATTGAACATCCTTCTTCTTCTTGTCAGCATACTCCTTATACTTTAAGGTGGTTTGCTGGAGTTGGGTCTTAACCTGATCATGAACTTCTTTGATTGCTTCAGCAAAAGCTTCTCCATCTGCACTAACAGGATCTGCTGTAGGTAGTTCTCGCAACTCTAAAATACATCTGGGATGCATTCCATATACTACCTGAAAAGGCGATTTTCCTGTGCTCCTGTTGACAGTATCATTATATGAAAACTCAGCTTGAGACAAAATATTGTCCCACTTCTCTCCATGCTGTTTTGTCAAGCATCTAAGTAGATTCCCTAAGGAACGGTTCACAACCTCAGTTTGTCCATCCGTTTGAGGATGATATGCAGAGGAAAAAGATAAATTGGTTCCCAGCTTCCTCCATAGGGTTCTCCAGAAATGACCCACAAACTTCACATCTCTGTCTGAAACTATGCTCAAAGGCAACCCATGAATTCTGACAATTTCCCTGAAGAATAAATCTGCAATATATGAGGCATCTGCAGTGGTTTTGCATGGCAAGAAATGTGCCATCTTACTGAACCTGTCCACTACAACAAAGACACTGTCAAATCCTCTCCTGGTCCTTGGTAAACCTAAAACAAAATCCATACTGATACTTTCCCATGGTCTGGAAGGAATGGGTAAGGGCTGATATAACCCTGCATTAGTTGACCTGCCTTTAGCCTTCTGACAAATTACACAGGTTTCTACAAATTTCCTGACATCTGACTGCAACTTAGGCCAGAAGTAATGCCTCCTGACCAGATCAAGAGTCTTGTCTATACCAAAATGACCAGCCATTGCTCCACAATGTTTCTCCTTGATTATATTCAACCTCATAGAACACCTTGGGATGCACAACTGTCCACCCTTAAACAACAATCCATCTTGGATCAGGAATTCAGAGAACTCAGCATGGTATTTCTCCCCAAAAGAAGTACAGACCTGATATATTTCTCCAAAATCTTCATCAGACTCATACATGGTCTTGAGTGAGTCAATGCCAACACTCTCTAACTGAATCTGATTTACTGTGAGAACTCTCCTGCTCAAAGCATCTGCAACTTTGTTCTTAACCCCTTTCTTATGCTTCAAGGTAAAAGTGAAAGCCTGTAGTGTTTCTACCCACTTCATATGTCTGTGGTTCAGCTTCTCCTGACTGTTGATGAAACTCAAAGCTTGATTATCTGTGAAGACTATGAACTCCTTTGGCATCAGGTAATGCCTCCATTTCTTTAGGGACTGAACTAGAGCATACATTTCTAGATCATATGATGAATACCTTTTCTTAGCATCATTGAGCTTTTCACTGAAAAATGCAATTGGTCTACCCTCTTGACTGAGTACTGCTCCAATGGCCATGTGACTGGCATCACACTCTACCTGAAAGATCTTATTGAAATCTGGAAGTGCAAGGACTGGCTGCTGTGCCACCTTCCTCTTCAATGCCTCAAAGGAATCATCTGCTCCTTGAGTCCAAACAAACCTGCACTTTTGTCCTCCTTTGATGGTATGCAACATGGGTGCACAAATATGACTGAACCCTCTGATGAACTTTCTGTAGAAGGTTGCTAACCCATGGAAACTTCTGACTTCATTCATGGTCTGTGGAGTTGGCCAATTCAAAATGGCACTCACCTTCTCCTTATCCATCTGCAGCTTGCCTTGGGAGATGACAAAACCTAAATAGGTGATCTCCTGTTTCATGAACAAACACTTGTCCAAGTTTATCATCAGCTTCTCTTCATGTAACCTCTTGAGAACCAGCTCTATATGCCTGAGTTGTTCTTCTCTGGTGTTACTGAAAATCAGAATGTCATCTAAATAGACTATGACAAACTTACCAATAAATTCCTTCAGAACCTCATTCATCAGCCTCATGAAAGTACTAGGGGCATTAGACAAACCAAAAGGCATAACCTTCCATTCATACAAACCTTCATTTGTTTTGAATGCTGTCTTCCACTCATCACCTGGTCTAATCCTTATCTGATGGTATCCACTCTTCAAGTCTATTTTAGTAAAATACTTGGCATTTCCCAAACAATCAAGTAAATCCTCAATTCTGGGGATTGGAAACCTATACCTGATTGTGATCTTGTTGATGGCTCTGGAATCAGTGCAAAGTCTCCAAGTGCCTTCCTTCTTAGGTGCTAATACAGCTGGTACTGCACATGGGCTCAAACTCTTTCCAATCAGACCTGAATTCATCAATTCTTCAATCTGCCTGGCTACTTCTGCATTCTGTTCTGGGGTAAGCTTATAAGCTGCTTTATTTGGAAGTGTAGACCCTGGAATCAAGTCTATGCAATGACTGATATCTCTGACAGGTGGTAGGGATCTTGGCATTCCCTCTGAGATAACACCTTTGTACTTATCCAATAACTCTTGGACAGCTGGGTCTATCAACCTTGGCTTCTTCTCCTTCTTGGCTTCTTGCTGTTGTTCCTTATTCACACTCATACAGGGGATTAGGGCATATGCAACTGCACCTTCTGCTGCTACTTCTTTCATAAACTGTTTGCCTTCCATCAGCATGACCTTCACTTCTTTGCCTTTAGACTTCTCCTCTTTCTCCTTCAATGGGAATAGTGTTACATCTTTACCATCTTTAGTGATTTTATAGGTGTTTTTAACACCATCATGCTGTGCCTTCAGATCATATTGCCATGGTCTACCAAACAAAAGGTTGCAAGCATCCATCTTGGTGATATCAAACAACAACTTATCTTTATATCCACCAATCTGAAACTCTACCCAAGCCTGCTCTTCTACAGTTGTCTGCTGACCTTGAGTAAGCCATGAGACTTTATATGGAGCTGGGTGAGGCAATCTCCTAAGCTTCAGCTTTATCACCATCTCTTCAGACACAAAGTTCTCAGTAGAACCAGAATCAATCAAAACCTTACACGCCTTACCTCCTGCTTTGCAAGTGGTTCTGAAAAGGGACTTTCTCTGAGGGGCTTCTTGATCAGGTACCTTCATGGTAGTTACTGTTCTTCTCATCATCAGGGACTCTCCACTTTCTAGATATCCATAATTCTCAGGACCATTCACACTCTGAAAATCATTAGAGCTTGTCCTGCTTTGATTATCAGGTTCATTGACCAGATTTGTCCTCCTTTCTCCTGCTGAGCTTGTGGCCTTGTCTGGACATCTGCTGGCTATATGGCCTTCTTTGTTACAGTTGTAACACCTGATGGATCCTCTGCCCTGGGATCTTCCTCTGTAAGGTCTTCTACCTCTGAAGTTACCTTGCTGACTGAAATTCTCTCTCTGATTCTGACCATTATTGCTCTTGCTATTGTCCTGACTGGATTCTCCTTGATATCCCTGTCCTTGTCCTCTGCCTCTGAAAGGACTTCTTCCACCTCTTTGTTGTCTTCCTCTTCCTCTGTTGTTCTGATCTTGTTTTCTCTTCAGCTTTTCTTCCACTTTCAATGCCAACTGAAAGCTTTTCTGCACTGTATCTGGGTTATGCAGACTCAGATCTTCCTGAATATTAAACCTCAGTCCATTCAGGTATCTAGCTACCTTTTCTTCTTCACTTTCTTTCACCTTGGTCTTCATACAGAGTTTCATGAACTCTTCTGTATATGAGCTGACATCTAGCTCCTTCTGCTTCAGGTTCTGTTTCCTCTTGTGTAGCTGGATACTGTAGTCCAAAGGAATATAAGCCTCCTTTACCAATTCCATCATCTTCTTCCATGTGGCAACTCTACGTTTTCCCTCCTGCACTCTATCATCCTGAACAAAGTTCCACCATGTCAAGGCAGCTTCTTTCATCTTTGACTGTGCTATCTTCACTCTCTGCTGTTCTGGTATCTCCTCTGTCACAAAGAAATTGTTCAGACAGTCTATCCATTCCATTACTGAATCAGGGTCCATCTTACCTGTAAACACTGGCAAGTCCAGCTTCACATCCATGGTTCTCCTCTCCATGGCCTTGAGGGCGTTCAACAGCGGTCTCTGGTCTGCAGGAACGACCTCCTCGCTCCAATTAGGGATATCCTCTTCTTCCCTATCATCTTCTCTACCAGAACCTACTCTGCTCCTCAACTTTGCTAATTCATCTTTCAACTCCTGATTCTGAGCCTTCACGGCCCTGCTTTCCGCAATCTGTTTCTTCACCAGAACTGCCAACTCAGCGTTGGTCATCTTTGTTGGAAACTCAGATGTTCCTTCTTCGTCTGACATCCTGCTTATCTTTTCCAAAAGATCCTAACCTTTGCTCTGATACCACTATGATGCAGAGTGGAACGCAACAGAGGCAACCTAACAGGAAGGAGCTGCCAACAATACAAACAGCATGATAAAATTCTCTATCGGCTGAACAGCATCATCATATTTCCTAACAATACCAACAGCATCATCACATTTCAACAGCATCATCATATTTCAGATGATCGCAAATATCCTCCTGTCGACTACTATTTACCTCCTTCGACTGTCGCCTATCATCATCATGATAAACAACGGGCGCGAACCTCCTCCGGTTGCACTGTTCATCGGGTGCCAAACACAAGCGGCATCATCATGATATTCAATATCACCTTCGTCAGCAGGATATCCTAATATCCGGTTCTCCAAATATCCTGATGACGTTGCACTTCAACAACTTGCCTTCGATGCTCCACTGCCCGACGATACAAGCAACAGCATCATGACTCAACTTATCCGGTTGTCTTCGGAACCTCCTGATGATGCTAATACAACTTCCTGCCTACGCCGATGTCTAAACCCTTAGCGACAACAGGATAAACTCGCATAGAGGGATTTCTGAATATCCTGATGACGATGACGTCATATCCTGATGACGATGACGTCATATCCTGATGACGATGACGTCACACATCATCCTGATGAACTCTTCAACACTTAGCCAAAAAAACTCAACTTTCACACCCGCATCCGTTAGCGATATGCGGATGATGACCTTCCCCGAGAGATGATCCTGACTGCGATATATACACTGAGTATATATCCAACTCAAAACATCATGATGCACCTGCAACATGCAAATTTCAACAACTTCATGACCCGATCCTGATGGCGATGGATTCGCAGATGATGTTGTGGCTCGTTCCGACTGGAAACGCACATGCAGACTCCTGTGTATCCTTCCACTGCATGAAAACACTCACAACCGCATAATTTCACAAAGATCATGTGACGACCGGGCCGGATCACCTTCAAACCAAAATCTAAGCAAACTTATCTTCTAGACCTAGCACATGAGGATGCTAGGCTGATTTACAGCATGCTTCTAACAGATCTCCTGAACAATGCAATGCACAAACAGAAAACACAAATGCAATCTAAGCTATGATACAGGACCATTCCACCGATTTGCAGGATCAACCGGTGGAAGGGTTGAAAGTGCCCATTAACTTGCAAAATGGAAAAGGAAAACAAAACAGATGTAACTGATACAACCAGATAATGCGAAGATGAGATCTTATTCAATTGAAATTTAAATGTCCTGAATACAGCTTCACAATGTCTGAACTGCTCTCCTGAATCTCAACTCAACACCAGTACATCAATATCAAAACAATATATCTAAACCCTACAGATCGAAGGTATATATAACAAATCCTTCGAGTACTACTAACATCACTTCCCAGCGGCTGGGAGCTTCCAAGCGGCTGGGAGAGAGGACAGCTCAGATAACCTTATCCCGATCTCTAACTGCCTCTAACTGCCTACACATACTCCTATGTTGAACTATTACATAGCATCGGTCCAGTGGACCTTATTACATGATAAAGTCAAACATACTAAAAATAGATTATCCCGTCAGCATGATGATAACTATCCTACATCCTGATCATGTATGTCATCATGCGGACCTATATCCTGATCATGTGCGGGTGCTCCTGCACCATTAAGGTTACAGTAGATGATGATGATGCTAGGGCCATCCTATTAAATAGCTTGCCTTCAAAATACAAAAATGTTGTTTTTACTCTCAGTCAAATATCTTCACAAAGTCTAGAAGGTATGATTTCTACTCTTCTATCAGAAGAGAAGAGAACAACAGAAGATTCAGAAGATGATCCTCAGGAGAAAGCATTATTTTCAAGAAGCAATTACAAGAGATTAGAGAGAATCAAATGTTTCTATTGTAAGAAAAACAGTCACATAGCTTGGGATTGTAGAACTCAAGCGAATGATGTTCTTAAAGGAAAGCTCAAAAATGAAGGAAATCTTACTTGCATTGAAGATGATAAAGACCCACCAAATATTGAGGATGAGGATCCACTAGATGGTGCTATTAATTTCTGTGGATATGCCCTTTAAGCAAGGTCATATTGGAGGCAGGCGGCATCGGAGGATGGAGGATTTACCATCATCTCAAGTTAGCTTCTCGCTTTGAGATGATGCTTTGCATGAGAAGTGTTTTTGGTTTTGGTTGCTTTATTTTTTTTTGCCTTTGTTGTTGCTGACAGAGCTGACAGATTTGAAGAATGTATGTTTTGTGAAGATTTTGTTTTGGAGATAGGTTTGGGGTTTGGTGTTGAGCTCAATATGGATTGTTGTTCAGTGAGCTTCAAAGAGTATATGATCTTGAATTATACCCTTTCGCGGTCACTAGACAACATGGCAGAGATCTGTCGTATCTCTTAGGGGCCATTGTCGAATAATTCAAGACTCTGTGATTTGAGAGCTTGGGACTAAAGAGCTCAAGAACACAGCTCGAAGCGACGCCTTTCTGAGGGTAGACGAGACGGCTTGATGGAGCCTCGCTTGGTTCAGGATTTGTTCTTTGGGAGAAGATCTTCTATAAAATATGTATTCATACTATGTAATCAGCTTTGTTGAGTTTTTAGCATTAAGGGGGGGTACCTTGGTACCATTGCAAGAACAATGTAATAAGGGGGGGAATGTTGGCATTATATTGTTCGGTGTTTAGTTTTCTATGGTGATCGGTTTGATATAACCGTATAGTTATAACTGTCAACCATCAGTTTGATATAGCCATATAATTATAACTATCAACCAACTGAGCTCTCTCAGTATATAATGGATGTATCTGCACCTTTGATGATCGAATAAAATACAATCTTCTCTATTTTTCTGCAGGTTTATGCCCTACGTCTTTGTCCTCCCTGCTTGTGATTCGTTAGGCCTGAGGGAGGCATCCTAAACCTTGTCTAGGATGGCCTCGGTGAAGGTATGCAAGTCTGAGGCGTCTGGGTCTGTGGCAAGCCAGAACAAGCGTCAAACAAGGCATGAGAGGTAGGGACATCGGCCCTGGCTGTCGAGCATATGCCAAGAAGAGGCGTAGTTTGTAGTGAGGCTTGTAGCCTTCTTTGGAAGTGCACCGCCTTTGTGATAGGTCCGTGGCCTTCTCAACAGGCCCGCAGCCTTCACAACAGGCATGCGGCCTTCACAACACACAAGCCTATAATCACCTTCAAAAATAGGTCGTGCACCATGGAAATAATGGTCGTGGTGTCTTCGTAAGGCGTCGGCCCAATGAGCTTCGGCGTCGATTCCTTCCACTGGCCCAAAAAATGAGCGTTGCAAGTCCTTTTTCGCCTCTATGGATTTCAAACACATAGAGGGACAAAAAAACAGACAGCACAGAGACAAAACAAAATGATTTCTATGCAAAAATGAAACTTACATACTTGTTTCCATCTCCTCTCGCTCTGATACCATGAAGAATTTAGCAATGAACAAGAGATGAAATAACTAGCACAGTAATGTTGCAAATAACTCATCAAAGAAATACATGAAGTCCACCATTCAATAAGTTGGAGAAGTTAAGTACATATAGGTGAGGAGAGGTAGTTAGTTAGTTGAGGAAAGGACTCCTCAAAACTAGTGTGAGTGGCCAGTTTAGTGGGAAACTTGATGACCCCTCTCCTAACCACCTAACAACCTTAACACCTCAATGAGACATGTGTTGAGGTTGTATAAAGGCACACCTAAGTAGGCTTATGCCTAACTGTATACAATATATGAAATGTATATACACGAACACTATGTGGTGCAGAAAAAATATTGCTTCATAACCATGCTAACACAACCAACATAGTGAATGCGATTTCCTTCTCAATTGACCTACACAAAGTGATTCATAGAGAATTTGGAATGCCACTTATAAACACCCTACCCCTCTTTTGTGCATGCTTCCCAACCTCCAATACCTACTTATATTACATTAATTAAATTATCCGCTTTCCCCTAATATGGAAGTGATATATTGGGTCACATTTTGATTATTTAGAAAACCCTAATGTCTTTGTACATGATAAGGTATTGCTTTATAGTTGAATTCCCTAACGAGAACTACCACTTCCCATTATCGTGGAAGATTACAACTAATTAAAGGGACGAATTACACAACATATGCATCCAAGCTTTTATTAGTAATGCCTATTACAAAAGTAACTTGCTAGGATGAAGGGTCATAGTAGTTGCTAGTGAATAAGATCAAATACATATTAATGAGAAATCACAGATGCCTAGCTGATAAATCAATTATGTAGCATATAGTTATGCAAGTGCTCATGCAAGCTCCTATTTTCTATATCATGTAATGTAAATAACATTTGATGAGACAATCTAATGATTCAATATGTTGATCCATGATGGATTAATGACCTAGGGATTATCCTTACATACTAAATCCTTCGTGCTTAATTTAATGTGTTTTGATGCATAACTTTAATGGGTAACATTTGCATTCTCTAAAAAGGTAGACTCTAGAAAAATGAGAAACTAATTTTGAATTGGTAAGATTAGACCACGTGAGTGGTTTTGTCTAAAAGACAAATCCACACCCGTAATCTAATTTGCATAGTAAATTAAATTAGGAAAAATTACCTTATACATAAAAACAATATATTTGAGAAAACCTAAAATAGATCTCCCCCCCCCCCACACACTTTTTTCCTCTACAAATTAATATTCATATTAAATGTAATATATAAAATAGAAAATACACATAGTACACTAAGGGTCCCATACAACTCCTTGCTTGTCTAGTAGCCATTGCTCAATTCTTTAAGGAGTCATTTGTGAAGTTAGCCGTCTCATGAAAAAAAAAAATTAATACATATTTTAAGCACTTATTTTAAATTGTTATTTTTTAACTTATAATTTTTATTTTTTTTTAAAGTTATTAATATAGAACTATTTATTAATAAAGAAAAAATAAGAGATACAATTTGAAGAAAAAATGAGGGAAAAACAAAAAAGAAAAATATTTTTCAAGCCCTAAAATATATCTACAGTAAAGAAAAATTCTAAATAATCTTTTATACATATTTAAAATTTGCACAGCATATTTTTAAACCCTAAAACATATCTGCCATGGCCCATGCCCCATTACAATAGGGGAAAATTCTAAATTATCTTTTTATACATGGACTTACTGGTACCATAAGGCTTCTGCTTCATTTCAGCAATCAAGCCATGTTTGATGAAATGCAACAAATTTAAAACTAGATCCCCACAAATTCAGAGACACGTGGAGATTATTTAAAGATGAATGGCCATTAAAAGGACTTGTCATGTGAATAAAAAATCGCCATTAAAATCTTGAAAGTACATTTTGCTTCGAACAGGAATTATTCTTTTGTAATGTCAGATATTTGGAAGTTTCCTCATACGAAAAGCGAAAAGGATGCAGATACGGTCAATACTTATCTATGACGATGCAATTATTCTCCAGAAGGTAACACCCAATCTGCTACGGATCTTGATCCTCCATACCAGATAGAATACGCCAAGCCAATTAAGTGACGAGACGAAGCCCCCAGCCAATCGGAACTGTCCTACAATTTAGATAAGATTCCCTAATCTGGGTCCTCTTGGATTTGGTTTTGGGTTTTAAAATTCATGTTGTGGGAATATTGTAATCTAGAACCTGTTGTTGCTGTAGCGTGTATGGGGTTAGAAGATGAAGAGGGGAAAAAGATGCTGTTTGATCATAAAACGACGATGGCCTTGGGAGGCAGCTCGCTTCGACCATGCGATGCTTGTGGAACAAAGAGAGCTCGCTGGTTCTGTGCAGCGGACGGTGCTTATCTCTGCCATGCTTGTGACACCTCTGTTCACTCCGCTAACTCTGTTGCTTGCCGCCACGAGAGAGTCCGATTGACCCATAATGGAGTTCTGGTCAATGGCCAGAACTCCTGGCCTCAAAAGAGGACTCGTTCCAAATGACACCACAGGTGTCATTGGAAACAGTCCATGGACATGGCATTGCTCGAGCAATGCCAGACCAACAAGATAGAGAGAGGCCTTCTCTGCTTGAGCAATGCCAAAGAGGAATCGAAGAAGTCAACTAGCCAAACTCATGGAGAGTTCGGCCCTGACCCTGACCTCGACCTCCAACTCTTTTTAAACAATGAGTCGGAGATCTTTTCGCTCCATGTCCAAGAGTTAGCTGCCCCTGGGTTGCAAGGCGACGGCAACTGCTTGGACTCCTTGTACAAGGATAATAGCGTTGGCTTGAAGGATGGCCAAGGTTCCAACCCAATCGATGGAATGGAGCCAACCTTCGGTTGGGCACTTTTCGACCGGGTGAAGGTCGAAGAGAGCGGCTACGCAGATATCAAAACCGAACAAGTGTCAGAAGAGCTCTTTGATTTGAATATAGATCTTTCAGACTTCACAGTGAACATGGAAGACGAGGATGTGAAGGTGAAAGACTGCTATTTCAATGGCGAGAAGGGGAAACTCTGCTTGATGCTCAATTACGAAGATGTGCTGAACGCATGGTCTGATCGGGGATCGCCTTGGGCCAACCACAACACTCTTCAAGACGACATGGCCTTTGAGGGAACGGTAACAACAAAATTCTTTTCCCAATATAGAGGAAGACCTTGTAGAAGCATTTACTATTTATTTTTATGTAAACAGTTGACCACAACACACCAGCTAGGTTAAATTGCCCACCATAAACAGCGGGACGTTGTGTGTCGACTGTTTACCAACGTATTTATCAATTCATTTGTCGAAAGCAGGTTCAATCGATTGATTTCGATCAGCAGACTGTTTTACAACGTGCCGACAGGTTAAACTCTTCTAGTTAAATCATTGTTATGTTTTCAATTTTTAGAATTTTCTTTTTTCAGACAGGAACAATGTATGGAGTTGTTCCAGACTTGAACTTGGGGAATGAAGGGCGAGTAGATCAGACTGAAGGGGTGCCGATAATCAACTGCTACAGCAACGAAGAAAACAAGTACAAATCTTGTGAAGGAAGAGAAGCCCGTGTAAGCAGATATCGTGAAAAGCGTCGGAGCAGACTATTTTCCAAACGAATCAGATATCACGTCCGGAAACTCAACGCAGAGAAACGACCACGGATGAAGGTCGTATTTATCACAACTTTGATCTTATTTCACCCTCACAGTTAAATCTATAGTCTGCGATTATTACAGTTAAATTTCTAGTCCGCGATTATCTTTCTCGCTGATTTTTTTTTTAATTGTGTGTTTCATCAGGGTCGATTTGTAAAGAGTGCGAGTGATGTGTTGTTGGATTGAACTGCCCACCAACACAGAAGTAAAATCCAAACTACTGGGTAGCGGACAAGACGAAGATCAATCATATTTTATTGGATTGTTCTATTTTTCGTCGGAATGTGGTATAATGTGGCTAACTTGTAATTACATGACAAATGGTAGACGGCACAAACGTCAAAATTTCTTCATCTTCATTAATGTTCTGTTTTTTAATCATTTTTTTTCCTAAATTCTGTAGATCGGATTCGCTAAAGTAGATTTCGGAGGCAAAATTCGTTAATATTTCACATCTTATCCTAATCTTTGTAAAGCTAGTGATTATTTACAAGGAGGGAATTGGGAAGATTTTGAAAAAAAAACGTACCATGATGACTAGTGAGGTGAATCTTCTGCAGTTTTTTTGTTTAATATTCTGTATTTTGGATTCAAGCTTTTCGGTATACAAATCTCAAACCTACTGAACCAAAATCAAGGGTAAATTCCTAAATTAAATTAGGGAAATTTCAATATAATTAGCCTGCTGCAAGTTGGGGACAAAAATTTTAAACTTAATAATCTAAAAAAATTAGGAGCATGAAAAAGAAAATTCAAAACTTTAAGCCTCCAATTATACTTACCAGCTTGTGAATGCATCCTGCACCATTAGTTTGGTTTGCTTCCACGGGTTTCATTCAAATTTCTTCACAACCCGCTAAACACAGCAAGCACACAAACATACAGAACAACAAAATGAAAAAGTCAGGAATTTAAAAACAAAACATGATAGAATTGATCAATTCCCCTACTTTATTTTTCTGTAAGTTACACTAGGGTTAGGTTTTGAAATCTAATAAAATCTCAAAACGATTATTCGAGAGGTGAAACACCGACCCCAAATCCCTAATTCTCCATAGAAAGCCACTCCAAAACAATTATTATTTCCAAAGAGACACAGTTTCCAGTTAATAAAGAAAATTTTGTGCTAAAAGGTCCCCGCAATGTTAAAGCCCGAACATCGAAATGAAGTGTTTCAATTTTCCCTTACATTTTTGTTTTCACCTGCTATTTATTTGTTTATCTACAATTAGTGGAGCGCTCTACATGTTTTTTGGTATCATTAAACAAACAAATGGCCAGCTTGCATAAAAAAAATCTTCTAGAACACAAATTAAACCTTAAGAAGAACAAAGAGACTACAGTCTAAAGAATAGGGGAGAAGTGGAAAAAGGCACACTTGATAGAGTAATTACTAGAATCCAGACTTTAATGCTATTTTTGTAACCCTTGGACACCTAGCCCATGTTTATTAGCAAACAATAGGATACAAAATTCTAAGATTTATTGAATACTTATAATTCTCAATGTTGCTTATAAGTTCCAAGCGTTATTGTTTAATTATTGTTCTTAATGCTTCTCATCGGAGATTTTCTTTTGCAAAATTTTGATGGAGGGTTTTATACATCTCTAGAAATCCCCATATGAAATTGGAAACACATTTTTTCAGCCAAATCATTTATTTCATCCTTAAGCATGGATTAGAGTATTTCTAATGACAAACAAATGGTCCAGTTTCAATCAATTCACTGTACTCAAGAGAGGATACCAGGTGCCTCTTCAAAGAGGAAAAGATTTTGAAATGAAAGTGGTGAATGTGGAAGTACTAGAAGGTATCTCTGCTCAAAACAGAGGTTAGTTTTCTGCAAAAAATTACCTTTCCATAGCTTGTTGTTCTGTGGATATATTTGATAATAGAAGTGTAGTTTACTATATCATACGTTCAATATTTTCTGCTCACAAGGAAACATAAAGCATCCCACTTGGTATTGTGTTGTGGACTTCAATTTTTTTTAATAGACTTTGTAGATATAACCAATAAAATAAACAAAAGTAATATGTAAAATGAAAATTGCAGGAAACTAAGAAAACTAGTAGGCATTGCACCACATGAATAAATCAAGGGCTCTCCACATCCTAGCTGCTCTTCAAAATATCTTCAAGGTCCTCTTGTTGTCTAGCATTCCATTTATTTAATTTTGAATATTCAGCACCTTCTCTAAGGTTGCTCTTTCATTTACTCTTTCTAGAGTTGTTGTAACTCTCCATTCAATTATTGTTTTCATTTGTTTTCTTGACATATTAGTTTGTATTTTTCCCATGGTTTTTGATGTTGTTGTTCATAGTTGTTCCTCTCTATTAGAGCCTTCTTTCTAGACTGCACTTTAAGTTTTTTTTGATATTGTTGTTTGCAGCTATTAATCTCTGTTAAAGTCTTCTTTCCAGACTATACTTTAAGTTTATCCATGGAAGGTATGCAAATAAACTTACATTTTTCATTTACTCTTTCTAGAGTTGTTGTAATTCTCCATACAAATATTATTTCCATTTGTTTTCTTGACATATTAGTTTGTATGTTTCCCATGGTTTTTGATGTTGCTGTTTGTAGTTGTTCCTCTCTATTAGAGCCTTCTTTCCATACTGCACTTTAAGTTTTGTTTGATATTGTTCTTTGCAGTTGTTCATCTTTGTTAGAGTCTTCTTTCTAGACTGCACTTCAAGTTTGTCCATGGAAGGTATGCAAATAAACTTACAGTTTTCATTTACTCTTTCTAGAGTTGTAATTCTCCATACAAATATTGTTTCCATTTGTTTTCTTGACATATTAGTTTGTATTTTTCCCATGGTTTTTAATGTTGTTGTTCGCAGATGTTCCTCTCTATTAGAGCCTTCTTTCCAAACTGCACTTTGAGTTTCTTTTGATATTTTTGTTTGTAGTTGTTCATCTTTGTTAGAGTCTTCTTTCTAGACTGCACTTTAAGTTTATCCATGGAAGGTATGCAAATAAACTTATAGTTTATATGTAGCTTTGTAACTTCTTAGAAAAAATGTCGCTCTTACATACACTTGTGTTGTTTCCATTCAGTTTTTTCATAGTGTTTGATATGTTCAAACTTCTCAATAGTGCTAACAACATTAAAAAAACTTTTTCCCTAGAACTGTTAGAGAAGAGCAACTTTTTTTTAGGCATTTCCCCCTATAATTTGGAAAACATTTCCTCTTGTTCTTTGCATTTAGCTTTTTTACGTCTTCAACTGATAAACTTTAGAAAATACCTACGTGTAGTGTTTAAATGGCAGTTGAGCTCACCCCTCGATCAATTCAATCTATAAATGTTGGGGACCTAGTAACATCTCCAACACTTCAGATTGTTTCTCTAAAGAAACTAAGCCCTGGTGTAGATTCTTTTGAATGGTAGTTAAGGTTGTCTTGTCTGATGGCTTGCATATGCAAGTGGCCATTTTTCCAATGAAATTCAATATGTTTTTCTCATCCCAGACATTGAAAGTAGGATCTATAGTGCAGTTGACAAATTACATATGTCGTTCCACTAGAGAGTCAAGGTAGGAATCATCTTTGACAAAAAAATTTAGTCATTCATGGCCAAATATACATATATTTCATCATAATTACATGATTCTTGTCCTTCAATTCATACAGGACATTAATACTCTTTGAAATAGAAGTCATTGCCACATAATGCAAGTTAATTGGTGAGCCCAGGTTCTTGTTTAGTCAACAGGAGCAAGATATGCATTCAGACATGGGGGGGTCTTGAACCAACCCTTCAAGCAGTCGGGCTATGATGTTTGGCATAAATACACCTTCTCCCCAAGAGGACACATCTCAAAATTTAAGCCGTATTAAATGCTTGAATCCCTACCAAGGGAGATGGACAATCAAAGGTAGAGTAACAAGAAAGAAGCCTATGCACCAATTCAAGACATCTAGGAGCTCCGGACAAATATTTAATTTTGACATGATAGACAATGAGGGGATTGAAATTAGGGTTACTTGCTTCAATGATATTGCAGAGCTCCATTATGGATGGGTGGAAGTTGGAGTCTTATACACGCTTTCAAAAGGCTCAATCAAGGAAGCAAATAGAAACTACAACAAGCTCAATAGCCATCTTGAAATCACTCTAGAGAAAGATTCAAATTTACAGTGTTATGATGATGACCCCTCGGTACAACAGCATAATTTCAGATTCACAACCATTGATAAAATCCCATACATGGACATTAATAGTCTTGTTGATATTATTGGAATTGTCACTACTGTTAGTGCTACGTCAACTATCCGGCATAGGCATGTGTAACATCCACGTTCTAGAAACATAGTAAAAACCAAAAATTTCACCTTAAAGTAACTTTACAAGGTAAAAATGAGTCAGAGAAATTTTTTTTCTTTTATTCAACATAAAGTCGAGTAACTACAATTACAAGATATCTCATTACAAATTCAATAAACCATATTGACTTTCTCAAGTACAATGTTTACAAAAATAAATCAATTTATAAATACCTGAAACAGATAATATTTTACTTAGTCTCAATAAACACAAGTCTCAGAGATATACTGCATCCAGAAATCTGACATCTTTATCGCAAGCCTCGGCGTGTCTTCTGCTAGAGGGAGAGAGAGAGTATCTTCCTAGTGATTTACCTCCAACCACAGACCGTCGGTCTCCCGCACTCCTTCCTAACCGGAAGTGGCCCTTCCCTTCATGAGAAGTATAGACTAAGGTGACCAATGGTAATTTGCCTTTCCGAGTACATAGTGTTGTATCTTACACAACTCTATCTATCATACAACCCTAGATACCCTCTAGCTACGTATGATTCCCGATAGGACGTGCAATCCAGATACAGTGAACTGACAATGCATGCAGAGACATATGCATTACTATGGCCATAGTTTTCATTATAAATTGACGTTCGCAATGAACGATGTCGTATTGTTCACCCACTCCAACTCGACTTGGATACTATCAAATTCCTACAGTTCGACTTGGTCATCTTGTTTAACTTAAGAAGTATGATGCTTGATCAATTGAGTCTTCCTGACCCATACATGTTTTCTTTCATTGTCTATATTCCATAGACCTATTCAACTTTCTTTCTTAACAAGGACTCTCATTGCATCATCGCAATTCCCGAGGTCCATGACTTATTGTCTCATAATATATAAAGATAGAATAATTATGACTACAATGATAACCTTACCCAGATTTAGCAATATAGTCCAGGAAACCAATTCCCTTCTTACAAGTAAGAATAATTACACATAGTCAGGGTACATGACCCTTTAATCACGATCTAAATAATGATCTCAATGTCTTAATATAACAATTACCATATCTATGTTAAGACAAGGTTTAACTAAAGAGTTTTGACTAACTCAAACCTAGTCTTTCTAACTTAGGTGAATTCACAAGGCACTGTCGTTGTTCCATTAATCATTATGGATTGACTATCCATTCTTAGGTTTATCTCTTTGCATCTTTGCAATGTTTGAGAATTACCCCCTTGTCAACAAGTAATAGCTTAGAGAAGTTGTGATAAAAAGGTATAAGGATGTAACGTTTGACTTAACCATTTAATGGTACCTCTTGCATACTTGCAAAATCTGAAGCTTTAGACTCATCCCACAAGTCGACTTGAAAACAAACGATTAGATTTTCCCTACCTAAGCTTAAACATTATCAACTAGTAACAAATCTCTTTTCAACAAGCGTATAATATTTAGGGTTCTCGACCTTCTTTGTCGACCCATACATAATCCACTTAAAACAAGTTGTAACCCCCAAAAGGTATAGTTTGTAACCTTACCCTACCGGTCACTCTAGGGTTTTGTATTTCCTTTTCCATGATAAGGGAAGATCAAGAATAGAGTTTAAGTTAACAACTTTCCTTTAGTCTTCTTCTGACCTAAAGATCATTTCCAAACAAGCCTAACAATTATGCCAAATGGTTCAACTCCAAGTCTAAGCTTGGACTGTAACTGGTTGGCAGTCTACTCCCATTTGTTGACTATAGAAATCATGATTAAAGAAGTTCTCCTATTTCATATTGAACTATAAAGAGTCCAAATATAAATGAGTGTTTTTAATTATAAGAAGATGTAGGGAAAAATCCATTCTCTTTGAACATCCCTTGAGCAAAGGATTCTCCTAATGACATTAAAATATAAGAGAATTACTATTTTCAAGCCTTCTCATGACTTCCAAATTCTTCTTTGCCAAGTGAGAATAACATCCATAGATAGAGTATTTGCTCCTTTCATTGTCAATCTTTCTAGTGATCTCGTAGGTAAAGAATATAAAAATCTCCCAATCGGGTCAATTTATAGGTCTTATCCTTCTCATACCATCCTAATGGAAGAACAACGGTATATTCCCAAAAAGTAACCATTTAGTGAGCAAAAGGATTAACCTCTAGGTCGTATGTTGACTACCAGGTCATTTCTAGGTTTTCACCACTCTTGACTAGAAAAGATTGTTTTCCAATGTTGTTAAATTTTAAGGGATCATTTAATCCTTACAACAAGGATATGTCTAGATTAAACTTAACATCTTCAATTAACAAATCCTATGGTTCACAAGAGTCTAGAATGTTGTCCAAGTTTGCTGTGGTCTCAAATATCGCACCAAAATGAGTTTATTCTAGTTCATATACAAGTAGAGCTCTATTATAGATAATCTAGAGGTTCTTGACAAGCTTAATCTTGTCTAGGTTGAATTGATTTGATACGAGAGATAAGATGGAAAGACTTTTCTAAGTTGCTATCCTTTTGACACTCAAGTTAAGTTCCTCTTTCTCGTCCAATACTAAATTGAATCAAAACAATAATAAATAAGTGATGAGAGGGAACATTTCATCCACTGGATCTATTAGAAGGTAACCCCAAAATGAATTTTTTTTTAACCATTCAAAAACTATCTTAAGAGTCTAGAGAAGAACATTCTCATTTATCGACCCTCAACTTAATAACTAATGCCGGATAAGAAGCTTAGTTAAATACATTTGTCAGCACTTGATCTCATGTTTTCTAGATTCTAAACTGTTTGGACAGAGAGACGTGTAGTATCCCTCTCCTACACTGGTGTTATCCTCCGACACCACAGCCAGATAATATAACTCCACAGGCTATCCCAGAAATCATAAACTACATCAAACATGATAAAATATAGAGTTATTGACCCTTATAGAGTGGCGTAGTGCAGGGTGGCACTTTACGCAAGTCTATTGTTTTTGTTGAAAACAAACCTCACACAGACCTTACCGATAAAAGCATTACTTGCATTCCGTTAGCTATCCGCTCAAAGGCACAAAACATTAGAGAGCAGGTATTCTTAAGTATCCTGTCATTTACACTAAGTCGTTTAAAAGCTAAACTGATATCTCTCTAATCATGATATCATTCTCATAAGTATATTACACTTGGAGTGCTACTACTCATTAAAACAAAGGGATAAAGCTTAAGTCTAACATTCTATGATTTCATAGAAGGATAAACTCACACGGAGCTTACAGATAAAAACATTTCTTGTATTACCCTTTTCGTTGAAAGAACCAATGCAAATACTGTCAACAACATAAGATACAAACAGAGAATAGAGTTTGCATACAGAGGAAAGGTAAGAACCTGTTGATACGTAGGGTATTGCTCCTGCTAGCTTCGACCTTTCTAGTTCCCTTGTGAGACTCTTTCCCCGACTTCCTCACAACTTTTCTCTGGTAAATAAAACTTCCCGGTAGAGCTGCGGATTCCTCCTTCCCTCCAAACCGTTCCTTACTATCTTAAATCTAACTTCTCTTCAGTTACTTTGTTAACGCTCAGAGAAAGATGTGAAACTTATCTGTAGACCTCTCCACTCTCCAAAAACTACTGCCCTTTTCCCACACTATCCTCTCTGTCATTATCCTCCTCTAGCGTTATGCTCCCACCATTTTCTAACTACCGCCGACTCTACCTTTACTCACCCATCTCTTCCTTACCTCGCAGCTTCCCATACTGTCCGCCAATCTCTTCTACTTCGCCGTTTCCTTTCTGCCGTCCCTCCGTCGATATCTCCTTTCCACAAAGCCACGACAGCCTCTATCTAGCACTCCCTCTCTTCCCCACGTGAAAAAGAATCTTACATTAAAGTTTTTCCTTCTCTAAAGAAACTTCCACTCCACATACTAACATCCCATGCAGGAAAACCTCCGACCTTTCTGCAGTTTGGTTAATGTTTCCCCACCATCACAAAACCGATGCCTTCGCTATCTTGATGATGGACATTCCCAATATATTGCAGTTACACCTCACTTAACCACCAATACTTCACTTACCTTTAATCTACGATGAAGAGGAATCTTCTACAAACTCACAGCCATCACACTCATAAATACTTGAGTCGACATAACAATCTTTTACCTGACTTCACATATCATGACCACAAGAAGTTAAACCGACCTTAATACCTATTACGGCCATAAGAAAGATTAAGTTCCTTCGGTGATGAGGAGGCTTGCCAAAGGACATAACAACTCGTCCTTACTAGGACAAAAAGGCATCAACCTTCCAAGACCAACTAAATATTGAATTGAGGAGTTAAAGCTCACCACGGCGATGGTTACGAAATGGTTTGAGCATCGTTGGGGTCGAGAAGGAAAGAGAGGCAAAGACCATTTTACTAAGAAACTCAAGGTCAGATTAATAACAACTCGCGGTCAAAGTTGGAAGAAGAGACTCACATTTAAACGACGACTAAAATAAATTATTTCACACTATGGCTTTAATTTGACATTCGTCGATCCACCAGAATAGAATAAATTCACGAGTTCGACGCGTTTTACGTCAATCACGACGGATTGATCGTAACGCAAACAAGTTCTTACAACGTTAGACGCACAAAGCCGACTTCTCGCGTCTTTCGACTACGAGACAAGATTTACAATTTCGCCACAAGATGGTTCATCTGATGATGTTTAACGTCGACAATATTCGCATCATCTAACTTGATGGGAACGTCGTGACATTTAAGAGGTGACAATAAAACCTCAAGTGACTCAAGAAGAATAACGCAATTGATTTATGACTATGACGTTGTTTACATTGCAAACTACTATGTCGACTCATCATCGGCTTAACTAGATGATAAATAAGGTATCGACTACCCGTCGAATTAGATTCAAAAGTAACTGGCAAGACAAGACATACCTCATACGACTCATTGGTTCACATTATCGTTTAACACTAGACTCATTTGGCAAATTAACCACTCGTAATCCAAAGTCTATCTCTCTCTTCTTGAAAGATACTCTCTCTCTCTCTCTCTTCTCTGAGAGTCGATAACCTGTAATCCTGTTTTTCAATTGTCATCAAACAATAAGAGATCAGTGCATCATTATTCAATAAATTCAACTAGTAAATCAAATCTCATAATACAATTATTAGATCGACCATAACATAATCATTTCCATGATTTCATAATTGATATTCAATATAATTCCATGTCATAAGTCTATAACATCTCAACAAATTTACTTATGCCCAAGTAAAAAGTAAAAGTAAAGCAAGTTAGAAAATAGGGATGTAACAGCATGGATCTGAAGTGTTGAGAAGAAGCTTGGAAATATAGGACAAGTCACTTTCCTCTAGCTAAGTAAATTTATGGGGCCCTATTTCAGAGAAGGAGGGTAAGGAACTCAAAAGAATGAAAGATTCCCATGAAAGTATTGTCCTTTCTATTAAGAGTGGCTGTGTCACTGAATTTAATGGTAAGGTTGTCAACACTAGCACTTCTACAATGCTAGCAATAAACCCTGCAATACCTGAGGTAGAGGAACTCGGGCATTTTAAAGATAGAGAGGATACAGATATACCATCATCATCAACCAACTCAACATTGTCGGCTACCTTTCATATACAAATGCTTATTGTCTCTCTTTTGGAATGTTGTGAAACTATGTCTCAACCTTTACAAGCCATTGTGAAGGCGACAATCAAGTTCTTCAAAAGCAACACCTTCTGTTACTCGGCTTGTCTAGTAATAGTTATGTTAGCGTAATACATTGTTACGAATCAGTTTTTAGTTTAAAAAAAAAACACTATCTTCTCTGATTTACTGCATATGGTATCAGAGCCAGTCTTGTGAGATGTGAGGTGTTTGAAAGGATTTGCATTTGTGCCTGTGTGCAAATAGCATTCTCTTCATTTATCGTTGAATGCTGCAAAGAAGCATATATAGGCATTTCAATGACAAAGTTGGAATTTGAATCACAGTAGAAGATTGCTGGCATGTGGAGACCTGCTGTGTGTGGAGGAGAATTCCAAACATGGAATATAAAGGTATTTGAAGATTATGTTTTTTAGAAGTTGTTTGAAGATAGGCATCAAAATCTGTATCTGCCGTTTGATACAAGGTGCTGTATCATGAGAATCATCTCTTCTGCGTGCCACTAGTGACCAGTTTTGATAGGCGATTTGGATGTGTTGGTTGGTGTTTAATAAATCTACTGTCTATTCTTCTTTTAAATCTTAGCGCGTGGCTGCCTAGGTAAGTATAATTTGAAATAAACCCCTTAATTGGTGTCTGATGTAAAACAATGCACATAGCTTATGTTGGAAGGAAGCATCATTTGGAGGTCTTTGTAGGGAGATTAAAATCATTCTCATTGCCATTGTGCTCTCTGATGTAGTGGTTGTTGCCTGAACTGAAGTTTCTCTATCCAAGCCATGTGTAGCACTCTCCATAAGGCATTTGAATGAGGAAGACATAGTCTGCAAAATCTGGCAATCATTGGTATGTATTGAAGTGTGTATTTAAGTCTGAGTAAGAAGTCAATTTTTTGGAGTATTATCTACATGGAGATTCCATTAGACAAGTATTCTGGTTCCAATTTTCATACTTGGAGAATGAAAATTCAAATGCAACTAATGAATAAAAATTTGTGGGCAATAGTAAATGGAAAGGAAAAAGCACCTACAGATGCTAATAAGTTATTAGATTGGAGTAGTAGAGATGATAAAGCCAAGGCTATAATTGGTCTTGCTCGTTCTGACACCGAATTGCACCATATTGATTTGGATAAATCATTAGCTAAAATTTGGGATAATCTGAATAAATTGTTTGGAGCAAAAGCTGTTAATGCAAAGTTTTCTCTAAAACTTCAATTATTTCGATTTAAGATGGAAGATGGAATCACAATGTCAAATCATATAAGTAACTTGCAGTCTCTCATTAGACAGCTAGCAGAGGTTAAGGTTACAGTAGATGATGATGATGCTAGGGCCATCCTATTAAATAGCTTGCCTTCAAAATACAATAATGTTGTTTTCAGTCTCAGTCAAATATCTTCACAAACTCTAGAAGGTATGATTTCTGCTCTTCTATCAGAAGAGAAGAGAACAATAGAAGATTCAGAAGATGATCCTCAGGAGAAAGCATTATTTTCAAGAAGCAATTACAAGAGATCAGAGAAAATCAAATGTTTTTATTGTAAGAAAAATGGTCACATAGCTTGGGATTGTAGAACTTGAGTGAGTGATGTTCTTAAAGGAAAGCTCAAAAATGAAGGAAATCTTGTTTGCATTGAAGATGATAAGGACCCACCAGATATTGAGGATGAGGATCCACCAGATGGTACTATTAATTTCTGTGGATATGCCCTTTGAGCAGGGTCATATTGGAGGCTGGCGGCATCAGAGGATGGAGGATTTACCATCATCTCAAGTTAGCTTCTCGCTTTGAGACGATGCTTTGCATGAGAAGCATTTTTAGTTTTGGTTGTTTTGTTTTTTCTTTGTTGATGCTGACAGAGCTGACAAATTTGAAGAATGTATGTTTTGTGAAGATTTTGCTTTGGAGACAGGTTTGGGGTTTGGTGTTGAGCTCAATATGGATTGTTGTCCAGCGAGCTTCAAAGAGTATATGATCTTGAATTATACCCTTTCGTGGTCACTAGACAACATGGCAGAGATCTGTCGTATCTCTTAGGGGCCATTGTCGAATAATTCAAGACTCTGTGATTTGAGAGCTTGGGACTAAAGAGCTCAAGAACACAGCTCAAAGTGACGCCTTTCCAAGGGTAGATGAGACAGCATGATAGAGCCTCGCTTGGTTCAGGATTTGTTCTTTGGGAGAAGATCTTCTATAAAATATGTATTCGTACTATGTAATCAACTTTGTTGAGTTTTTTAGCATTAAGGGGGGGTACCTTGGTACTATTGTAGGAACAATGTAATAAGGGGGGGAATGTTAACGTAATACATTGTTACGAATCAGTTTTTAGTTTAAAAAAAAAAACACTATCTTCTTTGATTTACTGCAAGTTAATGGCAAATAGTGTAAGAAGAAATGCATCCAAGATAATGATGGAAAATGGTGATGAATGAGATGTAGGGTTCCTTTTGAAGACTACAATTACAAATACCTCTTACACCTCCAAATTCAAGACCACACTGGGAGTGCTTGGCTTGTGGCCTTTGATGAGGTTGCTAATGATCTATTGCAAATACCTGCAAAAGAGCTTTACATGATGCAATATGATGTCAATTCTAAGAGGTCTCCTCAGTCTATAATTAATAGAGTTCTTTTGAAGCAATTCCTCTTCACCATCTCAGTTAGGACTGAGATGTACAACTCTGAGTCAAGGTTCAAAGCAACAATTACAAAAGCTACAAGATTAGACTTCTAGACTAAGTGCACCTATCTGATGTCCCAGATTTCAGAAATGTCTAGTTGTAAATGAACACCATTGTATCATAGGCATTGTACATATAACCTCAATGTATATTGAATGTTGCTATTAACACTTACTTTTCATTCTTTGACTCTTTGTCTTCTAAGAAAATTGTATAGTTTGCATCACTTTTATGCTATCCCAGATTTCAGAAATTTCTACTTGTAAATGAACACCACTGTATCATAGGCACTATACATATAACCTCAATGTATATTGAATGTTACTATTAACACTTAGTTTTCATTCTTTGACTCTTTGCCTTCTAAGAAAATTGTATAGTTTGTAGGGTAAAAAAAACATGGAAATTACACTTCCTAAGATTCTTCTTTTGGTTTGTCAACTATATTTACTAATGATTTGCTTGATTTTTTTATAATTGCCAGTTACTATCTAGTATGTCTTCACAAAGTACCCCCATGCCTTGCTGGCAGCCCAAGAGGCACCTGCCAAATCTTGATAGTGAATTGGTGCTGGAAAAGGCAAGGATGGTTTTAAGGGACACTTGTAAGTTAAATAGTTTGACTTGTGAACTAGGCATAATTAAACTTGTTTTGTCAAAGAGCATTAAAGAAGCTGACTTGCACACAATAGAAAACATTAAAGATGAAGTTCAAAAAGCTATAGAGAGTTTGGTTTTCACAAAAAAAGGGTTGGAGGAAACATCTCACTTAGTGAGAAATAAACTCTATTTCCAGCACTACAACGCATACTTAAGCAGCAATGCAAATGAAACCCATGATGCCTAAGACGTTTCCCAGACTAGACAAAACATGTACAGTTTTATGCATGCCAAACTTATGAATCAAATATAAATTATATGGATTTATCAAATGAACCTCAATTTACAAAGTTATTTTGGTTTTCCTACTACTTTTCCCTCCATATATATTTTTGACAGGTTTTTCTTTAACTGGATTTGTTACAGCTGAAATCATTCTGAATATGAAACTTCTTTTAAAAAGCTTCATACTGTAGTTTCCACCATGTGTATGTTTATTTTATTTGGGTCCACCGAATTAGGACAAAGTCAGTCTGGTATTAGAAATAGCAGCATGGTTTTTGTATTATAATGTACTGGGGACGTGATGTCTGTAAACAACATTTTCATGCCTAGTTTTCCCATAATACTTGGAAATGTTTCTAGCAGTTTCTAACCTTTTTTAGTAGTTTCTGAAAGTTTCTTGCTTTGGAACTCATCTCTGTTGAATATTCTATATTTTTGAGTATGTTTCTAGTATTTGCCAAAAGATTCTTATATCCTTTGCAAGAATTTTCGTTAATATTTACCTACAATTCCCCATTGCTTACCATTTCCTTAAAGAGTCTATTTTATTGTGTCCAACATAGTTTGACCTGGGTGTCCTCACTTCCAAGAGTAACATTTTTTAAATTTCCAAATACCCATTCCAATTGTTGGCATAGATCTTCGTCTAGAGTTTTGTCTTTTGAGAAGGGCATACATAGGAGTAATTACAAGTCAGACTTAACTTCCAAATTTGCATAAGCAATCAAACTCAACTCCAAATCTGCATGAATAGTCAGACTCAACTCTAAAAACATGCATGGACAGATGAGGTAGTGCGATCCAAGAGAAGTTCAACTTCTTTCTCAGTTAAACTCAAACAAAAGAAAACTAAACTAAAAATAGACTTTACTAAACTACACTCCACCACTCATTTGCATCTTCAACTCTATCTAGCCCTCCATTGACACCATCCTCATCATCATCCTCTGCACCATCATTGTCCAATTCAATCCTGCCCTCCACCTATTCCAATAAATAATTCTTGCTCAAACCCTCACTCCTTTCTACCGTTTTTTTTCAATGTTTTATAAATTTTAAATAGTGTCCAAAAATAAAAATGTAGTAATGTATGCAAGTAAAATACTTAAGTGTAAACGTTCAAACTACTCCAGTAATGAATAACTATGGTGAATAAGTGTTGAAAGTTTATCATCCTCTCCACCATCATTGTCCAATTCAATCCTACCCTCCACATATTCAAAAAAACAATTCTTGCTCAAACCCTCGTTCCTTTCTACCATTTTTTTCAATGTTTTATAAATTTTAAATAGTGTCCAAAAATAAGAATGTAGGAATGTATGCAAGTAAAATACTTAAGCGTAAACGTTCAAACTATTATAGTAATGAATAACTATGGTGAATAAGTGTTGAAAGTTTACTTTTGTGCTAATAGAAGTGTCACAGCTAATTAATTTGCTATCAAATAGAGTTTAGTTAGTTGCAAAACAATGTAATTTGTTGTTCCTTTTTTCTCCATTTTGTTATTGGAGCACTTTGTGAAAGAAAAATCAAAGTGCTATGTGTAGAAATTGTTTCTTTTGTGAGAGTGTTGTGCAACCCAAAAAAAAGGAGTGTTGTTTGAGGGAGCCTCGATGTAGAGGGTGTAAATCTGACTACTGTTATTATGTCAAGAGGAGATTGTCCAAGAAGGAAGTTGACAAGGGTCTTTTTGGTCTATATCAAGTTTGCAACCGCCACTCTATAGTAACAAAAGTTTGTTTGTGGTCAATTTGTCACAATCTCCCTCACCAGTCGTTCGAAGGGCAACTTCCTAATCTACAACTCCAAGCCCTTTTGGTATTTGGATTTATGTTGCGGTATTTGAAGATTGCATATGCCTAGATATTGTACTACTATTGTTATCATTGTGATCTACAAAGAGTTTTCATGAATCTAAATGAATGAACTAATAGAATAGGCCCAATAAACAACAAAACATAATAGCAAATAAAAAATAGGGCAAAATAGAGTTAATAAACTCAGAAAAATATTTATCTAACTTGAATTATATTTCATCCAAAAATGTCGTGTACAATAGCTTTGTACAATCATATATATAATTACAAAAAAAATTTGAAGCCTAGAAGTTTCCATCTTTCTAGATTATTCTATATTTTTAATTCTAGAAAAACTGGAATGTTCTATTAGTTTTATGGAAAACTCTAGAGAAATCCTAACTTTCTATTGTGGAAAACTCTAGACAAAACTTGCTATTTCCTAGACAATCTTACTTTTCTTAACATCCCCCCTTAAGATTGGCTAGAATAATACAAAGAAAATACAAAAGAGAGGGGAAATACAAAGAGAGGGGAACATTATACTACTATCCCCCCTTAATGTTCACCTCTAACAGACCAAGCATTCCTCGTAATTTTAAGAATTTGGCTTCAGTCATACTCTTAATGAATATATCAAGTACTTGTTCTTCACTTGGACAAAATTTAAGATTGACAATAGATGCTTGAACAAGATCCTGAATGTAGTGAACATCAATCTCAATATGCTTTGTTTTAGCATGAAAAACTAGATTATTGGCAACCTGTATGGTACTTTGATTGTCACAATATATAGTGCTGGCTGCACTTTGTAGAAAACAAAGCTCAAATAGAAGATTTCGAATCCAAACTACTTCCTTGCCTGCTTCTTTTGCTGCTCTATATTCTGCTTCACATGAAGATAATGATGTAGTTGTTTATTTTTTGTTGCTCCATGTAATAGGTCCTGATCCAAGATTGAAAACATAACCACTGGTAGATTTTCTATCATCTATATCACCACCCCAATCTGAATCAGTAAATCCAACCAAAGAAATTGAAGATTTATAGTCATAGAAGATGCCAAAGTGTATGGTTCCGCGGATATATCGTAAAATTCTCTTAGCAGCCAACCAATGACTTTCTTTAGGTGCCTGTATAAATCTAGATACAAGATTGACTGCAAAACAAATATCTGGTCGAGTATGAGTTAGATAAACCAAGCTACCAACAAGCTATCTATATAAAGTGGCATCTACACTGGAAGCACATTCTTTAGTAAGCTTGACTCCAGATTGAAATGGGGTAGATGTTGGCTTGCATTCAAGCATATTAAACTTTTCTAAAAGGTCCAAAGCATATTTTGATTGTGAGATGAACAATCCATCATGTAATCTACAAATTTGTAAGCCAAGAAAATAGTTTAGTTCACCCAAATCACTCATATGAAATGTCTTCTTAAGATCTGATTTTAAATCATTGATGAGCCCAATATTTGGTCCAACAATGAGTAAATCATCTACATAAATTGCAACAAGAAGAATCTCATCTTGAACTTTCTTCACATAAAGATTTGGATTTGACTTACATCTCTTAAATCTATGAAGCTGAAAATACCTATTAATCTTCTCATTCCATACTCGTGGCACTTGTTTAAGACCATAAAGTGACTTCTTTAATCTGCAAACAAGATTAGGATGTTGCCGATCCAAAAAACCTTGTGGTTGATCCATATATACTTCTTCATATAAATCTTCATTTAAGAAAGCATTTTTAACATCCATTTGATGGATATGCCACCCAAGACTTGCAGCCAAAGAAAGAATAATTCTAATTGTGTTCATTTTATTGATAGGAGCAAATGTTTCTTCATAATCAACACCCTCTTTTTGATTGAACCCCTTAGAAACCAATCTAACTTTGAATTTTTCTATAGCACCATCTGATTTAAATTTTGTTTTGTAAACCCATTTGCAACCAATAACATTCTTACCTTTGGGCCGGGGCACAAGTTCCCAAGTTTCATTCTCTAACAATGCATCATATTCCTCTTTCATGGCTTGCTCCCATTCCTTCTTTCATCTAGCTTGCTCATATGAGATTGGGTCATTTACTTGTAATACTTTGGCCATGAGAGCACTACCATTCCTTCCTTGGATCTTTGAGCCTTGTCTATATATTTCTTCAACACTCCTTCTCTTTTGTCTAGCTGAAATGACATCTTTTTCATCATCACTACCTGCAGAAAATGGCTGATTACAAGCATTAGTAGTTTTATTTTCAATAGTATTATCATTATTTATAGTGGTGCACACCTCATCCTCATCAATATTGGCTCCATTTCTTTCTAAAATATCAGAAAAATGAGAAGCATTTGTTGTTGTAGATTGAGAGGAAGTGGTTGTAAGTTGTGAATACTCATCAAACTTTACATCTCTACTAACAAAGACCTTGTTTGTTGTCAAATCATATAACCTGTAAGCCTTTGATTCTTCACTATAACCCACAAATAAACACTTATGACTCTTTGGGGTAAGTGCAAGAAACTCGGTCCACATGTAAGGGAAGTCGCGCAAGGAAAAAAAATGCCGACAGCAATGGAACGGGCGCCCGAACCTAAAACGGGTACCCGTTTTGTTTTATAGAATGGGTACCCATTTTAAAACGGGTACCCATTTTATTTTTTACTATTTTTAGAAATGGGTACCCGTTATTGAACGCGTACCCGTTTTGTTTTTTATTATTTTTTAGAACGGGTACCCATTTTAAAACAGGTACCCGTTTTGTTTTTTATTATTTTCTAGAACGGGTTCCTGTTTTAAAACGGGTACTTGTTTATAAAATTTTGAATTTCACACCCACACTTTTGGTTTCATTTTAGGCTCGAGAAAGGCATGGGTAGCCGACCTTGAGCCTTGGACCTGCAAGTATTTCTCTAAGTACAAAACCATAGGAAAGACTGACTTCACCTATATGGCTGATGACATTTTTTTGTGAATTTTTTTACAAAATTAAAACCCATTACAGATCATAGTGTCTAGTTTTCAAATTTGTAATTTTTTTTGGATTAGACTTGTTTTTCTATTTATTATTAAATTTATGAGCAAACTAGTCCAAAAACTTGAAATGACAGGTGTTTGTATTTTTTTAATAACTTTTAATTTTTAATTTTATTTTTTTAAAAATTATATGTCATCAATCTACATGTCATTCTTTACACAATGAAAAAAAAAATTAATTTTGTGATTTTTTTTGCTCAAATTATGTTGGCCATACACGAGGGGTTTTCAAAAGTAGCAATTAGGCCTAATAAAAAATTAATTAAAAAAAATTATTTGGAAAAAAAATTATAAAAAAAATTTCTTTATCAAACTTCACTATACTACACATCTTTTCCCAAAAAGATTTTGAAAAATAATTTTATTTAGGTCAAATAATGTTGGCCATACACGTGCATGGTATGGTTAAAAAAAGTGCCTTTTAAATAGTGGTTTTTAGAAATGCATATTGAAAATCAATTTGTATCATCTAGGTATTGAAAAAAATTACATATTTGAAAACTAGATTCCGAGTACTACATTTTATATTTAGTGACTTTTTTAAAGATTCTATCTCTAAGTGCTTCAAATTTTAAGGTCAAATGTGACAAATTCTAAAAATTAGGGAAAACACTTCCACTTTTTGGCCAAAAAGTGGACCCAACTTCTTGCACTGACCCTTTGGTTCTAACTTTTCTCTCTTTTCATTAGGAATGTGTGCCCAAGCAGTACACCCAAATACTTTTAAATACCCAATGTGAGGCTTTCTACCACTCCATGCTTCTTCAAGGGTGATATTTGTGAGAGCTTTAGTGGGAATTCTATTCACAATATATGCAGCATAAGAAACAACCAAACCCCAAAATTTGTTATGCAAACTTTTAAAATGCAACATACAACGAGCTATTTCTAAAAGAGTTCTATTCATTCGTTCAGCCACCCCATTTTGTTGAGGAGTATAAGGAACTATTCTTTGCACATTAATACCACAATTTTCACAAAATGACTCAAATGCATAATTGCAATATTCACCCCCATTATCTGTCCTTAAACATTTAATTCTTTTTCCACTTTATTTTTCAACTAATGCCTTAAACTTTTGAAAGACTTCAAATACTTCATTTTTCTTTCCAAAAAATAAACCCACTCTCCTGCTATAATCATCAATAAAAGTGAGAAGATACCTGGCACCTGAAAGTGAAGGATACCCTAGTTCACATAGATCACTATGAATGAGCTGCAATGGATAATTAGCTCTCCATGCTTTCCCTAAATCAAAAGGATCTCGATGTTTGCCTAACACACATCCTTCACACACACCTTCAGAGGCTGAAATTTTTGTTAATCATCTAACCATGTCTTGTAATTTTCTATAATTTATATGTCCAAGTCTAGCATGCCAAAGTTTTGACATATCATCAATCTGAGTAATAAAAGCATGAGAGTGTGTGTATTCATTATCAACAAACCCCACAAATTTAAATAGACTCTCTTTATGATCAACTCTGCCAATAGCAATTATATTGCTTGGGTCTTTTCTATCTCTAACAATAACTTGATCAGCAGTGACAACAAACTCATATCCAGCTTGGGCAATTTTATATACTAAAATAAGATTCACCCCTAATCCTTCAACCAACAAAATATTTTTCAAAGACCCATTTGTTACATTAATAGTCCCTGTTCCTAAAACTGGAAGTCTCATTTTATTGCCAATGGTAATTTCTTAATCTGAATTCTTCCCTTCATTAAAATCAATAAACAAAGATCTATCCTCAGTCATGTGATAGGATGCCCCTAAATCTAAAATTTATTTTTTATTAGAATCTGAAGCAAAGTATCCCCCTTTAACACTACTTTCAGGTCTAGCAATTACCTCCTTATTTGATTTCTCTTGCCTTTTTAGAGAGATGGCTACGAAGCTATGCCTATCCCTCTTGCCATCCTTGAACATTTCTTGCTTGGGCTTGTATTGCTGCCTTTCATTGTCCCTCTTCTTCAAACAAAATTTTTCCATGTTATTTTCACCTCCACAATACCTGCAAATAATCAATTTTTTTGCAACTTATTTTTCTGTACCATCATTTCTAGAAAAATGGTTAGAACCATCATTATTTTAAAATCTATAATTTCCTTTCCAATTCTTCTTTCCATCATATATAGAAAATTTACTCTTGGCTGCATATCCATGATTCTTCTTAATATGTCCTTCTTTGATAAGCTGAACCTCTTCATCTAAAACAGACTTACAAAATTGATCAAAAGTTTGCTGGGGGGTATTGGGATTTAGTTGAAGAACCCTTTTCCTTGATTCCTTAAATACCTTGTATGGCTGGGGAAGCTTACTTTCAACTATTGCAATCAATTGAATTTTTTTTTTGCATATTTAGCACCTATTTTCTTCAGCTGGGCATTTAAAAAAGTAACTTCATTGAAATAATCAATCATTTTTTTAAAATCAGAAGGAGCTAAATTCACCAATTTTTCTTCTATACTAAACATGCTAGCAATATTTGCATCTTTATAATCTTTTTCCAAAGTCTCCCACAACTCTAATGGATTATCAATATCAACAAATCTTCTATTGAGATTGGGGCTTAAAGCTTTACCAATAATACCTCTAGCTTGTTTCAACTTGCATTTCCATAGCTCCTTTTCTTTTTCACTTTGAGGTTCTCCAATTTCTTTGTTCACTGTCCTCCATAGAGCCTTTTCTCTTAGAGCATTCTTGACTACAATCTTCCAATCTGCAAAACCACTTCCATCAAATACTAGCAACACTTCATTTGTTCAGCCCATGTTAGCCAAAACAAAATAAGTCTTCAAACAAATATCACTCTAGCAATAATGCAGCCCTGCAAACAAATATCACTTCTAACAATCTATATGCCCTGCAGCTGAGCCTAGAAAAAAAATCTAGCTGAACCTGGCTCTGATACCATGATAGAACAGGCCCAATAAACAACAAAACATAATAGCAAATAAAAAATAGGGCAAAACATAATTAATAAACTCAGAAAAATATTTATCTAACTTGAATTATATTTCATCTAAAAATGTCATGTACAATAGCTTTGTACAATCATATATATAATTACACAAAAACTTGAAGCCTGGAAACTTTCATCTTTCTAGATTATTCTATATTTTTAATTCTAGAAAAACTAGAATGTTCTATTAGTTTTATGGAAAACTCTAGAGAAATCCTAACTTTCTATTGTGGAAAACTCTAGACAAAACTTGCTATTTCCTAGACAATCTTACTTTTCTTAACATGAACTAGTTCCATGTTGTTGTTGAGCAATCTCCCATATGAACTAATCTAAAAGATAACCTTATCCTATGGCTGGTGCATGGACATGTCTACTAGCGTAGTTGCAACCAGAACATCTAATCTTCTTCTAAATCTGCAAACAATGCTGAATCTTGAACTTATACATCAGAAGTTTGAATAGCACTTGAATCTGCCCTTAATGACTGTGCTGCACCTTAGCTTATGACTCCAAATTGAATGAGACACTGATGTAATGATCTGAGAATTTAACGTGACTACTGAAGATACTAATATAGTTCACTCGTGCCTTGCAATTCTGAACTGTTCTGCAATCTCAGGACTGTTCTTCAATCTATAGAAAAAATGCCAAACTAATTGATAAATTGCCAAGTATTCCCTTCATGCCAATAGGAAGACTTTTCAAAGGAGGCGCTGCCTTAAAACTCTCACGCAAGTCCCTTGGCTCCCACGAACTGTAGCCATACTCACGCCTTTCTCTTAGTATGTAGCGAACCTTTAATATTGGAAGAGTTCAAATCTGCTAAGAGGCTGCCACAAGCTTCTCATAATCTTTGTTTGCATTGAAGGCCCATGATTTTCTTTAGCAATCAAAGAACTCTTTAAAAAATGAAGCGCACCACCTAGAAATTGTGATTAGCCTAAGAATTAAGTAACACCCTTAAGCTTGTCAAGGACCCCACAATCCACTACCCCCAGCAATAATTTAATCTTCAATAAGCTACATCAGATTTAGTAGGCCTCACGTGGCTCGTTTCTTTTGTAACTAATTGAAAAAATTGAGATAAATTTTATAAATCATTTGTTTAAGCTCAGCCTGATGGGACTTACTAAATTCATGATTCCAATGCAGTTGAGTATCATGTAAGTTATCTATCTTAACTATCTAAACATTTTTTCCCATAATAGTAGGTGAACACATAATAGATGCTATTTTAATTTCATAATATGCACTTCATATTTAACCAGTTTCCTTCAATGATTTTGGAACACTTAGAACTATATGCTATTTTCTGCAAAACTGGCAGTAGTGACCTTCATATTTAACCAACTTCCTTTAATGATTTTGGAACACTTAGAACTGTATGCTATTTTCTACAAAATTGGTAGTGGTGGGATTGTATATTATTTACCATCCAGGGAAGGAAACCAAAAAAACATGTTTGACATAAAGTTGGAGAAGTGGAATATCTGGTTCATAAGTATTGGTTTTTTGTATGACCTCCAAGCTTCCAATCAAGCTCCCATCAGGCCCTTTCTCAATGGAAACGAGAAGATATTTTTATTTAAAGCCAAGAATGGTCGTTATGATTACTACAACCCATTTCATTTTGGTTTTGGTTTGCAGCCCTCTTGTCTACTCTCATATTTAGTTTACAGCAATAATGATTTTCACATCAACCTACCTTCATTAACTACTCAGAAAGATGTCTAAAGTTCAAACTGAACTCCAGTCCACTATGCTGATCCCTCCATGACCAAAATGTCCATTAAAAAAATCTATTACGTACAAAATCCTAAAAAGTTAAACCTTTACTTATGGTTAAGTCTATTTCCATTCTATATCTTGCTTCTATTTCTACCAATATAGGGTTGGGCTTCAGTGGGAAACACTTCTCTTCTTGTTTTGCCTATGGAATGAAAAGCAGACCATCAAATAGAAACAGTAACTTGATTGAACTTCCTAGGACATAATTAAGAATTATGATCTGCATTACACCCTATAAACTAATTATTAATAATATTAGCAGCAAGATTGGACGAGCTGTAAATAGAAAATCTAGATCATTTTGTAAAATTTCTTCCAACTTTTACATCATTACAATAGGAAAACCAATTGAGGAAGCAATTTGTTTAACTATTTTTTTTCCCTGCCTTAGTTTCTATATTTAAAATACTTTTAGCTTCTATATAATATGTTGTTAAGTTATTTTCAATACTCTTTTAAGTGGTGTTTTCATACATCATTGTAGATCTTCAACATGGATATAATTTCCTTTCTTTAAATTAAATGGTGAAGCATAACAAACAAATGCTTGCAATCAAATCTCTTTGCATATTATTTTTTTATAGTTTACTGATTTGTTTTCAAGAAATTTAAAAGTGGTTTCTATTTTTTTTAAAAGAATGGACACCTAGAGCCCATTGACAGACATTGAAAGATAGAGGAAGATAAAAAATGAAAGAAACAAATTATATTATAGTCAGCATAAGGACCAAATCTCTGCTCGTCGCCACTTGCAAAACCTGCAAAGTAATCCACCAACATTTATACCAACATCATTAACACAAATAAATGTACCAAAATTTTTAGAAACAAGTGGAAATTGTTATAGGTGCAAGGAATACATTAGAGCAAATATCCAGCCCATCACAATCCAAGACATACACGGAAAGGGATAAACAAGTAGTTGGCAATCTCAATAGTCGAACTGAAATTATGATACCTAAGAATTCACATTCTATTCCTCGCCACATTCCAACAAGCGAGGAAAGCTCAATGACCAAAAATGAAAGACAAAGGAAACTAAAAAATGAAAGGAACATATCATATTACAACCAACATAGGGACCAAATTGGTGCTCGTTTCCACTTGCAAAACCTAAAAAACAAACTACCAACCTTTTCAGAAACAAGTAGAGACATTGTTATAGGTGCAAGAAATACAATAGAGCAGATATCTAGCTCATCACAATCCAAGACATATAGTGAAAGGGATGAAGAAGTACTGGGCAATCTTAGCAATGCAAATGAAAGTATGGTAGATGAGATTTTGCGTTCCATCCCTGGCCATGTTCTAGCAAGCGAAGAACTTTTCTATCCCAAATACTTTGAAGCAATGAGATGTTTTAGGCAATGAATTGATGCATTATCAAACTTAAGAATGTGCATTGTGTGTAAGGAAGCTTATACTGGCATGTGCACTCGCACGCTTGGTGTACATGCAATTTGTGCTAGATTTCACACAGAGAAAGGAATCCATCGGTTCTTTGCTGCAAACAACTTAGATCCAAGCGAGCAACCAAAGGTATTCAAAGTTCTTACACAAGTAGAGGAGATGCTTATAGCCTGTGTGACACCAATTTTACAAGTAACCCATGCTCAGGGAGGCCAATACAAATATAGTGGATACACCATAAGTTTCCCTCAAGATATCACAACAATTGCAAAAGTCTTGCCATGAAAATTGGACAATATTGAAGTTATCATAGTTAGACGAACCAACAATGAAGGGAAGAACTATGATTGTTATGTAAGTAGAATCCATGTTTTAGATGCTCTTAGGTATAAAATATAGCACGAACCATAGTACAAAGATGTCGAGATAGATATGGAGTCACTATCCATGCTACCAGAAACTAGCACAAATGTTTCCCACATGATGCGTAACATCAAACATGATACTCAATAACCAACAATGGCAGATGTAGACATTGACAATGATGATGAGACTGCTTATGATTTTGCACATTCATCTTCCTTTGTTCCAAATTTGCCTAATAAAAAACAAGAGTTCAATGCCATCAAACAACTTTTGCACCTAGATACCACAGAACCAACCACTATTCCATGGCCTGCTATTGATTCCTCACCAATTAATGAGTACAATACTGAGGGGTTTCTAAATATGGATTTTGCAATGCTCTTCCCCAGAGGCAATGCACTTCCCCTCCAGCCTAGGACCAAACAGGTGTAGATGCAAGAATATTATCTACATCTAATGAGATACCATGACAACAGATTTGGCAACATGTTAGATTTTGCTATTTCCTATTTAATCTCATAATGTGCCATCATAGCCAGCAAGCTGCTGCAGTTTTCCTTTAAAAAATGTAGAAGAAAACATATCGACTGCCATATAAGGGCTTCAACATTGTTTGTAGAATTTATCAGATGATCAATTGGCTAAACAGCTCATGCACTTTGGGGTTTCTTTACGTGGCACATGTTCTTACTAGAACAAATGTCAATATGATCTAGCAACCATGATCAACCAGTTAGGTTCTCCAACATTATTCTTCACATTAAGTGCCACTGATATGAAATGGCCTGACCTTCATATACTATTTCCAAGAAATGGTGCCAGTTGTTTGCGATATGAAAGAAGGCAGTTTACAGAAAATGTCATTCAAAACCCACACACAACCTCCTTATACCTACACCAACGCTTCTCAATTTTTCATGAATAGGTTATTGAGAAGTTGTTAGGCACAAAAGACTACTGGTATAGATATGAATGGTAACATTGACGTTCTGCTCATGTACATGGATTCTTATGGTTAGAAAATGCACCAAACATGGACACACTAGATTGGAACAATTATAATGAAATAAAAAAATCAAGACATTTTTTTGACAGATATGTCTCCACTTGGAACCCTCGCACCCAGAACCAAAGAACCAACATGAGCCACTGAGCTCCCTTAGATGACCCATGTTTGTTGGATACTTCCCACATATTTTCTATAGATACCTTACTAGACTACAAAGAGTTGACAAATACTGTCTAATGACACAAAAAATGTACAGAACAAACATGTTTAAGAAAAAGGGGTCAAAGCATTGAGTGTCATTATAAAGCTCCATGGAGAGTACAAGTGAACTCAAGCTTGAATTGCAACAGTGAAGGTCACAAATCTTATGAGCCAGCAAGAAACGATGATAGACTAAATATCCATAGCCTAGAAATGTTAGGTATATGGCATGCTAATGTTGATTGCCAGCCTATCACTTCAAAAGAACTTGTTCTCAAATACATTGCCATGTATGCGTCAAAAGCCGAGAAAAAATCAAAAAGCTACTCATAAATGTTGAAATGAATAGCACACATTGTCAACTCTAAAGAAAAGGCTCTGGTTGCATATAGGAAATTCATGACATAAATAATTGTAGATCATGATGTTGGCACGCAAGAGACTTGCCATATGCTACAAAAATTGCCTCTTGTCTCCTGTAGTCGAACCTTTGTCTCTCTCAATGTCGGCCACCAAGTATTACAATGCATAACAAGAACAATTGATGAATATGAGTTGCCAACTACCTATATAAGATCCTACATGCAAAGGCCTTTAAATTTGGAAACCATCTCCCTCATACAAGCCACACAGTTATACTTATTTTGCGCATGGCACAAAGGAAACAAATGGTGAAACAAAAAAGAGAAAGCAATTGTCAATGTGTCACCTCGATTATACAGTGTTCCAATAGAAGACAATGAACATTTCGAAACATTCTGTTGGAGTGAGCTACTACTATATGAGCATTTTTGTGACATCCAAATGGACATAGGTCTCACCAAACAAGAAATAGTCATAAATTGGAAATTGATGAAAGCAAACAATTACTCCCCTTGGCATGTCAACTGAACAACACAAAAACATGAGTTTAAAGAAGAAGACCCCAATGAAGATGACAAGATACATAGAGAAGATGCCCATGACCTATACGAGTGGGAGTTACTATCATAGATGGTTATCCCCACTAACTTCACTGTGGACAAATTAAACGTTCTTGGAAGACGAGACTTTGACATCAACTACACATGGAATAGAAGTGATGTATTACCACATTTACACAAAGGTGCCATTGATTTCATTTCGAGGGGTAGACTGTCAAATGATCAACAAATTTACTCTTCCACACCTTCAAACAAAATAGCTTGCTGGCTACTGCCTAAACAACAACTAGTATTGTACATCATTACTCAGCATCATATGAGACCATACCCAAAGGACCCTTTACGCATTATAATTCAAGGAATAGCAAGCACTAACAAATCATACTTAATTATCTGCATTAGAAACACAATAAATGGATGCAACATTGGCAAAAAAAATTAATTGTACTCGCACCTACAGGAGTGTCTGCCTACAACATTCGAGCCACTACAATCCACACATGCTTGAGGATCCTAATCAAAGAAATGTGACCTTTACAAGGACAGTCACTCAACTTTTCCCAAAAAGACTTGAAGGACATTGGGTATATCTTGATAGATGAACTAAGTTTCCTAGGCCCAAAGTTGTTCTTAAAAGTAGATACTTACTTTGTTGGCATAATAGCCACAATGGAATTACATTGTTAGGTAAATAAACATTAGCAAGTAGATAAATAAATTAGTTTTGGGAAGTTAGGAAGTTATTTCCCGTAAGAAGTTATACACGGGAATAATAAAGCTTTAGAAGCAAATGTACTACATTGTAAGAATCATCAAGAAATCATCAATATATTATTTTATGTTATTTTGTTGTGCATCATGGTTTGATTAATTGTCTCTGTATTTGTGCTCACCATTTCAATATGGTATCAGAGCTCATTGTGCCTGTGCATTAGAATATGGGGGAAGTGTAGAGATGGCTCGGTAATGGCCTATCTAGTAATGGAATCTGAAGATGACTTTGTTTATTGCGGCTTCATCTCTTCTTCCATTTGTGCATAGAAATATGATGTTGGTCTCATAATTGTCTGTGTATGGCATCCATGTGCAAACTAAGGTTTTTCTCATCATCATACATTAGATGGTCATTGTTGGAATGATTTGGAAGTTGTATTTTAAGTTAGGGTTTTCTACAACTATTTTACAGCTACATAGTTTGCAAAGATGACGTGAGAATAGGAAGTGGCATGAGAAAACCATGGCAAAACTCAGTGGTGACTTGCTGCTGTAGAAGGATGTTAAAAGGTGGTTATAAAAGGCTATTGAAAAGAAAAAAAAGAAGGCATTTCAAGATTCATTTGATGCATCATAAGATGAGTTCACCATTCAATTTTGATGGTTAAATGTGCAAATACAGTGAAGATAATCTTGATTTTCATTATTTAATTTTGGTCTTTATTCGATGATCTAGCTCTCATTTCACACGCAGCATAATTGTGAGAAAGTGTAGAATTTTTATTACTTAAGTTTGAGGTAATTTGTCTTAATTTGTGTCAAATATTTCAAAAATATTTAGAGCTCCATTATATAGTTTAGAATGAATCGGTGAAGAGAAAGATCTTTTAGAGATGGGGCAGATTTTTTTTTAAGGAGGAGGAAACAATCTTAGAGATTTATATGGGCTTTTCATGTGAGAAGACTTATTTATGTTTTACTCCATTTCTTAAAAGTTACTTTTATTGGAGAAGTTAAAAGCTTAAGAATTTCAAGCCTATTATATTTTTTTTTTAAAGTTTGATTTCAAAGGTAAGTAATAGAAAGAAAAGTGGGGAGACATAAGTAGTAGAATTTTTATGAAGATATTTAATTTTATGGAAGGGAGACATAAGTAGTTTTCTTTTTTAAGGGCATTTAAAATATTTAAAGAATTTAACTTATTAAATTTTTGGAGTAATAAGGTGGAAAACATTAGAGTTATAAGGATATATTTGTGTTTACACTATATTGTAAAAGGTGTTTTTTTGGTGGAATTTGACACCTTGTTCATTTTATCATGGCTACATCAAATATTGCTTGTGCTCTCGAGGCCATTTATACTACTGATGAGGCCTCCAAAGACTTATCCAAGACATTAGTTGGTTAAAATGTAATAGGGTCATATTAGAGGCTGGCAGGATTGGAGGATGGAGGATTTTCCATCATCTCAAGTTAGCTTCTTTCTTTGAGATGATGCTTTACATGAGAAGCATTTTTGGTTTTGGTTGTTTTGTTTTTCTTTGTTGATGCTGATGGATTTGAAGAATGTATTTTTTGTGAAGATTTTGTTTTGGAGACAGGTTTTGGATTTGGTGTTGACCTCAATATGGATTGTTGTCTAGCGAGCTTCAAAGAGCATATGATCTTGAATTATACCCTTTCACGGTCACTAGACAATGGCAGAGATCTGTCGTATCTCTTAGGGTTCATTGTAGAATAATTCAAGACTCCGTGATTTGAGAGCTTGGGACTAAAAAGCTCAAGAACACAGCTCGAAGCTATGCCTTTCTGAGGGTAGACGAGACAGCATGATGGAGCCCCACTTGGTTCAGGATTTGCTTTTTGGGAGAAGATCTTCTATAAAACATGTATTCATATTATGTAATTAGCTTTTTTGAGTATGTTAGCATTCAGGGGGGGTCCCCTAGTACTTTTGCAAGAACAATGTAATATGCTTGCATGAAGCATTTCTCGAGCGACAACATCAGGGTTTTGACAGGCTATCAGTTATCCTTGTTGATGACCTTGCCCAACTGCCCCCCATTATGGACAAGCCTATATATGCATCACATTCAACTACCCTAATGTTATGGCACACTTTCAATATAGTTGAAACATTAGATACTATTTTCCATCAACAAGGAGAAAGTCAATCTCAAAGACAATTTTGTGATATCCTCCAAAATATAAGATATTCCCAGCTACTTTAGCATGATTGGGAAATACTAATGAAACACACAAATGACATGTTAACAATGACATAAATAGACAAGCTTACCACATCTATGCATTTGTTTGCAACCAACAATCTAGCTTTGTTACATAATAGGCGAATGTCAAAACTTTTGAATGTTCCTATAGCTATTAGTGTTGCACAAAGAGCTCGGAAAAACACAAATTATTATATTGATGATGAGCAACTACAAGAAGAAGTGGTTCTTTGCATAGGCCAGCAGGTAATGTTAACAACAAATCTCTAGATTGAAACTAGTCTTGTAAATGGGTCATTAGGACAAATTAAAGCGATTGTTTATAGTGATGATTGCAGTCCCCCTGATTTGCCATTGTATGTTGTAATCAAATTTGATAGCTACATTGGTCTAGCATGGGATAAAGAGAATCCAAATTACATTCTTGTCCCACTAGTTACATGCGGCAACTATAGGCAACTTCCACCAGGCATGGCTTGGGCCATAACAATCCATAAGTCTCAAGGCTTGACATTAGATAGAGCAACAATAAATATAAGAGAAGTTGAGAGGCAAGCACTTTTATTCACGACAATTTCCAAAGTCAGGTCCATAGAGAATCTCCACATAGAACCTGCATTCCCTTTTGCACGTTATTGTAAAATGCAAAACAATCAGTATACAACAATCAGGAAGAAAGAAGCGGCTCGTTTACAAATATTATCCTCCAAATCCATCTAGGTACATGTGTATGCTTGCATTTTTGTTGGTTTTTCATTTTTTATCAATTCCTATGACATTGACTCTTGTTTTTAATTATATGCAGATTGATGGACACCACCAAGAGTTCACTGGAAGCAATCTTACAAGCTCCTACAACTTACCTACCATCTAGCTCTACCAACACAACTGATAAAGGTAATTTTCATAGAGTTAAATTCTATGCTTACCTATACTCTCACAATCATTTGTTGATTTTGTATCCTCTGCAAGCTGGTATCCACTTTTCTACTTTCTTCATAATATCGATGATGGGAGAGACACATTACTGAATAGCAACATCACCGTATATAAAAATAGAGAAGCATGGACTACAAGATGGTTTCAAAATTTCCACTCTCTCCTTCAAGAGGAAATCAAACTGAGGATATTCAAGCTACAGATCTGCTACCTACTACAAGGAAAAATGTCAAAGTGAGTATGAGATCCTGTAAGAACAACACCAAATATCTCTTATTTTGACGTGTTTGACTTCAAATATTACCATAAAGTCCAGCTGGTTGTTGACAAGAACAATGGGCGTCTTAGCATGTACATCCATGATTTTGACAAGTGGTCATATGAATTATACCAAGAGCTTCATGACCTCTACATTTGAAACTACTTTTGGAAGATTCTTATAATATATCCTTTTCTCATGAGAAATTATAGTTTTACAGGCCAATTAAGCTTGCAATTTTTAGAGTTGGTTAGATTCTATAAGAAGGAAGGAAATCAACTAGTCAATACACAAGAATGGCTTGAAAGCCATATCCGGTCCCACCACCATATAAAATTTCACATTCACTCCGTAACACCACAATTCAAATACCCCCATCAAAACGTACGCACCCCAATTCTTCAAGTTGTGGCCTCTACCATATCTATTGAAACCATACACTTTCTCTACCATGAATACACAAACCAGTTGATATGACTTCAGCTATGATTCAACTTAAGTTAAACTTGTACATAGAGAGGAAAAAAATGTATATGTATATACATGTTCTAGATACAAAATATTTTTCTTGCTACTATCTCGAGCTTAAAAAAATGCATATGTATATATATCTTGTAAATAGTAAAATCTCTTGTTGTTGTTGTCTTATGTTTTGCACTTGCAATGTTCAATATAGTTGTTTTGCAATCACTGTGACTTCGTTTCTCATAGACACCAAGTCTTGGACATTTCAATGGCCCACCCCGATGGGTTAACTCTTCCTCTTGATATCATGCATTTACTGCTTTCAAGTTGGTATGCAAACAGGTGGCTCAAATACTTATATATAATACTTGGCACTTCTACATTGAGGGGTACGAACAATCTATACTGCAGACACTACAATTGGAAGACGGTCCCTTTAGTGTTCATATTGCGAATGGACATTTTATTGATATTATTGTCCTATATGTATCTGTACAACACTGGACTAGGAATAACAAAGCCAATATTTTAAAGCTTTGTTCCATAGGTGTAGTAAATAGCATATATTTTGCCATATATCCTCTTGCAGCTCATGTACAACAATATGGACCTATCTTGGAGGAAAATATGTGTGAGTTCTTCAAGCAGATTAAAACAGGTTTCTCAGAACACCTTATCCAAAGTTTTTCAGACTACCTCATCGACCGCAATCACTATAGTCTGCCAAGAGTTGAATTCTACCCCCTCTGTCAAGACTGCTCATCTACAGTGGAAATACAACATTCTCAAATCACCATATCTCATGCAAAAATGTCTCGACAGTTCCAGCATGATCGAATTATAGGGGGTGTATTACATCACCGCCCTTCACCAAAGGCAATTGTATAGTTGCGATTGTATTTATATATTTGTACTTGGCTTGGTTGAACTTCACTATATGGCATTAATATATTATTATCTGTTTTCTCAGCTTCCATGTATCTTTATGGACTATTTGTACAATAGTTTGGTTCTACATGTATATTTAAATTTTAGAAAGCCATTGGTTACTTCAAAATACTTCGAAAACATAAAGCACCCAACAACAGACCCACAAAACAGCTTAGAATGATACATCAAGTGATGATAACTCAGAGTACTTTATCAGATACAGACATTTAGGTGGTCATGTATTTGGTGAGTTCCTCTGCAACTGATTGAAAAAGTTTTGAGATAAATTTTATAAATCGTTTCTTTAAGCTCAGCCTGATGGGACTTAGTAAATTTATGATTCCAATGCAGTTGAGTATCATGTGAATTATCTATCGTAACTGTCTAAACACTTTTTCCAATAATAGTATTTGAACACATAATAGATGCTATTTTAATTTCATAAGATGTACTTAGAACTGTATGCTATTTTCTGCAAAACTGGCAGTGGTGACCTTCATATTTAACCAGCTTCCTTCAATGATTTTGGAACACTTAGAACTGTATGCTATTTTTTGCAAAACTGGCAGTAGTGACCTTCATATTTAACCAGCTTCCTTTAATTATTTTGGAACACTTACAACTGTATGCTATTTTCTGCAGAACTGGCAGTGGTAGGATTGTATATTATTTACCATCCACGGAAGGAAACCAAAAAAACATGACATAAAGTTGGAGAAGTGGAATATCTGGTTCATAAGTATTGGTTTTCTGTATGAAAGCTGCCATCAGGCCCTTTAGGTTTACTCCATTTATCTCTCTACATATGAAGAATTGGGGATGTGGTGATTGTTTTCAGATAAGAAGATATGTGTTGATTTTATATCTACCGAAAGCATACACTTTCTCTACCATTAATACACAAACCTGTTGATATGAATCCAGCTGTAATTCAACTTAAGTTAAACTTATACATAAAGAGAAAAAAAAATGTATATATGGGTGCTAGATAGTAAACTTTCTTCTTGTTGTTGTCTCAATATACCTGTTCTGTGATAAGTGGATTTAACTCGACCTTAAAAAAATGCATATGTATATATATCTTCTATATAGTAAAATTTGCTCTTCCTGTTGTCTACATTGAAGGGTAGGAAATACAATTCATGTGTTACATCACCCCCCTTCTGTATAGTTGCAATTCCATTTGTAAAATTGTACTGTGCTTGGCTTGACTGAAATTCACTATATGGAATTAATATATTATAATATGTTTTCAAGCTTTCATGTATCTTTTTAGACTGTTTACGTCCCTGTGCCTTGACTTCGTTCAACTGCAATAAATGGCATTGATATATTATAATACAATACAAAGTCATTAGTTGAGCTTCAGTTTGGTTCTTAAAACATATTACACCCTTGGCTAAATCATTCTAAATATCTGTTTCAGGCCTACAAAAAGCAAATCATCTACTTATGTAGCAGTATATACAATTTTTTCACACTTTGATATTCCAGGTATCGGCTACTCTGTTGTGCACAAATTCAGTGCAACTGCTAGTTATTTATTATAATATGAATGCAAGGCTATTGCAAAGAAGAAATATGTCTCTAAACTAACTTAACCAATAGAGCTTCAATGACAAGCCACACATCTTTGATCACAAGGCCACCTTTCAAAAACTCACACATATTTTATTCCAAGCCATTCAAGGAAATTCGAATCAATTCCTTTAACCTTTATAGAGAGTGTCATTGATGAAATAATTAATTTTTCCAAAACTACTCTTGGAAGAAAGAAGAAGACAAAAGAAATAGACAATGATACCTAAAAAATAGCTTTAAGAAGAACCAATCTTCTAGCTAAAGAAAGCTATCTTTCTTTCCAACCAATTAGAATCATTTTAAATCGAGCCTCTGATGTCCCTAACACTCATAGTTTGCATTTCTAGGTGAGCATGGAGCATGTGATGATGAAATTCTTCCTCTGCAGGTCTCAGAATGTGAAAAAAATGAGGGTTTATGCCCTACGTCTTTGTCCTCCCTGCTTGTGATTCGTTAGGCCTGAGAGAGGCATCCTAAACCTTGTCTAGGGTGGCCTCGGTGAAGGTATGCAAGTCTGAGGCGTCTGGGTCTGTGGCAAGCCAGAACAAGCGTCAAACAAGGCATGAGAGGTAGGGACATCGGCCCTGGCTGTCGAGCATATACCAAGAAGAGGCGTAGTTTGTAGTGAGGCTTGTAGCCTTCTTTGGAAGTGCACGGCCTTTGTGATAGGTCCGTGGCCTTCTCAACAGGCCCGCAGCCTTCACAACAGGCATGCGGCCTTCACAACACACAAGCCTCTAATCACCTTCAAAAATAGGTCGTGCACCATGGAAATAATGGTCGTGGTGTCTTCGTAAGGCGTCGGCCCAATGAGCTTCGGCGTCGATTCCTTCCACTGGCCAAAAAAATGAGCGTTGCAAGTCCTTTTTCGCCTCTATGGATTTCAAACACATATAGGGACAAAAAAACAGACAGCACAGAGACAAAACAAATTGATTTCTATGCAAAAATGAAACTTACATACTTGTTTCCATCTCCTCTCGCTCTGATATCATGAAGAATTTAGCAATGAACAAGAGATGAAATAACTAGCACAGTAATGTTGCAAATAACTCATCAAAGAAATGCATGAAGTCCACCATTCAATAAGTTGGAGAAGTCAAGTACATATAGGTGAGGAGAGGTAGTTAGTTAGTTGAGGAAAGGACTCCTCAAAACTAGTGTGAGTGGCTAGTTTAGTGGGAAACTTGATGACCCCTCTCCTAACCGCCTAACAACCTTAACACCTCAATGAGACATGTGTTGAGGTTGTATAAAGGCACACCTAAGTAGGCTTATGCCTAAGTGTATAAAATATATGAAATGTATATACACGAACACTATGTGGTGCAGAAAAAATATTACTTCATAACCATGCTAACACAACCAACATAGTGAATGCGATTTCCTTCTCAATTGACCTACACAAAGTGATTCATAGAGAATTTGGAATGCCACTTATAAACACCCTACCCCTCTTTTGTGCATGCTTCCCAACCTCCAATACCTACTTATATCACATTAATTAAATTATCCGCTTTCCCCTAATATGGAAGTGATATATTGGGTCACATTTTGATTATTTAGAAAACCCTAATGTCTTTGTACATGATAAGGTATTGCTTTATAGTTGAATTCCCTAACGAGAACTACCACTTCCCAATATCGTGGAAGATTACAACTAACTAAAGGGACGAATTACACAACATATGCATCCAAGCTTTTATTAGTAATGCCTATTACAGAAGTAACTTGCTAGGATGAAGGGTCATAGTAGTTCCTAGTGAATAAGATCAAATACATATTAATGAGAAATCACAGATGCCTAGCTGATAAATCGATTATGTGGCATATAGTTATGCAAGTGCTCATGCAAGTTCCTATTTTCTATATCATGTAATGTAAATAACATTTGATGAGACAATCTAATGATTCAATATGTTGATCCATGATGGATTAATGACCTAGGGATTATCCTTACATACTAAATCCTTCGTGCTTAATTTAATGTGTTTCGATGCACAAATTTAATGGGTAACATTTGCATTCTCTAAAAAGGTAGACTCTAGAAAAATGAGAAACTAATTTCGAATTGGTAAAGATTAGACCACGTGAGTGGTTTTGTCTAAAAGACACATCCACACCCGTAATCTAATTTGCATAGTAAATTAAATTAGGAAAAATTACCTTATACATAAAAACAATATATTTGAGAAAACCTAAAATAGATACCCCCCACACACACACTTTTTTCCTCTACAAATTAATATTCATATTAAATGTGATATATAAAATAGAAAATACACATAGTACACTAAGGGTCCCATGCAACTCCTTGTTTGTCTAGTAGCCATTGCTCAATTTTTTAAGGAGTCATTTGTGGAGTTAGCCGTCTCATGAAAAAAAAAATTAATACATATTTTAAGCACTTATTTTAAATTGTTATTTTTTAACTTATAATTTTTTTTTAAAAAAAAGTTATTAATATAGAACTATTTATTAATAAAGAAAAAATAAGAGATAAAATTTGGAGAAAAAATGGGGGAAAAACAAAAAAAATAATAAAAATTTCAAGCCCTAAAATATATCTACAGGAAAGAAAAATTCTAAATAATCTTTTATACATATTTAAAATTTGCACAGCATATTTTTAAACCCTAAAACATATCTGCCATGGCCCATGCCCCATTACAATAGGGGAAAATTCTAAATTATCTTTTTATACATGGACTTACTGGTACCATAAGGCTTCTGCTTCGTTTCAGCAATCAAGCCATGTTTGATGAAATGCAACAAATTTAAAACTAGATCCCCACAAATTCAGAGACACGTGGAGATTATTTAAAGGTGAATGGCCATTAAAAGGACTTGTCATGTGAATAAAAAATCGCCATTAAAATCTTGAAAGTACATTTTGCTTCGAACAGGAATTATTCTTTTGTAATGTCAGATATTTGGAAGTTTCCTCATACGAAAAGGAAAAAGGGTGCAGATACGGTCAATACTTATCTATGACAATGCAATTACTCTCCAGAACCTAAAACCCAATCTGCTACGGATCTTGATCCTCCATACCAGATAGAATACGCCAAGCCAATGAAGTGACGAGACGAAGCCCCCAGCCAATCGGAGCTGTCCTACAATTTAGATAAGATTCCCTAATCTGGGTCCTCTTGGATTTGGTTTTGGGTTTTAAAATTTTTGTTGTGGGAATATTGTAATCTAGAACCTGTTGTTGCTGTAGCGTGGGTATGGGGTTAGAAGATGAAGAGGGGACAAAGATGCTGTTTGATGATAAAACGGCGATGGCCGTGGGAGGCAGCTCGCTTCGACCTTGCGATGCTTGTGGAACAAAGAGAGCTCGCTGGTTCTGTGCAGCGGACGGTGCTTATCTCTGCCATGCCTGTGACACCTCTGTTCACTCGGCCAACTCCGTTGCGTGCCGCCACGAGAGAGTCCGATTGACCCATAATGGAGTTCTGGCCGTAGGTCTCATGGCCGATGGCCAGAACTCCTGGCCTCAAAAGAGGACTCGTTCCAAACGACACCACAGGTGTCATTGGAAACAGTCCTTGGATATGACATTGCTCGAGCAATGCCAGACCAACAAGATAGAGAGAGGCCTTCTCTGCTTAACCAATCCTAAAGGGGAATCGAAGAAGTCAACTAGCCAAACTCATGGCGAGTTCGGCCCTGACCCTGACCTCGACCTCCAACTCTTTTTAAACAATGAGTCGGAGATCTTTTCACTCCATATCCAAGAGTTAGCTGCCCCTGGGTTGCAAGGCGACGGCAACTGCTTGGACTCCTTGTACAAGGATAATAGCGTTGGCTTGAAGGATTGCCAAGGTTCCAGCCCAATCGATGGAATGGAGCCGACCTTCGGTTGGGCACTTTTCGACCGGGTGAAGGTCGAAGAGAGCGACTACGCAGATATCAAAATCGAACAAGTGTCAGAGGAGCTCTTTGATTTGAATATAGATCTTTCAGACTTCACAGTGAATATGGAAGACGAGGATATGAAGGTGAAAGACTGCTATTTCAATGGCGAGAAGGGGAAACTCTGCTTGATGCTCAATTACGAAGATGTGCTGAGCGCATGGTCTGATCGGGGATCGCCTTGGGCCAACCACAACACTCTGCAAGACGACATGACCTCTGATGGAACGGTAACAACAAAATTCTTTTCCCAATATAGAGGAAGGGCTTCTAGAAGCATTTACTATTTATTTCTATGTAAACCGTTGACCACAATACACCAGCTGTTTACAGCCAACACAATATATTAATACAGGTTAAATTGCCCACCATAAACAGCCTGCACGGTGCGCTGATTGTTTATCAATGTACCGTCGATTGATTTTGACTAGTTGGTCGTTTTACAACGTGCGGACTGGTTGAACTCTTCTGGTTAAATCATTGTTATGTTTTCAATTTTTAGAATTTTTTTTTTGCAGACAGGAACAATGTATGGAGTTGTTCCAGACTTGAACTTGGGGAATGAAGGGCGAGTAGATCAGACTGAAGGGGTGCCGATAATCAACTGTTACAGTAACGAAGAAAACAAGTACAAATCTTGTGAAGGGAGAGAAGCCCGTGTAAGCAGATATCGTGAAAAGCGTCGGAGCAGACTATTTTCCAAACGAATCAGATATCACGTCCGGAAACTCAACGCAGAGAAACGACCACGGATGAAGGTCGTATTTATCACAACTTTGATCTTATTTCACCGTCACAGTTAAATCTATAGTCTGCGATTATTACAGTTAAATATATAGTCTGCGATTATCTTTCTCGCTGATTTTTTTTTAATTGTGTGTTTCATCAGGGTCGATTTGTAAAGAGTGCGAGTGATGTGTTGTTGGATTGAACTGCCCACCAACACAGAAGTAAAATCCAAACTACTGGGCAGCGGACAAGACGAAGATCAATCATATTTTATTGGATTGTTCTATTTTTCGTCGGATTGTGGTATAATGTCGCTAACTTGTAATTACATGACAAATGGTAGACGGCACAAACGTCAAAATTTCTGCATCTTCATGAATGTGCTGTTTTTTAATCATTTTTTTTTCCTAAATTCTGTAGATCGGATTCGCTAAAGTGGATTTCGGAGGCAAAATTCGTTAATATTTCACATCTTATTCTAATCTTTGTAAAGCTAGTGATTATTTACAAGGAGGGAATTGGGAAGATTTTGAAAAAAAAACGTACCATGATGACTAGTGAGGTGAATCTTCTGCAGTTTTTTTGTTTAATATTCTGTATTTTGGATTCAAGCTTTTCGGTGAATCTTCTTTGCTTTGTTCCCACTTGATTATTTTTCTTGCTATTAGAAATTTTGAGATTGTAGTGTTACAACAGCTATAATGCATCGCCTATGAGTGAGGTGCAGGTATTATATTCTGATTTGTGTAGTGGACGTAACTACAAAAGTCGTCTATGCCAACTTGGAGTCACCCTAAATGCTGATCCAAAAGCTATAGTAGTTATCTTGATTTGAACTTCTAATGTGACACAAAGCACCTTTTGAAAGGGATGTCACGGGCACAGTTGAAATTCTATGTAGGACCCACTAGTTGGGTACCTTTATCTTGGGGATGATGTGTTTAAGTGTAGTCATGTCAACTAACTAAAACAATAGGATTAATAAGGTTACAATATTTATTTGAAATTATGTGGAAGTTTTTTTTTTCCCTTCGAATTTAAAAGGAAAGAAGGCTATTTTAATGTTTATATGCTTTGTTATATATCTTATTCGTATGTATATGTGTATTATACAATTTGTTTTGTTTATGTGACTAGTTTTAAAAGTTACATCTAATAATAATATTTTGGTAAGAAACAAACATTTTTTTAACTTTCAATAGTTTTAGTAGTAGTAGATTTTTGTTTAACCAGGTTTTTTTTTTCTAAATGGTCATTCTATGGATTTAGTTTAATTTTTATTTTTAAAAGTAAGTTTCTTCACCTTTTCATTTCAAGGGTTTAAGGGAGAATATATTTCATCAAAATTATATAGTAATTAAATTTAATTTTAACCACAAGTAAGGATTAAATTGTGGTTGAGTTTTTAGAAGCATACAACATGATCACTAATTAAACTTCAACCCGATGGGCTAGTTCTATGTTTCTTAATCAAAGTTTTTATATGGATATGGTTGCTTTGAGAGTGTGTACATATATATTTTTCATTTGTGAGCAATAATGGGCTTGTAGATGGAATGCTTCTTAATAATAATTCACAAATACACGTCACATTGAATATTGTAATGGTAAAAATTGCCTACACATGCCCTTTTTCTTTATGTTTTGGGCCCACTTTGATCCTAGAGCACATCCTAAATGTTACAATTAGGTACAAAGAGCATATTCTCTTATAAATTCATCTCATAATGTCATGCATCCTAATTTTCCCATAAGTGATCTCCAAATTTGTATTCCCCATCCCTAACCATATTTTTCATCATGCTAGATCATATATGTTATTCCAAACTTGACCTGGGTTAATTTTTTAGACATGGATTTGATGCCTAAAGTATTAAAATTCAAAATTTAAAAATTTCCTTAGCCAACCATTTCACTAGCCATTGTGAATTGATGTACTAAATTCTTTGTTGATTTGTAGGCTTAGTCATTTTATTTAAATCTGTTTATTCACTGATTTGAAGCTAAGAGGAATAAGGATTAGCATGGTAGAATGTGAGAATAATATCTAGAACTAAGAGCTTAAAGAATAAATTATTTTGCACTTTTCTACTAGTAACATCATCCTAGGACTATTTAAAATCTTGCTTGTTGTCCTCAAAATTTTCTTAGAACCATAATACTAGTTTGCTAGGGCTTTGATTGAGGAGAACATGACTCTTATAATTCAACATATTTTTCAAAGGTGTTTGTAAACATCACTAATCTTTATAATATTTAAATTATTTTAAATCAAAGTGATCTAGTAGTCTAAAATGTGATAGATCATTCCCATGAATTATTTGATCACTTTCACATATCAAATTTGGTCTATACTCATAGAGATCATCTTTGCACTTACAGATCTTATCTCTAACAATACACATTAAAATTTTAAAGGTTAATGATAGAGGGAAAAAATATACAACCTTGGCAAATGCATTCCTAAAACTTGGACATGTCTTTCTAAATAAAAAATAGAGCTTAGTGTGTGTGGAATTAATTTATTTAATTTCCACATTTATTTCCACTTTATATTTTTATAATATTTTATGATCAGTTCCAACTCTATTATCAATGTTAATTGGTGCTTGTATTTATTCATTTGTATAATTAGCCTAGATAAACTTATGAGGTTGTGATAAATTCCTCCTATTTTTGTGAACTTGACATTCCTACATATGTCCCATGGTTTTAATCTAAGGTTTATCCTTCTATTATGGTTTTCAAATAAGATTTCTATTGTTGTATGAAATTCATTGATTAAAGTTCAAATTCACCCTTGTTTGTACCTATTTCCTATATCTTAAAATTAGGGTTTGAGCATACAGTGTCATTTTCATGTGATCACACCCACCAACCTTTGGATAATTAATCATGGATCCACATAGATCATGTTCTTTTAAATTTTACACACACACATAGATTTAGATAATTTGACATATTCATAGCTATTGTTCCTTACAATCCTATAATCCTTGATTTACTTATGCCATTTTATGCTATTGATAAAGAAGTATTTTCTATGGAGTTGTTATTGTATAATGTGCTTTCTTACCAATCTTTCATACATTTATTTCAAATTGTTCATCCTATTTTATTAGAATACTTATATCACTTGTCCATGAGCATCATGTTTTGATTATATTTCTCCAATGGCTTGTCATAGGAATGAGCTGCACCTAGATATGATTTATCTTATGATAATGGTTCACCTTCTATGATGGATATTGATGGTGGTGTAGTATCTCTTCCTCTCCATGAAATTGTAATGCCTTATGTTGATCCTTCTATTACATTGTGTGATAGCCCTATATCTACCCCTATGGAATCACATTCTTTCATACATGATGATGTTCTTTTTGATGGTCATTCTTTTATGTTTCATGTAGGTCCTATGTATGCTCATGCTATTATTTCACCAAATGATACCTCACATCATGATAAACAACATTATGATAACACTTCTTTAGCACTTCATATAGACACTAGTGACACTTTGGTATCTCATTGTTTATTGGATCATGACATTATTAGTCTTAGTAATGATTTTTTCCATTGAGATTATCATATAGTTCTACTAATGCAACTATAAATTTAAATCATTATAAGTTTCTAGTTAAGAGTATCTAGATGATGTTTTATGACAAGTTTATATTTTATTCAAGTGGTAGTGAATTAGAATGGTTGGATTCATCTTGCATATGCTTTCATTTATTTATAAATTTGGTACATGCTTGTATTGTTCATTTCTCTAGCCCTAGTATACATGAGGATGGTATGGACTTATTGATACCTTCTCATGATTCCCTCTTGATTGATGTTCATTTTATTAGCATAGTGTAATTACATTGTTTAACTGCTCAATGGTTATGGTTGTTCAGTTACAGGCAGTTCACAACTGCTATTATATATACCATATATGTTCATCAAATGAATCAATAAACAGTTTAATTTACTTCATATTGTATCAGAGCGCTACTTTCTTGTGCCTGTACGTCTAAATGAGAGCTTATGGGAGTTTAAAAATCAATATTGTAGGCCGTTGAATTCAGTTTTACTAGGCATGTAGTTTTGAAGATTGCTTGAGGAGAAGGCCATTGAATGCCACATCTTATGTTTCCAGGCATGGCTGCATCCTATTTTGAAGGTTGTTACATATACAAGAGTTGTGAGTTTGTATAACAGTGTCTGTGGAAATTTGAAGACATTGAAAGGTGCCAAAATCTGGAAAAGCTGTCACATTTGTAAGTTTGTATGAAAGCGATGCAATTTGTATGAAAAGAGCAATGTAATCTTGTGTCTGTGAGATGTATTGCTACTGTTGACGTCTGGAAGGTATTTATGTGCCTATGAAGACTGTGAGAAAGGCATTAGTTTCCATTTCTTTATTGCATAAGGAATTAATATGATGCAAAAAAAAGGCACAGATCTGAAGATCAATATAAAACCATTGAAAGCTTTAAAAGCTAGCGTTCCCCATCTCAATAACCGTTGAAAGTTTTAAAAGGTTTGGAGTTTATTTTTAAAATCTTTTTAATATCAATGCCTATTGGGTCAATAACTATATAGGCATTATCATTGCAGTTTTATATAGTTTGAATGGAATAATTCTATGGAGGAAAGGGTCCTATAGAATATTTCATGTGTAATCAGACATTCAAAATGTCTTGCATCATTGGAAGTAATATGTTGAAATCTCTACTCACATAGATTTTCTCTCAATCTTCTGAAGATTTCCCCGCCTTCCCACCATTCAATAGTCTATTTATGTACTAGGCTCCTACCATACACTGTGAAAATCAAACCTAAATACATTGTTGACAGTGCCGACTGTATTCACCTACCATCTTTGTTGAAAGAAAAGGATTTCTTCTATTCACGGAGACTAAAGGTTTTTTTTTGGAAACTACAGCCGTTGTGGACAAGTGTTTTATGAAATAAGGTGTTATAAAGTGGTTGAATTATTTGGTCTTAACAAAGGTATACCATTGCAAAATCATAGATTCAAAGCTTAAATAAGAGTTTCATTGGAGTAATAAGGTAAGAATTGTTGAAGGTTTAATTTGGTGAAGGTTTAATAGTGTCTTGGATGTACAAGATTGACTAGTGTAAGGGTCATTTATTGGTCAAAATCGACATCATTATTTTTAGAATTTGAACATGGCAACACATTATGCTTGTGTTCTTGGTGTCATCCATGCTATCCTTGATAGAAAATTTGAAGACTTGTATGCCTATGCTATTGAAGGTTTGAATCCTACACCTGATAGGGCTTTTGGAGATTCACTCGCAACCTCAAGTGGATAAAGTGTAACAAGGTCACATTGGAGGCAGACGGCATCGGAGGATGGAGGATTTTCTATCATCTCAAGTTAGATTCTCACTTTGAGATGATGCTTTGCATGAGAAACTTTTTTGGTTTTGGTTGTTTTGCTTTTCTTTGGTGATGCTGATGGATTTGAAGAATGTATGTTTTGTGAAGATTTTGTTTTGGAGACAGGTTTGGGATTTGGCATTGAGCTCAATATGGATTGTTGTCCAGTGAGCTTCAAAGAGTATATGATTGAGACTTATACCCTTTCATGGTCACTAGACAATGGCAGAGATCTGTCATATCTCTTAGGGTTTATTTTCTAATAATTCAAGACTCTGTGATTTGAGAGTTCGGGACTAAAGAGCTCAAGAACACAACTCAAAGCTACACCTTTTCGAGGGTAGACAAGACAGCATGATGGAGCCCCACTTGGTTTAGAATTTGTTCTTTGGGAGAAGATCTTCTATAAAATATGTATTCATATTATGTAACTAACTTTGCTGAGTATTTTAGCATTCAAGGGGAGTCCTTTGGTACTATTGCAGGAACAATGTAATAAGGGGGGGAATGTTAGCATAGTGTAATTACATTGTTTAACCGCTCAACGATTATGGTTGTTCAGTTACCTGCGGTTCACAACTGCTATTATATATACCATATCTATTCATCGAATGAATCAATAAATAGTTTAATTTACTTTACATTTACTGTCCATATAGATTATGTGTCTTTTAAACCTACATTGTATGATATGCCCAGTGACATACCTATATTTTATGTGAAGAAAATTTTGAATAATTACCATATCGATGGGCATACATATCAAAAACTATGAAGGGGTTAATATGTTCCAATGCGACAACCAAATTTCCCACCTAGTGTATCCCATATTCTTATACCTAAAATCATAACCAAGTGAAATAATGAATTTTACATCATTGAACAACATAAAATATGTAAGATAGCATACCTCTTTGAGATCTAGCTTACACAATACCTTTGTATAAGGATATCATGCAAAATAATTTAGATAAGATTTATATCAATTGTGATTATACTTTCAATTAGTAACAGCATTGATACAATCTATTGGTCATATAGAACATCATACTATTAATTTTGATGATGCACAACTCCTACATGAGTCATTTATTAAATAAGCTTTACCTTTACACATTATGTTGATATATTACAAATTAAACATTAAATGTTTTTGTTGCATCCTTGTTTATGTGCCTTGTTTTAAATAACACTTTTGTGTATGTAGTTAATGATTTTGTACTTGTGCATATTTACTTCATGTTGTGTGTATGTGTGTTGTAAATTTTAGGATGAATTAATTGTTGTTGTGTCAAACATTATTGGCTTGTTAATATTTTGATTGAAAGTAAAATTTGAATGATTAATGATTATTGAAGATACATAAAAATAATATGTTTGTTGTTCATTTAAATATCAAATGTTTTTTTTATTTAGCCATTTGGTTTCAAATAATTCCCAACTACCTTTTGTTCTATTGGTGATCCTAAGTGTGATAGGATGAAATTGACACTCACAATTACATAGAGAGGTTATCACTAGGGATAAGGCACTACTGATTTTGAAGCTAACTTGAAAGAGATAACCTACACACATAGATCATATAGTTAGTATAGTTTTTGTGCATCTTATTATGTGTGTGATGTAAGTGATATTGTAATCTTACTTATGCAATAAAGAAAATAATTATATAATTATTATTATCAATTTTTTTGATAGAATAATATAATGTTGGGTAATTATCTAAATATAATTAATTTAGATAATATTGTTTTGAAATAAGAATATATAATAAAATAATAAATAAATAATTACAAAAGGGAATATATGTTATAATATTAAACATAAATTAGATTCCATATTTTGTATTATAAAATATAGTATAATTTAATTTGGTATTTTTTTTTCATATAAAAAATGAGGATAAGTTTAAAAGGATAGAATCCTATGTTAACTCCATGTAGAGAATCCTAGGAAATTGAACTAAACACCTAGAGATAAAATAGGCATGTGTATGACTCAATTAAAGGAGAGTGGGAAAATTTGGTTAAAGAGAGATAAGAGAAGAAGGTGATGGTTAGGAAAAAGAGGAAAAGTATATAAGAACTTTTTGGGAGAAAAACATAGAGAAGAAAAAGAAGAATTACTTAAAGACGGCATGAGTTTTTGAACACTCATACTAGCATCTAATAGCTACCTAACATCAAGAGTGACTCAAACGGGTAAGCATTTAAATTTCATTATACTTTCTATGAGACCACATTCACATCCAATACTAGCATTTGTGAATGAATTAAATTTCCTACTATTTTACAAAGAATTTTATCACAAAATTTAGTTATTTTATGTGTTGAAAGATGTTGTATCCTAGTTTAAAGTTTCCATATGGTGGTAGAATGTGGCCAAGGCTGCGTGGATGTGTTATTTGTCTCTTCTACTTCCAGTTGCATTTTCTTAAAAGTTTCTAAGTGCTATCAACAAACTCATTTTGAGCTTATCCTACAATCATTATATTTCTATAAGACCTCTCTATGAGGTAGTCTGCTCAAATAATTTGTGCACTTTTTTTATGCTTCACTTTTCTTACATGTCTCCTAGAGTAGCTATAACTATAGCATATAATGTTCCCTCTATTCTTTATTTTTCTATATTATGTCCATGCCTATTTCTAAGCCTTCTTCTAGTACGACATGGATGTTGTAGCCAAAGGTTGTAGATTTTGGCTTGAAATTTTCCAATAGCTATTGCATGAAAGTTTAATGTAAAATCAACAAATCTATTTTGTGCATACTCTGCAAACAGTGCAATCCACGAGCCATCATTTTCTTGAGGCTTGCTATCAAATAGATCACATGCCACTTTTGTGTTTTCTTATTTTACATTACCAACTACAAACAACTAGCAAAATTTATCCATCCTTTTACCTTTGATATATATGTTCATACCCCATCCAAAAATCACTTTAATACAGTAGGGAAACATTGGCAAAGGTTGTACAATTCAAATCTAGGCAATTGCTTTTTCTTACAAGTTTCTAAACTATTTCAACGAATCCATTTTGTGCATAACCAACAAACATTGTTCTTCATTTAGACTAATTGTAATAATATGAATGACATTGGAACCATGTATTATAAATTGACTAACTTATATGAAGCCAATTAGTCTATGTTTATTTCTCCTAACTATGACATTGAGGTTTCTATTGGATAGTCATTTGTAAGTAACTTGCACTTGGCTAGTTCAATAACTCATGATGCCTTCCATGATGACGACATACATATTAATAACATATCATTAGCCTCTGATGGAACAACATTATTGATGGCATTAAAAGTCTTAGTTAAAATCTTTATTTGATGACTATGAAGAATCTAAATATATATTCACTCCTAAGAGTTTAATTTATTTACTAGGTACATGTTCAAAGATAATGAGTAGTGAGTTAGACTATACCTAATTGGCAATACTCATATATCATTATAAAACCAATTGCATGAAAATCATATCATGATAATTATTACCATATTATGACCAATTTGAAGATGATGGCTAATTTTCAATAGTTATTATGATACATTTTTTTTATGATGTGTACATAACATAGGTAGCACTTTGCATGTGTACTATTGTTATTATCATTATTTGGAAAATATTCCATCTTGTTAGTGAGGTCAAGATATCCTTATGTGATGTTAAGGACAACATTTCTTTGTACTGATAGATGTTGCATTGTATTATATAGTGAGAGGTTATCGATAACATAGTTATTCGTCTATATTTGAACTATAGCAAAAATTTGTAATTGGAAACTATCAAACCTATATGGTTGATAAGGATATGATCCTTAGTCAATTTATTTCTAAATCATTGTAAACATTTCAAAAAAATTGTATTCTACATTTGACTTTCTATGTATTAAATAAAACTTGAGCTGAAATGATGGTTTTGTTTTGTTATTATATTTTATTATTGTTATTTAAGTGTAAAATTATTTGCACATTAAGAGTAATTATATCTTAATTATTATTTAAATGAATTGATTAGATTAGGTGTTATAGTTTCTTAGTTGATAATGGATCTAGTATAACCATATATATTAAGGATTATTTAAATAAATTGAATGTAGATGCATCTAAGTTACAACCATTTGAACTTACTATTAGGTAATTTGATATTTTTGGTAGATGTGCTTCAAGTATTATTCCTATCATAGTTGGCCCATACACCTTCCACTTTCTTCCATATGATGCCATACAAGTTAATGTAATGTAGAAAAATTGATACCTTTAACTTCTACATACATTACATATGAGATGGAATAAAAAGTGCTAATTTATAGGAAATTGAAATACAAATTTTAAAAAATAGATTTAGAGTTGTAAATAACATAAATAAAGGAACTTGGCACCAAAAGATGGAGCCCTTGGTCTGAGACACTAGGATAGCATGCAAATATATATGCATCGCATTGTAGTCCTTTCATGTGCTCTCATCTTAGTCTTGCACTGTCATCTAGAAAAGTTTTAAAAAAAAAGTTTTTTCAAATTTTAAACTATCTCACACAACAAAAAATAAGGATAACTAGAATCACAAACCAACAAATGCCAAATAATTTAGAAATGATAAAACAGAGCCAAACTAACTAAATTAAAGTAAGTATTGAAATGAAAAGCAAAGAGGAAGACACTTGCAAATCTCTGCTTGGTTGAATGTCTTCTTAAACATTTGTAGTTGAAACAAGAGAAAAAGTTGGGGTTGTTTGGGGGTTGGCCTTCATGTCAAACCCCTACTTTAGTATGTCTACCTCCACAACAACCAATGATAGAAAAAATAGTGTGTGGTCCTATCGTATGTGCATATAAGAATTAAAAGCAATGACAATGAAATAAATCTATAAGTATCAACCTTGGTCTATGGGGAAGAATACCCTAGTGTGTGTATGAAGATAAACAAGGTGGTGGTCTACAACAAAGGTTTACCAAATAGAAATGTAGAAGCAAATGATAAACAAACTTGCAATATTATTTAAAGTAAGAACAAGAACAATATTACCAACGTGATGTAGAAGAGGGAAAGGTGATCTCTTTGGAGGAGTCAGTCAAAGTGTAACAATGTGAATCGCTAAGAGAGCTTCAAAATGATATTATTTCAATAGCATGCAGCTTCATCAAGCACAACAAGGAGGTATGTGTATCCAAGAATAGCCATGATAGGAATAAAATAAGAGAGCATGAGAGAAATTCAAAAATTACTTTTGCATAAGGGTTTGTGAGGAAATTGAAGGGTCAGATTTAGATGTTGAAGGTCTTTTTTTGACAACTAAACGTTACAGTAGGTAGTGGCAGGTGGTTGAGCGGGAAATCAATGTTTTAATTTTTTGGAACTCATGAGATGCTAGGGCATCTTGTGGACGTCCACACATCATCCTAGTGTCCTAGAGAAATCACACAAAATTCAACACATGTTCTCAAAATAACAAGAAGAATTAAAATTTGATAAAGAAATTTGGCTATTTGGTGAAGGAAAAAAAGGCTAAGGCTAGGCTAAAATGATCCCTAAAACATGCTAAGGGAATGGACACTAAAACAAGCCCAAAATACAATGTGAAATTGCAAGGGTATGCATTTTTTGACGTTATAGTTAAATTGTAATATTCTTTTCAAGCATCCATGTTTGCATGTTATGAGAGTCATACCTTCCACATAACATGGATGTGTTATGTTTTGGCATGAAAATAAAAATGTCATATATTAGCCAATCTATAACCCTTTCTTGTTTGACAAATGTTGGATGAATCTAAAGACCTTATTAAACAAAATCAACTCTAAATATGAAACTACAAAGCAAGCATCTATATCCAATGATAATGTATTAGAAGGACATGACTGCAAAGCATTAAATTTTATATCTTATGGTGTTGGATGATATAGTATTGACCCAAAGTTGTATAACATTCCATCTCTTTATATGGTCCCATCCACTTATGGAAAGCCACTTGAGACATATAATGACGAGAAAGAAGTTTGTGTGCATTATAGTGATGCAAAAGGTTCCAATTACTAATATTATCTTCCTCTTGTCCATCGCTTAAAACAAAGTAACAAATGTCATCTCTATGCTCTATTACAATAGATTTCCTTCATTTAGCCATATTGGTGACATGTTTGATTAATATTATACTTATGGGATCCATTTTAGACCTTTGATTGATTCATTTAATAATGATTCCATATGTGGCTCATTCATTACCAAAGTTAAATAGGTGTATTATTTCTTTGTGTTACATCATTTACATACACATACAATATAAAAAATACCTATAAATACCTAAATATATCATAGGTCGCATATAAAAGTATTCCATAATATAAAAATGTCCATGTCATAAACAAAGTTCATATCATCAACATATAAAGAGTGTCCAACAGAATAATGGTCAATAAATATGAAATGGAATATCACTTAGAGGGAAATTGTCTTAAAGATCCATCCTACACATTTCTCCTAGCACTATCATGTGCTTTTGTTATAATGATCTTGACTATGATCTAGATTTATCTCATAGCACCATGGACATCCCTCAAGGCATCTGAACTCCTCATTGTTGGATAATTGATGCTGCAGATAACAGTTTCTATTTTCTTCTTAATGCTGCAAATAGCAGTTTCTTTTTTCTTCTTGTTAGTTATTTTTAGGAAATTTCCCATCTTCTTTGTTGCATGTAAATCATGTTATCTTTGGTTTGTTATTTCTATTTTTTCCTTATAGTTTCTTTTGTAGCAAATACATATACATTGTAATAAAGAGTTGTAGCTCTCTGGTTTTTTCAACTGCAATAAAAAGTTTATTCTCTGTCTCTGCATATATCTTGTATGGTTATTTTGTTTGTTCATTTTAAATCTGCTATTATATTTTTTGTTTAAAAATCTTCATTTGGTATCAGAGCAGGTGAATTTGTTAGAAAATTTATCATGTCAAATTCTAACTCTTTGCCAATCCCAGAATTTAATGGATGTGATTATGATTATTGGTGCATCAAGATGACGACTTTTTTGATAGGAAAAGATTTATGGGAAATTGTAGAAATAGGATATGAAGAGCCAGCTGATTGGAATGTTCTTGCAGCTAATGATAGAACAGCTAAGAAGGAAGCTAAGAAGAAGAATGCACAGGCTTTATTTCATATTCAAATAGCTCTTGATAAGAGCCTATTTCCAAGAATTGCAGGTGCACAGACAGCTAAAGATGCCTGGAAGACTCTAAAAGAAACTTACCAAGGTAGTGATCAAGTCAAAGTTGTGAAGTTGTAGACATTAAAAAGAGAATTTGAAGATGCAAGAAAGTGAAAATGTGAGTGATTATTGTGTAAGAGTAAAAGATGTGGTTAATAAAATGGCTACTCTTGGAGAAACTATGGACAATGAAGTTGTGATCAAAAAGGTGTTGAGGTCTCTAACACCAAGGTGGAACAATGTTGCCATCATCATTGAAGAAAGCAAGGATTTGACTACTCTTCGTTTTGATCACCTTGTTGGATCTCTCATGTCTCATGAAGAAAGATTGAGAGATTCATCTGGCGAAAGTAATGAGAAGGCTTTTGCTTCCAAAGTACAAATTACAAAGAATGAAAATGCTAGCACAAGCACCAAAAATAATCAAGGCCAAGGCAAAGGTCTAAATCAGAATTCTTCATGAGGAAACAGAGGACGAAGAGGTGGTCCAAGAGGAAGAGGTAGAGGCAGATTTGATAAAAGAAATGTTCAATGTTATCACTGCAATAGGTGCAGTCACTTTGAAAGGGAATGCAGATTAAAAGAAGGTAATAACAATAGAAGTGCTAATTTTGCTAATGAGAATGATAAAGCTTCTCCTGGTAATTTATTCTTATCATATGACAAAGTTGAAAATAGTTCTAAAGAAGTCTGGTATTTAGATTTAGGTTGTTCTAACCACATGTTAGGGAATAATGAGATTTTTTCTACAATGGATAAAAGTTTCAAATCTAAAATTAAGCTTGGTGATGACAAGTCCTTGGAGGTTGCAGCTAAAGGAGCTATGGAGGTGAATACAAAAGAAGGTAAGAAATGTGTGACTGAAATTTATTACACTTCACAATTAAAGAATAATTTATTGAGTGTTGGGCAGTTGTGTGAGAAGAATTATAAGGTGGTATTTGAAAATCAGAAATGTACAATTTATGATAAAAATTAAGGCAATAGGGTGGTTACAGTAGTGGCTATGTCAAAGAATAGGATGTTCCTATTGAAGTTTGGTGAACATAGCAACCATCTTGCCAATATGGCATATGAGGATAAGAGTTGGCTATGGCATCTTAGATATGGACATTTGAATTTTCATAGTTTGATGTTTCTCACTTCAAAAGCTTTGGTTTATGGTTTGCCTAAGGTTCAAGAACACAAGGAAGTTTGTGAAGACTGTGCTAAAGGAAAAAATGCAAGAGAGTCATTTCCAAAAGGCAATGCATGGAGGGCCCATTACCCACTTCAATTGGTTCACTCAGATATTTGTGGTCCTATGCAGACAAAGAGTTTGGGTAAGTCATCATATTTCATTACTTTTATTGATGATTACTCACATAAGTGTTGGGTTTATTTTTTGAAGGCCAGGGATGAAGCCTTTGATACATTCAAAAGGTTTAAAGCCTTTGAGGAAAATGAAAAAGGTTGTAAGATCAAATGCTTAAGGACAGATTATGGAGGAGAATTTTGCTCAAGAGATTTTAGGAATTATTGTGATATGCATGGCATCAAAAGGTAACTCATCACTACTTACACACCTCAACAAAATGGGGTAGCTGAAAGGAAAAATCGTGCAGTGGTGGAAATGGCAAGGAGTATGCTACATACCAAAGGATTAGACAATTCTTTTTGGGGTGATGCAGTTGCTACAATAGTGTACATTCTCAATCAGAGTCCTACTAGAGAACTTAACATGATGACTCCTTGTGAAGCCTGGTATGAAAAAAAGCCTAATGTTAATCATTTTTGAGTTTTTGGTTGTTTAGCCTATGTTCATGTGGCTAATCAAAAGAGACAAAAATTAGATCCCAAAAGTTAGTCAATTATTTTTGTTGGATATAGTGAGCAAAGTAAGGCTTACAGTTTGTATAACCCTTGCACTAATAGCATTCTTGTTTCAAGAGATGTGATTTTTGATGAAGGGGGAGTTTATGGTCATCAAAAAGACCATGTTGAGAAGTCTAAATCTATTTTGAATGGTGGTATTATTGCTGATATTGATCATGAGCAGCCAACTAATACTTCAATTCCAAGTGTTATACATCCACCAACTAGCCCCTCTTCTAGTTCTTCAGTTTCAAGTACAAGTCCAAATTCAAGTCCAAGTCCTACAAGGAAGATAAGAATCTTAAGTGATATCTATCAAAGAAGTACAATCCAAGCACATGAAGAGAATCCTACAGGTGAAACAATAAATTTTGCTTTATTTTTACAAGCTATTTTTGAACCATCGTGTTATGAAGATGCATGTATTAGTGAAGTTTGGGTGCAAGCAATGCAAGAAGAGATGGATACTATTCATAGGAATGGTACTTGGGAGCTTACAGAGCTTCCTCATGACAAGAAAAAGATTGGCACTAAATGGGTCTACAAAACTAAGTACCATAGTGATGGGAGTGTTGAAAGACACAAAGCAAGATTAGTTGCTAAAGGCTTCACACAAAGGTATGGCATTGATTATGAAGAAACATTTGTGCCAGTAGCCCGACAAGAGACTATTAGAATGTTGATTTCCCTTGCAGCCCAAAAGAAATGGAGCATTCATCACATGGATGTGAAAAGTGCCTTCCTAAATGGGTACTTAGATGAGGAAATTTATGTGGAACAGCCACAAGGTTTTGAGGTGCAAGGAAAAGAACATCATGTCTACAAGTTGAAGAAGGCCTTGTATGGCCTCAAGAAAGCACCAAGAGCTTGGTATGCTAGGATTGATGGGTATTTTCAGCAAAATGGCTTTAAGAGAAGTAAGAGTGAGCCTACCCTCTACTACAAACAAGAAGGTAATGATATTCTTATTGTGAGTTTATATGTTGATGATTTGTTGTATATGGGCAGTAGTTCTAAGATGAAGGATGAATTCAAGGATGCTATGATGAATGAGTTTGAAATGAAAGATTTAGGCCTTATGCAATATTTTCTAGGCATGGAGGTTTATCAAAGTAAGGATGGAATTTTCCTTTGTCAAACAAAATATGCCAAGGATACGTTGAAGAAGTTTGATATGGTTGAATGTAAACCAGCCTCCACTCCAATTTCTCATGGAGTTGTGTTGTGTAGAGAGGATGGTGCTAAAAGAGTTAATGGGACAACTTATAGAAGTGTTGTTGGTAGTCTAATGTTTCTAACCCACACAAGGCCTGATATTGCTTATGCAGTTTCTCTTGTTTCAAGGTACATGACAGAACCTTTTGAATTACATATGAAAGTTGCTAAAAGAATTTTGAGGTATGTGAAAGGAACTCTTGCTTTTGGCATTCATTACTATAGTTCTAAAGGATTTAATTTAGTTGGTTTCAGTGATTCTGATTGGGGAGGTAGTGTGGATGACCGCAAGTCTACCTCTAGTAATTGTTTTACTTTTGGTTCTGGTTTGGTTTCTTGGAGTTCAAAGAAATAAAGCATAGTTTCTCTTTCTTCCACAAAGGCAGAATATGTTGCAGTCACCTCTGCAGGTACTCAAGCATTATGGCTCAGAAAAATTCTTGAAGAGATTGGAGAAAAACAAGTTCAGCCTACAATTCTCTTTTGTGATAATATGAGCACAATAAAATTGACAAAAAATCCCGTGCATCATAGTAGAACTAAACACTTTGATTTGAAATATCATTTTATCAAAGATTTGGTGCAAAAGAAAGAAGTAGAACTCATGTATATCAAGACTACAGAACAACTTGTAGACATTTTCACCAAGGCAGTTGCCAAGGTTCAATTTTTGATGCTTCGAGATCGTATTGTGACTCCTCTCCGCATCAAGGGGGAGTATGTTGGATAACTGATGCTGCAGATAGCAGTTTCCATTTTCTTCTTGATGCTGCAAATAGCAATTTCTATTTTCTTCTTGCTAGTTGTTTTTAGGAAATTTCCCATCTTCTTTGTTGCATGTAAATCATGCTATCTTTGGTTTGTTATTTCTATTTTTTCCCTATAGTTTCCTTTGTAGCAAATACATATACATTGTAATAAAGAGCTGTAGCTCTCTGGTTTTTTCAACTGCAATAAAAAGTTTATTCTCTGTGTCTGCATATATCTTGTATGGTTATTTTGTTTGTTCATTTTAAATCTTCTATTATATTGTTTGTTTAAAAATCTTCATTTTAAATCTGCTATTATATTGTTTGTTTAAAAATCTTCACTCGTGAATGTTGGATACCTCTAACTAACTATCCTATGCCATTGTCTCTACCGTGCTTGTGACACCTAGTTCACTCGGCTAACTCCATTGCTTGCAACCACGAGAGAGTCAGATTGACCCATAATGGAGTTCTGACTGCGGATTGCAGACAGGAATAATGTATGGAGTTGTTCCAGACATGAACATGGGTAATGAAGGGCGCGTAGATCAGACTGAAGGGGTGCCGATAATCAACTGCTACTGCAACGAAGAAAACTAGTACAAATCTTGTGAAGGGAGAGAAGCCCGTGTAATCAGATATCGTGAAAAGCGTCGGAGCAGACTATTTTCCAAACGAATCAGATATCACGTCCGGAAACTCAACGCAGAGAAACGACCGCGGATGAAGGTTGTATTTATCACAACTTTGATCTAATTTCACCATCACAGTAAAATCTATAGTCTACGATTATTACAGTTAAATTTCTAGTCTGCGATTATCCTTCTCGCTGATTTTTTTCATTGTGTGCTTCATCAGGGTCGTTTTGTAAAGAGTGTGAGTCATGATGTGTCGTTGGATTGAACTGCCCACCAAAACAGAAGTAAAATCCAAATTACTGGGCAGCGGACAAGACGAAGGTCAATCATATTTTGTTGGATTGTTCTATTTTTCGTCGGATTGTGTTATAATGTTGCTAACTTGTAATTAAATGACAAATGCTAGACGGCACAAACGTCAAAATTTCTGCATCTTCATGAAAGTTCTGTTTCTTTAAACAATTTTTTTTTTTACTAAATTCTGTAGATCGAATTCGCTAAAGTGGATTTGGGAGCAAGAGTCGTTATCATTTCACATCTTATCTTAATCTTTGTAAAGCTAGTTATTATTTACAAGGAGGGAATTGGGAAGATTTTGAAAAAAAATGTAGCATGATGACTAGTGAGGTGAATCTCCTGCAGTTTTTTTTTTTTTAATATTCTGTATTTTGGATTCAAGCTTTTCTGTCAATCTTCCTTGCTTTGTTCTTTTGAGATTGTAGCGTTATAACAGCTATAATGCATTGGCTGCAAGTGAGGTGCGGGTATTGTATTCTGATTTGTGTAGTGATAACTACAAAAGTCGTCTATGCCAATTTTGGAGTCACGCTAAATGCTGATTCAACAAATAGAGTAGTTATCTTTATTTGAACTTTGCGGTGACATAAAGTACCTTTTGAAAGGGATGTCACGTGCAATGTTGAAATTCTATGTAGGACCCACTAGTTGGGTCCCTCGATCTTGGGGATGTTGAGTTTAAGTGTAGTGTTGTCAACCAACCAAAATTATAGGATTAATAGCCTCCATTGAGATCATAAAATTTATTTCAGATTGGGGGATTTTTTTAAGAATTAATTATAAGCGAATTTTCATCCCTTATGGTGTCAGGGGCCTTGCACTCAACAAGACTTGATCCTTGGTGGGCTCATTCAGAACCTTTCAACTTCACCAATAGACCAAGAACCCTATGACATTAGAAGTGATTTTAAGTATAAAAGGGAGAAAGAAAAGTTGTTTTAATGTTTATATATTAAGTCGTGTGTGTGTGTGTGTGTGTGTGTGTGTGTGTGTTTGTGTTTTAATATTTGTGTATTACATGATTTGTTATTTTTTCATGTAATTAGTTTTGATTTTTTTTAATGAAAAGATCATATACTCACATAGCTACGTAACATTAAATAATCGAATGTTTTAAAAAGTGGGTGGTTTAGGATCACACCCCAAAGTAAAATTGATAGAGTTGGGAACCATAAAACAAAAATGTGGCAAAGTCATAAACAAAGTAGCTATGGCCCCAAAAAGGAAATGGTTGTGTTACAAAATCAAATGATTATAAAAATAAGCATTAAGCTACTAGAGTAATTCCAAAAGTAGGAGATGACTCCTAGTCCTCAAGATTATTCCTCCTACTTGGAAGATCACAAACATAATCCATAGGCTCCCAATCATCACTAGCCTCTTTCACTTAGTGCATACCAATATAATCATTTATGGTTAGAGAAATTAGTAATTGAAGCTAGGGAAATTTACCTTGATCAGGAGGGGCCCATCCATGTTGAGAGGACATGGAGGAGTGATGTGGTGGTAGAGACCATCCTCCATGGTAGCTAGGAGGCAAGGAGGAGGATCCAACTAAATTATTGTCTTGTAGGCAGTGGTAACAATTGAGTGGTGACCCTCTAGTGGCTTTCCTACTGGTGATGAGTGGATTTCAAATGGCTATGTCTCTTGGATTGATGGTGGGATCTAGTCCTATTTGAGGAGGGTGACACCCTTGAGATATTGTAGGGAGCATTCCACCAATGGTTTATAAGGGTCTAAAGATGTTCAAACTCCAATGCAACCTTAGTAGCTTGAACCTAAATCTATAAGAGCACATTGGAGTGAGTAGCAAAATCAATATATGTAGGAGTGTTAGAAAAATATTAGAGTTCTTATCTTTCCATATACAAAAGAGAATCTCTAATCCAAAAGCATGCCACAACAAAAAGAACTAAACTAGGAATCGCTCGTTCTACCAAATAAGTTATAAGGGCCATTGAAGGTAATGAGGCATGCAAAATTCCTCTTAAGAACGATATCTTCTCTAGCATTCCTCATGGTCACAAGACTTGGAAGAACCTAGGTTTTCATACCTTTTACATCACTCCTATGCTAGTTATGATTTCTTGAAATTTTTTGAAAAAAAGTAAATGTGAATCTTGGGAAACTATCAAGCCTTGGCTCATCTAGAATGGTAATGGTTTATGTGATGGGATTTTTTTGATTAAACATATTATGGCATTACCCTCCATGTTATTCCACTAGTGAAGATTCATTGGATTCATTCTCTTTTATTTTTAAGAAAGGGAATTAGGAGTCCTACATAGGACATTTCTATTCGATCCACTTCTTATTGACTTTCCTTGTTTCAGGTTAAATCTAATTTTTATTTGAAAAATTAAAATAAGAATCATCTTAGGTAATTCTAAAAGCTATGACATTTTAACTTCAACATAAGGTTGCCATCTAGTAAAAATAGTCATGGTTGAGGGACTAGAAATGATTTGTGGATACATCATTTTGTAAATACTCTCCCAACATAGAACATAATAGTATTTCTCTTTATTTTTCTATGGTTCACAAGTTGAGTGAGAGATGGTATCTACACTCTCCTATACATGATTAGAGCAAGAGATTTAATATTTTTTGGAAAATAATTATGGAGCCTAATCTTGCTCACATTGATCAATGCATTTTATACAAGGCTCTTCCTATTAATAATCAACTTATACATCTAGGAGTTTATAATATGAGGTGTCATTTTTATGGGAAATTTGAGACTCAAGAAACTTGTTTTGTTTTGTTCTAGAGCTCAAATGGGTTTGTCACGGATACATGACTTGATCAGTCATTTTTAGTCATAATCATTTACTCAATACAAAGTCCTTTTGCAGGATGGCTCTAAACTTCTAGCTAGATTTAACTAGATATGCCATACTTTAAGAATGAAGATTAATTTCACTATTTGGAAAGATAGAAATGCAACTATTTTGTTAACAACTTAGATCACAAACAATTTTCTTCTTACTCCAAATATTTGGTGACATTAAATGTGTTTACATAGACTCAAGTGTAGGCTAACAAGGTGTTTTTAGAGGTAGCTCACCTTCAAACCCTACTTGATAATTGGGGAAATGCACCCTATACAATGGTTTTAGTTCATGCTTTGATGCCTCATGGCCAATCCCCATGCCAAGGCCAAAGATAGGGTTGCAATAAAAGTTCTCAATGATGCTCTTAGAATCGACCTCATTGGTATCCTCTTATGTAGGTTGGGCAATAGACTAGATGTTCTCCCACCACAAATTGAGCTACACCCTTCTTCAAAGTCCTCTTAATGAATTGGATGGGCTCTTATAGTTGGGCATGGTAAATATTCCTAGTTAGCACTTTCCATTTCTCTTGGCCATGATATTCCAGATAGTTTTCCTTTAGAGTAGGAGGAATAGAATGAAGAACATAATGTTCTCACTAGTTGGGATCCTATTGATAATGGCCAAGAGTTGTTACATGTGGGTGGGTCCAAATTAGGTGATAAGGATTTGCCCTGAGCTATTGGTTTTATAGTTCTTATTCCTTATTTTCCTTTATCTTATTAAAAACTTGTTTAACTTAAATATTTGAATCTATCTAATGTTTTAGAAGTTATTTCATTTTTAGGTTGCTGCCTATTCTTAAACTTTGGGTAATTTGATTTCCTTCCTTCTTTCCTTTCTTCCTTTATATATAAATTTCTTTCGTATCAAATGGAACTAATAGTTGAATTCACCAAGTTAGAATAAAAAGGACAAGTGTGTAACAAGATATTTTACATTTAAAGGTTTCAAAATAATGTATAAATATAATCATTAGCTCTGGTATATATAAAAGAAACTATGCAAGTACTTTATATACAACAAATCCTTTCTCCTTTCTTCAAGCTTGCATTCTACATATTTTTTTAAATAATAAATATTGTTTCCAAATACTACGATCCTCATCAGTGCACCAACTATTTACAAACAACAATTACAAACAATAAAATACAAACCAAAGAACAACTCACAAATTGCATAAACACATGCCAAATGATGTGTTATACTTGTTTGAGTTAAATAAAAATTATATATACAATTAAATTATAGAGAACATTAAAATTAAAATTAAATGTTTATATAATTCTATGCAAAAATTAAAAGTAAAATATTAAATTCTAAATTTAAAATATAATATTTTAAATATAAAAAATATGTTTATATATAAAGAGTCCATAATCAAATTATATAAAACATCAAAATTAAATGTTTATAATTTTATATAAAAATAAAAGTAAAATATATCTTTTATTTTTTATTTAAAATATAATATTTCATACATAAAAAGTATTTTTTAATATTTTATTGATACAAATATTGTAATAAGAATAATGAAATAATTTAAGATTTATTCTCTCTAGAAATAATTCAAATCCTTCTCATTTAAGCTTGTAAGCAAGAAAGTATATTTGTCTAAGAGAAGTACAAGGTAATCCCATTACACTAAAAAGACATTTCAAAGTAATGATTTTACATTTTTCTACAATTATTATCTATTTGTCAACCTATTCAATAAACTAATTACTATCTCATCCAAGACTCGAATAAATCTTCTTCTCCAATGTCTTTTTGCAGCCAAGATTCCAAATACTCCCCAAAATCTAACAGCAACACTTGCCATCCATTCTACATACCAGCACCACAGAATTTCTCCTCCCTCATCTTTTTCTAAAAGAGGAGTGGGTATGATAGAATCTGATCTCTCTCCACATCTACATGATCTCTTATGAATTGGAAAGTCACAAAGATCAGGGTTCCCAAAAAAATCTATAGAATTAAATGTAGCAAATTGATTTCTCGCTGGTATTTTCCCACAAAGCATGTTGTTAGATACAATGAAATAACTCAGATAGAAAACTTGTGTCATTTCATTTGGAATCCTGCCATACAATTTATTGTTTGAAAGATCTAGTGACTCTAACTCCTGTAGCATTCCAAAGCTGGTTGGAATCTCCCCTGTAAAACTATTATATGATAAGTTCAATATATGAAGACCTTTAAGGTTTCCAATTACTAAAGGAATGTTACTTGATAGATTATTTGTTGATAGATCAATGCAAGTTATAAGTAACAAAATTGATTTGGCATATTCCAATTCTGATCCTTTGTCGAACACTTTGATCTCTTCTTTGTAATAGTAGAAACTACGAACATTGGGATTTGAGCTTCAACTTGGGGATTCCTCATGCCTTCCAAAATTGCAAACTGGGGTGGGATGGCACCAAACAAACTATTTTGTGAAATATCTAAAACATGGAGATTTGACAGATTGCTTAATTGATGGAGAACGTGTCCTTCAAACTTATTTGACCTCAAAACAAGTATCATCATCTCAGAGAAATGACATAACCAAAGGGGTATGTTCCTAGAGAAGAGATTATTAGCCAGGTATAAAATTTGTAAGCTGGAACAATTTTGAAGACTTGATGGCAGCTTTCCCTTCAGCATATTGTCATTTAGCATTCCTATCTGAGATGGAATGTCTCCTGTTAAACTATTGTTTGCTAGGTTTAATCTTGTCAAAGTAGAGCAATTAGCTAGGGTTGGTGGTATTTTTTCAGATAATCTGTTCTTTGACAGATCCAAAACCTCCATCCATTGCAGAAGACCAAATGAAGAAAGTATATCACTACTTAGATCATTTGCTGAAAATGTCAAAAACTTGATGAATGGTAGAAAATTGCCAATATATTTTGCAATTAAACTTGTGAATCCATTCTGAGATAAGTACAACAGTTCCAAATCTGATGCTGACACTAAAAGAATTGGAAGAGAACCCTGTAGTGTATTAGTATGTAAGTCTAAAGCCCATAAAGAACTTATATTCAAACTAGAGGGAACAGGACCTTGCAAGTTATTATATGACAAATTAAGATGCCTTAGATAATGAAGCGTCCCCATCCAATTTGGAATATTTCCAGACAAACTACTGTTGGAGAGATCCAAATACTCCAATCTATACTAAGTGGAAAGAAATGGTGGACTGATACCCCCAATTCTACACGAAGCTAAGAATAGTCTTTCAAAGTAAATTGTGGGTATCCATTCAGGATCAATGGTAACAATCAATTGATTGTAGAACAGATCAAGACTAACCAGCCAAGTCACATTTTCTAAAGAAACAGTGAGGAGGAGGTTGCCTTGAAGATTGTTGGAAGATAGGTCAATAGTTGTAATAATAGGAAGATTGGAACATCTTAACCAGCTAGTGTGTTATAAGCAACTGGCTAGTCGACATTCATACGATGCACCGAATACAATAAAAAATGGAGTATGAACTGTCAACTACAGGTACAAGTCAAAATTTGGAGTCGAATGAGGTATTAGGTTTTGTCGATAGAGGCTCCTGGTTGACCATCCGTACAGTCGATGAGTTACAACTCACCAGTTGTTTACGTGAGACGAGGAAGACTTTCAAGTGAAATGGGAATGCTACCGTTTAGTTGATTCTCACTAAGATAGAGACCCTCCAGATATGATAGTTTTCTGAGCTGGAAAGGTATATTGCCGCTCAGTAGATTGGAGGAAAGCTATAAATAATTCAAAGAAGAAAGATTACCTAACTCAGAAGGTATATTGCTACACAACATATTAGAGGAAAGTTGTAAAGAAGTTAAAGCCAATTTTTATTTGAAAAATTAAGATAAGAATCATCTTAGGTAATTCTAAAAGCTATGACATTTTAGCTCCAACATAAGGTTGCCATCTAGTAAAAATAGTCATGGTGGAGGGACTAGAAATGATTTGTGGATACACCATTTTGTAAATACTCTCCCAACATACAATATAATAGTATTTCTCTTTATTTTTCTATGGTTCACAAGTTGAGTGAGAGATGGTACATACACTCTCCTATACATGATTAGAGAAAGAGATTTAATATTTTTTGGAAAATAATTATGGAGCCTAATCTTGCTCACATTGATCAATGCATTTTATACAAGGTTTTTCGTATTAATAATCAACTTGTACATCTAGGAGTTTATAATATGAGGTGTCATTTTTATGGGAAATTTAAGACTCGAGAAACTTGTTTTGTTTTGTTCTAGAGCTCAAATGGGCTGGTCATGGATACATGACTTGATCAGTCATTTTTAGTGATAATCATTTACTCAATACAAAGTCCTTTTGGAGGATGGCTCTAAACTTCTAGCTAGGTTTAACTAGATATGCCATACTTTAAGAATGGAGATTAAATTCACTATTTGGAAAGATAGAAATGCAACTATTTTGTTAACCATTTAGATCACAAACAATTTTCTTCTTACTCCAAATATTTGGTGACATTAAATGTTGTTGGTGTATAAACTCATACGATTTATACCTAACTTAATCATAGTTAGCAGTTTTCCTCACATGTGGAAAGACTAAGTCTTCTTGTTGAGTCATTAGTCAATGTGTCGATCCATCTTTGACACATCACTGTTATTTTGGAGGGAGGTTAAACCTTGATCTATGTTCTTGGTTCCTATTTTGCCACCTTTCCTATTCTCGTGGAGACTTGTTCCTCAAGCTTCACCTATTTATACCAGTTCGGTTGTAAACCAATTTAGCTCATTTTTAATACGTTGCATTCATGTTTGATTTCTGCTCCATCTTGGACTTCCACTCCCACATGGTATCAGAGCACAGGTCATCATTTCGACTACAGGTGCAGGTCAAAATTTGGAGTCGAATGAGGTATTAGGTTTTGTGGACAGAGGCTCCTGGTCAACCATCCGTATAGTCAATGAGTTACAACTCACCAGTTGTTTACGTGAGGCGAGGAAGACTTTCAAGTGAAATGGGAATGCTACCGTTCAGTTGATTCTCACTAAGATAGAGACCCTCCAAATATGATAGTTTCCCGAGTTGGAAAGGCATATTGCCGCTCAGTAGATTAGAGGAAAGCTGTAAATAATTCAAAGAAAAAAGATTACCTAACTCAGAAGGTATATTGCTGCACAACAGATTAGAGGAAAGTTGTAAAGAAGTTAAAGCCAATTTTTTATTTGAAAAATTAAGATATGAATCATCTTAGGTAATTCTAAAAGCTATGACATTTTAGCTCCAACATAAGGTTGCCATCTAGTAAAAATAGTCATGGTGGAGGGACTAGAAATGATTTGTGGATACACCATTTTGTAAATACTCTCCCAACATACAATATAATAGTATTTCTCTTTATTTTTCTATGGTTCACAAGTTGAGTGAGAGATGGTATCTACACTCTCCTATACATGATTAGAGCAAGAGATTTAATATTTTTTGGAAAATAATTATGGAGCCTAGTCTTGCTCACATTGATCAATGCATTTTATACAAGGTTCTTCCTATTAATAATCAACTTGTACATCTAGGAGTTTATAATATGAGGTGTCATTTTTATGGGAAATTTAAGACTCAAGAAACTTGTTTTGTTTTGTTCTAGAGTTCAAATGGGCTGGTCATGGATACATGACTTGATCAGTCATTTTTAGTGATAATCATTTACTAGTGATAATCATTTACTCAATACAAAGTCCTTTTGGAGGATGGCTCTAAACTTCTAGCTAGGTTTAACTAGATATGCCATACTTTAAGAATGGAGATTAAATTCACTATTTGGAAAGATAGAAATGCAACTATTTTGTTAACCATTAGATCACAAACAATTTTCTTCTTACTCCAAATATTTGGTGACATTAAATGTTGTTGGTGTATAAACTCATACGAGTTATACCTAACTTAATCATAGTTAGAGGTTTTCCTCACATGTGGAAAGACTAAGTCTTCTTGTTGAGTCATTAGTCAATGTGTCGATCCATCTTTGACACATCACTGCTATTTTGGAGGGAGGTTAAACCTTGATCTATTCTCTTGTTTCCTATTTTTCCACCTTTCCTATTCTTGTGGAGACTTGTTCATCAAGCTTCACCTATTTAGACTAACCAATTTAGTTCATTTTCAATACATTGCATTCATGTTTGATTTCTGCTCCATGATCTTGGACTTCCACTTCCACATGGTATTAGAGCACAGGTCATCATTTCGAGTCCCTTGAGCCCTCAACCCTTCATTTGTGTAAGCTCGGCTTATTGACATGGTCCGTAGTGGGTACAAATCCCACATGGTACATGGTTGTATCTGGCTCTATCGTGTAGGGGTATTGGTGTAGGACTATATCGACGATGAGATCCCTCTCCACCACTAGTACGTGCTTTTGGTGTCACAAAAAATTTATACATGGTATCAGAGTGAGTGGAATAGCGTCAAATCATTTGCTCGTCGATTACATAACTCCATTGGAAAATCTCTGCAACTTCTCTTGCCCACTAGGCTCAATCTGACCTTCTATCACTGCATATCAAGGAGGTAAAATTTTGTTTCAATACACATTTGAAATGGAATTTTTTTTGTAGGTCATAATCATCAATGGGAGTGCTCATTGACTCTCACCTCATTGAGGTCGAATCATAGCCAAGAAAGCCTCAACAGAGACATTTTTTCTGTGGTATTCGTGCCTCACATAGAGGGCAATTTTTATGTGGTATTCATGCCTCACATAGAGGCCTATTTTTATTTGGTGACGTGCCTCACATAGAGGCTGAACCCTATGCTCATCACACCTCATCGAAGGAGGTTGAAATCACCCTTGTAGCTGCATTGATCAATGCCTCCAAGAGGCCCGACCCTCTCATCCAACTCGCCACCCTTTTTGTGGCATTTTTGCCACATTTCCTCAGTTGATGGTGTCCTCTCAGCGCCCACGCCACATTTATTAATAAGCTCCTGGTCATATGGGCTTTTAAGCCCCTAGTCACACCCTACCACAGGGGGCTTAAATTTTCCCTATCAAGTTTTTTTCTCCATATATTAGTTTGCAGAAAATTTTATTTTCAAGCACATTGAAAATATTTTTTGAAGGTGTAATTTTTTACATATGCAAAAATTGTAAAGGCTATAACTTTTGCATGTGATCTCATAATTGAGCCGTTCAAAAAGAAAAAGTGCCTTATTTTTTGTCCTCTATCATTCTAGCCTACCAATGCACTATTATTATAAAGTGCATGTGCAAGTTAGTTTAGAGTGACAAAAACACTTCTTTAAAAAAATGAGCAATCTAGGGGGGAAAGTACAAATAATTGAGGGAAAACATATTGTTGTCAGATGTAAAGTGTCACTTTAAGGGGGGAATTAGGCTAGAGTGTTCAAAACCACTCTTACTACACTAAAGTACCACTTTAAAAAGTCAAAACTGAGTATTAAGAAGTTTAAATTGCACCATTTCATCACCTAAAGGAAAGTCAAAAGGTAATGGTACCGCCTTCATCTTTTCACATTTCACATCTGGTGAAGAAGACAATCATGATGCAACATTAGAGCCTTGTATCAACTCTTGGCTCTCAGCTCAGTTGGTTCTTCATAGTAGAAAAATTAAACTCTACCTAATTTCTTAGTATGTAAAAGCACTCATATAGTGTCAAATATTGAAAGTGTAAAAGTGAAATGTAAGCACTGATCTATAAAGTGTAGTGGGGAGATTGCAACATTGCAACTTGAATCGCATTGGTTCCAACCTCATTCGAATGTGCGCATATGCACATCCTTTCTTTATTCATTTTGTACATTTCTTAGACCTTCATCCTAGTCTTTTTCTTTTAAAACACTAATTACTTCAATCAGTTTGCCAAAATCTCTTAATATCAAGGGAAAGGAAAATTTTACAACTTTGACATGCTTCAGGAGTTCTACATATCTGCATCAGAAATGACATCGACATCATCATCATCTGGAGGGGCCATCTAAAGTCCTCTCTTTGTTTTCTCTCTTTAGGAGGAAAGCTTTTTCCCATACGGGGTTTTCTTTCTTTCTCCATTTTATGAGAGATGTTTTGTAAATGAGTACCTAAAAAATGGCACACAGTTGGGACTCATATTTAATAAACCCACCTAAGCTATACTTAAAGGGGGGTGTTGGTGTATAAACTCATACGAGTTACACCTAACTTAATCATAGTTAGTGGTTTTCCTCACATGTGGAAAGACTAAGTCTTATTGTTGAGTCATTAGTCGATGTGTCGATCCATCTTCGACACATCACTGCTATTTTGGAGGGAGGTTAAACCTTGAGCTATTCTCTTGGTTCCTATTTCACCACCTTTCCTATTCTCATGGAGACTTGTTCCTCAAGCTTAACCTATTTATACTAGATTAGTTGTAAACCAATATAGTTCGTTTTCAATACATTGCATTCATGTTTGATTTCTGCTCCATGATCTTGGACTTCTGCTTCCACAAATGTGTTTACTTAGATTCAAGTGTAGGCTAACAAGGTGTTTTTAGAGGTGGCTCACCTTCAAACCCTATTTGATAAATGGGGAAATGCACCCTATACAATGGTTTTATTTCATCCTTTGATGCCTCATGGCCAATCCCCATGCCAAGGCCAAAGATAGGGTTGCAATAAAAATTCTCAATGACACTCTTAGAGTCAAGCCCATTGGTATCCTCTTTTGTAGGTTGGGCAATAGACTAGGTGTTCTCCCCCCACAAATTGAGCTACACCCTTTTTCAAACTCCTCTTAATGAATTGGATGGGCTCTTATAGTTGGGCATGATAAATATTCCTAGTTAGCACTTTCCATTTCTCTTGGGCATGATATTCTAGATAGTTTTTCTTTAGAGTAGGAGGAATAGAATGAAGAACATAATGTTCTCACTAGTTGGGATCCTATTGATAATGGCCAAGACTTGTTACATGTGGGTGGGTCCAAATTAAATGATAAGGATTTGCCCTGAGCTATTGGTTTTATAGCTCATGTTCCTTATTTTCCTTTATCTTATTAAAAACTTGTTTAACTTAAATATTTGAATCTATCTAATGTTTTAGAAGTTATTTCATTTTTGAGGTTGCTGCCTATTCTTAAATTTTGGGTAATTTGATGTCCTTCCTTCCTTCCTTCCTTTATATATAGATTTGTCCCGCATCAAATGGAACTAATAATTCAATTCACCAAGTTAGAATAAAAAGGACAAGTGTGTAACAAGATCTTTTACATTTAAAAGTTTCAAAAGAATGTATAAATCTAATCATTAGCTTTGGTATATATAAAAGAAATTGTGAAAGTACTTTATATGCAATGAATCCTTTATCCTTTCTTCAAGCTTGCATTCTACATGTTTTTTTAAACACTAAATATTGTTTCCAAATATTGTGATCCTCATCAATGCACCAACTATTTACAAACAACAATTACAAACAATAAAATACAAACCAGAGAACAACTCACAAATTGCATAAACACATGCCAAATGATGTGTTACATTTGTTTGAATTAAATAAAAATTATATATACAATTAAATTATAAAGAACATTAAAATTAAAATTAAATGTTTATATAATTTTACGCAAAAATTAAAAGTAAAATATTAAATTCTAAATTTAAAATATAATATTTTAAATATAAAAAAATATATTTATATATAAAGTCCATAATCAAATTATACAGACCATTAATTTATTAAATGTTTATAATTTTATATAGAAATAAAAGTAAAATATATCTTAAATTTTTATTTAAAATATAATATTTCAAACATAAAAAAATTTCTAATATTTTATTACAATAAGAATAGTGAAATAATTTAAGATTTATTCTCACTAGCAATAATTCAAATCCTTCTCACTTAAGCTTGGAAGCAAGAAAGTATATTTGTCTAGGTACAAGAGAAGTACAATGTAATCCCATTGCATAAAACAGGCATTTCAAAGTAATGTTTTTACATTTTTCTACAATTATTACCTATTTGTCAATCTATTCAATAAACTAATTGCTATCTCATCTAAAATTCGAATAAATCTTCTCCTCCAATGTCTTTTTGCAGCCAAGATTCCAAATACTCCCCAAAATCCAACAGCAACACTTGCCATCCACTCTACATACCAGTACCATGGAATTTCTCCTCCCTCCTCTTTTTCTAAAAGAGGAGTGGGTATGATAGAATTTGATCTCTCTCCACATCTACATGATCTGTTATTAATTGGAAAGCCACAAAGATCAGGGTTCCCAGAGAAATCTGTAGAATTGAATGTAGCAAATTGATTTCCCACTGGTATTTTTCCACAAAACATATTGTTAGATACAATGAAAGAACTCAGATAGAAAACTCGTGTCATTTCATTTGGAATCCTGCCATGCAATTTATTATTTGAAAGATCCAATGACTCTAACTCCTGTAGCATTCCAAAGCTGGTTGGAATCTCCCCTGAAAGACTATTATCTGATAAGTTCAATATATGAAGACCTTTAAGGTTTCCAATTGCTGAAGGAATGTTACCTGATAGATTATTTGCAGATAGATCAATGCAAGTTATAAGTAACAAAACTGATTTGGCATATTCCAATTCTGATCCTTTGTTGAACACTTTGATCTCTTCTTTGTAATAATAGAAGCTACGAACATTGGGATTTGAGTTTTCCACTTGGGGATTCCTCATGCCTTCCAACGTTGCAAACTGTGGTGGGATGGCACCAATCAAACTATTGTGTGAAATATCTAAAACATGGAGATTTGACAGATTGCTTAACTGATGTGGAATGTGTCCTTCAAATTTATTTGACCTCAAAACAAGTATCATCAACTCAGAGAACTGACCTAACCAAAGGGGTATGTTCCCAGAGAAGAGATTATTAGCCAGGTCTAAAATTTGTAAGCTGGAACAATTCTGAAGACTTGATGGCAGCTTTCCCTTCAGCATATTCTCATTGAGGTGAAGTGAAAGGAGTTGGCTTAGCATTCCTATCTGAGATGGAATGTCTCCTGTTAAACTATTGTTTGCTAGGTTTAATCTTGTCAAAGCAGAGCAATTAGCTAGGCTTGGTAGTATTTTACCAGATAATCTGTTCTTTGAGAGATCCAAAACCTCCATCCGTTGCAGAAGACCAAATGAAGAAGGTATATCACCGCTTAGATCGTTTGCTGAAAATGACAAAAACTTGATGAATGGCAGAAAATTGCCAATATCTACTGCAATTAAACCTGTGAATCCATTCTGAGACAAGTCCAACAGTTCCAAAGCTGATGCTGACACTGAAAGAATTGGAAGAGAACCCTGTAATGTATTAGTATGTAAGTCTAAAGTCGATAAAGAACTTATATTCAAGCTAGAGGGAACAGGACCTTGCAAGTTATTGTATGACAAGTTAAGATGCCTTAGATAATGAAGCGTCCCCATCCAATCTGGAATATTTCCAGACAAACTACTGTTGGAGAGATCCAAATACTCCAATCTATACTGTGTGGAAAGAAATGGTGGAATGATACCCCCAATTCTACAGGAAGCTAAAAACAGTCTTGTAAAGGAAATTGTGGGTATCCATTCTGGATCAATGGTAACAGTCAACCGATTGTAGGACAGATCAAGACTAACCAGCCTAGTTGTATTTTGTAAAGAAATGAAGAGGAGGTTGCCTTGAAGATTGTTGGAAGACAGGTCAATAGCTGTAATACTAGATAGACTTCCAAGTGAAATGGGAATGCTACCGTTTAGCTGATTCTCACTAAGATAGAGACCTTCCAGATATGATAGTTCCCCCAGCTGGAAAGGTATATTGCCACTCAGTAGATTGGAGGAAAGCTGTAAAAATGTCAAAGAAGAAAGATTACCTAACTCAGAAGGTATATTACCGCACAGCAGATTAGAGGAAAGTTGTAAAGAAGTTAAAGAAAAAACACTACCCAATTCAGAAGGTATATTGCCACTCAGTAGATTGGAAGAAAGATCCAAATCAGTCAAAGATGAAATATGACCAAGTGACCGTGGAATCTCCCCGTTCACAGAGTTGCCCCTAAGATCCAGGTGTTGAAGAGCCGACAGATTGCCAATGGAAGGAGGAATATGGCCTTCCATCTTTTTCATAGATCCCAAGTCAAGATAGGTGAGGGTGGAAATATTTACAATACAAGATGGCATACTTCCTATCATACTGGTCTCTACGAGAGAAAAGACAGTGAGCTGAGGCCATTCCCTGCATAATATTTGACTTAGATTTCCACTTAATAACTCGTTCCCCCCCAACATAAGCTCTTTTAAAGTGGGCAGACGAGAGAGACTTAGGGGAAATGAACCACTTAATTGACACCACTCAAACGAAAGGGAAACCAAACGAGTCAAATTTGATAACCATAAAGGCACTGACCCTTCAAAGTTGTTCAAACCCAGTTGGATATGTGAGAGGAGGGACAGGTTTTGGATAGCATTGGGAATGTGCCCTGAAAGCAAGCAGCTCCCAAGGTCGAGATGTTGGAGATTGTGGAGATGAGAAAGGGGTGCTTCCAATTGCTCTCCTGTCATATTCAGCACTGCTCCGTTCAGGGACAAGTATTTTAATGCCCGCAGCTTCTCTATCCACACCAAATTCGGACTATATAACACAGAATCAACAGATAGGTCCAGAAATTGCAGCTGAGAAAGATTCCCCAGTTCCGAGGGAATTATACCATTGAACCCGGCCAAAGACAAATTGAGATAAGCTAACTTGTGCAAGTAGGCAAAATGCTTTGGTATTTCACCTTCAAAATAGTTGCAGCTCAAATCCAGATATTTCAATTCTCGCAAGGCAAATAGACCTGCATGTCAAACGACAACGAAAATTACTCATTACCCCAAAGGGAAGCACAAATCAGAAAATATCAATGAGTGTTTCCTAAAAATTACCTTTGGGTAGAACACCACTTAAGAAATTGTAGCTTAGATCTAAATGCTGCAGCTGTTTTAATTGGAACAAAGCTCCAGCAAGTCCGCCATTTCTCTCTTCCATCCAGTAATCCCGGAACCAAAACTGTGAGTGATTGGATAGATGAAGTTTGATAACATGTGAGGTCTGCGAGCTACATTCCACTCCCCTCCAGACACAACAATTAAAGTCTCGCCATGAATTCAATTGAAGTGCAGGATGTAATTGGTTCTTGAAAGTAAGAAGAGCATCTCTTTCATGAGGCAGGCATGTGATATTGCAATTTATCATCTGGAAACAAAACGTGAGTGCAAACAAGCAGCATATGGCAGAGGAGAATTGATCCATTGCAAGAATTCAAATTATTTCATCTGCAACAATAACAATGTTGATTAGAGATTAGAGTAATATTAAATAAAATAAGAATAGTTTGTTTTTAAAAAAAAAAATCAGCAAAGAAAAAAGTAGCTACCTAAACTTGAATTGATAGATTTACTAATGGCGAGAAGATTGAATAATGGTGCGTGTGAGAGAGGAAGGGCAAATGAGTTGATATAAATAGGGATATGTGTATTACGTTTCCAACACGGAAGAAAGTCTTGCGTTGCTTGCGAATTGATAGATCCAGTGATGGAGGATGTAAATTGAAAAAAGCAGGAACATCTGTATTACGTTTCCAACACGGAAAGAAAGTTTTGCGTTTCCATTGATTATGGTTATCTGAATGTGCTTAGTCAGAGGTAATATTTGTAGCCTCTTATGTTTAGTTATGTCCCTTTCCAAACTTTATGGACAGTGGGATAAGATTGTGGGAAGAAAATCTTGCATACTCATATGTTTTCATATGGACAATGGGATAAGATTCTAACACTGGAAGAGAGTCTTGTGTTTCCATTGAATATGGTCATGTGAATATGTCTAGTTAGAAGAAATATTTATGGCTTCATATGTTTAATTATGTGTTCTGTCTTTTTCTTATCACTTTGTTGGTGAAAATTGAAATGGAATTTAAGGAGGTGCTTTTGGAAACTCTAAACAATGGGATAAGATTCTAATACGGGAAGAAAGTCTTGTGTTCCCATTGAGTATGGTCATTTGAATATGTCTAGTTAGAGGAAATATTTGTAACCTCATATGTTCAATTATGTGTTCCGTCCTTTTCTTATCACTTTGCTGGTAAAAATTAAAATGGAATTTACGGAGGTGCTTCTCAAAACTCTACCAACAATGGGATAAGATTCCAACATGGGAAGGAAGTCTTGCATTCTCATTGAATATGGTCATGTCAATATATGTAGGCGGCAGAAAAATTTGTGGCCTCATTTTCCTTCCTTTCTTTATTACTTTGTGGTCATCATTTTCCTTCCTTTCTTTATTACTTTATAATGGTCATGTCAATATCTGTAGTCAGAAGAAAAATTTGTGGCCTCATTTTCCTTGCTTCTTTATTACTTTGTGGCCCTCATTTTCCTTCCTTTCTTTTTATTACTTTGTAATCTCATTTTCCTTCCTTTCTTCATTACTTTGTGGCCTCATTTTCCCTCCTTTCTTTATTACTTTATACTGGTAAACGAATTTAAGGAAGTGCTTGCCCATACTATACAAAAAGTGGAATTAAGATTACAACGTGGGAAGAAAGTCTTTGCGTGCCCATTGAATAGCCCACCTAGTCAGAGATGATAATAATGAACGAGGGGATGTGCGCAATGCCTAGCAATGTTAGTTGGGTTACTGCAGCTGATTGAAACCGTGCAACTTGGAGGCATTTGCATCTACGAAATTTCTTTTCAAAACGTACTCTAATGGCTGCGGCTTCCATCTGCCCGGTTAAGTCACCCGTATACTCCGGTTTCCCGTTCGTGACTTCGCAGAACATTGCGGAGGTGACTCGGGCAAGACCTTTACGACTGCTAAGCTTAAATATTAAGCATGTTTGTTGGTTAAATGTGGGTAGGCTTGTTGGTTAAACGTGAGTTTGATAGACTTATTCTCACTCATTTTAAAAAATTATACAAATTTATTTTAAACAGATAATTCATTATTACCATTTGTTGATTAAGCCCAGCCATTGAACTGTGATCATGGCAAACAAAGCATGCCCATTGCCCAGGAATAAAAAACTCTTTGTGTTCGACTTTCGTCAACATTTTTCTCATGAAATGGACTTGAAGATTCGCTGCAACTGGACCTTTCGAGTAGTAAGAAAGTCTTTGTTGACCTAACCTTAGTACTTTGAAGTGCGAGTAATTGACTGTTTAGCTGTTTTCGGAGAAGTATATGAGGCCTTCGCTAAATTTTAGGTGTGATTGGGTAATAAGATAAAAATTCATAAACTTTTATAACATCCCAAACGGGCTATTAAAAACGAGATTGAATTTCTTAAATTTTTATGTGTAGGTTTATTGCACAAATATTGCTTATTAGAATAACATGAGATTATAATATAATATATGGATTCGTTTTTCTTATCACTTTGTTAGTGAAAATTGAAACGAAATTTAAGGAGGTGCTTCTCCAAACTCTACAGACAATGGGATAAGACTCTAAGATGGGAAGAAAGTTTTGTGTTGCCATTGAATATGGTCATTTGAATATGTCTAGTTAGAGGAAATATTTGTAGCCTCATATGTTTAGTTATGTGTTCCGTCTTTTTCTTATCACTTTGCTGGGAAAAAATAAAATAGAATTTAAGGAGGTTCTTCTCAAAACTCTACTACAATGAAATAAGATTCCAACATGGAAAGAAAGTCGTACGTTCCCATTGAATATGGTCATGTCAATACGTGTAGTCAAGTCAGAAGAAAATTTTATGGCCTCATTTTCCTTTCTTTCTTTATTACTTTGTGGCCTCATATCACTTCACTAGTGAAAGGGATTTAAAGAGATGCCTTTTCATCCTCTACAAACGGTGGGATAAGATTGCAACATGGGAAGAAAGTCTTGCCTGCCCATTGAATCGCCCACCTAGTCAAAGATGATAATAATGAATGAGGGGATGTGCACAATGTATAGCGATCTTGGTTGGGTTTCTTCAGTTGATTGAAACTGTGCAACTTGGAGGCATTTGCATGTACAAACTTCCCTCCAAAACGTACTCTAATGGCTGCGGCTTCCATCTGCCCCATTTAAGGCAACCGTCTACTCTAGTTTCCCCTTTGCGACTTCGCATAACATGGCGGAGGTGAATCGGGGCAAGACCGTTAGACTGCCAAGCTTAAATATTAAGTAGGTTTGTTCGTTAAACGTAAGTTTGTTACATAAGTAGTTGTTTATGGACTTATGTTCTCGCTCATTTTTAAAAATTATACAAATTTATTTTAAACACATCATTCATTATTGCCATTTGATAATTAAGCCCAACCGTTAAAACAGGCGCAGCGAGGGCTGCCCGACGGAGGTGCCGTCGACAATTGACCAGTTGTCCTTTCAGTTGCAGTTGGAAGTTGCATTCCCGCAACCTACTTGAGGGCGACCTGTGACTACGCCTGTGATGTAAGAAAGTGGAAGTAGGTCGCTGGAGGCCGTGAGAATATCAAACAAGGCTGTTCTTAAATATCATCCACTTCAACAGTCAAAAGTTAATTTTGGCCAATAAAAATAGGATAAATATTTACCACTTTTTGTTGTGAATGAGGCGTAAAATTGCTATTGTTGGTTTGACTGGATGATATTTAAGTAGAGTGGTCAAACAAGCCTGCCGAAGAGTAAGAAAGTCTTTGTAGTGTTCAATACGAAAAAAAAAAATGAAAAGAAAGTCTTTGTGTTCGACTTCGATTTCTCGTGACATGGACTTTAAGATTCGCTGCAAGTGGACCTTTCAAGGAGTTAGGAAGTCCTTGTATACCAATCCTTAGCGGTCTGAAGTGCGTGTAATTGAGTGTTTCTTCTGTTTTCGGAGAAGCATGTGAGGCATTCGCTAAATTTTAGGTATTATTGGGTACCTAATAAGATTAAAATTGATAACACTTTTTCTAACATCCCAAACGGGCTAGTCGAAACGAGATTGAATTTTTTAAATTTTTATGTATAAGTTTATTGCATAAATATCGCTTATTAGGATAATATGAGATTATAATATAATATAAGGATTTGAAATTCTCTTGATCTTGGTTCATATGGTTCTTTTTTTTGGGTTTTGTATATGTTTCATGTCTGGGGGATCTCAGGGCCGTAGAAAATCTATTTGCCCTAGATTAAAGATCCAATTTTAAGGAGTTAATCTCTCCAACTAATTGTGCTTCCTGCTATTTTCTGTGACTGAATATGGGCTTCTATTGATAAAAAACAACTATCATAACTTCACAATGATTTGGAGTAGCCCATGAGATACTCGGTTGCACCATAATATTGCCACTTGTTATTCTCAAGGTTACTCTCATGTTTATGTAGTGTGGCGAATTTGAGGGAACAAACTCTCAGAGTTTCAATCATTAGTCTTTGAGCCCCACATAGAGGACACATAGCCAACTTCGGTTCATTCGGTGTCTCAACTCTTGTCTCCTTGACTTTCTCGAAAGAACACATAGCCAACCTCAGTTCATCTAGTCTCTCAACTCTTGGCTCATTAACTTTCTCGAATGTGCACATAGCTAACTTCGATTCCTCCAATCTCTCAACGCTTGGGTTCTCAACTTTGTTGGATGTGTTGGCACCCCATTTTCCTTGCTTTCAATCCTTCAAATTTTTTGTTAAAATCAACTAAGTCCTTCCTTAAAAACCCATCTTTTATACTCGATTTGAGATTACTTTAAGTGGGTTCCTTTCAACAAATTTTTAAGTAAAAATCCCCAAGTCAGTAAGTTTTCCTTCTTTTGAAAAATTCCAACTGTTTGCATAAGTTTTTGTTTTATCGGCAAGTTCAGTGGTTTGTGAACTTGTCGATTCCCTAATTTGTTGATTTATAGATTCCGTGTTTTCTTCCCTGTGTTCTCTTCCTTGTGTTTTGCCAAGTGTTAGTCGGTGAATCGACTGGTTTGCAAACCACCGATTTCGCTGACTAAGGTTCCTTAGGTTCATCATTTGGCTAGTTTGTCGATGGGAGAACAAGATGAAGGAAAGTAAAAGAATGTGAAGTCTTTGTCGGTGAACTCGTTAGTTTTCTCACTTACAAGTTCACCGATGGCTCAGATCAACAACAAGAAAATGGAAGAAAATGTTCTAAGGCATGAAGAAAGAAAACCAATTGCTTGTCGATGAAGTTGGAGGTTCATGAACCTCCAACTTGGTCAATAGGAGTTTTTGGTGACAAAAAAGAAAGGCATGAAGAGAGAAAAAGAAAATGAATGGAGAAAACAAAGATGCAAAAGAAAGAAAAGACGAGTCTTCATCAACAAAGTTGCGGGTTCACGAATTGAAAGGTTCGTCGATAGGCCGAGGCTTCGATAGGAAAAAGCAAAGTGGAGAATTTTCTAAGGAATGAAAGAAAAGAAAAATTGAAGTGTTAGTCAACAAACGATGAAGTTCACAAACTAACAAGTTTGCAAACAAATAGAAAGACCGACAAAGATAAAGAAATATGAAGGAAGAGCAAAGAGGAAAGAAAGAAGAAACGAGGCCTTTGTTGCAAAAGTTGATGGTTCACGAAATTGAAAGTTCATCGACATACATTTTCACTGATGAGGGTGTAAGGAAGTTAGAGTAGTGGAAACAACTTCCTACACCAATCTTGAGGAGAGATATTATGCAAAATTTAAAATTGATCTAACAGTTATAGAAAATTCTAGAAACATATTTAAAAACATGCAATAAACAATGAACACAAAACCCCAGATATACGTGGGGAAAACCCTTTCGGGTGAAAAACCCCACACTCCAAAAGCCTTGTCAATGTATTTCAAATCCAACAACAAGATTACATACACTTGCAGAGAAAGTTTATTACAGGAGTATCACCAATAAACAATTCTGGAAGAATTTCGGCATCATAACAGTACTTGCAAACTCACACACAAAAACTACTCCTCAAGCCTTCAACTTATAGACCTCTCACAATTAGGAAACCATTCTGTGGTTTACAAAACCATATGCAAAACCTCTCATGAGGTATAGTGACCAAGAAAGCAAGATTCTGGTCTAAAATTAGGCTTTCACGTCCAAAGTATTCTCCCTTATTTTTGACCCTTACAGATGTCATAAAAATTGTCATAATGTGCCTAAAAATAGGCCTTTGATAACATACCACTATGTGGGAATCTTTTTACACCTAATAAACCAATTTTCAAAGCACCGACAATGTGTAACAACTGTGAGAAAATATTAAATACAAAATAAATGATACGGGAAATAAGCAAGGTTGAGACACCTCATTTCCCAACATTCTCCCACTTGTTGAATACCTTACAAGAGTTAGGGGAAACATACCATCATAGATCAACTACTATGGGCCAAAAGGCCTATAGACTTGGAGCACCACCTAAACTTCATTGTGCTCATAGGCTTCGTTAATGCATCTGTAACAGTCACCACAATATCTACCTTTTCTAGCTCCACCCTACCATCCTCGACCATATTTCTCACAAAGTGATACTAAACATCAATGTGTTTGGTCCTAGCATGAAAAGTTGGGTTCCTCGGAAGGCAGATTGCACCCTTACTATCGTAATAAATTGTAGCTACACCCTATTTCAATCCAATAGCTGAACACAAATGTTTTAGCTAAATGACTTCTTTATAGGCATGAGTAGCTACCATATACTCTGCCTCTGTAGTGGACAAAGAGACCACAGCCTGTCACTTGCTCATCCAACTAATTGCACCACCATTAAGAGTAAACACATATGCACTGGTGGACCTTCTACTATCAGCATCACCCGTCTAGTCTGAATCCATAGAACCATGAATACTCAGGGAATGTTGATCTGATGTACCATGAAAACATATAGAGTACTCTGTTGTACCCCACAAATATCTAAAGACCCTCTTAACTACATCCCAATGCACTCTTCCAAGATTAGACATAAAATGAGAAAGAACTCCCACTGGTTGGGCAATGTTTGGTCTTGTACAGACCATAGCATACATTAAGCTTCCAAGTGCACTCTGGAAAGGTGCTATGCTCATGTCTTCCATATCCAATGGGGAAGTAGGACATTGTGAAATAGAGAGCTTTTTCCCAAAGTAACATGAACACAAAGTGGTTTACAATCCTGCATGTTAAACCGTTACAAAATTGAACACACATACTTACTTTGGCCAAGCCATAACTTTGTAATCTCATGATCTCTTCTGATCTCCATCCCAAGTATGTGTTTTTTTGCACCAAGATCTTTCATCTCAAATTTCGCAGAGAGCTAAGATTTCAATTCTGCAATCAAACCTTTGCCTTTCCCAATAAACAACATGTTATCAACATATAAAGCAATTACCAGGAAACAATCACCATTAGATTTAAAATATACACAGTGATTAGATTTAGACTGCATAAGTCCCAAACTCAACACATATGTATCAAACTTCTGGTACCGCATCCTAGGACTTTGTTTAAGGCTACATAGAGATTTCTTTAACTTACAAACCAACTTACTTTTACCTTTCACCATGTAGTGCTCTAGCTGTGTCATATAGATTTCTTCCTCCAAATCACCATGAAGGAAAACAGTTTTCACATCCATTTGTTCGACCTCTAGATCATAAGCTTCTACAATAGATAATAAAAACCAAATGGATGTCATTTTAGCAACATGGGAAAATATCTCATTGTAATCAATACCCTCAACCTGAGAGTATCCCTTCGCAACCAACTGTACCTTATACTTTTCAACATTTCTATCTGAACCAATATTTTTCTTAAACACCCATTTACATTCAACAAGTTTCTGTCCTTTAGGCAATGGTATTAAATCCCATGTATCATTTCTTTCAAGAGCTACCATCTCTTCATCCATGGCTATTTTCTAGGACTCTACATCATTCATACCCAAAGCCTCTTACACAAATCTCGGTTCATCAATGTTAGTACTCAAAGAAAATATACACTTCCAATCATTAGGTGAATACCCATACCTTTTTGGTGGTTGCCTATGCCTTATAGACCTTCGAACAAGCTGAGGTGGAGGTTCTTCCACTTCTTCCCCCTCTTCTTCCTCTTCTAAAGATTCAGAGCTTGATGAGCTCTCCTCAACTTCTTGTCTATCTTGGAGCCTTGATTCAAATTTCTCAGGCGTAGAAGGAAGTTGAATCACATCCTTTTTCTATTTAATTTCTTTATGCTATTCTAGCTGAAAATTAACAAGAGAAGATTTAGTCTCTCTAAAAATAACACTTCTGGAATAAATTGCCTTCTATGCAATAGGGTCCCAAAGCATGTATCCTTTCACACCATAACTGTAGCTGATGAAGATACATTTGACAACCTTAGAATCCAACTTTGTTCTCTTCTCCTTAGGCAAATGTGCATACGCCTCACAACCAAAAACTCTCAAATGTCTAAGTGAAGGTTTTTTCCCCGACCACTCCTCCATTGGCATTTTATCAACAAGCACTGATGTAGGAGATTTATTGATCAAATAACATGTAGTGGCAACAACTTTAGGCTAGAACTTTTGTTCTAGACCAGCTCCACTCAACATGCTCCTAGCCTTCTCCATCAACGTTCTATCCATTCTTTCTACAAATCCATTCTACTAAGGAGAATAGAGTTGTCTTTTGTCTTTTAATCTCGCAATCTATATAGAACCTATCAAAATCTGTAGAACAGTACTCACCGCCATTGTCATTCCTCAAACATTTAATTTTCTTTCCAGTTTGAGTTTCTACCATAACCTTGAACTCCTTAAAATGACTAAAAACTTTAGATTTACTCTTTAAAAAATATACCCATGTTCTCCTACTGAAATCATCAATGAAGGTAACATAATAAACTGATTTACCAATAGAAGCAACATCAACATGACCAAATACATCTGAATGGATTAGATCCAAGATACATGAAGACTTATGAGAAGACAAGTAAAATTGAATGCAATTTTGTTTGCCATAAATACAATGTTCACAGAAATCAAACTCTAGATTACAATCATTCAATTTGTCAACAAGGTTCTTATTTTTTAGGGCTTTTAAACCCTTCTCTCCAATGTGGCAAAGCCTTTAGTGCCATAACATGGTCTGCTCTTCAGGCAACTTTGATTTGGTAGACAGAGCACCCTTGGGTACCTAGAAGCCACGACCATTCGTAGAAGAGGAAACCATCTCTTTTTTCAGTGAAGTAGTTTCTGACTTAATTTTATCAGAAGTGCTATTGCACCTAACCGTGCATGCATCAAGATGGTACAATGTACCTAATCTACTTCCTCTTGCTATCACCATAGCACCTCTCACCATTTTCACACCTGCTTTAAAAACTATACATGCACACCCACATCTATTAGCTTGCTAAGAGATAATAAATTTCTTGCTAGTTCTGGGATATGCAACACACCATCAAATCGTCTAACTCTACCATTAGGAAAATTAACATGAATACTACCATGGCCAGCAATGTCAAGAAAAGAATTATCACCCAAATACACCTTACCACCATCATAGTTTTCATACTTACTAAACCAGTTTCTATTAGGAGTCATGTGGAAAGATGCACATGAGTCTATCAACCATGCATTATCACCTACATGAGTAGCCAAGGATGTAATAAAGCCATCTCCATCTTCCTTTTCAGACTCAGAATCATAATCTTACTTCTTCTTTTTCTTCTCGTCTTTACAGTCCTTTTAGAAGTTTGCAGATTTGCCACAGTTCTAGCATATTACCTTTGACTTACCAGGAGATTTTGATCTCCCCTTATTCTTAGACTTGGAAAATCCACACTATTTCTCATCTTTGCCTCATTCTTTTGGTCTTCCTTGAACACTCAAAGTTTCTTTGACATTCATAGAGACCTTCCTTCTCATCTCTTCAGAGAGTAGAGAACCAACAACATCCTCCATCTTCAAGATGATTGAAGTGCTTCCAATGGCCAAGACTAGGTTGTCCCATGAGTTTGGCATCGAACATAGCAAAGTTTGGCACCTTTCTTCTTCATCCATCTTAACCCCAACCAAGGTCAACTGAGTCACCAACATGTTGAATGTTTCTAGATGCTTAGAAACTTGTCCACCTTCTTCCATTCTCAAGGAGTACAACTTATTCCTCAAGAAAATCTTATTTACTAGAGATTTGGCTTGGTATATCTCATTCAACTTCTTTCAAAGCTTCTTCAAAGTGGGTTCTTTGGGGACATTCATCAGAATCGGGTCTGCAAGACGTAGTCTTATGAGACCTTTCAATTTTCTATCCATTACATCATATTGTGCAGCTAATGTTGGATTTGCAGGCCTCTAGACATTTTCATCCACTGCATCCCATAGATCCCAATCAATCAATAGATATTCCATCTCTAGCTTGTACATTTCAAAGTTTGTACCAAAAAACTTCTCTACCTCAATCCTCCCAGATGTGCTCCCCATCTGAAAAATAGTTGCAACTAGATCAAAAGTATCCTCTATGCAAGCTCCCACTCAAACCTTGAATAGGACAAAAATCCCAACAACCCACAATTGAAACCAAAGCTGTCAGGCTTTGATACCACTTGTGAGGAAGTTAAAGTAGAAGAAACAACATCCTATGCCAATCTTGACGAGAGATATTATGCAAACTTTAAAATTGATCTAACAGTTACAGAAAATTTGAGAAACACATTTAAAAACATGCAATAAAAAGTGAACACAAAACACTAGATATATGTGGGGAAAACTCTTTCGGGTGAAAAATCCCACACTCCAAAAGCCTGCTCAATGTATTTCAAATCCAACAAGATTACATACACTTGTAGAGCAAGTTTATTACATGAGTATCACTAGTAAATAACTCTAGAAGAATTCTGGCAGCATAACAGTACCTACAAACTCACACACACAAACTACTCCTCAAGCCTTCAATTTATATACCTCTCACAATCAGAAAACTATTCTATGGTTTACAAAACAATGTGCGGAACCTCTCATGAGGTGTAGTGCCCAAGAAAGCAAGATTCTGGTCTAAAATTAGCCTCTCACATCCAAAGTATTGTCCCCTATTTTTGAACCTTACAGATGTCATAAAAACTATCATAATGTGCCTAAAAATAGGCCTTTGATAACATACCACTATGTGGGAATCTTTTGACACCTAATAAACCAATTTTCAAAGCACTGACAATGTGTAATAGCTATGAGAATATTAATTATAAAATAAATGGTACGAAAAATATGCAAGGTTGAGACACCTCATTTCCCAACAGAGGGGATGAGGCGAGGACCAGAGAAAAGAAGATTTGATGAAAGAAAAATCAAACAAAAGAGACAAAAGAAAAGAAAAGGCAGAAAACAAATGATAAGGAAGTCGGCTAACTATAAGGTTCACCAATTTCAAAATTTGCCGACAAAGGGAGATAAGGATGAAGTGCGAAGGAGAGAAGGATAAAGGAAAATCAAGGTAGTTTCAAGGTTTTCCACAAAGGAGATTTGCCAACAAAGATGGATAAGTAAAGAAGAGGAAAGGAGGATGGTTCCATGGGTTTGTAGTAAGAGAAAATTTGTCGATAAAATCAAAAGTGACAGTCAAATGAAATGTAAAGTATGAAGTAAATGAATATTTTACATTATTTTAAAGTAAGTTTTTAAAATATTTTAAAGTGTTATAAAGGTTTTACATAGACAGACTTTTGGCGGGTTTATATTTTAAAATGCTCACTTGCTCCCGGTCCGCCATGAATGTAGAATTAATGAAGATGTACAAGATTGGTGGCAAAGTAGGTGAAATTAGTTGTAGAGATTTATGCAATTGGGTACTCGAGTTAATGCTGGTGTAGGTGGGTAGGTAATTGGTGCCCATCTGCTACATTATTTTCTCCCCTATATATGCCTATTTTAGACATTTTTGAAGGGGTTGGTCATTTTGGCATTTTCTAGATGTTTGGTGCAGTGTAGCTAGGGTTTCGACCACTGTAACATCTTCAAATCTTCAGGGTCAACTTTTGTAAATGATATTGATGAATCAATGACAAATTTGTGAGTAGAATCATTTGTCTCCATTGCTATAAGTATTCATTTAGGATATCTTTAGGTAAGTGCATGGAAATGGGGGACAAAAGGGGGTCAAAAGTGGTTATTATTTCTTCTAAAATTAGACAATGTGCTTCAAACTCTATTGAGCACTAATTTGATCACTTTGCCTTGTATTTATCCATTGGATACCAAAAAGCCACTTCCAAGAGCTATAATGTACAATAAAATTGTAGTTTTCATAGAGCCAAAGGACATAACACACAATCATGCATGGGTCTAAAATATGAAGTGTAAGATCTTATAGATAACAACCCAATCCATGTTGAAGGTGGCAATGATGATGGGAGTCTTTCAATTGTACTTTTGAATTGGTGCTTGGAAATTTATTATAATCCATTCGCCACCTATGTAAACAATATTGAGGCACACAATTCTATTCTTATGGAGGATAGCCATAAGGATAGTGATCATATGAATGATTGTCATGTAGAACATCAGGATGCATCATACTTATATATTTTTGTTGATGTCCAATAAAAATTATAAAATAAGAAATCTTAATATTATTCCAATGATTTTTATGCAATATAAAATTCTAAAATTGAACAATTAAATTATTTTAATATCCTTTATAAAATCAAATAATAATTACTAGTATTTACAATTTACTTAATATCATTATATAATGATTGTTTATTAAATGATTATTTTATTTTTATATTTAATTACTTAAAACATCTTTTATAATAGATATTTATAACCTTAATTTATGTTAGACATTTATATTAAAAAAAAAACAATCAATAACAATTCATTTATGGACTATACAACTCTATAATAAAGTAATTTCTACTTTCTTATACACACGTATATGTATATGTATATTCATATTCATATGTATACATACATACACATATGCATAAAGAAACATATATATGTATGTATGTATATACATATATGTACATATATGCATATGTGTATATATATACACATGTGTCTATATATACAAATGTGTATATATATACACATGTATATATGTATGTATATATAAAGTAATTTATGTTATACTATTATAGTATTGACAGAACATTTAGAACTAATCAAATTTAAGTGTTACTAATTATTATTGCTCATTAGTGATTTTAGACGTAAATGTAAGAATTTTTTATATCAATGTTATGGAATATACTCAATGATCTATTTCTATTCTTTTCTCTTCATCCTAATATTGAATCATAGAATATGATCGTAAACATTAATAGAAAAACTCACACAACTACATCCAAAAACACTCATAATGACTAATATACACTATAAAAATATTTTTTTTATTAATGGGAAAAGAAGCACATACTCAGGTCCTATTTAATATAGACAAATGGACCTAAAAGCTGTAAGGAGAAAACTCAAAAACTTTTGTATATCATTTTTAAAATCTTACAGAACTATATGCCAATGGAAAAAGTGAGCTGCTACAAGCCCACGTCGACCTCAAAAGAGGTTGAAGTGGATGTGGGGATTATTATCTTTCATTTTATTCCAATCTTCCCCGCCTTCCTTTAACCTCTCCAATAACTCACCACTTGCCTGCCTCAACCAAATCCACTTTAGTCTGCTCAACCGCTCCAATCCCTCTGGAACTTTCTTCATCTGCGGACATTTATATATCCCTAGCGCTTCGAGATGTTGCATCGCACCATCCTCCAATGCCGGCAACTCCTGCAAAAGAGGCAAGTCCTCAATATACAACCTAACCAGCTTACGAAATCCCCCACACTCTCCAAAGAAACTTGGCAATTCTATGCATTTCCAATCACTCGACAACACTAATGTTTGTAAGTTGGACATCTTTTGGAGGGATGGATAATCACCGCACTTAGACAATGTAAGTTCTATCAGATTTACCATACCACATATCCAACTTGGCACAGAGAAACGACGAAGCTCAAGTAGTTGAAGATCTTTCATAACATTCATTTTCTCTGGCAATTCCGGGAGACTGGATTCTTCTCTGCTGCCCTCCATTGCAGGAATGTCATTTGCTATGCTCATATTTCTCATTTTAACCAGACGCTCAAGGACGCCATCTTCTACACTTGTCAAGCCTTGTACATCCTTTAATATAAAACGTATTTCATGGAGATTGATCAACTTGCCAACATCTTTAACATTTAGGAATTCATTCTCTTCACTAGAGAGTGGGAATAAATCTGATCTGAGCGTCCTAAGATTCAGGAGCTTTGATATTCCTTTGGGCATATGACTGTAAGTTTGGTCCTCTGAGCGTTCTACATCAAGATGGGAAAGACATTGGAACTCGCCTATCCAGTCAGGTAGACGTTGTAGACTTCGGCAATGAGAAACATAAAAAAACTGAAGAGTTTTAAGTCTTCTAACACAATCCGGCAACTCCCTGATCTCTGTGTGAGACAAATTCAAAACCTTCAGAAGTTTCAAATTCCCAACACATTTTGGCAATGTAGTGATGGAAGTCCAGCTAAAGTCAAGAACCCGCAATACTCTCAGGCGATCAAACAAGTGTTCTGGAATACTTGTAATTTCTAGGTTATGAGAGAATGAGATAGTCCGAAGATATCGCTGACCATGAAGAGGCTTTTCAGAAATTGCATTGGTAGTTATATCTTTTCGAGCCAATAATAATCTGCGGCAGCTTATTTCTTCTTGTGGAAGGTCAAATACACACTTATGTTCATTACATATATTAATAACCAAATCATGCAACAAGTCATGTACAGTGTAACAAGCATAAACTCTGTTTACTTCCACCAAACATAGACTTTCAAGTTGATGCAAATAATTTAACCCAATATCCCACTGTTCTTTCTTTTTTCTTGTGGAATAAACCCTTCAGCTATCCACAAATATATCAAATAATCCTGATGTATATCTCTATACCAGTTGAAGGTAGAAAAAGATATTTTTGTGTCCTCTGGAAAGAAAGAAAAATAAGCAAAGCAAGATTTGAGATGGGAAGGAAGAGGGTCATAACTCAACTTGAGAATCTTCATGATGGAGTCCTCTGCATTTCCTATCTCTTTTAACTGCTGCAGTTTTGACTCCCATTCCGGCGAGAGGGAACAGTTAGCCATAGATGCTGCAACTGTCTTAAGGGCCAGGGGCAATCTCCCGCATTCATCAACAACTTGATGGGCCAAGCTCTCCAGATCCTCTGGCGGCCTATTTCTCTCACCATCCGGAAAGGCAAAGAGGCAAAACAGGTTCCAACTATCCTCCTCTGAGAGGTGTTGCATCTCGTAGATATGGGCACTCATGCTTGCAGCAACATCTCTACTTCTGGTGGTAATCACAATTTTGCAGTGGTTATTACGGCCAGTGGGAAGCCCAAGTCTTGATATCAAGTTACCTTGTACACTACTCCTCCACACGTCATTCAGAACAATCAAACATCTTTTCCCCTCTAACTTGCCATGTATCAACTCAGCTGCTAGCAAATCACTTATTCTATCGTTTATTTCCAAATTAATTTGGAAGGCTAGATCACATTGCAAACTTCTAAGCGAACAACTCTGTGAAACAGAAATCCAAGCAGAGTTGTTATACCTATGTTTTGTTCTGTTGTAGAGATGCTGCAGAAGGAATGTTTTACCCAGTCCGCCCATTCCCACAACGGCAACAACACCAATTGCAGGGTCCTCTAATAATCTCCCAATTTCCTCCAGCTTGTGCTCGACACCCACTGCTCCTGACTCTGTCTCCAAGATACTCCATCTTTTCAACTCGGCTCGTCTTTCTCTTTCTGATGTACTAGTTGAGAGCTGACTTATATGCAACACGTCATGAAATAGCTTCAGCTCATGTCCATCTTGAATGGTAGAACTAACCATATCTTTGAGGTCTTTAATCCTCTTCCCCATCTTATACCGAAACACTAATTGACTAAAACTACAAACACATGATTGAGTGCTATTTGTATACAAAGGCTCAACAGCACACTCATCGATTATGTCTTGTGCATCAAAAGCAATATCCCTCAATTTGTCCAGCCATTCTTTCACAGTGTCATTGTGTCCACTTAGCTCATCTGCAGCTTGTAGAGAACCAGTTATCTGTCTGAGCTTCTTCTCCAACCATTTAAAGTCCTCTTTGAAGTTGAGCAGCAGCGATGTCTCGTTCCATACTTGGTGCGCCACAATCTTCACAAGATTTGCAATAACCTCTCTGGCCACTGCAACATCAAGTCCAGATGCCATCGTCGGTTTGCAATGAAATTGATAACTTATGCAATTCAAACTAAAATTTGCTCAATGTTGCGGATGCTGACTCCGGAACCATCATTTATAAGCGGCGGGAATATTTTACCCCATAACGATGAAGTTACTTATTAATGAAGTCTACATTAACTATAGATTATAAGAAACGTGGCTTCCTCAAAAACAAATTACCCGTGACTGGAAAACTACGAGTGAAAACAAATTATGAGTATCATCTCAATTAATATCTGTGGGATTTCTATTTATTTAGGGGCGTTGAAGAAATCAACGTTTATAGAGTTGTAGGGGTGATCGAAATCGATAGAAATTTTAGTAATGTACCGCCTTGATTTTTACTACCCTGCACTATTAATAAATAGTGAGGGAGGGCGAATAGAAGTTAGAAATCAATGAAATTTTAGTGTTGTACCATCTTTATTTTTCTATCATACAATAGTAATATATAATAAGGAAGAAGTGGGTAGAAGTTATAAAAATTAATGAAGTTTATCGTTGTAATAGTCATTTTTCTTTTCACATGACGTATTCATAGATAGCAAGGAAGAAGAGGTCAAAGAAGTCATATCGATTGAAGCAATAAGGGTGATAGAAGTCTATGAAATTTTAGTGTTGTACTATCCTACTTTTGACTATCATACAATATTAATAAATAATTAAGGAATAAATGGTCAAAGAAAGCAATATTTGTAGAGTGGGTAGGGGTGATAGAAACGGTGAAATTTTAGTTTTGTACTATCCCACTTTTCACCACCCACCATTGAGAAGATTGCCAACATTGTTCGGTGTGGTTCAATAATTCACTACCATACAAGTATAGCCTACTTTTCACCACCCACCATTGAAAATATTGTCAACATTGTTTGGTGTGGATAAATAATTCACTAACACAAGTACAGAAGATGATATTTAGTAATTTATGTTCTATATCTAAAAATGACTTTGATGTGGTTCTCTTAAAAAACTTTGCATATGAAGAGGAAAGGTTGGAAAATCAAATGTTTGTCTAGTGAAGTCACATCAAGAAGATGACATTTAGAAAAAAGTCCCAAATTAGACTTGCATAAATGTCAAAAGGGAAAATAATTAATGAAGTTTATTGTTGTAATAGCCATTTTGCTTTTCACATGGAGTATTAGTAGATTGCAAGGAAGAAGAGGTCAAAGAAGTCATATTGATTGAAGCAATAAGGGTGATAGAAGTCCATGAAATTTTAGTGTTGTACTATCCTAGTTTTGACTAGCATACAATATTAATAACTAATTAACAAATAAAAGGTCAAATAAAGCAATATTTGTAGAGTGGGTAGGGGTGATAGAAATGGTGAAATTTTACTTTTGTACTCTCCCACTTTTCACCACCCACCATTGAAAAGATTGTCAACATTGTTCAGTGTGGTTCAATAATTCACTACCATACAAGTATAGCCCACTTTTCACCACCCACCATTGAAAATATTGCCAACATTGTTTGGTGTGGTTCAATAATTCACTAATGCACAAGTATAGAAGATGGCATTTAGTAATTTATGTTCTATATCTAGAAATGACTCTGATGTGTTTCTCTTAAAAAAAATCACATATGAAGAGGAAAGCTTTGAAAATCAAATGTTTGTCTAGCGGGTAGAGGCAATAGAAGTCAATGAAATTTTAGTGTTGTAGCATCCTAGTTTTCACCACCAATTGTTGGAAAGATTGTCAACATTGTATGGTGTTATACATGTGGCTACAAATGGCTTAGAAGTGGTCCTCTTAGAATTTCTTATGTATGAACAGTAGAGGTTTGAAATATCAAACACTTGTCTAATGAGATAGCTATAGAAATAAGACGAGGATACGCAACCCTTAAAAAAAATTCCTTCATCCTTTAAGCTCCACTCAAGAAGGAAACATGTATGAATACTCTTTCCCAATACTATTTTCCCATATATTTTTATTATATAATGTTCTCCTATAGGTTGTGTGAATTTTATTGGGGTTGTAAATAATTTAAATATTATTAGGGGAATAAATCTAACACATAAATATACTAGGGGAAAATATAAGTAATAATAAACCCTAGCATTTAGAGTTAGGATTGGAAAAACAAACATATAATTTGACTTAATGAAATTTTAAAAATTAAATTTGATAGTTGGCTCAAATGCTAGATGGAGGAATATGCCACTGAGGATGTAAGGAATTGATTCATCATTGTGTAAAAAAATAGGACCTTTTCGAACAAATATCTTAAAATTTGTAAACCAACTATATCTTACTTTAGTTTAGATCCATACATATACAAAAAAAAAAGTTATCTTTGCAAAATTGAACCGAATACACAAAAATGAACCGACCGTAGAATTATGAACTCATAGAAAATTGACAACTATTATTGACATGTCTTAGCTTAATGTAATTGTGTCTAAAGTGTGGTGGCATTTAGAAACAAGTTTTTGAAATTTGCAAGATAAGGGTTTATTCTCCTTTTGTCAAGCCCCCTTAGTGAACCAATTTAATGATGGTGATTTGTGAACCACTATTGAAGATAATAGACAAGCATCCAATATGTTTACGTTGATGATGCAAATTGTCAATACAATTAAGATGCTCTATGATGCTATGATAATGCTCTCTTGTAAATATTCTTTGATTCCTCCCTAGGATAGGGAAATGGATTACGCAAGTCCTTAAATACAATAACTTACACTAGGTTGATTTAAAATGGATGGTAGGAAACTAATGACAAAGTTCCATTTTGAAATTTTAACTTAAAAGATTGAGGTTTAGATAGACACATGTGAAATCGATTTAGATCAATTCTACACCACCAAATCTACACTAGTGTAGTGAATAGGAGATTAAGGGACAACTATAAATTACTAGGGAGGAGTGATGATGACCCATACAAGATAGGATCACTTTGTGAGCCATGTTTGACACAATAATATGCCATTTAAATAGACCCTCTCTTGCATAAATGATGCTCTAACCGAAGTGGATCCAAAACATCAATGGAAATGGCATGGGTTTTTAGTTTAATCATTAGATTTTGCCTCTACTTTGATGTGCATGCAAACTAATATGAGGATGCATGCCTAATTAAATAGTAGTCAATGTGAAAATTACATATTTTAAGCATTCAAAGAATACAAATATGAAAAATAATTTATGTACTCTCCTCTCAATGAGCACTCTATTAGAAAGATATAAAATAGAAAAGCATATAATAAGTAGCATTTGTAACACATTTAAAATAATAACACTTTATAAATATCTTTTAATACTATAAAATTATAAGGAAAAGGGTAAAAGATTTTTCTAGTGAAAAGTGAAGGACTTTGACTATGTGGAAATGTAATAGTACTTTGACCAAGCATCAATGTATTTTAACTATGTAGAAAGACTGATAAATGTCCCTCTAGCATAGGAATAATTATGTTAATGTCATTATATAACATAACTCATAAAGTGAATATTATTGGCAAGGGTTGGGGCTTGAGATAACTATTAAAAAAAACAAAAAAGATAAAGTTATCCATTCTATGATCATTATGAAGTTGGCCTTCATAAGAGAGGATTACCATGATTCTGCTAGTGACTAGAGTCCAAACTAGACCAATGAGTTGATGTGTAGCTACATTTGTATACATTTACAATATAGGAAGGAACCCGTATGCTTCCTTTAAATAGAGAGATGATATGAAATGACTGAAGTACCACATTTCAAAGTGTCATGGTTAGGAAGGTGGAAATTTATAGTTGGAAATATTTGTGGCCTAAAAACTCTGAATACTTATGCTATCATTTCCTCAAGATTGTGATCATGAAATGGAGGTTAATTTCTGGTGTAAAGGTATATCTATGTATTAGCATAATAAGGGAGTTAATTAGGAAAGTATTTTCCTTTATTAGTTGTCAATCTTATCACATAGGATAAGTTTGATTTCTGCTTTTCTGCTTTATTTATTTTTGACAAATGTGAATTTATATCTATGTATTATTCCTTTCTAAATAATTAATGTACATGAAAGTACCGATTTCAATATTTCCTCTTATTTTAGCTTCTACTTTTTGAAGTAGTCCTCTTTGTAGAAGAAATAATACAATTGATTTTGGGAATCTAACATTACTGAGGTGCTTAGTCCAAATTGTGACTAGCTTGTTATAAACTCAATGTAGCTAGACCTCTAAATGATTAAAAAAAGTCTTTAATGGACATCATATGTTGTTATGTAGTCTTAAAAATGAAAATGAAAATAATAACAGTTTACTTTCAAATTATTGTAGTGCAGACTTTGATTAATGTCGCATGATGATAAATGTGTCTAAGTGGTATGGTTTTATCATGACAGTATGATTTCATCCTATGCATCAATTTATCATTAATACTTGTAAATTATGTTCACCTAATGAATATTCAAGATACTTTGAAAATAATCTAGTCTTAAGAAGCATCATAGGAGACTATTATGTTAGAATTTAATTTCTAAATTTTTTGAACCCTAATTCAAGCCCTTGGATTGAGTAAACAATTATGAAAAAAGAGATAATGTGTCACCATGCATGCCATTGTAAGAGTTGACATTGAACGTCTCTAATTTTATCATTCATTCTTGTTAAATTGGTTCAAGCCAATGAATTAGTATGTTTCAATATGTCCTCTAAATGAACTTTGATAATGACTATTGATTTGTTGATCTTTAATTGTTTATTGTTGTTGATGTTTGATGTTAGTGGATAAGGATTGATGATTGATTCCTACAAAATGAGGAAAAATATTGTATTCTTTCAATTTTCATTCCACTATCTACAATGTGCAAGTTTCCAAGGATGATGTATTTATAACTACAACCCGAGACACATAATTCTAACTTTTAGTGCCTGTTGTCATGGGTGATAGTTAGATATTATTATTGTTGGCATTCCAAAGTGCAAGGTTTATCCTTGGGCATAGCGAGCATGCCAAAATAGCTAAATTATGTGCTAAATTAATACATCAAAGACTTTAGTTTTTGTATTCAATATTTCATATGTGTGCCATGACCAAAGACTAAACACTTACAACCTCATTATTCCTATGATGTAATGAACAAAGGATAAATGTATAAGATTTGATGCATACTAACATTCCTCTAAGAACACATGCACCAAGTATTGAAATATGGTGAGCACAAACATAGATAACTAGATCAAACCATTTTAACATAGCAGAACATAAACACATAGAATAATATATTTTTGTCTTTAGATGATTTTCACATTGCATTACATTTGCTTTATAAAAGCCTCTTCCCTTTAATTATTTGATAACTACCTACATAACCTCCATATAGGAATGTAACTCCCACAAACTAACAAACAAACTATTGCTAACATTTATTTAATATGCATAAACTAATTTAACAATGTAATACCATTGTTACTATGACTATTATGCCAACATTCCCCCCTTTATTACATTGTTCCTGCAATAGTACCAAGGGCCCCCCCTGAATGCTAATATACTTAACAAAGCTAATTATATAATATGAATACATATTTTATAGAAGATCTTCACCCAAAGAACAAATCTTGAACCAAGCAAGGCTCCATCATGTTGTCTTGTCTATCCTCGAAAATGTGTAGCTTCGAGTTGTGTTCTTGAGCTCTTTAGTACCGAACTCTCAAATCATAGAGTCTTGAATTATTCAACAATAATCCCTAAGAGATATGACAGATCTCTATCATTATCTAGTGACCATGAAAGGGTATAATTCTCGATCATATACTCTAAAGCTCGCTAGACAACAATCCATATTGAGCTCAACACCAAATCCCAAACCTGTCTCCAAAACAAAATCTTCACAAAACATACATTCTTCAAATCCATCTGCATCAACAAAGAAAATCAAAACAACCAAAACCAAAAATGCTTTTCATGCAAAGCATCATCTCAAAGCGAGAAGCTGACTTGAGATGATGGAAAATCCTCCATCCTTCAATGCCACCTGCCTCCAATTTGACCCTGCTACACTTTATGCCACATTAATCTCTTTGATAGTACAAGCATGTGAGTGTTTAAAGGCCTTGGAAGCACAAGCAACATTTGTTATGTGTAGCCATGATTAAAAAATGGTGATATCAATTTCAACCAATAATGTACCCTCAACCTTATAACTCCAAAACATGTAATTTCAACTTTAACAAAAACATCCTACTTATTTCTCCTTTAAAAAAACCCCTTATACCTATTTATCACTTATTTTACCAGAATTCCCTTATTTCTCCAACAAACAAGCCTTATTTCGCTTTATACCAATGTACTTCAAAAGTGCTAACTTGTTTATACCCGAGACTAATATCCAATCTCCATGTCACTCGAGGGTTTGGCATCAACAATCAACACATCCACATATTAGTAACTAACACCTATGTATAAATTGATAACACCTGGCACAAAGAAAAAGAACAAAACTTTTGATTAAACTTTAGGGTTTACTAAGAAAATCTCTTCCCTTGCGTAGCCATTTACTCCATTGATTTGTGCAATATTCGCCAAAGATGTTAAATTCTACTTAATTGTATCTTTGTTCATCAAGAAAATTAAGATGTTGGCATCCTTTCTTGATGAGTGCAGGTACACAGATCATTCACATATTATGGCAGCGGGTTACGACTTGTCTCCTTATATGAATTGCCTCTTTCACCTACATTCAACAAAATAGAGAAAATATTTGCCTTTCATAGGTCTATTCTACTAGAAAACACAAAATTCATCATCCACAGTCTTCACTTCACAGTTGCCTTTATCAATTTTCTTCAAACACCCATGCGCCTTATCTCTATCTTCAAATGCATACAAACAAAGAAAATGTAGTTTCTCCATTAGTTCTCAAAGCACAACAAACATATTAGATCTTCAAAAGGAATTTACATACTCTTGTTGCCTCTATGCAATCTCCATTAAACTGATCATAACTACTCATAACTACTTGTGTCATATGGCCACACAATATACTATGGAATGAGACTTCTACTTACACGTCTTCACTAAATGCAACACAAATTTAATGGCCTACAATAATTTCAATGGCCTTCAAACAACTTCAAACTGTATTCTATTCTTTCGCAGCACCTTGTCCACATCTCCAAGGATATATTCTTTATATGTTGGTTTCCCCTTAACTGCTGGGCCATTGTGCTAAACATAGTGCAAGCATATATAGCAGCTAAACTCTTAACTGCCCAATTCAATGGATCATCATACATTGTGTCTAGCATTCCCTCGATAGTCTCTCCTCCACTTGATCCTTCACATAATTTTAAATCACAGGCATATAAACCATTAACGCTCTGAGACCATATTGAAATATGGTGAGCACAAACACAGATAACTAGATCAAACCATTTTAACATAGCAAAACATAAAACATAGAATAATATATTTTTGTCTTCGGATAATTTTCACATTGCATTACATTTGCTTTATAAAAGCCTCTTCCCTTTAACTATTTGATAAGTACCTACATAACCTCCATACAGGAATGTAACTCCCACAAACTAACAAACTAACTATTGCTAACATTTATTTAATATACATAAACTAATTAACAATGTAATACCATTGTTACTATGACTATTATGCCAACACCAAGAATGACACATCCATATCACTTTTCATATAGGAATCACTTTCCATAGATTATTCAAATCACAATGGAGAAAATGGACACACAAACACATGATGCATAGAGATAAAACTGTAAAATAAAGTTCAAAAATAGAAAAGGAAATAAAATATTTTTCATTGATGCAAGATTGTGGATGGGTTGGCGATGCCCTTGCATCAAACACCTCATATAAGAATTTTAAAAAAATAGTTCTTACAAATAAGGGATCAGTGATTCAATGATTCGTTTGACTAGTAATCCAATAAGAGTGCACCCTCAATGCATGAATAGGATTCAATAAAAAATGATCTATTTCCTTTAACCCCTCTAAATCTAAGGATAATATTTGGGATACAATATAACCTCCACAAACTACTATTAGTTTTACACATTTCTCCACACCTTGTGGACCAATATGCTTGGCTTGTTTACTTCCTCCAACTCATTTTTTAACTTTTCTCTTTTACAATATATTCATTTCTTACCTTCAACATAGGTAAATAAATTCCTCCATCCTAAATCAACATTAACTCTTCTTTGCACACTTTTTTGATTTGAATACTTTTGGAAACTATTTTCCCTTCTATTGCTTACATAAAAAAATCCCTTCCATTTCTTACTTGAGGCAAACTCTTTTCTCAATGTAACTCTTTTCCCTTTTCCACATTTGTGTTGCCACAATATTTCTTCATTGATCGGACATAAACTACCTTCCTTCTTATATGGATTTTTTTACCTATCAACATGTTTTATATTTCCAACTGAATCTACTCACCCCCCTACTTTTTATGGCCGCCTCTTCTACTCCTTGTCATTTCACATGGTTCTTGACACTATCTTTGTAGTTATAACTATATTTTTCTATTTTAATTTTCATGTGGAATTCTATTCTAATATTGCATCTTCATCATAAAAAATTGATTGATCCCACTCTATTAATAGTTTAAAACCTTTAGTTTCTATAACTATTTCTCTATTCTTGAGCCACTTCCTTCTATTAGCACTTGAGTGCTTCACCTTGTAGAATTCTTATTTATTGTTTCATCCTTATTATAGCATTTTACACTATTAGCACCCCTATTGTGCTCTTCATTACCCTCAAACCTTTTATCACTAACACATTTCAACCATTGCAACAATTCCTTTGTTTCCCATGTTTATTACAAATTCTCATAGAGGATCTTTTTTTCAATTCTATAATTTATTCCACTAGTCACTCAGCCATTGTGAGAATTCATACTCTTTATAAAATAACTACTTACTTCAATCCTTGACCCATTGACAAACTTAACATTCTTCTAGCCCAACTATTTGTTAATGTGAGATTCACTTGGCATCTTCTACTATTAAACAATCCACCTTAATTCTTGATTTGATACACAAGGAATTTTCTTCCTTTCCTTGAATTACTCTCTTGGAAGCTATTATGACTCTCCCTACATAGAAAAATATAGCTTCACTAACATTAAGAACTTTTCTATCAACAACTAAACTTTTCTATCAACAACTAAACTTTTCTATTGATCATCCTCTTCCACTCTTTAATCCTTCAAAATATGCACTCTTTGTCGATCATAATAAACAATCTCTCAAAGAATCCTTTGCATGTATTTCACTTGTCATATGAATTCCCATAAAAAAACCCTCATTCTTTCATGATCATAATTCTTTATCAAGTAGAACTCCATGTGCATTGTGTTTTCTAGTTTGAATGCAAAATATTAATGTAACTCCTCCTAAACAACTACATATTACTCTTTTTCACACTCAACAAATTTAGCCTCATCATTCCTTCTTGCCATCCATCAAATAACTTCTTTGATAAATTCGTTACTTAAGACTCTACCTCATTATTTTACTTTGGATTCTTTAAAGGAATCAACACATAAATATTACCATATTTAATTATTACAAGGGAACATCTATGCAAGAGGTGGATCAACTAGGAGACAAGGCCTTGTATCCTCTTGGTCATTCTCATAATGTGCTTTTCCTCCTATTTTCCTCAGTTTTCTTCTATAATTATCCTTCCTTTTGGGGGCATGACTTTAGTGTTCCCCTCACTCCTTATCATTAATGATTTAATTTCCTTCTTTATTAGTATTCAATCTTCATATTCAACTAGGGCAATGTCTCATTTCTATTTATCCCCTAGTGCCTCTATCCCTTCATTAGTAATGGCTTTCTTGGAGGCATGAGACATTTGTTTCTTTTGTGTCCATTTTATATATTATTAGTTTTGGGGCTTGAATTTGATGTTCCTCTCCTTCATCATACTTCAGATCATATTCCCTTTTCTCTCTCATTATAAATCCTTGGCATTCTCCTTCTTTCTTTAATTGAATAGTTCTTCTCTTCCTCTATCATCAATATATTTAAGGGGGAAATATATCATATATCACTTTCTCATTCTCATATTTTCTTGATCTTGATCTATAACCATGGTGATCTATTCTACTATTACCCTTATGCTTAGCTTGGTCTCTTATCCAATCAACTAGTTGCCTTATACAACTTTTGATGAAATTGTCTTACTTTTCTTTTAATTTTGGGTGGTAACCATGAAATAGGCAATATATTTGGGTGGAAATCACATATAACAAAGGGATGGAAATTGTAGAGCCAAGATATTTACTATTTTTCTTTTTTTGTTCTCTTTTATTGGTCATCATTGTTTGCACTATTATCGTTGGCCTATCCTATCATTGTTTGCACTATTATCGTTGGCCTATCCTATCATTGTTTGCACTATTATCATTGGCCTATCCTATCCTATCACTAGTTTCCATTTTACTTTCTCTTAGGTGCCTCCTCTATGGCTCACATCTACTAGATCTTTCCTATTTCCTATTTCCCCTCCCTCCATGGGTGGTTAGGTTAAGGGTTTTCAACATCTACTATATTCATGATATGACATGTATTATGTTAGTCTAGTTGTAGATAGATTTGTGTTTAGGTCATATCCCATTCCATAGTCATGCTTCCATTTCCTATATTGTTAGTTATATTTTGTTATTGTATAGTGACTACTCTTGTGGATTCATTGCAAGACTAGGTAGAAGACAAAGAATGAACAATAAATACATCTTTGAAGAGTAATATTTCTCATTTGGTAAATCTATCCTTCATATTTAATGATTATACATATAATTTATTATACTCTTACTTTACTGGGCTTCTCTCCCCTAGGGTTTCATAAGCCCAATAAAATGCAAGAAACTTGTAATAACAAAATTTAATACCATACAAATCCTTTTACTATGTTTTGCATGAGCATTTTAGTAATTTCCCTAGTTTGCCCTTTTTGATAGCTTTATATCCTTGTTTTCCATCTTCTTTCTCTTTTCCCCTAAGATTTCCCCTTTCCATGTGTCTTGACTCATTTCTATCTCTTATTGATTATTCGTGTCATCCCTTCCAACTTTCCATGTGCCATTTTCCCTTTTTTAAATGTATTTCTCTACATCTTGTGTCCTCATTAACCCTTAATCTATCCAAATTTGCATTTTCAAGGTGATTGATCCAGAAACTAAATATTTTCTTTTCCCTATGATGAATATCTTTCCCTTCAAGTTTTTCCTCTAAAAAATGCACATAAAAACTCCAAATGAGATGAAACCATTTATAATAATCCTATTTCCATCCTCTGTTCCTCATTATCTAATCCCATCTTCCTTATTAATATATGGGATAGTTAGGCCCCTACCATTGTACAAGTGCATTTTATCTAATCTCCATTGACTTCAAAAATTTCATGAATAGAGTATCACTAATTTAAATAACCTAATTTAAAGTTGTTCCTGCTTAAAAAGATGCAATTTGGCCTCCAAATATATATAAAACAATCTTAATTTTTAAAATTTTAAACTGCCAACAAACTACATGCATACTTCACTCATAGAATACAATAAGCTCTTAGAATCTTGGATAATTGGATCCTTTGAGCTTTGATATCTTGTTGGAGCATCATCATGGAGATCTTATAATAGAATATTAGTCTTTTTCAAAATTTGATGTTCAAATGAGCATCATGAGTATATCTTTTAAAATATGGATCTCATGAATGATGTCCCCTATTGTTCATTGACTACCATCTAGGTTCATCATGAGTGACTTCATTTTTCTAGTTCTAAACTATTTGGCATGAATGTTCTTTGAATGTTTATAACTTTTTTTAAAGTTGTTTGATCTCAATCTCTTCTCCCTTTGACACAAGTTACAATTTTTATTTTTCCCTCTCCTTAGCATAAATATTTTATTCTAACTTAGAATATAAAGCCCTATACCCTTTTGTTCATTCCTCACATTTCAAACTAGGCTTAGATGTAGCACTTCCTTTAGCACAAAAAAATGATTCAAATCACTTCAAAGGTGAACATGCATATATTATTGTAACATGCGAGAGGTTTTAGTAGTTTAACATAGGAGACTTCCTTTAAAGATAATTTTGATGAATTTTGTAATATTCTCTTCAAACCATTTTATCAAATAGTTTGCATGGGTTGTTTATGTCTTCATATTCTACATATATCTTTTTTATGATAGTTACAATTACAACATTCAAATGAAAACTCTTTAGGCTTCCACACATGTCTGTACCTTCTCAAATGTTCCTATTAATAATTAAATTTAAAATCTTTGGATTATTTATCAAACAACCATATGTCTTTTATATGTCTCTAGATTTTGCACAAATGTCTCCCATTTATACTTTGATAGTTAATCATAATATTTTAAAAGATTATATTTTTGTCATAGTTGGGGATACATCTTAACATTTCATGGGACTTTTGATTTACACTTGCCAAAGTTACATATATTCAACAACTTATAAATCATTTTATATAAATTTAATTTGTATGTATTTTAAATATTTTAGCATTTGAAAGTGTAAGCACAAAAATCACACACAACCTCCATGAGGATCCCTATGATGAGTCATAATCCTTGTCACATACATGTAAGCATGAAATAACATCCTCTAAGCAAAAATTCTCTTGGCGACGTGTCTTTTCTTCCTCCTTCTGTTGTTTCCCCTTTGTTGATTTCTCTCTCTCTTCACTTTTGACACTTTTCGACACTTTTTTTTAACACTTGTCAATTTTCATTTCCTATGCTTGTGACTTTGTTCCTAAGCCTTGTATGCATTTTTTAGGTGAGTTTTCACCTTTCCCTAGTGTGTTTCATCCATTCCACCCCTTAGAGGCCTTCTAGAGGTCCTCCCTAGCCATCTCCTACTTCCAATTTTTAGTTTCACTCAACCAATCCAAATATACGCCTAATATTTCCATATCTCCCCTGGGAGATCCTACTTTTACAAGTGGAGATTTGTATTTTCACACTTTACTAATCTATTTCCGAAGGCAAATCCCCTCCTTTTCACCTCCTCTTCCATCTCCCATCATGCACTTCAACCCATGTGTCCTCCTCTGAGGGTCGCCCATGGGTTGCCCCCAGGTGACCCTGATTGATAAAAGGGGTGACCCTGTCATGTTTTCAGCCATGGAAAAACTCAAGTTTCTAACTCGAAAAAGCTCAATTTTCACTCATTTTTCTTCCTGTTTGCATGGATTTTGATGCCAAATATAGAGTCAACTATTTCATACACCTACACATGCATAATTATCTCTATTTTATGTTTATTTAACAACTCATCCATTTGCATGCATTCCCATGCGCTCCTTCTTCTTCACTTCTTCTTGAGTCATAAGATTTTATTAGGTAGGTGACTCCAATTTTGGCCCAGATCACTCTTGAACCCTCTATGTTAACTCTCTAATCAAATTGAGTTAAATCTCCTTCTTCTTGACCTCTCATCCCTTCTTCCAACCTATAAATACCCCCTCTCTAAAGCACAAAGGGAGGCAATTTCATTGTGTACATAGCTCTTGCAAGTTATTGCTCTCCAAATCAAGCATTCTCATCGTCATCTAGGACATAGGAGCCTTTTACTTTCATTTTTTATCTCTTTTATCTTTTCTAAAAGATCATTCATGTCCATACGCTTCTTATCAAGCCATAGTACTCATCAAAGCTCCCATTGATCTCTCTTTGCAAAGATTCAAAGCTTCTTTTGCTGTCATTTTTGTCTTATTGCCAAGAGGATCACCCCGGTGCTACAAGAGGATTTGAAGTTGTCATTACAAGGATTTATGAGGGTAGTGGAGGCTCACACATCTCTAGGTTCCTTTATTATTTCTTTTCATTTCATAGTAATTAGATAATCAAAATATTTCTCTTGGGATCAGTAATCATGTTACTTTTTCCTTGATAGGATACATCTAGATCTTACATGATTAGAGTAATTTGTTTTCCAAGTTCATAGATTAAATTCATTTAAAGGAATTTTCCCTTTTCTTAGATTAGTTTGTTTCAAATATTTAGAAAACCCCAAAAACATATTTTACATTGCATTGGATAGCTTCATCATAGCTTGCATACATTTTATATAGCTTCATCATAGATTGCATGCATTTTATAATTCTTAGATTAAGAAAAAGCACCTTTGATTTCCAAAAACATAAAAAAGCATAAACATAAGTTTTCTATTCATTTAGACTTGCATTCATAAAATCTAAAAGGAACAAAAACATCAAAAGCATAGAAGGTTCACAAACCCTTGATTCCATCACAAGGTCAACCATAGTCAAACATTGGTCAAAACCCTTGATTACATTACAAGGTCAAAAATAATTCAAAACATAGTCAAACCTTAGGTCACACAAACCTTAAGTCAAAACCTAGGTCAGGCCAAGGTTAGCTCACAAATGCTCATGAATGTGCCCTAGATTGAGAGGTGAATGGGTAAGGGTAATCCTCAACATGATAGAGGAAATCCCCCTGAGACCGCAACAAGACCCACTAGTCATCCAACAACAAGAAGCATTTAGACAACTCTTAGTACACAAAGAAATCATCCAATAGTTTGAAAGACAACACCAACTTGAACACCACATCAACAAGAAGAATAGCTTACCCACACAACAGTGGAATATCAAAAACTGTAATAGGAGAATAATGACTAGTGATCCTTCGGGTCATATAGTTATCTTTACAACCATGATCATAGATCTACACACTCACACAAGTGCACAACAACATAGGCCCCAGGACATGTCGAAACCTCTTTGTGAAGTCCAGCTTTCTAATAAACTAGACCATCACCATGTCTTACCTCCTCATGACTAGCTACTTCCACAAGAGTGAGAGTGACATGGTGGTTCACCCTATAGCAAGGAGGGAAGGGTCCATGTGTCTGCCAAAATTAGACTCGATAGCCCCAGGCCATTGACATCACAATTTTGAGCATACATATTTTGGTGAACCTAATGTGAAGAGAATTTTTTTTTCTATGCTCTTCGCATTCCAAATGCTCAGATCCCATCAAAAACTTAAACATTTGGTACTTCAAAACAATAATTCTCAAGCATTTTCACTTTATTCTTCATAGCCACTTCCATCATTTTAGCATTTATCACCTTTGTCATCATCTATTCCATTTATTCTATGGTGTCTACAGCACCCCCGAATATGACAGAACTAGATTTAAACTTAGGGAATGTTCCCTCTAGAGAAATCAAAAATCCTTTCAATAGGTGTGTGTTGTTGGCAAGAGACACTACTTTGAATTGATAGGTGTTGTCATTGATGGCAACTAAGATCATCCCAAACATCCGTATAACACAAGTTGTTCATACCGGAAGTGAGAATCAGAATTTGTTTAAGTCCGGGCAATTAAGAACAGAGTAGTAACAGAGTCTGGTATCTTGATCCAGATCTCTCTGGTGGAAAGGCATGGTTTTCTGCGGACCTAAGGTAGTTGACAACATTACAAAGAAACTCTAAATCTAGAGTTATGTCCTCTGATGATGAAGGATTCAAAAGATATTAGCATCTAAGTACTAGGTTCCAGTTTGATAGAGTAGATAGAAGAAGAATAGGCAGACTTTGTAGAAGATCTTGATTACGAATGTATGGAAGTTGCTTGTTGGACAAATGGTGGTGATTAGTGATTGTGACTAACATGAGTAATGATCTCCAAGAGTAAGTTTTGGTCCGCACCTTAAGTTATGTATAGATCTAGCCGACAGAGCAGAGCATTCATAAAAGTTCTAAGTGTTGTTGAAGCTGACTGATAGAATGATTGTAGATCATGTTGCAGATATATATAGTCGATGTAATTGGATGTCTTAGCATGTGTGGTGTATGTGAATAAGGTGTATGTGTGAATAGAGTAGAAATCCAAAGTGTGAATGAAGGAAGATCAGTAAGAAGAGAAGAGAAAAGATGAAATGTGTAAGATCAGTTTTTGTACTTAACCGGAACTAAAATTCATGCATGGGTAGATGCTATTAATTAGTTCAAATCACTATTGTTCTCTTGTAGTATTTTCATAGGTAGTGAGCCTCCATTTGAGCAGTGAGCTCTATGCAGTGAGTCTGAATGCATGTGCATTCCCACTTGTAAAATACTTTTTATAGAGTATTAATCTTTATGGGTTAACTCCCACCATGGTTTTTCCCTTAACCCGATTTCCATGTCAAAATCCTTCGTGTCAATTGTGTTATTTATGATTCTACTTATGTAATGTTGAAATGTTTATTTCATTAATTTGATTATAAGTTGTAAAGGAAGATTAAAGGTAGAAAAAGTTATAAATGTGTGACAACTAATTCACCCCCCTCTCAGTTGTCCGGACCTAATTCAACAATTGGTCTCAGAACAAGGCTCCTTTTGAAAAGTTTAACATCTTAAGGAAGATCTGGGAAATGGATGAATATAACCTTCAAGGGCAACTTAATCTCGCCCTAGATGATCTTAAGCAGTCTAAGGCAGAAGTCCAAGAGCTGCAAGATAAACTCAAAAAGGTTGAAGACTTCATTGAGATTTTAAAAGGAAATTTAAACAAATCCAAAGGAAATGATCAACCTCCTCAATTGGAAGATAAGGACCTGAAAGAGAAGACAAAAGAATGTGAAAAGTTAGCTGAGAAAGTTGTTGTCTTAAGACATGAGATGGAAACTGGAGTGATGAGACTAACCAAGGAAGTTGAAGATAGGAAGAAAACTAAAGAAGAAATGAAACAAAATCTGAAAGAGAGAACTGAAGAATGTTGCAGATTGGATGGCATAGCTGGTCTCCTAGAGTCTAATCTACAAGAAAGTAGAAACAATGAGAGAGAACTTGAAAGACAGATTATCACTCTTAGACATGACTTAGAAATTGCAAATGAGTATAGGGAGAAGTTTTATCTAAGCTCAGCTAAGCTTGAAACTCTAATTGAAGAACAAAAAAGAATTATGACAAGCATGATCTTAGATATGAGAAAGGTGAAAGCTTCGGATCCGAACAAAGAAATATTCAACTAAGAAATAAAAGAGACGAAACTAGAAAGCCTCCGATAAGACAACCTAATGCCCAAAGATATCCATCATTCAATGGAAATTGTTTCAATTGCAATAAATTTTGTCATAGAGCTACTCAGTGTAGAAGCAGAGTAAATTAAAATGGTCCATCCTTCTCTAGTCAATGCTTCAAATGCAAGAGGCATGGTCATAAATCCAATGAATGTAGAAGTATGATAATGAATAACTCAAATAGAAATTCTTTCAATGGCTACTACTTTGCTTGCAATAGATTTGGACACATGGCTAATCAATATAGATCAAGAGGAAATCAAGTTTATAAGAAAGGAAATGTTGTGTTCTTTAATTGCAACAAATCTGGTCATATTGCAAGATTCTGTAGAAATAGGAACAATGAAAGAAGAGGTTCGGTAAGCAAAAAATTGGATGAATAGATATAAGACAAAGGAAAAGAAAAAAATTTATGTGGATGAGATATGAAATTAAATGAACAAGACTTGGGTAAAGAAAGATACAATAAATAATTGTGATGGGTCCGCACCAGAATTCGGTGCTGAAAATTCCTCTGGGAATTAATTTGGGAGCCATGGCTCATGGGGAACAATATTGGAAATCAAATTCCCCTAGCCAATAAGTGAGTGTCTAAATCTGGCACAATGAGAAAAGAGATTTTGGATTAATTCAGAGCATTTTCTGGAAGAAAAGAAGTAAATTTGCCAATTTACAGAGTAATTCATGAAGAACTATTTAAGAAATAGTGCAACCAGATGAAGTTAGGGCAACACATTTATTACAATAGCAAATTAGGTTTTGTGAAGGTATAAAAGGTCTTTCACTCATCATTTGAAACACCTTGTATTCAAGAATGAAGAAGAGGAGTGAACTGTAAAAAAGAACTTGCAAAAAACCAAAAGGTGAAGATCAAATTCAAGGAAGAATCCCATCCGACTACCTAAGGCAAATCCCTAAACCGAAAAAAAGGTATTTCTTTTCTCAAAACTCTCAAATTTCATTATTGAAGATGGCTACTCCATTGGTCGTAAATATTACTGAGAGGCCACGTCCAAAAGTCAAAAAACATTCATACAAGTCTGTAGAAGTTGATCCGCTAGGTGCCTTTTTGGATGTTCTGTATGGAGTTCTACATGTGGAAGATATTAGGGTTTACATACACGCAAACATTGAGGAATTTGGGAACTCAAAACTGTTGGATATATTTGATAACCATCTGAGGGATGAGAATTGTGACATCAAACCTGAGTTCAAAACATTGGAAGATAAACATCTTGCACGTCATTCATTTTCCAACCTTTGCAGAGGATGAATAGGTCTAGTATATATTGAATAGAGTACATGATAACTTCATATGGCTAATGAAACCCTTCAAGATCAGCAAGGATACCATTAGGGCTATGATTGGATTGCACCCAATGGGTGGACTACCTTTATTAAAGGTAGGGAAGAATCAAACTATGTCTGAAGTCACCGGATCAAAGTTTGACAAGAGAGCTATGGCCATCAATGACATCACTAATCTAGATGTCAAGTTTGCTTCAATGGTAATTGGTTATAAGATCTACCACTCCAGCAAGGAGAATTCAGTCTCTAGAACAACCATTTATGCTACATATCAGATGCTAAAGGAGAATGCAGATTATGATTTGTGTGAGTTGTTGCTGAACCAACTAATGGAGAATCTATAAAAGGTTAAGAAAGATAAGAAGAACTCCTTCAAATATGGTATGCTGATCATATGCTTATTCTTCTATTTTATGAATGGATTACCAGTTTCAAGAGGCTTAGTCTAGACAAATGATAAACCTGTAGCAATACAAATTAGAGACTATTTGTATAACCTTGGTGATGCAAAAGCCCAAAGAACTGCACTCTAGGGCTATTTTAAGAACTTTCAGAACATGATGCACTCTAGGGAAAGGATCCCCAAAACAATAGTTGAGAAATGTAAGGATACAATCTATTTCATGGTAGACACAGATTAGTGTTTGATGGAGGTAGTGGAACCAAGGCTGTGTGGGTCATGCCCATGGGATATGAGGTTGAGGAAGATGTATTAGAACTATATGCTCAACATTTTTTTAACCAACCTAAGGACACTAAAGTAGAAAGGTTTGGCACCTTTGAAGAACTAAACATAAAGATCCATATTGAACTCAGGGATCCAGAAATGAAAAGAAAAGTAAACAAGCAAGTTGAAGCATATGTGGAGAGCATAGGTATAACAAAAGAAGTAGTAAAGGCAAATAGGGAAAGGTTAGAGAAATTTGAGAAAGAAAAGCAAGAAAAGAGTCAAGGAGGTGCTCTGATAGAGACCTCTACCAAAACAAGAACAACTAGGAGCTCTACTGCTGCCCCTATTCCTCCTATGACTAAAGAAAAATCATCCTATGAAGGAGGAAAAAAGAAGAAAACCAAGGCCACAAGAGCCTACAAAAGCTCCAAAATTGATGATGAAGAGACAGATTCTAATGTTGAAACAAAAGAAGTGAAGGCCACTGGAACAAAAGCTACAAAAGTAGCTAAAGAAAAATCTTCTGGAAGAAAAAGAGATAGTAAAAAGAAAAAGATAGAGGCATATGATGAATATGTTGAGAAGCCCACACTTTCCCTAGAGGATGTGATAAAGTTAGTCACTATGGATGGTAATCTAAAACCCATGATTGAATTCTATGATGATTATAGTGATGCAGATAAAAGGGTATTGGAGGAAGCAACTATCATATATCTCAACATCTACAACAAGGCACTGATTGAGATAACTTCTGAGTTGCCACAAAGTCTAGCAAATATTTTAGAGTTGAGAAAAGAAAATGCCAAAAGCAATGACATGGAGATCAGGGAACATGAGTTAATAAGTTTGTGTCCTCAGATTTCATATGATCAAATAAATATGATATTCAAGGAAGTCAAAGATGACTTTAGAAGCAAAAAAAAAATGAACAAACTCATGCTTGAAGAAACAAGTGAAATTATTGAAGAAACTCAAGAAATTCTTTTGAAAGATTTGAAGAAGCACAATTTTCCCATAACCAAAAAAGAAGTTCCAGATTGTGAAGAAGAGAACATTAGTGAGCAGCAATTTGAGTTGGGTGAAGCCTCTGTTCCAGAAGAAAAATAAGAAAAATAGGAGGATACATAAATGATGGATAGAACAGTTGATGCAGGAGATACTCTTAATCCACCAAATACGTCAGGAAAAGAAGATAATATCACTACTTCACAGAGCCCTATGGATCAGGTAGCAAGTAGTGAACAGGCAAAAAGGAGTCCCTCTACAAAGAACATAGAGAATAATAAAGCAAAGAAAGAAGAAGAAAGAGAAAAGAAAGATAAAGCAAAAGAAGATGGTGCAAATGTTTAAGCACACAGAGTAGATACTAAGAAATTTGATGAACAAAAGAATAATTTAGAAAATGTTGCAAGAGACACTGCATAAGCAGTGAAAATCCTTCTTGAAAAGGAAGTGATTGGGCTTTATGAACTTGAACTACTTCAAGGTCTATCCAATCCATATGCCCTTTCCCCAATTCAACTGATGAAAATAGCATCATTCACTCAAGTAAAGGCTAGAGAAAAGATGCTGAAGTTCCATAGAGAGGACAATGAACTACTAGGACTTGCATGCAGGATTTTGGAGAAGTTGATGCCTGCCTATTAGAAGAGTGCATCTGATTCCCCCTCTGAACATCTAAAAAATCTTGTAAGTTCTGTAAATACTCATTTTGAGTCCTTTGAGAAATCTGCAAAGGCAAAAGTTCAAAAAGAGTTCTTGGATAAAAAAAAATTGTGAAATAAAAACCCTGATAGGAAATGATAGAAGAATACTTGGTATTAGCATAAAGAGTATTCATAATGCTCTAAATGATGGAAGTGGTTTGTACAAATTTTGTCTATCATGGCCCAAAGTTAATGAAGACATTGAGGAAAAGATAAAGAAGCAAAAACATAAATTGGCAAATCTCTCTCAAAATTTTGACCCTTTAACAGTTTCCCCTATAAGTCAAGAATGTCAAGTAATCAGCCTGACAGATGAGATAAAGAGGCTTGTCAAAGAAAAGGGTAACATTATGAAGAGGATGTGTGAGCTCCAGGGACTGATTTCCCCTAAGTTAGAGACAATGCATAATGCCCTATCTGAAGCTCAGACTACAGTTCAGACTAGTGATCCATCAGATCTATCAAAGGTAGAAACATACTCATTTTTGTTGAGTGGGCACATCTCAATTTTGGATGGAATGAAGAGTACTTAGGCCTCCAAACTTGTGCAAATAAAAACCAATTTTATAGACATTCTCAAGTTTATGTAATTAAAACTTGATGATTAATTGTACATACACGATAGTATATACAGAATTTTTGAGAGTTTTGGCTTGCGGACCCCATCCTTTTCCATTGATGTCAAAGGGGGAATGAAGGACAATGAAAAATGAGGAATTTAGCAAAGGGGGAGAACTAAAATAAGTGAAGGGCACGGGTGTATAGACAAAGGGGGAGTTGCACCAAGATACTTAGTCATTTTTCACTAAGTGTTGCCATCAATGCCAAAGGGGGAGATTGTTGTCAAGAGACACTGCTTTGAATTGATAGGTGCTGTCATTGATGGCAACTAAGATCATCCCAAACATCTACATAACACAAATTATTCATACCAGAAGTCACAATCAGAATTTGTCTAAGTCTAGGTAGTTAAGAACAGAGCAGTAACAGAGTCTAGTATCTTGATCTGGATCTCTCCGGTGGAAAGGCATGGTTTGCTCCGAACCTAAGGTAGTTGACAACATTACAAAGACACTCTAAATCTAGAGTTTTGTCCTTTGGTGATGAAGGATTCAAAAGATATAAGCATTTGAGTACTAGGTTCTAGTTTGATAGAGAAGGCAGAAGAACAGGCAAACTTTGTAGAAGATCTTGATTCCAGATGTATGGAAGTTGCTTGTTGGACAAATGGTGGTGATCAGTGATTGTGGTCGACATGAGTAATGATCTCCAAGAGCAAGTTTTGGTCTACACCTTAAGTTATGTATAGATCTAGCCAACAGAGCAAAGCATTCATAAAAGTTCTAAGTGTTGTTGAAGTTGACTAATAGAATGATTGTAGATCATGTTGCAGATATATATAGTCGATGTAATTGGATGTCTTAGTGTGTGTGGTGTATGCGAATAAGGTGTATGTGTGAACAAAGCAGAAATCCAAAGTGCGAATGAAGGCAGATCAGTAAGAAGAGAAGAGAAAAGATGAAATGTGTAAGATCATTTTTTGTACTTAACTAGAACTGAAATTCATGCATGGGCAGATGCTATTAATTAGTTCAAATCTCTGTTGTTCTCTTGTAGTATTTTCATAAGCAATGAGCCTCCATTTGAGCAGTGGGCTTTGGGTAGTGAGCTCGAATGCATGTGCATTCCCACTTGTAAAATACTTTGGATAGAGTATTAATCTTTGTGGGTTAAACCCCACCATGGTTTTTCCCTTAACCAAGTTTCCACGTCAAAAATCTTGGTGTCAAGTGTGTTATTTATAATTCTACTTATGTAATATTGAAATGTTTATTTCATTAATTTGATTATAAGTTGTTGTATATGCCTAAAAATGACATGATTTAGTCTAGGTAAATATTCTTAATATTTATTCCCTTCTAATTCCTCTATCAATAAATAAATAACCAAATTTATTTATTTGATTCATATTCTTCCAACAATTAAATAAATTCCTTTATTTAATTAAATTCTTCCAAACAATTAAATAATTCTTAATTATTTAATTAAATCAAATTCATTCTTCCAAATTTGAATAAATCAAATCAAATTTATTTAAATCCTCTCAATCTCCAAAAATAAAATAAATCAAATATTTTATTATTCTTCCAAAATCATGCAAGTCAATTAAATAAATTTATTTATTTAATTTGCTTTCTTATCTTCAAATTCCTCAAATATCTTTCCAAATCTTCTAAAAATAAGTCTTCTTCTCCATGCACACAAAATTAAATAATTTATTATTTAATTTCTCTCAAATCATGCAAAAGCAAATCTTAAGTTGAGTTATCTATTCAATCAACCTTGTATTTATCAAAATCTCTTAAATTAGAAAAAAGATTTCTAATTTATGAAAAGCATGTCTTATCTTTAGAAAAGAAAGTGATTAACTCAAATAAAACAGCTTTTGTGTGACACTTGTCTTCTTCTTATTCGTTGCACGTTCCTCATCAATCGTTGATCTTCTCATTCTCTCTATACCATTGATCTTCATTCTTCCAAGTCTATAAGTACAACCTCATTCTTCCATTGTAATCATCCAAGTTTTAAGTATTGTTACTTTGTAGGAATTACAGCGCGCCTTTGGCACCAATTCCTTCATTGTTTGTGATCACACTTTTGTTACCACGCACTACGCACTACAACCCTCGTTGTGAAGCTTCTCTTCATTGCGACATTACCATAGCCATTCACAATCGACATTCTTGACAAAGCAAAGAAGTACACTCATTGAGGGCCCTTTTTCATACACACAAGGATGATTTTTGATAGGCAACAATGGAAGTTTCAATCTAAGGAAGGTTTGCTTTGTTGATTCATTGCTTATTTCATTTAATCTTCTTAGTTCACTATTCTATTGAGTTTTGGGTATTTTCTATTGTTTATCATTGCATATTCATTGTTTAATCTAATTTACCCCTAACATTTTTGGTGCCCACCGTGGGGCCTAGCCCCAAATTTAACCAAAAACTAAGTTTTTGTGTTTAGAAAGCCATACATAGGAGGAAACAACGCATACATCAATTTCTAACACGCATCTGTTACCTGTCACGACGCATCCATTTAATTAGCACATATATTCATTGTTCCAGTGCATATACCAACTATCACGGTGCATCTGTTAACGCAGCGCATACGTTCACTGTTCCAACGCATATACCAACTGTCACGGTGCATCTGTTAAAGCTGCGCATACATACACTGTTCCAGCGCTTTTGTCCTCTTTTACAGTGTATACATTGGATCGACGCATATGTTCTTTATCTCTATTCATTTACTCTCTGTTTCAGCGCATATGTATTGTTGCACTTCTGTTGACTGTTTCTGCACATTCAGTCTGTGAAGCTGTGCTTCTATTGTAGGCAGTGATTTTAGGGTTTTCTAGGAAGATTTTGCTAACACTCACATCTTTGCAGGTATTCTTTGGAGCTATTTTGCAAGATAGGTTCTGGTTTAGTTTCATATAGTTGCATTTTAATTAGCTCACACTTCAATTTCTGAAAGGCTAGTAAAACAGATGCTCATGCAAATCTCACATAGTTTTTAACTAGGAAAGAGGTAAACGGATCATTGCTATCTTGCATTGCAACATTGCTATCTTTTCAAAGTTATTGCTATCTGGTATAAAACTAAACTTATCATTACTTTCTGGGTTAAAACTGAACCACTGCTATCTCGATTGACCATCATTTCAAAGTTAACAACTCGTGCTATCGTGGTATAAAATTGAACTCATCACTGCTTTCTGGGTTAAAACTGAACCACTGCTATCTTGATTGCCCACCATTTCAAAGTTAACAATTCATGCTACGTGGATTAAAACTAAACTCATCATTACTATCTCAATTAAAATTGGGCCATTGCTATCTTGCTAATCACTTCAAAGTTCTGTGCTTGCCCAAGTGGATAGATCATCTAGTTTTTTCTATTTTTAACTAGGGGAAAAAGAACCACTACATACTGTGTTTTGGGAATGATACCAGGCCTATGCTCTCCCCTATCTTGGGTGATCAAAATGCCAGACATATCATTTTTGCATGTGTTTTTCCCTTTAGAGGGGCTTGCTCTTGGATATCGCTTATCCAAGTAGGAACGATCCTAAGTGGTAACAGGCTAGACGCCAAGCCCTTCCAAGCCACTATAAATAAATTGTGTTTGGAGCAAAAGCTTCAAACAACTAGTGAAGTTGTGTTACACCAACAACCAACCTCCCCCAAAACCCTCCAAGGCGCAACCCTTGTAGGCTGGGAGACTCCATAATGGAGAGTAGTGCAGCCACATGTGTAACCACTCAAACGGTTGCCCTCATTAAACACCTTTTTTGTTCTAGTGGCCAAAAACCCTTATAATCCATTTTGAGCCTAGGATTTTGTACTTGTTTTTCCTTTTAGTCCAAAAAGAGTCAAAAAATCACAAAAAAATAAAAAAGCCATAAAAATATTCTTTGTGTTTGCTGTGTTTTCTTGCCATAAATTTAGAAAATCAGATCAAAAAGACCTTCTTGCAAACCAAAGTACCAAAAAACATAAAAAAATTCCAAAAAATTACAAAAATATTGAGAAAAACCAGAGTGGCGCATCCGTCCTCTGTTCCTGTGCATTTGTGTTGACCTGTGGCACATCTGTTGAGACTTACAGTGCATTTACTACCTGTTACGGTGGTTTTATATTTTACCAGTCTAGCACATATATCCTGACTTACGGCGCATTTGTCAATTTTTGTAGTGCATCTGTATCAGTACATATACAATAGTGAGCACTTGCATAGTTTTCAAGAGAAAAATTTCACCAGTTTTAGGTACCCATTTCAGTCTAGTTTCAAAATCAGAGATTAGGTTCCACCTTGCAGTTAATTTTCCATCCATTTCATCTCAAAATCTCCCTTTCGTTAATCATCCCATTCATTTTCTATCAAGTCTTTTCTAGCCCAAAGTCAAAACTATCCCATATCAGGTCAGCATAGGCCCCCTTTTCGTATCACTTTGCATTCAAGTAAACCTATTAGGTCATAGAACCTTGCTAGTGGTTTTGGTACACGGTTAGTCCCTACACAGTAAGACAGGTATCGAGTACCCTTACTAGTGGCTACCGTCTTGTATCGACTGTCTTACTTGGAATCATTGATCGAGAAAGTCCTTTGTCCAAATCTTGTCACAAGTATCCTATTCTCAGCAGTCTCCATCGGCACCTCGCCAAAATCTCTAGTCCCATTTCACCTCGTCCCACGTCACCTTGCATGGTTCTTACTAGATCTCAATACAAAAAATAACTTGAAATGGCCGGGTCATCCAACCACATCTTCACACCTCACGATAGTGATGAGGAAATCTCTAATGAAGACTATCAAGGAAGCATCCAAGATCAGAAATTCCAATGCTTAGTAGAGAAAGTGCTCCATGACGACCCTCACAAGTATTTCTATCATCTTGCTAGTCTTGGAATTAAACTGCCTGCAGATTTTGATATATACTCAATACTGGAAAACATAGAGGATAATCATGAAAAGGGAAAGAATACCATAGACCCAAATGTAGAGGATAAAGGAAAGAAAGCCATAGATCCAAATGCTCCTATGGAAGAAATGAAGAAAGAACTCGAGAGTCTAAAGCAACAAATGTCAGATCTCAAGACGGGTACAAACACCAAAAACTACTCCTTGGAAGATATTGCACTGTACCCATTTGATAAAAGTTTGATCATGAAACCATTTCCCTATCGATTTGAAGTTCCTAAGTTTGACAAATACAAAGGAAAAGGGGACCCTAGAGATCACATTAGGGAATTCAACGCAACATGTTTAGAAGTAGCTCACAATGAGACTTACTTAATGAGACTATTCCCTAGATCTCTAGGTAGTCAAGCTATGGAGTGGTTCTCACGGCTTCCACTAGGCATCAAAACTTTTGATGAGCTCGTCAACAAATTTATCACTCAGTTCTCTTACAACATTGAGCACGAAGTCTTTATGCTTGATCTATGCAACACCAAACAAAATAGTGGTGAATCATTTGCCACCTTCCTACAACGATGGAGACAACTAGCAAGCAAGTGTTCATACGATGTACTTGAGAAGCAACTAATGGAGATGTTTGTCCATAACCTCAACACCGATCTTGGCTATCAAATACAAATACAATGCCCTACATCATTCTCAAAAGTCATTGAAATGGGATTGTTTATCGAAAAAGCTATGATCGCCAAGGGGCAAATTAATTTATACAAGGACACACCCACCTCCAACTATATGAATGACAAATCAAAGTTTTGGACCAAGAATAAGAACGTTGTCAACGATGGAGTGGTTGACGCCAAGGTAGCGGCTCCCAAGCAACAACCCATATTTACTCTCAAAGGAGAAGCAAGCAATGTTACGCCCAACAAACAATTCTCTTGGGAGCCAAGACCATGGTTCAGCACAAATCCAAGGCGAAAGTTCACACCATTGGGTGAGTCCCAAGAATCTGCATTACAGAAGTTATTGGCTAACAATGAAATCTTTGTACCGCCAACAAGTGATTATGAGCCTATAGTTAAACCTCCCTATTGGAAAGACACTGACTATTGTGAGTATCATAGAGGAAGGGAACATACAACCAACAATTGTATCCATCTCAAACATGTTATCCAAGATGTGCTTGATCAAAATCAAGGAGGAATCCAATAGCATACCTCCAATGAGACACATGTGGCTTACAGGGACCCACTTCTCAATCACGACAGGATGTACAACAATAATAACAACCATGGCAACAACAACAACAACAACCATGGCAACAACAACAACAATAACAACCATGGCAACAACAAGAACAATAACAACCATGGTAATAACAACAATGGCAACAACAACCATGGCAATAACAACAATGGTAACAACAACAATTACCGCAACGGGCAAAATCAGAATAGTGGGAATAGTAATGCCAACTATGCAAGTGTGCCATTTGACTATACCATCAATTGCCTATCCGAGTATGTCCCACAAATCAATGTGGTCATGCCCAATCACCAATCAGAATCTAATAGAACTGGTTGTAGTATCGTTACCTGCAGTGGTAGAGTCACATTGAATACCGTCCCTCTAAGGTCGTCACCTTCTCAGTCCAACTTCTGTCAGTATAATGTCCTAGACCAACTACAGAAGACTCCGGCCCATATTTCTATCTTGGAGTTGTTCCGTCTATCTCCTTCTCATAAGTAGATTCTCAATAAAGCCTTAGTGGAAAAAACTGTCCCCACTAACTTGGCCCAAGAGAAGTTTCAAGCCATGGTAGGTAATCTGACCTCCTCAAGTACCATATCATTTACTGAGCAAGATGACCTCGCTGTGTCTCAACCCCATAACACCCCTCTACATATTGTCGCCTTCATCCACAAGCACCACATCAAGAGGGTTCTCATTGATGGTGGAGCCAGTTTAAATATTTGCATGTTAAAGCTAGTTCTTACATTGGGGTTCTCTGAAAATGTAGTTGATCCAAGGAAGAAAATTACCATCAAAGCCTGTGATGAAGAGGAGAGAACTACAAAGGGAATAGTAGTATTACCCATACAAGTGGGACCTATCATAAAAGATGTTGTGTGCCAAGTCCTAGATAGGGAGCTCACCTATAATATTCTCCTAGGGAGACCATGGATCCATGCAATGAAAGTTGTTCCATCTACCTATCACTAATGCATAAAATTCCCACACAATGGCAAGCAAGTTACCATCCAAGGAGACCTTGACCCCTTCCAGCATTGCAACTCTGTCCTTTCAAAACCGGATTGCATCATACCGAACAATAGAGCATCTACATCCCCTACCCAATAGTAAGACCATACCTCTGAAGCTTCCTCATCAAGGCCCAAAGAGTAGAAGATTACCATTAAAGAAACTAGAGTTGGGGAATACTCCATAGAGCACAACCTCAATCTAGCCAAGATGTCGTTATCTCCTAGATCCTTTGGTCGACCCAAGCATTTTCCAAAGCCATCTTCTCCTCCTATAGCTCCCACAACTCCCTTTGTAAAATGGGGGACCTTATCCGATGAAACAGAGGAAAGAAATGTCCTACAATGGCTTTATACCGAAGAAGAAGAGAACATACAACAGGAACCACCTAGGCTCCCAACAGAACTCTATGGGCAAGGAGAAGCTATCCTACACAGAATGGGTTACGAAGGACAAGGCCCTATCGGCCTAAGAAAAGAAGGAATCATAGAACCCATTCAACCTTCTTTGTCCTCATTAGCTTGAAATACAAATGGACTAGGATATAAAGGTAAGGGCAAAGCTAAGGAAAATACTTGTCTTGTAGAAATGATACATACACTCCAAGTGGACAGTGACACAGATTCTAATGAATATGAGTGGGATGAGCTGACAGAGCATTCCTATGATGACAAAGGATGTGATACCATCCAAACTTATAGCCCCTACCGTGAGAGACAAATGCTACCGAATAGACCACTAGAGTCTGATTTGCCTATCTCTGAGAATACAACTTTCGAGGAAGGTTCGAGTTCTATCGTAATAAACAATTTGGAGGAAAGTACCATCTCAAACACTCCCCCTGCCAATACTCCTTCTATATCCATTCAAACCATCAATGAATCAGATCTATCCTCTGACTCCCTCCCCCTTGTCCACCCTGAACTTATTGATTGGGATCTACGAGGAACTCCTCAACTAGATATGTTCCAAAACGATGACACCTATATTGACTATATGGAACTTAAGGACCACCTACCCAAAGGAGATCATAAAGCTAGTTTCTCTATTGAACTTAATACCGTGGCTTATTTTGGAGAGGGTGCCAAGCCTTCCAGTCACAAAAATATCAAAATAAAAACTGGATCTGACGGTGAAAACCATTCCGAGGTAGTGTCAGATCCCAAAATAGTAAAAAGAAAGGACGCATCTGAAGGTGAAAACCCAACTGTGGCACCTGATGATAGAAGGCTTGACACTCTCCCCAATGACATGCATAGGAGAAGTCTTAGATTGTTGTGGAACCTATAGAGCGGGTTAACATTGGAACAGAGGAACAACCCAAGATCATTCACTTTGCTAAATCTCTTACTCCACCAGAAAAGACCAAGTTTGTACCATTATTCAAGAAAAAGAGAGGCAACTTCACTTGGTCATATGCAGACATGCTAGGTCTAGACCCAAACTTGATCCTGCATCATCTTCCATTAGATCCAAGGGTTAAACCAGTCAAACAAAAGCTTAGAAAGATGCATCCGCACATAGCACTATTGGTCAAAGAAGAACTGAAGGAGTTGTTGGATGTGGGATTTATCAGAGCAATAGACTACCCAGAGTGGATATCCAACATTGTACCAGTATCCAAACCAGATGGTAGAGTCCAATTATGCAATGATTTTAGAGATCTAAACAAAGCTTGCTGCAAGGATAATTTTCCGTTGTCAAACATAGATATCATAGTCGACTTGACATCATGACATACCATGTTATCTCTTATCGATGGATTCTCAGGGTATAATCAGATCAGGATAGCACAAAAAGACCAACACAAGACAACTTTTACTTGTCCATGGGGCACTTTCTGCTAGAATGTCATGCCATTTGGGCTAAAGAATGTAGGAGCCACTTATCAGCATGCTATGACCACTATATTTCATGATATGATACATGTAACAATGGAGGATTATGTAGATGATATCCTAGCAAAGTCACTCACAACGGAATGACATCTAGATGTGTTAGAGAAAGTCTTTCAGAGATTAGAGCAATTCAAAGTCAGGTTGAACCCAAAAAAAATGTGTGTTTGGAGTCACCTTAGGCAAGCTTCTAGGCTTTATTGTGTCAGCAAAAATCTCCCGAGGGCGCATCCTATCGTCATAACCTGTACCAGGGGCAAACTGGGGCATGTATCATTGTCAGACTATCTATTCTTTGAACCAACGCCGTAAACTGCATTCCTTCAAAGAGGGGCAAAATGTATACGCCTAAAAATGACATGATTCAGTCTAGGTAAATATTTTTAATATTTATTCCCTTCTAATTCCTCTATCAATAAATAAATAACCAAATTTATTTATTTGATTCATATTCTTCCAACAATTAAATAAATTCCTTTATTTAATTAAATTCTTCCAAACAATTAAATAATTCTTAATTATTTAATTAAATCAAATTCATTCTTCCAAATTTGAATAAATCAAATCAAATTTATTTAAATCCTCTCAATCTCCAAAAATAAAATAAATCAAATTTTTTATTATTCTTCCAAAATCATGCAAGTCAATTAAATAAATTTATTTATTTAATTTGCTTTCTTATCTTCAAATTCCTCAAATATCTTTCCAAATCTTCTAAAAATAAGTCTTCTTCTCCATGCACACAAAATTAAATAATTTATTATTTAATTTCTCTCAAATCATGCAAAAGCAAATCTTAAGTTGAGTTATCTATTCAATCAACTTTGTTTTTATCAAAATCTCTTAAATTAGAAAAAATCTTTCTAATTTATGAAAAGCATGTCTTATCTTTAGAAAAGAAAGTGATTAACTCAAATAAAATAGCTTTTGTGTGACACTTGTCTTCTTCTTATTCGTTGCACATTCCTCATCTATTCTCAATTGTTGATCTTCTCATTCTCTCTATATCATTGATCTTCATTCTTCCAAGTCTATAAGTACAACCTCATTCTTCCATTCTAATCATCCAAGCTTTAAGTATTGTTACTCTGCAGGAATTACAGCGCGTCTTTGGCACCAATTCCTTCATTGCTTGTGATCAGACTTTTGTTACCATGCACTACGCACTACAACCCTTGTTGTGAAGCTTCTCTTCATTGCGACATTACCATAGCCATTCACAATCGACATTCTTGACAAAGTAAAGAAGTGCACTCACTGAGGGCCCTTTTTTCATACACACAAGGATGATTTTTGATAGGCAATAATGGAAGTTTCGATCTAAGGAAGGTTTGCTTTGTTGATTCATTTCTTATTTCATTTAATCTTCTTAGTTCACTATTCTATTGAGTTTTGTTTATCATTGCATATTCATTGTTTAATCTAATTTACCCCTAACATTTTTGAATCATGAACATGCCACCACCCAAGACTCTTACACAACTTAGATCGCTACAAGGCAAGCTACAAGCAATCCATAGATTCATATTACAGCTGGCAGATAAGTGTCAACCATTCAGTCATCTCCTATACAAAAACATTCGATTTAGATGGGATGAGAGATGTGAAGAGGCATTCAACAAACTGAAAGAGTACCTTATAAATCCACCTATTCTCATGGCTCCTATCCAAGGGAAACCATTGATACTCTACATATCTGCTACACCTACAGCTCTTGGGGCTCTTCTAGCACAACAAGACTATGAGAATACAGAAAGAGCCATCTACTATATCAGTCGAACATTAATGGGCTATGAGTTGCAATACTCATAGATAGAAAGATCATGTCTTGCAGTAGTTTTTTCTTCCCAAAAACTTTGACATTATATGCTTGCACATCCAGTCAAACTTATTGCAAAAATAGATCCACTAAAGTACCTACTAAGCAAAGAAGCTCTCACAGGTCACCTAGCCAAATGGGTAATGCTCCTAAGTGAATACGACATTGAATATGTAGACCAAAAAGCTATCAAAGGGCAAGTCATTGTGGATCAGTTAGTAGATGCACCCTACAGGACTCCACACCAATGTAATTTGAATTTCTAGATGAATCCTTATTCAACATCTCAACACATTCCTGGAAGCTCTACTTTGATGGGTCCTACACAAACCATGGATCGGGGGCATGAATCTTATTTGTAACTCCTCATGGAGATACCATTCTGAAGTCTTACCGATTGCTATTCCCATGCACCAACAACATAGCTGAATATGAAGCCCTAGTCATTGGTATCAAGATGGCAATAGAGTGGAAAATCAAAGAGCTACATGTCTATGGTGATTCTCAACTAGTGATAAATCAGGTCAATGATGATTACCAAACCAAAGATGAAAAACTTGTCCCCTACAAGCGGATGGTTGATGACTTTAAGGAGTACTTTGTGATCATCTCTTTTGAGCAGATCCCTTGGATTGAGAACAAAGAAGAAGATGCCATGGCAACCATTGCCTCTCTTCTTGAGATACCAGAGAATGGGTCACGGTACGAGTTCTTAATAGAAACTATTCGACAACTAGCTTATGATCTTCTAGAGAACCATACCATATGCCTTTTAGTTAGATCTGATTCACCTTGGTACAGTAAGATTTATACTTACCTCAAGGACAACACCCTCCCACCTGACCTATCTTCAAACCAACGATGAACCTTTATACGCCAAACCTCTCGCTATACCATTATTGCCGATACCTTATACCGACGTGGTCTAGATGGTACTTTACTCCGTTGTTTAGAACTAGAAGAATCCCTAACCGCCTTACAAGACATGCATGAAGGGATTTGCAGAACACACTCTAGTGGTCCTTCCTTAGCCAAGAAACTCATGCATTTGGGTTATTACTGGCCAAACATGGAAACAGATTCATATCAGTTTGTCAAGAAGTGCAAGCAGTGCCAAATACATGGGAACTTGATACATGCACCAGCTCACGAGTTGAGACCTTTAATGACACCTTGGCCCTTTTGCCAATGGGGACTTGACCTTGTGGGAAAGATCCATCCACCCTCATCCAATGGCCACAAATTCATCATAACTACCACTGAGTACTTTACCAAGTGGATTGAAGCCGTTCCCCTCACCACCATCACCAGTAAGCAAATCTCCTCATTCATCCTGAATTACCTCATATGTAGATATGGAATTCCTTCATCCATTATCACAGATAATGGAAGACCCTTCAAAAACCAATATGTCCAAGAACTCTATGATCGATTCAAAATCCAACACCATTTCTCCTCGCCCTATTACCCCCAAGGCAACAGTCAACCTGAAGCATCCAACAAGACCATCTTGAAACTTCTCAAGAAGATAATCAATGATGCTGGCCGTGATTGGCACATCCAACTCAATCCCACTCTGTGGGCCTACCGAACTAGTATACGCACTCCCACAGGTGCTACACCTTACGCCGTTGTCTATGGCTCAGAAGCTATCCTCCCCATTGAGGTTGAATTACCATCTCTCAGGGTGTCATTAAAAAGACTCATATTAGATGAAGAGTACAGAGTCTCCAGATTGTAAGAACTAGAGTTACTAGAGGAAAGGAGACAGAAAGCCTTTGACCATCTTAAAGCATATCAACAAATGATGTCAAGAAGCTATAACTACAGGGTTCACCCAAGAGTCTTCAAAGTTGGAGATCTGGTCCTTAAATAAAATCCCCACAATCAATAGAATAGGGAAAAGAAGGGAAAGTTTGAACCCAACTGGCTTGGGCCTTATGTAATTGTAGCTGCTTATGGATCAGGGGCATATCAGTTGGCAACATTAGAGGGTGAGCTGTTCGATGACCCAATCAACAGCATGCATTTTCGCAAGTTATATACCTAGGAGAACCCCAATGTAAGGGGGGCCTAAAAATACAAAAAAATAAAAAAATAAGAAAAACACAAAAAAAATCAAAAAATAATAACAATACAAAAAAATTGTCCTTTGGTGAAAACCTAGCAAATAGGCGTCATGTATACTTTCTAACTTTTCGTCCAAATAAAAGCAAGTGGTGAAAACTTGGTAAACAAGCGTTACTTGTGATAAACCACCTTCTCCATCTTTGGGAAGCCAATCACCTTGTGTCCCATTCGACCCATATCTATCCCATAATAAAATCCTGACAGTAACCTATCATGGATTAATACTCTATCTCTTTGTTGGCCTTGTCAACCAAGGTTTTATCCCATACCGTATCCACAGTGTGAGCCTAGCATAGTGTCTCTCGTCAAGGTCCATGGTCCAAGTCCATGAACTACGTTGCTTCTGCACCATCACATAGGCAAGGCCATTATTCTAATGCACCCCCGAGGCTTCCTTGTCCATCCCGTACCTTGTCATCTATCTTCTAGTCCATCCATGGTCCAAGTCCATGAACTACGTTGCCTCTGCGTCATCACTTAGGCAAGGCCATTATTCTAATGCGCCTCCGAGGCTCCATTGTCCCATCTGTGTAATGTCTAGTCCTTCTATCTATCTGACTCTACCTCCACTTCCTACCGCCTAGGTCTTAGGTCCGTTAGGGTTTACCCCGAACTACATTGCCTCTGCATCGTCACATAGGCAAGGCAATTTAGTAATGAGCCCCCGAGGCACTAGGTTAGTCCCTTAGGGTCCATCTCACCAATAAGGATTGTGGAATTCTCTCACCAAGCAAGCAAGCACAAGAAGAACCCGCTCTTCAAGTAGAAATTTTGACACAAGGCATTTTAACCTATCCAAGACAAAGCAGAAAAAACTCCTAAGGCCTTTTAAATGATTTTACTCAAATTATGACAAGAAATAAACACATCTAAATGCAAAAAAATGTTTTGTGGATTGAAAACATGGTTAAAACACTAAGTCTTGATTTATGCTATCATGCCTTCCTATGCTACTCGAGGATGCCAAAAGATAGAGATGCTATGATGGGGGGCATGATTATTTTCTTTGTTTGTTGTTTTTGGATTAAACTTTAGTAATGTGAAACCTTGTCTAATGACATGATTGGTAAAAGATCATTGAGGACATCTAAGGTCTAACATGAACTGGGGCAATCCTTGTTTGTTGATACACAAGAAGTACTTAGGTCATCTCGGTTCAATTATACCTCGATGCTTGTATTAGCTTGCTAAATCAAAATCCATGTAAGCGATACTCATGTCATCTCGGTTTAATTATACCTAGATGCTTGTATTAACTTATAACATTTCAGAAAAAAATACCAAATAAAAATAAAAATCGCCCAATGATGAAATAAATACTTCAAAATACTTGCACCGTCAAGATATCAAAATCAAATCCATCCATTTTACATCTATTTACACATCCATCCATCCATACCCCATGCAATAAAAGATCCAAACAATGTAAAGTAATAATACAAAGTGAAGCTTGTGAATCTTTCTACCAATTTAGTCTCTCAATCAATCTTCTATCTGTCATTCTGTCATCTCTGTGTCGATAGAGTACATTTGGACATCACAAAAATAGAGCATATAGTTTCATATCATAAACATATGAGATAGTCATTTACATGATTAAATCAGTTGCATACATCATAGAGTGCATTAGGCCATCCATATATAATCATCACATAGTGTTGAAACAGAAAAAAACCAAAAACATAGATAAAGTGCACCACATAAATTGCATAATCATATAGATACCATTTACATTCACACACATTAGAAACGTATCAAGTAAAGCATCTAAGTCTGTATTTAGGTCATATAGCATCACATAGCATCATGTCAAAATTCTGGATCAGATAACATCTCATAAACATCAAGTAAAACATATAAGTCTGCATTAGATAAGCACATACATTGCATCGTACAATAAAAAGTGCATCATGGACTCATCCATATAGAGAGAATCAAAATATCTGCATCATCATATACATATCATAAAAAGTGTCCAAATGTACAAAATATCAAAATGTCTGTCTCTGAATCAGTGTCATATACAATAGATACATCCCAATGGATGGTGATACATGTCTCAAAATACAAAACTAGTACAAGTCTATCTAGCTATCAGAGCCATCAAAAAGTACATAGGATCCAAAAAGGTCTGCATGTCACTGCTACCCCTGCTGTTGTGGACCACTACTACCAGCAGTGTCTCCTCCTCCTCCTCTACTGGCATCAGGCTGCAGTGGGCCCATCACAGAGGCCCCTGACCTCGATGGACCTGCTCTCTGTGAAGCCATAGACTGACTCATGTAGCTCAAAGCCCTCTGACTAACTGGCACTGCACCATGGTATAATCCTCGATAGTACTGTGTCTGAGCCTACGCCCTAGCAAGCTCACCCTGTACCTTTGCTAGCTGCCCTCGCACCTGTGCCAACTCTGTCTATGCCTGTCCTAGCTGCCCCTGTGCCTACGCTAGTTGTGCTTGTGCCTGCTACACCTGCCCAACTAGGAAGCTACTCATCGCGTCTGCCCCCAGGGCTGCCACTGCAGTATCCCTCTCCACCCGGATAACCCGTATCTGAGCATCTGCCATGTCCCTCTCTCTAGTTAGACCCGCAATGTACTCTGCGTCTGTCTCTCATCGAGCCTCAACCTGCCTAAGCTGGGCCTGTAGCTATCTGACTTACCCTCTCAGTGTAGCTATGGTCCTCTCATGGGCATCTACCTATGCTGGACCCTAGGGCACCTGCTGTTGTGCCACATGCTGAGGTGGTGGCATCTATCTTTGCTGTACCTGTGGTACCTACTGTACGACCTCTGGTCCCTCCCTGACCCTCTGCCTCTACCTAGGTCAACCTCCATCATCACCACCTCCTCCCCCTCCTCTGTCGACTCCTCTGTCGACTCCTCTATCTCTGCCACCTCTCTGTCCTCCTCTCCCTCTCCCTCTCCCCCTCCTCCTCCTCCTCCGGCCAACCTGGCCCTCATCGTCTGAATCTGCCTCATCTATGTGAGGCACCAACACCCCAAGTCGTGAATAACTTAGGAATGGATGCTCATCAAACTAATCCTCATAATCCTGTGACATCCTGGCGTCTGCTATCTCCCTCCTCATGTCCCAGGTGACATAAGGTGTCTACCAAAACTCTACCAGGGGATCCTTGTAGGATGCCATCGGTCCCCATCTGACCCTCTCCGCGTGTGCTCGTGCAAACCAAGCCTACCCCTGTGGCATGCCCTGCCTCCTACCGAACTGTCTCAATACTCTGCCAATGATCTGCCTCTCTAGTATGTGGCGAGTCTGCCCTATCAGCCATCTCGTCTAAAAATAGTAAGGTAGCTCGTCTGCCTCATCATCCCATGGCTCACAGTCTAGATATGGTCACTAGATGACCACATCTACCCCATCCAAGGCATGTCTCCAATACTCCAGCTTCCCCATCCTATGCTGGGAAATCACTCCTACGTAGCCATAGCTATATGGCTCTCCCCTCTATCTCGCAAAAACACATATCGGTCTCGTAATTGCTATGTGCTCCCATAGCCAAAACTATAGTAGTGATACGCCTGCAGAAAGGCTCGTACTCATGTGGTATACTACCTGATGCATATCATGGTATAAATGCGAAAGCACGCAGACACCCCAAGCATATTGGTGCCCTCTATCACCATCCTCTCCATGATCCTACCCCATCCAATGGGGAACCCATGTGATCTCTTGTCAGGGCATACAACACCTCCGATCAATCCTGCTACAATCCTTGGGAAGTAGTCATAGTAATCATGAATATCCTGCCAAGGGATGACCTGTCCAACCAGCTACGGGTCATCAAACACTTGCCTGCACTCAGCGAGTCCTGCATCTCTCTGTGGATCATACTGCAAAAGCTTGCCATCAATCAGCAAATGCAAAATTCTGTAGACGTCCTCCAATGTCACGACCATCTCTCCAGTGGGGAAGTGGAAAGTACCATCCTCACTGTGGAATCTCTCCATAGCAGCAGTCAGCAAGCCACGGTTTACCTGCACCTCGAGCATGAAGAAAATATAATCGAGTCCCATAGCACCAAGTGCCTCTCTGTCTATCTCAGTTAGCATATATCTCTATAACAAGGGCATGGGGAACTGCTCCCTAGACTATAGTGTATCCTGTATCTCCTCCTGCAAGCACACAAAGCAAGGCATCAACCTAAAGCTGCAAAGTACCACACTCAACATATCTAGAACCATGTCAACTAACTTAGCATTTCAAATTGATCAAAACAGCAAACTACATCTCTGGACTAGATTCCTACAATCTCAGAGATAGCTTATCGATTGACGTGTCAAATAGGACACCAATCGAGTCAATTTTGCTAAGTAGTCTACCTATCTATGACATATGTGCCACAACAGGTGGTAAATGTGCTACTTTTTAACAAAAGCACTGTTTCTGGACCTATGCACCATTTCTGGCAAATGTGCTGCAACAATCCATGCATGCGCCGCAGTTCTCTACATATGCGCCATTCTGATATATGCGCCACAGTATACCATATATGTGCTATTTTATCATGTATGTGCCGCACTTTCCTACAAATGCACCGATTTCACAAAGGCACCATTTCTTTTCATGCATGTGCCACAAAAATACATATGCGTCGTTTCACGCTACATATGCGTCGTTCTGCATTTCTGTGCATCCATCTACCTATGTCTTCTCCTAGCATTTATTACACCTAAACTTGACCCTAGGAGAAGTTTTTCGAGATACATACTGGGGGTCCTGCCTCTGCTAGCCGGATGAATCGATGAACGTGCTCGAATCGATGCTCCTCACGTGGGATGTCTGCCTCTGTAGCTGCCATGCTGTTCTAAGCTCTTTGAAGCAAATCAAACTAAGACAAGTATGCAAATGAATTGTATTGTGGACCTAGCTCCTATTTATAGTGTGTAAACCCTAATTTGGCTATGTGGTGACTAGGACTACTTCCCGCACCTGTTTCCTCCATTTTTTCTTCCCGTTTCTCCGAAACGCATCCTATTTTTCTTCAAACCCAACCTTGTTTTCCCTTCGTCTTCATGAGATTGTCTGTCTCACTCCTTCTGCCTTCTTCCTGTCCAATCTCCCGAGGGGGCATCCTATCATCATAACATGTACCAGGGGCAAAACTGGGGCATGTATCATTGTCAGACTATCTATTCTTTGAAGCAACGCCGTAAACTGCATTGCATCAAAGAGGGGCAAAATGTATACGCCTAAAAATGACATGATTCAGTCTAGGTAAATATTCTTAATATTTATTCCCTTCTAATTCCTCTATCAATAAATAAATAACCAAATTTATTTATTTGATTCATATTCTTCCAACAATTAAATAAATTCTTTTAGTTAATTAAATTCTTCCAAACAATTAAATAATTCTTAATTATTTAATTGAATCAAATTCATTCTTCCAAATTTGAATAAATCAAATCAAATTTATTTAAATCCTCTCAATCTCCAAAAATAAAATAAATCAAATATTTTATTATTCTTCCAAAATCATGCAGGTCAATTAAATAAATTTATTTATTTAATTTACTTTCTTATCTTCAAATTCCTCAAATATTTTTTCAAATCTTCTAAAAATAAGTCTTCTTCTCCATGCACACAAAATTACATAATTTATTATTTAATTTCTCTCAAATCATGCAAAAGAAAATCTTATGTTGAGTTATCTATTCAATCAACCTTGTTTTTATCAAAATCTCTTAAATTAGAAAAAATCTTTCTAATTTATGAAAAGCATGTCTTATCTTTAGAAAAGAAAGTGATTAACTCAAATAAAATAGCTTTTGTGTGACACTTGTCTTCTTATTATTCGTTGCACATTCCTCATCTATTCTCAATCGTTGATCTTCTCATTCTCTCTATACCGTTGATCTTCATTCTTCCAAGTCTATAAGTACAACCTCATTCTTCCATTCTAATCATCCAAGCTTTAAGTATTGTTACTCTATAGGAATTACAGCGCACCTTCGGCACCAGTTCCTTCATTGCTTGTGATCACACTTTTGTTACCACACACTATGCACTACAACCCTTGTTGTGAAGCTTCTCTTCATTGCGACATTACCATAGCCATTCACAGTCGACATTCTTGACAAAGAAAAGAAGTGCACTCACTGAGGGCCCTTTTTCATACACACAAGGATGATTTTTGATAGGCAACAATGGAAGTTTCGATCTAAGGAAGGTTTGCTTTGTTGATTCATTGTTTATTTCATTTAATCTTCTTAGTTCACTATTCTATTGAGTTTTGGGTATTTTCTATTGTTTATCATTGCATATTCATTGTTTAATCCAATTTACCCCTAACAGTTGTAAAGGAAGATTAAAGGTAGAAAAAGTTATAAATGTGTGACAACTAATTCATCCATCCTCTCAGTTGTCCGGACCTAATTCAACATGTGCCACCTCACCTAGATGCACCAATCACAAATTGGTACGATTACAAAGACTCTGACTACAAAAAGGACCAAAGAGAGCCCAGGTGTTCTCTATCTTTTAACAATCCTACTTGGGAGTATAACCATTTCATACCAAATGCGCCTCACAAAGCTAGGAGAGTTCAACTAAGATCAAAAATTCATCGACTGGATCAACCATCCACAAGTATCTCAAGTACTCATCTTGATGAGAAGATAAAAAGGTTAGAACAACATTTGCAAGAGGCAAGAGATGCTCAAGAAGCACTAAAAGTTGCCCTATGAGAAGAGAAAAAAGACAATGTTGCGTGAGAAGAAGCACATCATCATGACAACACTTGAAGGGAAAACCCTAGACATGAGGAAGTGCCTAGAGCTACCACACCTATAGACCTAATTGTGACTCTAGTGCAAAGGATTAGAACCCTAGAAGTAGAGCAAACTGCTCCTAAAAGAAGACATAACTCATATAACAACATCCGAAATGAACAAGACCAAGGAGCATCTTAGAATCCCCCTATCTCAACTATTATCCAAGAAATGCAAGCAACGACACATGTCTAAATGGGAACCCTCTTGTTCAGAACAATGCAACAATGTTAGGAAATTAAGCAAATAAGACAATGGGTTACCAAACCCTCCTATGGGATTGATGTTATCAACACCTCAATCGCAAAGTGCCTTTCTAGGGATGTACTTGGAGTACTTGGAAGAACCACTTGACTTAAACATAAGAAATGTTTAGTTACCTCGACCATTACCTGATCTCCCAAAATTCAAAGGAGAGGCTGATCTCAATTCCCATATCAAAGCTTATACTACTACAGTAAGAGAATTCATCCCTTTGGATGGGGTTATTGCCAAGATCTTTCCAAAGACCCTAGAAGGAATAGCTTTGGACACGTACTAACACCTACTAGAAGCCTCAATCCACTCATTCAGATAGTTTATTGGAGAGTTTGTCATGGCCTTTGACATGAACAAACTCGTAAAGATAGGGATCAAAGAGTTCTTAGCCATGAAATAAGAACTAAATGAGTCAGTAGCCCATTTTGTTACCTGATGAAGACAAGTGCTCTATTCTTCGACTAGTGCTCCTAACATGGACCATCGTGAGTTATGTGACCTTTTCTTACATGCCTTAAATAAGCACATGAGAGAAGATGTTCTAAAATTACCCTACAAATCTTATGAATAAGCCCTGGAAAGTGCTTTAAGAATCAACCAAACAACCATTGATAGTGGTAGAAGGATCTATGGGTCAAATGGAAAACTGATGAGGGAGGATATAGGGAACAATACCCCTATCATTAAGATTCTCAAAAACAATAGAAATACAACAATAAATGGGGTGACATGTCAACCCCCTGTTAGGAAAGTAAGAGATGACTCTAATGGAAGAGACTATTACTCTCCCAATGTCAATGTAATTGATTTCCCAAGAAACAATGTGTATTTTCCAAGAGACAATTATCAGGGTTGGAATCGTAATGGAAATGGTAATGATGGAAGGTATGAAAGACTCCCATATGAGCACAATCAATTTTGTTCCTTTCATAGAACAAGGGGCCACAACACATAATCCTATATGGAGCACGTAATTGATTAATAGCAAGATTACTAGAAGACCAACAACAATTGTTCATAGAGTTGTTCTTGAACCCACAAGAGGTCACATTGGATAACAAGGGCACAAGACAAAACCCAAGCCCCAATAGCTCCATATAATTCTAACATGGGAATCTATCAGGGGCCATTTCCTTCCCATACGGATACAAAAGCAACAAATCAAAACAAGGTAGCCAAGGTAAAAACACCAATACCCCACTACAGTTAGGACAAAAGGAGAAGCTAGGATGTTGGGTTTGGTTGAAATACTACATAGTGAAGAAGAGGAAGGAGATCTTGAGAATGAACAAGAGGAAGTGCATGAAACCACCATCTTAGTGGTTGAGCCAATACTAACATTGATTGGACCCTACGAACTCATCAAAGATTTAAAGAAAACATATGCACACATATCATTCATTAATCTTCTTAGGAATTCCACCTTGCATCGTTTAGCACTATTGAAAGTAATAGGGTTGAAGTTTCTCAACTAGATTACACCTCCACCTAGCGAGCAAATCAACCATGTGTATTTTAACATAAGCCCACCCAATTCTAAACTCAAAGACTCAGGTTTCTTCTTTGACCTAAAACAAATGCCTTCTACGGTAGAATTAACCAAGAAAGGAGTCCTTGCATTGTACTAGTATGGATCTATGATACCTACATCAAAAGGACATTAATAGATGATAGAGTGATAGTAAACATAGTTTCATCTTCTCTTCTAGAGAGAATGGGTTATGGGCACACTAATATCATTGCTTCTTGAGACACTCTAAGTGGGTATGATAATTTAAAAGTCGTTACAATAGGAAAGATCATGCTTCCTGTAACTCTAGGGCCTAAGACTGTCCCAACCATGTTTTATGTCATTGACAAGTAAATGGGATATCATTTTCTCCTTGGATGACCATGGATACATAGGATGAAGGTTGTGCCATCTACACTATTTCAGGAGGCTCAATTCCTACAATTGGGGAAGGTATACATCGCGAAAGGAGACCTAGAACCTTTTAGCATGTTGAATTTGAACTCATCAAACAAACATATAGGCATCCCCATAGATTATGAACTTCCTACTAACAAGTATTTAGTTCCTAGTCCTACGACACAATCAACATGCATCAAGAGGATGAGAATACCAAAAAAGACTATAGACAAAGTAGAGATGAAAACTTTAGAAAACAAGACATTACCATTACAAAAAGAGGTTATTCCCAAAGAGAAAGGAGTAAAAATCATGTAATGAATAGAGAAGTATGGACCTCTCCTATTCCCTTTGGAAGTCCTCATGATCAGTGTCCAACCCACTTACAAACTTTTCCCTTGCATAGGGGAGAAGCCTCATAGAACTGAAGGACTAGTATTCGAAACAACTACATTAGATTTGAGATATGTAGACCCTCATGCTTTCTTAGATCCTAAAGAAGACGTGTTGGAGAGTTACACTCCTATGTCACCCTTGAGTGAATCACATGTCCTTGAGACACTAGAAGAAAGTGAGTCATATGAACCTCTCACACCGACCATGGAATTGTATAGACCGTAACACCTATGGAGGATTTGAATTCTATTGACAATGAATCAACCAACATAATAGGATTTCTCCAAAGGATGTTAATGGTATCTGAACCACAAGTGCAACCCATCACTTTTTCCTTAGTACAATCAAATGAGCTTGGTGAATAGGAAGCACCCTTAGTGCAAATTGAAATGGTTGAGAGACTCCTAGATGAAGACAAAGAGAGTGAGGGTACATTTCATAAATAATGGAAAATGGGAGTGTTAGTCAGAACTAATGATCTTGGCATCTTTGAGTTTCCAGGAAGCTACATTGGGTATGCTATGGATTTGAGACCCGAGCCCAATAGGAGGACGAGTATAAGATTTGTCCCTCTTGATGAGAAAAGGGAGCCTCAAACTCCCTTTGAACAATTCTAGTTTTTACAAAAAATTCAATGTAGACAAGACGTAAAGATTTACATGCAAGAGAAATTTGACATGCTAATAGAATTGCTAAGGTGTGATGGAGTCTTGTATTGGGCCTCTTCCCATCAGCAAACTTTCCAAGATTTTCTCTGTCTCACATTACCAAGAGAAACCACTGATCTGGAAATGATAGAATCAAATGATAAACCCTACAGAGTAGGAGAGCTTGTCCTAAGAAGAGGAAGAATGAAAAAAAAAAGAAGAAGAAAGAGAACATTCACAGAGGACTGGAAAGGTCCTTATATGGTTAAAGAAGATGTTGGAGATGGTTCTTATCTCTTGTGCACAATGGACGGAGAGGAATTTGGTGAAACAGTCAAAGACTTTCACCTCAAGAAATACTATGTCTAAAAATCATAAAAATCATAAAACATAAAAATACAAAAAAACTAAATATTCCAAAAATACAACAAAAAAATTATAAAAATCAAAAATATCAAAAAGAATTTGTTTCTTGCATTACAGTGAGTGACTAAGGAGTCTATGGTTGCCTAGGTATACGTGATCATTTTAGTGTTGGAATAAGCTGCCATTAACCTTGTAAATTCTAATATTGTATTTATCCCATTTATTATTTGTAATTTGTAGTTACCCATAAGGAAATGAGGTAGTTTCAATGGCAGTGGTAATTCTAGAGTTACTGATGATAGTTATAGAGTGATATTTACTATTGGCAAATGTAAAAATTAGAGGTAAATGAGGGTAGGACCTTCCCTTGAGGAATCTACTTTTTTTGGCATGTATGACAACTTGTCATAATGTGATGTAAGTGGAATTATGGCAGCTACAAGTTGTCATAAGATTCCATGCTTCTATGATGCATATGACACTCATTATTAGCTGTAAGTTGCTATCTTTAGCCCCAGGCGCTCACCTTGGGAAGATTTATTGTTGGTGGTATCTATGATGGTTATGATGTGTCATAAGATGGTATTACATGTTATTCTTGGTTCTAGGTGCCCAACCTTGCATGGGTAAGTTTTTGCCACTTGGAGGTTGCATGTATGGTGACATTTAATGCTTGCATGTGGAGGAATCTTGGAGAGAGAAAGTGGACACCTAGAATGGAGGTGTTTAGGGGAAAATTGGATTTGTTAATGTTTTAGTTTTTAGATGTTTAAATCTGCCTTTCCTCTATACATTCAAGGATCTAGGGTCGAGTGGCGAGCACTATCATACCCTAGGTCACTTACAAATGTAGAAAAATTTGGATTAGGGAATTTAATTATTAATTTTCCTTCTCTTATGCCCAATTAACCATTGAAACCTTAATTATGCAAATACGACAACAAATTGATTAACAATAGAAAAAGCTCTTGTAGACAGGAGTAAAATACCAAATCATAGAATACCTATTTGTGAGGTTCTGAATCAGAACAGTTAGGGACATTAGAGCGGGCGCCCAAGTCCAAGGTGCTAGTTTCTTCACGGAATCCAAACCTCCTTCTAACACTAATCAACACTGTAACTTATGTTTCCTAAAACTTGGATGCGGAGGACACTAGAACGAGTGCCCAAGTCCTGGAAGTGCTCTTGTGTCCTAATTTTCTTCAGATCCTGAATCCTTGATGCCTGCCAGTCCATCTTGCAACTCCACTTTTCCCAAATGCGACACTTGTAACCTACAATCACAAAAATTGGTTTGGGGGTTGTGGTGTTTAGAGGCTTGCATCAGTCAAGCCCCGGAGGACATTTAAGTCTCTGAACACCGTTGTCAAAAAATGAGTGTGTGCCCTTGTGAGGTAGAGGCAAAAACTAAAGGAATCAATGATGAAAACACAATATTATGTTGCCTTGTAGTGAAGCTCCCATGGAGGAAGAGGCTTTGCATGCCATGAGGAAATTAATGCTCAAATCTGCAAATATCAACACACAAAACATACAATTCTGCTCTCGCAACACAATAGAAAGCCTTGAATCACCTTAGGATGCCAAAATCACATGAACATAATCTAGTTTACAAATGAATGCCTGAGCATGTTTATATATGCATCTACAAACACTCCTGCCAAGGTTTTTGAAATTCAAACTTACCGTGTCCGCAAAGGGACCTAATAACGGTCACAAACTAACACCTAGAAATTAGAGTTGCCCCAAAATAGGGCAGGACCACTCAAGTCCTCCCCCCTATTTTAGGTAGGGTACAGCTCAAGGGGTCCACCTAGGCCCAATTCACCATGGAACCTAGGTCTCATTCCATCAGGATGTCAAAATATGAACTAAAATGTCCTAAATACATGCTAAAGCCCTAGGAGCTAAGCTTTATGAGGGAAAAGCCCCCAATGGGACTATTCTAATGTTACAAGAGGTAAAACACTTCTATAAGTATTTTACATTGTATTTTTTACTGCAATACAAATTTTGGGTACTTAGGTGTTGTCGGAATGATGTCAAGTTGAAGACTGGTGGAGAGAGTTGTTGAGTTGTATTGTATAATCTTTTTTAGATTAATACAAACTTGTGCCTCTTTCTTGGTGGAGTTTTCTAGCCATAAGGGTTTTCTCCACATAAAAATTGTGTTGTGTGTTTAGTTTTCTGTTTTGATGTTTCTATGTTGCATAGTTTCAATTTTATGTTACAATCTCCATTGATAATACATAGTTAAAGATTGCAAAAATTTATATTTGAATCAGATTTCTATTGAGTAGTTATGCTTTCATTTCTAACATTTGGTATCAGAGCCTGGCTAGATTTGACTCTTGGGTGGTAGTGTGGAAGATGTGGCTACAGTGGGAGATTTGGTTGTGTTTGCTTTTGTAGATCTTGAGTTGTTATTATAGCTGCATCCACGGTTGCATCAAACTCTTGTTTGGACATTGAGAAGTTCAATGGAATGGGGCATGAGTTGTGGAAGCTAAAAATGGAGGATTTGTTGGAAGAAAGAAACCAGTGGTTAGCTATTTGAAAATTGAAGAAACCCGATGATGTCTCTCCAAATGAGTGGGATAGAATGGATAAGAAGGCACGAGGAACCATCCATTTATGTCTTTTAGATTCTATCCTATTGAATGTCACAAAGGAAGAGACCACACATAAATTATGGAATCGTTTGGGTGAGATCTCTCAAGAAAAGAGTATGGTAAATAAAATCTATTTAAAAAGAAAAGTGTTTTCCTTGAAAATGAAAGAGGGTGAATCTATCGCAAAGTATTTAAAAACTTTTAATTTGTTGTTGAGTCAGCTTGCTTTAGTAGATGTTGATGTTAATGAGGAAGATAAATGTATCTTTCTTATTTGTTCTTTACTTGAGTCTTGGTAGAATGTTATATTGGCTATCACTATTAGCCTCATAGATCCCAAGTTGGATGGCCTTGTTGCAATCTTACTATCATAGGAATTGAGGAAGAAGAGTTTGGATAGCTCAGGGGATGCTCTTAGTGTCAGGTGAAGGTCTAAGGAAAGAGGACCAAAAGGAGATCAAAACGGGGCTAAAGACAAGTCCAAGGGACAATCTAGGACTCCTGGGAGGAAGAATAGAGTTAAGTGTTGGAACTGCAGTAAAAGGGGACATGTAAAGGAGTGCAGAAACTCAAAGAAACAATGGGAGAGTGCTTTGAATAAGTCCTCGAATGCAGGCAAAGATGTTTTACTTTCTACATTGTAATGTTGTTTCTAATGATCACTATTTGGTTGACTCAAGATGTTCACTTCATATGACCCCACATAAGGAATGGTTCTCCACATATGAAGAATATGATGGAGGTAATGTGTACCTTAGGGACAACTTTGCATATCTGATAGTTGGGAAAGGCAAGGTATTGTTGTGTTTCAATGATGGGAGGATTAAAACCCTCCCTGATGTTTATCATATTTTCAGATTAGCTAGAAATTTTATTTCAGTTTCAAAGATGAATGATTTAGGAATGCATGTGACTTTTGACAAGCATGGCTGCATATTGGTGAGAGGGAACTTGGTGGTAGTGAAGGGGAAGAGATTGGGAAACATGTTCAAGCTTGAATCCACTACAGTTTGTAATGCCTCCTATGTATCTAAGGCTAGTGTTGAAAATACATGTATGTTGTGGCAACGTAGATTGGGTCACACAAGTAATAATGTTTTGAAAACTATTAAGAATAAAGATTTTTTAGATAGTTTCTCTTATTCTGATGAGCACTTTGATTTCTGTGAGCAATGTGTGTTTTGTAAACAAAATAGAAAATCATTTCCTTTAGGAAGCAATAAAGAAAAATAGAAGTTAGAAATTATTCATATGGATGTGTTTGGACCTAAGGATAATGAATCTATCAGAAAATCTCCTTATTTTGTTACCTTCATTGATGATGTGTCTAGATTTACTTTTTTTTATTTTATGAAACACAAATCTAAAGTTTTCACTAAGTTTAAGGAATTCAAAGTCTTAGTAGAGAACCAATCAGGTTTGAGGATAAAAATATTAAGATCTAACAATGGAGGAGAGGTTCGACGAATCAACTGGTGGAATGGATCAGCGAATCCATGTAACCACCAAAACAGCAACTCGATTACACAATGGAATTCAAAATAGAGAATGGACACAAAATGGATCTTTATTGATTTCAAAAGATGCAATACAATACTCAGTCTCTCCTCTCTCTGTCTCACTCTCTCAATCTGTATCTATATCTCAACCTGTCTCTATGTCTAAAACCAACCGATCCTACTGCATAAATAGGAATCGCTTGCGAGTACTACCACTCAATTCCCAGCGGCTGGGAGCTTCCAAGCGGCTGGGAGGATCCAACCGAACATACAGCATAACAGCTGTCCTAACAACCTACCTAAAAATAGTAAAGTATGGTCAACATGACCTTATTACATGCATTGGTCTTATAAGACCTTCTTGGAAACATTAACCAGACCTATAACAAACTAACTGCCTCATGGAGGCCAGCTGTCAGGTAGGTGCTCCTGCACCACACTCCCCAACAGAAAAGAACTCATGTCCCATGAGTTAGGTTGTGGAAGTCCTCCACCTTTACACTTTGCCTTTGCAGTGTCTTGACCTGTTCCAGCTTTGTCCTCTGCTGGCTCTCAACTGCTCCAAGACTTCTGAACTGTAACTTGCTTTCTTGCAAGTGAATCCTCATGCCTGTCAATGTAGGCCCTTCTCTCACATACCTTGTGTTTGTCAGGTTGTCTGACCAGAACCTCTATCTGAACTGCCTCTTGAACTTCTGTAATGTTCAACTCTGTCTTTCTTTCAACCTTTATAGGACAAACAATAGTCCCAACTATGACAACATCCTTGTCATTCCTCTCAACTGGTTGCTGTTTGCAAACCTGTTGCTGAACCTGCTGCTGACCTCTGTCAGTCAAAACTGAAACTGTCTTCAAACTGTTGTCCTTAACAACTTCTTTCCCTGCAATGTCCTCAACTGCCTTTATGCCTGCTCCTATAGGCTTCTGCACAAATTCCTTCTTTCCCACTAAAATGATTTTTGCTACCTTCTGTACTACAGCTGCTTCCTGTAATGGCATCAACATAATAGTTTTCCCATCTTTCTTGATGGTGTAGGTATTAGCATACCCATCATACAGTACCCTCCTATCAAATTGCCATGGCCTACCCAACAGTAGGTGACAACATTCCATGGGCAAAATGTCACACAAAACTCTATCATGATATGCTCCAATCTGAAAATCAACATATGCCTGTTCATAGACAAAAAGTGATTGACTATCACTCACCCAAGATGCCTTGTAAGGGTTTTGATGTGGAATCCTTTCCAAATTTAGTTTATCCACCATTTCCTGAGATACCATGTTATATGTTGAACCAGTATCAATGACAACCTTACATACTTTACCTTTGCTCTTGCATGTGGTCTTGAAAAGAGCTCTTCTTTGCATCATATCCTTTGATGTCTGCAAACTAGTTCTCCTTAGCATCAATGCTTCTCCCTCCTCAGGATATCCATAACCGTCAGGAACTCTATCTCCTTGATAAGTGTTTGAACTTTGCACACTTGGCTCTACTTTCTCTTCTTGCACAAGTTGTACGATCTTGTCATTCGTTCTATCATTTCTGGATGATGAACCTTTGCTTTCTGGACATTTGAAAAATGGATGACCAAACTCACCACAGGTGTAACACTTTCCTGAAAATGTAGTAGAACCTCTACCACTTCCAAATCTGCCTCTATTACCTTTCCATCCACCCCTGAAATCAGACTGTCCCTGTCCTTTACCAGTGTCTTCTTGACCCTCATTGGTTTGCCTTGTTGTAGGGGCTAATCCTCTTCCCCTCATATTGCTGCCTCTTCCTCTCATGGACTTATCTTGTCTCCTATTCATCTTTTCTTCAATCCTGATTGCCATTTGGTAACAATCCTCCACACTCTTAGGGTTAGCTAAAACTAACTCATCCTGTATGTTCAATCTCAAACCAGCCAAGTACCTAGCCACCTTTTCTACCTCATTCTCATGATGACCAGATCTCATACTCAACTTATAAAACTCCTCAGTATATGCCTTCACATCCATTTCCTTCTGCCTTAAAAATTGCAGCTTCTTAAACATCTGAATTTCATAATCCTTGGGCAAGAATTTACCTTTGATCCTTGCTACCATTTTATCCCATGAAGTGATCTTTGACCTTCCTTGTTTCCTTCTCTCAGATTGTACATAATCCCACCATACCAAAGCATGACCTCCTAACTTGGTCTTTGCAATCTTTACCTTCTGATCCTCAGCAACATCTTCACATTCAAAGTGATTATCAAGTGCAGCAATCCAATCCAGTAACTCATCTTCATTCAAACTTCCATTATACTTGGAAACATCAACCTTTACCTTAGGTTTATCACTCTGCACTGCCTTTAACAGTTTTGCAAATCTCTGGTCTTCAGCATCCAGATCTTCAGCTACCTCTTCATACTCTTCAACAGCATCTTCATCTTCTTCTGATTCACTGTCGTCCACTTCCCTCTTTTTGTTCTTCTCCAAGGCTACAAGCCTGGCTTGAAGTGCTTCAGCAAGCTCCTTCATCTTCCTCATCTCTCTGGCATGTTTTTCCTTCATCTCCTGCAATTCCCTTGCAGTACCATTACCTTTCGGAGGCATTTTGTCAACCTCTCACTCCTCTACCTCTGTCCTTTCAGTGACAGAATCAACTCTACCTCTGCCCTTTCGGTGACAGAATCAACACACAACAGCCCAGACCTTTTGCTGAGCTCTGATACCACTATGATGCAGAGGCATCCACACTAAAACCTTGACATACAGCATGTATGTCTACAACCCATCATCATCATCATATTTTCTGTTAACATTGTCAGCATCATCATATTTTCTCTTGCCGACTGATATCCTCTTGCAGACAAACCTTCGACCCTTCGTCTGTCAGCAGCATCATCATATTCGGCTATCAGCAGCTTCATCATATTCGGCAAGCGCAATCATCCTCCTGACGATCACTGTTCATCTTACCGCCAACCTCTATCTGCAGCATCATGATGTTCAACATCATGTTCATCAGCAGGATATAAAATATCCTGTTCCTCCCATATATCCTGATGACGACACTTCACGCACCTTTCCTTCGATGCTTACGTCACCCCGATATCCTGATGACAATTATCCTGATGACGATGACGTCACATGCAGTTCCTTCAATATCCTGCTGTCGGCCAAACTTAACATTATCGGCCCGCGATGGTTTTATCAACCCGATCTTCTACCTTATGCCGATACGCTCCTCCTCGGCAACACCTGATGATGATCACCCTAAAACGCATTCACCTTATGCAATCGACTGCATCATGCTCACCTCCATCTACTCGGATGACGCCCGAAGTAACTGCAGGATATACCCAGAAATATCCTGATGATGACGTTGTAACGAATTTTCCAACCTTAGCGAATTTTGATCCGCTGAACCTCCTGAGGTGACCCGATCTGCTTTCAGGACAACTTTCCAGACTCGAACTACCAGCACGACCTAGCACATGCCCATGCTAGGGTTCTCAGCACATCTCGATTGCGATCCTGCAAACATACATGTGAACAAACATAAAATGCAGACTAAATCCTAAACTACTGTACACAGCCATTCCACCGATTCGACGAATCAACCGGTGGAATGGATCAGCGAATCCATGTAACCACCAAAACAGCAACTCGATTACACAATGGAATTCAAAACAGAGAATGGACACAAAACGGATCTTTATTGATTTCAAAAGATGCAATACAATACTCAGTCTCTCCTCTCTCTGTCTCACTCTCTCAATCTGTATCTATATCTCAACCTGTCTCTATGTCTAAAACCAACCGATCCTACTGCATAAATAGGAATCACTTGCGAGTACTACCACTCGATTCCTAGCGGCTGGGAGCTTCCAAGCGGCTGGGAGGATCCAACCGAACATACAGCATAACAGCTGTCCTAACAACCTACCTAAAAATAGTAAAGTATGGTCAACATGACCTTATTACATGCATTGGTCTTATAAGACCTTCTTGGAAACATTAACCAGACCTATAACAAACTAACTACCTCATGGAGGCCAGCTGTCAGGTAGGTGCTCCTGCACCACTTTACCCATTGGTACTAAGATTTCATTAGATATGTGTCTAAAATCTGAGGATGATCTTGAGGATATGTCTAATGTGCCATATGCTAGTGTTGTAGAGAGTTTGACGTATGCAATGGTTTGCACTAGGCTAGATATTGCCCAAGCAGTGGGAGTTTTGAGCATATTTATGTCTAACCCAGGTAGACAACATTGGAATTATGCAAAGAGGGTGTTTAAATATCTTGCAGGTACTCATGATTATTGTTTAGTTTACTCTGGTACTGATAGTCTTGATAAATCTTTGGACATACAAGGTTTTGCTGATGCAGATTGGGCAGGTGACTTAGATAGTTGAGGGTCCACTAGTGGCTATGTGTTTACTCTGCTTTGAGGAGTAGTGAATTGGATGAGTAAGATGTAGCACACTGTTGGTTTGTCCACCATAGAAGCAAAGTATATGACTGCTACACATGTCTCTAAGGAGATAGTTTGGTTGAGGGGACCGTGTAAAGGTATTGGATTTGATTGCAAGATCATTTAGATTGGTTGTGATAGCTAGAGTACTATCTATTTGGCCAAGAATCCTCTTGAACTAGGCATGTTGATTTTTAGTATCACTTTGTTTGAGAGTTGATTCCTAATGGACATATTGAGCTGAAGAAGATAGACACTCAGGAGAATGTTGCAGATTCATTGACTAAGCCTGTGAGTACACAGAAGCTTATGTGCTATAGAGAGGCCATGGGCCCTGTTTCTAGTACCTAATTATTTCATTTGATTTCCTATGGGTTGATTTACAATGAATAATGTCAAGTGGGAGAACATTCAAATTAGGTGTCATTAGCCTTGTGAATTCCAATATTGTCTTTTATCCCATTTATTATTTGTAATTTGTAATTTGTAATTACCCATAAGGGAATGAGGTAGTTTCACTGGTAATGATAATTTCAAAGTTACCGGCAGTAGTTACAGAGTGATATTTATTGTTGGAAAATGTAAAAATTAGAGGTAAATGAGGGTAGGTGTTTCCCTTGAGGAATCTTCTTTTTTGGCATGTATGACAACTTGCAATAATTTGGTGTAAGTGGATTTATGGCAGTTGAAAGTTGTCATAAGATTCCATGCTTCTACGATGTATATGACACTCATTATTAGTTGTAAGTTGCTATCTTTATCCCTAGGTGCCCATCTTGGGAAGATTTATTTTTGGTGCTATCTATGATAGTTATGATGCATCATAAGATGCTATTACATGTTATTCTTGGTTTTGGGCACCAAACCTTGCATTGGTAAGTTTTTGCCACTTGGAGGTTACATGAATGACGATATTTAATGCTTGCATGTGGGGGAATCTTGGAAATAGAAAGTGGATGTATAGAATGGAGGGGAAACACTTCTATAAATATTTTCCATTGTATTTGTTGTTGCAATACATATTTTAGGTACTCAGGTACTGCAAGAATGATGTCAAGTTGAAGACTGGTGGAGAGAGTTGTTGAGTTGTTGTATTGTACAATCTTTTTTAGATTAATACAAACTTGTGCCTCTTTCCTAGTGAAGTTTTTTACCTCCAAAGGTTTTCTCCATGTAAACATTGTGTTGTTTGTTTAGTTTTTAGTTTTGATGTTTCTATGTTGCATAGTTTCAATTTCATGTTACTATCTCCATTGATAATACATAGTTAAAGATCGCATAAATTTATATTTGAATCAGATTTCCATTGAGTAGTTGTACTTTTATTTCTAACATTTAGGTCCTGAGATTCCCTATTTTCACAATTGCCATCCTCCCCCTTTTTCATTCCTAGTTATTCTAATCAAAGCCTAGCTCTTAGCTTTACGTTGATCCCAATCTTAATGGGCCAAGATGTTAGGTCTAAGTAAAGTCAATATTCATACCTATAATTTTCAAAGCAATCTTGCAAGTAGACCTTCCTAATTCTTCCCTACTAGAAGAGAAGTCTGACTAGATTATAAAAATTTTTGGTGGCGCTCAATCCCTTATCTTTCCTAGCCAAAAATGTTAGGAGGATCAAAACTCTAAAGGAAGAAATTCAAAATATGAGTGAATAAAAAAAATGAGTGATCAAAATAAGAGTATTGAAAAAAGTGAGAATTGAGAGATCAAATTATTGCATATCCAAACTTCTAAAAGTATTCATTTCATAAAAAAGTCAAAAATAAAAAAATGAGAAAAGCAAGTGAGGCATTCTAGAAAATACAAAAAAAAAAGAGTGAAAGAGACAAGATTGTTGAATGTTTGTACTCTTGGGTGGAGATCAATCTAAGCTCAAAGCTTCAAGGGTTACATTCAAATAGAGAAAATAAAAGAGAAAGGTAAAAAGCACATGTACATGCACTAGCTAAGCAAAGCCAAGAGTCTAGTATTCTTTAGGATCATTTTCTATCTAGGGACCCTAGTTATTTCCCATTTATCCTTTACTTCGGGTCTATATTTCTTGCCATCTATGATCTAAGTCCAGTGAACATCAATAAAATTTGTTACTTGCCTAAGTTGAAATCTTGTTAGATTGTCTCATCTAGATAAGGATCAGTGTTTAGCCTTTAGCAAAGCCCAAATTTAGAAACACTCCATTTCTCTCTTGCTCCCCAGTTGAGTTCTAAAATCCTAATTTCATAGACTTGAATAGGTCTCTTATACTAGAATAACCTACAATCCCCTAGATTGAAAATCATATTTAAGAGCAGTCATGTTGTTTGTTCCATAATGAATTGATACTAAAAATTAAAAAAAGAGCTCCAAAGCAATAAAGCCAATATCATAACTTGTGACATTCTATGTAAGTGAAATTTTGATTTAATCATTCCTTGTGTTCTTGCATCTGCATATCTTGACCTACATTTCATACATATTCCAAAAAATTACAATAACATGTCATCGTTATCATACTTGCATTCTTAGGGTTGAAGGTCAAAACATGATATAAGAGTTCATAAACTTCCAAAGTGCACAAGAGATGAGTACTCATACGATAGAAAAACAACCATAAAAAGATAAACTTTCATTGATATATGAAAAGTTCACATTTCACAAAGAGTACAATAGGATAAAATGCTCTTGAGGTAAAGTAAGGCTCCCCACATAAGGGGGCATAGATTCAAGAAAATAAAATAGACTCAAGAGTGGTTCTCTCCAATGGAACCCTCAAGACTCCTACTCCTCTATCTGTGTGTACCACTAGTCACTCCATAGACCTATATGAGCGAGGTTCCTTACTATGACTATGAGAGCATGAAGCTCCTACAGTGCTAAGCTCACACTGCCAAAATCCAAGGTGAGCCATCTCATGAAGCACCTGATTCTCACTCCTAAGAATGAGATTTTCATCCTTCAAAGTAGCACTCTCATGGCATACATGATAAGGAGTGAAAATGTCAGTGTGTCACCCATTGGTAGGGAGAAAACTAGAATCATCTAGAAGCATCTCTCAGGTCAACCTAGTGAAGGGGGAAACTAAACCAATGTTGATCCCACAAATGAAACTCCTCTACTCCTTAATGCTACTTGCAAATCAAAGTAAAGACAAGAAGATGTGATGACTCTTGATAAAAAAGCTCACATGGGTCACTGGGCTGCCAAGTAGGATCTAGTTGCTGCATCACCTCATCAGAGTGAAGAGGCCTAGGCAATGGGAAGGGCCCCTCAGGTATATCATCCTTGTCAAAATTTGTATCTTGTGCACCCTCTATCAATCCCTCATCGGATAAGTCATCCCCATTAGGAACATAGTCCTTGTTAAAAGAATCAGTCATCTACAACAACTAATCCTTGGGAAGGAGCTCCTCTTCCTCCAGTTTGTCCACCTCTCGCCATCTTAGAATCTCTAGTAATTAAAACTCCAGGAGTCAAAGGGGTCCAAGCAACAGTCCTCTGGCCAATCTCACCCATCTCCTGGATGGATCTATAGAAAGTTGGTACTAGGGAAACTCCTCAGGAAAATCCTCTTCAAACTACTATAAGACATGCTCAACATGATGAGCCTTGACTAGATCATTATGATCTGAAAGATCCGATACACTAAGATAGTGCTCCCTAATCTAATCATCATGTGACCATGCACCCTCTTTATCTGCATAAGGGTCAAAGATCATATTTGCATCTATAAGAGTAGGCATAGTGTGTAAAGAAGTATCAAAGTGTCCCACCTGTACCCACCTGGTTGTTCTCTATAATCACCTGTCAGGAAGAGGAATCTCCTTTTGGTAAGGCCTAATGTGCTCAAAGATCCAAGTCATGATCAAAGAAGAGAGGCTAAAAGCAAGACCCCCTCGTGCAATACAATATAAATCCCTATAGACCATGGCTAGGATGTCTGGTCACCAAGCGCAAACTCTACCCTACTCAATGCCCTATATAATTGGTGCCCAACACCATCTCAAATGAGCCAAGGCCTTGTCTCTAGATAACCTCAATGCAATCAAACTGATAAAAAATTTCCTCAGACAAGGGATGCAAAGTCATGACACAAAGGTAAGCTAAACACTTGTTTGATCCTTGGGGTGACTTGCCCCCATAATTCATACCCAAGAAGTCTTTTCCTCAAAGGACTCACTAGCTGGAAGAACAACTAGGTGTCCTCTCATAAGAACCCCTAGAATGAGATACACATCGTACAGAGTGATAGTCCACTCTCCTAAACCTTGAGGGAACCTAAAAGTGTTCCTATCTTCATCCCAATATTTCAAAATGTCACAGCAAATACGTGCCATAGGATGAATGACAAGCACATGGCAAACTCTAGCTAGGCCTGCTCTCCTCAAGACAACAAGCTCCTTGGTAGATAATGAAACATACATCTTTGAAAGCCATAACTGCTCCCAGTAGGCATTCCAATAGATCCTCATATCCTGCTAATAAAAAAAGAACTTTAGATTAGATCTCGTCAACTCAGAAAATCCCTAAAAAATCATAAAACTTGTAAAAAGTCCTACAAAAAAGCATATAAACCATCAAAATTGCAATAAACAAATAGATTTAGTGTTCAAATTAGATCTCACTCGAGCAACCCTATTGCACAAGAATATCTCCCTCGGGTGACCTTGTTGCTCAGGTAGATCTCCCCCAGGTGACTTGCCTGGCAAAAGAGGTGACCCTATGTGACTATCCCTCGAATTAAAAATGCTCTAAAAATCTCATTTCTTAGCTAATTTCAAGAAATGAAAAACCAATCTTACTCTAAACAACAAAACAAAGACAATGCAACAAAGAAAATCATAAAAAATGGACAATTTCAGAAGATTTTTTACAAAATTCAAACTAGGGTTTAGAGAAGGGTTTTTTATTGTTTGTGTACTTGATTCTTAGCAATAGCAGAAGAGGCAACCATCTTTGCAATCTTCTCGGTAATATCTACCCAACAACTACTCACACGATCGATTTTGTCGCCGATTCACTCGAATCTCACTAATTTACTCAGTTTTTCTATCCCTTAGTTTAATTTCTTTTATGCATTTTTAGATTAGTGTTTACTTTTATGCATCTCTCATGTGTCCTTTTATGGGAATTCATTCCTACAGGTCTCACCAACAAAGGCAAACAACTAGTCGAACTCAAAAGCTCTATGCTACGTTTGTCATTTTAGTTTTCATTATTTGTTTTGACATATTTAGATGTCAAACTAATACTAGTTATTGTAGGTACAATTGTGGGAAAATTGACAATAGGTAAGGCCTAGTTTGGGAATGGTACCTACCTTTCATGTACACTACCGTCCTGGAGGGGAAAAATATGTAATCACCAATATCATGCACATCCTCCACGAGGACCCCTATGATGAGTCATAATCCTTGTCATGTACATGTAAGCATGAAATAACATCCTCTAAGTAGCAATTCTCTTGGTGACATGTCTTTTCTTCCTCCTTTGTTAATTTTTCTCTCTTTGCTTTTGACGCTTTTTGAAACCTTTTTTGACATTTGTCGATTTGCATTTCATGTGCTTACGACCCTATTCCTAAGCCTTGTATGCATATTGTAGTTGAATTTTCACCTTTCTCTAGTGTTTTTCATCTATTCCACCCCCTAGAGTCCTTCTAGAGGTCCTCCATAGCCATCTCCAACTTTTAGTTTTTAGTTTCACTCAACCAATCAAAATCTCCCCTATTATCTCTAGATCTCCCCCAAGAGATCCTAGTTTTGCAAGTAGAGATTTGGATTTTCACACATGATTGACCTGTTTCTAGAGGTAGATCCCCTCCTTTTCACCTCCTCTTCCATCTCCCATCATGCACTTCAACCCAGGTGTCCTCCTCTAAGGGTTGCCCATGGGTTGCCACCAAGTGACCCTAACTGGTGAAAGGGGTGACCCATGGGTGACCCTAACGTGTTTGTAGCTGTGGAAAAAATCAATTTTCTAACTCAAAAAAGTTTCATTTTTGCTCATTCTTCTTCCTATTTGTATGGATTTTCATGCCAAATATAGAGTTAACTATTTAATGCACCTACACATGCATATTTAGCTCTATTTTATCTTTAGTTAACAACTCATGCATTCCCATGCACTCATTCTTCTTCACTTCTTCTTGAGTGATAAGCTTTTACTGGGTAGACCACTCCAATTTTATCCCAGATCACTCTTGAATCCTCTGTGTTAACTCTCCAATCAAATTGAGTTAACTCTCCTTCTTCTTCACCTCTCATCCCTCCTTCCAACCTATAAATACCCCCTCCCTCAAGCATAAAGGGAGGCAATTTTATTTGTTCACATAGCTCTTGCAAATTATTACTCTCCTAATCAAGCATTCTCATGCTCATACATGACATATGAGCCTTTTTCTTTCATTTGTTACCTCATTTAGCTTTTATAAAAGCTTGTTTGTGTCCATACACTGCTCATATCAATCCATAGTGCTCATCAAAGATCTCATTGAACTCTCTTTACAAAGCTTCAAAGCTTCTTTTTCTTCCATTTTTGTCTTGTTGCCAAGAGGATCACCCTGCTACTACAAGAGGATTCGAGGTTTCCATTACAAGGATTTCTAAGGATAGTGGAGGCTCACATGTCTCTAGGTTCATTTATGTTTTCTTTTAATTTCATAGTAATTAGATAATCAAAACATTGCTCTTGGGATCAATAATCATGTTTCTTTTTCCTTGATAGGATACATCTAGATCTTGCATGCTTAGAGTAATTTGTTTTACAAGTTCGTAGATTAAATTCATTTCAAATAAATTTCCCTTTTCCTAGATTAGTTTGTTTCAAATATTTAGAAAACCCCAAAAATATAGTTTACATTGCATTAGATAACTTCATCATAGCTTGCATACATTTTATAATTCCTAGATTAAGAAAAAGCACCTTTGATTCCCAAAAACATAAAAAAGCACAAAAATAAGTTTTGCATTCATTAAGACTTGCATTCATAAAATCCAAAAAGAAAAAAAAACATTAAAAACATAGAAGGTTCACAAACCCTTGATTCCATCACAAGGTCAACCATAGTCAAACATTGGTCAAAACCCTTGATTACATCACAAAGTTAAACAAAGTCAAAACATAGTCAAACCTTAGGTCATACAAACCTTAAGTCAAACCCTAGGTCAAGTCAAGGTTAGCTCTTAAATACCTATCTCTCTTCTCAGCTCACAAATGTGCCCTATATTGAGAGGTAAGTGGGTAAGGGTAATCCTCGACGAGATAGAGGAAATCCACTAGAGACTGTAACAAGACCCACTAGTCATCCAACAACAAGAGGTGTTTAGACAACTCTTAGTACAATAAGCATCCATCCAATAGTTTGAAAGACAATGGCAATTTGAACAAAGTATCAATGTGAACAACAACTTACCCATGCAATAGTAGAATATCAAAAATCCCAATAGGAGAACTATGACTAGTGACCCTTCGGGGCATATAGTTATCTTTACAACCATGATCACATAACAACACACTCACACAAGAACACAAAAAATAAACCTCAGGATGTGTGGAACCCTCTGTACAAAGTCTAGCTCTCCAATAAGCTAGACCACACCCGTGTCTCGCCTCCTCTTGACTGGCTACTTCCACAAGAACGAGAGTGATGTGGTAGTTCACCCCATAGCAAGGAGGGAAAGGTATGTGTGTGTGCCAAAATCTGACTCGATAGCCCCAGGCCATTGATGTCATGATTTTGAGTGGATAGAAAGATAATTTCTTTAAGAAATTTTGTCAAATGGTTTATGAGTTTAACCTATTTCCACACTTTCTATAAACATCTATATGGACAATTTTTGAATATTTCAACTCTCTTTTAATAAAAATAATATTCCTTGAAATAATTTTATCAAATGGTTCTCATGTATTATCTATGCTTCCACATTTCAAATACATGTCTATTAAGGAATTCACAATAATAAACTCATTCACATAGGTCACTTTTAGGGTTATTGTTTGGTTTCAAATTTTAGTTTCAAAATGGGAGGTGACAAGGGTGAGAACTGAACCCTCATCTTGCAAATATCTTAAAAACAACAAAATACTGTGGGAGATCTTATGTCAATGAGTTATAAATCCCTAATTTGAATCCATGAGAGAGTTTGATCCTACCCTATCAATAAATTTCATGGAGTCCTTGAGGAATGGGACGGTCAAAATTGAGGGAATTAGTTTTGAGGTGATGGAAGAGGTAATTAGAGTAGCCACAGGTCTAAAAATTGATGGAAAGAAAGTTGAATGGATGGCCTAAAGAAGGGAAATGAGATCATTAGTGGTTTCATTGAGGAGAATTTGTAGATTGCAAAAAACCAAAATTGATATAAAAGGGAGGAGCTCCCCAACATGTGGAATTAGGTAAGGCTACATCTCATCAAGTATTTTACTCTAGAGGATAGACTCCAATGTGTCTTCACTTACCACTTTTCAATTCTAAACTATTTTTTTCCATAACCATCACATTAAATTACCTTTATTTTTACTATCATCACTTGTCATCTCTTTGAAAGAGGTTTCTAGTAATAATTCTAGGTTGCCCCTACATTAGGAGATGATTTCGTATTTATATAATTTTTGTTTAATCAATTCACCTTCTCCTAATGTTTGTTATGTTGTTGATGATGATAATCGTAGTGTGGGGAAAAAAATACCACCTCTACCCTATGGATTCCTTAGAAGTTTCACAATGTTCATCCTACTCCTACTATCTATCATGTTGTTGATGAGGTTATTCCTAGTGTTTTGAAAAGAAATGCCCTACCTTGTGGATTCCTAAGAAGACACCACATGAAACACCTATTCCCAACTCCAACCTTGCTCCATAGAGGTAGAAGACTATTCAAAAAGATGAAGGCACTTTGGTAGCTAGAAGGTCTTCAATACTTTTAGTCTATAAAACTAAAGCCAAGGCAGTCCCCTAGTGAAGGAAGATAAAATTGTGTTATTCAGCGAGGAAGCAGAGGAGTTGAGTGATTTTGAGAATGAAATATTAGATTGTGGAGGATTTGACTTAGATATGGAGCTAAGTGAGGAAAAATCTAATTCTAAGCCTCCCAAGGCTTCCCCTTCTCTCCATAATAGAGAGAAGAAAACCTAGAGAAATAAGGCCAAGCTTCTCACCTACAAGGAGAAAAAGGTGAATAAGAAGAAATTGGATAGGGATGAATCAATTGCTAATAAGAATACCCTAGATTCTAATCCTCAAAAAAGATTAGAATAAGGTAGAATTGAGTGCTAAGATAAAATATGGGGACCCTTGCAACATATTCTATATTAATGAAAAGAAGATTATTGTTCTACAAGAGGGCATGCTCAATTTGGTGTGGAAGTACAATAAAATGGAAGATAGTTTTTGCAATATCACCAGTTTGAGTAAGAAGATTCTCATGTGCACTACTTCTAGCCTCAATCTTCTTCAAAAGGATAAATACAACGGAAGTACTAAAAGGGTTAAGAGTATTACCAAAGACTCTAATGCTAGCTCTAGTTCTCTATCTATGAAGCTATGCCTTATCTTTGAAGAGAGAGGTGTTGTGTCTAGCCTCTAGAAAGAGCCAATGGAGAAGAGGTGGAACTGAGGGGTTATCCTACTACCTTACTTTAGGGAGAAAGATGTCACAAATGGTGGTTTGGTTTTGTGCTATGTGTATGTTTTGACAGTTGTTTCTATTGAGATGTTCAATTTTTATTGTAGTTGTAATAATTATATGACCTGAATGGTCATGATTCCTAACTTTCCTTAGCCTTGCATGAAGGTTGTTCTATTTGTTGAGAAGTATCTGTTGTTCTAGTATCCTTTCTTGGTCTCTTAAGACCTATTAAATTAAGGGGTGTTGATCTCTAATTTGTTGGTGGTCTTCTAGTTCTTCCCTTGCTTGTTCTACATTCTGTTGTTGAATTGGATGGAGGAAGTTTTCTCCAAACTCATGAAGAAAGATTTTATCCAATCTTCCCTAATGCTGAGGCACATTGGCAATATGGAGAAGTGTTTTTTTCATTGAATGTGTATGATGTTGATGTCTACCTTCCAATAGAACCAAGGGTTTCTCCTTGTTTGATTTGTTTGAGTTGATTTGTGTGTACCTTGTGATGTGATCAATGGTATTTTTCTCTATGTTTGAATGCTTGATTTGATTTGATATGTACATCTTGATGAGATCAAGGATTTTATTCTCTAAGTTTCTTAATTATTTTGTAATTTTCTCATGCAGTGAAATCTAAAATGTATGAAAGTAGATTTTGATTCCTTTTTCCAAATTCAAATAAAATAAGTTGTCTAATTAACTAGAAATTGAAATATGTAATCAACTATATGTGTTATCTAATGTGCAATCTAATCCTATGTTTTTGTGATTTTTGTAGAGCAATTTGAATCTAATATAAGAAATTAAACTTTTTCAGAAACTAAAATGAATGTAATATAATGAATGAATTAATTGAATCAAAGCAATGCTAATCTAATTGAATGAAAGAAAAACCTATCAAGGAAATAGCAATGCAATGATTACTTTCCCAAGAGCCAAAGTGTGATCTAGTTACTATTTAAAAACATGAAATACATAGTATAGTGAAAATAGTAGTGCCTATCTTAAGCCATCAAAAGTCATTTTCTAGAAACCCTCTCTATTCCTCTAAAGTGATAGGGTCTTCCTCTTGGTGACAAAAGTAAAGATGGAAGAAAAATCAATAGAATGGGCATAATAATGAAACTTGAATCTTAGAAACTTTGAGATGAATTGGGCATATGAATTCCTTTGAATCACAATGGCTTGGATCTATAAAGATAAATGCAAAAATTCAAAAGGCTCACGTGGTCCTGCATGAGCATAAATTCTATGGAGACAATGAAAAGCATTTGAGCAAAGAAAGAGAAACAAAACCAACATTTTCCTCCCCAAATGCTTAGAGGAGGGGGTATTGATAGGTGTGAGTTGAACAATAATGGTGGAGATGATTGAAGAATTAATTCATTTGATAGAAGAGTAAATAGGCTTTATTGGATAGTGAATTGGGTTTGATTGGGAGTGAACTAGCCTTGATAGCCTTTCATAGAAGAATAAATGGAGTTAGCATGTGATTGATTAAGGGATGAGTAGAATTGATTTGGAATTAGAATGGAGTGATTGGGATCCTTGAGTGAGTTAGGAGGGGTTGATGATCAGTTAGGGAAAGTGGCTCATGTTCAATCAAAGATCAATTGGAAGCAATTTTGTGCAAGAACAAGAATAAATCATGCAAGTTAGAATATGATAGGGTCATACATTTCAAGAAGTGGGTCACGACTTCCACCATAGAAAGTCACCCCTAAAGATTCTACTTAAGTGGCTAGGTTACCCAATGTGATCCTTTAATGACAGTGGGTGACCCATATAAGAAGTTTTGTATGTGTGGTTTCTAGAGTGGAGAATGATCTATGAGGTGTGAAAATAGTTTTTCCATCCCTTATAAATTGGCTATAAGATCTCTATATGGTGGGTCACCTCTTTCACCAAGGTAATTCACCCCTAGATATCTTGATTTAACTATAGGGTCACCTAGGGTGAGATCTTATAGTGATAGGGGGTGACCTAGAAGGGAAGAAAGTGATAGTAAAATTAAGGTTAGGGATTGAATTGGGAGGTTGATTAGATGATTCTAAAGGGTATAAATGATGCAAATACCCCTAGGGAACATGAATTTACCCTCTTGTGAATTGGATTGGTTTGGTTATTGGGTCTAGAGTGTAACAAAAGTTACTTGTTGAACTTTGGTTGGAAGATGAAATAGAAGGTGTGAAAGACTATAGAACGTTAGTCCAAAGGTTACAAAAGCACAAACAAAATGAAAAATTAACCAAGACATGTCATAAATAGGAAAAATACTAAGAGGTGTATATATTCATTCTTACATGTACATGATTAGGACTATAGCTCATCTTTGGGCCACCATGTAGGCCAATGCATCTTTTTCATGCTTACATATTTGTCCCCTCAAGAATGGTAGTCTACATGAAAGGTAGGTATTGTTCCTGAACTGGGCTCTTACCTATTATTGGTGTCTTGCATTTATACTTACAATAACCACTGTTAATTTGACATCATGATACTTTCAAAATAAACCAATGTGATGGAAACAAAAATACATATAGTTGATGCATGGAGTATACCTGAGTGATCGTGTTTCTCCTTAAGGACCTATAAGAATGAATTACACACAAATTGAGGACATGGCAAGTAGTGAAAAAATATTAAAACAAACCAAATGCCTAACTGCAAACTAAACTAAGAGAAGAAGAAAGAGGTGAAGAGTGATAAATATGTGACAAAATCATGTAAGTGAATAGGTGACAAAGAGAGCTCAACAAGGAGATCATTTCTATGGATACCAATCTTCCCTTGATAGATGTTAGCTACAAGATACAAGAAAATAAAGCCTTTTGAAACCCTAGGTTTTACTTTTTTAATTCCTTAGTGCAAAGAATCCATTATTTTTCATGTTTCTTTATTGTAATGGCATATATTTTTTCTTTTTTTCTTTAGTGAGTTTCCTTTTATCAAAATCTTGTCATTTATGGTGTTTTCTAAGAAAATTTTATCATACTCAGTCATGGGGTAGGGTCACCACTAGAGATTCACTCTACAATTCTAGGTCACCCTTGGTAAAAGGGGCAACCCACTAGAAGTTGTCTAGATGGAAATTTCTAATGCTTTGATACTTCCATCACTTAGAGTTTTCTATTTTTTAACACTAACTTCTTTGTTTATTGTATTTTTTAGTAGATATATGATTTTTGGGAAATTATTGAATGTTTTATATATTTTTGGTGATTTTCTAGACTGTCTAACTATCTAACATGTTTTTTTTTGTTTTTGACAGGAGATGCGCATTAGGTGGAATCTGACCTGTGAGCAATTTTGCATTATAGAGTCCCTTGAGTCCTTGTCTACTAGAGATTGTACTATCTTGAATAAGATGGGTTTGGATAAGATTGCTTGTATTCCCATCATACACCCCCCTACTCGCATATGTTGTGACATCTTGACATATTAGGATGCTAATCGAAACACTTTTTTGATTTCCTTAGGTATACAAAGAGTGGACCATTACTCTCTATTATGTTTATTGTATCTTAGGATTTCCTATTAGAGGTGATCAAATTGCTCTTCCTGAGAGTGAATTAGAGAGGGAAATATTGGCTTGACTTGCTCACATGGGATTAACTATCTTGAGGATCATGTTGTTGTTTAGTTAACCTCATTTCTTGGCCTCTCAATTCCTCTTTTGTAGAAGGTATTTATTGGATTTATTGCATCTTGTTTGTTATGGGATAAGGGGTCTACTATTCTCATATGGTGCTAGGAAACACCAATCATGCATATAATTGAGTATGGTTCTATTTTTTCTTAGGGAGTTGACATTCTCGCTATTGTATACCATGACCTATATGGTATCTCATGATGAGGTTCCCTTGCCTTTATTTATCTTTCTCTAATTATGTCTTGGATTTTAGAGCATATCATTCCATTTCAAAGGGTGTGCCTCTTTCTAACATACAATGGGGACGTCTTGGTCCTTATGATGCCACCACCTATGTCATGGCTAAACTTATAAATGTTGATTTCATTTTTGACTCCTATGTTGATATGGAGGGTATATGGCCATGTGATAAGGTAGTATGTGACTATTGTCGAGGGATGGGCCATTTGACTGATAGGAATGGCTCAGTTGAGGCTCATCATGCCACTAGGGTTCTTCAATAGTTTAGATAGGATTTTCCTAAGGATTTCCCCTAGTACCCACTTTGTATAGGTCTATGTAGGAGATGGCTGATGCCTAGAATAGGGAACTTTTATGGGTTCCTTTAGTTCCTAGAGTTCCCATTACTAGGCTTATTCATGAGATTGTTCGAACGCAAGTGCATGTATCTTGATCTTGTAGACTTGTCATTGTCTAGGAGGAGATTGATTATTCTAAAGATGATGACTATGATCCTGATGACAAAGGGGATGTAGACGTCCCTATAGATATGGAGGAGATGGACCCATAGGGAGCTGCACCTAGACATGTACATAGTCTACTTTTAGAATTGATAGAGGAGGATATGAGGTGTAGTGATCCCTCATGGCAACTAGGTGATCCTCATGAGTATTCTACTAACTTCCTCTTTTCCTCTTATTTCTTTTGATTATTTTTTCATAATGGCATGGGATTAACTCTTAAATAATCATCTCTTCATTGTATCCTCAGATGTATAGTGGATGGATGGAGGGAACTCTTTCGTAATGCTTCCCTAGACACACTACTCCCTACTACTAGTCGATTGAGGAAGACTCTCTTTGTTGATGCACACTTTCCATTCTTAGTAGGTCATCATACATATATCCTTGATCCTACTTATCACACAAGTTTGGATATTACTTCTCATCAAGCTACAATTAGTATTCTTAAGGTTGAGAATTACTTTCTTTGAGAGATGGCTAATCTTGGGGTTTAGCAATGGACTTAGGCAATAGGTCCATCCCATTCACGTGCTCCTGGTTTGATGCCTTCTTATTCTTATAGGTCTTAAAGGCCTTCTAAGGTGGTAGATAGTCAAAGGAGACCTTGAAACAGGAGCCATGAGGGTCCTATTAGTCAAAATCATTCTTTAGGTTTCTAGTCTTATGCTTTGATTGTTCCCCCTTGCATGGGGAGACTTGCACACTTGTGTTCACTTTGTTTATGAACTTAGACTCTCTTGACATGTACTGTGATTACTCTATTCAATTTCAACTTGTGTTTAATATCTCATGTCCTCTTCTTTTATCTTTTGTGCAAATCATGGATAGTTGAGGCTTCATATTATAAAAAACAAAATGATAAAGCAATGTTTTTGTTTTTTTCTAAAATATATGAGATGCATGGAAGAAAGAACACATGAGAGTATGAATGTAACACATTTTCCTATTTCTATACAATGCCATGAGTTGTGACATGAGTTATTTCTTTTGATTTCTCTTAGTGATATGATGTATGCAAGTGGAACAAACATTGTAACTACTCTTAGAAGGATTTTTAACTTTGGAGAATGAGATTTGAATTAGTATAGGGAAATATACTAACCTTGAGATAGGATTTTGTGAAGAACTCGTAGGAATGGGAAGGAGATGGAAATCTCTTGATTGTGGCTTGGCAAAAGGTTAAATATCGATCCTTGTCTAGGTAAAACATTTTGATATAAGATTTCAACTTAGACAGGCAATAGACTTTATTAGCACCTTATAGACTTAGGTCAAAGATGGCCAACAAAATAGACCTAGGGTAAAGGAAAAGATTCAGAGTAGAAGATGGTCCTAAAGACAATTAGACTCTTGGGTTTACTCAACTAGTGCATGTGTGTGCTTTGTGCCTCTCTTTTTTATTTTCTTTGATAGATCCCACACTCGTATCTTTGAGCTTAGACTTATCTCCACCATAGGTTATGGACATTAACAATCATCTTTTGATTTTTTTCTTTCTCTTTTTTTATCTCTTTCATTCTTTTTGCTCTTTTTTTGTATTTTGTAGTATCCTAATTTTCTTATTTTTTAAAAAAATTTCTCTCTTTTTGAATTTTCATGATCTATCTTATTTTTTTGATTGCTTCATGTAGAGTTATAATCTTCTTGATGTTTTTGGTTAAGAAAGATAAGGGGCAAAGTGCCACCAAGGCTTTTCAATATCCAATCGGACTCCCCTTTTGTTAAGGAGGAATGGGGAAGGTCTAATTGCAATCTTCTATTAGTACTATAGGTTTGAGTATTAACTTTGTTTGAACTTAACATCATGATTCATTAATACAATGATTAGTATAAAGCTGAGAGCTTGACTTCAATTTGAATTTATTAGGAAATGTAGAAGGTAAATGATTTGTGGTAAGTATGACGATAAGGAATCTCAAAGGGGAAAAGGGTCAACCTATACATAATCAACCTTAGACTCCTCACTAAGACAAAAATTAAATAAGAGCATGTCATTTACAAATGCATGATTATGAGGAATGCAAATTTTCTTATCTTGATTTTTATGCTTTTTATGGATTTTTCTTGTGTTTTTATGATTTTTAGGGTTTTCAAACATAATTTTTCTTAAGGTGAAAGGCATTGACCATTTCACTAAACTCTTAACCTTCCATAGTTCACAATAGATAAGCACCATTTCCATCATCTTCTAAGACCATGTAAAGACCTATCTAATTTAATCTAGATGTTTGCCCTTCTCTAGCCCTTTTATCAATTAAATTGTTAATTATGAGTACCAAATCTCCAACTTGAAAAGGCCTTAGAATAACCTTCTTATTGTACTATTTATTTATTCATGTGATATAGGAATCATGTCTTTGTATGACCCTCAATCGTCTCTCATCTATCATTTCCAATTTTTCCAATCTAAGAACATGATATTATTTTTATCTAATAATCCTTGTAGGGATACCCTCAAGATTGGAAGTTTGAATTCCAAAGGTAGGACTACTTCTGACCCAAAAGTGAATGTGTATGGTTTTATTCCAATATGTGTCTATACACTAGTCCTATAGGCTCAAAGAGCGAGGTACAACTATGAGTGCCAATCCCTCTTAGAATCTTTCACAATTTTCTCTAGAATTGCTTTTAATATTTTTTTGTTGCTTCAACATGTCCATTCCCTTGAGGATAGTATATTGATGTTGAGTTGTGATTAATGTGGAATCTTTCACACAACTCTCATACTTGTGGATTCTTGAATGATGAGGCATTATCTATACCTATTACTTGAGTAATTCTGAATCTACATATGATTTGATTCAATATGAACTTAGTGAATACTGCTCCTAAAAGTATGGTCAAAGGCATTGATTCCACCCTCTTGATAAAATATTCTATTGATGGGATAATGTATAAATGTCCATCAATAAAGGGTGGGGATCTTTTACCAACTAGGTCCAATCCTCATGTGGAGAAGGGCCAAGGAGACACTATTGGTTGCATGTCCCTTATAGGCGTGTGATGAACATGCGCATATATTTGACATTTTGGGCATCTTTTTATGATCTTGATAGTGTCTCATTCTAAGAAGGACCAAAACTAACTTAGTTGATGTATTTTCCTGGTGGTGGCACAACCACCAAAATATCCTCCACAAATTCCATAGTGGCATTCTTCTAAGATTTTATTCACTTCTTCCTTATACACACAACGATGTAGGATACTATCTAAAGCCCTTTGATACAAAACATTGAGAACCAAACCATATCTCATGGTAAGGACATGCAAGCTTCTATTATATAAAGGGGTCATATTTTTAGGGTAACCTTTGTTTACTAAGTAATTGATGATATCTCTGTACCAGTAAGAAGAGGTATACTTCTCAAAATCAATTGCACACACTTCTTCACCTAATAAAACTTCATTTACTGGCTCCTCCTAGGGGATTGTTAGCGAACCAATTGGTGATTATTTTCCCCTTGATATATTTGTGGTTGACATAGGTTAAATCAAATTCACTTAGCAATGTCAATGATCATCCTTCTCTTCTAGACAACATTGGCTGATTTAAGAAGTTTCTCAACTATTCTAATCATACGATGACCCTAGTTTCTTGATTCAATATATAATGACACAATCTTCTCATGGAAAATACTATGGCTAACCATTCCTTTTTGGCCTAGGTGTAGTTATTTCCATAGTCAAATAATGTTGTATTGATGAAATATATCATTGTTTCTCTTCTATCATCATCTTCCTCAGCTAGCATATAGGATATTAAAATTTATGTTGCTCTAACATAGAGAATGAAGGGTTTATCACGTCTAGGTGGCATAACCATTGGTGAGACCAAGAGAAATTTATTTACTTGTTCAAAATCATTTTGAGAATCTATAGTCCAAGTTATTTTGGCTTGGTTTCTCATTTATTGATTGATGAGATGCATTTTGAAAGTCATATCAGGTATAAAACATTGTATTGCACCCAATTGTCCTAGGAAAGTTCTTACCACAGTTTCACTTGTTGGAGGAGTGTCATTTAACATAGCTTTCACTTTAGTTTGGTCTACATTAATACCTCTTTGAGAAACTAAAAAACTAAGTAACTTTCTTGTACTCAACCTAAAGACAATTTTCCAAAATTAGCCTAGCTTTGTATTCATGTAACTAAGTGAAAATCTTGTGAAGGTCCTTGATGTGTGTTGATCATTGCTTAGATTTAGCAAGTAAATCATCTACATATGTTTCCATTGTTTTATGGATGAGATCATGAAAAATGTGAGTCATGGATCAAGTTGATAAGTGGCTCCTACAATCTTCAAACCAAATGGCATGAGCACATAACAAAAGGTTTCCTAAGGAGTTATGAATGTTGTTTTATTTTGGTCAACTTCCATGATTTTAATTTGATTGTATCCTAAAAATCCATCCATAAGGGAAAACATTCCAAATCATGTGATTGATTCTACGATTTGATCTTTTAATGGTAAAGGAAAGTCATCTTTAGGACAAACCTAATTAATATCATTGAAATCGAGGCATATTTATATTTTCTCATTTTTCTTCAAGATTGGGACAATTTCTAATACCCAATCTAAATAGTCCACTAGTTTTATAAATCCTACATTTACTAATTTATTCAACTCTTCTTTCACCATCTTTTTGATTCGGGGTTTTATGGGCCTTAGATTCTAGTTTATTAGCTCTGCGTTAGGTTTTGTCACTAGATTGTGCACAACAATTTTTGGATCTAGGTGAGGCATGTTCTCATGTGTCCAAGTGAAGATATTTGAGAATTCAATGATAAACTTTGAGTACTCTTCTAATTCTTCATCATCCAAGTCTACCCCTAATTCAACATCTTTCATTTCATAGGAGTTCCTATATTGAGGTCAATGGTGTCACCAGTCAACGAAGAATCCTTCTTCAAACTTTTGGGGAGTTGGTAATTCTGGGTTTTTTTATTTGCAATATTTCCAACTCACCCCCAAAATAATCATCAGGATGAGACAAAATCATGTATCACTTTTTGTGATAGACTCTTGGGAGACCATCATAAGAATTCAGGTATTCTAAGATGGCCTTATCATTCTCAACATAATCCTTGGTTGGAATTTCCATTGTCTTTAGTGTAGTTTAGAATACTTGGTAGGTCTCTCCTTTCCAATAATGGACCACCTCATACTAATATGACGGACTCAAAATTTAAAAGTTGAGCATGATGTGTAAATATTGTGGCTGAAGTAGTTTTTGAATCTGCTACTTGATTTTTTTCTCTTTGTATGGATTTCATAGTGAAGAAATAAAAAAAATTAATTATCTTTCAGACGACTTCCTTATACAAGAGAAATCCTTTTGACTTTGTTTCATAATTATCTAAAACTTCATTAATTACCAATTGTGAGTCTCCAAAGATAAAGATGTTTCTAGCTCCTAACTTCATGTCAAGCCTGACTCTTAAAGACAGAGCTTCATATTTGGCCACATTGTTTGTGCAAAAAAAATCTAACCTAAAGACAAAGATTTGTATGTTGGTGAAGTGAGGATTACTCCTATCCTTGCTCTTGTTTTCCAATTTTCTCCATCAAAATGGAGGGTCTATAGGTTAGAAATATTTGATAAATTTGATGTTTTAATTCACTCATAAGTTAGCTTTTTATTTTCTGACTCTCCTTCGATTTTGATAATTTCAATTGTACTAATAGAGAAACTTTTGATCTCCTTATTCACACAATTGTTTACATTCTTTTCACAAGGGATGGTTGCTAGACTACATGGTACATGTGGCTTTGTTGATCATGGGTTTAAAGGAAACTCCTTTGTTATGTTTGAATATCCATATGAAATATCAAGGACATTCACAATTTCTCTTAAGGCTTCTCTTTCTCCCATAATTTTAATTCATGTATTCATCTTCTTATCCTTATCCTTTTCTTCTTGGTCTATCCTATAAATACTAAAAGGATCAAGGTCTACTTTAACAGCATAAATTTTTCGCATGTGACTAAAATAGATCTCTTGGAATAAAGTAGAGGTGTTGTCTTTCATTTTATAAACCCAAGGTCTTTTGAGAATCATGTTATAGATTATTTCTCCACTAATCACATAAAAATCTATTAGGAGGGTTTTGGGCCCTAGAGTGAATTAGATATTTATTTTTCTAATAGTTTGAATGTTTTGACTATCGTAAACCCTTAGGGTTTTAGTGCATCATGTGATATTTGTTGTGTATAGCCCATTCTTTGGAGGAGGTTAACTACCACCCCTTCATCTATAATGACTCACTTGATGGTTTCCTCATCAATTTGCACCTAAGTAGAGTGGGGAATATTCTTTTTGGGCCATTTCATTATTTGATGGAAGTTTCATAGGATAAGAAATAAAGACATCTTATTTTCTTGAGTTCAACATCCTACCTCCAACACATCAAGGAAATTTTATCAATGTGTAGGTGAGGTTCTAAGTAGGCTCACCACTTGTGTAAAAGAATTCTTAATGTGGTTTGACTATTCTACTTTAGGGATGACATATAATTATTGCTTTTGGTTTAGTTCTACACAGCTCAAAGTACCTCACTTGTGAGTGTTCTTAAAATTTATGGATTCTTTGTCTTTTGCTAAGATTGAAGGAAGGTCATAAACTTCTGTTGTTGATCATTAGAGCATTTTGAAATAGCTTTATTGAAGCCATAGAAAATTTTAATGTAATTCCCCTTTGTTCCATGAAATAAATAGTAGGTGTTAGGGTCATAGGGAAAGTGATTTGATCCTTGGTGTCCCTTTTGAGATTTCTAGTGATACTTTTCATTGTTTGGTGAATTTCCAATAGCATTAATGTCTTTGTTTGTATAATTTTGGTTGTCTTTTAAGATTTTCTGGAGATTGTTTTAAGATCTCATTTGAGTTATAAACTTTCTATTTGAGTCATAAGCCTTTATTTCACTATTGGTGGAAACTTGGTCAATTCTCAGTGTGCCCTTGAAGGCTTCTTCATAACATTTGTATGGTAATTTTTGTACTTCTCTTGTATCTCTATTAAGGGTGTGAAAAAAAGGTCACATAATTCTCTTTGATTCATAGAGGTAGTTCTTGTCGAAGAGTATAACACTTATCTCCATCAAGTGATAAAATGTGCCACTAATTCATTTGCATCTTGTTTTACCATAAGGAATTCTTGTATTCCTATCCTAACTAGTTTGTTCATATCAAAGGCCATGACAAAATTTCCTATGAGTTGGTGAAAAGAATGGAGGGAGGCTTTAGGTAATTACCACTACCAATCCAAAGCAATCCCTTCTTTAGGTTTTAAAGAAATGTTCTTTCCATGAATACGTCCCAAGGGAGAAGCTTCCTTATGGTAGTCATGAACACCTTCACATGAGAATTTGGGTCCCCTGGTTTCTCATTATCTAATTGTGTCTCTATTTATGCATGCCTAGTCGATGGTCAATGGATTTATGACCTTATGAGCACTCACTATGATCTACCATGGTTGGATCTTGTTGGATGAATTACAACTTTATGTTCCCAAGAGGGATTATTAAATGTGAGAGAAAATTGGGCGTTTTGTCTATCATTTTTGTAATTTGAGCCTTCAAAATAATAGAAGACTGTAATCAGTGCCAATGGATCAAGTGGCATGCATATTTGTCAAATAAAGGTGTTTTAGTCTCTTTAGAGGGAGCATTCCCTAGATTTGCTTTAGATTCCATCATATTTGGGGGTGCCTTATATACCATAGAATAAATGGAATGAAGAGTGAAAATGATGAAGGTGATTAGTGAAATAAAGAGGAAAATGATGAAGTGAAAGTGTGAGTGGAGCAATAGAAATGTGAATATATCCACCAAAATATATATGGTGAATCTAGCTTCAGATGTGAAAATGATGATGGAAGTGGGATCAAGGAAATGAAAACACAAAAAGCTCAATCAACAGGTTTTACTCTTCATGTTGGGTTCACCAAAATATGTATTATTTAGAATATGACCCGGATGATTTTACACATGATTCATAGTCCAACGTGACACATGAACCATCCTCCTTGATAAATTTGTCCTCCAAGCTACTCTTACTCACATGTTAAGAGCTGGTGGAGTTGATGTGGAATTGAGGGATTTTCCTACTATCTTCTTCAGGGAGCACAATGTCATGAATGGTGGTTGGGTTTCATGCTATGTGTGTACATTATAATAGTTATTTATGTTGAGACATTCAATTTTTGTTGTAGTTTTGAGGATCATATGACTCAAAGGATCATCAGCCCTAAGCCTCCCTATCTTAGCATGAAGGTTATTTTGTTTGCTGAGAAGTCCCTCTAATTCTAGTCTCCTTTCTCGGTCTCTTAAGATTTGTTGAATCAAAGGTTGTTGATCTCTAATTCATTGTTGGTGTTCTAGTTCTTCCCTTACTTGTTATGTGTTTTATTGTTGAATTATATGGGGGAAGTTTTCGCTAATATCAAGGATATATTTTATCCAATCTTCCCTAATGCAAAGGCAAATAGGCAACATGGGGAAGTGTTTTCTGTCATTGAATGTGTATGATGTTGATGTCTACCTCATGATAGAACCAAGGGTTTTTCCTTGTTTGATTTATTTGAGTTGATTTGTGTGTACCTCATGATGTGATCAAGGGTTTTGTTCTCTACATTTGAATGCTTGGTTTGTTTTGATGTGTACCTCGTGATGAGATAGATGGTTTTGTTCTTTAATTTTCCTAATGCTTTTCTAATTTTTTCATGCAATGGAATCTACAATGTATGCAAACATCTTTTGATTCCTTTTTCCAAATTCAAATTAAAGAAGTTGTCTAATTAACTAGAAATTGAAATATGTATGCAACTATGTGTTTTCCAATGTGCAATCTAATCCTATGTTTATGTGATTTTCATGGAGAGATTTGAATCTAATCTAAGAAATTAAAATTTTATAAGAATTGCAATGAAAGTAATCTAATGAATGAATTAATTAAATCAAAGCAATGGTTATCTAATTGAATGAAAGAAAAACCTATGAAGGAAATAGAAATGCAATTATTACTTTCCCAAGAGACAGAGTGTGAGATAATTACTATTTGAAAACATGAAAAACCTAGTATGATGAAGATGACAATGCTTAGGTTGAGCCTTTAGAAGTCCTTTTTTTGACAACACTCTCTCTTCCTCCATAATAGCAGGGTTCTCCTCTTGAAAATAGAAGTGAATATGGGAGAAAAATGAATAGAATGGAAGCTATGGAACCTTGGGTAACAAATGGGCATAAGAATTCCTATGAAGCACTATGGCTTGGAGCTTAGAAGAATTGAAATGAATTGGGCATAAGAATGCCTACGAAGTGTAATGGACTAGAGCTATGAAGCCAAATGAAAAAATAGAAAAGGCTTATGGAGTCTTGCATGAGCATAAATGCTATGGAGACAGAGAAAAGAAAAGTAAAGAAAGAGCAAAAAAAAAAAAATTGCCTCCCCAAATGTATAGAGGAGGGGGTATTTATAATTATGAGGAGCAAAAATATGGTGGAGGTGATTGGAGAATTAACTCATTTGATTAAAGAGTTAATGGGCTTGATTGGATAGTGAATTGGGTTTGATTGGCAGTTAACTAGCCTTGATACCATTTCATAAAATAAGAAATGGAGTCAGCATGTGATTGATTGAGATATGAGTATAACTGATTTAGTGTTAAAGTGGAGTGATTGGGAGTCTTGAGTCAATCAGCAGGAGTTCATGGTTAGTTAGGGAAGGTGACTCATGTAATCAGAGCTTAATTTGGAGTAAATTTTGGCTAAAATTGGAAGAAACCATACAAGTTAGAAGTGTTGAATACAATGAATATTTAGAGGGGGGGTGAATAAGTATTCCGCAAAACCACTTCTTAACATGTTCATTTATCTAATTACCAAAATCAATAACATGAAAGTAGAATAAACATAAGAACAACAACCATAAAGACATAATACATGGACACTAGGATTTTTACGTGGAAAACCCAAAAAGGGAAAAACCATAGTGAGTGTTACCTCACAATATATTATGATAACAATGCTGAATTACATAAGGCTCACTGCCCAAAGAAATGCTCAATGCAGGTGGACTCAATGTCCAAGTGGACACACTATCCACTAAGAAACAAAGATAAAAGATCAAAGAAAATTGACTCACTACCAGTAATGAACTATTGTAAGTGCATCTAGCATATGCTGGATCATAGTTTCATTGAAGGCTCAATACACAAATTCAAAGGTCTTCATTTATTTTGCCCTATTTCTCAACTCTACTACATATACTCTATTTTATGCCCTAGTTTTCTTTTTCTACTCTACACTTTGCTTATAATACTTCACACTTTGAATTCACACACATACCACATATCATTTTCTCAACCTTGTAATCCATCAAGTATTTATATTTGCAACAAGATTCATCTCATAATTAGGTTGGCAAGCTAGACATGAAGCGCGTATACAATGTATTTTACCTTGTCGGATTGATCATGTATACAAATAGTAATGTGAACCCAACCAAAATTATAATGGTCTTCATATAGGTTAGCACCAATCATACAACTACTTAGATTTATTATTCAAACAACATATCTTCTCCACATATGGATTTAATATGTCTGTCGTCCTATCTCTTAAGAACACACTTAACCAATTCAACCATCACAAAATAACTTCTACTGTCAACCATAAGAGATTCTAGAAATCATATCTAGCATTCATCATTGACCTCTTAGCATACCTTCAGAACCACAAGACAAAATATGCAACTGCGAAGGAATGCAAACCCTTTTACCTTGGCACTGTTCACTATTCCTATCTTAGGTCTGTTCACACGGACATAAGAATTTCATAGTATGACTTCCGGAGGAAGTCAGGTCTTGATCACTAGAACATATCATCATCAAATATCTATGAACAACATATCTAAACTACATTTAATGATCTTCTACTGCGGAGGCATACTGACCCAATCTCTGTCACTTACTCTGTGTACTACTCATACTTAGTCATTTTACCCTTTTAGAACTTAATCCTTTTGTGTCGTGTTGCCAAACCAAATTTTTATTTCGAAGTGAAGTCTCTTTGCCATACCATTGGAATCCCTTTTCCTTGTTGCCATCAATGACAACATGCAATCCTTCATTAGAGCAGTGTCTCTTGCCAACAATGTCCCCCTTTGATGGCAACACTTAGTGAAAAATGCTTGTCAGCTCCTCCTTACTCTGTATTTCTTCTCCCCCTTAGATGTTAACCCAGTTTTCACTTGTCTTCTTCTCCCCCTTTGACATCAATGGCAAAGGTGTGTGTATCAAAGTCAAAATTTTGTCAAAAGTGCAAAAATTGTTATACTCTACTACATATGTCCAAGTACAATCCTCAACTTTATTTGACACGGGCTAGAGGATGTCATTGAAAATGTTCTTAATTTGAGCCAGCTCACCATCACAGCCTTTCTTTGCATTTTCCAAAATTTGAATATGGCCTTTTAATAGGAAGATTGATTTTTCTACCTTTGGAAGATCAGAGGGTGTGTCAATTTATGAAGCTATTTGTGTTTCTGTTGTAAGATTAATCATTGAATCCAACTTGGGACTAATTAGTCCTCTCAATTGACACAATCTATTTTTATTTGATCCTTCTTATTCACTAGATTACTTAACCCATCATGAATATTAATTACTTGTATCTCTTTGTTGTTCACCGACTCAACTACTGGGTTAATTGATTTAGAAATATTTGTCAGTTGCAATTTCAAATCCTTTATCTTTTCTTCTATCTTTTATGTGGCTTTTGGCTAAGATAAACATAATTTGTACAAGTCACACTCTTCTTTGATATCATTCTGCATGCCTTTCATTCCATTGTCTAGCAGTGCTTTGTTATTTACTATCATAGTCTTCAACTCACTTAATCTTTTCTCATCAAACTCTTGTAGCGGTTTTGTTTCAACAGATTTCTCAAAAGATTCAAAATGCTTACTAAAAAAATTTGAGTCATTTTAGTTGATTTATTGAAGACATAGAAGTGTCCTTCTGATATGATTGCATCAGCTTCTCCAAAATGTTGAATGCCTCACCAAAGAGCTCACTGTCGTCTATGGGTGACTTTAACATTTCTTCTTGTGCCTTTGCTTGTACAATTGACACCAATTTGAATTTCTATACCAGGGACATTGAGTCCAAATTTATTAGACCTTGCAAAAAATTAGGCTCATCCAAGACCTATTTCTCTTTCTCCAAAAAATCTTTGATCAACTTCGTAGCCTCTCTTGCCATACCAGAGACTTCTTTTTCTAGGTTTTACTCCAGAGTATCTAGATCCATGGCCTCATTTGCACCATTCTTTTATTTCAGTACAAGGATTTGTTCAGCTAGTTCCTCTTCTTGATCATCATCTTTGTCTTTCTCCTTAATCTTTTTCCTATCTGTTTTATCATCATTTTGGCATTCCAGAGGAAGACTTGGCTCAATATCAGTGGTAGGGACTTCCTTCTCCTTTGATATCTTGTCATCTTTATCTATTCCTTGTTCCAAATTCACTTCCAGAATAGATGTATCTTCTCCAACATTTATTTCTTCATTGTCATAGATGGTTGAAAGATGAAATTCCTTCAATGTTTTCAAAGTGGTATCCTTAGTTTCCTTGACTAGTTTTTCAATGTCACCTCCCATTAGAGTGTTCATTCTTTTCTTTGTTCTGAACTCCTTGTTGAGTACTTTGGAGATCTTGGCCTTCTCTTCGGGAGTGATCTCCAGACATAACTTTATCAATGTATGCCCTCTGAGTTCAATGTCCTTAGCCATAGCAACTTCTTTTCTGGTAGACATTATACTACCCAGGTTGTTTGGGAGATTAGTAATGATCTTAATGAGGGCTTTATTGTATATGTTTAGATACTCTATAGTAGTATCTTCTAAGACCCTCTTGTCTACATCATTGTAATCATCATAGAATTGGGCCATTGCTTTCAGATTCCCATCTATTGTGACTGCCTTGAGGACATCTTCTAGCCTTATTGTGGTTTTTTCAATCTGTGGCTCATCTTCCCTTAACCTTTTCTTGGTTTTACCCTTCTCAGAGGGCTTCTCCTTGTTGCTCTTGGAGGCCTTAGTAGCCTTAGCTTTCATCTTTTTTTCCTCTTCATCAGTCTCAATTTCTGCCTCGTCAATTGTTGTACTTGCATGCACTCTCTTCACTTTTGATTTCTCCCTCTTATGGCTTGTGGTGCACTCACGGTAGGAGGGTTCATAGAATGAACTATCCAAACCATGCAATAAGATTAAACACAACAAAAATAACTCAAAGAAATGAAGTAAATGCAAATTCAGTCATTCAGTATATCATAGAATTCAAATAGAGATCGGCCAGCAACATGCGGGCTTACAATTAGGGCTTGTAGGCCTGATTACATACATGCGCAAGATAAAGCTTTAAAGCTCCTTCACACAAAAATCTAAACTATCAAATATTCTAAATCATGAGAACTTGATAACTTCTTTCCTAAGGGTCTAATACATCCATATATATCCTTTTCAGACCAATAGATTCATCTGCGTCGGCCAAAGAAGGTCACAAACTCCAATGAAGAGATGTAATATGCAACATGGATAGGTCAGACCTAATACCTTGAACACTTCCAGAAAATGAGTGAAATAAAGTGCGGATCTCCGAGGAAGGTCGACCATGAACCAAAGATCATTGAATGATGTGTTATTAGGCTCCAAAGATCAAGAAATGCTTCCATAGGTTTCTCCTTAGTTGATTATTAGGAACTGTTAGAATGCTCTGCTCTAAGAAACAGTCAATCTTCTGATAGGAATATCTTTCCAGTAATAATATGTGGATCTCTGAATTTTGGGTATGATGTAGATGAATGAATGTAGATGCTAAGTCTAGCTCCACAAGATCTAAAATGTAACTAAGACAGAATGTCAGATCAAAATGTAGAAGCTTCTTCTCACTGAACTTCTTGAACTGAACTGAAAATTGAAAAGAAACAAACTAAACTGCAACAAATTGAAATGTAAATGTTTTTGGTTGATGCAAGATTTCTCTTGAATCGAGGATGCTCTTGCATCAGACATACTAGGTTATTGAAAAAGTTAGTCCCTCGCTTTGCTGGGGCTAGGGGAGAACCAAGACGGTCCACCTTAGCTTGAGAAATCCATGATGAATCTTCTTCTGGTCTACCTTTCCACTTCAGAAGATATTCTTTGTATTGTCTTCCTCTAGTGTTGTGTCCAACTTTATTGTCCAAGATGTCCTCAATTTGCTCTGGTGCTTGTTGTGGTAATTGTTTCCTTAAGTTTTCTTCCATGTTGTCACTGAACTCTACTTCATGATACTGATAAAGGTCTACAATATTGAAAATAGAAGAAATACCCAATGTCTATGGTAACTCCACTTCATATGCATTTTCTAAATCAAATTTCCTGAGTATCCTACAAGGTTCAAACTTCTTCATCTTCAACTTGTTTTTGATAAAGAAAGGTGACTAAAACCAGGGGCCGAACCCTTTTACAAAACCAAGCCCAGGGGGTAAGAAACTAGTGTACTGACAGTACTCAGCCAGCACAGAGAAAAGACCAGCAGCAAAGGCACAACAAATCCCAATAGACTAAGCAACTAGGTTGCAAGGAGCAACAACCTAAACAATCGCAGAACCAGACTTATCAAGTCAAACACCCTTGGCATGAGTGTGGTTCAAAGATATATGCTTGGGAAGACCTCGCTTCCTCCTTTGGACAATAGTCCAAAGAACATCATCTCCATCCACAGAAATAGGAGAAGGAGAAACTCTCTCCAAATCCTTGGAAGGGGGTGGAGCTTGGGGTACAACAACATCAGCCCCAGCAACATGTGTACCTATATTAACAGTGTGAGACATATCAGCAACTGAGATCTTTACAGCAGAACCACCAGCAACACCAGCAATCCCAGCAGCAAAACCACCAGCAACACCAGCGATAGAACCACCAGCAATCCCAATAGTAGAACCACCAGCAACATCAGCAATCCCAGTAGCAGAAACATGAGCAACACCAGCAATCCTAGCAGTAGAACCACCAGCAATCCTAGCAATAGAACCACAAGTAGTAGTATCCATAGCTGTAAAATCTAGAACCTTCTCAATATCAGGAGTAGACCCATCATCATCAGAGAAAAATTCAACCACCTCTGACCTAGAAATATCCTTAGTAGCACCAACTATAAGATGTTCATGTAAAGAATTCTTCCACTAGGAGGAAGAATGAGGGATCTTTAAGTGAGGACACCCAGAAGCCAAATGACCCGTAGCAAAGCATCTACAACACCGGAAGGGAATACCTTCATAGTCCAAAATCAACCTCCAAGAATTATCAGCAACCTGTAGCATAATCTCAGCTGAGAGAGGCTTAGAGAGATCAAGATCCACAAGAACACGAGCGTATGTGGTATGAGAAAACAAGGTAGTCGCTTGATCTACCATAATAAAAGAGCCCAAAAAATTACCAATACCCTCATAACAAGATTTACACCAAAGATGCAGTGGAAGATTCGGGAGACAAATCCAAACAGGCATTCTATTGAAAGACTCAGTCAATGGGTTAAAGGAGGGAACCCAAGGCTTGACAAGGAGGGCATGATTGCCCCAAAACTAGGCCTAAGTATGAAGAATAACATTCCGATCAGAAACTAAAGCCAAAACAACTAAAAAAAACCCTTTGACAAGGGTAAATTTCTATTTTCCCCTCCGTGATAGGGTGCCAATGCTTTGAAATCTAGAGGTTCAAATCACCCAGCCGAGGCCACCAACGGTCAAATCTATAAATCAAGCCCTGCTCAGAGAAATATTCAATATTTTTTAAAACCTCATCCCCTAGGACCACTACAGGGGGAGGTAATTTTGACTGAGAAATAGATCTCCTAGATACCAAAATAGCAGCAACATTAGCAAACTCCTCACATCGCCGAGGAGAACCACTACTAACAATCTTTGCACAAGATGTAGCAGCAATAGCAGCAGCCCAAGAAATGGACAGTGTACTAACAGCCGCAGAGACCCCAACAGTAGACAAAACCCCTACAAATAAAGTAGCAGACGAACCCTGAAAAGTAGCAGTCGTAGTTACAGATGGCACTCCAATGGCAATTCCAGCAGTTGCATGCACGGACGGCGCATCAACAGCTGTAGCCACACTAGTAGCAGAAGAAAACACACCAGCCGAAGGCACCTCAGTAGCAGATGGAACCCCAGCCATAGATACGGACAGCGCATCAACAACCACACCAACCGTTGAGCCCACGGATGGCGCACGAACAGCCGCAGTCGCATGAGCTGCTGATCCCATGGATGGTACACGAACTGCTGCAGCCACACCATCAATAGAAGAAAACCCAACAGCAGCAGACTGACCCCCTGCATGTAAAGTAGCAGATGAACCCTATAAGGTAGTAGTTGTAGGCACAGATGGCTCTCCAACAGCAAAAGCAGCTGAGCCCACGGACGGCGCACCAATAGCTGCAGCCACACCAGTAGCAGAAGAAGACCCTGCAATTAGCCCAGCAACAGATGAATCCTGTGAACTAGGAACATGTTGCAAGTATGAGGTGAACCAGTGTTGTCATTGATGTCAACATACTCATATTGCATTGACAAGAAGGATTCGATGAGCAGTGTGCTGAGGATATTGAGAAAATTAGCCTCAGTCAGGAATAGTGAAGAACAGTGATGAGAAGAAGGCAAATGTGATGTATAGGATGCGAGCCGGAGGATGCAGATTAAAGGGTTTGTAGATATGAGTCTTGAGACACTTCAGTTAAGATTTCAGAGGTCTGCATGAAGATCTGAAGGAGTTGTGGCTGTCGGTGTGGAACCGGTTCTAGCAAGTGTTCAGAGGTGACAGAGGATCATAGAAAGGTCCGGTGAGGTCTGAAATTGTATAATCCTAATCTGCAGATTGGAAGGAGTGTTTGGGATGTCCTTTTGATGTGTCATCTCAAGTTGTGTATGATTTTGAGGTCTGTAAGTGCCTTTTGCATTGTGACAATGGCGACAGACTGTGTTCTTGAAGTTCCGGATGAGGAAGAGAAGAGATTCCAGTAAGTAGAGAAAGTGCGGATGTACCTGGTCATTTAGGTAGGCTTGTGAAGGTTCTTGGATCATGATGAGGTTGTGTTGTTGGTCCGCATTGATGGTAGAGCCCAGAATTGAAGATATTCTTCCAGATGAAGTTCTTGTTCCGACTAGCCGACCAGATGAGTTGTTCATCCTGCGAATGTTCTTGTGATGGCCGACCAGATGTGTTATTCATCTTGCGGATATTCTTATGGTTGATTTCTAACTTAGATGATTGTTCCTAAGTTGATGTCCTGTATAAATAAAGGTTTGTGAGTTTATGTCAGAGTGTGGATTGTGTGAATGTGTGTGGTGTAGCGAAGAGAAGTGCGAAAGGCAGAACAGGGGCTTTTGGGCTTAAATGGAGCTAATCCGGACATAGTAGAGATGTCATTCTCCAGTTCAAGATTGTGATTCTTATCACTTTGTAGACAGTGTGTCTCCTTGTAGGTAGTGGGCCTCTTTGTGAGTAGTGTGCTCGGGCAGTGAGCCCTAATTGGCAAGTGCCATTCTTTTTCTTATTCTTCTAACAGAGAATAATCCTTGGGTTAATCACCCCGTGGTTTTTCCCTTAACCGGGTTTTCCACGTCAAAATCTTGGTGTTCAATGTGTTAATGTTTATCTGCTCTTGTGTTTGTGCATTATGCTTTCATGGATGATTAATTGATATACTGTTAACTAACAAAGAAGAATCAAGTATTTATAGTAGAGCAGGTTTTTATACAACTGATTCAACCCCCCCTCTCAGTTGTATGCCCTAGATCCAACAATTGGTATCAGAGCCAAGTTCCTCTGAAAGGAGCTTAACCACTTGAGGAGATCTAGGATGTCATCATACAAGAAGGATAGTCCGAAGTTCGACGGAACCAACTTCACCCTCTGGAAAGGTCGCATGAAATTTCACTTGGAATGTATGGGAAAAGCATACTTGGCCATGGTCTCAAAACCATATGTACCTCCACAAGGTGGTCCGACAACTCTGAATGAAATCACAGATGCTGAAAACAATCTACGAACTAAGGAAGCTCTGCTAAGCGCATTGAACAACTCAGATCTCTCAAATGTTATCAACCTACCAACTGCATATGAGATCCTAACTAAATTGGAACTTATGTATGAAGGAGATGAGTTTGTCAAAAGTGCAAGGTTGCAAAGTCTGAAAGGGAAATTTGAAAGATTGAAGATGAGAGATGATGAAAACATCACTACCTTTATGCCAAGAGTGAATGGGCTGGTATGTGGAATTAGAAATGCTAGTGGAACTCTGGATGAAAATGAGATTGTTTGCAAAATCCTCAGATCCCTTCCTGCTGCCTACAAAATCAAGGTTGCTGCCATTGATGAATTCAGAGCCCACACAACTGTCACAAGAGAACAATTGGCTAGCAAACTAGCTGCATTTGAAATGACCGAGTTTGGAGATGATCCTCCCAAGACTGAATCTACTTTCAAAGCCAGTGCCTATGTGAAAGGCAAACAAAGATTTGATCCGGGTGAAAACTCTTCAAGGAAGATGTCATGGTATGATCAAGCAAGAAGAGACATGGAAGAAGAAGAAGCAGAAACAGCTCAACTTGAAGCCCTCATTGCAAAGAGACTACCAAGAGGATCTGGTAAGTATGAAGGAAAACTACCCTTTAAGTGCTTCAACTGTAATAAGATTGGTCATTTTGCTTCAAGATGTCTAGAAAGATCTGCAAGGACCAATACTAACAGACAAAGGTTTCAAAAGAACTGCTATTATGTTCATGAAGAAGATGACAATGAAGGAGTAATAGATGATGAATCAGAACTAGGAAGCAAATCTGGAAATGAATGGGTGTTTATTGCCATCAAGGAAGAAGATTCAATACTCTCTGAATCTGTCAATCACAAGGTTATGGAAAAAGCTTTGGCTGCTCAAGTGGAAGAAAAGGATGATTGGGTTATTGATAGTGGATGTTCTCACCATATGACTGGTGACAAGGATAAGTTCTTAGATTTGGAAAGGTATGAAGGAGGAATGGTAAAATTTGGTGACAATTCTGCTGGCAGAATCAGAGGTAGGGGAACTATTTCCTTTGATGGAAAGAGCAAAATAGGTAATGTACTATATGTTGAAGGATTGAAGCACAATCTTCTCAGTGTTGGTCAGTTAGTAGACAAAGGCTATGATCTCTGGTTCAAGAATGGAAAATGTAGAATCTTTACAAGTTATGGAACTGAAATTGCATCCAGTACTTAGACAAAAGGTAATATCTTTCATCTGGTTGGTTCAAATAAAAGTTGTCTGTTTGTTCAAATTGATCAAAGTTGGTTATGGCATAGAAGAATGTGTCATGTAAATTTTGATAACATCATCAAGATAAGCAATACTCAGGCTGTAAGAGATCTTCCAAAATTGATGAAACCTACAAATAGTTTGTGCAAAGAATGTCAGCTAGGTAAATAGAGCAGAGTCTCTTTCAAAAGCAAAGATCAGTCCTCTACCAGATTGTTGGAATTAGTACATACTGATCTCTATGGTCTGACAAGAATCAAGAGTCTACAAGGTGATAGATATTTCATGTTGCTAATTGATGACCATTCCCGGATGATGTGGGTTACCTTCCTAAAGGAGAAATCAGAAGCCCTTAAGAAGTTCAAAATCTTCAAAGCTATGGTAGAGAATCAAACCGGATTGAAACTGAAGTGTCTAAGGTCTGATAGAGGTGGTGAATTTACATCTGGTGAGTTCATTGACTTTTGTGAGAAGCAGGGTATAAGAAGACAGTTGTCTGCTCCTAGGACTCCACAGCAGAATGGAGTAGTTGAGAGAAAGAACCAGACCATCCAGGAAGCTACTAGGACAATGATGTTGGAAGCAAATGTTCCTCAAATGTTTTGGAAAGAAGCTATCAGCACTGCAGTCTACACTCTCAATCGAGTTCAAATCAAAAACAACAATGGTAAGACCCCTTATGAACTCTGGTTTGGCATCACTCCTACTGTGAAATATTTCAGAGTATTTGGTAGCAAGTGTTATATTAAAAGAGATGAAGATCTAGGAAAGTTTGATGCTAGAAGTGATGAAGGAATTTTCTTGGGTTACTCCACTCAAAGCAAAGCATACCGGTGTTACAATAAGAGATTGAGGAAGATGATAAAAAGCACTAATGTGAAAGTTGATGAAGGAATTGAGAAGCCCTCAAGGTTTTATGAGTTTGATGAGGATGACCAAGATGGTGTTCAAGTTTAAGGAGCTCAATCCTCTCCGGTAAGTTAGAGTCAGCCTAATCCGGTAAATCAGGAAGAAGAGATAGGTCTGAATGAGCCTGATCAAGAAGCAGCAGTACAGAATGCTCCCAAAATTCCAAGGTATGTAATACAGAACCACTCTAAAGATCAGATCATAGGTGACAGAAACAAAGGTGTGCAAACTAGAAGGAATGTTGCTCAAAATCAGGATGAATGTTGTCTGATTTCAAAGATTGAACCCAAAACAATAAATGAAGCTTGCAATGATGAAAACTGGACCAAAGCAATGGAAGATGAATTGATGAAAATTGAGAGAAATCATACTTGGGATCTTGTTCCCAGACCTAGAGATAGGAATGTGATTGGAACCAAATGGGTTTTCCGGAACAAACTAAATGAAGCTGGTGAAGTAATCAGAAACAAAGCTAGATTGGTCTGCAAAGGCTACTCTCAAATAGAAGGAATTGATTTTGAAGAAACCTTTGCTCCGGTGGCAAGAATTGAAGCAGTCAAATTATTCCTTGCATTTGCTTCCTTTAAAGACTTTAAGGTATATCAGATGGATGTCAAGTCTGCCTTCCTAAATGGTGATCTGGAAGAAGAAGTTTACATTGAACAACCGGATGGATTTCAATTGTCTGATAATGAAGATATGGTCTGCAAATTGAAGAAAGCATTGTATGGATTAAAGCAAGCCCCAAGAGCATGGTATGAAAGGTTGGATAAGCATCTTGTGTAGATTGGATTCAACAAAGGTACTGCTGACAGAAACTTATATTTCAAAATTGATCATGAAAACATTTTGATTGTTGAAGTGTTTGTGGATGATATCATTTTTGGAGGAAGAGATAGTATGTGCAAAACTTTTGCAAATCAGATGAAAAGTGAGTTTGAAATGTCTATGCTTGGTGAAATGAATTTCTTCTTGGGTCTGCAAATTACTCAAACAAAGAAAAGGATCTTTATTTCTCAAACCAAATATGTGAAAGAATTGTTGAGGAAATTTGGTATGGAAGATTCAAAGCCAATGAACACTCCCATGGCAACCGGATGTAAGTTGAGCAAAGATGATGACTCCCTAAAGGCAAATCAGACAAAGTATAGATCAATGATTGGTGGATTGTTGTATCTCACTCAGACTAGACCAGATATAATGCAGGCTGTTGGTCTTGTGGCAAGATTCTAGGCTGATCCTAGAGAATCTCATGTTATGGCAATCAAAAGAATTTTTAGGTACTTGAAAGGAACAGTTGAGTATGGTCTATGGTACCCTAGAGATCTAAATTTCTCTCTTCATGCTTACACAGATGCAGATTGGGTAGGAGATGTGGATGACCGGAAGAGCACCAGTGGTGGAGCATTCTTTCTGGGGAAGAGATTGGTTTCTTGGCTAAGCAAGAAACAAGATGTAATATCTCTGTCTACAACTGAAGTAGAATACATTGTAGTAGCAGGCAATTGCACTCAAATCTTATGGATGAAGCAAATGCTAAGAGACATTAAAGTTGAATATGAGGAGCCTATCACAATTTTCTGTGATAATTCAAGTGCAATTAATATTGCTAAGAATCCAGTATTGCACTCTAAGACTAAGCACATATCTATCAAGTTTCACTTTTTGAGAGAACAAGTGAACAAGGAAGAAGTCAGGTTGGAGTATGTTCCCTCCAAGGATCAGATTGCAGATATCTTTACTAAACCTCTTCCCAAGGACTCTTTTGAATATCTCCGGAAGAAGTTAGGGGTCATGGCCCCTCCAGTAATGAACTAAAATGCACTGGTGTGCATCAGTCCGGTGGATATCACAGTCATATCTTGTGATCCGGATTGATGATGGGGAGCTGCTACTAAGGGGGAGCAGTTGGTATGATTCTGATGTGTTAGAATTGCAAGTATGAGCCCTTTGCCATTGATGTCAAAGGGGGAGAAAAGACATGTGAAAAACAAATAGCTAATGATCAAAGGGGGAACAGTAAATAAGGAGAAGACATGTTGTTGATAGGGGGAGCTGTGACAGAAAGGAGAAGTTCTTGTCTTGATGGTTTTTCACATCATATGTTGCCATCAATGACAAAGGGGGAGATTGTTGCAAGTATGAGGTGAACCAGTGTTGTCATTGATGTCAACATACTCATATTGCATTGACAAGAAGGATTCGATGAGCAGTGTGCTGAGCATATTGAGAAAATTAGCCTCAGTCAGGAACAGTGAAGAACAGTGATGAGAATAAGGAAAATGTATTGTATAGGATGCAAACCGGAGGATGCGGATTAAAGGGTTTGTAGATATGAGTCTTGAGACACTTCAGTTAAAATTTCAGAGGTCCGCATGAAGATCTGAAGGAGTTGTGGCTGTTGGTGTGGAACCGGTTCCGGCAAGTGTTCAGAGGTGATAGAGGATCACAGAAAGGTCCGGTGAGGTCTGGAATTGTATAATCCTAATCTGCGGATTGGAAGGAATGTTTGGGATGTCCTTGTGATGTGTCATCTCAAATTGTGTATGATTTTGAGGTCCGGAAGTGCCTTTTACATTGTGACAGTGGCGACAGACTGTGTTCTTGAAGTTCTAGATGAGGAAGAGAAGAGATTCCAGTAAGTAGAGAAAGTGCAGATGTACCTGGTCATTCAGGCAGGCTTGTGAAGGTTCTTGGATCATGATGAGGTTGTGTTGTTGGTCCGCATTGATGGTAGAGCCCGGAATTAAGATATTCTTCTGGATGAAGTTCTTGTTCCAACTAGCCGACCGGATGAGTTGTTCATCCTATGAATGTTCTTGTGATGGCCGACCGGATGTGTTATTCATCTTGCGGATATTCTTATGGTTGATTGTCGACTTAGATGATTGTTCCTAAGTCGATGTCCTGTATAAATAAAGGTTTGTGAGTTCATTTCGGAGTGTGGATTGTGTGAATGTGTGTGGTGTAGCGAAGAGAAGTGCGAAAGGCAGAACAGGGGCTTTTGGGCTTAAATGGAACTGATCCGAACATAGTAGAGATGTCATTCTCCAATTCAAGATTGTGATTCTTATCAATTTGTAGACAGTGTGTCTCCTTGTAGGTAGTGGGCCTCTTTGTGAGCAGTGTGCTCGGACAGTGAGCCCTAATTGGCAAGTGCCATTCTTTTTCTTATTCTTCTAATAGAGAATAATCCTTGGGTTAATCACCCTGTGGTTTTTCCCTTAACTGGGTTTTCTATGTCAAAATCTTGGTGTTCAATGTGTTGATGTTTATATGCTCTTGTGTTTGTGCATTATGCTTTCATGGATGATTAATTGATATATTGTTAACTAACAAAGAAGAATCAAGTATTTATAGTAGAGCAGGTTTTTATACAACTGATTCACCCCCCCCTCTCAGTTGTATGCCCTAGATCCAACAGAACATGGGTGGGAGAGCCCATTTCAAAACCTTGTGTTCTATTATGTTGCCTTCATCTTCAACTTGTTATATGTCTCAACTGGAAATCTTTATTTTCTCAAGTACACGATGACTTCATCTCCAACTTCAAATTCCTTATGTCTTCTCTTCTCATCTGCCTTTTCCTTATACTTACTATTCATGTTCTCCAAATGCTTCTTCACCTGATTATGCACTGTCTTCATATGATTTGTAAATTCTTCTACTTCTGCACTCTGCTTTTCTTGCATGCTGATATCTCTTAATTCTGATACTCCTCTAGGATTCATTTCGGTAACAATCTCAAAAGGTGTTCTTTCAGTACTGCTATTTACTAAATTATTGTATGCAAACTTTGCTTGTGAAAGAATCAAATCCCAACTTCTTGTCTTCTCTCCAACCAAACATCTCAACAAGTTTCTCAAACTCCTATTCAATATCTATGTCTGTCCATCGATTTGTGGATGAAAAGCTGAATTAAACTTCAAGTCTGGCTTCATCTTCTTCCAAAGTGTCTTCCAAAAGTATCCAACAAACTTTGTGTCTCTGTCTGAAACTATACTCCTAGGTAATCCATGCAATCTCACAATCTCCTTGAAAAATAGGTCAGCTACATGCACTACATCAGTTGTCTTCTTATAAGGTACGAAATGAGCCATCTTTGAAAATTTGTCAACCACTACAAATATTGAATCATGTCCTCTCTACGTCTTAAGTAATCCCATTACAAAATCCATAATATCATCCATCCTAGGTAAAGGAAATCTATACTTAACTATGATTTTGTTTATTGCTCTAGAGTCAGTACACATTCTCCATTCCCCATCTTTCTTAGGTGCTAACACTGCAGGTACTACACAAGGACTCAAAATTTTTCTGATCAAACCCTTCCTCAACAATTCTTGTATTTGTCTATTCAGTTCTTCATTCTCTGTCCATGTCATTCTATGTGCTGCTTTGTTAGGCAAAATTTCTCCTGGTATAAGATCCATATGATGACAGATATTCCTTATAGGTGGTAATCTTTCAGGTACATTATCTGATATGATGTCTTCATACTCTATCAACAGCTCTCTTATCTCCTCCAGTTGTGATTCTTCAGTCTCCTTCTTCAATGCTTCAGGCTTCTTAGGAATCAAGGCATAACACATATTCTCATGTCTCAAACCATCTAGAAATTTCCTTCCATCTACCAAATAGTTTCTAGCATTCCCACATACTTCACTCTTAGGATCATCCTCCAAAGGAATCAAAGTTATTCTCTTTCCATTTGATGTTATAGTATATGTATTCTTTCTCTCATCATGTATAGCTTTTCTATCATACTACCAAGGTCTACCCAACAAGATATGATAAACATCCATAGGCATAATATCACACAAGACTTCATCATGATATGATCCAATATGAAATTTCACCAAACATTGTTCACTCACCAGTACCTTATGATCATCCTAAATCAATGCTATCTGGTAGGGTTTAGGGTGTTTCAATCTTTCCAACTTCAGATTAGTCACCATCTCCTCTAAAACTAGATTATTTGAACTACCAATATCAATCACAACTTTACAACACTTACCTCCTGATTTGCATTTGGTTCTGAACAGACTTTTCCTCTGTGATGGTTCCTCATTTGCCTTTATTTGAAATAGTGCTTTCCTCATTACCAATGATTCTCCTTTCTCCAGATTGCCAACTGAACAAGGTGATTTAACAGGTTCATCTTCAACATAGGCTGCTCTTCCATTATTCTCTGTCTTCTTGCTTGTACTACCCTAATTACACTCAAATGCTCTATGTCCTTCACCTCCACACTTGAAACAAGTACCTCTAAATGTTCTCTTATCAAATTCTTTTCCTTCTTCTCTATATCATCCATTCCGGTATACATTAGGGTTTCCTCTCTAGTAAAATTTTTTGTCATCTCTATCATCCTTCTTCAATGGGCTGTCAAATTTGTTCTTCTCCACAAATGATTTATCATATCTGAAAAATGTTCTTCCTCTTTGAAATTTACCTCCTCTATGTCTTTGTCTTTGATCATGCTTATTATTTAGCTTCTCTTGAACTTTTAGTGAAAATTGATATGCTTCCTCCAAAGATGTCATCCTTACCAAGCTTAGCTCCTCTTGAATGTTCAATCTTAGATCATTGATATATCTAGCCACTTTCTCCTTTCTTACTTCACTGTGTCCTATTCTTATAATCATATTATGAAATTCTTCAGTGTACTCCTTCATAGATTTCTCCTTTTGTCTCAGGTTTTACAATCTTTTCAACAGCTCCAACTCATAGTCAGCAGGTATGAATTGATTCTTCAACTTTGTCACCATCTGATCCCACTTATTAATCTTCTCTTTTCCTTTTCTATTTCTTTCCAACTAAACTTCTTTCCACCATATAGTAGTATGTCCTTTCAACTTTGTCTTTAGAAATTTCACCTTCTTCGGATCTTCAATTTCCTCATATTCAAAGTATTCCTCCATGTCATTTATCCAGTCAATCAATTCTTTAGGGTTCAAATTACTAGTATAGTTTAGTACATCAACTCTAGGTCTCTTTCCAATCTTTGAAATAGCTCACAACATCTTTACTTGATCTTATTCTTCTTCTTCATCACCTCCTAGGGTTTCACCAGTTTGTTCAGTTGATTGAAATTCTCCTTCATCATCATTTTCAACATTAGGTCTCAGTGTCAATCCTCTTCACCTATCTTCTTCAACAACATCCAAATGAATTCATAAGGTTTTCATCATCTCCATCATCTCATCCATTCTACCATTCATTGTTCCTACAGCAACAACTCTCCTTAGCGGCATTCTTCCTAGGACCAAGTGCAAACTACCTTAGGTTCGATGATCGAGCTACCAGGTGACAACTACCTCACAATCAACAATCAGTTGCAACACAAGTAACTTGCCTCAATTTGGTGATCTTTCCACATCAAAATCTTATAGAATCCCTTTGCCAACTTCGCTCAATTTGCTCCCAAAGATTTGAACTTTCACTCTAATACCACTTGGTGCAGTCACAGTAAGAGGGTTCATAGAATGAATTGTCCGGACCATGCAGAAAGAGTAAACACAATAGAAACAACTCAAAGAAATGAAGGAAATGTAGATTCAATCATTCAGTATACCATAGAATTCAAATAGAGATCTGTCGGCAACATACGGGCTTACAATTAGGGCTCACAGGCCTGATTACATACATGCTCAAGATAAAGCTTTAAAGCTCCTTCACACAAAAATCTAAACTATCAGATATTCTAAATCATGAGAACTTGATAACTACTTTCCTAAGGATCTAATACATCCATATATATCCTTTTTGGACCAATAGATTCCTTCGTTTCAGCCAAAGAAGGTCACAAACTCCAATGAAGAGATGTAACATGCAACATGGATAGGTTGGACCTAAATGCCTTGAACACTTCCAGAAAATGAGTGAAATGAAGTACAAATCTCTAAGAAATGTTGGCCATGAACCAAAGATCATTGAATGATGAGTTATTAGGCTCCAAAGATCAGGAAATGCTTCCACAAGTTTCTCCTTAGCTGATTATCAGGAACTATTAGAATGCTCTCCTCTGAGAAACAATAAATCTTGTTATAGCGATATCTTTCTGGTAACAATGTGTGGATCTCTGAATTTTGGGTATGATGTAGATGAATGAATGTAGATTCTAAGTCTAGCTCCAAAAGATCTGAAACATAACTGAGATAGAATGCTGGATCAAAACGTAGAAGCTGCTTCTGACTGAATTGCCTATACTAAACTGGAAAATGAAAAGAAACAAACTGAACTGCAACAAACTAAAATGCAAATATTTTTGGTTGATGCAAGATTTCTCTTAAACCAGGGATGCTCCTACATCATCTTGTTGCAGAGGTTTCCACTTTTGTAGATGGTATGGGATCGGAGGATGCAGAGGCAGTTTGAGTAGAGGATGCTCTTGTTCTCCTTCTTGTTACTTCAATATTTGTTGATTCCTCTTCAAACTCTTTTGGAGCCTTAACAAGTTCACATTATTTTCATTCCTTTGCAACCCTTTCTTCTTATGCCTTTTATCTTAACTTTTTTGACTTGTTCTTTAGTAAAGCCTTTCCTCAGAGCATAATCTTCTACCATCTTTTGAGCCTTCCTAGAGATCTCTAGTTTCCTTACTTCAACATGAATTTTCACTAACAGCTCCTCAAAGGTTCCAAACCTTTCTTCATTGTTGTCCCTGGGTTTGCTTAACATGTTTTGGGCATAATTGTCAACTATCATTCCATCTACTTCATACCCCATTGGCATAACCCAGACTGTCCTAGGCTCAACAATCTCCATCATGCATTGGTCTTTTGTAACAATAAAGCATATTGTATCCTTATACTTTTCTTGAGATTGCATTTGCCTTTCAAAATTTTTGATGTAGCTCCATAGGGCTGCATTTTGCTCATCATGGCTTCCTGTGCTTCTTATAAGATCTCTAACTCAAACTGCAACTGGTTTGTTATTAATCTAGAACAAATTTTTCATTGTTGGTAGTTCTTGCATAAAATAGAAAAATAGACAGAGGATTAGCATACCAAATTTGAATGGATATTTGCTCTCTTTTGTTTTCTTGAAGTTCTCCATTAACTATTGTCATAGTAGTTCACATAGATCAAAATTTGCATTCTCCTTGATCATCTGGTAGGCTATGTATATGGCGGTTCCTAAGATGGAGTTTTCCTGGTTGGAGAAATAGCCTTTATATCCAATTACCATTGATGCAAATCTTAGTGTATGGTCTATAATATCATTAAATGTTAGTTCCCTCTTATCAAATTTGGCTCTAGTAGGCTTTGTCACCATTTGATTTTTTATAGCTTTCAACACAAACATGCTTCTAGTGGAATTTGATCCTGTTACTACCCTAATTGCATAATCTACTTCAGGATATATTTCATTTATTGTTTTGTGGATGATAGGTAATAATTTGTGGGATGGAAACATGCATGATAATAAGAGACAAGCGAAGAGTTTGTTGTACTCTTTGACCATATGTGCCATCTGATTTGTGTTATAGTGCCTTGGGCTTGGAGGCATGTATGTCATAAGAACTGTCTTATCTATTAAAGATTTTAGATTCTCAGATACCATTGTGTAGTGTTTTTTATTCTGATGTTTCCGTTTCCTTTGAGACCCCTCTTAAGGGAATTTACAAGATCAATATTGTCCCTTATTATCCTGAAAGAGGAAACACTAATTTCATCCCAATCTTTGTCTATGCTTTCTCCAATTTGGTATGCCATAGGGTTCATTTTTGGTGTTGATGACAATTTGCAGGACCCTCTTAAATTTATAATTATTTTTAATAAATGGTAATTTAGTTGTGGCCTATCTTTCTGTTAAGTTCTATATAAACTCATTTTTAATAGTTTGATATGAATGCCCTGAAAACCTGGAGCCTATCATAAAAAGTGTTTTGTATAGAACTATTCAACACAATTCCAAAATTTTATTGTGTAAATTAGGTCTAAACTTACTTCTAATTTTTACTTAGACACCTGGGTCTTGTGCCTTGCCAAATCCTCATGGAGTTGACTTCATTTTTAGAGTTTGATTTTTTTGGGACATGGAACAAGATTTATAAACTACTAGCAATTGAAAAAAAAAATTGAAAAATTGTTGCTTGGTATTTATTCTGGTTTAGAATTAGCAGACAGGATATGGAAAACTTAGTTAATTGATGGCACGTATTTTTTTGTTATTTAAATGAACTATTATTTTTTAGCAAACACTAGGGCTAAATGATGCAGGACACAACATACACTCAATACAATTTTGCCATTAATCACGTGAGAGCCAAAGATTTGAAGGCTAGAACATAAAAAACTTATGTTCATCAACTTTGCTGCTATAATGAGAGAAAACTCTCTTATATCCAAGAAAACAAAAAAAAAATTACTTTTTTTGGCAGATTTCAACAATTGTCAAATTTTGCCATTTTAGGTAATTTTACAATCATATCTTAAGAATCCAGTTTTTTCCCAAAAGCTTCCTAAAACAAAGGTAGGACGAAAAGCCAACTAATATTCTAAATTTGAAACATGAGTTTTGATTTATTACAAAAGCAACTTTTTAAAAATCTAGAAAAAAACACTAATTTGTCATTTTGAGGACCAAGATGAAAGTTTCAAGCCTTGAAAAAGTGCCAAGATGAGGTCCAACCAACTAGGGTGGGTTGGGAAACCATTGGCCACCTCATATTGTATCCACCTATAAAATTTCATAGAAAACCCACATTCGAGTCAAAAGTTATGACCTTCGGAAGTTCCTACATCATTCTCCTCTAGTTGAAAAGAACGCAGCTCCTACAAGTGAGTGTCTTCGAACTGCTGCCACTTGACTGGATCCAACCATTGCACTTCCCACTCTATAATCTACGTGCTATCTATTGGTGGCAATCCTTACTATACTAAATACTTGTTGTACTGCCCTTGCCGAGTGTAGATAGTGTTCTTATCAAGAACCTGTGCAATCTTTTCCTTCTTCTTATGGGGAATGTGGTGGTGCCATGCCACTTTTGGTTGACTATCTTCAACATCATCCTCACCATGGAATGCATATAAATCAGAAACATTAAACACAAGATAAATATTGAAATCATCTGGTAAATTGACCTCATATGCATTATCATTGATTTCTTTGTAATTTTGCAAGGACCAATTTTCCTGTACTTCAACTTGTGGTATGTTCCACTAGGAAACCACTCTTTTCTTGAATGTACCATCACTAAGTCACCTTCATTGAATGTCTAATTTTGCCTAATAGCATCCACTCTATTCTTGTACCTCTCATTACCATTCTACAACTTCTGTCTCACTTCTTTTTGCAACTGTTGAAGGTGTTCTGCAAATGCTTCCCCATTATCACTGACCCTATCTTTAATTGGTATCTGTACCAAATCTAGAACACCATGAGGATTCCTACCATACATAATCTAGAAAGGGGACTTTCCTGTTGATCTATTAATAGAACTATTATAGGCAAATTTGGCCTGGGGTAATGTCAAGTCCCATTGTTTTGGCTTTTCTCCAACAATACACCTCAACAAATTTCCTAGACTCTAATTAACTACCTCTGTTTGCCCATCCATTTGAAGATGATAGGCACTACTAAATTGTAACTTGCTCCCCATCTTCTTCCATAAAGTCCTCCAGAAATGACTGAGGAATTTGGTATCCCTATCAGAGGTAATAGTCTTTGGAACACCATGTAGTCAAACAACTTCTAAAAAAAATAACTCTGCTACTCTTGTTGCATCATTATTTTTCTTATAGGCAATAAAATGAACCATCTTGGAGAACCTATCAACAACTACAAAAATAGAGTCATTACCTCGTTGAGTATGTGGAAGTACCAACACAAAGTCCATGCTCAAATCTATCCGTGGTGCAGTTGGTACTGGTAATGGCATATACAACCGTGTATTTTGTGAATGTCCCTTAGCCACTTTGCAGATTCCACACCTTGTTACATACCTAGTTATATCCCTTTTCATCTTTGGCCAGTAGTATTTATCTTCTATCAAGGCTATTGTCTTGTCCTTGCCAAAATGTCTAGCCAACCCACTACTATGAAATTCTCTGAGAATGTTTTCCCTCATAGATCCGGCTAGTATGCATAGTTGTTTTCCTTTAAATAGATATCCATCTTGCAGAAAATATTCACCCCTAAAGTGATCCAAGTTACCAGATACTGGTGCCTTTAATTGTTCCACAATCTCCCAAAAAATCATCATCAGACTCATAAAATTTTTTGATGGAATCAAAACCAATCACCTTAGTTTCCATTGTGGTCAAAAGTGCAACACGCCTACTTAACACATTTGTAACTTGGTTTTGTTTTCCAGACTTATGCTTCAACACAAAATTGTAACCCTGCAAGAAAGAGAGCCACTTGGCATGCCTAATATTCAACTTTTTCTGTGTGTTCAATTATCTCAATGCAATATGATATGTAAACAATACAAACTCATGGGGAACTAGATAATGTCCCTAATGCCTCAATGCTTGAACAATTGCATAAAATTCCAAATCATAAGTAGAGTAATTCTTTCTCGCTTCATTCATCTTTTCACTAAACAAAGCTACAGGTTTTCCAGCTTAGCTAAGCATAGCACCTATTCCCACATGGGAGGCATCACATTCTACTTCAAATACCTTATCAAAATTTGGCAATGCAAGTATAGGTGCTTATGTTACCTTTTGCTTCAAGTACTTAAAGCTCTCCTCAGCATCTGTGATCCATACAAACTCCCTTCCTTTGGTGTAATCTATTATAGGGGCTACAATACTACTAAAATTTCAAATGAACTTTCGATAGAAAGTGGCCAAGCCATGAAAAAGTTTTACCTCTTTGATGCTGCTTGGACTAGGCCATTCTAGAATTGCCCTGACCTTCTCTGGATCCATTTTGACAACATCTTTAGAAATGACAAAGCCTAAAAAGACCAAACTGTCCTGCATGAACCTACACTTCTTCAAATTGGCATAGAGCTTCTCCTTTCTTAACACACCAAGGATGATCCTCAAGTGTTGTAAGTGCTCTTCTTTGTTGTTACTAAATACCAAAATATCATCAAAATAAACTACCACAAACTTACCAATGTAAGGTTGTAGTATAGTGTTCATCAATCTCATAAATGTGCTAGGTGCATTTGATAACCCAAATGGCATAACCATCCACTCATATAATCCATCTCCAGTCTTAAAGGCTATCTTCCACTCATCCCCTTCTCGGATCCAGATTTGGTGGTAGCCACTTCGTAGGTTGATCTTGCTGAAATATTTGGCCCCTACAAGGACATCCATCATGTCCTCCATACGAGGTATAGGAAACTGATACTTGATGGTAATCTTATTAATTGCTCTGCTATCAGTGCACATCCTCCATGTTCCATCTTTTTTGGGGGTAAACAATGATGGTACAACACATGGGCTCATGCTCTCTCTCCCCACACCTTTACTTATGAGTTTTGTTACTTGCTTATTCAACTCTGCATGTTGTGTTGGATTCATCCTATAAGTTGCTTGGTTGGGTAGAGTTGCTCCTGGAATCAAATCAATATGATGCTGAATATCTCTCTTTGGCAGTAGACCATCAAGTAATTCATCAGGCACAACATCAAAAAATTCTTTCAATAGCTCTACTACTTCTGGGGGAACTGAAATGTCTTCCTCTTCACCTTTTTTCACTACTAATGCATAACAACACCCTGTCACCTTCATTTCTTTAACAAGATCTCTTTCAAACAATATGGTCTCACCTTTTCCTTCATCCTTGAGAGGCAACAAAATCACCTTAGAGCCACCTTTCCAAAAGGTGTATGTGTTTTTCTCTCCATCATGTATGACTTTTCTATCATATTGCCATGGCCTTCCCAATAATACATGACAGGTATCCATTGGGACAACATCACACCATATCTCATCCTGGTAGATCTTTCCTATGCTAAACTTAATTAGGCATTTTTTATCAACAGTGACTTCATTTCCCTTTTAAAACCATGCAATGCAGTATGGATGAGGATGTTTTTCACAGTGTAAATTCAATTTGTCTACCATTTCTTTAGAAACCATATTTTCACAACTACCTCCATCAACAATAACTTGACATACCTTGCCACCTGAAGTGCATCTGGTTCTGAAGATATTGGTTCAAAGCCATGAACCATCAGAGCTTTTGGCTTGTGTTTTCTCCTTCTCTGGTATCACCATTGCTCTTCTCATCATGAGACTTTCTCCCACATTTGGTGGAACCTCTAGTTCTATCCCTTCCACTTCATGTTGCATTTGAATCAGGTTCACCCTAGGTTGTCCTCCTCAATTTCTTTCTTGCATGTTATAATTTGAGAATTCAAATGCCCTATGACCTTCTTCTCCACATCTAAAACAAGTGAAAGGCCTTCTCTAGTTTTCCCATCCTCTACTGCTACCATAACCTCTACCTCTTTGAAATCCCCTTCCTCATTCTTGATTCGAAGGATCTTGTCAAGTATCTACTTGTTTTTCCAATCCATGGGATGACTCTCCCCTACCATAATTTGAACATCCTCGAAATGGGGTTGATGTACCCCTTCTTCCTCCTCTATTCCTCTAATGGTATTGTTTGTTTTGTTTTTCTTCAGCCTTTAGAGCCAATTGGTAAGCTTCTTCCATACTGTTGATTTGATGCATGCTTGATTCATCTTGAATAGAGAATTTTAGGCCATTCACATATCTAGCAGCCATCTGTTCATCAGTTTCTTGATGCTCTATACATATAGACAGCATATAAAACTCATTTGTATAATCTTGCACAGAAGAGAGGTTCTGCTTTAAATTTTGAAACCTACGAAAAAGGGTTTGTGCATAATCTATGGGCAAAAATTTTTCTCTCAACTTCTTCTCCATTTTATTCCATGTCCTGATCTTATCCTTGCTTTTCCTTGTTCGTTCCTTTTGAAGATGATCCCACCAAATCATTGCATGACCCTTTAATTTGGTGCATGCGAATTTCACCTTTTTTTCCTCTGTCATGGATTTCCATTCAAAAAATTTTCTAATATCATTCAACTAGTCTATCAACTCCTCTAGTTTAAGACTACCTACATAATCTGAAACATCTACCTTGACGCCTTCATTTTTCCCTTCTAAGGCCCTGAGCATCCTCTCTTCAAAACTCATGCCTTCTAATTCTTCTTCCTCATGTTTTGTATCTTGATCTGCACCTCCTCGACCTATCTCTTCATTAGATTCGTCTCCTCCTCTACCCAGTCTTTGGTTTTCCATCCATTTTGTAAGTTCTGCTACTTGCCTTTGTAGATTTTGCATTTCTCTATGCATCTTGGCAAGACCACCTCTTCCTCTTCCTCTCCCAACCATCAACCTGGCTCTGATACTAGATGATGCAGCACACAACATACACTCAATACAATTTTGCCATTAATCATGTGAGAGCCAAAGATTTGAAGGCTGGAACATAAAAAACTTCTATTCATCAACTTTGCTGCTACAATGAGAGAAAACTCTCTTATATCCAAGAAAACAAAAAAAATTACCTTTTTGGCAGATTTCAACAATTGATGAAGGGTGTAAATCACAAAACACACAACAATAGAAATTGAACACAGAAAATAGAACTTTCTTTTATTGATCTGGGCAACTCATTACATTATAGAAGCTTAATTACAATCAGAGGATGAATCCCCTACTGGCTGCAACACATTATAGCTTTTCCTCAACCTCAAGACTCTAGAACCTTCAGCGTTCTGTAATCCCAAATCAGCTAGGGTTTCTATTTTCCCCACCTATTCTTGACTCTAAAATAGCCCCCTTAACTCTACCACTGCCCAGGGTTCCCAAAATAGTCATAAATAAAACTTTTTGGTGGCCTCCAGCTAAATTTTGAAATTTGCAACTCCCTCCAAAAGTAGGTCAACTTCTGGGAAGCATAACTTTTGATCTGGGTGTCCGATTGATGAACCGTTTTAAGCGCCGAAAAGCTCGCGATGTGAACTATCATGTTAGAAATCCATAAATAGATTTCCATCAACTTGTTAGGATGTTATGGGATGTTTTAGTGCCTCATATCTCGTTTCATAAATTTTTAGGGGCTTTTCAGAAAATAAAAACTTTAATATCTTTCAGCTCACAAATGATCTTTGCCTGATTCCTTTGCCAAAGGTTCTATATTTCCATTATGTAACTTTCTAAAATTTTTTGCTTCATTCTGTGCCCAAATGCAAACTTTCCTAAAATGGCAGGTACACTTTCCAAAATAGGCAGGTCACTATTTTTAGCAGTTTTGTAAAAAATAAAAGTCCTACATCATTATTCTGGATATTATGGAACTAAAAACACTAATTATGGAAAGAAATGAAAACAACTACAATGATTTTGAATTAACTTCTTTTTGGGTGATGCAAGATTGCCCTTACACCACTGGATGCTCCTGCATCAAACACCCAAAGTAATTTGAGAAGTGACCCTATCATGTCTCAGGTGTTTGTGTGAGGAAAACCCAAATGATCAACCTATTCCTTAGACAACCAAGAAGAATCTTCAATAGGCCTTCCTTTCCATTTTACTAGATATTCTTCATATTGCTTGTTCCGAGTACTTCTTCCCACATGGCTATCCAAGATCTCTTCTATCTCCTCCATTGAAGTAGATGTCGAAATACTCCATTGTGCTTCTGTTGGTCCTGTTGCAAGTATGAGGATAACCAGTGTTGTCATTGATGTCAACATACTCATATTGCATTAATGAGAAGGATTGTATGAGCTGTGTATTGAGGAAATTAGTCTCAATCAGGAACAATGAAGAACAGTGATGATATTTAAGGTAAAAGTCCAAGATAAGATGAATATCAGAGGATGTGGTTTAAAGGGTTTTTAGATATGAGTCTTGAGATGCTCCAGTCAAGATTTTAGAGGTCCGCATGAAGATGTGAAGAAGTTATGGTCGCTCTAGTAGAACCGGTTCCAGTAGATGTTCAGTGGTGACAGAGTATCACAGATTGGTCCGGTGAGCTCCAGAATTGCATTATCTCATTCTGCAGATTGGAGGGAGTGTTGTAGAAATTAGTGAGAAGTGACAACTATATTTGTTCATAGTTTGGAGGTTCGAAAGCACCTTTTTCATTGTGACAGTAGCGACAGACTGTGTTCTTGAAGTTCCAGATGAAGAAGAAAGGAATTCCAGTAAGCTGATAAAGTGCGGATGTTCTTGGTGACTCAGGAAAGGTTGAGGTGATCCTTGGATCATGTAAAATTCTTATTGGTGGTCCGCATTGAAGTTAGAGTTTGGATTTGATGTAAAAACCACCGGTTGTTGGTGTTCTTCCTGAGACAGGCTGACTGGATGTACTACATGTCTTCTGGATGATCTAAAAATGTTTGCCGACTTAGATGAGTGTTCCTAAGTTGATGCCTTGTATAAATAAAGGATTGTGAAGTCATTCCAAAACAGGAATTGTGTGGATGAGTGTGGCATAGAGAAGAAGAAGAGTGAAAGGCAGAGCAGGAGTTTTTGGGCTTAAATGGAACTGATCCAGGCATGGTAAAGATGTCAATCTCCAGTTCAAGTTTGTGATACTTGATTACTTTGTAGACAGTGTGTCTCTTGTAGGCAGTGTGCCTCTTGTGAGCAGTGTGCTCGAGCAGTGAGCCCTAATTGGCATGTGCCATCTATTTTTCTTATTCTTCTAACAGAGAATAATCCTTGGGTTAATCACCCCATGGTTTTTCCCTTAACCAGGTTTTCCATGTCAAAATCTTGGTGTCTCATGTGTTGATGTGTATCTGCTCTGGTGTTTATGGTTTATACTTTCATGAATGATTAATTGCTATGCTATTGAATAAAAAAGTGGATTTAAGTGTTTGAATTGGAAGCAAGTTTAGGATAATTGATTCACCCCCCTCTCAGTTATCAACAATTGGTATCAGAGCTAGGTTCCTCTAAAAAGAGCTTAACCACTTGAGGAGATCCAAGATGTCGTCATACAAGAAGGATAGTCTAAAGTTTGATGGAACCAAATTCTGTCTTTGGAAAGGTCGCATGAAATGTCACTTGGAGTGTATGGGAAAGGCGTACTTGTCCATGGTCACAAAAGCCTATGTACCTCCATAGGGTGGTCTGACAACTCTAAATGAAATCAAAGGTGCTGAAAATAATCTACGGACCAAAGAGGCTCTTCAAAGTGCTTTAACTGACTCAGAACTCTCAAATGTTATTGACCTACCAACTGCCTATGAGATCTGGGTCAAACTGGAACTTTTGCATGAAGGAGATGAGTATGTTAAGAGTGCAAGGTTGCAGAGTCTCAAAGGGAAATTTGAAAGACTGAAAATGAGAGATGGTGAAAATATTACTACCTTTATGCCAAGAGTAAATGAGCTGGTGTGTGGAATCAGGAATGCTGGTGGAGTTTTGGATGAAAATGAGATTGTCGGCAAAATTCTCAGATCCCTTCCTACTGCCTATAAAATCAAGGTTGCTGCCATTGATGAATTCAGAGCCCATACAACTGTCACAAGAGACCAATTGGTTGGCAAACTGGCTGCATTTGAAATGACCGAGTTTGGAGATGATCCCCCCAAGACTGAATCTGCATTCAAAGCTAGTGCATCTATGAAAGGCAAACAAAGATTTGATCTGGGAGAAAACTCTTCAAGGAAGTTGTCATGGTATGATCAAGAAAGAAGAGACATGGAAGAGGAAGAAGCAGAAACAACTCAACTTGGAGCCCTCATTGCAAAAAGACTGCCAAGAGGATCCGGTAAGTATGAAGAAAAATTACCCTTTAAGTGCTCCAACTGCAATAAGATTGGTCATTTTGCCTCAAGATGTCTGGAAAGATCTACAAGGTCAAATTCTAATAGACAAAAGTTCCAAAAGAATTGTTATTATGTTCATGAAGAAGGTGATAATGAAGGAGTAATAGATGATGAATCAGAAATAGGAAATAAATCCGGAAATGAATGGGTGTTTATTGCCATCAAGGAAGAAGATCCAATCTCCTCTGAATCTGTCAATCATAAGGTTGTAGAAAGAGCTTTGGCTGCCCAAGTTGAAGAAAAGGATGATTGGGTTATTGACAGTGGATGCTCTCACCATATGACAGGTGACAAGAACAAGTTCTTAGATTTGGAAAGGTATGAAGGAGGAATGGTAAAGTTCGGTGATAATTCTGCTGGTAGAATCAAAGGTAGGGGAACTATTTCTTTTGATGGAAAGAACAAAACCGGTAATGTACTGTATGTTGAAGGATTGAAGCACAATCTTCTCAGTGTTGGACAGTTGGTGGACAAAGGTTATGATCTCTGGTTCAAGAATGGAAGATGCAGGATCTTTGAAAGCTCTGGAACTGAGATTGCATCCGGTACTCAAACAAAAGGTAATATCTTTCATCTAGTTGGTACTAATAAAACTTGTCTGTTTGTTTAAATTGATCAAAGTTGGCTATGGCATAGAAGGATGTGTCATGTAAATTTTGATAACATCATCAAGATAAGCAATACTCATGTTGTAAGAGATCTTCCAAAATTGGTAAAACCTACAAATAGTTTGTATAAAGAATGTCAGCTAGGTAAATAGAGTGAAGTCTCATTCAAAAGCAAAAATTAGTCCTCTACCGAATTATTGGAATTAGTTCATACTGATCTATGTGGTCCGACAAGAATCAAGAGTATGCAAGGTGATAGATACTTCATGTTACTGATTGATGATCATTCCCAGATGATGTGGGTTACCTTTCTGAAAGAGAAATCAGAAGCTTTGAGAAGTTTAAAATCTTCAAGGCTATGGTAGAGAATCAAACTGAATTAAAACTAAAATGTCTAAGGTCTGATAGAGGTGGTGAATTCACATCCGGTGAGTTCATAGATTTTTGTGAGGAGCATGGCATAAAGAGACAATTGTCTGCTCCTAAGACTCCACAGCAGAATGGAGTAGCAGAGAGAAAGAACTGGACCATCCAAGAAGCATCCAGGACAATGATGATGGAAGCAAATGTTCCCCAAATGTTTTGGAGAGAAGCTGTCAGCACTGCAATCTATACTCTCAACCGAGTTCAAATCAGAAGCAATACCGGTAAGACTCCTTATGAACTTTGGTTTGGCATCACTCCTACTGTGAGATATTTCAAAGTATTTGGTAGCAAATGTTACATTAAAAGAGATGAAGATCTAGGAAAGTTTGATGCTAAAAGTGATGAAGGAATTTTCTTGGGCTACTCCACTCAAAGCAAAGCATACCAGTGTTACAATAAGAGACTGAGAAAGATGATAGAAAGTACAAATGTGAAGGTTGATGAAGGAATTGAGAAGCCCTCAAGGTTTTATGAATATGATGAAGATGATCAGAATGGTACTCTGGTTCAAGGAGCTCAATCCTCTTCTGAAAATCAGATTCAGACTAATCCGGTAAATCAGGAAGAAGAAATAGGTCTGAATGAGCCTGATCAAGAAACAGAAGTGCAAGAAACTTCCAAAGTTCCAAGGTATGTAAGACTGAACCACTCTGAAGATCAGATCATAGGTGACAAAAGCAAAGGTGTGCAAACTAGAAGGATAATTGCTCAAAATTTAGATGAATATTGTCTGATTTCAAAGATTGAGCCTAAAACAATAAATGAAGCTTGCAATGATGAAAACTGGACCAAAGCAATGGAGGAAGAGCTGATGCAAATTGAGAAAAATCACACTTGGGATCTTGTTCCCAGACCTAGAAACAAGAATGTGATTGGAACCAAATGGGTCTTCTGGAACAAACTAAATGAAGTTGGTGAGGTAATCAGACATAAAGCCAGATTGGTCTGCAAAGGCTACTCTCAAATAGAAAGAATTGATTTTGAAGAAACCTTTGCTCTGGTGGAAAGAATTGAAGTAGTCAGATTATTTCTTGCATTTGCTGCCTTCAAAGACTTCAAGGTATATCAGGTGGATGTCAAGTCTGCCTTCCTAAATGGTGATTTGGAAGAAGAAGTATACATTGAGCAACCAGATGGATTTCAATTGTCTGATCATGGTGATATGGTATGCAAGTTGAAGAAAGCACTGTATGGATTGAAGCAAGCCCCAAGAGCTTGGTATGAAAGATCGAATAAACATCTTGTGCAGATTGGTTTCAACAAAGGTACTGCTGACAGTAACTTATATTTTAAAATTGATCATGAAAACATCTTGATTGTTCAAGTATTTGTTGATGATATCATCTTTGGACGAAAAGATAGCATGTGTAAAACTTTTGCAAATCAAATGAAAAGTGAGTTTGAGATGTCTATGCTTGGTGAAATGAATTTCTTCTTGGGTTTGCAAATTACTCAAACAAAGAAAGGGATCTTCATTTCTTAGACCAAATATGTGAAAGAATTGTTGAGAAAATTTGGGATGGAAGATTCAAAGCCAATGAATACTTTCATGGCAACTGGATGCAAGTTGAGCAAAGATGATGACTCTCCTAAGGCAGACCAGACAAAGTACAGATCAATGATTGGTGGATTGTTGTATCTCACTCAAACTAGACCAGATATTATGCAAGTTGTTGGTCTTGTTGCTAGATTCTAGGCTGATCCCAGAGAATCTCATGTCATGGCAATCAAGAGAATTTTTAGATATCTAAAAGGGACAGTGGAGTATGGTTTGTGGTATCCTAGAGATCATGATTTCTCTCTTCATGCATACACAGATGTAGATTGGGCAGGAGATGTGGATGACCGGAAGAGTACCAGTGGTGGAGCATTCTTCTTGGGAAAGAGATTGGTTTCTTGGCTAAGCAAGAAACAAGAAGCAATATCTCTGTCTACAACTAAAGCAGAATACATTGCAGCAATAGGTAGTTGCACTCAAGTTTTATGGATGAAGCAAATGCTAAGAGATATTAAAGTAGAGTATGAGGAGCCTATCACAATTTTCTGTGATAATTCAAGTACAATAAATATTTCTAAGAATCTGGTGTTGCATTCTAAGACTAAGCATATATCTATCAAGTTTCACTTTCTGAGAGAGCAAGTGAACAAGGATGAAATTAGATTGGAGTTTGTGCCCTCAAAGGATCAGATTGTAGATATCTTTACTAAACCTCTTCCTAAGGAATCTTTTGAGTATCTTTGGGAGAAGTTAGGGGTTGTTGCCCCTCTGGTGATGAACTAGGATGCACTGATGTGCATCAGTCCGGTGGATATCACAGTCATATCTTGTGATCCAGATTGGTGATGGGGAGCTGCTACTCAGGGGGAGCAGCTGGTATGATTCTGATGTGTTAAAGTTGCAAGTATGAGCCCTTTGCCATTGATGTCAAAGGGGGAGAGAAGAGATGTGAAAAACAAGTGGTTGATGATCAAAAGGGGAGCAATAAAGAAAGAGAAGACATGTGAAGAGTTGTTGCTGATAGGGGGAGCTGTGACAGAAAGGAGAAGTTCTTGTCTTCATGGTTTTTCACATTATATGTTGCCATCAATGACAAAGGGGGAGATTGTTGCAAGTATGAGGATAACTAGTGTTGTTACTGATGTCAACATACTCATATTGCATTAATGAGAAGGATTGGATGAGCTGTGTATTGCAGAAATTAGTCTCAATTAGGAACAGTGAAGAACAGTGGTGACATTTAAGGTAAAAGTCCAAGATAAGATGAATATCAGAGGATGCGGTTTAAAGAGTTTTTAGATATGAGTCTTGAGATGCTCCAGTCAAGATTTTAGAGGTCCACATGAAGATGTGAAGAAGTTATGGTCGCTCTAGTAGAACTGGTTCCGGCAGATGTTTAGTGGTGACAGAGTATCACAAATTGGTTCGGTGACCTCCGAAATTGCATTATCTCATTCTGCGGATTAGAGGGAGTGTTACAGAAATCAATGAGAAGTGACAACTATATTTGTTCATAGTTTGGAGGTCCGGAAGCACCTTTTTTATTGTGATAGTAGCGATAGACTATGTTCTTGAAGTTCCAGATGAAGAAGAGAAGAATTCCAGTAAGCTGATAAAGTGTGGATGTTCTTGGTTACTCAGGAAAGGTTTTGGTGATCCTTGGATCATGTAAAATTCTTATTGGTAGTCTGTATTGAAGTTAGAGTTTCAATTTGATGTAAAGACCACCGGTTATTGGTGTTCTTCTTGAGACAGGCCGACTGGATGTACTACATGTCTTTCAGATCTAAAAATGTTTGCCGACTTAGATGAGTGTTCCTAAGTCGATGCCTTGTATAAATAAAGGATTGCGAAGTCATTCCAAAGCGAGAATTGTGTGGATGAGTGTGGCATAGCAAAGAAGACAGAGCAAAAGGCAGAGCAGGAGTTTTTGGGATTAAATGGAACTGATCCAGGCATGATAAAGATGTCAATCTCCAGTTCAAGTTTGTGATACTTGATTACTTTGTAGATAGTGTGTCTCTTGTAGGCAGTGTGCCTCTTGTGAACAGTGTGCTCGGGTAGTGAGCCCTAATTGGCATGTGCCATCTATTTTTCTTATTCTTCTAACATAGAATAATCCTTGGGTTAATCACCCCGTGGTTTTTCCCTTAATCAAGTTTTCCACGTCAAAATCTTGGTGTCTCATGTGTTGATGTGTATCTGCTCTGGTGTTTATGGTTTATACTTTCATGAATGATTAATTGCTATGCTATTGAATAACAAAGTGGATTTAAGTGTTTGAATTAGAAGCAAGTTTAGGATAACTGATTCACCCCCCCTCTCAGTTATCAACAGGTCCATCCTCTATTCCACCTTCCTGATATTATGATAAATCAGCAATGTTGAAAATAGGGGAAATATTGATCCCACTCAGCAGCTCTACCTCGTATGCATTTCTTGAATCATGCTTCTTCAGGATTCTACATGGTCCAAATTTCTTCATTTTCAACTTATTGTATGCTCCAATTGGGAACCTTTCTTTTCTCAAGTGAACCATGACTTCATCTCCTACCTGGAACTCCTTATATCTCCTCTTCTGATCTGCCTTAGCCTTGTACTAAATATTTATTTTATTAATGTGCTTTCTCACCTCTTCATGCAAATTCTTCAGATGTTCTGCAAAGTCTTCAGCTTCAGTACTTGTCATTTCTTCTTTGTCCAACTTCCTTAACTCAGAAGCATTTCTTGGGCTATTGCCATATATAATCTAGAATGGTGATTTACCAATACTCCTATTGACAAAATTGTTGTAAGCAAATTCTAGCTGTGGTAAAATCAAATCCCATCCCTTGGGCTTATCTCCTACTAAGCATCATAGTAGGTTACCCAAATTCCTATTCACCACTTTCGTCTGTCCATTAGTCTGTGGATGGTGTGCAAAACTGAACTGCAAATCTATCTTCAACTTCTTCCATAATGTCCTCTAGAAATAACCAACAAACTTGGTATCTCGATCTGAAACTATGCTCTTTGGTAGACCATGTAATCTCACCACCTCCCTGAAAAATAACTCTGCAATATGAACAGCATCATTAGTCTTCTTGTAAGGAATAAAATGTGCCATCTTCGAGATTCTATCCACCACCACAAAAATGGAATCATGTCCTCTCTGTGTCCTTGGTAAACCAATAATAAAATCCATACTAATATCATCCCATGGCTTCTCTGGTACAGGTAATAGCTGATAGACCTATATTCTGACTTGCTCCTTTCGCCATCTGACATGCTCGGCAACTCTGCACAAATGTCCTCACATCCTACTGTAACTGTGGCCAATAATAATTTTCACCAACAATAGAAATGGTCTTATCTCGACCAAAGTGTCCATCCAATCCTCCAGTATGCTTCTCCTTAATCAGGTTCACTCTCATGGAACTCCTTGGAATGCACAACTAGCTTCCTCTAAACAACATGCCATCTTGGATTATGAAATCCAACCATTTTGTCCTGGTTTAAAGTAATAGGTTCCAAACAAGTTTTCCAGGCCTCTACAAAATCTGGATCTTCAGGATACAAACTTTTGAGCTCATCAAACCCAACAACCTCTATTTTTATTTCTATCAACAAATTTTGCCTTCAAGGCATTTGTAACTCTGTTGGACTTCCCACTCCTGTGCTTCAAAACAAAAGTATAGCTCTACAAAAACTCAACCCATTTTAAATGCCTTTGGTTCAACTTTCCTTGACTATTAAGATACTGCAAAGCCTGATGATCAGTATATAAAACAAACTCCTTTGGCAACAAATAATGTCTCCATTTCTTCAAAGCCTGAACTATTGCATAAAACTCCTGATCATAAATAGAATACTTTTTCTTGGCATCATTAAGCTTCTCACTAAAATAGGTAATGGGCTTACCTTCTTAATTCAAAACAGCTCCTATACCACTACCACTAGCATCACAATCTACTTGAAATACCTTATTGAAATCTGGAAGTGCCAAAACAGGTTGTTCTACGACTTTCTGCTTCAATGTGTCAAAGCTCTTGTCTGCTCCTTTAGTCCATCTAAACTCTTTTCTATCCCCTCTCATTGTCTCAGTTAGGGATGCACAAATGCTACTAAAATTCCTGATAAACTTTCTATAAAAACTTGCCAAACCATGAAAAGATCTTACCTCTGTGGCACTCCTTGGTGTAGGCCATTCAATGATAGCCCTCACCTTCTCGGGGTCCATCTTAAAACCTTCTTCTAAGACAACACATTTCAGGTATACCAACTCATTCTTTGCAAAACTACATTTCTTTAGATTAATCAACAACTTCTCCTCCCTCAACTTCTCTAAAACTCTTCTGATATGCATCAGATGCTCATCCCAAGTCTTACTGAAAATAAAAATATCATCTAAATAGACAATAACAAAACTTCCCAAAAATTCTTTCAGTACCTCGTTCATGAGCCGCATGAATGTGCTCGATGCATTGGTTAGCCCAAATGGCATGACTAACCACTCATACAAACCCTCCTTGGTCTTGAAGGTTGTCTTCCATTCATCTCCTTCTCTAATATGGATCTGGTGATACCCACTCTTTAGGTCAATCTTCATGAAGTACTTGGCTCCACTCAAACAGTCCATTATGTCATCCACTCTAGGCAATGGAAATCTATACTTGATTGTGATCTTATTGATGGCTCGAGAGTCTGTACACATTCTCCATTCTCCATCTTTCTTTGGTGCTAATACTATAGGTACCGCACATGGACTTAAGCTCTCCCTTATCAGTCTCTTCCTTAACAACTCTTGAACTTGTCTGTTCAGCTCTTCACTTTCAGTAGGAGACATTATGTGGGGCTGCCTTATTCAGCAAACTAGCTCCTGGTATCAAATCCATTTGGTGACTTATCTTCCTCACCGATGGTAAACTTTCTGGTACATTATCAGAGACAATATCTTGAAATTCTTCCAACATTTCTGACACCTCTGCTGGTACATCTTCACATTTCTCTTGACTAATCTTAGGGATCAATGCAAAGCAATGATGCTCATGCTTCATACCCTCCAAAAGTTTTCTACCATCTACCAAGCAAATTGTGGCAGTACTACATACCTTTTCTTCCACCTCCTTCAACGGCTTCAACTTGTGATGAACTCCATCCTTTGTTAGGGAATATGTGTTTACACGGCCATTATGGACAGCACTCCTATCATACTACCACGGCCTCCCCAACAACATATGACATGCATCCATCGGTATGATATCACACAGCACCTCATCATGGTAGTCCCCAATCTTGAACTTCACTAAACACTACTCATTGACCAAAGCTCGGTGGTCCTTCTGCAACCATGCAATCTGATATGGATGTGGATGCTTTCTTCTTGTCAACCATCTCCTCTGAAACAAGATTATTAGTGCTTCCACTATCAATAATAATATCACAACACTTACCTTCACATTTGCACCTTGTGTGGAATAAACTCTTCCTCTGATTTGGTTCTTTCTCCTCATTCAGCAAGGTTCTTCTGACAACTAGGGTTTCTCCCCTTTCAGCATCTTCAGAATGCTCAGAATGTGCATCTTCATCTACATGTACAACTCGTACATTACCTTCAGGTCTTTTATTTGTCCTTCCTTGATGTTGCGGACACTCGTATGCTTGATGCCCTTCTTCTCCACATTGGAAATAGGTTCCTCTGAAACCTCCTCTTCTAGGTCCTTTCCCAGGTCGGCCTCTTCCTCTTTGCTCACCATTGTTCTGGTCACGAGGGTGGTAGGTATTATCTCCTCTCTGATTTCGACCGGTGTTGGCTTCTTCACTTTTCTTTGTATCTTCATTTCAGCCCCCATAGGGTCTTCCACCAGTCCTTCTGCCTTGACCTCTTCCCCTTTGCTTGCTGTCAAATCTTTTATTCAGCTTCTCCTCCACTTTTAGGGAAAACTGGTATGCATCTTCTATGGTGGTCATTCTGACCAGGCTCAACTCCTCTTGAATACTCGGCCTCAACCCATTAATGTAATGGGCTACCTTCTCCTTATTGGGTTCTGTATGGCCTATCCTGATAGTAATCTTATAAAACTCTTATGTATACTCCTTAACAGACTTGTTACCTTGCTTTAGTTCTTGCAACTTCTTCAGTAATTCCATCTCATAGTCCACATGAATGAACTGCTTCTTTAGTTTCTCCACCATCCGATCCCATCTGGTGATCTTTCCTTTTCCTCTTCTATTCCTCTCTAATTGGTCCTCCTTCCACCAAATATTGGCATGGCCCTTCAACTTTGTTTTTGCAAACTTAACCCGATCTGGGTCCTCCACATCTTCACACTCGAAATACTCCTCCATGTCATTGATCCAATCAATAAGCTATTCTAGATTCAAATCTCCAAAATATGTAGAAACTTTGATCTTGGGCCTCTTTCTGATCTTCGAAATGGCCCTCAATAACCTAACTCCTGCAGGATCTCTGGCAGCTTCTTGTTCTTCCTCAGATAGCTCTTCTTCAGCTTCATCTTCACTTTCTTCTCTTGTCCTCAACTCAAACCCTCTTTGTAGCTCCTCTTGCAATGCATCGATTTGCCTTTGTAGGGATCTAAAAACCTATTCCATCAAAGCATTCATCCCAACACAATTTCTTCATGGAGGCATCTTGGTCTCTGTAGGAAACCCACAACCTCAGGTCCTAGTGCAAACTGCCTCACAGTTAGCGATCTGTCTACACACTCAGGAACCCTCGCTCTAATACCACTTGATGAAGGGGTAAATCACAAAACCCACAACAATAGAAATTGAACACAGAAAATAAAACTTTATTTTATTGATCTGAGCAACTCATTACATTACAGAAGCTCAATTACAATTAGAGCATGAATCCCCTATCAGCTGCAACACATTATAGCTTTCCCCAAAATTAAGACTCTAGAACCTTCAGCCTTCTGTAACCCCAAATCAGCTAGGGTTTCTATTTTCCCCACCTATTCTTGACTCTATAATAGCCCCCTTAACTCTACCACTGCCCAGGGTTTCAAAAATAGTCATAAATAGCACTTTTTGGTGGCCTCTAGCTAAATTTTGAAATTTGCAACTCCCTCCAAAAGTAGGTCAACTTCCGGGAAGCATAACTTTTGATCCGGGTGTCCGATTGATGAATCGTTTTAAGCACCGAAAAGCTCATGATGTGAGCTATCACACCGAAAATCTGTAAACAGATTTTCATCAACTTTTTGGGACGTTATTAGATGTTTTAGTGCCTCATATCTCATTTGAAAAAATTTCAAGGGCTTTTCAAAAAATAAAAACTTTAATATCTTTCAGCTCACAAATGATCTTTGCCTGATTCCTTCGCCAAAGGTCTTACACTTCCGTCATGTAACTTTACGAAAGTTTTTACTTCATTCCATGCCCAAATGCAAACTTTCCTAAAATCGCAGGTACACTTTCCAAAATAGGCAGGTCGCTATTTTTAGCAATTTTGGAAAAACTGAAAGTCCTACATCATTATTCTAGATATTATGGAACCAAAAACACTAATTATGGAAATAAATGAAAACAACTACAATTATTTTGAATTAACTTCTTTTTGGGTGATGCAAGATTTCCCTTACACCACTGGATGCTCTTACATCAACAATTGTCAGATTTTGCCATTTTAGGTAATTTTACAATCATATCTTGAGAATCCAATTTTTTCCCAAAATCTTCCTAAAACTAAGGTAGGATGAAAAGCTGACTAATATTCTAAATTTGAAACATGAGTTTCGATTTATTACAAAAGCAACTTTTTAAAAATATAGAAAAAAATACTAATTTGCCATTTTGAGGGCCAAGATGAAAGTTTCAAGCCCTAAAAAAGTACCAAGACTAGGTCCAACCGACTAGGGTGGGTTGGGAAACCACTAGCCACCTCATAGTGCATCCACCTATAAAATTTCGTAGAAAACCCACATCCGAGTCAAAAGTTATGACCTCTGGAAGTTCCTGCATCACTAAAGACCAGTATGTTGTGGCATAAAAGAGTCGCCATTCCTTTCAACCCAAGTAATGACTTCAACAATAGTGAATTTTATCAAAGCTGTTGATAACACTTGACTAAAGAAGAATTACAAGAAATGATCCAAAACCTTCATGGAGGGAATGGCAAATAACGAAATAGCAAAACCTAAGTATAGAATGTTACTGACATGCACCTTCTCCCCTGCATCAAATGCTCCAAAGCAACTATTTTCTAAACCTCTTACAGTCGCTGAGTGGTAGAAATCTCATTCACCTACACTTCTTCATGACATTAAGGGTTCTTCTAACCCACATGATAGGAAATACTCCATCAGTTATGGTAGGGTTTTGCCTACACTTTCTCACAAGACTCGCTTTGATATTGAGTCAAAAGGATTCATCCATGTCTTGGACTAGTAAGAGATGAAATGTCATTGAATGAGCATGGATTTGTAGAGGGCTCAATGGATGGCCCCTCCCACTGTCGATCTTGGAAAAGATGTCATGGAGGAAGAATCAGTACACATTGAACACACTCTGTTATTTCGTTTCCAAAATTTTATTGTATGTTCATATATTACGGGGGGCTTAAACTCTCATAGAAAAACATAAATATAGAAGCATTTTAATTCAATCTAAATGCCTGAGAGACACTTGAGAAATAAATCTCCTTTAAGCCCACAGAGTGGAATTGTTTATTAATTTGTATCACAAATGTTGAATTTAGTTTTGTATATAAAATTTCCAAAATATGTTTTTTGATCTAAGATGGAAATAAATAAATTGCTCATATTAAATTAATATAGATTTTTCATTATTATTGTTGTTTAATTTATTTTGTTTATTCAAAAGAGAATAATTTCAATCCTAAAATCTAAGTTGAAAAATAAAATTAACATAGTTTTATTTTGAATTTTCTCAATTCATTGTATTAACCAAATGAAAAAATAATAAAAACTAAAATCTAAATTTGTATTACTAAAAGATTAAAATAAATTTCAAATTTTTCCTTTCAAAAATAAATAAAATATTTACATACTTTTACATTTCTAAAAATAATTTCAATTTCTCCCCTTTAAAAATAAATAAAATAACTCGTGAAAAAAATAATTAATCTAAGGCATTATAACATTTATAATCTTACTATTAAAATTAACTAAACCCAACATAATTAATATTATATCAACTAAATTAAAATATATAACACATCTATTAATAACAAATAATATACCCTATCACGGAGGGGAAAATAGAAATTTACTCTTGTGCAAAGGGTTTCTTTGTAGTTGTTTTTGCTTTAGTTTCTGATTGGAATGCTATTCTTCATACTCAGGCCTTGTTTTGGGGCAAACATGCCCTCCTTCTCAAACCTTGGGTTCCCTCTTTTAACCCGTTGACTAAGTCTTTCAATAAAATGCATGTTTGGATTCATCTCCCGAATCTTCCGCTGCATCATTGGTGCAAATCTTGTTATGAGGGTATTGGTAATTCTTTGGGTTCTTTTATTATGGTAGATCAAGTGACTACCTTGTTTTCTCATATCACATACACTCGTGTTCTTATGGATCTTGATCTCTCTAAGCCTCTCTCGGCTAAGATTATGCTACAGGTTGCTAATAATTCTTGGAGGTAGATTTTGAACTATGAAGGTATTCCCTTCCGGTGTCGTAGATGCTTCGCTATGGGTCATCTGGCTTCTGGGTATCCTTGCTTAAAGATCACTTGTTCTTCCTCCTAGTGTAAGAATGCTTTGCATGAACATCTTACAGTTGGTGCTATTGAGGATATTTCTAGGTCAGAGGCGGTTGAATCTTCCTTTGATGATGATGGGTCTACTCCTAATATTGAGGGGGTTCCTGATTTTATAGCTATGGTTACTACTATTGGTGGTTCTGCTGCTAGGACTATTGCCAAGACTACTGTGTTGTCAGGGTCCTCCCCTATTGCTGGTGTTGCTGGGTGTGCTGTAGGAAACTCCCCTATTACTGTTGTTATTTCTGGAATTGCTATAGGGACCTACCCTACTATTGTTGTTGCTAGCAAGTCTACTGCAGAGATCTCAGTTGTTGATATGTCTCAGACTATTACTATAGGTACACAGGTTGTTGTTGGGGTTGATGTTGTTGTGCCCCAGGCTCTGCTCCCTTCCAAGGATTTGGAGAGAGTTTATCCTTCTTCTCCTATTTATGTGGATGGAGATGATGTTCTTTGGACTGTTGTCCAAAGGAGGAAGTGAGGTCTTCCCAAGCATGTTTCATTGAACCACACTCATGCCAAGGGTGTTCGACCTAATAGGTGTAGTTCTGCTATTGTTTACATTGTTGCTCCTTACAACCTTGTTGCTTAGTCTGTTGGGCTTTGCTAGTTTTTGTTTTACAGCAAGGTTGTTGTGCCTGTGCTACTGGTCTTTTCTCTGTGTTGGCTGAGTACTATCAGTACGCTATTTTCTTGACCCTTGGGCTTGGTTTTGTAAAAGGGTTCAACCCCTGGTTTTTGCCACCTTATTATATCAAAAACAAATAATATACAAACATAAATACAGTAATCTATATTATTATTATTGTTCATTTCAATCAATTGTGGGTCAAGAGTTAGAATTTAACGTTTCATTATATTTTTATTTTTCATAAAGCTACATTTGTGTTGAAATAATGTCTGATCTAATGCTTGCCTAAATATGGAACTGACATTTCTTCCAAGATAGTAAATAATGAATTTGTTTGACCTTGATTTTTTTGACAATATAAGTTCTATTATTTTCGTAATTGTTTGCATGTATTCCTCATAGTTGGACATTTCCAAACTTTATTTTGGTTCATTTCTTTGAACTAGGAAAAGTCTAACAAATAAGATTATTTTAATAAATTTCCGTGATTGATGCCTCACAGTTTGATATCTCCAATTTTTTTTTTCTTCTTTTGTTCAACTTAGAAAGAGTTTGATTCTATAATTGGTGTGATTGTCTCTCAAAATTGATTATAAAGAGTCATGTAATAGTTTTCTTTCTTCTTCATGTGATGTTGTTATGTCTACTGATGATATTTTTTAAGTAATTGTAGTGATGTGTCATCATTTGATCATACTATGGTTTAGGATTCTTTGAATGCACTTTTGATTAGAATTAAACTGAATCATATAATATTATATCTTGATCTAAAGCAAACCCAAAGTTAACTGCCTTAAATCTTCTATATATTCTATATGAATTAATCCCAATCTTAACTATAACTTATTGATTGAATCATTTTGTACTAGATCGATTAATCTAAGTTGTATAAATATAAATATAGAAATAATAAACTAAGAATATAGATAAAATTTGAGAGCATAATTAAGAGTCAATATAAATATAGTAATGAATAGTTTAATGAATAGTTAATTATTTGATTTTCATAGTGGATTAATATATTTAAGATATATTATAATTATTTTCAATAGTATGGTTATAGTGGATTAAACTAATTAAATTTATACTTAACATTCAACAATTATTTGAATTATATGTAACTAGAAAGGTTTGCCATAGTTTATATTTTGTATATTTTAACTCCAACATATTATTGCAACAATGGTAATTAAATATTTATTTACAGGATATGGCAGCACATTCACCAACTCTAAATGTCATTGAAATTTCAAGCAAAAATAGTGATGGCTCGCTCAATGAACTTGATGCGAGTTCAACTGCAAATAGTGTCAACGCGAGTTCAACTACAAATAGTGTCAACCTCTTCCAAAGTGATGTTCAACGCATTGTATCAAATATTGCAGCCAATTGCTTTGACATTTTGCAACAAATGAAAGAGACAAATATAGCTGATTTGAATGTACAAGAAGTAGTTATTAACTCATTCTGACACACTTTGACTGAAATCCAATATACATGCATGAAAGTAGAGGGATTTTCCAACTTCATGATACAATTGTTCCACAATTAGAAATTTGAAATAGGTTGTGGTCCTTGTATTAAATGTGAACTTGAGAACTATGTAGATAAAATGTAATGCAATATTATATTTTAGGCATTACTATAGTAACAATGTTTAGAGTTTACATTATTATAGGATATACTTCTACTTCTTGGTTGTCATGTTGCTTGATAGTCAAACGATGTATTCTTGGCCAGATAGGGCCTCTATTTTTTATCCTTTTGTTATGATTTTTATGTATCAATCTCAACCAGAAAGGGCTTTTTTGTAATATGTAAAAACTCTTATATTAATATAAATATTATGATGCTCTATGTATCCTTACCGATTCAAAAAAAAACAAAGTTTAGAGTTGTATATGATGTTGTACAAATATAAAACTAATAATAATCTCTAGTGTATTATTTACATGATGCACATTTGGCTAGAACATTTTCTAACTAACTTCTTCTTTATAAAGCATATAGATACCTACTATTGGTTTCTTTATTTCCATATAAATAGTTTATTCAAATTACTATGTCTATTTTCATTATTTATGTTTGAGTAATAAATAATGAGCTTAAACATATGTTTGGGCTCCTCTTTAAACTCGCTTGAAACAATTGAAACCCTAAGCTTTGCTTTTATTTAATATCTAAAATAAGGATGCCTATCAAAGTTGAAAGGTCAAACTTTATATAAGTTTATTTACATTCTACCCCTCACTCCTCATTACTTATTACTCTTTCCACTTGTACATAGACACATCTCTCACGCTCAAGTCTTTCTCAAATGACAAGCATATTGACTACTGGAGCAATAAGTAACCTTCTCAAAGGAAAAATTGATCTTTGTCCTCTCCAAATATTATCCTTGGAACATATCAACCTCTTGCAATCTACAAGCTTCAAATACTGCTTACAACTCTCTGATGGAATGCACTCACATCATGCTCTCTTTCCTGACAAATATAACAACCTTGCTTCAACTGGCGGTCTCATGAAGGGATCTATTGTTGAACTAATAGAGTATACTTGCAAGGTTTCTAACAAAATCATGTATGAAATTGCTTCCCTACTTTCATCCATTCAGACAACCTCCTTTCTCCTTATGTACTTTCATTCATGGCTCTTTTCTAATTTTATGATATTGCAGGGCTATTGTTATTATATCCTTGAAAGTGGTTGGCATGGAAACAAGCATCATTGGGTCTCCTCTTTACCTTGCACATGTTGTCATTGGCCAGTCATCAAGCAGCTCTCAATTTAAAAAGGGGTCATCCTCATCCAAGCCATTTTCCTTACAAGATGATTTAATCATTCCAATCAAGGCATTGACAACTTACCATAAATAATGGTCCATAAAGGGTCGAGCATTAGAAAAGTCAACGCTTCATGAATTTCAAAATGCCAAAGGCGAAGGGAAAGTTTTTGGCTTTGATCTTATAGATGAGGCAGGCGGTGAAATACATCTAACTTTCTTTAATGATGTTGCAGATGGATTCTACAATTCTATCGAAAGTGGTCAGGTTTATGTAATATCCAATGGTCAGATAAAAGTAACCAACCATACCTATAATCAAAAAACCAATCCATTCAAGATAATCCTCCAGTCATCCTTTAAAATAACACTTTGTGATCGAATAAACATTAGCATACCTACCCACAACTTCTGCTTCAAAACAATCAAAGACCTTGAATCAATACCTCCAAATTCCCTTGTAGATGTTATTGGAATACTCATATCTATATCTCCCACTTCCACTATACACAAAAGAAATGGCTCTGAAACAACAAAGTGAACTGCTACTATAATTGACATGTCCAGTTTTAATATTAACATCACACTTTGGGGTCCCTATTGCGATGTTGATGGTAAAAATCTATCTAAAATGTGCTTAGACACAAACCCTCCTATCCTTCTAGTAAAATCTAGTCATATCGTCTCATGGAATGGCAAAATAGTTGATACCATTTTTGCAACCAAACTTCTTGTTGACCCAGATGTAGAAGAAATGCATGCATTAAAGTCTTGGTACACTAATGAGATAATCAATATGCCTTCAACATCATTGTTAGGTACATATAGTACTTCTTATAGCTTTGACAATCAAATGGTTATTTCTGTAGCTCGTGAAATTTCCCTCTTAGGAAAAGTAGAGAATGTCAATGGTAGATACACTGTAAAAAAACTATACTTAGATAACTTCTACTACCTTTCCTGCCCACTTACAGTACTCAATAAAAAATGCAAAAAAAAGCTCATCCAAAAAATAGACAATGCTTGGCATTGCCCAAAATATTGTGTTGATATTCTTGAATGTGATTATACCTACATGCTGAAAATGGACCTAGAAGACCATACAAGTGAACTATAGAATGTTATTACATTTGGAGACACTACACAAGCAATGATTGTTTCAACCAAAGATTTACAACTATTATTAATAGAAGTTGAAACAATTGAAAAGATACTAAGCAATGTTGTATCCCACCAATTCCTCTTCAATCTAAATATCAAACGAGAAGAATTTTGTGGTGCTTTTAAACTTAGCACTATTATTACAAGGTTTCAACACCTTGATTTCATGGATTAAAGTGTCGGCCTCCTTGATAGAATCTCAAATATGTCTTCAATTGTATAATTGGAAACATCATCCAGTATCTACTTACCCATCTATGCATAACATATATAATAATTACATTGTATCTCATGTTTTTGGGTTTCTAAAGTACTCTATTTTAGAAATATATTTTGTATTGATATAATCCAACATTACACATGCAAATCTTAAAATTATGGATTTTGAATCTTTAAAGTTTGAAAATATATTATATTATGTCTTTCATTATTTTACCTTCAAACAACTAACTTGACTATCAAACAACTAACAAATTATATACTTAATCTTTCTTTCTTAATTTACAAATTGATTTTTACAATCCCATCATAAATTTTATTTCAATATATACATTATTAAATCATGATTTCATCATTTAAGGAAATTTATTTACAGAAATATGTTTATAATGAACTTATAAAGTTATCATTTGTATGTTCTCACAATTTTAGAAAAATATTTTGATTGTCTTGCAACTAAACTGATGAGGATGGTTGTATACCACCTCTTACATATGCTTAATTGTTCTAGTTTCAAAACTAACATGATACAATATAGTTAGCTTGCAAAATTTATGCATATGACACTTGAGGATGGTTTTCTATCACCTATAACTGGTTGTTCATGGACAAGATTGATTTCATGGTAGTCCTTTCAATCTAGGCCCTTCATCTTTATAATTCATCAGGTACTACTCACATAGGGAAGGCTTTTAGTCTAATTATTTATAAACTCGTGCATTAATTAATGTACTCTATATATTTGATGCCTAGGACCCTTGAGGATGGTTTTTTATTGCCTCTTAGTTATTGCTTACAAAATTAATAATTTTTCATTATAACATGTTTAAGGATGCTTAAATTTCATTACCTAGTTTTCTATCACCTATTACTGGTTGTTTATGAACTTGTTTATTAATTAATGTACTATATATATTTGATGTCTAGGACTCTTGAGGATGGTTGTTTACTGCCTCTTAGTTATTGCTTACAAAATTAATAATTTTGATACAAACATGTTTAAGGATGCTTACATTTCCCTCGTACAAATGCATGTCACTAACAACTTTCAAATATCTTATACTAATACTAACAACTTTCAAGATTATGAATATAATCATTATATTTTACTATAGAACTAATATTTAGTGCATAATTTACTATACTTTTTAAGATTGTTTTAAACTAATTTTCATATAAGGTGAGTCCTATATAAGGTCAATCTTATATACTCATTGCATTTTTTTATTTAATTAAACAATGTTGTCTACTATATTTTAGTTATACTTGTTCTCTCAAAGTAATTATTTATCAAAGAACTAATAAAGTTATCATTCCAATGTGCCCACAATATTAGAAAAATATTTTAATTGTCTTGCAAGTACATATGTTGAGGACATATGTACACCGCATCAAATATACATGCTTAATTGTCAGTGTCAAAACTAATATGATACAACATAGTTAAGAGCACTTACATGTATGGCTTATAACCTTTTTCATTAATTAATGTAGTCTTGATATTTGATGTTGCAGCGTCTTAGCTATTGCTTACAAAATTATCATAATAACATGTCTAAGGATGCTTACATTCTCCCTCATATAAATGTGCAATTATTTATATTGATTCTAAGACCTTTCAAAATTCTAGATATAATCATTATATTTCACTACAAAACAAATATTTAGTGTACAATTTACTACATTTTCTAATAGTGTATTAAGCCAATAAGTTTATAAGGTGAGTCATACATAAGGCTAGTCTTATATACTCATTGCATTTTTAATAGTTATTTAAACAATGTTGTATAGTAGATTTCAGTTATACTCACTCTCTCAGAGTAATTATTTATCAAATATTTGAGTTTGCATTTTTCATAGGTAAAATTCTAAACACTTTTGTAATACTTTGCAGGCATTCCATTTTGTAATAAATGAGAGGTCCTTCAAGATTCAACAATGCCAATGCTAGCACATCATCTAGTAGAGAACATATAAATCAATTGCGAAGGATACGGTACCATGCAAAAAAGGATGAAATCAACAAGGCCAAATGAGCAGCAAATAATGCTTCAATGGAAAGCAATGCTCAAACACTAAACAACAACACATTCAATACTTTCCTACCAATACCATCTGTTTCTATACCATTAACCTATTCTACCATGATCCAAAACACATTTTTCACATCTGAGTATATTGTTGCACAAAAAAGATTCTGCTAAAAAATAGACAAACTAGCAATCATACCTACATGTTCCATTTGCCTAGAGAGTTACCTAGGTATTGAAGTTAGAAAGTCAAACAATGTGACTAAGTGCTATTGATGTTGTGCTAAGTAAAAAGGAAATTATTTTTCAAAATGCAATAACATGGACCCTGGAAGCATACCTCTTGCTTTGAAAAACCTTACTCTAGTAGAAGAGATGTTAATAGCATGGGTCAATCCATTTCTACAAGTTAGGCATGCACAAGGAGGCCAATTAAAATATAGTGGCCATACAATTAGCTTTCCACAAGATATTACTATTATCATAAAATATTTACCTAGACGTATCAACTAATTAGACATAATCATTATTAGGAAACAAAGTGTTGAGAATAAAAACTATGATTTTTATGTTAGTTGCTCACGAGTTATTGCAGCCTTAGAGTATAAGATTGTACATGATCCATACTACAAAGATGTCCAACTTGATGAATTTGCACTCTTGAGCTTGCCTTGCATTCCTACAGATGTGTTAGATATGCTTCCGCAAGATTCCACAAATATTCTAGATCGTACGACACACTTGACATCCACAAACAATAATGAGTTTGACAATGTTGAACAACAATTAAATGAAGATTCTTCTTTTGCAGTTGTTCTCCCAACAACATCTAGGGAGGTTGAACAAATACGTACCTTCTTACAAGTTAACGAGTCTCGTTCCACATATGTTATGGAATGGCCTCCTATTACTTTGTCACCAATCAATGAGTACAACACAGAGGCCTTGCTTGTAAAGGCATTCCCTACTCTCTTCCCTACTGGTGTGGCACTTTTCAAACAAACACACATCAAAGATGTTGAAATGCATGACTATGTTGTACATCTTATGTGATACCATGATAATAGATTTGGTCAACATCCACGCTTCTGATATTTCTTGTTAAATGTTATGATGCAACATAGAAGCCAAGCTACAACTACAGTTTTTTTCAAGACACTTTTTCATGAAAGTGTACCAATAGTTATAGAACTATGCCTTTGCATGCAGGATTTACCTGATGACAAACTTGCTGATCACCTTATGCATTTTGGCTCAAACCTACATGGGACAAAACCCTTCTGGACAAGGTGTAGAGGAGAGCTAATAGATATGGTCATACAAGTTGGTTGTCCAACTTTGTTCTTGACACTTAGTGTAGTAGATACCAAGTGGCTAGATTTACACAGTGCAATGCCCAACAAACAACCCATTGAACCAATGCAAGCATAACAATGGAGGATCAAAAACATAATTAACAATCCGCATATAACTGCACTATACGTGCATAATAGATTCACAGCCTTTCATGAAGAGATCTTGAAGAAGCTCTTACTTGCCAAAGACTATTGGTATAGGTTAGTAACATTTATCATCATTTGAATTTCATCCTATACCAAGTACTTAATTATGAAAACTAATCCTAGCTCTTATGACATCTCATGGATATGAATGGAAACATAGAGGATCTGCCCATATTCATGACTTCCTTTGGTTGCAAGGAGCACTTGCCATGGAAAGCATGGATTTCAATAGTCCAGAAGCAGTTCAAAGTGTTGTGCAATACATGAGTAGATATGTTTCTGCATGGAACCCAAAAATAGATAGCCAAAGGGAACAAATGGTGCGCCACTCCATCCATGATGACCCTTGCTTGTTGGACACACCAGCAATCCTTGCATGTAACCCCTTTGCAGATTACATAGAGTTAGTGAATCGAGTTCAATGACACACACAATGTAGTGAATAGACATGCTTGCAAAGAACAGGGTCATCATTGTTGTGCCATTACAAAGCTCCTTAGGATTTGCATGCATCATCTACTTTTTCTACAAATGATACTGGGCACACAACATTCCTACTTGCCAAAAATGATGATAGGGTCAACGTCCACAACCCAACAATTTTATCAATTTGGCATGCAAATATTGATTGCCAACCTATTTTGTCACGCCATGCAGTACTAAAATATATTGCAAAGTATGCAGCAAAAGTAGAGCACATATCTTGAAGTTATCACCAACTTTTGAAATACATCTCTACAAATATCGACCCAAAAAAGCTAGCTACAACTGCATTTCACAAGTTTGTAACTGAGACCATTGTTGATCGTGATATCAGTGCACAAGAGTCCTATCACTTTCTATTAAAACTACCACTGAAAATTTGTAGTCGTTCCTTTGTTTCTTTCAATGTCAATAGAAAAACATTATGTCGTGTGCCTTCTACTCAAGATTGTCCACTACCTACCTCAAACTTCATTGAAAGGTATATGATTCGACCAACAGCATTAGAGTCATTGTCATTGATTGATGTAAGGAGAAACTAGAATTGTTCAAAGTGCCACACAAACTACAAGTGGACAAAAAGAGATATTCCAAACATTGTTCATGTATCTCCACAGTTTACTACAATTCCTTCAAAAGATAGTGACATGTATGAGTCCTTTTGTTGGAGTGAGCTTCTGCTATACTTTCCTTTTTGCAACATTAGTTAAGAAATAGGTTCATGTAGGGAAGATATAATCATGCAATGGGAAGGAATGGCTAACAGCTACCATGCATGGCATGTTGATCGTACACCACCAAAATCAAATAGCAACAATGATGCTGAACTTGGGTTAGATGGACAAGAAGATATACAAGATGTTGATGCAGAGGAATGGGAACTTCTATCCTCACTCTACCTAGGAAATGATCTTGACTTTGATGAACTAGACATGCTAGGATACCAAGAATTTGACACATCCCACAATTGGGCTACCACTACAATTGCCCCCTCCTTGATGGAGAATGCTATCACATTAATCAACTATAACCATTCAACACAACAATTTGAACAAATTGAGCCAGACTCACTTATTGCAAAGGAAAATCTTTCTTTAGAGCAACAAAATACATTAAATATTATTGTGAACTATTTTAATCAAAGTGGAAGGCAACCACCACTTCTAATGATCATATAAGGTACTGCAGGAACAGGGAAATCATACATGATTAATAGCATTTGAAATGTACTCTCTAAAAATGTGCCCATCAAAGAAAAGAAATTGCTTTTGCTTGCCCCAACAGGTGTTGTTGCTTTCAACATCAATGCATCAACCATTCATTCAACGCTTCACATACCAATAAAAGACATGAACCCTCTTCAAGGTCAAGCTTTATCAACTTTCCAAGAAAGCATGTATTTCATTCAATATATTCTAATTGATTAAATGAGTTTCATTGGACCACTTGGTTGTTAGAACGCATTGACATTAGACTATGTGAAGCATTCCCATACCATAATCAAAGCCCCTTTGGTGGATTCTCTATTGTACTTATTGGTGACCTAGGCCAATTACCACCAATACGTGACATGCCAATGTATGTTGGATTGTCATATGGGACAACACTTTGGAAAAGCTTTCAAACAGTAGTCACATTGAACACAATTTTTTGACAACAAGGAGATGAGCCTACCCAAATACGTTTTCATAACCTCCTTCAGAATATAAGGAATGATGAGGCATTACAGGTAGATTGGGAACTGCTCATGTCATGTAATAGTGACAAACTATCTTCTAGTGAACAAGATACATTTTCTTCATCCATACATTTGTTTGTAACAAATTATTTGGTTGAAAAACATAACAAAAAAATGTTAAAAGCATTGGACAAACCAATAGCACGCTACATTGCTGAGCAAAAAAGGAACATAGTAAATTCAAATTCAGATGATGAACAACTACAAACAAAGGTGTTATTGTGCATTGGACAACAAGTTATGTTGAGTACAAATTTGTGTGTTGCAACTAGACTTGTCAATGGTGCACTTGGGGAAGTAATTGCTATTGTATACAAAATGAAACCAAGCCACCAAATCTACCTCTATTTGTTGTTGTTAAGTTTCAACGATACACTAGACCTGCATGGAACATAAATGAAAAAAAATGGTTCCAATTGCTCCAGTAACATGAGGTTGCCACCGACAAATTCTGTTGAAAATGGCTTGGGCTCTTACAATACATAAAGCACAAGGTCTAACTATAAACAAAGCAACAATAGACATTAGAAACACTGAACGACAAGGACTCATCTTCACAGCAATGTCAAGAGTAAGAAGTTTGTCAGATCTATGAATATTCCCTGCATTTTCATTTCAAAGATACCAACGCATGGAAAAAAAAAAAAAAATGTAATCCTACGGAAACAAGAAGAGGACTGTCTCAGAAAAATGTCCATAGAAAATCCCAACAAAACAAACTACTAAATATATATTTCAAAAATTGTTGGTTTTGTTGTCCAATTTTAACAATGAAATACCTTCTATAATTATTCATTGTTAACATGCTTATAATAACTTATCATTTCTATGTTGTTCGGTGAAATAGTTATCATTTTATCCTATGTCAATTTATCCTATGTCCATCCCTTAAATGTTATTGGATAATAAATTATTAAACAAACATCAAACCATTTGATATTTTGTATTTAAAAATTTAGAAATTTAATTCTCAAATTCTTATATTTATATATATTAAAAAAATTGTTTTGTTGTCCAACTTTACCTATGAAATATCTTCTATAATTATTCATTGTTAACATGCTTACAATAACTTCATAATAAATATAATCAAACCATATGTTTTATTCAAAATTTAGAAATTAAAATCTCAAATTCTTGTATTAAAAATTTTATTTCATATCTTATATCCAACCCTTTAAATAACAAAAAAAAAAATTAAGAAATAATAAATCATAATAATGAGAGAATAAAATCTAACTCTAACTATATTTCAATATAATAATAAAACTATCAGCGTGCCCATTGAACCTATGGGTCCAATTGCTAGTATTATAATATTGATCCCTTCCCTCATACACATACATATAACTTCAAATTCCATGAATGCAAAGATACTATATTTTTTGAGGTATCAACACTCTAATTTAGTATCTCATATTCATTAAAAAAAATTAGTACCTATCGAAATGTATAAAATACAATATATTGAAACAAGCTCAAATATTGATCTTGGAGTGGACTCTAGCATACAAGAGTTGTGAAGCGATTCATTCCTTTAAGCTTGACGTCCCGTAAACTATGTTTGACAGGAAATTACAGTCCACTTTAAAGAAAAAAACAAATTACAGGCAGCTTTGTAAGTACTGAATTATTTTGATTTCTTCCACTAATGAAAAGTTGATCAAGACATAAAGACATTGATAATTATTTTGATGTCTTCCACTAGCGAAAAGTTTATTGACAAGACATGAAGACTGATAATTATTTGAATGTCTTCCACTAGCGAAAAGTGGATTCACAAGACATGAAGAGTCCAAGTCCAAGGACGGTGACCTCACTTTCGCATCTTTACTGGAAAAAATGGACATAAACATGACACGTTTTATACGACCACTTGCGTGACTAACTGGAGAGCAATAGGCATGTGCTTGTCAATTCCTGAGAATCACGTAATCAAAGTGAAAACCCCAAAAATACGTTGGTGGGACAGGTGCTTTCCAGATGGGTTAAACTCTAGTATATGGATGTGAATATAAAACGAATATTTTATTATTATTACGCCCAAGGCGTTCCCTTTATGAAACGAACGGGCTGACTTTCGAAATCCACGGTCTCCATTGCTTCAGAGGCATCCAAGACGATTGAAATGTCTTTAGCCGTTGGATTTTGCCGTCGCCGTTGTGTTTTTTCCGGTTCTATTTTTCTGTTCGTCAACGATTTTTTCAATGGTTTTCTTGTTGAATTTGTTTATAGGGCTTTGCCGTAACTCGTACTCTGAAAGCAATCCACTTGCAATTTTATATTTTATCCATCTCTTTACTGGTGGGTATTAATGAAAATTTCGAAGAAAGATCACAACCACTCTTCATTTTCGTCGGTCAAAATCAAACGGTGAGGGTTCACTTTACGGGTATACACGTATGCCAGGTGCACATTTTGTATCTTTTGAGAATGCATAACATTTTTGTTAATTTCAATTTCCTGCGTGAATCTTTTTCATGGCAGATAAATAATGCTGGAACCAACAAGGGATTTAGACCACTTATGTAGTTTACAGATGAAGACATTAATCAGGCAGAGCTTTACCACAATTGTATTTTGGTTCTCAATTCCTTTTTTCTTTCTTTTTAAATTAACATTAGAATAAACAACCTTTTCCACCGGCACATCTTTACGCTAATAAATGTTTCACTAGACTATATTTTATAGCAATTATTTAATATTTATATATTTATTATTTAATTATATTTATATTATATCTAATATTCTATATAATAATAAAAATTATTCTATATATTTTTAATGTAATATTATATTTTAAATTTTTATCTTTATATTAAAAATATATTTAAGATTATAAAATATAGTTTAGTAAAATATTCTTAATATAATATTATAAAATAAAATAAATATTATTTAAATATTTTTAGTATATGATGATATTTTAAGAGTGTATATTTAGATTAATTATATCATATATTTAATAATTAAATATTATTCAATATATGAAATTTAATTATATTTATTATTATATCTAATGTTTTCTATAATAAAAATTATTCTATATATTTCAAATGTAATATTATACGAGAGAGACAGGGAGGAGGGGAGTGGTTAGTGGGACGGGACAAACAAGAGAGAGAGAGAGAGAGAGTGGAATTGCAACTTGTGTCTCTAATGACAATCACATACAAAAAGAAATGCAAATGCGATCTTATTTCCAAATCTAGTATATAGTTAAGAACAATTTGTAACAACTCTTCAATTTATTGTTGCCCACTTGTTATTCCTCATTCTCCAACATCACTCAAGGAACACATATAAATCTACATAGCTCCTCAAAGGTGTTCGCCAATAATGTAAGTCTAATTATTGCACAAGGTAAGATGAACCAATATTTAGATTGCAAAACATGTCAAGTCAATTTCACACAATATAGATTGAAATTACATCCATATGAAACGCATTACAAAAATTAGGGCTCCTGACTAGACACATGCCCATAAACCAAGATATAAACAAGAAATACCTTAGACTATCCCCAAACACCCTCAAGCTATAGGGAAAGCATGACTAACATCAATCACCTCTTCCACCTAGGGATTCACATCATTTGTAGACTAACCTCTATAATGACCCACTAAAGAAGGAAAGCACAAACCATAGTAGATCTATTGTTGGCACTAAGACCTATGCATTGTCACCACCAACTTCTAGCCACTAACAATGATGATGAACATGTAAACTAGATAAAAATTTGCACATATCTCCACAAAAATCCTACAAAACCCTAACTTCACAACTCAACTATTTTGTCCACATTGCCCAGCCACAAATCTAGAGTAGAAGAAAAGCCTTCCTCCAATCCCATAGGCTTCAATTCTATACCCACCTCCAAACTTTCATTCTACAAAGATCTCTCTCTCTCTCTCTCTCTCTCTATATATATATATATATATATATATATATATATATATATATATATCCCTCCCTCTCTATTTATTCCCCCCTCTCTCTATCTCTCTCCCCCTCTATACTTCTCTCTCTCTCTCTATGTTCCACTTTATGGCTACATAAAGTTTAGTCATTTGATAGAGTGATATGACTCCATGAATAGTTCCAGCAGCTTCAAATTGATTTTTCTTAAATGTCACAAATGAATGTGGTACTAAATTATTGGAGAGAGAGAGAGAGGAGGGGACATGGAGATATAGAGATATATTTGTTTCTCATTTATAACCAACATATCATGCATGGTACCCCGCTCCTTTCACCGCCTATTCACTCGGTCTGAAATATGACAAAATAAATTTAACTCTCACAAATGTATCTAAGCACGAAGGGAGCAACACTATTGAGTAAAAATGCCTTTTTAAGAGAATTGTGTAAATTTACGTGATGGGAGCCTATTTTGTTCAATCTCGCTCTGACAAAACTTTTGTAAAGGGAACTAGACATAGAATGCACACCTGTGCATTTTTAGGTCTTGAGATCATTCCCGTATCATCTACAAATTCAAACAAATCATAAAGCTTTTCCCTCAAAATTTTATATTTTTAAATAATCGGGAATTCTCAAACTAAATTTATAGCATGTCTAAATTTAATTTTCATCCATTTGACCTCCAAATTATGCAAAGGTGTGAAATTATAAAATTAATGAGGGTCACTGAGCTTGATTGATCTTTGTATTATGTGATGTCCCCATTACAGGATGCACAATGGTAGGCTAGATAACAAATGAACATGATGTAGGTGGTGGTCATGCTTATATTTGCAACACAATGCCTTTTAAGTGTAGGTGATGGCTAATCTAATGGAAGTGAACCTAGGTGCAATGCATGAACAAGAATCTAGAAAGGGGATGTATGCAAATAGAGGCTACACACCAAACATGAAAGCTCACAAATTTGAAGTAGCTACTAAGAAAAACACAGGGATCTTGAAATCTAATAACACTATGAAAATTAAGTCATGACACTCGAAAAACAAAAAACAACATGGGCCATAGGGATACAAGACAACCATCATTCACTTAAAGACATGGCAATTCAACTTCAACTACTCTTCGGCGTACCCATTGCACACAAAGGTGCGATTGCTAGTTATTATTTGTTATGGCAGGGGTGTTAGAGTAATCAGTCCAAATAAGAATTTTATTTCTTAAATTTTTTAAAATAAAATAAAAACTAGCAATAATAGCTATTTTATGATATATTATTGACCTAACTTTAAAATGAAAAAGATAATTTTATGTGAATATTGAAAGAACTGTTTAATAAGAAATTTCATTTACATTTTAGAAAATTTATATCTCCTAAGTTTGTATGAGCAATGTAAAGCTATGTGTTAAATCTCTCACACCTATTGATAGTGGGAGGTCCTCTCCACATGTTTTACTTGAAATGAAATGAAAGTTTTTAATGACGTCTACGAGACCAGCCAGTCTATGGGACCCAGAAGTAAAACTGAACCACCCGAAACAAATGAACCAGGCGACAACCAAACCAATTATTTCTAGGTAACTCTGTGCTGATCTTACTTCTTCTACTATGAATTTTGATCGGCTAACTTGTTGTTTTTGCCATCTTGTCCTCTTCAAGCAAGGTCGTTAAAGATTCAACTTTTAGCATATTTATATAATTGAACCGGATGTCCTCATAAGATTTACACTCCATGATGTAGTGTCATTATGTCTCCACTAATCTCGACGAGGAGAAATGGCAAATCCTATCTATCCACTCCTCTTTGGGTATTTTCCACCTTCTCGTTTTGCACCTAAGATGATGTGAGCTAGTTCTTAGCTAGGCTATTAGCATTTTAGCTTTCCATTTTATATCTGCTCCCAAATAGTACTTTTGCTTGTGGTCATATGTGGGATTAAATTGTTTAACATAATATTCACTTAATAGCCATTAAATTTCCATAGTCCATGATCTTGTATCAGAATGTTTCAAGATTAAACTGTGTGAAGATTTTTTCCTCAACGTTTCAAATCACACTCCATGATCCATCATCAGGAGAAGAAAACAAGAGAAGAGAATAGAAAAATGATAAGTTTGCAGACTCCAACTGGCTAAATAGAAAGAGGGAGAGGGTTTGGCTCAAAGACCAAGAAACCATTCTGATACAAGATAATATTCACTTTTCCGCCCAAGCTATTTTGTCCACATGATTGCTTTGACTTTCTCTCTTACATACCTTTTAATTTCCACACTTTTGTTTGGGCATTCCTACATGTTGATGCCCCATTTGTTCATTCACTTGGCATTTTTCTTCATCCATGTGCTCTTCCTTCTAGTTAAGTTTTCCTCCACAATAATTTTGGGCCAGTGGTGTCCCCCCATATTCTCAATTCTCTTTAAATATCCTAACAACCAAATTAGTGCCATTGATTCAACTACAAAGGATCTGGACAGCTTCGGCTAAAATAATCTCATGTGATACCATGGTTTTTATCTTGAAATTGCTTGTGATTAGGTGCTTATGTACTCTTTCTATTTGCATCCATTTTGAAGCCGATGTGTTGCTACCTCAATGTTCGCAACCATACAAAACCATAGGCATAACAAGCAACCCAAATAGATTCTTCTTTGTTTTCCAGTCTCATAGCTTAGTTGATCTATATCTATTTTGAAGTAGGTATAAAGCTTTTCATCCTCCTTGTATTATTTTTGTCCTACAAGTCTCCCAACTGAGATTATTGCAACAATTGAGGCCCAGATACTTGTTTTCATTTACCACTTACAAGGAGTTTCCTTCAAACTCAAAATCTATTTGCTTCCTTAGTTCTTCTCAAAGTAAAGATCATGGCCTTGGTTTTCCTAATGTTCACTTGCATCCCCACTTCCTAACAAAATAACTTTAGAGATTTTACATGTTCTTACAGACTATTTGTCATTTTTGCCATTAAAATGAGGTTGTTTGCATATAGCAACAACTTGACCACATAGCTGGCCAAGAAGACACCCTCTCCACCCCGCATGTCTAACCACTCATCTAACTTATCTATGTATAACCCAAACAGAGTGGGAGACAACAAGGAACCCCGCTTGACACCAATGTCACTTCCAAAACACTTAGATAGGCCATCCGTTGTTCTGATTTTGGCTTGAACTTGATCATAAAGCCTATGGACAGTAGCCCTATATTTTTCTAGTATTCCAAGGTCTTCCATTCTGCCCAAATGTGTACTTCTAGGCACTGTGTCAAATGCCTTTATGAAGTCAACAAAAAATTGTCCCCATGTTTATCCCAAAAATTTTCAACCATGTGCCTGAGAGTGATGCGGTGGTCAATTGTAGAGTGGTTTGGCCTAAAACCAACTTTCCCTTTCACCCTCTTACCCTCCTTCTCATCCCAAAGGCTAATTCTTCGTTCCACCATGCTTCTAAAGAGCTTCCCAAAAAGAGGATTAATCATGATGGTGCAATAATTTGATGGGTTGTTGGTCCATCACCACTCTTGTTGAGAGAGATGACAACACTTCTTGTCCAGTTTGTTGGGAAACCATGCTAAATGACCCTATTGAAAATCCTTTTGATATGTAGTTCCAAGGGTTCTAAACCCCATTTCAAGTATTCTACCTATAAACCATCTATGTCCCTATCTTTGCCTGCTGCCAATGTTTTAATTCCTTCTTTAATATCCTTTGTAGAGAAAAGTTTGTCTCTAGTGTTAGTTATCAAAGGACGATTTTTATCTTGATCTCTTTCATAAAACATTTTAGCATTCTCACTACTAGATATTTGTGATACTATTCTCAATGATTGTTCTAGTCTGATGTAATTCCTTCAAGAAACCCCTCAGGTTGTACTTCCTAAGAGAAATTAATTCCCTCCTCACTATCACGCACTCTTCTTTTTTTGATCTAACTAATTTTCTATACAAGTTTTTATTTGGTTGTTCCCTTCCTGATATTTTCAACCTTCTTTTTTCTACCTTACACTCTTCATCATACCACAAATTTTCTAGAAAACTATTTTTGGAATCCCTTATGCCCTAGCACCTACTTATCTCATTGCCTAGTCTATAATGGAGGTTTCATTTATCAATGAAGTGATCATTCAAGATGTTTGCAATGGTGTGGGTGTGCCCTTTTCATCCTTGTGAACCCCTTGTCCTACCACTAGACTTGATCCTTAAAGATTCATGGACCAAGGTCTCATTGGATTGGGCAATGTCACTGAACTGTCAAAGATCATTGTAACCACCTTTGATGTATATTTGGGTGACATCTCACATCAGCCTATATGCATAAAAGACCAACTTGAATGCATCATACCACTTGCTCTGGTAGGCAACTTTCTACTACTATTGACTCAACCATTGTTAAGAGGGATATCCTCATGTGTACAATTTGCATGCCTACATCACACAACATAAATTCATTTTTAAATTTGTTGTTTATTCTATATAACCATTATTTAAGGCAAATGCATACCTAATAAATTAGGTTTGTTACCCATTCCAACAAATTTTTGATTTCATTACCATCTATGCTTTTCCTTCCACTCACAATCACAAGTAGTACCATGCCAAAGCTATAAAGATTGGCTTTAACTGATAGTTGTCCTCCCATTGCATACTTTGGAGCTATATGACCGCTACACCACATTAGCAGAAGCCCACTAAACAAAATTAACATCATCAATCAGAAATCAAAATCGCACATATATCATCATTGGAGTCCTTACTATGTGCCTAGAGCTAATTCTGTTTAGATTCATGTCTTGTCTTAAGGGAAAAGTCTAGCTAAACCAAAGTCTATTATTTTAGTTTTGAGTCCAACATCAAGCATAATGTTGCTTTCTTTAGTATCATTGTGAATGATTTTTAGGCATGAATCTTCATGAAGGTAGAGAAGGCCTTGGGTAATTCCAAGGATGATGTTATAATGCTTTTGTCAATCTAGTTGTCTAGGCTTTTCTAGACCTATAGCCTCAATTCTATTGGAATTTAATCTACAGTCAATGAATTTATTTTACCTGCCCCCACGTTAGTTTTTTCTAGGGATCCTCCTTTGCTACCCCTGCCAAGAAGTAAATGAGTTAGGTAATTTTGAATTTGGTTGAGCGCCAATTTTGGTTGAATGCAAATGAGACAAAAGAAGAAAAAGAGAATGATACATCAGGGCGGGTGTAAAAAGTTGGGGGGCCACAAAGTGGCAAACTTTTTAAAATACAAATTTAGACATAATGCACTCACGTTATGGCTTGGTGTTGCTGAGCATAACACCAAGACATAACACGCTTGGGTTATGGTCTGCTATAAAAAAAGTAGTGTTTCATTTAATTATTTGACAGCATTTTACAAGAAACTCGTGGCTTGGAGAGAGAACAAAGTGCGCTCGCGTTAGCCAACATCCAATCGTTAGCTATTTCTCACCGATTCATCATCAAAATGCTACCACGATGTTGGGGAAATTAAAGTAAGTTTTATTTGCTTTCTTGTGTGAATTTGTTGCTAAATAGGTAGGTTAAAATAGTTTTTGATGTAAATTTCTAAAATTTATAGGAGTTGATAATGCACCTCCTCCTCCTCCTGAAAATGCACAAAATCTTCTAGCACCTGAATAGCAAATACCTATTGAAGAAGAACCCCAACCACAAACACCTCCATTTGTTCTTGAATATGCCCCTGGAACACAAGAAAATATAATAGGGCAAAGTGAAAACAATAAGAAACAAATTGAGGACATAATTGTAAGGTTGAAAGAACCTAAAACTTTAACCTTGCATAGATCCACGCTTGGTCAATCCCTTGAATCTATGTTATCAAATGTAGATTCAATTAGCAAGAAAATCACTAGTTGGACATAAAAGAGGAGAGAATTTAGAGAGTATTGTGTAGACAATTTGTCATATGAACAAGTTAAAAATGAATAAATTACAAAAATGGACTTGCATTCTATTTTCACAAACCCACGAACAAATCAACCTCTACCCCTTACATGCAAGAGGTTCCCTATCCATTGGTGCAACACCCAAGTGATAAGCGACAATTTTGCACAGAGGTGGTGGATGGTTTTTGACCATCCTCCATGCAACAATAATGAGGTCCCACAACATTTTTTGAGCAAACTCTACTGCAATTTTGTCAAAAATAAAGTTCTAAATTATTTTGATATGCGGGAGTTCCAGGGTAGAGGTGGGGAGTCAGCACAAGATAGACTAGGGACACATGTTAACCCAAAGAGGCTAGTGAGACGAACACTCGCCAAACCAACTCATGAGTACATTTCTATCCCTTCTGTTGTGAAGGAGAGTGTTGAGATCTAGACACTTCAGTCCATTAGTGCCTTGACCCAGAGCATCACAGAGCATACTAGTCCTGTAGCACAGTGTGGGTGGGGGGAGAGTTCAAGTAGGGTTCCACCCCATACTTGTTAGGGTTGTGAGTCAGCATGTGGTTATGACCCCATGGATAGTCATGACGCAAGTGCATAGGCTACATCTACAGTTGAGTAGATGGTGATGATAGATGCCCTCCTGAGTGAGACTTTCGGTGTTGATCTTAGCAAGTTCGTTGAATTTAATTTATTAAATTTCATTTTTGAAATGCAAAATTAACTAATTTAGTTTGATGATTTTAATAAAATTTTAGGGTCATAGTGTTGATCCAATTTTCAGTGGTACTCCACCTACATATTACACTACATCATCTACTATTAGGGTATGTAACTAGTAAACAATTATAAATATTACATGTGAATAGCATCGTTATATGAATGGTATTCTAATATCTGATTTTGGATGTCGAATAGGTTAGTATTGGAGATTTCACGGCAACACCTACTAGTGGTGGTGGACTTCAAAGCTTCACGGAGGTAATAAAATAAATAGTTTAATGAATGAATTGTACTTACTAGATTTTTGTATTTTATATTCATATCATTGGTTGCATTTCATTGCACATCTTTCAAACTCAAAGCATTACTATACATTGCATAACTAATAACTAGATGTTGATAGATGACAAAATTTCAATTACAATATAGTTATTTGAAAAAATGCTTTAAAGAAATGTGGTCCCATGGAATGTCATGACAAGCAGATGCATAGACAAGGACATCACCATGAGACCACATTTCTTTGAGGCATCTTTTCAAATAGCTCACTGCCTTGTCTATGCTACCACATTTTCCATACATGTCTACCAAAGCTTGTTGATTCACTCCACACTATTCTTCAACAAATTTTCTCTAATAAACTCATCCAATTACCACCAATTAGACCCCAGGACATGACACCAGATAGGGGTATGAGCCTATGACATCTTATATAGCATATGATTGACTCCAACATCATCTAGGTCCCTCCTTTGTTGACTCTAAAATTCCCCATGATGGTAATGTCTTCACCATTTCTCATAGACCATACCAACTAGTTGTTACCTTAAGACACTTCTCCTTAGATTATTTTTTGTCAACCCCTTCTGGTCCACCTCAACCTCATACCAATTCCCTCTTTCACCTTTACCTATCTTATGCCTCTAAACGCATTGCTACCCCAACCCCCCAATCTCTTTCTATTACTTCACCTACTCCACTAGCTATGCCCCTATCTTCCCCATCATACATCCACCTATTACTACTTCACCTTCCTCATTGACTTCTATCTCCCCTCTAACACCCCTCCAAGATAAAGTAAAAGAAAAAGTGTAGGACCTTTCCCCATCCACTTCTAATAGCAGGCCTAAGAAACTTCCCCAACACTACACCCAACCTACTAACCAACCCATATCTACCCTACCTATTTCCTAATATACCCCTACTAGACGTCTCAGACCTAGTTTGCTTCCAACCCACCCCCTAACAAACCTTAAGACAAAGAAAATGATAAGAAATTTTTAAAATAAGGTTTTTCTTCTCCTATCTAGTATCTTTCCTCCCTCATATTATCCCACAAACTCTTGATATTCCTCCTTCCCATAAACTTACCTAATGTCTATGTGATTTCTAGTTTAGGCATTGTCCTATAAACCCACAAACTCTATCTTAGGCATTGTCCTACCTCCATGACTACCAAACAAACAAAAATTTGAGCACAACCCTACCCCACCCTACCACCAACCTAAACCTAAACTAACACCTTCATTCCCTCTCTGACTTCGTGAACCTAAAATTTGATGGTACTATTGTCCCTCCTTTGTTGACCCTTATACCACACAATAGTCATGAATCATCATCTAATTTGTACATATGCATGTGACTTGTGTGCTTTATTGTGTGTACTTCCATGTTTAGGTTAACGTGTGTGTATGTTAGGAGCCATGACTTGCATCACTATTATAGTTTTCATAATTGAATAATGTTTTATTTTTAGATGATACAGGCTACAGAGACACCTCCCAATGTTCATAGGGAAATGGATCATGGTGTGTCATCTGTGATTCATAGCTCTATTGGTTACTTTCCCAGACTGGATGATTATTCCCAGTAATCCCTACAAAATAGCCATCATTGATCAACAAGATTCCTGGGCCAGGGGCCAACAATATAGGAGATAGACTCTATAAATATCTCCTCTTCTTCTTTAGGCTCTACAGAACCAAGGGGGGTATTCCCTATTCAACATCTATAAAATGCATCTATGTATTTGCTGGGATGTTGACACAAAGCAAATAAATCCTCTATTAAGCAAACCAAAACTATGAGATAAGTGCAAAGGGGCTAGCTTTGGGCCTATGTTCAATTGTAGATAGAGGATTTTGGATCCTAAAACTACTTCTAATGTCCTAAAGGTTTGTTTATGAAGTTTGAGTTTGATTTATATTTGGATGCAAAACTACAACCTGGAGTGTAACCTTAATGCAAGGCTACATTGGTGCCTATCCAGGGCTCGGAGTCAGTAGACATACACATGTGAATGGTCAGCATTAACATATATCAAAGACTGGGTATCAAGGGGATTTTATTATATCTGCCTTATAGATATCTCCCAAAATAGAGTGTTTAGTCATTCATACTTAAAGGAATCCCTGCTGCAACATATTTTCTTAATGATTAATCTGAAACTTTTAATTTTTCCCTTGAACAAAGGTAGGAGATTAAACATTCAATACAGAAAACCCATATTCCTAAATCATAAATAACCCTTAGTTATTTAGACTCAAAAGAAAATACAGCCACAACTTGGAGACAAATGATTAAACACCTGCAATTAGTGCATTTCTCATATAAAATAGCATGAAATCGGTTAAATTATGCATGAAACACACAACATGAGACTCATAAACTCACAGAACTTTCAGGATAGGGCCACCAACTAAGTTGTATTGTATCACAGAGCCAGAAGTTTGTCCAGTTTTTAACAACCACAAAAGAGTAACACAATTTGCTTTTTATAGCAAAACTGTGAACTCAGCAAAATTAATTACAAGGCTAATAAAAAATCTACCAGATACAATGCATCATGAGAAATGGCACTCAAAATAATAAATGCAGCAGGGGACAAAATGGGAAGAAGCAAAAGAAGGGCGAGGAATGGTTGAGCTCGAGCCCTGTGCCGCCGCTGGAAGACTCCCCGTCATAGATCAGGTACTTGACCATTCAACCACCGGCCTATGCCTATTTGCAATCTCGCCATAATGGCTCAACCACTAGTAGCTCCTCCTGGAAACAGTAACAGTGCACCCATGGAAAATTCCCACTCAAAAAATGACCGCAGACGCAAGGAAAAAAGCCATCGTCGAAGGTTCAAAACCTGACCGTCAATCTGAAAACCCATCGCCAAGATCAACAGTCCCAAAATATGTATGAAGAGCCACCAACTAACGAAATCATGCCACGTGGGCACCCCATGATTCTATCGCTGGCCTTTGGTACCTTTATTTTTCCCTTTTCGCCTTGTATATGCATGCCCAAAAGCATATACAAACACCTTATATCCAAGTCGGACCTCAAATTTTATTAGAACAATTTGAGGATCGGTTCAAATCTGGCTTGTATCCCTTTTACCGCACATTGGCTTGTATATCAGCATATACAAGCACTTTGTACAACCCATGGATGCCAAATTTCATTCACTGCACCTTACTCCTCCATTGCGTCTAGATTGCATGTCTCTCCTTTTGCATATCTTCGAATGTATAACTACATATACATTCACCTCATACATACAAGGTAGATTTCAAATTTTAATGAGGCACTCGAAGTTGTTTTGAAATCTAGCTTGTATCTAGCCTTTGTACCTTCACAATGTATATCGGCACATACAAGTGCCCAATATACATGCAGCGGACCCAAAATATTATTAACTTCATCTAATTTATCCCTCGGGTCCAGAATGTATGTCCTCTTTTTGTATATCAGCCTGTATATGCAAACATACAAATCCCCTAACATACAAGCAAGGAATCTTTTAGGATATGTGATATAGATTCCCTCTTGTATGTCGCCAATGTATGTCAAACATACATTCAACCTTGTATCTGCCTCTCCTGTATGCCGAATATATAAACCTGTTTGTATATGCCTGCAGGCCCTACCACATGTATCTCCCGCTACTTTGTATGTTGCCGAATATACAAGGCCCCATGTATCTTTTCATTGTATGTGCTGGCAATGAACCTTTACACTGTAGCAGATGTATATCGGGCCCCCTTGTATATTTTTCATTGCATAAGACCTGATGTATATTGACATACATTCATTCCTGCACATACAAACACAGGATCTTCTACAGAATATTCCCTCAATGTATCTTCGACCTTGAACCCGATATGCAATTGAAAATGCATACAAGTGCAGAATATTCTTGGGAGTCTTGAGAAAGATTCCACTAATGTATATTCAACCCGATATACATTAAACATGCATATAACTCAAATTTTCAACATTTTATGGAAGCCGATTAAGATTTCACAAGCCTGCCTACATGCAACTTGCATTTGCATATACAAGACTTAACATTTTTCATGAGTGCAACAAGAAAAGGCAGTAAAACACTCCATGTAGATGGAGGAACAATTTAAACTAGGGCACTAAGGGTTTGAAGAAACACACGTAGGAATCTACAAACTTGAATCAAAACCCAAATCCTAGGTGAACACCACCAGTGGCTCTGACTGGGGACGTGCAGACGCAAGACTGTAGCGAGAACCAAGCAACTCCAGGGCAAACCAGACAAAACCCAAAACTCAAAACACGACCGACTATACAGGGCATGTACAAAATATTTACATTTAGTTTACAATGTGCACAGAAGATAACCCTTATAAGAAGTAAAGCTTCAGGAACTGACCGTGCATTGGCAATTCCAACAATTCACCACTTAGGGCCTGGAGAAAGTAAGAATCTCCTCCATGAATGTTGCTGATTTGATACGGGCCCACCCACAAGGGCTCAAATTTACCGTGTTTGCCCTTATCCTGGTTCCTTGCCTTCCATACAAGAACCAAATCACCTCTCTGAAACTTTCTTTCTGTAGTTCTCTTATCAAACAGATATTTTACCCTTTCTTGTCTTTGGATGTTTGTTTTCTGTGCCTCCCTTCTCACTTCATCTAGTGCAACCAGCTGATTGATTCTTTCAGTCATTGGATCTCCGATCTCCTCCATGTTTTCTTGTATGAATTTGTAAACTGGCAAAAAGTTGTTTACATGCAATTTAGCCACTACACCATATACCAATTCAAAAGGAGATCTTCCAGTTGCTTTCTTGACTGTTATTCTGTCAGCCCACAATGTCATTTTCAGCTTTGTATCCCAAGCCCTTTTGTTTTTACCTACCATTCTCTTTACAATGTTCATGAGGCTTTTGTTGCTCAACTCAGCCTGACCATTTCCATGTGGGTGATATGGTGATGCATGTAACAAATTAATTCCATAATTACTGCAAAAATTAGTAAATTCACCAAACCTGAAGCACATAGCATTATCTGTGACTAATTTTACCAGTACTCCAAATCTAATAATAATATTTTCCAGAATAAAATCCATCACCACTTTGCTGGTAGCTCTTTTGGTCAGGATGGCCTCAATCCATTTGGTGAAATAATCAGTGGCAACTAGAATCCAACTGTGCCCTCCACTTAATTTTTTTGAGATTTCCCCTATAAAATCAATTCCCCATTGCTGAAATGGAGCTTCTACAGTTACAATCTTAAGGGGCAATGCACCTCCATATTTTAGCCTTCCTAAGAACCTCTAACAAGGATCACACCTTCCTACCATTCTATGTGCATTTGAGAAAAGAGTTGGCCACCAATAACCTGCTCTAAGAATTTTATGGGCTGTTGTTTGGCCAGCATAATGTCCACCACATACTCCATTGTGCATGTCACTGAGAATATCCTTGGCCTAATTTTCATTGACACACCTGAGTAATACACCATCAGGATTTCTCCAATACAACTTTCCTTGAACAATGATGTATTTAATAGCCTATAGCTTCAAAGTTCTTTTCTGACTATCACTGAAGTGGGAAGGACAGTTAAAATTCTACAAATAATGTACTACGTCCTTATACCATTCAGAATCTGACATGTTTATATCTTCATTATGTACTACATTCACTTGGCGTGCCTCTAGGTTTGACTGTGTCATCAATTTTGCCAAACCTTGTCCTCTTACCAACTTTGTGATTTGTATTTCAATGTTGAACTCCTGCAGTTTGTTTATCCACCTGCATCTTCTTCCAGTTACCTCCTACTGAGTAAATATATCTTTGACTGCTGCATGAGGCACATATGCAATTACTTGTGAGCCTACCAAATAGGGCCTGAAGCTCTTAACTGCTCTGACCAATGCATACGCCTACTTCTCCATTATATCATACTTTAATTCAGCAGCTTGCAATGACCTACTAAAGAAAGCTATAGGCTGTTCAAACCCTTCTTCATTTTTTTGCAATAGGCATGCAGCAACAGTATGGAAAGAAGCAAATGAAAATAATTGAAATGGCCTAGAAAAATCTAGAGATTTTAAAACAAGAGCCATCTTTATTGCCTCCTTTATGTCTTGAAATGATTTGGTTGCTTCATCTTCCCATTTGACAATTGCATTTTTCTTCAGCATTTTAGAGATCTCCTTGGTGGTCTCTACAAAATTAGGAACAAATCTCCTAAAAAAATTAATCTGTCCAAAGAAGGACTGAACACCTTTTACTATTTTTGGGATCTAAATTTTGTCAATCGCAGCCACCCTTTTATGATCGATCCTGACTCCATCCTTGGAAATAATGTGTCCAAGCAGTTTTCCTTCTACAACCCCAAAAACACATTTTTTTGGGTTGAGTGAGATGCCATTCTCTAATGCTCTAATAAAAATTTGTTCCAAATGCAAACAGTGCTATTCTTCTTTCTTTGAAAAGGCAGTTAAGTCATCTTGATACACAGCCAAGATTGAATCAATCAATCCTGCAAAAGCCACATCCATGGCCCTCTGAAATGTGGCACCTGCATTTGTCAATCCAAATGGAATCCTAACATATACATATGTTCCCCATGGAGTAGTGAAAGCAGTCTTGAACTGTTCTGACTCCTTTACTTTCACTTGATTGTATCCTGAAAATCCATCCATCATGGAGAGAAGCTCACAACCGGTTACCTTCTGCAACATGGCCTCCATGTTTGGCAATGGATAATTGTCTTTCAAAGAAGACACATTTAAATTTCTAAAATCCACACAAAGTCTGATGTCATCATTCTTTTTTCTGACTGGGATAAAGTTAGACACCTAAGTTGAATGTCTGATAGGCATAATTATTCTAGCCTCCCTAAGCTTCATAAGTTCCTCTTGCATTTTTGGAGCTAAGGTTGGGTTGATAGGTCTCTGTTTTTGTCTAAATGGTTTAGCTCCAGACTTCAAAGGGATTTCATGCTGAAATAAATCCTCTCTATAAGCTTTCAAGTCCTCATATGACCAAGCAAACACATGCTTATACTTTCTCAGTAATGCAATTAGCATAGATCTGATATGTGGTTTGAGCTGTTTGCCAATGTATACCCTTTTGGGAGCATGAGATGTCCCCAAATTTATCTCTTCTAAATCATTCTTGTTTGTTGGAGATGACTTTGTGATGAGTTGGTCCCTATTGTCAAAAACTATCTCTAAAGCAACTAGCCCTCTAGGGATTTTATTTGTCTTTAGCTGAATTACTTCCTTCCCTAAGAGAGTTTCTTTCCCATCTACTACCTCTACAAAATTTTGAAAATCCATTTCCTGGTTCTCATATTCATCAATACAATGCAGAAATCTCAATAAATCTTTATCATCATCAAATACTTGCTAGCTGCATACATTAACTGGCACTGCAGGTCTAAGCTTGACCTCAATGTTTGTTACATCTGACAGAGTTATATCATCTTGCCTTACAGCTACATTAGCTAGAAAATCTGCCTTGACATTTTTTGCTCTTTCTATCCAATTTATTGAGAAAGCATCAAACAATTCGATTGTATCCCAAACAACATGCTTATATTGTTTTAACCTCTTATTCTTTGATGCATACTTATCTCTAACTTGGGAAATAATACGTTCTGAATTACCAAACACCTTGATCATCTTAATTCCATGCCTCAAAGCGACATTCAATCCTAATAACAGAGCCTCATACTCTGCAATATTATTTGTATAGGCAAACTTCAACAAGAAAGAGAATTTTAGAAGTTTACCAAATGGAGACAGAAATACAATCCCAGCACCAGAGCCTTCCTTCAAACAAGCTCCATCGAAATACATGGTCCAGAGGCCCTGTTGATTAGACTTTTGAATGCACATGTCTCCCTCTTTACCTTCTTTAACATATGAGACAACTCTGAAATTATCACAGTCGGTGTTCATAAAGCATATCTGTTCCTCTGATTCTTGATTCTCCACTGTCTCTGATGATCTTTCCTCCCTGATCAGTTTGGCATTCCTACCATTCATAGGGATCATAGCATATGACAGATCTAATTGCATATTTCCACCAATCAACGCTGCCCACCTTCTTGACAGCAACATGCCATACTGTGGCTTGATATCAACAACTGTTATGTTCATTTTGTAGGTCTTTTCAGGATATGCTGCCAGTCTGAAATTGACATCTTTCATAATTCTGATGATAGGTACCTCCCTAGCATCCATGGCATAGCACTTCCCACATGCCTTATCTATCTTTAATCCAGCTTGCTGCATGATGGCCAAAGGCATGATGTTTGTGGATGCTCCTGAGTCGAGCATACAGTTTCTAATTATTCTTCCATTTATGACAAGGGAGACATAAAATGGCTCCACTTGTGAAGGGCACTTTGTCATGGTCATCCCCAAATACACTTCAGGAACCTCATCTTCTTCAACGCACAGGGCTTGTTTCTTGGCCTAAGGTTCATCATTCTGCTTGGCTTGACAGGGTACTCCCAAGATTAAAGATACTGCTTTATTTTTGAATTCTTCCACTTTCATTAGCTCCATCAGTGGAATAGAGACTTTTATCTACGATAAGATTTGAGTGATATCAAATGGAGCATAATTTTGTATGACAGTTGTAGCTTGTTCCATGGTTTTACTTCCATCCTGAGTTGATCTAGCTTTAGCTTTTACGGCTCCTTGACTGTCATCTTTGATCTGAAGATGTTTATTTTGATCCTCAGCATGGGGAACTATATTCTCTACTTTTTGAGAATCATAGCCTATTTTTTGCTTAAAACCTTGCTTATTATTGTTCCATTTTTTCTTATATGTTTCCGTCCCCTTATGACTGTGCACAGGTTGGCCCACAAAAGTGTTCTCTGGTTGAGGTGAGCTACCTACCTGAGTTTTACCCCTGATATTGTAATTACTTTTGACTTGAGCTACTGCTATAGCTATGAGGGCTCTAATTTCTTCATCAGAAGGTCTCCTCAAACTATTTAGAAAATTGTGTGAATCCTGAGCATAAGCGTAGCTGTCTTCCTCATCTTCGTCATAAGGAAACAACTGATAGACCTGCATCTCATCATTCACATTTGCATCAGCATCATGAGAAGAGTATCCTCTGTTTGTAGACAACATATTGACATTATCATCTTCCATGCAATGTGGCTCATTGCATTCATCACAGGCAACAACATTATTATATAGAGACTAAGCAATCATACATTATGACTATGAATGAGGCATTTGGCAGATTATACACCATGGGGTGTCATTAACAATATTTATAGCTTTCTTCAAAGGATCAAGAGTTTCCTTTGTATTCTGAGCTCTTGGATTTGTATTGCTATGTGGGAGGACGGGTTTACCATCACGCCAACTAGTATGATACGGCATATCATGTAATGATGGTCTTCTTTCTTGCCTTTGGTAAACTAGCCTATCAGGACCTATCCCCTTTTCATTTTTAGCTATTCTATAACTCAGGTCCTTAACAACATTTGTTAATTTATCTATTTTATCTTCAGAAGTAGATGCACTACCTTGACTATTCTGAGATTTATTATTTGGATTTTACAAAATTTTCACATCATCTCTTCTATTTGTCTTACCAGATGCTTTTCTGTTATTTTCAATATCTGTTGCAATTTTGAAGGCATCTCTAAGGCTGTGAGGTCCCTTGTCTCTTAATCCATAAGTTGTCTTGGCATCAAAAGTATTTATGTACAACACTATGCACATAGGTTCATTAGGCCTCAAGTCCTGTGGCAATTTGTTCAATACCTTCATGAATCTAGCATTGAAATCAGTAACTTGTTCATTTGATCCTTTGGCAATGCTAGTAAATTCATTAATGAAGAAACTAGGATCAGTTTTTTCACCATATTGTTCCTTGAATATTCTCCTAAATTCATCCCATGATGAAATGCTTTTGTCAGGCAGACCTTTGTACCATTCCTTGGCTTTATCAACTAAGGATTGCATGAATGATTTCATGAAAACATCCTCATGCTCAACCTCAAAGTTGTCCATGATATTCTAAAAAGCTTTTAAACGGTCTTCACCTGACATAGTATTATTTCTTGAAAATTTAGGCACTTGCAACCTCACATGTTTGTCAATAGGATTTGGATAACCAGGAGTGCCATCAAAAACTAGTTGTCTGAATCTGTCCAGCTGTATTGACAGTCTACCAAATTGATTAGCATTGGCATTTCTATTTACATTCTGATTTCTTACGTTATTTAATGGTATTCTAGCATTATTTGCATTCTGTCTTTGATCATTATGCTGATCCTGGACCTCATTCCTTTTCTGATTTCTCTACACATTTGTATTTTCAAGGGTATGAATTGAATCATTCTGAGCAACTCTCAGGGCTTGCACTTTCTGTCTCATGTCATCTCTGATTTTCACTGCTTGCAGATATTCTAATTTTGCCCTTAAGCTCTTAATTTCATCGGCTAGTTCCTCCTCTCTAGGCATAGAAGAGGACGGTTTTATCACATTCTGATCATCATTATCATCATCCCTTAGGGATTTAGCTTCTTCAAATCTGTCAGGGGAGTCATGGAAAGGGCATTCCTGAAACACTTCTGACCTTATTCTCAATCCACCACCCTGCTGTCTCTCATACACATTCTAAATTTTAGCCTCAGTGTTTGAAAAAAAAGGTATTGTCTGCTCTGAAGATCCTAGATTGTCCTGAATAAATTCATTTTTCCTGGGGCTAGGAGAACCATCTTGACTGGCTCGAACAGTCCTCTTTTTCCTATACATCATTTTTGTGGGTAACTCTTCAAACAAAGTATTATGCTAGGATCTTCTCCCTTGCATGCAAATTTTTACTTTACTAGTTGGGAGATTGGTTCGGAGTCACCACCTATTACTAGGAATTATTTTCTTTTGGAATCAGGGTTCTTTTACAAGTCCCTAGCAGAGTTGCCAAAATCTGTTGGTTACTTTCCCAGATTGGATGCTTATTCCCAGTAATCCCTACAAAATAGCCATCATTGATCAACAGGATTCCCGGGCCAGGGGCCAACAGTATAGGACATAGACTCTATAAATATCTCCTCTTCTTCTTTAGGCTCTGCAGAACCAAGGGGGGTATTCCCTATTCAACATCTATAAAATGCATCTATGTATTTGCTAGGATGTTGACACAAAGCAGATAAATCCTCTATTAAGCAGACCAAAACTGTGAGATAAGTGCAAAGGGGCTAGCTTTGGGCCTATGTTCAGTTGTAGATACAGGATTTTGGATCCTAAAACCACTTCTAATGTCCTAAAGGTTTGTTTATGAAGTTTGAGTTTGATTTATATTTGGATGCAAAACTAGGACCTGGAGTGTAACCTTAATGCAAGGCTAGATTGGTACCTATCCAGGGCTTGGAGTCAGTAGACATACACATGTGAATGGTCAATATAAACATATATCAAAGACTGGGTATCAAGGGGATTTTATTATATCTGCCTTACAGATATCTCCCAAAACAGAGTGTTTAGTCATTCATACTTAAAGGAATCCCTACTGCAACATATTTTCTTAATGATTAATCTGAAACTTTTAATTTGTCCCTTGAACAAAGGTAGGAGATTAAACATTCAATACAAAAAACCCATATTCGTAAATCATAAATAACCCTTAGTTATTTAGACTCAAAAGAAAATACAGCCACAACTTGGAGACAAATGATTAAACACATGCAATCAGTGCATTTCTCATATAAAACGGCATGAAACTAGTTAAATTATGCATGAAACACACAACATGAGACTCATAAACTCACAGAACTTTCAGGACAGTGTCACCAACTAAGTTGTATTATATCACAGAGCCAGAAGTTTCTCTAGTTTTCAACAACCACAAAAGAGTAACACAGCTTGCTTTTTATAGCAAAACCGTGAACTCAGCAAAATTAATTACAAGGCTAATCAAAAATCCGCTAGATACAATGCATCGTGAGAAATGGCACTCAAAATAATAAATGCAGCAAGGGACAAACTGGGAAGAAGCAAAAGAAGGGTGAGGAATGGTTGAGCTCGAGCCCTGTGCTGCCGCTGGAAGACTCCCTGTCATAAATCAAGTACTTCACCGTTCAACCACTGGCCCATGCCTGTCTGCAATTGTGCCATAATGGCTCAACCACCGGAAGCTCCTCCTAGAAACAGTAACAGCGCACCCATGGAAAATTTTTGCTTAAAAAATGACTGCAGACGCAAAGAAAAAAGCCATCGCCGAAGGTTCAAAACCCGACCGTTGATCTAAAAACCCATTGCCAAGATCAATGGTCCCAAAATATGTATGAAGAGCCACCAGCCAATGAAATCATGCCATGTGGGCACCCCATGATTCTATCATTGGCCTTTCGCACCTTTATTTTGCCCTTTTCGCCTTGTATATGCATGTCCAAAAGCATATACAAACACCTTATATACAAGTCGAACCTCAAATTTTATTAGAACAATTTGAGGATCAGTTCAAATCCAGCTTGTATCCCTTTTACCTCACATCGGCTTGTATATCAGCATATACAAGCACTTTATACAACCCATGGATGCCAAATTTCATTCACTGCACCTTATTCCTCCATCGCGTCTGGATTGCATGTCTCTACTTTTGCATATCTTTGAATGTATAATTGCATATACATTCGCCTCATACATACAAGGCAGATTTCAAATTTTAATGAGGCACTCGAAGTTGTTTTGAAATCTGGCTTGTATCTAGCCTTTGTACCTTCGCAATGTATATCGGCACATACAAGTGCCCAATATACATGCAATGGACCCGAAATATTATTAACTTCATTTGATTTATCCCTCAGGTTCGGAATGTATGTCCTCTTTTTGTATATCGACTTGTATATGCAAACATACAAATCCCCTAACATACAAGCAAGGAATCTTTTAGGATATGCGATATAGATTCCCTCTTGTATGTCACCAATGTATGTCAAACATACATTCAACCTTGTATCTACCTCTCCTGTATGCTGAATATACAAACCTATTTGTATATGCCCGCGGGCCCTACCATATGTATCTCCCGCTGCTTTGTATGTTGCCGAATATACAAGGCCCCATGTATCTTTTCATTGTATGTGTTGGCGATGAACCTTTACACTGTAGCAGATGTATATCGGGCCCCCTTGTATATTTTTCATTGCATAAAACCCGATGTATATTGACATACATTCATTCCTGCATATACAAACACAGGATCTTCTACAAAATATTCCCTCAATGTATCTTCCACCTTGAACCCGATATGCAATTGAAAATGCATACAAGTGCAGAATATTCCTGGGAGTCTTGCAAAAGATTCCACTAATGTATATGCAACCCGATATACATTAAACATGCATATAACTCAAATTTTCAACATTTTATGGAAGCTGATTAAGATTTCACAAGCCTGCCTACATGTAAATTGCATTTGCATATACAAGACATAACATTTTTCATGAGTGCAATAGGAAAAGGCAGTAAAACACTCCATGTAGATGGAGGAACAATTTAAACTAGGGCACTAAGGGTTTGAAGAACACACGTAGGAATCTACAAACTTGAATCAAAACCCAAATCCCAGGTGAACACCACCAAGCTCCATGCCATTGACGGGGGTATGAGGCAGATTAGTAAATTTAAATTTACATTCATTGTTATAGTTGTTTATTTTTGAAAAATCAAATGATTATTGATTTTAAGTTTAATTTCTATCTGGATGGTTTCTATAGGACATGACATCACCAAATCCTAATCTTTCTACTAAGGCAAATGAGGAGACAAATTATATGGTAGCGGTAAGTGATTATTTTGTTAAATGTTTCATTTTTTATAACATGTAATTTCTATATATTAATATCTATACTTTTTATTGTAACAGCTACAGATCCACGAAGAACTAAATAGGAGCAGTGCTCAGGTTCGTAGTAGACCACCCTCATACACGTCTCCATCCCCTAGAAGATCTAACGTTGCCCGGGATCTATTCTCTTCACTAGATAGAGGGGAATGCCTTTTTATTGTGTTCCTTTGTTGTATGCCTATATAGCATTCTTGTAAGCATATATGGCTATTTTGTATATATGTTATACTTATATCAATAGATATTGATGTATGCCTATATGGATATTTGGTTAATACAAATCATTTTTGTTGATCATTATGTAATATAGATAGGTGCAATGTAGATCATTTTTGTATGCCTTTAGGATTCAAAGTTTAATTGTCAAAGAATCCATCCCAATTGATGATAAGAGAATTTAAATTTTGGGTTGAAAATTTTAGTCTCTCAAAACTAGACATGCTTGAGAAAATAGAGAAAGGAAGATTGGTCCTGTGTGCTTGTTTTTTTAATGTTTCAATTGTATGTTGTTGTATGGTATTGCTTTTTTGTGTGTGTTCAAATGCGTATTTGAATTGTTATTTTATGTATGTTTGGATACTTGTGTTGTACTAAGGTTAAGATTATTGTAGTATGGGATGCATATAATTCTACCTTGGGCATGTGTTCTTAGTAAGACATATATCCTCACCTGAAGAGAGATTTCATAATATGGGATGTGATTAGCAATTCATGTGGATTTGGATATGATCTTGGATGTATAGTTCTAAGTCAAACTTGTATGATTAAAATGACTTGTGGTTACTATCAATGGTCATATTTGGCTTGATCATGTACTTGTATTTATTTGTGTATTAGATGCTAGAAAGGATGTGTTGATGTTAGTTGAGAAATCTATTTCCATGCATTTGAGATTTTTTGGATCCATGAATTTATGTGTATACTTATGTGTTAATAAGGAAATGAATTAAATAAGATAATCACCATTCTACCACACTTTTGAAATATGGATGGTGCTTGATCACCTTGATTTATGGATGGGGAGGAAAGGGAGATCCTTGTGATATCGGGTTCAACCCCTTCCTCAGTCAGCACCAATACCATAGGATCTTAGAGGATTCATTTGTAGAGTTGAGCTTGGAGTTATTTAAATATTGTTCATATTGTACATTATAATATGGCCACTTGTATTTATGGTGGGTGGTTCATGGCTTATTGTATTCATTATCATTGATGATCTAGTTTTAGTATTTGACCCCTTGTATATCTTGGCTATGTAATGATGTTATCTTCAAGCCTAATAACATAGTGACCTAAAGGTGGAAGAAGATGAGGGTTGAACAACATGGATATGACAATATGAAGATGATATGAACATGGATATGCCTATCTCACCTTTGATAGCACCTTTGCAATATCTCACCTCTAGTTCCATTAGCTCATGTTCTATATCTCACCTCTCTATATCTCACTTATCTCTCCCCTCACCTCTCTACCTCTCACCTCTCTATGTCTCTCAGTCACTCCTTGTCTATCTCTCCATCTATCCTTAGCCATCGAGGTCTCACTTAACCCTAAACCCTAAAGCCTCAACCCTCAATCCTCAACCCTTAAACCTTAAATCCTAAACCCTATCCCTAAACCCTCAACACTTTACCTTAAACCTTATTCCCTCAACCATAAACCCTAATCCTTCAACCCTAAACCCTACACCCTATCACTAAACCCTCAACACTCTACCTTAAACCCTAATACCTTATCCCTAAACCCTATGCCTCAACCCTTAACCCTTAAACCTTAAACCCTAAACCTATCCCTAAAACCTCGACCCTCGACACTATATCTTAAACCCTAATCCCTCAACCCTTAGCCATAAAGCCTCAACCCTCAATTCTTAAACCTTCAACCCTAAACCTTGTCCCTAATCCCTATACCCTCGACACTCTACTTTAACCCTAATCCCTTGAACCTCAACCCTATCCCTAAACTCTCAATCCTCAAACCTCAACCCTTAACCCTCAATGTCAAACCCTAATCCCTCAACCCTTAACCCTAATCCCTCAACCCTAAACCCTATCCCTAAACCCTCAACACTATACCTTAAATCCTAATCCCTCAACCCTAAACCCTAAAACCTATCCCTAAACCCTAATCCCTCAACCCTAATCCCTCATCCCTAAACCCTAAACACTATCCCTATTCCTAAACCCTTAACCCTCGATACTATACCTTAAACCCTAATCCCTTATCCCTAAACCCTCCAACCCTATTCCTAAACCTTCTACCCTCAACACTATGCCTTAAACCCTAATCCTTCAACCCTTAAACTCTCAACCCCTAGATACCCTTAAAAGCCTAAACCTTAAACCCTTAAACCCTATACCCTATACACTTAACATTGGGCACTCAACCTTGAACATTATTCCTCAACCTTCAAACCTCTACCTTATACCCTATACCGTCAACCCTGTACTTATGCCCTAAACCATCAACCCTCATCCATATGCCTTATACCTTCAACCTTAAACCCTGAACCCTATATCTTAGAGACTCAACCTTGAATATTATCCCCAGTTGTAAACTCTCAACCCTCTACCTTATACCCTCAACCATATACTTAAGCCCTCATCCCTCAATCCTCAACCCTATACCTTAAAGCCTGAAACCTACACCCACAAACCCCCATCCCTATACCCTATAACCTCACCCTTATACCATAAACCTTGAATATTGTGCCTCAACCCTATACTTAAAACCTAAACCATACACTTTCAACCCAAGTCACCCTATGACTTAATGCTTAAACCCTCAACCCTTATCCACCCCTCTCCTCCCCTATCTTCCTCACCCCCATCTCTCCCCTATCTCGCACACCCCTCTTGCCCTAGGTTATAGGTCTCTCACTTGTATATCTCTCACAGATCTCTACATAATCCCTTCCTCTCCACCTCTCTCCCTCCTCCTTACCCATCTTTCCGTCAAGTTGTAAACTTCACTCTCTCAATTTATTATATCTCTCCCCTCACTTCTCTATCTCTCACCTTTGTCTCCCTCTCACCTCTCTACCTCTCCCCTCTCTACGTCTCTCAATCACTTTTTATCTACCTCTCCATCCATCCTTAGCCATCTAGGTCTCTCACTTAACCCTAAACATTAAACCTTATCCCTAAAGCCTCAACCCTCAACCCTTAAGCCTTAAATCCTAAACCCTATCCCTAAACCCTCAACCCTATCCTTAAACCCTAATCCTTTATCCCAAAACCCTAAACCCTATCCCTAAAGCCTCAACTCTCAACCCTTAAACCTTAAATCCTAAACGCTATCCCTAAACCCTCAACCCTCAATACTATACCTTAAACCCTAATCCCTTATCCCTAAATCATAAAACCTATTCCCTAAAGCTTCAATCCTCAACCCTTAAACCTTAAATCCTAAACCCTATGCCTAAACCCTCAATGCTCAATACTATACCTTAAACCCTAATCCCTTACCTAAACCCCAAACCCTATCCTTAAAGCCTCAACCCTCAACTCTTAAACCTTAAGTCATAAACCCTATCTCTAAACCCTCTACCATCGACACTATACCTTAAACCCTAATCCCTCAACCCTAAACCCTTAATAGCTCAACCCTTAAAACCTAAACCCTTCACCCTTAAAACCTAAAGCCTTAAACCCTAAACCCTTAAACCCTTAACCCTTATCCACCCCTCTCCTCCCCTATCTGCCTCACCCCCATCTCTCCCCTATCTCTCTCACCCCTCTCTCCCTAGGTTATAGGTCTCACTTGTATATCTCTCATGGCTCTCTACATATTTCCCTTCCTCTCCATCTCTCTCCCTCCTCCTTACCCATGTTTCCCTCAAGTTGTCAACTTCACTCTCTCATTTTATTATATCTTTCCCCTCACTTCTCTGTCTCTCACCTTTGTTTCCCCTCACCTCTCTACCTATCCATAAACCCTAAACCCTATCCATGAACCCTCTACCCTTGACACTATACGTTAAACCCTAATCCCTTAACCCTCAACCCTAAAGCCTCAACCCTCAATCCTTAAACCTTCAACCCTAAAACCTATCCCTAATGCCTCTACCCTAAACACTATCCCTATTCCTAAACCCTCAACCCTCGACACTATTCCTTAAACCCTAATCCCTTATCCCTAAACCCTAATCCCTATCCCTCAACCCTTAACCCTTAAAATTTAAACCCTAAAACCTATCCCTACACCATCGACACTTGAAACTTTATCTTAAACCTTCATCCCTAAAGCCTCAACCCTCAATCCTTTAACCTTCAACCCTAAACCCTATCCCTAATCCCTCTACCCTTGACACTCTACTTTAACCCTAATCGCTTGACCATCAACCCTATCCCTAAACCCTCAACCCTCAACCCTCAACCCTCAACTCTCAACCCTCAACCCTCAACCCTCAACTCTCAATATTAAACCCTAATCCATCAACCCTAAACCCTAATCCCTCAACCATAAACCCTATCCCTACACCCTCAACACTTGACACTATATCTTAAGCCTTAAACCCTAAACCCTCATCCCTAAAGCCTCAACCCTCAATCCTTAAACCTTCAACCCTAAACCCTACCCCTAATCCCTCTACCCTTGACACTCTAACCCTAATCCTTTGACCATCAACTGTATCCCTAAACCCTCAACCCTCAACTCTCAACATTAAACCCTAATCCGTCAACCCTATATCCTAATCCCTCAACCCTAAACCCTATTCCTAAACCCTCAACCCTCAACACTATTCCTTAAACCCTAATCCATCAACCCTAAACTCTAATCCCTCAACCCTAATCCCTATCCCTTAACCCTCAAGCCTCAACACTATTCCTTAAACCCTAATCCCTCAACTCTAAACCCTAAACCCTATCCCTAAACCCTCAACCCTCAGCACTATACCTTAAACCCTAATCCCTCAACCCTTAACCCTCAACCCTAATCCCTCATCCCTAAACCCTAAATGCTATCCCTATTCCTAAACCCTCAACCCAAGATACTATACCTTAAACCCTAATCCTTCTTGCAATATGTGCCATGATGTGTTGTCATTGATGTCAACATATCTTTTTGTCAGAGATAGTGAAGATAGTGTGGTTCAGAGAAGTAGATTGCTCTGCATTTCCAGTAAGATGAAGATCAAAGTCTATGGATTAAAGGGTTTATAGAGGAGTGTCTTAAGTTGCCTCAGTCATGATTTGAGAGGTCCACATGGAGGATTAGTGAAGTTATGGTCATCTGAGCAGAACCAACTTTGTAGTTGTTCAAAAGTGACAAAGTGACAGGAATTTGGTCCAGATTGCTCTGCATCAGAATATTATGATTTGCAATTCTAGAGGCATGTTTAGGATGTTGGTGTGTATCCTCAAATCAAGTGGTTCAAGTTTGGAAGTCCGCAAGCAATCTTTCTAGTGTGACAGTCATGACAGATAGTGTTCTTGAGTTCCCAGATGAAGGTGCAAGTGATTCTGATGATTTGAGGTGGTGCAGTTGTTCTTGTTGATTTCATTGTGCTTGTGGAAGTCTCTAGATTGTGGGCCTATTATGTTGGTGGTCCGCATTGAGGATTGAGCTCGTGATTGAAGATTTCTCCTTGGGTGTTTCTGTTCTTCCCAGTCTTGGCCAACTAGATGAATTTTGCATGTTGCAGATGATTCAAGAGAAGTTCTATGAAGCATGGTGTGTTGTTTGAGGAAGATTGGAGTCCTAGCTATGTTTGGCTGACAGTATAGCAGTCTGCAAATAATATTTTGTATCAAGTCAAGTCATGTAATTGTAATTGTTTGTAATGCCTATCTTGGAGAATGTTCCAGATGATGATTGTAAGGCTGACTTTGATGATCATTCCAAAGTTGATGTCATGTATAAATAAGTGCAAAGAAGTCATGTAAATGTATCCATCCAATGCAAAGATGAGGAGATAGTGAGGAAGTGTTTTGAGGGCAGAGCAGAGGTGTTGTGAGCTTCAATGGGACTAAACTTGGCATGAAGAAGATGTTGTTTATCAATTTAATTTCTCTATGTTAATCTTGTGAATTTTCTATAGGCAGTGAGCCTCTTTTGAGTAGTGAGATCTAGGCTGTGTGCCCAAAGGCAAGTGCCTTCTCATTTTCTATGCTTTTAACAGAGAATAAATCTTGTGGGTTAACCCCCACCATGGTTTTTCCCTTAATCGGGTTTCCACATAAAAATCCTAGTGTTATGTGTGTTGATTGTATTTCTTCATGTGTTGTTGATTAATGCATTCATGGTTATATCATTCATCTGTTTATAAGTAGCAAAGAAAATTAAATGCAGCAAATGTTGAATTTTTGAGACAACTGATTCACCCCCACCCTCTTAGTTATCTGCCCTAATTTCAACAATCCCTTACCCCTAAACCTTAAACCCTATCCCTCAACCCTTAACCCTAAAACCTATCCCTAAACCCTCAACCCTATACCATCAACCATATACTTAAGCCTTAATCCCTCAATCCTCAACCCTATACCTTAAACCCTAAAGCCTACACCCACAAACCCTCATCCCTATGCCATATAACCTCACCCTTCTATCCTAAACCCTGAATATTGTGCCTCAACCCTATACATAAATTAAACCTAAACCATACATTCTCTCAACCCAAGTCACTCTATGCCTTATATACCCTCAATCCATATCGTAAACCCTAAACCCAATATCCTAAACCCTAATCCCCATGCCTTACACACTTAATCTTATACACTCAACAACCTTAATATTAACCCTCAACCCTCTTATCTCTACCCTCTACCTATTACTTAAGCCCTAATCCCTCAACCCTCAACCCTAAAAACTAGACAATCTTAGGTCCTTATATACCCTAAACCCAAAACACATACATACATACATACATACATACATACATACATACATACATACAGACATACATACATACATACAAACATGCATACATATATACATACATACAAGCATGTATACATCTACATACATACAAGCATGCATGCATGTAAATACATACATGTATATGCATACATACCTACAAGCATACATATATACATATATACATCCATGAAACATATTTATGAAACTTGAACATAAATCATTCGAAGGAAGACATAACATGAACATGTTATAATGTGCTCATGTTATGTCAAACTGGGAAAACACCAGCAAACATGCAAAAAAGAGAAAAAAGCACAATATAACGCAAGTGCATTATATTGTGCTTTGGGATTCCCAATCCTTAGGCTTGGGATTTGCTTTGGATTTCTAACCCAAAGGCTTGGAGTGCCTTCTCAACATCCACAGATGTGTTTTACAAATTCTACAAGATTTCACATAATTTTGTTCGTGCTAACCCTCACATTTGCACGTGTTTCAAGGTCAAACAAATCAAACACCTGGGTAATGTTAGGCTTTCTCTTATCTATTTAACAATGTATTTTTTTCACATTTTGATAATGTTAAGCCTTTCATCTTTAATTTATTTTGTTTGTGTGTCTATTTTTGGTCAAAAACCACTGTTTGGTCTTTTTTTCATTGTAAATTAACCATTCATTGAAATTTAAAAAAAATTACATATTTACAAACTAGACTCCATTCTACACATATTTAAAAAAATATATTTTCAATTAGTTTTCAAAATTTATAGGGGTAGCACGGCCAAAATTCTATTTTTTAGGATGTGTCCACTTTGAAAATTAGTAAAAAATCAAATATTCATCAAAAAATTATTAGAAAAATTGGGCATAAACTACATGCTGTTAGCTAATTTTTCACCAAAGCGATTTTAAAAATACCAAGAAAAAGTTAACCTTTTGAGGGAGCCACAAAACATGCTATGTTATGTTTTTTGACAAAAACAACACCAATTTCTGTGGCTCCCTCTTTTGAACCCCTTAATCTATACCATTTTCAAAAAAAATTATAGTTTAGAAAGTAGATTCGAAGCACTATGAACATTGTTTTGGTTGCATCTCCAAATTTTGAGTGTAACTATGCTCAATTTCTCATCCAAGCCTAGCATTTCCTGATTTCAAAAAAAAAAGTGGCCACTTAAGACCCCTTTTTGGCCCCCCATTTTCTTGCACTTACCTAGAAAGGAAAAACATAGAGAATGGAAGCATGCAACAACAGAAGAATGTAAGAGAGAAAGATGGAGAAGAAGAATGTTCTACTAGAGAATAGAGTGCAGCAACATAGTGTAGTAGAATAGTGAATTATGAAGTCAGCAATCAACTCCAGATTGGTTTGGACAATAACTCTTGAGTAGAAGTAAATAATTGTTGAAGCAGAGAAAACAATGTAACAACTCTACATCAGTTGTGTGAAGTTTTTTTAATGTAATTTTGAAGTGAAAATATAATATATATTGTTGTGTGTTTATCTTTTACATCTGGGTTCTTTCTCTCTCTCCCTGTTCAGTTTATTGTTTTGTTTTTGTGCTTCATCTAATCATAATAGTGATTTAGAGATACCCTTGCTAACAAGTGGTATCGGAGCCCTATTTTTCTAGGCAACTTGTAATAGAGGTAATATTTGGTGGGTATTGAGAAAAGACCTAGTTTTCTAGGCACTAAAAATCTTTTGGGTTTGAAAGAATTGTCTAAATTCAGTGAAATGGCAGGAGGGGATAGCTAAGGTTGGTAGCAACCACCAAACTTTGATGGGCAGAACAATGATATTTGGGCTAAGAAAATGAAGATAATCTTGGTTGGAAATGACCTATGGGAGCTGGTCATTAATGGTTTCACAGATACTACAAACCAAGCAGCTTATGCAACCCTATCAAATGCCCAAAGAAATTAGTTGAAAGAAACAAGGATGAAGGATGCAAAATCCCTTAGTTTGATTAAGGTAGCCTTGACAGAGGCTATTTTCCACTGCATTGCAGTAGAAAACTACTCAAAATAGGCATGGGAAATACTCCAAAAAAGTTATAAGGGGACTCAAAGGTGAGATTGGTAAAGCTCTAGCTGCTAAGAAGAGATTATGAGACCTTGCAAATGAAGGATAGTGGGTCTATTTCAAACTTTCACACCAAGGTTTCAACCTTGATTAATTAGCTAAGAATTAATGGAGAAACAATGGATGACCAAAGGATTGTTGAGAAGATCCTAAGGATTCTACCTTCTAGATTTGATCCCATTGTCATAGCCATTGAAAAGGCCAAGGACCTCTATGGCGATGGATGAGTTCATGGGTTCACTACAAACCCATGAGCAATGGTTGACTAGATCCGCTCCTTTGCTAGAACAAGCCTTCAAGGCTCAGACCATTGCAAGAGGTAGGGAAAGAGGAATAAATAGTAGAGGCAGAGGTCAAAGACATAGAGGAAAAAGCAACTCTAGAAGAGGAGTTTCAGGCATTTAAGAGGAAGATAAGTACCACACAGCCAGCCTACCAAGACAAGAAGAAGAACATTAGTTCTAATCAGAGGTATGACAAAAACAATGTTCCATGTTATTACTATCATAAGTTTGGTTATTATGCTAGTGAGTGTAGGAAAAAATAGCATGACTATTGGAGTCAAAATTCAATGTAGCAAATGAGAAAAAGGCTAAAAATGAAAATTAGTCAAATGTATTTATTGTTTACAACCTCACTAAGCATAGTAGTGATGAAGTATAGTATTTAGACAGTGCTTGTAGTAACCACATGAGTGGTCACAAGAACTTCTTTACCTCCATAGATAGCAGCATAAAAATTGAAATCAAAATGGGAAACAATGAGAACTTAGTTCTCATCATGGGAAGAGGTATAGTCAACATCCAAACCAAGCATAGTGAAAGGAGGAAGATCCAAGATGTCTAATATGCCCTAGGCATAAAACATAACCTATTGAGCATTGGATAGATGGTCCAAAATGATTATAAAATCCTAATGGAGAATGGAGAGTGCATAATTTTTGACAAAGGAGGCAACAAGAAAGTGATTACAGTAGTGCAGATAATAAAAATAGAATGTTTCCTCTTCACATACATATTGATTCTTTGGCGCTATCTCCAAAGCTATCTTTGGTGTAGTTTCCAGCACTATCTCTAGTGCTCACAATAGTGGGACAATAAGCTACCTTCAGGATACTCATCAAAGACCCATCCAAACTTTGGCACTTGACATATGGTCATTTAAGTTTCTCTAGTTTAAGTTTATTGTCCAAGAAAGGCATGGTTCGAGGGCTACCAACTATTGTAGATCCCGATGGAAATTGTGAAGCTTGTATATTAGGAAAGAAACATATACAACCCTTTCAATCAGGGTATTCTATATGTTAAATCCCCAACCTATGGATTAGATTAATCTTACTTTTTGTGGTAATCAGGGTGATTAACCATAGTTTAAATAATAAGATGTTGTGGAAAATATTTGATTTAATGATGATTATATGGATACTGACTAATGATAGTTAGACGTGAGGATACATATTGATATGGTTATTTAATTATTGTGATTTTTGAATCAGATAATGATACACTAATCATGACTTATGATGGTGAGTGTGAGTAGGAAAAGAATCTTCCTTCAAAGACAGAAGGAAAGTATCATCCAAGAGGAAAAGATAGATGTTGGGAAAAGGTTTAAATTGCCATCTGAGTATCAAACTTTGTCCTTATGAATCCTTGCAAGTTAAAGTGAGTTGTGTCTTTCTTTTTAGTCGTCTTCTTTTCTATGTCGATTGTCAACTTAATCTTCCTCAATGCTATCGATGTCCATCTAATTCGTTCGACAATCTTGTCAATTGGTCGAAAGCTCCCTTGATTACTTATTCATTTATGCAATAAGATTTGTAGTTACTATTTCTTTTATATTTTATTTATGTTAATCATGGCCACAAAGGGGGAGTGGTACTTGACCACAAAATTATATTTTAATAAGGTGCCATCCTTTAACGATGTTAACATTGGATAACATCATGATTATTTGATAACCCTTATTATCATGTTAAGGAAATTATTTGTGTTATAAGTGTTTTAATCCCCTTTGAGGTCGACCACTTTGATAAGTTAATATCTTATATTAATAATATATTATCTTTGTTATCTGTGGGCACTCGGCAACCACCTTCCATGAGAAGTGAAGTGAGAGAGTGGAGGCTAGGTGGTAACTACTCCTGAGCTCATTATGTGGACCCATAGGGTGATGGACTGGAAGGATCCTTAGATTCTGTTAGGTGGCAAACCATAGTGACATGCAAAGAATTTGGTGAGCATGAAAAGAGGGTATCAGTGATACCATCTGAAAGAAAAGTTTTTCTTGGGGTATGTTTTCATTTTTAGGGTGTCGAAGGGGAGCAGGGGAGCTCAAACTGTGCATGCTTGGAAGCTTTCAACAATAGCTTGATATAATTATCTATACATCTCCAAGTATGAATTAATGAGATATATCGAATTGAATTTTGAATTGTGTTTAAATTTATTTATTCTTGTTACTAAAAATATGTCGACAGTGTCAACTCATAGCTTTAGTGAGTTGTTGTAATGGCGTTTGAAGCCATATGTGTTAATAACATCTCCTATTATGATAGTAGACATGGTTTATAAGTTGTTGGTAAAAGTTGGAGGTAGCGAGTGTCTTTCTTGCATTATCATCTGTAACCTTTATGTTGTGAAGTCACTCGACCAACTTGGAGGCTATAGTCCATACCAACTGTGTATGCAAGATTATTGTTTACCAATGGTAAGAACTTAAGAGTCCACAAGGGCATTACTATAATATGTTATGAATGTTATGAGCCTGTGCTGGGCAATATTATGTTCTGACTATTATCATTCTATAAGGGCATTACTATAAGAAGACTGTTATGAGCCCGTGCAGGGCAATGTTATGTTAAGTTTGTTATAAGCCCACGAGGGCATTGTTATATGATGATTATTAAGATCCATGAAGGCATTATTCTATGTTATGACTATGTTGAAACTGCAAGGATATCTTTGAATGATAACTATGTTATTGAACCATATAATAGGTAGTGTATGACTCCAAAGCCACCATGAATAAGAACCACCTTGTAACAGTGGTAAGTCTTTATATGTACTGAGTACACTTAAAAATTTATATATAAAATTTGAGGCTAACTTATATCAGACCTCGACTATTAGTATGACTAATATGATACTCATGATGCATGCTATGCGTGCAAGGATTTAAAGACTACTCATGGTGCATGCTATGTATGTAATCATATAAAGGCTCCATGATGTACTAGGAGAGTTAATATAAGGTAAACGACATTGTTTTCTTGGTGACATAATTGCATACCATGTTTCTTTGGAAAAATTATTCTTCTTTGTCACTTACTTTATTAGATTCCTTGAGATAGAACCTTTTCAATGGAATCAACCCATTGAATCATTAAAAGTACCCTTCCTGAAGATATGAATCAAGAATAAACCTTGGGATAAGGAAAACAATGAAATCATCCACCGGGTAAGGTCACAAGTTGAAAAACATGATTAAACATATACCACTATGAAAGTGCAGGAATAGAGTGACATGGAGTCATAGGTTTCCCATTGCAAAAGCAACATAACAGTAATGAACGTACTTCCAAGATAGGAGTTGAAAGTCCTAGATTTAGACTAGAAATGATTGGAACTTCTCTTTTTACTAGACCTAGAGAGGTTGAACTAAGAATTGTCGATGATGGTTTTTACACATTCATAACAAAAGTTAAAATTCACAAAATGAACCTAACTGTTTTGAAAGATATGAAGAAATCAATTAAGATTACTTAATCCCAAGGTTCTGTATGGTCAGGTCTTAACCTTGTGGATAATTCAGTACGTTAATGTGAAGCTGTAATATACAAGGGTCCTTACTTGATTTAAGGTGTTTTATGACTCACCGGACTTGAATTATGTAAAATATCACAAATATCAACATTTTCTTCATTCCTTTGCATAAATTTGTTACTGTATCACCAAGCTTTATATTATTTATATTAAAACAAGATTTTCTTTTCAAATATTATGAAAACTTTCAAATATCAACTCAGTTGTTCATGTTTCCTTCAAATACCAGACAATCTCCTTTAAATCATTGCATTTAAGCTAAGTGTTTCAAATGTTTGGGAAAAGTTAGAGAAATCTAAAGTAAACTTCATTCTACTACAGGATCTAAATGCTCTGTTATTCATGTTGTAAGCAGTACAAAAAACTTGATTAAATCCACAGACTAAACCTTTAAATGTAAGCCTTGAGTATTTTCACGAACATACATTCAAGACTACAAGCTTTTGGAGAGGTAATATTTGAAATACAAACAAGAGCCAGAAAACACTCTTAAAGTAGACGCAAAATTCCAGAGATATTTGTATTCAAAATAAATAGTCATATATGATTTATGATGTATGAATGACTCCTTGCTTCATTAATCAACTTACAGAAAACTTACAAAACGTCTTACAGATACAATAAGGAAGCTAGATGTTCCACGCATTCCTTATTGCAGACACAAGTGACCTCCTTCTATTCTAAACTAAAATGTTCTTCTACTCAAGATGCTAAGACAAATTACAATTTCTAGCTCTGTTCTATAAATCCCTGTGTAAGTCATTACAAAGTAAAGGGGCTCAATATATAGATTTGATTATCCCCAATACGGTTCCAAAACCTAGTCAATCAATGGTCTATATCTCAAGTGCAACACCAATGGTGGAAAACAAATCCTGCCAAAAAATCTCTGAGAAGCATACCCCATACTTGAGAGTAAGGATGCCCTTTGGAAACCCTAACAACCTCAAAAATATCTTCTGTTGCATTGCCCTTTTAATTATGCTTCTTTCCACCTGTATATTTCTTCTCACTGAAATCCTTTACTCCTTTCACTTCTTTTGTGATCCATTCCGCCCTTTGTGATGTCATCACCATTTAAGCTCCACCTTCCATATACCTGCATACCTGCCAACAGACATAAAAATAGATTTTAAAATTCACATCACTTTCATCAATTTATACCTCTTTTGAATGTTAGATTGGCATTAATTACAACAATTAATGCGCCAAAAGTTTGGCCTTCTACTTCAGTATTTGCATTTTAAACTTTTTACCATTAGTTTAATTTTGACATACATCCCATTTTCTTTGCATGTTCCTTTTGTATGTTCCCTTTGTATGTTTTAACATACAAACATATATGCAAACAACCACGACTAACGTTCTTTCCCTTTTGTCTATACTTGTACCTTTCATTTTGTATATCGCTCTTGTATATTTTGTTGTATGAGCGCATATACAAACAACCCTATGCAAACCTCCTTTCATTACCCTTTATCTCTTTCAATGCTTTTAATTTCATTTTATCTCAGATTATGTATATCATAAACATACAAGCATTTAAACATTCACAGACTTTTTAGTATTTAACTTTCTTTTCGCATCCAGTTTGTATCTCTTATTTGTATCTTTCACTTTACATATCAGCTTGTATATTGAAGATATACATTGTAATTATACAAACCCGACATGCAAACGGTGGAGCCCACATTACTTTCCCCTTGTATCTCCGTGATACAACAATACTTGTATCAAAACCCTTAGATACAAAGCCCAATACATACAAACTCCTTTATATGTCCTTTCGGACTTCAATTTTTATAAACCATAGTTTACTCACTTTTCGGCTCCGTGACATGTATAAAGTGCCATGCATCTTTCAATATACTTTAAGTCATGATGCATCACTTTAACCAAATTTTAATCTTTCCTGAATTCCGCATTGTATGTATATTGAAATGTATAACCTGAAACATACATACAATACACGAAACATACAACAATAAAACCTCCTTTCATAATCCTTTCAATTCCGCGACATGCATATAGCTTTGTATATTGCCTTGTATGTTTCCCTTTCACCAAACATACAAACTTAAAATACATTCAATGGACTTAACTGATTATTCATTTAAACTTTGAACTCTTTCGGGGCCGACTTGTATGTAAGAATAAAATATTATCGAAATGCATACAAGTAGAATGATTTAATAAACCTGACAACTCCCACATGCGACTCATATAATGACCCGATATACAAAATGACTTTGTATATGAGCGACCTTGTGTACAAATGACTTTGTATATGCAACAAACAAACCCTCTTATTATACATTTTACCAAAAACATACATATCTTTCAAAATATTGGGAATTTTAAAATGGTTCAAAAAGCAACCCTCACTCATTTTTGACAAGGAATTCACCCATATTCTGCTCTGGTACTTAATGTTATTTTTTATTTATTTTCAACAGGGTTTGTAACATTCACCTCCTTTTCCCTTTAACCACCAAACAGACCCACACACAAAAGCCAAAGCCACAGCCACAGTAGGGGTCCTCATTTTGCTAAGGAGTAAAATGGGGCGTGTTGTGAGCATCACAACAACTAGCAGCCAAACAAAACAATCAAATTAAAACCATTAAAGAAAACTAAATGAAATAAATTTAGAACTTCCAACTATCTTTTCTGCAAATCATTATCTAACTTGAGACTTATTGTATTCAATAAGTTGCATGAATCTTCCTTTCAGTTTAAGTGGGTGCATGTGATTAATAATCCTCATCTTGAAAATCAGTTGAACAAACTAGTGACTGATATTATCCTACATAGTTGATGTTATTCCCTCATAGCCAACCGGATAGAGCCTTGCTACCAGCAGGCATCCATAGCCCTAACAAGGTTATTGTTACAATTCTCCTAAGTAGAGCCCCACTACCAGCAAGCGTCTATAGCCCTGGTAGAGTTACTTAGATGGCTTAATCTAGATTTTCAGTAAAATCCATTTTATTTATTTATTTATTTTATATTTTATATTTGATAGAGATTTCATAAGATATTATAGTTGTAACTTCATGATGCAAGGAATGATCACTTGCTAAAATTAAGCTGAGAATTGTAATGGTAGCAAGGGTGACCTCTGATTTTTCACCTAATATCTACACTGGTAGGTTCAAAAAACCCAAGGATTTTAGGTGTGTCATTGTGAGAAACTTCCCTTGGATGCTCAACTCATAGTTATTGAATACAAAATTTCACAAGTCAAACAACTTTCTACATTCATGACAGTCACAACAAGTTATGCATAAATTTCAAATAATTAACCTAAATGTTCTAAATTTTCTATTATTTTCAGTGGTTGTCAGTCTGCTTCTGCATACTTCAAAACAAAATAACAATCCCTACTAAGACAACACAACACACAAAAAAACACAACAAAACAAAAACAAAAAGAACAAAACAAAAACAACACCAAACAAAAAAGAAAACAAAAAAAAAGAACAAAACAAAAACAACCCAAAACTATATATTATTTACATTATTATACACAGAAACTAACTGCCCTCGCCTCAAGCCTGAAAGTAATGTTTCAAATGTTGGCCATTAACTGGTAATGGCACATCTTCCCCAGTCAAGGTCTTGAGCCTAAATGTATTGTCTCCAATTATTTCTATGACCTGTAATGGACCTAACCATAATTTGTCAAATTTTCCATGATTTCCTTTCTTTTCATGTGCTTTATCCCAGCACAGCACTAAGTCTGATATTCTAAACATTTTGACTCTTGCTCTTTTATCAAACCATCTTTTGACTACTGCTTGATGTTTGGCAAATTTCTCAATGGCTTGATCTCTTTTCTCATCTAGTTGCAACATTTGTATTATCCTGGCTTTTTGTGATCATAAAACCCTAAATATTCATTAGCAAACTTCCAAACTGGTATTCTTAGATTTACTAGAAGTATGGGATCAGTCCCATAAACTAGGTGATAAGGTGCATTGCCTAAGGCTAATTTAACCTTAGTCCTATCTACCCACAACGCATACTTCAGCAATGTATTCCATTCTCTAGGATTGTTTTCAATTAGCTTCTTGATTATATCCAATAAAATCTTATTTGTAGACTCTACTAACCCATTCCCCTGAGGATAATAGTTTGAAGAAAATTTCAAAACTATCCCATATTCAAATGCCCATTTAGAAAATTTTAGAGAAGAAAATGCAGGGCCATTATCACATACCAGCAAATATGGAGCTCCAAACCCTGTTATGACGTTTTCTTTAAGGAATTTGATAACTACCTTAGTAGTAGAGAACTTGCAACATGTGGCTTTAGTCCACCTTGTACAGTAGTCAGTTATTGTCAGTATAAACTTATGTCTTGCAGATGATGGAGGATTTATGACCCCAATGAAATCTAAGCCCCATTGTGCAAATGGCCTAGACTCAATCATTGGCTGTAATGGATGAGCCTGATTCCTTCCTTTATCTGTTGTAGTTTGACAGGTGTGACAACTTCGAATATGACTCTCTGTATCTTTAAACATTGTAGGCCAATAGTATCCTACTCTCAATATCTTATGCATAGTAGCTAAATGGGAACCATGAGAAGTTCCATACTTATCATGTAACTCTGACAATATGTTATCTGCTTCAGCTCTATTTAAACATCTTAAATATATTCTTTCATGGTTCTTCTTGAATAGAAGACCTCCTTGTACCATGTACTTCTATGCTTTAATATTTAAAGCTCTCCTTTGAGAAGATTTCATCTTATTTGGGTATTTCCCTGATATCAAAAAGGTATTCAAGTCATCATACCACCCTGATGCATCACTAGAATTCAACACATACTGCTATTTCACCAAATTTGGATCTATGTTTGCTATGATCTGTACTAATTCATGTCCTCTGACCAACTTCATTGGGATAATTTCCATATCAAACTCTTGCAATGTTGTAATCCATTTGGCTCTTTTCTCTCCAGGCTCATTTTACATCAGCAGCATCTTAACAGCTGCATCTGGTACTATGGCCTTAACTTGACTTCATAAGATATAATGTCTGAACTTTTTCACTACTCTTACTAGTGTAAATGCCTATCTTTCTGTATCAAGATATTTCAGCTATGCATCCTTCAGAGGTGCACTCATGAAGGCTATGGGTTTTTCTTCATTATTTTCTCCCTTTTGTGTCAAAGCAGCTGCAACCGAATGTGAAGATGCAAAAGAATAGATGTAAAATGGCTTTGTATAATCTGAAGTTGTCAACACAGGAGCATTAGAAATGGCCTCCTTAATATCTTCAAATGCAGCTTTAGCTACTAGTGTCCATTCTATCTTCATATCCTTCTTCAACATGGCGTTCAATGGTTGTACAATCTCTGCAAACCCTGTAATAAACTTCCTGACAAAGTTAATCTTACCAAAAAATGACTTTAGTTCTTTCTTACTATTTGGTAATTTCAATTTATTTATTCCTTCTATTGTATCAGAATCAATAGATATCCCATTTTCAGAAATGACATGTCCTAATAATTTTCCTTCAGTTACACCAAATGAACATTTCTTTAGGTTAAGGGAAATCCTGTACCTTTCACATGTTTGAAGTACTCTTCTTAGATCTTCAGTATGAGTGGATGCATTTTTAGAGTAAATAGTTAAATCATCCATATAAATAACAATGCACTTACTCGACAGTCCACGGAATGCAATGTCCATGGCTCGCTGAAAAGTGGCACCTGCATTGATTAGACCAAAAGGCATTCTTCTGTATGCATAATTTACCCATTTACAAGTGAAAGTGGTCTTCAATCTATCCTCTTTATCTACTAAGACCTGGTTATATCTTGAGAATCCATCTAAGAAAGACATCATTTTAGCCCCATTCACTGCTTGTAACATTTCATCTATTGGAGGCAAAGGATAATTGTCTTTTTCAGAGGCTTTGTTCAAATTTCTAAATTCAACACATAACCTAATGTCTCCACTTTTATTTCTCACAGGCACTAAATTAGCTACCCAGGTTGAATGTCTGACTGGGAAAATTATTCTGGCAAACATAAATTTTTTCACTTCTTCAAAGATTAAAGGCTCTAAAACGGCATTCACAGGCCTTTGTTTCTGTCTAAATGGTTTAACATCTAGTTTCAAGGGTATCACATGAGTTATGATGGATGTATCATATGTCTTCAAATCTTCATATGTCCATGCCATGACATGTTTGTACTCTTTCAGAACATCCACAATTTCTTTTCTCAATTCTTCAGAGCAAGCCTTTCTAATAAGTACATTTTGTGGACTCTACTCTGTTCCCAGGTTATATGGATCACACTTACCTCCCTTAGTTTTGGGAAAATCTTTCTATCTTGCTACCCCATCAAAGTCAAAAATCTATTCTAACTCGATCACTCCCTTAGGTAAAAAATTGCTTTTGAGGTTGATTATGTCTTCTTCATCCCAAGACACATCAGGCCTTTCCTGTTCATTAATAATTTGAGCTTCAAAGACCTCATTACAAGTTAGAAAATCCACAATTTGTTGATCCCCTTCAATTACCTGGAAATGTGTAACATTATCTGCTATACTAGGAACATTTACTAATTCAACAGCAAATCATTTTTAACCTAACAATGTTAAGGGTTCCAATGTGCTAGCAGCAACTGCTAATGCATCTGGTCTATGGTTCAATTCTCTAGGGATATGTTCTATGTTGAAAGCATCAAATGAATCTATCAAATCCCACACCCTATGTCTGTAACAAACCATCTTTTTGTAGTTGCATGCATACAATTTCCTTACTTGCCTGACCACTAGCTCAGAATCTGAAAATACCCTGATCATTTTTACCTTTTTCTTAATAGCCATAACAAGTCCATAAATCAAAGCTTCATATTCTGCAACGTTGTGAGTACAAGAAAATTGTAGCCTATATGCTGCTAAATATGACTTACCATGAGGATCTATAAGCTCCACACCTGCACTTGCACCCTGTTTAGATTTAGATCCATTGCATTTCAGTGTCCACATGCCATCTTTATTCTTTTGACCCTTTACTTTGGCATGTTTTGCTTTTTCTATCACATGTGAGGTGCTATCTTGTTCATTCATAGGCAATTCATTTTGACCTACTTGCATATTTATACTTTCAGTTTGTAAATCAAAATGACAAATACTCTTGTCCTTTGTTTCTTCTTTTAAATCTGGGATCAACACATCTATGTTATTCTGAAAGTATTTCTCTGGTTGATTAGGATTAACCTTTCCTTCTTGCAGTCCTACTCCCTTTGTACATTTTATGTATTGATACTCTATAATATCTCTACACATTCCACAATTCTCTTCAGAATGTGGCTTATTATGGACTCTGCACATTCTTTTACATAACTTGCACTGAACTGACAGATTTTGTTCAATGCACCTTGCCATTTCCTGTCTAATGACCTGACCGAAACTATTTATTGCATTTCTTTCTTCATCAGAAGAATTTCCATTAGACTCAATGAACAACACTGTTTCCTTACTGACATGTTTTTCTCTAAAATTTAATATCAGGATTTCTTCAACTTGTACCCCTTTGTTAGTAACTCTATAAACACTAGGTTCAATAGAAGCATACAATATCTCATTAGTCCTATTGTATTCTGTAATCATGTGTTTCATCCTGGGTTATGCTTCTATCCTAATCAGATTTGAAACACCTCTCCAAGGTATCCACATATGTGAAAAATCAATGGCCATATATCCATTCAATGTTTTAGACCAGTCTCTACTCAACAACATCCCATAATTCACAGGTATATCCACTATCTGAATGTCAATAAACTGACTTACCCTAGGATCTCAGGCTAATTGCATTTGAATATGCATCAGTTCTCCTATCACATTAACCTCAGTTTTATCCAACTGTGTAACAGCCTTAGCAGATTTGGTTGAAGTCAGCCCTAAAGTTTTGCATATTCTTAAAGGCATTACCTTAGTGGATGCACTAGAATCTACCATGCAATTATGTATGTTCTTTCCACACATCCTAATGGTTAACAAGAAAGGAGGGGCCTCCTTATCTACATACATCACCACATTCGTGTTGGAAGGCTATTCAGTTTTCCTACTCTTTTCTTTGGGCTGTAGATCTCTATTAGGAACATTCACATCAGCAGAAACCTCACTTGTCACAAATGTATCCAAGAATTTTAGGAAAACATTTCTGACTCCTGGACTTTTCAATAATTCACATAAAGGCATACTAGCCTTGATTTTCTTTATCTCTTCTGACAATTAACTCATCAACCTCATTGTTTCTACTATCTCTGTTTTACCTGTTTGGACTTTTTGTGCTACTGTTTCATTATTTGCATGATGATTAGCCTTCAGTATAGCAGGCTTATTACTAGCATTCTGATCTGGGGGAGTATTTAAATTGTTAGGAGGAGTGGAAGTAGTGAAAGGACCTCCTAGCTTAGTGTTATTTCTCAGATTGTAGGTGTGATTTTTGTTTGACTACTGAAAAACTTGTACCTCTTCTGTTTCATATAACACTTCATTTTCAATTTCAAAAGGAAACTAAAATGCATTTAGTACTAACGCTGATTCAGGATATAGGTTCTCACAAAAATAAGGTTCATCCTGTAACAATTGATCCTCTTCTTCTCTAGTTGCAAAGGTAAAAGTCTCTAAGACTAAAGCAGTCTCATACCCTGAGAGTACTACTTCATTACCTTTGGGAATGAGAAACTCAGAAGTGGGACCCTGTACATCTACATTGAAAATACTGGCTGATAAATGGAACTGAAGACAATCTAGTTCAACATGGGCACTGGTATTATGAATTCTGTACAAATTCTTCAATGCTATATTAGCCATTTGAATTCTAGCTATTTGTTTTGTATCTTGATTATCTAAATTCTCAAATGGAGAAGCTAGAGTGCCATTATTTGGCCCTATGTTCCATGTCTTAGGTGGCCTTGGCTGATTTTGATTCCTATTGTTGTTACCCCAAGCCCTGTTATCTATCACAGGTCCTCTATTTTCCATCGCTTGTCCTAGATTATGATTTTGATTCTGATTGTAATTCTGGTTTTGATTTGAACTTTGACCCTGGTTATAATTCTGATTATGATTCTAGTTATAGTTTGGGTTGTAGTTCTGACTATAGATTTGGTTATGGTTTTGACTATATCCTTGGTTGTTTCTACCATAGAAATTTTCATTTCTCAGTTGTGTCATTTCAGTAGTCAATCTTCTCAAGTGTGCAGTAATTTCTTTGATTTCTTCTCTTTCCTCTTATACCTTTGCCACAAATGTATCCTGAGGAGGTTGGAAGAAAGATTGACCATTACTCTAATTATTATTGGTAGTGTTACCAGTATAAGGGACTATGGCCTGGATTGGGGCAGGATTATACACAGGTGTGTATGTAGGAACTGGATTCAATAATGGAGTGCTATGTGTAGGGACTCCATTCCAAGGTTGTGTTTGATTTTGTATCCCAAGGTTTCCTCCATTAAGAAATGGATTATAAGTTGTTTGTCTCATCTCCTGGTTTACTGAGGCTGCCTCCTTATAAGCCTTGGATATTGTATCTATGCCAACTTTTCTTTTGACAAACATAGCGGTCAGTGGATCTAAGGAAACATAATACACAGCTAGTAATGCATTGACAGTTACTGTGTAAGGAGCTACTAATCTGAAATAGGCCTTTTGAAACCTGTCATTAAAATTGTCAATCAGCTCTCCTTCACCTCTCTTAATTGCAACCAATTTGTGATATAAGGTGGAAGGATCTATTGGACCTCTAAATATAGACAAAAATGTTTCTTCCATAAGTGCCCAAGAAGAAATGTAACCATTAGGCAAGTTAACATACCAGTTAGAAGCCTGCTCATTGAAGGTGTAAGCAAACAACCTACACACAACATCCTCATATTCTAACTTGGCCCTAAAGCATGCCTCCTTAAATATCCTAATGTGATCTTCTGGATCTTGATGCAAATAGTATTTAGGACATATCTTTTCATGATTCTTTGGCATCTCATGATAATTAGGGAATGTTATGGGAGAACTAACATTAAAGTAAGCCATTGCAAGTATTTGTGCTTGACCTGGACCTTGGGGAATACCTATATTTCTAGGTGGACTAGGATCTCTGGGAGGACCTGAACCAAGATTCAAAGATCCAAATGAAGAACTGTCAGGACTCACAATGTTATGGATGTTAAAAGGTGATCCAGGAGGCATTCCAGATGAACCTCCTGCGTGTGATATTCTGGGATTCCAAATCAAAGGACCTTTACTTTGCCTTTTATTGGGTAATTGCACAAATATATCTTCTGAACTAGATCTACACCTAGTCACTCTACCACTGTTATGAGCCAGATTTACTTAGAACAAACCATAACTCCAATCAGGCCCTCCTTCTAGTGCCAAAAACTATTGATGATGGTTTTTACACATTCATAACAAAAGTTAAAATTCACAAAATGAACCTAACTGTCTTGAAAGATATGAAGAAATCAATTAAGATTACTTAATCCCAAGTTTCTGTATGGTCAGGTCTTGACCTTGTGGTTAATTCAGTAGGTTAATGTGAAGTTGTAATATGCAAGGGGCCTTACTTGATTTAAGGTGTTTTATGACTCACTGGGCTCAAATTATGCAAAATATCACAAATATCAATATTTTCTTCATTCCTTTGCATAAATTTGTTACTGTATCACAAAGATTTATATTATTTATATTAAAACAAGCTTTTCTTTTCAAATATTATGAAAACTGTCAAATATCAACTCAGTTGTTCATGTTTCCTTCAAATATCAGACAATCTCCTTTAAATCTCTGTGTTTAAGCTAAGTATTTCAAATGTTTGGGAAAAGTTAGAGAAATCTAAATTAAACTTCATTCTGCTACAGGATCTAAATGCTCTATTATTCACGTTGTAAGCAGTACAAAAAACTTGATTAAATCCACAGACTAAACCTTTAAATGTAAGCCCTAAGTATTTTCATGAACATACATTCAAGATTGCAAGCTTTTGGAGAGGTAATATTTGAAATACAAACAAGAGCCAGAAAACACTCTTAAAGTAGACACAGAATTCTAGAGATATTTGTATTCAAAATAAATAGTCATATATGATTTACGATGTATGAATGACTCCTTGCTTCATTAATCAACTTATAGAAAACTTACAAAACGTCTTACAGATACAATAAGGAAGCTAGATGTTCCACGCATTTCTTATTACAGACATAGGTGACCTCCTTCTATTCTAAACTAAAATGTTCTTCTACTCAAGATGCTAAGACAAATTACAATTTCTAGCTCTGTTCTATAAATCCCTGTGTAAGTCATTACAAAGTAAAGGGGCTCAATATATAGATTTGATTATCCCCAATACAGTTCCAAAACCTAGTCAATCAACGGTCTATATCTCAACTGCAACATCAACGGTGGAAAACAAATCCAACCAAAAAATCTCTAAGAAGCATACCCCATACTTGAGCGTAAGGATGCCCTTTGGAAACCCTAACAACCTCAAAAATATCTTCTATTGCTTTGCCCTTTTAATTATGCTTCTTTCCACCTGTATATTTCTTCTCAGTAAAATCCTTTACTCCTTTCGCTTCTTTTGTGATCCATTCCGCCCTTTATGATGTCATCACCATTTAAGCTCCACCTTACATATACCTGCATACCTTCCAACAGACATAAAAATGGACTTTAAAATTCACGTCGCTTTCGTCAATTTATACCTCTTTTGAATGTTAGATTGGCATTAATTACAACAATTAATGTGCAAAAAGTTTAGCCTTCTACTTCAGTATTTGCATTTTAAACTTTTTACCATTAGTTTAATTTCGACATACATCCTATTTTCTTTGTATGTTCCTTTTGTATGTTCCCTTTATATGTTTTAACATACAAACATATATGCAAACAACCATGACTAATGTTCTTTCCCTTTTGTCCGTACTTGTACCTTTCATTTTGTATATCGTTCTTATATATTTTCTTGTATGAGCGCATATACAAACAACCCTATGCAAACCTCCTTTCATTACCCTTTATCTCTTTCGATGCTTTTAATTTCATTGTATCTCAGATTATGTATATCATAAACATACAAGCATTTAAACATTCAAAGACATTTCAGTATTTAACTTTCTTTTCGCATCCAGTTTGTATCTCTTATTTGTATCTTTTGCTTTGCATATCGGCTTGTATATCGAAGATATACATTGTAATTATACAAACCCGACATGCAAATGGTGGAGCCCACATTACTTTCCCCTTGTATCTCCGTGATACAACAATACTTGTATCAAAACCCTTAGATACAAAGCGCAATACATACAAACTCCTTTGTATGTCCTTTCGGACTTCAACTTTTATAAACCACAGTTTACTCACTTTTCGGCTCCGCAACATGTATAAAGTGCCATGCATCTTTCGATATACTTTAAGTCATGATGCATCACTTTAACCAAATTTTAATCTTTCCTGAATTCCGCATTGTATGTATATTGAAATGTATAACCTGAAACATACATACAATGCACGAAACATACAACAATAAAACGTCCTTTCATAATCCTTTTGGTTCCGCGACATGCATATAGCTTTGTATATTGCCTTGTATGTTTCCCTTTCACCAAACATACAAACTTAAAATACATTCAATGGACTTAATCGATTATTCATTTAAACTTTGAACTCTTTCGGGGACGACTTGTATGTAAGAATAAAATGTTATCGAAATGCATACAAGTATAATGATTTAATAAACCCAACAACTCCCACATGCGACTCATATAACGACCCAATATACAAAACAACTTTGTATATGAGCGACCTTGTATACAAATGATTTTGTATATGCAACAAACAAACCCTCTTATTGTACATTTTACCAAAAACATACATATCTTGCAAAATATTGGGAATTTTAAAATGGTTAAAAAAGAAACCCTCACTCATTTTTGACAAGGAATTCACCCATATTCTGCTCTAGTACTTAATGTTATTTTTTCTTTATTTTCAACAGATTTTGTAACTTTCACCTCCTTTTCCCTTTTTGCACCAAACAGACCCACACACAAAAGCCAAAGCCATAGCCATTGTAGGGGTCCTCATTTTGCTAAGGAGTAAAATGGGGCATGTTGTGAGCATCACAACAAGAATGTTGTAGGATGAGACAAATTCTATGTCAAGTTGAGGTAGACATACAACTGCATTCATTGCAAAACATACATGTATGTAAGTCTTTCATTAAAGTAATGCATCCGTCTCTGTGTGCATTAGTCGGTCCATAGTGCTCCAGATGCAATAATGTCTCCAATAGTGTCATACATAGTTAGAGTGGATCTATAGTTGTGTGACTGTGAGGCATTATGGACACAACACTAGATACTTAGATGGCAAGCCTAACGGTTCCTTATATCTCTATACCTTCCATGAATGGTAGGGCCGCTTCTAGCTAGGAAGTTGTGTGAGGAACCACTAGTCTATGGTTGGAGGAAAAGAACTTGGATGATGCTCTCCTTTCAAAGTAGAAGTAGGCTTATGAAGACAGATGTCAAAAGTGCCTGATGCAGTGCTTCTCTTTATATGACTTGACCGTCAATTATTATGTATATTTCTATATTGGATGCCTTGAGCATAACTTTGTACATGTATAGTGAAGGTCATGCACTAATGTGATATCTTGGTTATTGTAATTCTAACCTTTGTTCTATTATGGAAAAGAATAGTATGCTTAAGTATTGTGATGATGTTAATTCATTATTATTTATCTATGATCTGGTTAATCATGATGAATATTTACTCATAGTCAAAATGAATAATTATGGTTATTTTTGGGTAATATGAAATGTCATGTTACACTAGAAGAGCATAAACACCAGTGAAGTTGGTGCACTCAGATTTGTGTGGGCCCATGAAAACCCACACCTTGGCTGGAAATACTTATTTCGTGGCATTCATAGATGATTAGAGTAGGAAAATCTAGGTTTATTTCTTGAAAAATAATTAGAAGCCTTCAAGAAATTCAGGTGGTTTAAGGCCTCAGCTGAAAAGCAAAGTGGCCACTACATCAAATCCCTAAGAACAAATAGAGGGGTAGAGTATATCTCCAAAGAATTTCTAAATTTCTATAGGAATGAAACTTCATAGAAAAGTAATTTACAACTAGGTATACTCCACAGCAATACAAAGTGGCTAAAAGGAAAAATAGGACAATTCAAGAGATGGCAGAAAGCATGCTAAAAGAAAAAGGTTTGTCACATGATTTTTGGGGTGCAACTATAGCAACAACAGCTTACCTATTCAATAGGTGCCCTACAAAGGTTGTTTGTGATAGGATTCCACAAGAGGCATGGATAAGCAATAAATGGAACATGGAACACCTAAAAATCTTTTAGTGTGTGGCATATGCATTCATGCCAAAAGAGAAGAGGCATAAATTTGATGATATAAGTGAAAAATGTATCTTCATAGGCTATAGTGAAGAGTCAAAAGCATACAAACTGTATAATCCCATCACTAAAAAGGTTTTGATCAATAGGAATGTTGAGTTCATTGAGAATAAAGAATGGGATAGAATGGTGGACATCACCATAGGTATTTCAATCACAATACCCCTTGAAGATGAAGAAACACTAGAGGACAACAACTCTAGAGGAGATTTGGAGAGCAGTAACTTAGGGAGAAACTACTGTAGAGCTTTGGAAAATAGTAACTTCAGATGTGTTCAATAGAACAGTAGCTCTGAAGGTGGACACCAATGCAGTATCTCCAAAGATCAATAGCTCTAGAGGTCTACATCTCTAGAGATCATCATCTTTAGAGTTCAATAGAGTAGCAACTCTGGAGGTTAGCAGTACAATAGCTCCAGAGGTCGAAACAACAATAGCTCTGGAGTTAATTTAGACCCTACACTCACCTCATTGATGCCACAAAGGACAAGAAGTGTGAGGGAGATTTATGATAGCACAAGGTATGTTGATTTGATGAAAATCTAGATTTTACATTATTCTCTTATTGTGATCCAATGCATTTTGAGGAGGATGTGAAAGAAGTGAAGTGGTGTAAGGCCATGGATGAAGAGTTGGATGCTACAGAGAGGAATGGAACATGGCAGCTAACTGATTTACCCAAGGGTAAACAAGTGATTGGAGTTAAGTGGGTCTACAAGACCAAGTGTACTATTGAAGGAAAGATTGAAAGACATAAGGCAAGGCTAGTTGTTAAAGGTACAAATAGCAATCTAGAAGAGATTATGATGAGACATACACACTAGTTGTAAGGCTAGAAACAATCTAGGTAGTCATAGCAATAGCAACCCAACACAAATGGACATGAAGTCAACCTTCTTGAATGTAGTGCTGAAAGAAGTGTATGTGGAACAACCACCTAACTATAAAGTCCCAGGGCAAGAGGACAAACTCTATAGGATACAAAAAGAGCTCTATGGGCTAAAACAAGCACCTAGGGCATGGTAAAGTAGTAATGAGCCCACATCCTACATCAAAGTAGCATAAGGTGATATTTTGATTGTTGTTTTGTATGTAGATGATCTAATTTTTATGAGAAATAGTGACCTCTTCATTGCTAATTTCAAAGAGGTAATTAAGAATGAGTTTGAGATGACAAACTTAGGTCTGGTAAAATATTTTCTAGGCATTAAGGTTCAACAAAATGAGCATGGCATATTTATTTTATAAACTAACTATGCCAAATAGATCTTGAAGAGATTTAAAATGGAGAACAATAATCTTGCCCCAACATGAATAGTTAAAGGTCTAAAATTGAGTAAGGAGAACAAAAACAATGAGGTGAACCCAACCCTCTACAAGAGCATGGCTGGAAGTTTGATGTACTTGACAGCTACTAGGCTTGATTTGATGTATGCAATAAGCCTAATTTCTAGGTTCATGGAGAAACCTAAGGATACACACTAGCAAGAAGGAAAGAGGATCCTAAGATATGTGAATGGCACAATAGGTTATGGCATCTTTTATGGTGCATCTACGAAGTTTAAGCTCATTGGTTTCATGGATAATAATTGGATAGGTAATATTGATGATGGGAAGAGTACATTAGGATATGTTTTTCACATAGGTTTAGGAGTACTTTCATGGGCATTCAAGAAGTAGTCCATTATCTCTCTCTCCAAAACAAAAGCTAAGTATATTATAGCAAATGCAATAGCATGTCAAGCTATTTGGGTGAGAAGAATCCTTGTCGACTTGAAGGAGTAGCAAGAAGATGGTACAACCATTCATTGTGACAATGTTTCATCAATAGCCCTAACAAAGAATCTAGTCTTCCACAGAAGAAGTAAGCACATTGAGATCTCTTATCACTTCATAAGGGAGTTGGTAGAATGTGGAGAGATTGAGCTTCAATATTGTAGATCTGAGCACTAGCTCATTGATATTTTTACCAAGGCATTGCCAAAAGATTCCTTTGAACACCTAAGAGATATGATTGGCATTGTAGACAACTCTGAAGATGTGAAGCCCTAGAAAGGAGACAACTTCAAAGGTTTAGCTCTAGAAAGATAGTCTCAAAATAGCCCCTAAGGTGCTCTAAAGATGCAGAAATAGAGCTCTGAAAATGTGGGAAATCGTCTTTGGAGATGCATGAAAAGTACTCTAGAGGTGCAAAAAGGTGAACTCTGAAGGTGGTCCATAATGATAGAAACAACTCCGAAGATCTGCTTCGAAAAGGAAAATACAAAGGTTTAACTCCAGAGATCAATTCTGGAAATAAAATTGTAGAATGACACATGTGACTTTAGATTAAGGGGGTATGTTGAAATTTAATCTGCAGTTAGAGCATTTATTTCACCTACCCCTGCGTGCATTTTTTCTAGGGATCCTCCTCTATTGTCCCTACCAAGAAGTAAATGAGTGAGATAATTTTGAATTTGGCTAAGCGCTAATTTTTGTTGATTGCAAATGAGACAAAAGAAGAAAAAGAGAATGGTATGCCAAGGAAAAACATAGAGATGGAAGACTGCAGTAGCAGAAGAATGTAAGAGAGAATGACAGAGAAGAAGAATGTTCCTATAGAGAATAGAGTGTAATAGCACAGTGTAGCAAAACAATGAACTCTGGATTGGTTTGGACAACAACTCCTGAGTAGAAGTAAATCATTGTTGAAGCATAGAAAATAGAGTAGCAACTCTGCATCAGTTTTGTGAATTTTTTTGGATGTAATTTTGAAGTGATAATATAATATATATTGTTGTCTATTTGTATTTGAAATCTTAGTAGAACTTTCTCTCTCCCTACTTAGTTTATTGTTTTGTTTTTGTCCTTCATCTAATTACAACAGTGATTTAGGGTTGCACCTTGCCAACGCATCACTGTAGACAACATTTCTTTCAGTCATTTTGTCAAACAATTTATGTGCTTGCATGTGGTGTTTGAACCAACCATGACCTTCATATCTTTTCTTTTGGAGCCATTTTGACAATCAATTCGTGCACCTCTACCTTCCTTTATGTGATGATAGTAGTCCACACCCTATTAAATGAAAATGACTCATTGCCTCTCGAAGGGATTATGCTTGCAAAGGTCAAAGAATCCATCTTTACACATGTCATTAAAATTGACTTGAAATTTTTTAGAATGTATCAAAACCTACATTAATGCTTCAAATTCCTTATTCTTTGGGCTTTAGAGTCATGCAAACTTTCCACATATTAATTTATAATGTGCAAATTGGGATTTGGGGTCAAGAAATTGATCTTCAAAAACTTGCAATGTGCATTCTAGGTCTGAAACCTAGAATGCATTAATTATCTACAAAATCAAATGAATGACCATTAAGAATCAAACATTTAAGTTACATTATAATTTAAATCTTAAATATAATATTAAATTCCAATTTTTTAAGTTGAAACATTTTAATTGGTAAACTTTTAAAAATTGAAATTTTAATGTTAAATCATGAATCTAAAAAAATGCTTTGATTAAATACAAATCCAAGTTTTTAAATTTTTTGATCTTAATTCTTTCAATGTTTAAAAATTATAATTTCTTGAAATGCATATAAATCAAAGAGCGAAAATATGACAAGTGAAACCACAACTATTATTACACAAAGATTGACATGCAATATGCAAACAAATGCATCAAGGTGACATATCATGCATTTTCAAGGAAAAAGAAATTGTGACATAACTTCAAACATGACATGCACTATGGTGAATCAAAGTATAAACATTGATGCAATTAGTCACATACAACCAAGGATGGGAGAGGTGCAAGAAACATGACTCAATAAAACATGACAAGGAAGGGTCACCAAATTTGGTGAAATTTAGGGGCACGTTGTGAGGGGTAATGACAAATTCCCCTAACCTACCTAAATATAGAAATATAATGCTTTTAGAATCAAACTCAAAATAATATAAAAATGAAAACTTGATTTACATATGCAAACACATCATTAATATCAATTATCATGTTGAGTTGCAACATTGATGGTTAGTTTGTTTTCAAAAATGTCATCCAAATCCTCTAATTATATACAATTTAGAATGGAAAAAATCACATTGAGAATAATTCTCAAAAATTGATTCATCCAAATATGTAAAAATATGTTCACACAAAATTTAGAGTGAAACAATTTTATAATTGTTGGTTTACAAATTTGTCCTTCAAGAATAAATGTAGAAAACGACTCAAAATGCCCAAAGAAGAAGAATAAATAGTACCAACAGTTGGAGAAGTTGTCATTGGATTGACAACTTTCCTCTAAATTTTAGAGGCACAACTTTCTCTTAAGATATGCAACAAATAAAAACATAGGGTGTGCTTTTAACCAGAAAGCAAAAAAAGGAGTATTAACATCTATCCATAACCATGAAATAGATGTGCACAACTGATGATAGAAAAGAAATGAATGTAGATAAATGATACACAGCCCACTTATCAGACATTGATAAACATGAATAAATTAACTGAGAGATACAGTTTAATTCCGCCTTAACACATGTTAACATAAAAGAAGCAATATTGAATATGGATTCCTAATTGACATAAGAACAATTGTAATCACATAAGACACTTAGAAAACAAAGTTCTGCAAGTAGTTCTTCGTTTCATCAATATAACCAAAATCAAAGTTTCTGTAATGCTTCTATACATAAACAGAGTTAAGAAAAGTATAACTAGGAATTAGTACAAAATAAATTGCTCTTCTTCCCCCACTGCTCATAGACAGTCACTAGAAAAAGGTCCTTTTATTGGAGATCCATTCCCCCTTATATAACCTTCCCAAGAATTATAACTATTTAAAAATGGTCCTTTTTGAGTAACCATAATCAAGAAAGGGACTTCTCAAAATAGAAATGGTTACATCATACCAAAATTGTGGTAATCATCGCTAAATACAAAAAGACTTCAAATATGCAAGACAAGTGGCATTAATCTCCTCCCAATTCTAGGCGTATCTCCATAAAAAGCTGGTGTAGTTCAACACGTTCTTCTTCTTCCAAGACGTCAATTGTCCTACAATATTTGGCATAACTAGTTTTCTCCTTCCATGCGACTATGCACAACTAAGAGATTATGTCAATTTGCTCCTCCTCAGGCCATTGTAGATCAAGTTGCAGAACAAGCATGGGCTCATCATCCCAAATTTCATCATTTGTTGGAAGTCCCATCCTAAAGAATAGCTTGGCTGGCAAGAAAACTGAATGTGGAGAGCACCATCACCTTAACTTAGTTACACTGGTAAGTAATGATATATTTCAAACTTAATAATGCCATGCCACTATCTTAATGAGCTTCATCACACTTGTCATTAATGCATCATTAATTTTGTCTCAAGAAACGAGTCTTAAGCCTTGAACTTGCACTCCCCAGCCTCTGAAAATACATTCTCATCGCACACCACATGAGCAATCTGCTGAGCTGTCAATACTTTGAAAAATAGGCACCACGAAGATCTTGACTAGTTGGCAATCGGAGTAGATCTAGAACTTTGAACTCAGAGAATGATTTCACAAAACTTGCAAGTTTCTGACAATGAATGAGATCCTTTGAACCATCAGAGTAATACTCAAAAACTTTGAATTTCCCTGACACAAAGGAGAAGTTGAGAAGTCGGTCATTTCTCAAACTTAAGAACATGAGTCGGGGAGACAAAAGATTCATGAATTTGAAAACCACTTGACAACAAAGACTTAGAGAAAAATTTTAAGACTTCAAAAATTTCAAGGACAGGAAAATGAATGGATTGGGAAAAAGAGTTGATTTCCTCTATTCTTATGCATTAAAATTCAAAAATTTTGGGTTTAAAATTTGAGGCAACAATAATGATACATGCATTTTTTCATCTAGATGTGTGTACGTAATTATTTTACCTTATTTCACCTATAGACTTAGTTTAGAAATCTTCATGTATCAATTTGTTATGTGTGAAAGAGATGAATGATGAAGACTAGAATGCACACTAGATCAAACCCTCTTCCACAATAACATTCAAGGACAAAACTAGACCAAATCACTACCAAATGAAGGTGGACTTAGCTATAGATTTTGTACTCAAGAGCACTATGGAAAGATCTGATTTAATCAAGCATTTTATCAAACCATAGGTCAACTAATCCACAAAACCCTAGATTTGCAAAGATTTGATTGTAACAAGAGATGTATGATAGATATTCAAAACCCAATTTCACAAGAATGATCAGAGAGATATCAGAACCTGTATCCTAGAATCTGGAAAGTTGGAGGACTATTTAAAAGGCACCTGTGTCCTCAACTATGGAATTTTTGGAAACTATAAACTAGAGAAATGATGTACAGACTGTCCTGCTTCCAAATTTGGAGTTGTCTAATGCAGAAGGATAGTTTCAAAAGTACCCAAGCCTTTCATAGAGGAATATTTTGAAAATACTTTTTAGATTCCAAAACCCTTTTCATTACTTAGTCTTCCTATGTTTTCACTTATTTGGATCTCACGCCTATAACTTGCACACAAGAAGAAAAGGGGTTTATGGGTTATGGTGTTTAGGGACTTGCCTTAATCAAATCCTGAGATAGCATTCAAGCTTCCCAACACCATTGTTTTATAGAGAGTGCATGCCCTAGTAGGGAAGAGGCTAAACATAAACTAATATGATGATGAACACAAATGATATCACCTATGTGATGAAACCATTAGGAGGATGAATTCTCATCAACTCATAAGGAGAGATAGATGATAACTTTTAAAAACCTACAACAACACACAATGACAATACAAATCAACTCTAGAATCACAATGAAGGATTTGAATTCTCTTTACTCCAATGCTTCAAGTTCACTATCTCTATCTAGGTTACAAATGAATTAAAAAACACAATTATATATGCTTTCTCACTAACATTTGTGAAATTAACCAAAAAAGTTGATAAGGAGAAACCCTTTTAAAGGTCCTATGATGACATGCATTGAAATTTTCCCTAACCAATTGAGGAGGACTTGGGCGCAGGTGCCCAAGTCCCAAGTCACCTTTTTGGTCTAGGGTAAGGAAGAATATGGGCCCCTAGTTTGCAATTTGTATTGGTTTCAGGGGTTTTGCATTGGGATGAATATTTGGAATGTATAATGTAATCACAAGGACCTAGGAGCTAAACAAGGAGGTAAAAAGGCATGCATGCACTTTTTACTACATAACATTTAGCCCCCACTTTAATGTGTGTATGATCTTATGATCAGTACATGCATTAAAGTACGGTTGAATCATATCAACCACATCAAACACTAGAGTGAAGACAAGCCCTATGTTTGAAGGACCATTTCTAGCCCCCAAGCTTAGGAAAACATAAGAAAACAAATGATAGTCTCACAAAACATAGTGAATATAGTAAGGAAGTATGCAATACATGGAGAATATAGTAAAGCATGCAATACACACAAAACACACAAAACACATACTGTGGGGAGAACTCATCATTACACGCCTTTAAACCACTAAACCATGCAAAATACATGGTGTGGGGGGAGCTCATCGCTATGCACCACCACTAAAACATGCAAAACATGCAAGGAAGACATAGGGAAAACACAAGATATACATAAGTGTTGTAGAGTATGTCATCGACACACTATACGTCTTATACACATCAAACACAAGGGAGAAGCTCATTGCTATGCTCCATTATCTAAGACACACCAAACACACCTGATGGTTGAGCTACACTACCACAACTACCAAATACATACTTAAGGGTGAATAAATTAAGATCCAACCCTGCCTCCATAGAGGAATTTTAAAAGGATCTACAATTGCTCAAGGGAAGACACAATCCTGCCTTCCACAGAAGGGATTTCAAAATACAACCCTACCCACATCCACAGATTCCTTACATTGAAAAGGAAGCATGCACAAACTATACAACCCCACATGCATCTTGTAGATGCCTTATAGTGAAACTGAGGTATACGCAAAATAAAACAAAGTAACAACCTCACCTGCATCTGTAGATGACTTACGATGAAAATAAAGCATACACAAATAAGCTTTATAAATAATATCTAAAATAATCAACCACATGTACAATATATGCCCCCACCTTAAAGTGGTTGATCCTGCTTGTCGGTATCAAACACATTTAAGGTAAAGTTGAAAACACTCAAGCAGAGATTTTTTTTGTGGCGAATATCGCCGATCGGCCAAGTCAGAATTGGCAAATAAATCGCATCCAACAGGGTGGTCAAATTGCCTAGTTTTTATGTATTATCGATCGAATCCATATCCGTTCGCCATCGATTTATTTTATGAGAATCAATGAAGTAAGATTTTTGCCATAACAAACTATGCGTTTCAAATGGGCTGACTAATATTTTTGCTTGGAATTTCGGAAGCAAGTACTAAATCACCTATATATTCACCAATACTATTAAAACAACATTGTGTATTGAGACACATTTCACCAACTCCATTAAATGGTCACTGCGCGTGAGGACCCATTTCGCCAACCCCATTACATGGTCACTGCACGTGAGGGCCCATTTCGCCAATTAAAATTTACAAGTAGTTGATTATGAGGGGCCATTTCGCTAATTTGCATGACACCTCCGTGCTAATCTTAGGGCCATATTCACCTTGGAAATTTTAATGTATGTAGTCCATCAAGGTTTGATTCGTTGACACTTAAATGTATTCCTTATATAATCATGCGAGATTTGCCAAATCTTTTTGATATACCATATAGAATTCCCGCAAAATTTGCCAAATATGGAATGATATAAATACAATCAAAACTCTGATTTATTCTTACACATTTTGTTCAGTTCTAAACTTGTGACTTGTGAGCTCTCGATTTAGATTTTAGAAGTTGGAGTTGGCACCTTGAAGTTGATTGTAGGCAAAGTTACAAACTTACAACACAGGCATTTCTGCATTAGCGAATAGCAAGTCAGTGAAAACCTAAACTTAAAGGTGAGTGATCATTTCTTCATAGTATTAGTGTTTTAAGATTTCTTTATGGCTTTATCCCTCTTCCATTCTTGATTCAATCTTAAAGAAGATATTTAGTAGAGAATGAGATCTATATTCTATGAGTATGTCCTTAAACAAGAAGACATTTTTTCCAGCTTTTATTTGAAGTGGGAGATCAATATGTCGAGCTGCAAGTGTGACAAGGGTAAGACTCCTCAGGGTGGTGAAGGGACTAGGAGGCCAACAAAATGTAGAAAAGGTGGAGTTAGTATACAGTCTTACTTTGGAACTGGCAATGTTTTTGATCCATCAAATCAAGATGGAGCTACACCATCAAATCTTGCACCAAATAATAATGAAGAAGCCATTTGCAATACCTCACCACCACCATAAGGTGGGATTTCCATTGAGTTAAATGAGGATGGCAATACCGTAGAAGATATTCCAAGGGATACCCGGGTTAGCTAGAATGAGGATGGCAATACCGTAGAAGATGTTCCAAGGGATACCCTGGTTAGCTAGAATGAGGATGGCAATACTGCAGAAGATGTTCCAAGGGATACCCTAGTTAGCCAAATTGAGGATGACAATACCACAGAAGATGTTCCAAGGGATACCCTGGTTAGCCAGAATGAGGATGACAATACCGCAGAAGATGTTCCAAGGGATACCCTGGTTAGCCAAACTGAGGATGACAATACCACAGAAGATATTCCAAGGGATACCCTGGTTAGCCAAACTGAGGATGACAATACCGCAGAAGATATTCCAAGGGATACCCTAGTTAGCTAGAATGAGGATGGCAATACTGCCGAAGATGTTCCAAGGGATACCCTGGTTAGCCAGATTGAGATAATTGACTTGGATGAAAAAGAAAATGCTAGCACTATAGATGATGTTGGAAAGAAGAAAAGAAAAGGCAAATCAAAAGATTCAAAAGATAAATCAAAAGATTCAAAACTAGAGCGCAAGTGGGAAATGTCAAGGAATTTTCAGCTTGATTAGGTCTCAAAGTACCCATTCATTGAACCAGTTGAGAAAGCAAACAAAGATGAACAACCAACAGAATGCAAGTGTGTGATTTGTAGTTGGAAATGTAAAAGAGATAAGAAATTGCAGCTAAAGCTTGACACTATAGAAAAGCATATAGGTAAAGTTTATGAAAAACAAATCATAGATGGAAAGGAAACATTAGTAGTAAGAAGGAAATCAAAGGAAGAATGTCTTCATGTGAAGTATGTTATGGAATATGATGAGCATAAGAAAAGAATGATGAAGCTTGCTGCAAGTGAAGGTACAATCAGGGCTCAATTTGGAAAAGCAATGGAAGGAGCACAACTGGCAAAAACTGTTTAGATGAGTGTTGTTTTTTATATTTTGTCCAGAAGGCATCCTATGACAGACTACCCAGAGTATAGTAATTTATTATTTTTTTTGAGTGTTCCTCACTATCCTAGCACACATTGGTCAATAAACACTGGATGGGAATGGGCAAACTATCTTTCTACAGTGGAAAAGTAAGATTTAAAGGAGAATGTAAAAGAGTCAAACTTCATTGCATTATCTTTAGATGAAGTTACTATGGTAGATAATACTTCTTGGGTCTGTATGCATGTGTATACTGTAAAAGAACATGTACGTCAAGCTCATCTACTCTGTGTTCATAAAATGAAGGACAGTTCAACATCACAACATAGATTTGAACTAGTTAAGAAGTCTTTGAATCAAATTGTAGGTATGGATGACTTGACAATTGCCAAAAAGTTGGTGTGTAGGAGCTGATGGAGCTGCAGTAATGCAAGGTCATAGGACAGGTCTTTGCACAAAATTACAAACTACTTGTACACCATACATGCTTGCCATTCACTGCATGGCCCACAGAATGAATTTAGCATTTAAAATTGTAATCAAATTTCCTACAGTATCAAAAGTTGAAAATCTAGTCCGCGACCTCCACGCATACTTTTACCGAAGTCCCAAACACTTTGCAGAATTTCAAAATTTTGCTGAGGTAATAATAGCAGGAAACAAGCTTCTTAAGGATGTTGATACTAGATGGATCTCCTTGCATGGACCAACTCAACGAGTTCTTTTAGAATATCCATCCTTGATTGGAACAATGTACGAGCATCGCAACATAGTAGACAAAGCTCCTGACCTCTTACATAGGTTAAGCGATATAGAGACACTCTTAACTTTAGCTAGTCTTCTCCCCATGCTGGATGAAATGAACAATCTTGTGAAGAAAGCCCAAGATAGAACTATGTATATCTATGAGTATAGCACACTACATAGAATGACATGCATGGCCCTCGATAATCTATATCTAGATCTAACTTCTCAAAGCCCAAATTTTCATAGGTGATAGATAATTACAGATTTGAATCATCATGAAAATTATTTACAATTTAATGCAAGTGGGGAGTTATGTGTCTTTGTATGTGGATTTGAGATATCAATGCACCATTGTAAGACAGTCAGGCGCTCTATCAGAGAAGTACCTGTTAGAAAGGATGATTTTGATGGCATTGTTAAATCTGTTAGTAGTATTTTGAAGGAAATTACAAGCAATCTTTCAGCAGAGATTTATAATCGATTCCCTCGAGATGAAATACTTGATGCCATGTCTATTGTGTATCCTCAATTTTGGGTTCAAGGCCACCGAGATAGCCCAAGCTTTTTTCATCAAAACGTAACTACGTTGACCGCACACTTTTTGAAAAGTGTAGAATGCAATGGAAAACAAATAGAAGGAATTATAGATGGAAATAAGCTTAAAGGACAATGTAGTCAATTTGCAAGAAGTATGATAGACCAGTTTAATGCCATGGAGAATCCATTCGAAATGGGATCAATAACAAAGGCCTAGAAAAACTTGGGTCAGAGTGAAATATTGCGTGATTTGATATCAGAATATTTCAAACTTGCTGATTTATGTCAAACAATGATATTGGGTTCAGTCGAAGATGAGAGAGTTTTCAGTGCATTGGGAATTTTGAAATCAAAGATAAGAAACAAACTAGACAAGAATTTGGAAAATTGCTTGAGGGTGTTAGGAAGTGTGTATAATGTCAAAAAGTTTCCTTATGAAAGCGTACTTACAATCTAGAATTCCATATGTGAAAGAAGAGGGTTATGCAACTCTTCAAGTTCAAACACTGGTTGTGGTGGGACAAATGACAGTGACACAATCATGGATGAATTTGACTTTGAGCCTCAGAATCAAGATGAAGAAAATGAAGACCAGACTCAGAATCAAGATGACTCTTTTTCTTTTTCTGAACGTCAGTTTGAGGACCCTGACTTGATTTGGGAAATGAAAGTGAATTAGTAGTTTTTAGTTATTTATACTGCATTTCATGAATTATATTCCAAAACTGTAGTTGATGATATTTTAAATTTGTATTCCTTGAAATTGTGAATCAAATTGAATACATTAACATATTATTAATTATTTCATATTTTAATTGTGTCATACTGATAAGTTTTACATGTACTCAGTGATTCATCATTCAAGTTAATGCTTAATATTTTCTTGCTAAAGTTTATTTGTGCATAAAACATAAAATTTGCAGTAAAGTAGAATTTTGGTTTTTGATTTGATATGGTAAATAAAATTAATTTAACATATTAACAATAGTAGGATATAGAACGATGAACATCAGCAATCGTTGAATGTGTATTTAGTAGTTGAAACCAGAGTTTATTTTTAATTGATAAATTAAATAATACATATAATTAAACATCAACACATTATTGAATTTGAATTTTCTATTGATTTTTAAATGAAAGAGTACATAGAGGCAATGAAAAATCTTGCTCAAGAGTCAAAGACAACTTTGCACAGAGCTAAGTTGGAACTCGAAAAGTTGAAACTCATAATATCAATATCAAATCATTATAACAATTTGTTTAGCAAATTCCACTGATCAGGTGGTGGAATTGTCATTTCTTCTAGTTGATGTTGTCTGACTTGAATTTTTGTTAACAATGTATGATCGGATTTCAATTTGGATCCTAGGTCTGACTTGAATGTTTCAGCCAAATATACATTCAAGAGTATTAGTTGTTTGATGAAATTCAAAATGTTCACCTCATCTGGGTTCCCAAGAAACTGGTCCAAATCAATCTTCCTTGCATCCTCCATCTTCTTTCAGAAATTATCCTTTCCAATGAATCAGTCATTTGTGTCAAAACCCTATGGCAAGCCAAGATTTGTCAAGTTCCTTACCTTTTCATCCTCATTCTTAATATTTGTTGCAGCCTCAATCATAAATTCTATTGTCTCACGCATTCTTGAACACTGTTTAATGATAGATGTCACCTTCATTACAGCTTTAATCCAATTAGTAATGCCTTTTGAAATCAATTCATTGTCACTGGCTTTGTAGACTATTTCTAGAACTTGATTTGCAGATTTCTCTTCTGCCTGTAGTTACAGATTTGTGTTGTCCATTAAATATTTGCTCAGCTTGTCAAAATGTAGTCTCATGGCATTAATGGCTTGAAAGAATTCACACAATTGATCAAACCTCTGCATTATTTCTTCCCAAATCTTTTCTTTCATGTACCTGATTGTTTGTCTACAAAATTTAGTTAACTTTTTTTGACAAGATTTTATTTCATTTTTTGCTTCCATAAGCTGTGCGACCAATGTTCCATTTTTTTGCCTCTCTTTCTCCAATTTTTGTTCCCACTGTTCATTTTCTTTCCCAATGCTTTGTCTTAATTTTTCTGAAGTGGATTTTTCCTCATTATACTTCTTTTTAATCTCATCTAACTCTTGCTTTAGTCCATTCAATTCCACCTCTGTTTGTTTATCGTCTTTGCTTGTTGATGTAGAGGCAGATTTTTTTATTCTTTTTTCTAATTCATTGCTCTTGTTATTTGCTGCTTTCCTCTTTGCTTTCTCATTTGTTAAATCTGCCTGTAATTTTTCTATTTGATTCTACAACTTTTTTTTTTCTTTCTATCATGTTTTAGCAGTGATGTATACACCAATTCATTGTTCTTCTTTGATATATTAATTTTGTCAGTATTTTTAATCCACAAAAATCAAATTGCAAACTACTCACCTAAAATTTAGATTGATCCATCTGATTTTCTGGTTTATTTTGAACTGTGGGAACAACAAATGTATACTCCATGCTTTCTGTATTTGTGTCAAATGTGGGTAATATCATGGTTGTGGAAAGATCTGAAGTTACATCAGACACACTCTCCATCAGTTGCTTCTCATCCTTTTTATACAATTCTGATTTCTTTTTAAACTCTTGAATGTAATCAAAACCCGGGGACACAGGAATAAGGGAATGCTTGAATGGTGAAGGTGTTACAAGTATGAGGTTAACCAGTGTTGTCATTGATGTCAACATACTCATATTGCATTGGTAAGAAGGATTGGATGAGCTGTGTACTGAGGATATTGAGAAAATTAGTCCCAATCAAGAATAGTGAAGAATAGTGATGAGAAGAAGGCATATGTACTCAAAAGGTTAAGGATCAGAGGATACGGATTAAAGGGTTTGTAGATATGAGTCTTTAGATGATCCAGTTAAGATTTCAGAGGTCCACATGAAGATATGAAAAAGTTGTGATCGGTCAAGTAGAACCAGTTCTGGGAGATGCTCCAGAGGGACAGAGTGTTACAAAAAGGTCCGGTGAGATCCAGAGGTGCATTGTCAGAATCTGCGGATTGGAAGGAGTGTTTGGGATGTCCTTGTGATGTGTCAACATAGTTTGTACAAAGTTTGGAGGTCTGAAAGAACCTGTTTCAGTTTGACAGTTGTGACAGACTATGTTCTTGAAGTTTCAGATGAAGAGGAGAAGAGATTCTAGTAAGTAGAGGAAGTGTGGATGTACCTGGTCACTCAGGTAAGCCTGTGAAGTTTCTTGGATCATGTTGAGGTTGTGTTGTTAGTCCGCATCAATGTTAGAGCCCAGAATTGAAGATATTCTTCCAGATGAAGATATTCTTGTTCAAACTAGTTGACCAGATGAGTTATTCATCTTGTGAATGTTCTTGTGGATGATTGTCGACTTAGATGATTGTTCCTAAGTCGATGCCTTGTATAAATAAAGGTTTGTGAGTTCATTTCAAAGTGTGTGTGGAGCAGATGAGTGTGGCATAGTGAAAGAGTGAAGGGTAGAGTAGAAGTATCTCGGGCTTAAATGGAACTGATCCAGACATGGTAAAGATGTCAATCTCCAGTTTAAGTTTGTGGTTCTTATCACTTTGTAGACAGCGTGTCTCTTGTAGGTAGTGTGCCTCTTTGTGAGTAGTGTGCTCGGGCAGTGAGCCCTAATTGGCATGTGCCATTCATTTTTTTCTTATTCTTCTAACAGAGAATAATCCTTGGGTTAATCACCCTGTGGTTTTTCCCTTAACCAGGTTTTCCACGTCAAAATCTTGGTGTTTAATGTGTTGATGTTTATCTGCTCCTATGTTTATACATTATTCTTTCATGAATGGTTAACTGATATGCTATTAACTAACAAAGAAGAATCAAGTGTTTGAAGTAGAAGCAAGTTTTTGTACAACTGATTCACCCCCCCTCTCAGTTGTGTGCCCTAGATCTAACAATTGGTATCAGAGCCAAGTTCCTCTGAAAGAAGCTTAACCGCTTGAGGAGATCCAGGATGTCATAATACAAGGACAGTCCAAAGTTTGATGGAACAAACTTCTCTCTGGAAAGGCTGCATGAAATGTCACTTGGAGTGTATGGGAAAAGCATACTTGTCCATGGTCACAAAAGCATATGTTCGTCCACAGGGTGGTCTGACAACTCTAAATGAAATCACAGAAAACAATCTGTGGACCAAAGAGGCTCTTCTAAGTGCATTGACTGACTCAGAACTCTCAAATGTTCTTGATCTACCAACTACCTATGAGTTATGGGTTAAACTGGAACTTTTGCATGAGGGAGATGAGTTTGTTAAGAGTGCAAGGTTGCAAAGTCTCATAGGAAAATTTGAAAGATTGAAGATGAGAGATGATGAAAATATCACTACTTTTATGCCAAGAGTAAATGAGCTGGTGTGTGGAATCAGGAATGCTGGTGGAGTTCTGGATGAAAATGAGATTGTTTGCAAAATTCTCAGATCCCTTCCTGCTGCCTACAAGATCAAGGTTGCTACCATTGATGAATTCAGAGCCCATGCAACTATCACAAGAGAACAATTGGCTGGCAAACTGGCTACATTTGAAATGACCAAGTTTGGAGATGATCCCCCCAAGACTGAATCTGCATTCAAAGCCAGTGCCTATGTGAAAGGCAAACAAAGATTTGATCCGGGAGAAAACTCTTCAAGGAAGCTGTCATGGTATGATCAAGCAAGGAAAGACATGGAAGAGGAAGAAGCAGAAACAACTCATCTTGAAGCCCTCATTGCAAAGAGATTGCCAAGAGGATCCAGTAAGTATGAAGGAAAGTTACCTTTTAAGTGCTTCAACTGCAATAAGATTGGTCATTTTGCTTCAAGATGTCTGGAAAGATCTGCAAGGTCAAACTCTAACAGACAAAGGTTCCAAAAGAACTATTATTATGTTCATGAAGAAGCTAATAATGAAGGAGTAACAGATGATGAATCAAAGATAGGAGACAAATGGGTGTTTATTGCCATCAAGGAAGAAGAACCAATATCCTCTGAATCTGTCAATCATAAGGTTGTAGAAAGATCTTTGGCTGCCGAAGTTGAAGAAAAGGATGATTGGGTTATTGACAGTGGATGCTCTCACCACATGACAGGTGATAAGAACAAGTTCTTAGATTTGGAAAGGTATGAAGGAGGAATGGTAAAGTTTGGTGACAATTCTACAGGTAGAATCAGACATAGGGGAACTATTTCTTTTGATGGAAAGAGCAAAACTGGCAATGTACTATATGTTGAAGGATTGAAGCACAATCTTCTCAATGTTGGTTAGTTGGTAGACAAAGGTTATGATCTTTGGTTCAAGAATGGAAGATGCAGGATCTTTGAAAGTTCCAGAACTGAGATTGCATCCGGTACTCAAACAAAAGGTAATATCTTCCATCTAGTTGGTTCAGATAAAAGTTGTATGTTTGTTCAAGTTGATTAGAGTTGGTTATGGCATAGAAGGATGTGTCATGTAAATTTTGATAACATCATCAAGATAAGCAATATTCAGGCTGTAAGAGATCTTCCAAAATTGGTGAAACCTACAAATAGTTTGTGCAAAGAATGTCAGCTAGGTAAACAGAGTAGAGTCTCTTTCAAAAGCAAAGATCAGTCCTCTACCGGATTATTGGAATTAGTTCATACTGATCTATGTGGTCTGACAAGAATCAAGAGTATGCAAGGTGATAGATATTTCATGTTAGTGATTGATGATCATTCCCAGATGATGTGGGTTATCTTTCTGAAAGAGAAATTAGAAGCCTTTCAGAAGTTTAAAATCTTCAAGGCTATGGTAGAGAATCAAACCGGATTGAAACTGAAGTGTCTAAGGTTTGATAGAGGTGGTGAATTCACATCCAGTGAATTCATAGACTTTTGTGAGAAGCATGGCATAAAGAGACAGTTGTCTACTCCTAGGACTCCACAACAGAATGGAGTAGTTGAGAGAAAGAACTAGACCATCCAGGAAGCTTCCAGGATAATGATGATGGAAGCAAATGTTCCTCAGATGTTTTGGAGAGAAGCTGTCAGCACTGCAGTCTACACTCTCAACCAAGTTCAAATCAGAAGCAATACCGGTAAGACTCCTTATGAACTTTGGTTTGGTATAACTCCTACTGTGAGATATTTTAGAGTATTTGGTAGCAAGTGTTACATCAAAAGAGATGAAGATCTAGGAAAGTTTGATGTTAGAAGTGATGAAGGAATTTTCTTGGGTTACTCCACTCAAAGAAAAGCATACTGGTGTTACAATAAGAGACTGAAAAAGATGATAGAAAGTACAAATGTGAAGGTTGATGAAGGAATTGAGAAGCCCTCAAGGTTTTATGAATATGATAAAGATGATCAGGATGGTGTCCTGGTTCAAGGAACTCAATCCCTTCCTGAAAATCAGATTCAGACTGATCCGGTAAATCAGGAAGAAGAGGTTTGTCTAAATGAACCTGATCAAGAAACAACAATGCAAGAAACTCCCAAAGTTCCAAGGTATGTAACTCTAAATCACTCTGAAGGTCAGATCATAGGTGACAAAAGCAAAGGGGTACAAACAAGGAGGAGAATTGCTCAAAATTCAAGTGAATACTGTCTGATTTCAAAGATTGAACCTAAGACAATAAATGAAGCTTGCAATGATGAAAATTAGACCAAAGCAATGGAGGAATAGCTGATGCAAATTGAGAAAAATCACACTTGGGATCTTGTTTCCAGACCTAGAAACAAGAATGTGATTGGAACCAAATGGGTCTTCCGGAACAAACTAAATGAGGTTGGTGAAGTAATTAGAAACAAAGCTAGATTGGTCTGCAAAGGCTACTCTCAAATAGAATGAATTGATTTTGAAGAAACCTTTGCTCCGGTAGCAAGAATTGAAGCAGTCAGATTATTTCTTACATATGTTGCCTTCAAAGACTTCAAGGTATATTAGATGGATGTCAAGTTTGCCTTCCTAAATGGTGATTTGGAAGAAGTATACATTGAACAACCGGATGGATTTCAATTGTCTGATCATGATGATATGGTTTGCAAGTTGAAGAAAGCACTGTATGGATTGAAACAAGCCCCAAGAGCATGGTATGAAAGGTTGGATAAGCATCTTGTGCAGATTGGTTTTAACAAAGGTACTGCTGACAGTAATCTATATTTCCAAATAGATAATGAAAACATCTTGATTGTTGAAGTATTTGTTGATGATATCATTTTTGGAGGAAGAGATAGTTTGTGTAAAACCTTTGCAAATCAAATGAAAAGTGAGTTTGAAATGTCAATGCTTGGTGAAATAAATTTCTTCTTGGGTCTGCAAATTACTCAGACAAAGAAAGGTATCTTTATCTCTCAGACCAAATATGTGAAAGAATTGTTGAGGAAATTTGGAATGGAAGATTCAAAGCCAATGAACACTCCTATGGGAACCAGATGTAAGTTGAGCAAAGATGATGATTCTCCTAAGATAGATCAGACCAAGTACAGATCAATGATTGGAGGATTATTGTATCTCACTCAGACTAGACCAGATAGAATGCAGGCTGTTGGTCTTGTGGCAAGATTTCAGGCTGACCCTAGAGAATCTCATGTTATGGCAATCAAGAGGATTTTTAGATATCTAAAGGGGATAGTTGAGTATGGCCTATGGTATCCTAAAGATTAGGATTTCTCTCTTCATGCATATACAGATGCAAATTGGGCAGGAGATGTGGATGACCGGAAGAGCACCAGTGGTGGAGCATTCTTCTTGGGAAAGAGATTGGTTTCTTGGCTAAGCAAGAAACAAGAGGCAATTTCTCTGTCTACAACTGAAGCAGAATATATTGCAGCAACAGGCAGTTGCACTCAAATCTTATGGATGAAGCAGATGTTAAGAGACATGAAAGTAGAATATGAGGAGCCTATCACAATTTTCTGTGATAATTCAAGTGCAATAAATATTTCCAAGAATCCAGTATTGCATTCTAAGACTAAGCATATATCTATCAAATTTCACTTTTTGAGAGAACAAGTGAACAAGGGTGAAGTCAGATTGGAGTATGTGCCCTCCAAGGGTCAGCTTGCAGATATTTTTACTAAACCTCTTCCCAAAGACTCTTTTGAGTATCTTAGGGAGAAGTTAGGGGTCATGGCCCCTCCGGTGATGAACTAGGATGCACTGATGTGCATCAGTTCGGTGGATATCACAATCATATCTTGTGATCCAGATTGATGATGGGGAGCTGCTACTAAGGGGGAGCAGCTGGTATGATTCTGATGTGTTACAAGTGCAAGTATGAGCCCTTTGCCATTGATGTCAAAGGGGGAGAGAAACATGTGAAAAACAAGTGGTTGATGATCAAAGGGGGAGCAGTAAAGGAAGAGAAGACATGTGAAGAGTTGTTGCTGATAGGGGGAGCTATGACAGAAAAGAGAAGTTCTTGTCTTGATGGTTTTTCACATCATATGTTGCCATCAATAACAAAGTAGGAGATTGTTGCAAGTATGAGGTTAACTAGTGTTGTCATTGATGTCAACATACTCATATTGCATTGGTAAGAAGGATTGGATGAGCTGTGTACTGAGGATATTGAGAAAATTAGTCTCAATCTGGAACAGTGAAGAACAGTGATGAGAAGAAGGCAAATGTACTCAAAAGGTTGAGGATCAGATGATGCAGATTAAAGGGTTTGTAGATATGAGTCTTTAGATGATCCAGTTAAGATTTCAGAGGTCTGCATGAAGATATGAAAAAGTTGTGATCGGTCAAGTAGAACCGGTTCCGGGAGATGCTCCAGAGGGATAAAGTGTTACAAAAAGGTCTGGTGAGATCCAAAGGTGCATTGTCAGACTCTGTAGATTGGAAGGAGTGTTTGGGATGTCCTTGTGATGTGTCATCGTAGTTTGTACAAAGTTTGGAGGTCCGGAAGAACCTATTTCAGTTTGACAGTTGCGACAGATTGTGTTCTTGAAGTTTTAGATGAAGAGGAGAAGAGATTCCAGTAAGTAGAGGAAGTGCGGATGTACCTGGTCACTCAGGCAAGCCTGTGAAGGTTCTTGGATCATGTTGAGGTTATGTTGTTAGTCCGTATTAGTGTTAGAGCCCGGAATTGAAGATATTCTTCCGGATGAAGATATTCTTGTTCAGACTGGCCGACCAGATGAGTTATTCATCTTGCAAATGTTCTTATAGATGATTGCCGACTTGCAAATGTTCTTGTGGATGATTGCCAACTTAGATGATTATTCGTAAGTCGATGCCTTGTATAAATAAAGGTTTGTGAGTTCATTTCAAAGTGTGTGTGGAGCGGATGAGTGTGGCATAGCAAAAGAGCAAAGGGCAGAGCAAAAGTATCTCGGGCTTAAATGGAACTGATCCAGACATGGTAAAGATGTCAATCTCCAGTTCAAGTTTGTGATTCTTATCACTTTGTAGACAGTGTGTCTCTTGTAGGTAGTGCGCCTCTTTGTGTGCAGTGTGCTCAAGTAGTGAGCTCTAATTGGCATGTGCCATTCATTTTTTTCTTATTCTTCTAACAGAGAATAATCCTTGGGTTAATCACCCCGTGGTTTTTCCCTTAACCAGGTTTTCCACGTCAAAATCTTGGTGTTCAATGTGTTGATGTTTATCTGCTCCTGTGTTTATGCATTATGCTTTCATGAATGGTTAACTGATATGCTATTAACTAACAAAGAAGAATCAAGTGTTTGAAGTAGAAGCAAGTTTTTGTACAACTGATTCACCCCCCCTCTCGGTTCTGTGCCCTAGATCTAATAGAAGGAATAGGAGTACTTGCAATTTCTGTTAAAGCCACACTAACTGGGGGAGTGCCTGGAAATAATTCCTTCGTAGTGGAACTGTTAGTTGGACTTGGACCTATCATAATCCTTTGTCTCTTCTGTGTCCCTTGATCACTGAGTGTTTGTGTGGTATCTTGCATTGGTGTCCTCTTGTGTGTAACTTGTTGTTGGACCTGTTGTTGTAGCACATGTTGACTAAGTTCTCCACTAGTGGCAGTGCCAGTCGTACTAGGCTCTCCACCATGGGCATGTCCAAGTTGTGATTGCATCTGACCGTGAGGATTAGGATTTGAATCTGTAACAAATTCAATTCTTCTAGTTCTACTTGTATGACCTTGGCGTATTTTATCAACTGATTCAGCTCCAAGGCCTCTTTTATCAAATGGTTTTCTAGAAGTGGTGACTACATCTATTAGATTCCAAATGCCTTGTCCTTGGGACCCCAAACCACCACCTTGATAACCCAACTTTTCTGCTATGACTGCTCCTAAAGGATATGATTTTTTTGTGTTCTAACTTAAACTAGGTTTGTAAATGCTTTGTTCATCCCTATCATCATCAGGTTCATCATCTCTATCACTTTCAGTTTTTTCAACTTCACATTCATTGGGATGCTCTATATTCCCCAATTTGCTAAATTCTTCATCTTCATCGATTTCTCCATAGTCTTCATCAATTCTCGGTTCACCTAGATCCTTCCTCATAGACCAAAATGCATCAATTTTTGACCATGTCCAAGATTTTTTTGTAACAAAATCATCTAGATAATCTTGCATTTTTGTTCTAATAGATGGTTTATCACTTTTTCTATAAAAAATGTTGTACCTCTTGATTTCATTCTCTGTTGGTGCTCCTGTAATTTGGACCTGGTGCAATGCCATAATTTCTGTTGACAACTATTCAAAAGAAATACCTTTCTCAACAACAGTTTTCTCCATTGCAATTTTGACCTCATCCTAGGAATCCTTTTTTCTCAAGTTTTCAAGCAAGGGTTTACATTAATGTTGAATTCTACTTGCAACATTCCTATTGGCCACAATCATTGTTTTAATGATGTCACATGGATCATACTGCTAGTGATAGACAACATCAAAATTAAAAATTTTCAAAAGATCTTGTCCCACCTTAAATGCTTTTCTCTCAATTGTGAAACCTCCACATGAAAAAGGTAAAGAAGGAAATAAGGTCTTCTTTTGTTGACCGGCAAAGTGTAGTTCATCAGTACTCTATATCTGCCTTACATATTCCAATGCAAAAACCCTTTCTGTCACATGTATTGGAAGTTTGTATGGTTCTACTTTGTATCCATAAAATCATAGCACAATATATTCTTCCAATAAGTACCAATCAACCAATTGTATTTCTTTTCCTAGTTGAATGAAATCTCTACATGATATATGCAATCTAGACATTGGACTATTTGTAATTGCTTGATGCAATGGAGCCAAAAAGTAGTCTACAAAAAGATTGTAGTTCCTTTGAGAATCATTCATCCGTATCTTAGTGGTCCAATCATATATTGGAGCCATTTTATTTTCCTCAGCATTGCTATAGGGCTGAATCTGAAGCTTGTTGTTCTGAAACATTCCACTAAATTTGAAAAGAAAAAATAGCACAAGTATGTTGTGAACCTAAATGTCTTGGTCGTACCTCCTTTAATCATTAAAAATTGTTTATGCATGGATTCTACAATGTGCTCAATAAATTTATATTTGACATGTACACCATTACCATAATGGATATTATATACTATTTCAAGGAGGCTTGCATCCACTTCCCAATTGCTATCCAGTCTGAGGCAAAATGCTAGCATGGAAATAGTATCTTGAGCCCATGATTTAAAAATTTTCAAAGGATAAGGAGGCTTATGGTTATCTTTCAAGATGTTTTTTTTCTTCAACTATTTTATTTAGGAAAGAATTTTTGCTCCTTTCATCCGCTGCTTCATAATCACTAGCAATATTTTCTAGGTCAATGTGGACGTCTCCAAATTCTTGGGTTGTAAACCCCAACACTTTTCCAAATTCTTTTGCATTAATGGATAAAATTTCTTCTTTGGTATCCTTATTTACAATTACTCTTTTGTTACCATCATAATTGTGGGCATAGACCATGATATATTCTAGGCAAGGGAAAACCTCATGTAACATCATGCGCCCTAATCCAGTTACCCATGGTGCATTGATACTATCAACTTTCTTTTTCTTGGCAACCTTATTCTCACATGAAAATCTAAGTTCTGAGGTAAATCTACCATACATGTTAGGATCATAAATATCATGGTATTCATCAGTCAAACCTGAGGTTTTAAGCAATTCAAAATAATCTATTTTTTTATCTGTACTTGCTCTACCTTTCCCAAAAACTTTATCTGGTCTGCTAGTGGTGGCAGACATGCTTATATAGTGTGAAATTTTTCTTAAGTCTCTCAACTCTAAATGCAAAGTTTGACAAAATAAGATTTTAAGAAAAAAGTTTGACAAAATAAGATTTTAAGAAACGTTGAAATGTAACCTAGGGTTTCTATGTTTTGTCTTACCGACTTTGTTAGAAATGGCACTACAATGAGCAATCTGAAATCTCCCTGGTGCACTGTAACGAGCAATATGAAATCTCCCTGACGCCCTGTGTGCTGACCCTCTCAGCTCTCACTTAAAAATAAAATCACTTAGCAGTAAAAAGTAGAAACTAGAAAGTTTGCTTTTTTTTATGAAGTGACTTTTTTAGTGAATGAAATGTCAAGTCAAGTTTCAACGTGTCGCTATTAGTACATGTCTGATAGCTGTCTTGCATTGACAACTCACATCAATCTCTAAACCATTGATAATTGTAAATCTCCGGGTTTAGGGTGATTCCGGAGATTTAAGTTCACAAGCCTAGCGTTCTGTGCATTTCATTTCGGAATGCAACTAGAACCAGCCATCAAATGTTCATCGAATGGCGAGTATTTTATGATATAAATAATAAACATAATTTTCATTTCTTCATTCATTTAAATACAATCACACTTTTCATTTAATTAGATTCTATTTAATATTAATAAAAAAATTATTCATAGTTTTTTGGTCTCGTGGACGTCAACTTTCATTCATTCATTGATTGATATTAATTCAAATAAATTGTTACAGCTGGGGGATAGCTATGCACCTATGCCCCTGGCACATCAATATGTTACAAAAGATTGCCATACATATTCTTTCCTATGATAATATAATATATTACATCAAAATTAAACATTCAACAAAGAGAGCCCATGTTCCAGAATCCTGAATAACCCTGAGCTATTTAGATTCAGAAGAAAAACACAAACAACTTGGAGACAGATAACCATATACATGCAACAAAGCATTACTCATTTAAAAACAACATGAAACTACTAAATTTATGCCACCCAGCAAGACTGTATCTTATTATTCTGTCAAAATTTGCCAAGTCTAAAACAACCAACCCTATGAAATGACTCAATGAGAAAGACAGTTCCTTTATAGATCAGGAATGTGCTATCAGCATTGAATACATTGTACTTCAAATTGTTACAAATATAGAGAACAAAATCTTGTCAATCCTCAGTTCCATATTTGTCATTCCACTCATCGTATGTCTCCTTTGTCGGCCAAGGGAATGAAAGTATTTCTTCAATCTGGCCATTATGGCTGACATACTTGGCATCCAGCATACTTTTTATGTGGTTAGATAATGTAGAAAGATTCCTTTCAAGAGTGTACAGATTGTCCAATGCTAAGCTTAGTACTTGCATACTCATAGTTGGATCACTTGCAATTGCATCACAACAAGTGGGAATTAATCAAAAAAAATTGTCTACAATCTCCTTTCTCCAGTTGTCCAACTCTTTTGTTTTTCCAACACCATCCAATATGGGAGGTAACCACTTAGTGTCCAACCCTTCAAAACCCCACAACCTCTCTTTCACAACTGAATCAAATTTCAACTGGAAACTAGCCACATCCTGAAAACACTTCAAAATGTTAAGCACCTTCAGTATGTCCGTAGGTGCATTGGAATCATACCTAGCACACCTCATAAATTATTTGACTTTTTTAGTTCTATGTAACCATTTTTTTTAATCTCAATAGTCTCTGTTTGTCAGACTCATGCTTTTCAGAGGCTGGTCTCAACTATAAGTAGGATTTCCAAGCCTCATCAACTTTGGTCAAAATGTTTGTCACCTTGTTCTTGATCAAGTTGGTGACCATCTCTTTAACCTTGTTATCCTTTCCCTCCTTCAATCTCCTGTTATCCTCCTTCAACTCTCTAATCTCTACAAGGAGAGGCTCTGTATCCACTAGAATAGATTCTGAAGTTGGGATCACTTGAGGAGGGGCTAAAGTATTGGCTACCAATGACAGTTGCTGCTTCAACATGTTTATCTCTGCAACTGCCTTAGAATAATCAAGTTGCAGCTGATTGTAATCCTTTTGCAATTTGTTAGCAGTTGCTTCTACAAATTGTGCAGTCTGTACATTTAGGCTTGCAGCCTAAGGAGCAGGGGTATCAGTTACTCTTTTTATTATTACATCCCCTATCAGCTCTCCTAATTGAACCCTAGGTTTTTTGTTGTTTGGGTCTAGAGCCCACATTGCCAATGTTTTGAATTTAGGGTTGAAGGCTGCACCAGAGAGGGCCCTTTCAATCTCTTCCCCTATCACATCTAAATCATCTCTAGTGATTGTATCAAATGCAATGGCATTTGATAGAGTCCAGTGAGGTAGAAGTAGAACATTCCTTTTTTCCACTAGTGCTCTCCCTTCCTCTAGAGTCATTTTACTTATAGACTATTGTACTTCTTTTAGGACCCTCTAAGTAATAACATCATACTCCTTTGGGTCTACTCCAGCCTTGGCATCTTTAATTTTCTTCTGAAATTCCTCACTCCTCACTTTCAAAACATAGCTCCTAAATTTAGGAGTGTTGGCAAATTCATCATCCTCCATAAACTTGTCACGGGCCATCACCCTAACATCTTCAATATCAAAAGTAAGGTTTCTCATTACTCTCACAGCCCTATTCTCTGGGGATGAATAAGGTCTCAGTCTATCAGGTGAATGAGCTCTAGTTTCTTATGCATGTTCCTCCTCCCCCTCTAGGTCAACTACCTTTGTCTGCTTTGAGTTCTCCAAATCAATAATCTTGGCCCTTTTGGCAGAGAGGGGCCAACTGATTCCCTCTTTACATCTACTCTCCACTTGAGCTACCAGGCTCATAAGCATATCTCTATTCTCCTATAGGGGCAGAGGCAATCAACTATTCTGCATTATCCAGCATTTTCTCAATTCTCTCCATTGGGTCTTGCACTTCTGCAAATGCACCCAGATATGCAAGATTCATGTTTCTCTTCATATTCTCACTAGCCATGATAGTAGCCCACTTGATCCTCAAGTGGTGGACTTCATTCATAGTAAAACAATTCCTAGTAATGTCCTCATCATAATCCATTTGATGAAAGTACTGGACACTTCCCTTGTAGTTGTTGACTCTAAATTTGGTTTTGCTGATGAATCTCTTAGGGTCAAAAGACCTTGGTTGTTCCAAATACATTCCAAAACATTGCATAACTAAATAAATTTGGTCCAACCCACTCTTATCAGGGATCACAAAATCACAAAATCTGATGGAAGAAGGGAAGAATGAACTTTCTTGTGGTTCCTAAAGTACTTTTTGTCAGAATCATTTAACTACCTTATAACTTCTAAAAATGCCACCCTCTTTGGCACATATTTGGCTAGTATGTGAGGTGCAGTTGGGCATCCATAGACCCTTATGCAAGTAGTATGCTCATGATAGAACCAATCACCCCAATTGTGATCAATTCCAAGGTGGGGAGTCCTGTCCAGAGGTCGTAAGAAATCCATTACATTAGGATATAACCTTTCACCCTCTGGCTCCAAAAATCCAAGGATTCTCCTCACAAAATATTCTTCAAAGATGACATAATCTGTTGCGACACACTACATATCTAGCATACATGTCCATACTTGCATTGGCAGCTTATTCCCTTGAGCATCTAAATCCTTGACATGCAAATTGTGGTGCCACATCCCTGATAAAGCAAATAAGTACATATGGCACAACAAGGAGTAGTGTATGAATTCAACTTGGACATTCGGTTTAGACAAATTATTTTTGATCTTTGTCATCTGATCATGCATATGGTCAGCTATGAAAGTGGCATAATCATATGGTTCCTTGACATCTGGTCTCTAAATATCAACAACTATCATCATCAAAGAAATAGACATTCTTTCTAAAGCATCTCTGCCTAATACTTGACATAGACTATGATAGGTTCTGACAAAATATCCATTAAACATACTGCAATGTAAAGGCTCCACCTCATCATCTGAAATCTTTACCAATTTCCCACCAACACCCCTTGGCCTGTGCTTTGGTAAGTAATATTCCCTATACTATTGTTTCACAGTGTCAGTCTAGTATTTTTTCTTGAAAGCCTTGAGGTCAATTTGTTTGCTGGCTGCAGGGTCCAAGTTGAATACAGTGGCAATGTATCCTTTGGTAAACTTGATCAATGTTGAACCATTTCCATCTATTACTGTCCTAGTGGCTGGATTATACCTTGATGCTATTGACCTAATTAAGTCAGAGTTGGGGAAAACATCAGGACAAATGAGCTTGGCTAAATCATATTTCAAGGCATGACAGATAGGGGCCTTATAGTTCATCCTCTTATGCCAATGCTCAAAGAGGATCCAACCTGGGACAGGTAATTTGGCATCTCGGCAATTATAGCAGTAGTCAAGAAATCTATCCTCGGCTCCGCCTAGGCCATGCAATTTCAAAATTGTTCTAGTAGAACCAGGGAGTTGGATCATGAGATCCTCATCCAAGCTTCGTTTTGAAGTGGAAGGCTAGCCTGACTGACTCATTTTTCTTTTATGAAGGTAGCTTAGGGTTTTTATGGTTGACAATGGCCCTAAAAGCTTCAGAATTAACCTACAGTTGGAAAAACCAGGCACAGAGGAGGAACAATTAGTTACTAGTTTTCCACGCTTATAGAATCTTGAGATTATTTTTTTCCTACTCGTTCTGATGATTTCTTCTGAATGCAGTCGTGCTCTCGAGAATATCTTAATCCTTGAATTCCTGCACAATTCTCTATATTAATGAACTTCATGTAGCAAGAATACCTACACAATTCTCTGTATTAATGCACTTCGTGCTACAAGAACTTCGAAATCTTACTCTTTTGAAACTTCAAATTTGGGCCATTGATCTTTTCCTTACATTCTGAAATCCATGGTCCTGATTGGCTGACTAGATTTGACAATCTTCATTGCCATTCTAAAAATGTATGAGTCAGATACATGGCAGCGCCTCGCAACATAACAACCTGTGATGGCCCACCTCTTACCTACCCCGCGCCAGCGTGCCTCACTTCTCAAAAAAGACAATGCTATGTGTCGCGATGTCACGACCACGCAGTACAGATTCCAACCAAAGAGATTCTCCTTGCAACGATGCACAACCGTTGGATCAAGTCTTTTGCCAGCTTAGATTTTTTGACATGTGTCATCCTGTCATAGCCACGCATTCCTCATGCACCCTTGCGTGACCATTATATTTCACCCTTCCTACAACTATTGGATCAAATCTTTAGTGGGATAGGATGCCAACTTTGATTTTTTGACATGTGTCATTCTGTCGCAACTGTGCAGCAAATATTCTCTTCTGACAGATTCCTCATGCGCCCTTGCGCCCATTAGATTTTGCCCTTCCTGCAACCATTGGATCAAGTGTTTAGTAGGATAGGATAGCTTTGATCTTTTGACATGTGTCATTTTGTCGTAGCTGCGCAGTGAATATTCTCTCCTAATAGATTCCTCATGCGCCCTTGCGCCCATTAGATTTTGCCCTTCCTATAACCATTGGATCAAGTCTTTAGTGCGATAGGATAGCTTTGATTTTTTAACATGTGTCATTCTGTCGTAGCCATGCAATGAATATTCTCTCTTGACATATTCTTCATGCGCCCTTGCGCGACCATTAGATTTCTCCCATACTGCAACCAACGACAATGGGTAACCCCTAGACTGTTAGATTAACGGGCCGGTCAACTTATGAATATTAGGACATGAAGTCATGACTTCACTAATCAACAATCTTCTTGCATATTACCTTCTTAAATAATTAAAAAGTGGACCCTGCTATCTTGCTAGGTTAACCCATTCCCCACCAAGCTGTGACCGACAAGATTATAAGGGGTCAGTAAACAACACAGTTTTGATGGCTCAAGTTTCAATTCAGACAACTGGCAACTGAAGGTAGCAAGTCAACATAAGATTATGCAGAGGGTTTCTTGTATGAAATGTCAACCATTGATATTTGGAAATCTAATGGTTCAAGTGTCAAAACCTAATTATGCAAATATTTCAAACATCATGCATGTAGATGAACTACACTATCAATGGAAAGTGTAATTTTACTTGTGCATATAAAATTTTGTGATTAATTCTATCTAAAAATAACCAAATTGAAATCAAATTAAATCCAAAAAGATTGAGAGTTCACATATATTATAGCTCTCTTAGCTGTGCCTATCTCAAGAGTCAAAAAACAAACAAATGCCAAGCAACATTAGAAACCTCTAAGTTCTAACCATAACAGAGACCAAATTATATTAATACAAAAAGTAGAAATTATATTAATACAAAAAAGATTTACACTTGGGTAATTATATTAATACAAAAAGATTTACACTTGGGTAATTATATTATTACAAAAATATTTACACTCAGGAAATTATATCAATACAAAAACCACTCCAGCGGCCAGCCCAAGCTCCAAAAAACACAGAGCACTGGAGAGGCTACCATACTACCATTTAAATCCATAGCCCGTTGATTGAGCGACTCCTTGAAAACTTGCCACCCTACCACCTCAGCACGGAAATCACCAAAAAAGTGGCCCTGAGAGCCCGACCACTCCTATGGCCACTGCGAGTAGAATCCCCCCGTATTCACAATGGCTCCGAAGTATTGAAGCAATACTGGAGTATCGTCTATGTCCATTCCAATTGCCTGTCGAAGAAAGTGTCTCCCATGAGCTACCCAAATCCTGTGCCTTCCAAGTTGTTGCTCATTCATGTTTAGGAGGAACAGCTACCTAGCTACACCCTCCTATCCCTCCCGTAGCTTCTCCAGGTCTCTCGGCCATGGGATACTGACCCCCAATTCTGCATCAATCACCATGTCTAAGTCATCCAAAGGAATATCTGGAGTGAATACCCCCCATAGAATGATCAGTGCATCCACCTTTGCCTCTCTTAGGTCCAAAAAAGAAGCCAGAAAGTGTGAGGAAATATCTAAATTTACCCTATATCTATCCTCCGAGACCAAGAAGTCTTTACCGAGGACCATCTTCACTACCTCAAGGAATAATTGGTTTTGCTAGTTACAAATGTTCATCAGTCTACCATCTTTGATATGGCCCAGAAAGGTAACCTGGCAGTTATTGTAGCAGAGCATTATGGGAGTCTCCATGCTATATTTTGAGCAAGCCAGTCGAGTGCCATTTTGCTGGAGACCTCCAGAATTTAAAGGAAGATCGTTAATGAACACATGCTTCAACTGACATGCATTTATTCATTTATTCCTTGTCTAAATTTTTTGTAGCATCAATCTTTGGCTCGTGTAAGGATCGACCATTACCAAAAGCTATTTAATAACTTGTCACATCTATTTAATAAATTAAAAATCAATGCTTGGGAAAAGTATTTTGTAGGCCACCAAATGAAATCGATATCAATGATTCAATATATAAATTTATAATAATATCATATTTTATATAATATAATATTTAATTTTATATTAAAATTTTCATTCTTTGAAAAATTTATGATCTGTATACATTGCAATTTCAAACCGTAATTACTTTCAAACTGTAATTACTTCTATATTATTTAGTAAAATTTAACATCACCCTTGAAAACGATTGGGGAATTACATCGTACATGAACCTCTAACCAACCTCAGTTCTAAACAAAACTCACATCCTTCAACCTTCAAACCTTGCTTTGATCCTCCAAAATATTTTTGGTTCCTCTATTCGATGACGCGTAATGAATATTTCACTATAGTCCATAATTATCCTATTAACAGGCAATGGATCTCTTACAAATTTAATTGTGTGCTCATTCACAATGTCAGTGAATGATTCACTATAGAACCTTGCATTATATGTACAAGAAACCACTAGGCATGGGTAACAATAAGGCCAGTAAAGGAGAATTAAATTGATTTTCTCGAGGTCATTGGCAATTGAGTTTCAATACCAATTCCATGCATCAATTTGAATTTCCAGTTTCTCATACATGCATGCATGTGTGGGAGATTCAACCCACTACCCAGAATAGAATGCATCATTTTCAAATGTTAAAAGTGTCGATTCTTGACACAATCTATTCCACTTGACGAATGCTCATATTTCTTCATTCTGAAACATGCAAAGCAATAACAACCTGCATAGCCACACACAAACAAAATTTTCCATCATCTTAGATTCTTATTACTATTCTACATCTGTGCACTAAGAACTCTATCACACAGTTAAAATCAAAATCATGAATGATCACAAAATAAATACTTGGTAACTTACTTTCTTCGCATAGCTGTTGTAATGAAAGCCATTACTTTAAACTTTTACAGTCTATTGATTCTTGACCTATCTAAAACTTAGTAATGAAATATAAGTTTGAAACACTAAAGACTATCATATATACATTACATGTAGGCCCGTGACAAATGGGTAATAAATAACAAGCAACTCCATTTAATTCAAATTGGCTAATCTGTACAGTTTGTCATGACTCGGTACTCACTTGCCATTAATGAACTTAATTGAGCATTGGCTAATCTATGTGGTTAAGTGCATTCAATCAAATCAATCGTATCACCACTGACCATTTGATGCACCCTAGAATGAAAGATGAATAGTTGTAGTTCAATTCCAGAAGGTAGATCTCCAACGCCACACATTGCTAACAAAATCCTCTGGAATCAACTAGCAGTCGTTAGATATTATTAGATCAATGGTTGATATATATATAAAATATATAATATATTTTATTGATTATTGCACAAAGGTGGTAGTGCGGCAGAGCGCAAGTCCTCAGTTGTAGAACTACAAATTTGGAAAATTGGGTGTGTCAATACTTATGCCATCGATTTGCAATCATCTGACAACCAAAATCTATTAGAATTTTTTCCATTTAATGACATCCATGCTCAAAGTGACCTCTGTCCTTTTGTAATAAATAAGGAATGTCATGAAAAGCACAATTGCACGTATTTGGGAAGGCAATTTATGCAGCTCAATTAAATAATTATCTATTAATTTTCGTTAATCAGAATCGTTGTTACTTGACACTTGTCTCTATTCTAGAGACTTTATGTAGAAAGATGGGTGTGTTAGAACTGTAGCCCGGAATGGAACTTCAACTAAAGTCTGATGCCATTCACATAGTATGATTTGTAATTGGCATAATAGTTTATTTTGCCAATTATTTTTTTATTGGTTTGAAACTATATTTAAATTTGCCAAAAAAAAATTTATTGCTTTGAAAATTGGTTTAATTAGCCAATGTAAATATATTTTCTAGTTTGAAATTAGATTTTAATTGCCAGCAAAAATATTTTCTTATTTTGAAAACAGGTTTAATTCACCAATGCAAATATATTTTCTGGTTTGAAATTAGATTTTAATCACCAGCAAAAATACTTTCTTATTTTGAAAACAGGTTTAATTCGCGAACGAAAATATTTAATTGCTTTGAAAATAGGTTTTAATCGCCAATGAAAATATTTTATTAGTTTTTAAAAAATTACAATTCGCCAGGATTTTCCATAGACCTCTAGTGATTACAAATGATTCACCAAATAAGATTATTGTTTTTCCCAGAAAAATGAAAAAATTTGCCAATAAAATTAATATTTTTCTCAGGAAGTATACATGATTTGCTAGGTTTATACACCTTCTCCGGGGGGGGTTCTTAAAGTTATCCCTGCACTCAAGGGAACAAGAGCTTTCACAAAGCCCATGCCCCAAATGTGACATGTGCTTATGATCACTGAATGTTCCTAATAATCACATATGTTAGTATCAAAGTCTAATCATCAAAAATATTCATACATAGAAATAAGGTACCATAACACATAAACAAACCAAGGCTACACTTATGGGTTAGGATCTGAGTATAGCCATTAGGTTACACTGCAGGAATCTCATAGCTGAGTGTAACTACAAGGTGAGATAAAAACATTTTGAAGTGCCTAGAAGCAAAGTAGAGTATTACAAAGGTTTGTTACAAGAATCTTCACAACACAATACATGATCACAACATGAGGTGATTCTACTAGTCAAGCATCAGTAACATATCAACCCCATCTTCATATATGGACTAAGTACATTTTTATTCTTTCTATAGGGACATATGGTCCTTATCAGTATTTATTTGTTTTCATCATCTACCAAATAGTAGAGCCACTGTAAAACAAAAACATGAAAAATGAAAGAGGAGATAAAAGTGACTTAGGTTCACAATGTGGGAAGATGCCCCCAAGACATCCTCCACAATGTTATGCCCCCAAGGCACCATACACAATAATTACAATAAGATAGAGGAGAGTGGAAGAATAGACAAACAAATAGAAGAAGTATCACAACATAGGCGTTCTCCTTGTATTGTCAACCTTACAAGAGTATCAAGGGTCATCCAAGAAGACTTAAACAACATTTAAAACTACACAGGGAAACACAACACAAAATTATTAACATATATATCTTGGAGGAGGCCACCCTTGAGAGCAACTAGAATAGGTGAAACATCAAGTGTGGTTAAAGGAGGCAGACATACTTACTTGATATAATGGGATATTTCTTGGTAGACAATCCATGTCTATCATCTCAGGATATATCATATTGAGTGTTGGACTTGTTGATATTGTATTAAAATTAATAGTAGGATGATGGTAAGCTTTGGTGGGATTCAAAGAGAAGTATCCAATACCAGATGTGTAATTAATTACAACAACTTGTAAAGGTACTCTGATTCCTTGTTGATTTATGCCACAATAATTACCTATATAGTCGCAATTTTCACAAAGGATTTCAAATCTTCAACCATAAAGGGATGTCATCTCTTTTGAAGATGGTGGAGCCTCATAGGTCTCATATTCTAAAGTATAGGTAAGAGTGTTGTCTTTATTGTTGACTAAAGAAACTTTAGGGTCTTTAGATTGTTTAGATGCTATCGCCTTAACTTTTGATGTTTCTGGGTTATTTAGTTTATATTCCCTCATAAAGGTAGGGGAGTAAAATCTAATGAACCTCAATCATCACCAAAAAATTTATTTGATGATGGTTTAGCATCTTGCACAATATTGTATGTGGCAAGAGGTATTGTTGAATCAGCTCTTAAATTGTTTAGAGTCTTATGATTGATAACTTGCTTTTGTGTTTCAATTTGTAAACAACTTTCTGGCTCCGAATCAACTTCGATGGTGTGAAGTTTATTTTCATAAATAAACTTTACAGATTGATGAAGGGTAGATGGAACTACCCCCATGGCATGAATCCACGGTCTACCCAGAATGATATTATTGTTATTGTAGAGTTAAAACTCTACATTTTGTTTCAGTTATATTATCTCAATATATTTCTAGTTGCAGTATATTTCAACAGCTATATATTTGTGGCTATGTGTTTCCTGTGTGCAGATCATGCCATGTGTCATTTTATTATGGAGCAACAATATTAAGCAAAAGTTGCCGAGTGTTTCTTTCCTTTCAGTTGATGCAGCGGAGTGTGCCACATAGCAGTAGCCATCTTCCTTTTATTAAGTTTCATAATTGCTGTGGGCTTCGCCACATGTTAATATCGAAGACTATCTCTAAGAGTTACTTTTTTATTCTGTGAGCTTGTGGGTTGTGCCATGTATCTTTTTGTGCTATGAGTGGACATTATTGCATGTATATTGAAGCTTTGTTGGTACCGGCGTAAAGTGGTGGACCCACAATTTTGAGATTAAATTTCATGCTTGTTGCGGAGTACACCACGTAGAGGAAGTAGAGGAATGAACTTTTATTTTGATGCTCTCAGGTGGAGACATTAAGATTTTTAGTTGTACTAGAGTGTGATTATTGATTTTACTGGATGGTGTTGCATGTCTAATTTTGCTTTATGTGGGAGGCGCCATGTGTCACACTATATGTTTCTCTATGCAGGTATTTAAAGGAAGTGGTGGATCCCATATATATAATGTCTCAGTTTCTAAGTGTACCGAAAAGTGCCAGGTGTCATATCAACAGTTGCCCAGGCATAAAGATAGAAAGCTTCTAGGTTAGGCAAAAGCCTGCCAAGTGTCTCAGGGTTTTACCAGAGAGAGACATGTATCAGTTCCAAGGTCCAACGGATAACAACAAGTGGCACTATTCTGTGTACTCTGTTCTGAAGGTAAAAGAGTTAACAGTTATGTGGAAGCTACCGTATGCTACATTTTTTAAGTTTTAGAGCCTGCAGGTGCCGCCACATGTCTTAATAGAAGTATAGTTAGAGTGCCACATATTTTGTTCCTCAGCCAATGCACGCACAGGAAAGAGTGGTTGCAGATTCAGAAGATCTCAGCAGTCGAGGACTCCCAGTCAGCTTCAGTTATGTTTTACCATTGAATATTTTGGGTTGTTGTAGGTGATCCTGGGCCAAGTCTGTGGCTATATATATGCAGGAATTATAATAGATAAAGGAGGGAGATTTAATTAAGAGATGTTGAGAACTAAATAGAAAGTTCAGAGATTTTGCTGTGAATAGACTGTATCATTTTGCCTTAATTTTGTTATTTCTGATAAGAAGGTTGATATACCTATGCATGTCACTATGCTTTTTGTATTTGCTAGAATATTAATGAAAGAAACTCTGTTTTGTGCCCTGGCTGATATTATCTATGTCTACATAAATTATATAAGTTTAGCCTTTGATCTTATTTCATTTAAAATTTGTCTATATTGATCATGCAAGCTTTGCTCTTTAATATAGCCAAATCTTAAGGATATGTTCATTGTGCTCATTAAGGAAATACATTTCATTTAGACACATCGCCATAGGTTTAGATTTTACTTATTGTATTTGTAATCCTATTTCTTCCCTTCTCCTTTACTCAAAACCCCATTAAAATAGGAAGAGCCAGCATCTTTAAAATCTAGAGGTTGTTTCAAGTAGCAAGTCCCACATTCTTGAAACTTCCCATGTTGGTGTTGGAACCTGCGCAACTTTATACATCAATAGGTTTTGGCATGCCCGGTGGGACCTTTCTTGAAGTTCTGATCAAGATCGTATGAACCAGAGAGAGACAAGGAGTCAAAGTTGTGGACCAACGATAAGAGCTCAGTCTATTGCTAATCTAGGAATTTTATTGCCACCATTAGTTTCTACTCTAAGAAAAAGAGTAAATCAATTTGCAATAGCATCAGGAGTAAACATGTGAGCACTTGTACACCCAAGGAACTATACAAATTGGAATACTGGGAGTCCTCTTATTCTTCTGATACCACTAGCTACTTGGGATCCAATTCCAACCAATGCCTTGAAATCTTTACCCAAATGCAATGGACAGAACTATCAATTATGGAAGATGCAGATGGAGGATTACCTCTATCAAAAGTATTTATGGATGCCATTGGAAGGAGTAGCCAAGAAACTGACAACAATGAGTGATGAGGATTGGAATCTTCTTGACAGAAAGGTACTGGGAACCATTCGGTTGTGCCTAGCACCATCGGTGGCATTCAATATAACAGAAGTGAAGACAACAGATGGTCTGATGAAAGCTTTGGCTAAATTGTATGAAAAACCCTCAGCCTCAAATAAGGTATTTATCATTAAGTGTTTGTTTAATCTGAAAATGGTTGAAGGTGGATCTATGACAGATCATTTAAATGAGTTTAATACAATTGTCAGTCAATTGACTTCTGTAAATGTAAAATTTAATGAAGAAGTTAGAGCTCTCTTGATATTACTTCATTGCCTGAAAGCTAGAATAGTTTGGTAATGGCAGTTAGTAACTCTGTTTCTAGTTCAAATACCCTGAAATTTGATGATGTTGTTGGTGTTATTCTGAGTGAGGAAATTCGTAGGAAAAGCTTAGGTGGATCCACATCAGGTAGTGTTTTGAATGCAGAAAGTAGGGGCAGATCAAAGGAGAGAGGAAAAGGTTCTGGAGGTCATGGGAAGTCACAAGGAAAATCAAAGGATAAGAGATCCCAAACCAGAGGACAGAAGGATTGCTGGTACTATAGGAAACTAGGTCATCTGAAGAAAGATTGTTGATCTCAGAAAAATAAAGGAGACAAACAAGAAGGTAATAAGGAGGCAAATGTGGTAAGTAATAAATCTTAAGATGATGTTTTGATTCTTTCCCTAGATAATGCTGATGATTCATGGGTTTTAGATTCAGGGGCCTCATTTCATGCTATGCCCCATAGAAGTTATTTTCTTGATTATGTCCAAGGGGATTTTGGCCTAGTTTATTTGGGAGATAATGAACCCTGTCAGATTGTTAGAAAGAGAAGAATCAAGATTAAGTTGCAGAATGGGAATCATTGGCTACTACAAGAGGTAAGGCACGTTCCAAGGCTCAGTAGGAATTCAATTTTAGCAGGGCAGCTAGCTGAAGAAGGTTGCATTGTTACATTTACTAATAAAAAATGTAAGGTTTCAAAAGGTGCCTTAATAGTAACAAAAGGTGTGAAAGTAGGTACCTTATATCTTTGTACATGTCATACTGTTCCTTCTACTTTAGCTGTTGCAAAGAAAAAACAAACAGGTTTAGGAACAGTTGCTGCAAGTTTGCAAGAAGAGACTGAAATAGTTACTACAGGCTCTAAGACAACACTGTGGCATAACAGACTTGGGCATATGAGTGAAAAAGGTATGAAGGTACTTCATTCTAAGAAAGTTTTACCAGGTCTGAAATGTATTAATATGGATTTCTATGAAAGTTGTGTGTATGGAAAACAAAAGAGAGACAATTTTCTCAAGGATGGGAAGCAAAAGAAAAATAAAAAGTTGGAGCTTGTGCATACTGATGTATGGGGACCAACTCAGGTATCTTCTCTCAGTGGCTCTCAATATTATGTTACATTCATAGATGATGCAACTAGGAAGGTATGAATTTATTTCCTTAGGCAGAAATTTGATGTATTTGAAACATTTAAGAAATGGAGAAGCTTGGTTGAGAATGAGACAGGTAAAAGATTAAAATGTCTTAGATCTGATAATGGCGGTGAGTATTGCAGCAAAGAATTTGAAGATTATTGTTCCTTTAATGGAATTCGTAGGTAGAAAAATATTCCAGGGACTCCACAAGAAAATGGAGTGGCTGAACACATGAAAATGACAATAATGGAGTGTGCAAGGACCATGAGATTGCATGTTGGGCTTCCTTTAAACATGTGGGCAGAGGCTGTCAAGACTGTTGTATATTTAATTAATAGAGGTCCTTCAGTTCCTTTGGGCTATGGTATTCTAGAGGAAGCATGGATAGGTAAGAAGGTGAGTAATTCTTTTCTTAAAACCTTCAGATGTGAAGCATTTGCACATGTAGATTCTAAAAATAGAACCAAACTTGATGCAAAATAAAAAAAGTGTACCTTCATTGGATATGGCATTGATGAATTTGGTTGTAGGCTTTGGGATTTTGAAAATAAGAAAATTGTGAGAAGCAGGGATGTTATATTCAATGAGAAGGTGTTGTACAAATATCAGTTGTAGAGGCATAGAAGAAAGAAAAGGATTATGTGGTGCTGGATGATACTCCAAATAGTGATGTTCTAGTGGTTCCTCATGATCCACAATAGGAACTAGAAATACCACAAACTCCAGTGAATGTTAGATGGTCAACAAGGCTAAGTAGACCTCCTGAAAGGTTTTCTCCCTCTTTGTATTCTATTTTGTTAACAGATGCTGGTGAACCAGAAGGGTATGATGAAGCTATGCAGGTGGATACACAGGTTCAGTGGGAGCTTTCAATGAAAGAAGAAATGGACTCCTTGCTAAAAAAAATCAGACTTAGGAATTATGTAAGTTGCCTGTAGGTAAGAAGGCTTTACCAAACAAATGGGTTTATAGGCTGAAAGAGGAAGATGGGGGTAAGAAACAATTTAAAGCCAGGTTAGTTGTAAAAGGATTTGCACAGAAAAAGGGTATTGATTTTGATGAGATATTTTCTCCGGTTGTCAAGATGACTTCTATTCGTATTGTCTTAAGTATTGTGGCTATTGAAGATTTGCATTTGGAATAGCTAGATGTGAAAACTAAATTTCTCCATGGTGACTTGGAGGAGGAGATATACATGGAACAACCCTAAGGATTTGAGGTCAAAGGTAAGGAGAAATTGGTGTGCAGATTGAAAAAGAGTTTATATGGCCTGAAACAAGCACCTCAGCAATGGTATCTGAAATGTGATAGTTTTATGGCTGAGCAAGGCTATAGTCAGTGTAATTCTAACCATTGTGTTTATTTTAAGAGGTTAGATAATGACAACTACATTATTTTATGTTTATATGTTGATGGCATGCTTGTAGGTGGGTCTAACATGGATCACATAAGAGAGTTAAAATAGTAGTTAGCACAGTCATTTGATATGAAGGATTTGGGGGCAGCAAAACAAATCCTTGGTATGAAAATTTGTAGAGATAGGAAGAACAAAAAATTGACTCTCTATCAGGTTGCTTATGTTGAAAAGGTGTTGTAGAGATTCCATATGGAGAATGCAAAAGTTGTCAGCACACCTTGCCTAGTCATTTGAAATTGACTAAGTAGATGTGTCCAAAGACACAAGAGGATGAAGAAAAAATGTCCAAGGTACCATATGCTTCAGCTGTAGGAAGTTTAATGTATGCCATGGTATGCACAAGACCGGATATTGCACATGTTGTAGGAGTTGTTAGTAGGTATATGAGTCATCCTGGATTGGAGCATTGGAATGCGGTAAAATGGATTCTCAGATATTTGAGAGGTACATCCAATAAATGCTTATGTTTTAGGGGCTCTAATACTGATTTAGCAGGTTATGTAGACTCAGATTTGGTAGGTGATATTAATACCAGGCGGAGTACTACAGGTTATGTCTTTATTGTAGGTGGGACAATAGTGAGTTGGATCTCACGGTTGCAAAAGGTGGTTGCTTTATCCACCATAGAGGCAGAGTATGTAGCTGCAACAAAGGCAAGCAAGGAGATGATATGGATGCAATCTTTCATGGAAGAATTGGGCAAACAACAGGCTAACAGTTCTTTGTATACAGACATTCAGAGTGCTATACATCTTGCAAAGAATTTTGCCTTGCATTCAAAGACCAAACACATATAGTTGAGGTATCACTTTATTCGGTCGGTGTTGGATAATGGATAGTTAAGGTTGGAAAAGATACATATAGATGAAAATCTAGTGGATATGTTTACAAAGGCAGTGCCAAGGGAGAAGCTAAGCTCCTCTTTAGCTTCGGTTGGTCTTCAAGACTAAAACAATAAAATTAGAACAACAGAGTCCAGGGTGCTTATTTCCAGTGGGAGCTGCACACACAGCGGTGTCGTCCAGGATCAATCTCCAAGTGGGAGATTGTTTGGTGTGGAGCCTAATCAGTCTCCAAGTGGGAGATTATTGGTAGGTGGCAACTGATCAGGAAAGTACTGTACACTAGCCATGTATCCTCATTGGGGTTCAGGGGTGCAGCCCCCAAAATTTTTTTTTGGACTGACATAAAAATAACCCTATTTTGTAACCGACAAAAGGCTTGATAAAAGCAGCTAAGGGTTAGGGTTTTTTGATATATTGTATTGTGGCATTTGCAACGGTATTGAGTTGCAAGGATTGCTGGTTGTAATTAGTTTGATTTACTGGATAATAATATTGGACTCTCTGTTGTTGGATGTAGCCCGAGTTTGGGTGAACCACGTTAAAACTTGTCTCTCACTGTTATTATTTCTGTGTATTTTTCATTCCTCTGTTTAATCTTTATTTGCATTTAATTGATATCTTTTCTTGGCTAATCCTAACATCTTCCCTACTGTAATAATTAATAACCATAAAAAGGGCACTACAAGAAGCTCTAATTAATTTCAACACAAGGTTTGAAAAGACCTGGGACAGAATTCTTGCTACAGTGAGGCCACCATTAGCTATGGCTATTGTATTCTACCTCAACGCTTTCAATTCTAATATATTTGTAATGATTCAGTCCCTAGGTGGACAGACTCTACTAGAAGCATATGAGTTAGCTGTTAAGGCTGAGAACAACCTCATAGATGCTCAGAAATTGCTCCCAAGGCCTCCTATGCCCATGTTCCCAAAAATTTCCATTCTCTTACTACAAGAAGCCCCTAATATTATAGCCACACCTGTGTCTATGTATAAATTCCCAACATCTCAGCAACCTACTATATCAACACCCTCTGCTCACCCATCTGAAATGGATGATGTCAAGAATATCCTTAGAACCTTTTCAAATGAGATAATTAATCTCAAAAGGCAACAAACTTCCTATCCAAAGCCTTCTTACTAATGTTTCCAAGGAAATAGGCCCCCATATCAATCAAATCAATATCAAGGTCCTCAAAGGCCAAATAACCCTCAACCTTCAAACTAATTGGTCATAGTTCCCACACATTTACAGGTTGTCCCTCATAATCCTAATAGAGAAATAGTCCTAGGATAAAATAATTTAGTAGAAGATACCAATGTCTGGTGCTTCCCTTGCAAAAATGCCCACATGCCCAGGGATTGTCCCAGAGGTAATTTGCAACAAAAAATAGCAGAACAGAGAAGGGTAGAAGGACAAGTCATGATGTCTAATGCTCCTTCATATCAGTCACTTGGTGTACAAAATGTAGTAATGGTGGCTTAGATGCAAGGAATGTCTATTCAGCAAGAAGAAGAAATTGCCCCTGAAGATGCCTTATTTTCATGGATTGAAGATGAAGATTTAGTGTTCTTGAATGAAGCATCCACTTCCAAGAAGCCCTTAGTGCAGTCTGGCTATTATACCAGATCAAAGAGAAGAATGATGGAGTAGCCCAAAGCCACAAATAATGAGGCTACTGGAGTTCCTCCTTTCCAAAATCATTATAATCTAGTTTCTAGGCAAGAAGCGCCTCAACCAGTTCAGAGTCAAGCAGTCTTTGGCTAGATTCTAGAAAGAGAAAGATATCCTTACTACCCAAAGACACAAACACTGGGACCTATGAATGTGGTAGAGCAGCTAAAAAAGACCCCAGCACATGTGTCAATCTAGGATATGCTAGATATTCCTGAGCAAAAGACACTATTACAAGAAGCACTACAGAGCCAGGTTGACCCTAAATCTTCCTATACTAAAGGAGTTGCTAATGAAGGAAAAGCTCAAAATAAAGACACTACACCCTTGCAAATAGCAGCTCTGCTGAACTCTGCACCAGACGTAAGTAAATCTAAGCTAGATCCTTTTTATCTAACTTTAATAGTGGGAAAGAAATTGCTGCACAACTCAATGATAGATTCTGGAGTTAGTGCTACAGTTATGCCAAAAGAAATAGCAAATATTTTAAAGATAAAATATGAGCCACTTACTAGAGGAGTCATGTAATTAGATGGGAAGTCTGTCCAAACTATAGGAAGGATCAAACAACTCCCATTGTAGTTGTATACCTTCCCCAATATAACTGTAAAACAAGATGTAGTAGTCATAGATATTCCCCCTGTCTTTGGTTTATGCTTATCTAGAGATTTCATAGCCAAAATAGGAGGATACATGTCACTGGATTGGTTGCATCTAATTTTGAGAACCAATTATGGAACAAAGATGAAAGTGTTTTCTGAACCTTTGTCCAAAGACCATATCACTAATGAACCAGCCCCAAGAATTGAGGCATCACATGCCATGATAAATAAAGAAAAGAGAGTCTTTGTTGAAGAACTAGGTGACTGGACTGAATATGACCAACAAGAAGAGGAAAATAGTCAATTAATGACCATGATGCAAAGTGATCCTTATGGAAACTATGACTCTACTGGTTTGGGCACTTATGTTATTTTTGAAGAAGACCAAGAAATTCCAAATGTTATGAGAAAAGAAGTATCTGAAAAGGAAGAACCTGATAGAAACTTTGAAATCTGGACCTTAAATTTTGATGGGGCTAGGAGAAAAAATGGTGCTGGAGTAGGTATTTGCCTTACTGCCCCAAATGGTGAGAAAAATATTAGAGCTATAGACTTTCAGTTTGCTTGCACTAATAATGATGTTGAGTTTGAATCTATGGTACATGGTCTTATGTTGGCCAAAAAGAAAAGAATCAAGAATTTGATAGTTAAAGGAGACTCAGAACTAGTCGTGAAACAAATCAGAGAGAAAGTTGTAGAAAAGAATGTAAGAATGAGATCTTACTGTCACAGAATTTGGTATTTAATAGATGGTTTTGATGCTTTCAATATTGAAGTTGTCCCCAGAACCCAAAACACTGAAGCAGACAGAATGACACAAATTGGTTCTCAATTTGACCCAGCAAGTGACCTACTTGTTAATAGTGAATCAGTTAAAGTTATAGTGAGACCAGCAATCCCAGATAATGACCAGAATTGTTAGGTTTTTGATAATGATCTTCAAGTACTCTTATTTTTGCAATAGTCAAGAGAGTTTGCTGATCAATTACAGCCCAAGATTGAAGAAGCTTATGGTGATCAAATTATTCAACTAAGGTTAAATAAGCTCCCAAAAGGATTGATCACTCTAGAGAATCTATTTGACCTTGAAGATGTAAGCCTAGACAAAAGGAAATTTAAGGTAGGTAAAAATGACTATTATGAAATTCAAGTTAGTGAAAGAAGGAAGCTAAAGATAGGCAATGCTACTACCCAAGAGGAAAAAGATAGGCTAATTTCTTTGTGTAACAAGTATGATAGGGTGATTGCTTGGACCTATGAAGATGTCCATGGATATAATAGAGACATCATTCAACATACCATAGAGCTTGTTGAAGGATCAAAACCAATCCATCAGAAGCAAAGACCAATGAATCCTAGAATTGAGCCACTAATGGTAGATGAACTACAAAAGCTTCTAGAATCAAAGCTCATTTTTTCAATTAAAAATTCAACCTGGGTATCTAATTTAGTACCTGTAAGGAAGAAGAATGGTGACATAAGACTCTATGTAGATTTCAGAGACCTGAATAAAGCATCATTGAAGGACCACTACCCCTGCCTTCTATGGAACATAGTTTGCAGACTGTGGCTGGGTCAAAGAGGTTTTCTTTGCTTGATAGTTTCTTAGGATATAATTAGATTTGGTTAGCAGATGAAGACCAACACAAGACAAAATTCACTACAAAGTGGGGAACATTTGCATATGCCAAGATGCCTTTTGATATTTCAAATGCTAGAGCTACCTTTCAGTGGGCCATGGATGTAGCATTTGGGGAACCTATAAATAAAATTATTTTGATTTATTTAGATGATTTGACCATATTTACCAAAGATGCCAAAGATCATTTTGAGCACTTAGAAGCTCTTTTCCAAAAATGTCAGGAGTTTGGAATCCCCCTAAATCCTAAGAAATGTATCTTTGTTGTGCCTCAAGGGAAACTTTTGGAGCACATAGTTTCAAAGGATCAACTTTCCATAGATCCAAAGAGAGTCACAAACATAATGAATCTATCTTTGCCAGTTAACAAGAAGGCAGTTCAGTCCTTTTTAGGAAAGATTAATTTTGTCAACCGCTTTATATTTGATTTTGCAGGGCTAGTCAGGCCCATTACTCTGTTGCTAAAGAAAGATTTGGTTTTCAAATGGACAATAGAAGGGAGATAGGCTTTTGAAGAGGTTAAGAGAGCCATTTCAACTGCACCAATACCGAGAAACTCAGATTTCTCTAAGCCTTTTATAATGTATGTGTATGGAGGAGAATTTAGCATTGTAGCTATCCTAACTCAGAGAGATGACAAAGAGGAAGGGGAACACCCAATAGCATTCTTCTCTAGAACACTAAGAGAGTATGAATCAAGGTATAATTTTGTTGAAAAAAAATCCTATACCATGGTAACAACCCTTAATAAATTTAGGCACTTAGTGACAAGGAATAAGATTATGATATTAGTAGCCCACCCTAGTGTAAGGGAATACATCATGAAGGGTGAGATCACTGAAAAAAGGCCAATTGGATAACTAAGATTTTAGAATATGATGTGGAGGTAAGGCCTACCAAATTGGTTAGAGGCAAGGGACTGTGTCAATATATGACTCATGACATAGAAGAATCAATGTCTCAAGAAGAAGAAATTGAAACAGTGATGAGACTCCAAGAGATTGACCAAGATTCTTGGGTAAAAGATAGAATACAGTTCATGAGAACTGGTGTGTTCCCAAATGAACTCTCCCTTGATAAGAAAAGATACTATAGGCAATAGGGAGTTCATTTTGTATTAATTGATCATGTTTTATTCAGAAAGAATATTGATGGAATACTATTGAGATGTGTAGAGAGGGATGAGATCCAAAGGATATTGTATGAGTTTAATCATGGAACCTCAGGAGGGCATTTTTTAGCGAGGACTACTACAATTAAGGTGACACAAGCTAGCAATTACTATCAGATGGTCAAAGAGTGTCAGGCTTGCCAGTTCTATACTGGTAAGAGAAGAAATGTAGCATTGCCTCTGAGTCCCATAATAGTGGATGAACCCTTTGCTCAATGGGGTTTAGACTTTATTGGAATGATCAATCCAGTGTCAAATATGGGATACAAGTGGATTCTTATTGCAACAGACTACTTTACAAGGTGGAGTGAAGTAGTACCACTTAAGGAAGCTACTGAAAAGGTGATCCTAAGGTTTCTGGAAGGGATAACTACATGGTTTGGTCCTCCTCGCACTATCATATCAAATAATGCTAAAGCATTCCTAGGGACTAAATTGTCTTAGTTTGCCTTAAGGAATGGAATATATCTAAAGACTTCTTCTAATTACTATGCATAAGGCAATGGCTTGGCAGAGTCTACCAATAAGAACTTGATTAGACTCATAAAAAGAATGGGTGAAACAAATCAAAGAGAGTGGCACAGGTCACTTAACACAACACTATGGGCTGACAGGATCATACCAAAGTAAGTGACTAAAATTTCTCCCTATGATTTAGTCTATGGCAAACATGCAGTGATGCCACTGAGTATAGAGATTCCCGCCTTACAGTTGTTGAAACAATTTGAAATAGAGGAAAATGGCTCAATGCAAGTCAGACTCGCTGAGTTGCTAGAAGTGCAAGAGAAAAGAGAAAAGGCACACAAATCAGTTTTGAAGCATCAAAAGATGGTTAAAAATTGGTTTGACAAAAAATCTTCCAATCTAAAATTTGAAGTTGGGTCTTTAGTGTTGAAATGGGATGAAAGAGGTGCCAAGCCAAGCCGACACAAAAAAATTGAATCACTATGGACAGGTCCTTTTAAAATCCGCTCCTGTAAGGAGCAAAATGCATTTGAGTTAGAGACTATGGATGTAGAGCCTAAGGAGATTCTAGTAAATGGGATCTTCTTGAAACATTTTACCTAAGTCTGGAGACTCATCATGTATCATAGCTAACTAGGTGCTTTTAAGTTCTTTTCCCTCTTTTGTCTTTCTTTCCCACTTTTTCCCTTTTAAATAAGTGTTCCAAGAACATGTGTCTGCAACACAGAAATCCCTTTCATTACTAGTGGCATTTATTAAGGCATTCTGGCGGTTCCTTAAATTCCAAGAAAGTACCCACCTTTTTAGAAGATCACCACTCATAATATAGATATGACACTCTATCCAATACAAATTTCAAAAGATACAGTAACTATCTCTTGGCATTAATAGCATTAATAAAAAAAGATATCTCATTTATTGTTTCATTATACCCCACTAAGCTAAGTTTTAGTCCCTTCGAGAGTTTCATTTGCTATTGTCATTCTGTATTCCTAATTGCTGTTGTGTTCAAGCCTCGTTCCTTGCAAGCATTTCAAGCTAAGTGTATTTTCTTTTATAGTTTTCTCATCTTCTGTGCCAAAAGTTTCTAAGTTTCTTTATAAGAGATATAGAAATGTCAGAGACACAATCACCGTAGGAGGGGTTAGGGATTTTTGAACAATCTGATAAGCTGATGAACAACAAATCCTATGCTTCTGCACCTGCATAGCCAAGTAGGAGCTATCTGAGAACAAGGCTCCCAAAAATGAGAGTGTGCGTAGACCCAACACAAGTCAAATATTATGTCAATGATATCTTCAACACACACATGCGGAAGAATACCAAGAGTCTCTAGGAGGGATCTCATCAGAGGTGCCTCTCCCGTGTGTCAAAGGGATAATGGGAAACATTCAGAATGAGAATATGGATGACCCAATTGGCACAGTTTCTAGTCCCTAATGTCCACCTATGCCATGAGTTGATCGACCTATGTGCAAAATTGTTTCACCCACCATCCAATTCTATTCAAAGTGGCCCATTTATGGTTTGCATTACCCCTAAGGCAATTAGGGACATGTTGGCTTTGCAACATGATAAAACAACCACATTTCCTACTATTCCTAAGTTGCAGGGCACGTGAGAGAACCTCAATAATAAGGTGAAGTTTTTTAACATTAAGATGCATCTAGGTGAGGAGAATACCCAGTTGCCTCCACTACCCACTGGCTGTGCTCATTTCCAAGAAGACATTCAAGACGCCCTTACTATGCTAGCCTTCATCTTTGGGCAGAATGAGGATACTGCTGTTGGCAAGAGACACTGTGTGGCTTCATAAGTGTTTTCATTGATGGCAACAAAGTCTATCCCACACAACAACAATACATAATATGCCTATACCAGAAGTCAGATTGAAGATTGTTTTGGTCCGGTGAACAAGAACCGAGTATGTAACAAGGTCCAACAATTAGGTCCGGATCTCTCAGATGGTGTAACTTAGCAAGTCGTAGACTTGAACAAGTCAAGAGGGGCATCATGACTATTATATCCCAAAGATTTAGCCTCCAGTAATAAAGAAAGAAAAAGATATGAGCATCTGAGTGTTGGGTTCTAGTTAGGCAGAGCAGACAGAGGAAGAACTGACCGACAGAGTATCAGACATCAATTCAGATGTGCAAAAGGTGTTGATCAAACAATTTGTGGTGTCTTAAATTGTTGGCCGACATGATTAATGACTTCTATGCTTAAGCTTTTGATATACATCAAAAATCAATCATGGATTCAGTCGACAGATCAACAACTTGTAAATATCTTGAGTGTTCCTATTGCTGACTAGAAAGTTGATGAAAATCCTTGATGCGGATATATATACCTGATGGATTCAAGCTTGTGAAGGTGTAAAAGTGATAGTGTGGTTGATTAAGTGTGAAGAAAAGTAGAGATAAGTGCAAAGCTAGTAATCCAAGCTTAGAATGTGACAGAAGAGTAATACTAAGTAGAGGAAGGATGAAATGTGCTAGATCAGTAGACTATGCCTAACCAGAACTGAATTCTTGCATATGTGGATGTTGTTCATCAGTTCAACACTTTGTTATCATCTGTAAGCTTTTGTAGAGAGTGAGTCTCTTGTAGGCAGTGAGCCTCTTATGAGCAGTGTGCTTGGCCAGTGAGCCCTAATTGGCAAGTGCCAAATTTGTACTCCTTATTCTTTTAACAAAGAATACAATCTTGGGTTAGTCACCCCGTGGTTTTTCCCTTAACAGGGTTTCCACGTAAAAATCATTGTGTTATGAGTTGATTTCATTTTCAATTTTTATGTTTGTCTTTGCTTCCATGTTTTAGTAGAACACTAAATGTCAAGATAAGAAAAGAAAGTAAGGAAGTGAAAAGTCATAAAGTAACTGATTCACCCCTCCTCTTAGCTACTTGCATTGTTCTAACAATTGGTATCAGAGCTAAGTTCCTCTGAAAGGTCTAATAGCTTGAGGAAGATCTAGGAATCTCAATGGATGAATATGGTATAAAAGAACAACTACAGTCTGCCCTAGATGATCTTGAGCAATCTCACTCTGAGGTCAATAATTTGAGAGAGTGACTTAGGGAAGCTGATGATTTCATCAATGAGTTGAAAGAGAAACCCAGTATTTCTATGAAAAAGAGAAAGGAATTACTTTAGAAACTAGCAAATCAGAATGAAGCCAATAATACTGATGAGGATCTGAATGAAAAAACTAAGCTATGTGAAAAACTCTCAAAAGAAGTCATTATGATGAGACATGAAATGGAATCAGGAGTTATGAAATTCACCCAAGAAATTGAAGAGAAAAGAAAGATTGAAGATAACCTAAAATAATCTCTCAAGGAGAAAATAGAAGACTGCCACAAAATAGACAGAATAATCATACATCTTGAATCTGATCTTGGGGAAGCCAAATACAATGAAGAACAACTAGAAAATTAGATTGATTCTCTTAAACAAGACCTTCAATCTGCAAATGAATACAAAGAAAAAAATCAAGATAAGCTTGACACAACTTGAATTTCTTGAAAACCAAAAGAGGGTAGATGATAAGCGTGGTTTAGGATATGAGAAAGGTGAAAGCTTTGGATCTAGTGAAAAGAACTCTGGGTCAGGAAATCAAAGAAACAGGCCTAGAAGATCATTGGTAAGGGAACCAAATGCCCAAAGATATCCATCTTTCAATGGATACTGCTTCAATTACAACAATTTTGGTCATAAAGCAACTTAGTGCAGGAGGAGAATGAATCAGAATAATCCCTCCTTCTCTGGACAATGTTTTAATTGCAAAAGGTATTGTCACAAATCTCATGAATGTAGAAATATGTAAATAAACAATTCATTCAATGGTAGATGCTTTGCATGCAATAGAATGGGACATATGGCTAATCAATACAGATCAAGAAAATATCAATCAAATGTTGTATGTTACAATTGCAATAGATCCAGTCATATTGCCAAATTATGTAGAAGCAGAAATCAGGATAGAAAAGGTCCAGTGGAACATAATCAGAAACAAGATAAGGGCAAAGGTAAAGTAAATGCAGATGAAGTTCAAAAGGAGATGAGCAATATTTGGGTAAAAAGGAGTACAGTGAATACTGGGGATGGATCCACACCAGAATCCGGTGCTGATATTCCTTCTAGAAACTAAAAGGTAAGCTCTAGCTTAAGGGGAGCTATAGAGAAGATCTTTTTCCCCCAGCCAACTAGTGAGTGCTTGAATTTGGCACATTGAGTTAGAATAAGAGGTTGTAGTTCAAAGGGTTTGAGGATATTCACTTGAACATCATTCAGTCAAAATTTGGCAAATCAGCATGCAGATTTAAGCAAGTTATGAGGAGATCCTGTATTGGCAGCTATCCGGTAAAACAGAACTTCACAAATAGATCTGGTATGATCCAAAATTGAAATGATTTAATCTGTGGACCTATGAGATGTTTGTGAAAGGGTGAAGTTATGTTGTCAACTCTCATAGGAAATGATTTTAAGATCCACACAGTGATTCAAGAAAATCTCTCTCAATTACAGCTAACCTTATGATTTAAGTTGTGCATTTATTACAAAAGAAAATTAGGGTTTACGAAAGAATAAAAGGGATTTTTCACTCATTGCTTACACACTTGCACTCACAAAGAAGAAGAAAAGAAGAGCTCTGCAAAGAAGACCCTACAATTCTCCTTAGTTTAGCTAAAGATCAAATTCAACTAGAGAATCACTCCAATATTTACTCCAAACCCTAAAATGTGAAAAGGTACTTCCATTCTGATAACTTTCTCTCTGATCTCTTGCAAGAATGGCTACTCCAATGGTTGTCAATATTTCTGATAGGTCGAGACCAAAATTCAAGAAACACCCTTACAAATCTCTAGAAGTTGATCCTTTGGTTGTGTTTTCTGGTATTCTGCATGGAGTCTTGCATGTAGAAGATATTAAGGTTTATATCCATGCAAACATTGAATATTTTGGGGACTCAAAGCTGATCGACATTTATCAGAATCAGTTAATAGATGAAAATTTTGAACTCGGACCTGAATTCAAGACTCTTCGGGATAAACACTTCAAACATTGCATACATTTTCCATCTTTTGCAAAAGATGACTAGGTCTGATATGTTCTAAGTAGGATGCATGATAATTTTATGTGGCTGATGAGGCCATTCAAGATAACTAAAGATGCCATCAGGGCAGTAACTGGACTACATTCATCAGGTGGGTTACCTGTACTTAAATCTATGAACAATCAAATGATAACTGATGCCACTGGATCAAAATATGACAAAAGGGCAATGACGATAGATGACATCACAGACCTGAATGTGAAGTTTGCTTCAATGATAATCGGCTACAAAATCTACCACTCGAGCAGGGAGAATTTTGTGTCTAGTACAACAATCTATGCTACATATCAAATGTTAAGGGAAAATGCAGATTATGATCTGTGTGAGCTTCTACTAAATCAGCTAATGGAGAACTTGTAGAAGATCAGAAGGGATAAGAAAAATTCCTTTAAATATGGTAGTCTATTTATGTGTCTATTTTTCTATTATATGAATGAGCTACCTGGATCAAATGGTTGGGTATGGCAAAGTGATAAACCCATTGCAATTCAGATCAGAGATTACATATATGGACTTGGTGATGCTCAAGCACAAAACACAGCCCTCTGGGGTTACTTTAAGAATTTCCAAAGCATGATACACGCCAGAGAAAGAATACAACAAAAAATAGTTGATAAATACAAAGATACAATCTATTTCATGGTTGATACAGATCAATTCTTAATGGAGGCAGTTGAGCCAAGAACTATATGGATAATGCCTATGGGCTATGAGGTCAATGAAAAAATCTTGGAGCTACACATTCAACATCTGCTGAGCCAACCTAAGCACACTAAAGCAGAAAGGTTTGGCACCTTTGAAGAGCTAAGTATAAAGATACATGTGGAGTTAAGACAACCTGAGATGAAGAGAAAAGTAAGAAAGGAAGTTGAAGAAATTGTCAAAAGATTTGGCTTATCAAAGGAGCCTGTAGATGCTAACAAAGAGAAAATGGAGAAGGAAGAGAAAGAAAATCAAGAAGCAAAGAAAGAAAGTATTCCTGTGCAAACCTCATCTCAGACTAGATCCTCCAAAAGCTCTGCTCCTGTCACCTCTAAAAGCTCAAAATCTACCAAACCAGAGATCAAGTTATCCAAAAAAGGAGAAATAAGGATGAAGACCAAAGCCGCAAGGATATATACAAGCCATAATGATGATGAAGAAATAGAATCAGATGAAGAAATCAAGAAAATGAAGAAGAAGAGAACATTTGGAAAGCTTAGAAATGAGCAAGAGAAGGTAGAGGAATTTGTTGAAAAGCCCACTCTTTCCATTAATGACATCATCAAGGCAGTTACTGTGGATGGGAACCTGCAGCCAATGACAGAGTTGTATGATGAATAGAATGATGTTGACAAGAGAATTCTGGAGGAAGCTACTATAAGGTATTTGAATATCTATAACAAAGCATTCATTGAAATAATTTCATTAATTCCAAAAATCCTAGAAGAAGTATTGGAACAAAGAAAGGTGAATGCAAAGGTTAAAGACTTAGAAATCTGGGAGCAAATAATGATACGGCTTTACCCTTCTATCACTCCAAAATAAATGGACATGATTTTCAAGGATGAGTTCCAGAGTAAGGTGAGAATGAATAAATTGATGCTTGGAGAAACAGACCAAGTAGCAAGTGAAACAAAAGATATCCTTTGGAATGCCTTGAAGAGATTCAATCTTCCTATTGTAGAGGAATTAGATGAAGAACCTTCTACCATGAATGTTGAAGGATTAAATGATATCAATGAAGAACCTTCTAACAAGGATGCCAAAGGATTAAAGAAAATAAATGAAGAAATCTTTGAGGACTTAGATTCCTCTATTCTGGCAGAAGTTCATAAAGCAACAAACACAGGTGATATCTCACCAGATCCCACTACAGCCATGACAAACGTTCCAGATACTGAAGCTGAAGGGGAAGGTAGAAAAGAAGAAAAGAAAAATCAAGAAAAAGAGGATAAGGGAAAAGAAGAAGAACAATGTAATGAAACAACTTGCATAATAAAGAATATAATAGTAAATATGCTACAAATACTTGATAATAATATGCCACTTTGAGGGGGAAACCTCCTAATCCACTTTGAGGGAGATACCTCCAACAGTCTTCAATGAGAACACAATACACAATATGATATGAAATGAGACTCACTACCTCCTATATATACATATTCATGCCTAGGATATCACCTAGGCCAACTTAGATAGCCCTATAGAAGCCTTAGGCCAACCTAAAAAACTAAATAACAATGTACTAATGATAATATGACTTAATTAAGAGTTAATATAGCCACAAACTGACTATTCCTAACCATATATGCTATGGAAGTAAGGGCATAACATGCTCCCCACCTTTACAAAAGCATTGTCCTCAACGCTGAACAATTGTGGTAGTTTCTTCATATAATCTTCATCATCCCATGTGGTAACTTCAACTAGAAAATATTTCCTTATAATGAGGTAACTTGGAACTGTTGATGTCCTCATCTTCTTCATGCATGTCTGGAAAATTAACTTTAGCTCCAAGATGTGTCTTCCCTTTGCATCTAGCTCTTAATGGTGATGAATGTGTTCTTCCTTTACTTGAACCTTTTGATGCGCCATAGAGGAAGAGGTGAGGAATAGTACATAGTACCCTTGCATTGGTTGAATAGCTTTATTAGGAGCTTCTTCTTCTTCTTCTTCTTGGTTGCTTGAGACCTCCTTTCTTGGTTCATTCATAAAGGTGCTTAACATGCTTCGTATGTCTGATATATCTCCTCTTAGGCCACACATCTCCAACTTGATTGAGGAAATGTCTTCCTTGACCTTGCTTACTTCCTCATTGGGATTAATATCCTCTATTTTTCCCCCATCCTTATCAGAGGATTTCCCTGATGTGAACATTCTTTTTGCCTCTTATTGCAGGACCCGTCATGATGGAAACCAATAATTTTTAAATAAATCACAAAAATGAAATGTAAATTCTCTAAAATTTTTACTATAACTTACCAGGGAAAAGATACCACTTACCCAAAAACACAATCCAAAAAATTAGTAGATTTGCAACCTTGAGAGCAAATTTGTTGGAAACCCTAATTTTGCAATAACTCACTTATTTTTTATTCAAATTCTCTAATTTTTGGACTATAGGCTCCTCTATTATGTCTTCAAAAACCCAATCAAAATTATGCTCCAATTCGGTAGGATGTGATAGATATGCAGATCTCAAATAAATTGTGTAGAAATCATAATTCTATAATAATTCGATCAAATCTACTCCAATTCCTCTAAAATCTGGACTGTAGCTTCTTTACTATGGTCTTCCAAAACCATTTAAAAATATTTAAAAAATTTGCTAAAATCTAAAAGTTATTCTCTTCCCAAAATTGCCTCCAATATTGAGAAAAAGCCTTGCCTCTACGGTGCCAAGATCATTCTCTGATACCACTTGTAATGAAACGACTTGTATAATAAGGAATATAATAGTAAATATGCTGCAAATAATTGATAATAATATGCCACTTTGAGAGGGAAACCTCCTAATCCACTTCAAGGGGGATACCTCCAACAGTCTTCAATGAGAACACAATACACAATATGATATGAAATGAGACTCACTACCTCCTATATATACCTATTCATGCCTAGGATATCACCTAGGCTGACTTAGATAGCGCTATAGAAGCCTTAGGCCATAAACAACTAAATAACAATGTATGAATGATAATATGACTTAATTAAGAGTTAAGATAGCCACAAGCCGGCTATTCATAACCATATATGCTATGGAAGTAAGGGCATAACTAACAATCAGAAAAGATTAATGTTAACTTGTCAAAACCAGTCAGTCTAGATGACCCCAAAAGGAAGGAAGTAGAATCAACAAGAGACACCATAGAGACAGTATAGAACTTCCTAGATAAAGAAATAATGGAGCTGGATGAACCTGAGTTATTTCAAGGGCCACCGAATTTTGACTCTCTCTCCGGTTCAGACAATGAAAATAGCATCTTTTGCTCAAGCCAAAGCAAAAGGGAAACTTCTAAAATCTCATATGGAGGACTGTGAGTTGTTGGAGATTGCATCTAGGATACTGGAGAAGATTATGCTGAATTGTCAAAAGGATCCTTCTACCTCTCCATCCTTTAATTTGAAAAAATTAGTCAATTTTGTTAACACTCATTTTGAATCCTTAGAGAAATCTGCAGAAACTAAGCTCTAGAAGGAGTTCTTAGGGAAGAGGTTCAATGAAGTACAAGGACTAATTACTAATGATAGAAGAACCTTGTGTATTGGCATAAAGAGCATTGAAAATGCTCTTAAAGATTGTGGGGACATTTACAAATTTTGTTTAACTTGGCCCAAAGTGGCAGAGGACATTGAAAAGAAAGTGAAAGAACAAGAAGGAAAACTGTCAAGCTTATCTCAGAATTTTGATCCCCTTACTACCTCTCTTGTGAATCGTGAATGTCAAGCTATTGCTTTAATAAATGAAATTAAAGAACTGGTTAAGGAGAAAAAGAACATAATGGATAGAATGGGTGAGCTCAGAGGGATAATCATCCCTAAGTTAGAGGCAATGCATGATGCCTTGACAGAGGCACAAAATACAATCCAGACTAGTGATCCAAGAGACTTAAGGAGAGCAGAAGCATATGTGTTTTTGTTAAGTTGACACATCTCCTTTTTGGACAGAATGAAGAGGAGTTGGGCCACATAATTCATCCAGTGGAAGACAACATTTGCAGATATACTTAAGTATATGTAAGTATGACATAAGATTTGTACATACTTATGCAGCCATGTATAGAACATTTTTTTTTTTTGCAAATTTTGGCATGTAGATTCCACCCTTTGCCATTGATGTCAAAGGGGGAGTGAAGAATAGTGAAAAATGAGGAATCCAACAAAGGGGGAGCTTCGGTAAAGTAGTAAAGAGACAGAGCATCAACAAAGGGGGAGTTTCTGCGACACTTAGCCATTTTTCACTAAGTGTTTCCATCAATACCAAAGGGGGAGATTGTTGGCAAGAGACACTGTGTGGCTTCATAAGTGTTGTCATTGATGGCAACAAAGTCTATCCCACACAACCGCAATACATAATATGCCTATACCAGAAGTTAGATTGAAGATTGTTTTGGTCTGGTGAACAAGAACAAAGTATGTAACAAGGTCTGACAATCAGGTCCGGATCTCTCAGATGGTGTAACTCAGCAAGTTGCGGACTTGAACAAGTTAAGAGGGGTATCATGACTATTATATCCTAGAAATTTAGCCTCCGGTAATAAAGCAAGAAAAAGATTTGAGCATCTGAGTGTTGGGTTCCAGTCAGGCAGAGCAGATAGAGGAAGAACTGACCGACAGAGTATCAGACTTCAATTTAGATGTGAAAAAAGTGTTGATCAAGCAATTTGTGGTGTCTTACATTGATGGCTGACATGATTAATGACATCTATGCTTAAGCTTTTGATACACATCACAAATCAAGCATGGATTCAGCCGACAGATCAACAACTTGCAAATATCTTGAGTGTTCCTGTTGCCGACTAGAAAGTTGATGAGAATCCTTGATGTGGATATATATACTTGATGGATTCAAGCTTGTGAAGGTGTAAAAGTGATAGTGTGGTTGATTAAGTGTGAAGAAAAGTAGAGATAAGTGCGAAGCTAGTAATCCAAGCTCAGAATGTGACAGAAGAGTAATACTAAGAATAGGAAGGATGAAATGTGCTAGATCAATATACTGTGCCTAACTAGAATTGAATTCTTGCATATGCGGATGCTATTCATTAGTTCAAACACTTTGTTATCATATGTAAGCTTTTGTAGATAGTGAGTCTCTTGTAGGCAGTGAGCCTCTTGTGAGCAGTGTGCTTGGGCAGTGAGCCCCAATTGGCAAGTGCCAAATTTGTACTCCTTATTCTTTTAACAGAGAATACAATCTTGGGTTAGTCACCCCGTGGTTTTTCCCTTAACAGGGTTTCCATGTAAAAACCATTGTGTTATGAGTTGATTTCATTTTCAGTTCTTATGTTTGTCTTTGCTTCCATGTTTTAGTAGAACACTAAATGTCAAGATAAGAAAAGAAAGTAAGGAAGTGAAAAGTCATAAAGTAACTGATTCACCCCCTATCTTAGTTACTTGCATTGTTCTAACAACTACAGTACACTATTAGCAGCTTACAGTGATTTTTAGAATGAAAATTGTGGATAAGTCCTAGGAGTACCAACTAGATTTTGCAGAACAAATCTTAGTAGCTATGGTGGAACAACTCACCAACTTTCCTCAGAAGCATGTTTTCAGGTACTCAGCCTACCTATTCCATTTAATGTTGTATCAAAATTTTGGTCTCTTCAAACAATACATGCCTCTAAATATGTATGACCCAGAGTCTGCTAGTAATAGAACTATTCCGGTGTCCGCATGGACTCATGTTCTATCTGATACCTCAGACCCTTATGAGTTCAAAGAATGTTTTGTTGCTCTTTCTTTTAGTCATTTGAGTCCTGAGCCTATAGAAAATAGAATGACATAGAGCCTCAATTTTTTCTTAACCAATTATCCAATCCCTTGTGATTATTTCTTTGGGGCTCACACAACTATAATTAGAGTCCATGGTTTTAGTGGAGAACCTATTTTATTGCCAAAGGTCTTGACCCCTATTGTCACATTTTTAGAAGTTTCTCATCAAATGTCTATTATAGACAATGATTATGGACACAAGAAGAGGAAAAAGAAGATGTATGATGTCCCCTGGACAAGAGATAAAAATAATAATTAAAATTAGAGGGACTGACAATCTCTTATTGAGGAAATTGGCTTCCTATGGATTCTTGATTGTGGAAAATAAATGGAAATATGATCCAGATAGCTTCCTAGCTTCTTGGATCATCAACAACAAGGTTTATACAAAAGTTGTTCATGAGGGACACCCATTCTGGGAGGATAGAAGATCCCCAAAGGAAGATGATCTTGCATTCTATGTGGAATTGAGTGACCTGCCATATGAGGGACTGAAATCTTGGGAAACATTTTATGTAAAAGAGCAGGAGTTTGACCCTAAAATGAAAATGAGCCCAGGTTTGAGAAAAACCTTGAAAAGTAAAGACTGGAGTACAGAGAAGATTGAGGCTTACTAGAAATATAGGCAAGAAACCTCTGAGTTTACTCACACTTTTGGGAATGTTGAAACTGATGAAACATGGGAGTCAATTTGGGATGAATGGCATCTATCTCTAGTCTCAAGCCCTGATACTAGCAACAATCCAAGGAAGTCTCAAGAAATAGAGGAAGAAATAAAGGAGTTCCAAGAAATTTAGGAAATAGGGCAAGCATCATCTGCAAAACCTAGAGCTCCATGGCCTCCATCTCTAAGCACCCTTGAGAAACAAAAGGAAATTGTATCATCGCCATCTCTTGGGACCCATATAGCTTTAGCATCTGGGGGTTCCAGAGCAGCACCCTAGAAACAAACAATAATTAATGTTGAAGAAGAAGACCTAGAAGAGGCATTAGGTAGGCCTAAGAAGATAAGAAAATTGATTCTACCAGAGGAAGAAACTGAGGAAGAAGTAGCAACACCCCAACAACAACAAGCTCCAGTCATTTCATCTGTAGCTCAAGTAAGTACTTCTTCTCTCTTCTCTCCTATCTCTATTTCTTCTTATTTAAGAGTGGCAACACCAAGTACCCAAGTTTCCACGTCTCCTACCACTTCTACTGCACCTTCAGAAACATTTTCCCTAATTGTTAGTACACCAACCATGTCTTCACAGGCCATATCTTTGCCATTATTTTCCCCATCCATGCCCAAGTGTGCCTCACCTCAATTTGATCATACCCAACAAATAACTGTTATTCCTTATGGCTTGCCTGAAGGTCACCCATTTGCTGGAGGATATATTACATCCCCTCCTACTTTCCAAGCCCAAGCTGACACAACAAGAAAGGCCAAAGAAGCTTGGATGGAAAAGAAAAGGAAGAAAGAGAATAAAAGCCCTGCTATGGCTCATATGAAGTCTTTATTTGACCCCATATAATAGTCTTTGACTATTACGCATCTATCTCCCAATGTGGTCAAGCCAAATGAGCAGATGCAGCCACAAGATTATGCAATGAATGCAGTGGCTATAGACATGTCTCCTTTTAGGCCACAAGACCAGATAGAATTAATGAATGAAACTGCTACAACAGTTGCCACTAATTACCTAAAGGTGTTCAAAAGGCTACAAAAAGTTGAAGCTGATCTGGCACAAGAGAAGGTTAATAGCAGTAATCTAACTTGGGAGATACAATCCAAGGTAAATGAAATTGATACCTTGATTAAAGAGTTGTAGTCTACTATTTCTCTACAAATTCATCAAATGACATAGGCTTAAGTTGCAGCCTTAAAGATTGAGTTGGCACAGGGGAAAGTTGTTGTTGCTGCTTTGAGACAAGAGAAGGCCACCATTGAGAAAAGATACCAAGATAAGTTTCAAGAGGCAACATAGTTGCAACAGATAGTATTAAAAGAGTAGAATCTAAATAGTGTGGCTCAAGCACAATACATGGCTGAGCAACAAAAGACAAAACAACTAACAATTGAGCTGGAAAACAAACCACAGAATGCAGGAGTTTTTAATTTGGTTAAAGAATTGTATGTGTCAGTGTGGAAAAGAATCTCTAAGGAGATTATACATCTCAAGCCATCTCTTACCTTCTTGTTGAATGCCCAGCAATTATGTGAGAAGGTAGAGTCTTACGTGCAGGCAACATTGTCTATTGTTTCATTAAGAGTTTATGATTCCCAACTTCTATTGCAAAAGTTATATGATACAACTGATGAGACACTATCTGTAGCTGGTATAAATGATAGAATGGTTACTGCTAAAAAGGTAATGAGAGGAACCTCCTACAACAATATAGTGAAAAATGTACAAAATAACAGAAATAACAGAAACATAGAAGGAATTTATTGATCGCAGGCCACTTTGAGGGGGAAACCTCCTTTGAGAAAGCTCAATACAATAAATTTGTTGATGCCTCATTGGCCTCAACACGTACCTATATACTAATTCTAATCTAAACAACTATTACTTCCCATGAATGTGGGATAATATAATATACTCACGGGATGACTTACAAAGCATATGCATCCAACAACAATATACTAACAAAGTAAAGAGAAGGATTAAACATGGGTTCCTAACATCCCCTCCCCCTTAGAAAAGCTTTATCTTCAAATCTTAAGATGTAGAAATTGTTGCTGAATCTGAAGGAGTGGTTCCCATGTAGCACCCTCTGGTTTTATTCCATGTCACTGAATTAATACCTTTGTGATGGATCAAGAGGAAGTTGATGAGTGCTCCTATCAAGGATTACTTCTGGCTCCAAAATGATGGATCCTTCATTATCCAATTCTGGTAAAATAGTTTGTGCTCTGATGTTGGTGCCAAGAAATTTCTTTAGACAAGAGACATGAAAGACTGGATGAACATGGGAAGGAGGAAGTTTCAATTTATAAGCAACTAACCCAATCTTCTAAAGAACCTTATATGGCCCATAGAACTTTGGAGCCAACTTATGATGCCCTTTGAGTTTCAGGGATGATTACTTGTATGGTTGTAGATGAAGAAAAACCATATCACCTACTTGAAAAGTGCGCTCAGAATGGTGTTGATCGGCTTGTTGTTTCATTCTATTTCTTGCCATGGGGTAAGTGCAAAAAGATGGGGGGCCAAAAAGTGGCCAAATTATTTTTAAAAAAATAATGCAAAACGTGAGTGCATTATAACGCGCTCGTGTTATGGTTTGGTAATGACGAGCCTGAGGCTGGTCAAAACCAAACCATAACGCGCTTGCATTATAACATGAGTGCGTTATGACTTATTATAAATAAAAAAAAATCTTGACATCTCATTTCATTTCTTTTTTCTCCTCTATACCCATAGCCTGCAAACCCTAGGAAGCATGCTCGCATTTTGCAAAAGTTAATTCAACACAAAAATCTTATCGATTCGTCACCAAAATTCTGCCACGACGTCAAGCATGCCAAAGGAGTGAGTTTTATTTATTTTTTTGTTCGAATTTGTTTCTAAATAGGTAGGTTTGAGTTGATTTTTGATGTATATTTCATTAATTGTCGGGAAATGTTAATGCACCTCCTCCTCCTCCTCCTTAAAATCCACAAAATCCTAAGGAGGAAATACCTGCGAAACAACAACCTCCTCCATCCATTCCTCGACATGCCCCTGGAACACAAGAAAATATAATGGGGCAAATTGAAAAAAACAAAAAAGAAATTGAAGATATAATTGCAAGGTTGAAAGATCCTTCCACTTCAACCTTGCATAGGTCCACGCTTGTTGAATCTCTTGAATCTATGTTATCAAATGTAGATTCAATTAGCAAGCAAATAACTAGTTCGATGGATAAGAGGAGAGAGTTTAGAGACTATTATGCATACAAACTGTCATACCAAGATGTGAAAAAATTACAAATTACAAAATTAGACTTGTGTTCGATTTTGACAAACCCACAAACAAATCAACCTCCACCCATTACATGCAAGAGGTTCCCTATCCATTGGTGCAACAACCAAGCGATAAGGGACAATTTTGGGCAGAGGTGGTGGATGGTTTTTGACCATCCTCCATGAAATAATAATGAGGTCCCACAATACTTTTTGAGGAAACTCTACTGCAAGTTTGTCCTTAATAAAGTGCTAAACTATTTTGATATGCGGGACTTCTAGGGTAGATGTGGGGGGTCAGCACAAGATAGACTAGGGGCACCTGTTGACCCACAATGAGCAGTGAGATGAGTAATTAGCAGACCAGCCCATGAGCATGATTCTATCCCTTCCATTGTGAAGAAGAGTGTTGAGGTTGATACACTTCAGTCCATTAATGCCTTGACCCAGAGCATCATAGAGCATGCCAGTCCTACAGCATAGAGTGGGTTGGGAGATAGTACGAGGAGTAGGGTCCCACCCCATGCTGGTCAGACTTGCAGGTTAGCCTGTGGTTATGACCCCATGGATAGTCAGGACGCAGGTGCATAGGCTACATCTACAGCTGAGCAGATGGTGATGACAGATACCCTCCTAAGTGAGACTTTCGGCCTTGATACTCAGGTAAATATTAGCAAGTTTATTGAATTTAGTTTATTAAATTTTATTTTTGAAATGCAAGATTAACTAATTTAGTTTGATGATTTTAATGAAATTTTAGGGTCATAGCATTGATGTAGTTTTCAGTGGTTCTCCACCTGCATATTACACTAGATCATCTATTGTCAGGGTATGTAACTAGTAAACAATTATAAATATTACATGTGAATAGAATCGTTATATGAATGGTATTCTAATATTTAATTTTGGATGTTGAATAGGTTAATATTGGAGATTTCACGGCAACACCTGCCAGCGGTGGTGGACTTCAAAGCTTCACGGAGGTAATAAAATAAATAGTTTAATAAATGAATTGTACTTACTAGATTTTTGTATGTGACTTGTGTGCTTTATTGTGTGTACGTCCATGTTTAGATGAACATGTGTGTATGTTAGAAGCCATGATTTACATCACTATTATAGTTTTCGTAATTGAATAATATTGTTTTATTTCCAGATGATGCAGGATGCAGAGACACCTCTCGATGTTCAGAGGGCAATGGAGCATGGTGTGACCTCTGTGATTCATAGCTCCATGGCATTGATAGGGGTATGAGGCAGATTAGTAAATTTCAATTTACATTCATTGTTATAGTTATTTATTTTTGAAAAATCAAAAGATTATTGATTTGAAGTCTAATTTCTATTTGGATGGTTTCTATAGGACATGACATCACCACGGCCTATTCCTACTACTGAGGCAAGTGAGGAGACAGATTAGATGGTAGCGGTAAGTGATTATTTTGTTAAATGTTTCATTTTTTATAACATGTAATTTTTATATATTAATGTCTATACTTTTTATTGTAACAGCTAAAGATGTAGGAAGAACTAAATAGGAGGAGCAGCCCTCGGGTTCGTAGTAGACCACCCACATATGCGTCTCCATCCCCTAGAAGATCAAAGGTTTCGCGTGATCTATTCTCTTCACCAGCCAGAGGGGAATGACTTTTTATTGTGTTCCTTTGTTGTATGCCTATATGGCATTTGTGGATATATATTTTGTATTGCATATAGTTGACATTGTATGCCTATATGGCATTCTTGTAAGCCTATATGGCTATTTTGTATATATGTTATACTTATATCGACAAATATTGATGTATGCCTATATGGATATTTGGTTAATACAAATCTTTTTTATTGATGGCGTCCATACTTGCATTATAAATCCACATTTGAATGGATATTTGTAGATGGCTACTTCAAATATTTAAAGTCCAATTGTATTACATAGGATGTTTGTAATCCAATAAGCTAGCTATTGTTATTCAAATATCACCTAAACCTCATTTTGGAACTAAAAGATAAAAGTTGTATTAAAAAAAATGAATGATCATGTTGAACATAAAATATTAATATTCTTTATGAGTTGCTCAATTGAAAATATTCAAATGAGTATGTTGATCCATATTCTTTATGAGTTGGTCAATTGAAAATATTTCTTAATTTCTTGTTATTATACCATATTGGGATGCAAAGAGTATGTTTTTGTTTTGAATAAGATAGTCAAAATCATATGCTTATGAGCACCTGATGACCATTGTGGTTATTAAATGTAATTCCTCTTGCATATAAGGCGAGGTTATGAGATTACATTGAGTCTTACCTAATTTTAGTATGCAACATAACATTGGGGCTATAGGCTTCCATAAGTCATACCTCGAGGATTTTCAGGTTTAGGCACAAATTTTCTTTAAGACCTTAGGCACATTTCTCTACTTGTACAACCTCAAAACTTTGCCTAGAACTCAAGGCACCTTTCATCATCCAAACAACCTCAAAATTGCGCCTTGATATTGAAAGGATGTTTGAAAGTATAAAGGAGGGCACCTTAAGGGAGGTAATTCATCTTGATTATCAAAGTTGATCAAACACATCAAACTGAGCATCATACCTCTAGGCGCATTTTTGCCTCTCCATTTTGGCGCCTTGATGTAAAGTGAAGTCTAAACTTAGTGAAGATTGCTCCTAGAAAGATATCACCTTGGATATGCACCTAGAGTCATCCTAGATCATCCATCTGCGCCTAAGGGTCAATATAACATAATATAACTTAGGAAGACTTTGAAAATTGTCAAAAGAAGCCTAGGAGCCTTTTCTTGTCTCCACCATCCATTTTGGGTGCCTAGAGGAAAATAAACTTCAATTCACTTCCAACTGTAGCGCCTAGTATTAGAACCTTCAAAGTGACTAAATCTTACCAAAGGAAGTCTAGGCATCTATTGTCACTTGGATCATCATGAATGAGCGCCTAAGTGGAAGGAGAATAAGCATCTTGTATGGAGGTGAACTTTTGTGTCTAAATAACCTCATTTTGGTGCCTTGAAGGAAGATGTTCTAAATCCTAAGATTTAGCGCCTAAGTGTAAAATGGTCTCCTATAGGTTTGAACAAGTGATTGAAGCCATCAAATTGCCATGAAATGAGCTAAGTATACTAAGGCACCTTTTTTGTCTAAACTATCCATTTTGGCGCCTAGGAGGAAGGAGATTCAACATCATGAATCAAGGCGCCCTTTGCCATCAAAATAACCTCACATTGGCACCTTGGAGGAAATCAACTTAAAACTTGCGCCGTGGAGTAGGATGAAAGTTACACCCCTTTGCAACTTTACACTACCTCCTTTTGACGATTTTTCGGGCAGCAAAAAACCTTTCACCACAGGCAAATGCCTCAGAGATGTAAAAAATTGAGAGAGGTTATTGTAGAGGTACTCTACATGATCATGTTGCCTTAGACAGAATGTTTCTAAGTGACGCAGTTTTTGAGTAACATCTCATCAAAGATTGCTGCCTTTTTGCACTTTGGACTCTTCAGGGTTATCATCGGTATAATGTAGCTCAGACTGTTTCAACATGTTTGGGTGAAAAATAGGACCATGCCTAGCGTAAATGTACCCATCCAGATGCGTTGGAATAGTCAGTTTGGTCACATCAAGAGCAGGATGAAAGTTACACCCCTTTACAACTTTACACTGCCTCCTGACAATTTTTGGGGTAGCAAAAAACATTTCACCACGGGCAAATGCCTCAAAGATATAAAAACTGAGAGAGGTTATTGTAGAGGCACTCTATGTGATCATGTTGTCTTAAATAGAATGTTTCTAAGTGACACATTTTTTGAGTAACATCTCATCAAAGATTGCTGTCTTTTTGCACTTTGGACTCTTCAGGGATATCGTCAATACAATGTAGCTCAGACTGTTTTGACATGTTTGGGTGAAAAACAGGACCATGCCTAGTGTAAATGTACCCATACGGACATGTTGGAATAGCCAGTTTGGTCACATCAGGAGCAGGACGAAATTTACACCCCTTTGCAACTTTACACTACCTCCTTCTAAAGATTTTTGGGGCAGCAGAAAACCTTTCAACACGGGCAAATGCCTCAGAGATATAAAAAATTGAGAGAGGTTATTGTAGAGGCACTCTACATGATTGTGTTGCCTTAGATGGAATGTTTCTAATTGACACGATTTTTGAGTAACATCTCGTCAAAGATTGCTGCCTTTTTGCACTTTGGACTCTTTAGGGATATCGTCGGTACAATGTAGCTCGGACTGTTTCGACATGTTTGGGTGAAAAACAGGACCATGCCTAGTGTAAATGTACCCATCCAGACGTGTTGAAACTATTGGTTTGGTCGCATTAGGAGCAGGATGAAGGTTACACCCCTTTACAACTTTACACTGCCTCCTTCTGATGATTTTTGGGACAGCAAAAAACCTTTCACCATGGGCAAATGCCTCAAATATGTTAAAAACTGAGAGAGGTTATTGTAGAGGCACTTTACGTGATCATGTTGGCTTAGACAAAATGTTTCTAAGTGACACAGTTTTCGAGTAACATCTAGTCAAAGATTGCTGCCTTTTTGCACATTGGACTCTTTAGGGATATCGTCGATACAATGTAGCTCGAACTGTTTCGACATTGTTTGGGTGAAAAAAAGAACCATGCCTAGCCTAAACATACCCATCTAGACATGTTGGAACTGTCAGTTTGGTTGCGTCAGGAGCAGGACACCAAAAATACAAAAGTTGCTTTGTGCAACTTAACAACATTAACACTTTTTTGCAACATGACTCAAAGACTCAAACTGACCCCAAATGACTCAAAGTGACTTAAAAACAAATGAAATGGTCTTAGAAGACCTTATTACATACAATTGACTCAATCAAAACAAATTTTTATTTTTTGACCCCTCTTGGAGGCATGACAACCTAGGTGCCCCTGCACCATTAGTGCAACTGAAGGACTATGGTGGTGGCATGAAACTAGAGTGAGTTGAAATTCATTTGCATCTAGTTTGGCATCTTGAAACAATTCTAGAGTAGAGTAAGATTCATTTTCCTAAAAACAGTTTAAGAAACCCTTATCTAGGGTTTTGGTAAGAATCATGCATTTTTTGGCCATTCCACTGATTTGATTCACTTTTGATTAGTGGAATGGGTTGTAGTAGGTCTATTCTAGTATGATATGATGAGTTTTTGGCAGGAAATCTAAGGAGAAGATGTTTTCTTTGAGGAAACCTAACAAAACCATGCGTTAGGTGATGTTTAGAGACATAGAGAAGGAACCATAGAGGCATTTTTGGGAACAACATATTGTAGGAGGACAAAACCCACAAAATTCATAGTTTTGGCATGAATACTAAGTGTTCAAGTCATTGGTTGAGTTCTGTGTGTGAATTTAAGGGGGGTCTCTTTGTATTTTAGGCCTAATTGGGGCTCTAGGTTATTGAGAGGAGTTATAGGTTAGTGTATATCATCCAAAACAACCTATAGCCAGTTTGTGATATGTGATAGGGAGTTGAAATGGGTATCTACTATTTGTCCAAGTTCTATGTTTGAAGATCTGTATCAAAATTTATTAGGATTGTTCTCTTTTTTTAAGGCTACAAGCCATTTCTTAGGTTTATGAAGGAAGTGTTAATCCTGAGTTTGGTCTTCCTTTGCCAATGATTGGAATGGGTCCCATAACATCTAAAATCACCTTTTCTATGAAAAATTTAGAGTCTCTAACTATTGTTCCCACTTTTGTATAATGATCATGAAATTTGGGCTTTAGAGCATAAGGAAACCTTGTCTAGTTTGCCATCCTCCAACTATCCCATTGCCTCTACATCACAATTAGAGACACCTATTATCTAGTTAGAAACCAAGACACCTAGAGACACCTATATTTTATACATAGCCTAGATTTTATACATTATTCTCAGGATCAACTTCATCCATCACTTAGGTCTAACCCCATGAAGCATAACATGATGTAAAAATGTGTATATGTGTAAAAGTGTAGGAGGAAATAAAAAAAGACAAACCTTACAAATTAATGTGCATGCTTAGAACTCAATGTAACACGACTTTACAAAATCAATGTGAATACTTACAAATTAATCCAATGAACCATCCGGGTCTGCTCTACTCTTTATTGTGTCAAGTATTGCTTCATGGTCAGAGTCACGTACCTTCCACAAGATTTTGTTCAAAGGTCTACCCTGATACTGTATCAAATGAACATTGGATGCCACAACAAGGTTTGAGTAATGAAGAATCTTCCAATGCATGCCAAAGTATTGAAACAACCAAACATTAACACTCTTATGTGGGTACCTTCTAAGCCATGTTTCAGTAATAACCACTGACCCTGCAGGGTATTCGATGTTTTCTCCATCTGTAATTGGGGCCTCTAATTTATTTTTGGCCTCAACACAACAACATAAGTAATAATTTGTTCCCTCTTCATTATCTTCATCTACAATAACTACATATACGTGCCCTACATTGATATAGCTAGCAAATTAGATGAAATTAGTCAACATTACAAAAACACTACAAAGTAAGATGACATTAGGAATTTCAAAAACTATGCAAATAGATATATTACCTAGTTGAACTAGATCTGATATGTGGTCAAAGTCAACTGATGATTTCATCTGTGTTAGTTCCAGTGCCGTTGGGGGTCAATACGTGTCAAGTGGGCTAAGATAACTTAACTTCCATTCATCAACCCACTCCTTTGACTCACACTCATCCCAGGCTTGAATTGTACATGAAGATCAAAAGCATGACATATTTCAGATATGGATACTCCATGAACTTGCAATTGAGCTTCTGAAAGAGTGCATCTCATTTGATCTTGTCAATGTACAACAGTCCTCATATGGTGTAATGTTAGTATCATCTATCAACCAAAAAAATCTATGAATTGAAGACTTACCTTCATTACCTGGACCCATAGAAGCATTACACCACTCGATAATCAATTTTGCATCTGTCAACTTTACATTGTCTTTATACTTTAACTCTTCTCGTGTTGTGGCTCTTTTGATATATGCTCCTGCGCCATCATGCTCCCCCTTTCCATCACCAACCTCACAAAAGTTCCACATATGCTAAATATCTTTAAAATTATGCCTCCTACTTGGCCAATAGAAATTCTACGAGTTATTGAATTGTGACACATTTATTTGACCATATGATATGCGCCTTCTAGCCAAATCATTGTAGAACACCTGAAAGCAACGTTGTACAAACTCCGTAGAATGCGTACGATCATCACTAATATAGAAATTATACTCCCTTATGATCTTTTTGTCATCCTTTGTACTATCATTTGCATGGATGAATACGATGTGCACAAATATAGAAACCTATGTGGAGTTGTAATATTGTGATTGCACCTCACGCTGTGGCTGCAGACTGTAGTTCTCTGCAAAGTCAACAATTAAAACAATGCTACCAACTGGAAATGTGTCCTTGCATAACTTGAATTGCAATTCCAACCATCGAGCTCTATGGGCATGTCTTTCATACTCATACACTATGCTATCATGAATTATAGGCATAAACTCATACACTGGAATCTTTTCAATAACCAATTCACACCTCTTTGCTTCTTTACCATCTTTTGTATTGTATGCCACTATTTTATACTTCCCAAACTCTACTAGTTCATTTCCAATCGCATGTGTTCTTTCCATATGTTCACATATTGGCAAATGTTGCAAGCCACCGCAACGATGACATGTGCCAGTCAAGCATAATTTCTTGTAGAATATTTGACCTTCCTCTCTTTCACATAAAATTCTTGATATGAAGTCTCTTGAAGATGTTGGTGGGGCACGTATGGCACAACCCTGCAAAACATTGTTAGTATGCATATCTAAACATATAGACCTATAAACATCAAAATGGTTAGAAAATTCAATATGTAATCTACAACAACAAGTAGTGTGTGTGTGATTTATCTTGACATAGAAAGGTTTTAGCATTTCAAAATATCTTTTGAAAATTTTAATTTGAGGATACTTCTCTAGAAATTTACCATAAATTTGTGTTTGAGTCTCATCCAAAAAATGCTTTGGATGTGGCTCATGGTTCTGACTACCTATTCTCCTTCTTACCACATCCCTTTGATTCAGAGATACCCTTGTGTTATTCTTCCAAAAGTCTTCAATTAGTGATCTCAATGCTTCAACAATTGGTTTATCTTTTTGTGGTAGTCTCCCTGAGAACACCCATAATTCATTGGCATTAGTGTCCTCAATTCTTTGGCATCTTCCAATGGCTCTTGATAAAGTTTTCCTATTAAGTCTCAATTCTTGACTCATTTTTCTAATGAGATGAGCTTTCCTTGTTTGACTACTTACTATAGTCGATGTAATCACACGCCGCGTTGCATTACTATCTTTTGTGCATGAGGTGTTACCCACACTCTCATACGCACTCATTAGATTCTTGACAATAGATTTTTCACTTGAAGCCTATGATGTTCTCAACCCAAGAATCTTCATGATGGACCTATACTTTCTACTTCGCATCATTTCAAGGAATAGTTGACATCTTGCACTCTCATTTAACTTTTCAAAGAACAATCTCCAAATCTTATGAGCATATCTTTGACAAGTGTGTTTTGGAATCTTACCTTCCATTGGCTGCAAAATATTCTCATCAATATCAATCAAATACTTTGGCTTTCTATGCAAAATTCTAGGTGGTGTTAAGTTAGGTAAATTCATCTCAACTTTAGGAATTTCATCAATATTTAAATGAGATGGGCTAGATGGCATACTATCGATCTAAGATGGAATAGATGACATACCTTGAGGTTGAGGTGGGAACGATGGTGTACCTCCTTCATCACATGTGAGTGATGATGTACTCTCAACTTGAGATGTGGTAGATGATGTCCCTACATGTTGACTTGCGGTAGAAGACGTGTCTACAACTATGGTATTCAAATCTCACATAGCACGAAGTTTTTGCATTCATTCTCTTTGTTCCACCAATACCATATCTCTTTGTGATGGTTGTGGTTCCTCTTCAATTGGTATGTCTTCATTTATCATGTCCAATTTCCTCTTCTCATGAAGTTCCCTCATAGCCACTACTTTCTTTACATTCTTAGCTTCTATCTCTTCCTGTGTTGGTTTAATTCTTGATCGTTTCCTCAGCATGATGGAGAATTTGTCTGTAGCATGATAAATAGACCAATATTAGTTCCTAAGAAATGAATCCATACAAATAACTAAAATATATGTCATTCAACCCTTCATAGTAAATGTACATACAATCATCATGTAAAAGAGTAAATGTCACTCAACCAAAATAGGTACAAAGCATACAAAGCAAATTATTGCAGCCATGAAAAGAGTACATGGGACTTCATGCTTGAAAAGGTTGAGGCAGACCCAATTTGACATGTTTGTTGTTACTAGGGCTACTAGGATTTGGAATTGAGAAGGTGTTTTGTTGGTACTAGGGATACTAGGATTTGGGTGGCTTGTGAAGGAATAGATAACAATTGTTGTGTCATGTGCATGTACAAATCATCATGAATAGGTGCATAAGGAATGTCCTAGCCCAAGATATGTGCATACAAATCATCATGTCATGAGCATACTTGTATGATCTTGGCACCTATTCATTTGTATTTTAACTTGTTAATATGACAAGATAATAGTGGGATTGTAATGGTATGTTAAGGTCTGTTTATTACACATAATTATTAAAGAGCCTAAGTGTAGAAAATATACATGGCATCATGTGAGATTGTAAGTTGCTTTCTTGATTGGGAATGTGTCTATTTTAAACATGTGTGATAAAGCATGATAAAGTACTTCAAATAGAATTAAGGAAAATGTAAAGAACATGCATGTAAAGACTTGACATACCTAAAAAATGAAGATTCGAAGGGAGAGAGTGCCCAATTATGTAGTGTTTTTCTCTTCTTGCATCAAACTCCTCAATAATTTGAGTTTTTCACCACTCACTTCCTTTTCAATGTTAAATTGAATAACACTCAAATATAATTACTTACAACAATACTATTAACCAATCTATAATGTTAAATTCCTAAAATTGAATCACAATTAACATTCCAACACTACAAAAATTGAAACTTGAATAGATATATATCAAACTTGGTGTGAAAACTATGTTATTTCCTCCTTCTCAAGTTGGTAAAGCATAAAAGGTGGTGGAAAGATCATGCAAAGGTGGTAGAATGTGTAAAATGTGCATGTGAACTTCCCAACAGCATGAAAGCACTTCTTTTTTGTCAGAGCACGTGCATAATCAACATGAAAATAGAGAATGTGGGCCTGGAACACAGGGGTCAACACTTTTTTACCATTTCTATAACAGGAAAAAATGTGAGCGCGTTATAATGCACTCGCATTTTGTCCTACTATAGATTGATCCATAAATATTTGTGCCTATCTCACCTTTGATAGCACCTTTACAATATCTCACCTCTAGTTCCATTAGCTCATGTTCTATATATCACTTATCTCTCCCCCTCACCTCTCTACCTCTCCCCTCTCTATGTCTCTTAGTCACTCCTTGTCTACCTCAACCCTAAACCTTATCCCTAAACCCTAATCCCTCAACCCTCAACTCTAATCCCTCATCCCTAAACCCTATCCATAAACTATCAACCATCAACACTGTACCTTAAACCCTAATCCTTATCCCTCAACCCTTAACCGTTAAAACTTAAACCCTATCCTTGCACCCTCAACACTTGACACTATAACTTAAGCCTTAAAGCCTCATCCCTAAAGCCTCAACCATCAATCCTTAAACCTTAAACCCTAAACCCTATCCCTGATCCCTCTACCCTTGACACTCTAACCCTAACCTTGACATTAAACGCTAATCTATCAACCCTAAACCCTAATCTGTCAATCCTAAACTCTATCCCTAAACCCTCAACCCTCAACACTATACCTTAAACCATAATCCATCAACCCTAAAACCTAATCCCTCAACCCTCAACCCTAAACACTATCAATAAACCCTCAACCCTCGACACTATACCTTAAACCCTAATCCCTCAACCCTTAACCCTAATCCCTCAACCCTCAACCCTCAAACTTTAACCCTCAACGTCAAACCCTAATCCCTCAACCCTTAACTCTAATCCATCGACCCTCAACCCTATCCCTAAACCCTAAAGCCCAAAGCCTCAACCCTCAACCCTCAACGTCAAATCCTAATCCCTCAACCCTTCACTCTAATCCCTCAACCCTAAACCCTATCCCTAAACCCTCAACAATATACCTTAAACCATAATCCCTCAACCCTAAACCTTATCCCTAAACCCTAATCCCTCAACCCTCAACCCTCAACCCTCAACCCTCAACCCTAATATGTCATCCCTCAACTCTAATCTCTTATCCCTAAACCCTAAATTCTATCCCTATTCCTAAACCCTCAAGGGGCTTGATACTATACCTTAAACCGTAATCCCTTATCCCTAAACCCTCCAACCCTATCCCTAATCCTTATACCCTTGACGTCAAACCCTAATCCCTCAACCCTTAACTTTGATGCCTTGACCCTTAACCCTTAAAACTTGAACCCTAAAACCTATCCCTACACGATCGACACTTGACACTATATCTTAAACCCTAATCCCTTAACCATCATCCCTAAAGCCTCAACCCTAAATCCTTAAACCTTCAAACCTAAACCCTATCCCTAATCCCTCTACCCTTGACACTCTTCTTTAACCCTAATCCCTTGACCATCAACCCTATCCCTAAACCCTAAACCCTCAACCCTCAACTCTCAACATTAAACCTAATTCATCAACCCTAAACCCTAATCCCTCAAACCTAAACCCTATCCCTAAACCATCAACCCTCAACACTATACCTTAAACCCTAATCCCTATCCCTCAACCCTTAACTCTTAAAACTTAAACCTTATCCCTGCACCCTCAACACTTGACACTATATCTTAATCCTTAAACCCTCATCCCTAAAGCCTCAACCCTCAATCCTTAAACCTTCAACCCTAAACCCTATCCCTAATCCCTCTACCCTCAACACTCTAACCCTAACCTTGACATTAAATGCTAATCCATCAACCCTAAACCCTAATCTGTCAACCTTAAACCCTATTCCTAAACCCTCAACCCTCAACACTATACCTTAAACCCTAATCCATCAACCCTAAAACCTAATCCCTCAACCCTCAACACTATACCTTAAACCCTAATCCATCAAACCTAAAACCTAATCCCTCAACCCTCAACTCTAATCCCTCAACCCTCGACCCTCGAACCTCAACCCTCAACCCTCAACGTCAAACCCTAATCCCTCGACCCTTAACTCTAATCCCTCGACCCTCAACCCTATCCCTTAACCCTAAACCCTAAAGCCTCAACCCTCAACCCTCAACGTCAAATCCTAATCCCTCAACCCTTCACTCTAATCCCTCAACCCTAAAACCTATCCCTAAACCCTCAACAATATACCTTAAACCCTAATCCCTCAACCCTCAACCCTAAACCTTATCCCTAAACCCTAATCCCTCAACCCTCAACCCTCAACCCTAATTAGTCATCCCTCAACTCTAATCTCTTATCCCTAAACCCTAAATACTATCCCTATTCCTAAACCCTCAACAGGCTCAATACTATACCTTAAACCCTAATCCCTTATCCCTAAACCCTCCAACCCTATCCCTAATCCTTATACCCTCAACGTCAAACCCTAATCCCTCAACCCTTAACTCTGATCCCTTGACCCTTAACCCTTAAAACTTGAACCCTAAAACCTATCCCTACATGCTCGACACTTGACACTATATCTTAAACCCTAATCCCTTAACCCTCATCCTGAAAGCCTCAACCCTAAATCCTTAAACCTTCAACCCTAAACCCTATCCCTAATCCCTCTACCCTCGACACTCTTCTTTAACCCTAATCCCTTGACCATCAACCCTATCCCTAAACCCTCAACCCCCAACCCTCAACCCTCAACCCTCAACTCTCAACATTAAACCCAAATTCATCAACCTTAAACCCTAATCCCTCAAACCTAAACCCTATCCCTAAACCATCATCCTTAACCCTCGAGCCTTGAACCTAAACCCTCAACCCTCAATGTCAAACCCTAATCCCTCAACCCTTAACTCTAATCCCTCAACCCTCAACCCTATCCCTAAACCCTAAACCCTAAACCCTCAACCCTCAATGTCAAATTCTAATCCCTCAACCCTAAACCTTATCCCTAAACCCTCAACAATATACCTTAAACCCTAATCCCTCAACCCTCGACCCTAAACCTTATCCCTAAACTCTAATCCCGCAACTCTCAACCCTCAACCCTAATCTGGCATCCCTCAACTCTAATCTCTTATCCCTAAACCCTAAATGCTATCCCTATTCCTAAACCCTCAATGGGCTCGGTACTATACCTTAAACCCTAATCCCGTATCCCTAAACCCTCTAACCCTATCCCTAATCCTTATACCCTCGATGTCAAACCCTAATCCCTCAATCCTTAACTCTGATCCCTTGACCCTTAACCCTTAAAAATTGAACCCCAAAAACCTATCCCTACATGCTCAACACTCGACACTATATCTTAAACCCTAATCCCTTAACCCTCATCCCTAAAGCCTCAACCCTAAATCCTTAAACCTTCAACCCTAAACCCTATCCCTAATCCCTCTACCCTTAACACTCTTCTTTAACCCTAATCCCTTGACCATCAACCCTATCCCTAAACCATTAACTCTCAACATTAAACCCTAATTCATCAACCCTAAATCCTAATCCCTTAAACCTAAACCCTATCCCTAAACCATCAACCCTCAACACTATACCTTAAATCCTCAACCCTCAACACTTAAACCTTAAATCCTAAACCCTATCCCTAAACCCTCAACCCTCAAAACTATACCTTAAACCCTAATCCCTCAACCCTAAACTTTCAACCCTAAACCCTATCCCTAATCCGTCTACCCTCAACACTCTACCTTAACCCTAATCCCTCGACCCTTAACCCTAAATGCTATCCCTAAAGCCTCAACACTAAACCCTAATCCCTCAAGGTCCTAAAGTCTAATCCCTTATCCCTAAACTCTAAATCCTATCCCTAAACCCTCAACCCTCAACCTTAAACCTTAATCACTCAATCCTTATCCACCCCTCTCCTCCCCTATCTGGCTCACTCCCATCTCTACTCTCCTCTACCCTTGACACTATACATACATACATACATACATGATTAATAACCTTGAACATAAAAAAATTCAAGGGGAACATGACGTGAGCGCATTATAACGCGCTCGTGTTATTTAAAACATGACAAACAACACAAACTTTTGCAGAGAAGGGAAAATGCAAAGCAAACAATAATGTGAGCACGTTATAATGCGCCCGTGTTATGTTTTTCTTTGGGAATCCCAAGCCTTGGGCTTAGGATTTGCTTTGGATTTCCAACCTAAAGGCTTGGAGTGCCTTTTCAACATCCACAAATGTGTTTTTCCATATTCTTCAAGATATCACATAATTTCATTCGTGCTAACCCTCAGATTTGCACGTGTTTCAAGGTCAAACAAATCAAACACCTGGGTAATGTTAGGCTTTCTCTTAGCTATTTGACGATGTGATTTTTTTCACATTTTAACAATGTCAAGCCTTCATCTTTAATTTCTTTTGTTTGTGTGTCTATTTTTGGGCAAAAACCACTGTCTAGTCTTTTTTTCATTGTAAATTAACTATTCATTGAAATTTCAAAAAAATTACATATTTAGAAACTAGACTCCATTCTACACATATTAAAAAAAGAAAAAAATGATTTTCAATTAGTTTTCAAAATTTATAGGGGTAGCACAGCCAAAATTCTATTTTTTAGGATTTGTCCACTTTGAAAATTAGTAAAAAATCAAATATTCATCAAAAAATTATCAGAAAAATCAGGCATAAACTACATGCTATTAGCTAATTTCTCATTGAAGCGATTTTAAAAATACCAAAAAAAAGTCATCCTTTTGAGGGAGCCACAAAACATGCTATGTTATGTTTTTTTGACAGAAACAACACCAATTTCTGTGGCTCCCTCTTTTGAACCCCTTAATCTATGCCATTTTCAAAAAAATATTGTAGTTTAGAAAGTAGACTCAGAGCATTACGAATATTATTTTGGTTGCATCTCCAAATTTTGAGTGTAACTATGCTCAATTTCTCATCCAAGGCTAGCATTTCTTGTTTTCAAAAAAACAGTGGCCATTTAAGACCCCTTTTTAGCCCCCCATCTTCTTGCACTTACCCCATGTGAAGATTGTCTTGCAAAATATGAAGAATTTGATCTCAGGTTCGGAGAACTATGTCGACTGCCTGAACTGGTGAACTGTTGGGGGTGTATGGAAGGAGCATTGGTGGTGCCTAATTATAGATGGCTTCATATGAAGTCATTTTAGATGTAGTGTGGTAGGAGGTATTATACCACCATTCAACGAGAGGGAGCCACTTTTCCCACTGATGTTGTTGTTATGAGGTGAAGAAATGAAGATAAGTTTCCAGACATTTGTTGATAATTTCAGTCTAACCATTTGTTTGTGGGTGATACCCTGAACTCATCTTCAGTTTGGTGCCAGTGTGTCGAAAGAGTTTTGTCCAAAAATAAGTGGTGAAAGTTGCATCATGATCTGAGACAATGGAAGAAGGGATGCCATGAAGATGAAATATTTGGTCCATGAAAATTTGTGCGACTGAGGATGTGGTACAGGGATACCTAAGGGCACAAAAATGACTATATTTTGAGAGGTGATCAACCACAACCCAGATCACTATCTTCCCTCTAGATTTAGGGAGCCCCTCAATGAAATCAATAGAAATATCTGTCCAAATCCGTGTAGGGATGAGAAAGGGTTCGAGCAATCTAGGAAGGAGTGTTGTTTCACCCTTGTTGTGTTGGAAGGTATCACATTCAGCCACCATCTGTTGAATTGCCCTTTTCATTCCTTTCCAAAAGAGGTTACGCCATGGCCGCTCATAAGTTTTGAGGAACCCAGAGTGCCCTACCAATGGAGAAGCATAGAGTCCATAGAAGATAGCTTGTTGAAGATTTGTGCTCTGGGGAAGCACCACATGACCCTTGTATCTCAAAGAATCACCATCCCAAGAGTAATGTAGTGCAACAAAAGGGTTATTGGTCAACTATTGGATGATTTCAGATAATGAAGAGTCATTGACATAGCCCTATTGGACAGATTCCAACCAATTTGGAATAGGCATAGAAATAGTTGAAAGAGAAGCTTAGTCATCAAATGTGCGAGAAAGAGCATTTGCCACAATATTGTCCTTACCCTTCTTATAAGTGATCTCATAGTCATAACTCATGAGTTTGCTAACCCATTTCTGTTGTGCTGGGGAGGAGACTCGTTGATCCAAGAAATATTTCAGACTCTGGTGATCAGTCTTGATGCAGAAATGATTCCTTAGTAGGTATGGACACCACTTCTATACTGCATGCAAAATAGCCATCATTTCCTTCTCATATGTAGAGAGTACTAAATGTTTACCAAAAAGGGCTTTGCTGGTGAATGCAATGTGATGTTCATCTTGAAGGAGAACAACACCAAGTCCATTTTCGCAAGCATCACTCTCAATAGTGAAGGTCTTGGAAAAATATGGCATAGCTAGAATAGGTGTAGTACACATAGCTTGTTTTAATTTTTCAAATGCACACTCAGCAACATGTGTCCATGTAAAAGCATCCTTTTTCAACATAGCTATTAATGGAGTTGCAATCTTCTCGTAATCCTTGATAAACTTGTGATAGTAGCTAGTTAGCCCCAAAAAACCACAGAGGCTCTTGAGTGTCTGAGGATGCAGCCAATTTTTTATGGCATCTATTTTGGCAGGATCCACTCGAACCCCTTGGGCTGAAACAATATGCCCTAGATACTCCACTTCCTCTTGCCCAAAAACACATTTAGACTGTTTTGCATAGAGATGATGATTAGAGATAAGTTGTAGTACGAGATCTAGTGTTGGAGATGCTCAGCCCATGTTTTACTATAGATGAGGATATCATTAAAGAAGACCAGAATGAATTTTCACAAGTAGGGCCAAAATGTTTTATTCATCAATGTCTAGAATGTGGAAGGAGCATTAGTGAGGCCAAAGGGCATGGCCAAAAACTCATAGTGGCCATCATGCATGTGGAAAACCATTTTAGGGATATCATCCTCATGAACTCAAATTTGGTGATACCCAGAACGAAGACCCAACTTGGAGAAAAAATGAGTGTCGTGAAGCTCATCAAGAAGCTCATCAACAAAAGGAATTGGAAACTTATCCTTGATTGTGATGTGATTAAGTGCTCGGAAGTCAATGCAGAGGCACCATGACCCATCTTTTTTCTAGAAAAGAAGAACTGGTGAAGAAAAGGAACTAGTACTAGGGTGAATAATACCTTGCTTTAGTAAGTCCCGAACGAGCATCTCAATCTCTGTCTTTTGGTGAAATGGGTAGTGGTAGGGCCTGATGTTGGGAGGAACACTTCCAGGAAGGAGCTGAATATGATGGTCCTCTAGTCGTGAAGGTGGTAATCCCACTGGTTCGGCAAAGACACATGCATATCTATCCAAAATTCATTGTAGATCTAAAGGAATAGTGGAGACCACTGATGGTTGCATCTGAATGGAATGGAGCTGAGCGATGACACCATGTGAATTCTTCTTAAGGCGATTTTCCATGAAATGTGAACTGATGATTCTAAGAGACCTTGGTTGTAAGCCCTTCAATGTGTGTTTTTGCCCCTTGTCTAAAAACTACATCCAAAGTTCAGCAAAATCCCATAAGATGGGTCCAAGTGTGCATAACCATTGAGCCCCCAAAACTACATCACATCTACCTAAGGGAAAGGTAAACATATCAGAGCATAGGTTATAATCTCCAATAGAGATACGCACATTGTGACACTTCCCTTTGCAAGGTAATGTGCCCCCATTGGCAATCATGACTTCAAAGCTGGAGCAAGGATGGACAAAACAATCGGCCTGTTTGGCGATCTGAGGGCCAATGAAGTTATGAGTGCTACTGGAATCAATCAGTATTGTAAGAGGGAGCTTCTTGAAGTAACCCTTTACCCACATGGTTTGTGGGGTGGTGACTCCTACTAAAGCATGGAGAGAGATCTCTGGGTGGTCTTCTTGAGAAGTAGGATCAACAGGTGGCTACTGAGTTTCAACCTAATCATCTACTGTATCCTGAGCATCCTCATCAACTTTAGTTGCAGGCGAAGAATCCACATCCAAGAGATAGAGATTTTTCTCAACACATCTATGTCCCTAAGTGAATTTCTCATCACAATGATAACAAAGCCCTTTTTCTCTACGTGTCCGCATCTCTGCTTTAGACAAATGCTTGATAGGAGTTGTTCTAGGAGCTGGTGTGATTGGAGGTCTTTGGGAAACCATATTTTTGAATGGAAAAAAAGTGGATTTGGAGCGTTGTTGAGCTGTGATCTTGTCCTCTACCAACTTAGCCAACCCTAGGGCTTTCATCATTGTACTAGGATGGAACATTTTAACCTCAGATCAGATTGCATCCTTCAGACCATTGACAAAACAACTCCTGAAGAATTCATCAGACAATCCCTCTATGTGATTGGCTAGTTTCTCAAATTATGTCTCATATTCTTGCATAGTGCTAGTTTAGTGAAGTTTAGTGAGTGCTCCTATGAAGTCATCAAAAGCACTAGGGCCAAATCGTTGCAAAATAAGTTTGCAAAAATCTGTCCATTTTGGCTCTTCATGAGCCTTGATGTACCAACGGAACCATTGAAGGGCTTCATGTTCCAAATGAAAGGATGCAAGTGGGACTTTGTTGACACCAAAAGTATTATGTAGACTAAAATATTGTTCTTCCCAATAAATCCATCCAGTTGGATCATAACCATTGAAGAGAGGAAAATCAAGCTTCGGCCCACGAAAATTGCCGGAAGAAGAAAACTTTGTAGAAGACTCTAGTTGCCACCTATTATTCATGGTTGAATGCTGAAGATTGAGGCCGAGAATTTTTTCATCCAGATCTTGGAATTTGGTCTTCAGGGCTACAAGTTCATCCTCCATGTTTTTTGCTCCTGCACGGGTGACAACCATAACTAGGCGTTTTTTTTTTTTCTAGGAATGGGTAGAAAAATAAAAATAAAAACTCCTTTAGTACAGGACAAATTGGATTTGGGAAAAATCTAATGGGTAATTGGGGTTTGACTAGGTTTTGGACACTTTCTAAGGGACAGGAAAGCAAAAAATGGGGATTTCAGAAGTGGGGTGAATGAATGGGAAAATTTGTCCAAGAGGGACAAAGGAGTAGAAATACGAAATGAATACTGTGGCAAGATTTGAAGGCTATTGGGTGAGAATCGAAGATGTTATGGCAAACCCTAAAAATAGACAAATGTGGGATTTCTAGCTTCAATAGGTAGAATTTGGGATAGGGTCCTCAAGGAAGGAAATATGCAGAATGGACTTTTAGGGAATCTAGCATAGTTTGAGTAGAAACAGGGCTAAAGTAAGGGAGATATGGTGAAAAAATAGGAAATTTTTTTTTCTGGAAATGATCTACAACAGGATCTAAAAATAGCTCTGGACATATTCAATCTGCAGTTTACCGACTGACAATAGATATGGGCCCTAGGTATGTTTGGCTTCCTAAGGGTTCAGGGGATTCACTTGGCTACCAATGATGTCTAAAGGCTTGCATATTGGGGTAGTACCCCTCACTCCATGGCTCAGGTAAAATTGATAACCACTTTGCCATAAATGACATCTCTTGGTTTACCTCACGGATGGGAACTGGTTAATTAGGTATGGGCTGTTGCCCTTTTCGCTGGCAGGTCCTCTCAATGGGCCAGCTACTTCAGAGTTTCTGTGGTAGTCCTCACAATGAGTTTTAGGGCTATGCCCAAGCACTTCCCATAGTTAAGTGGATAGGGATTATTCCTTGATCTGAACTTGTAATTAAAATGAACAATATAGATGCAAAAAAAAGAACTACTACAATAATCACAGTGCTTGGAGGCCACTACAGAAAAAAAAAATCAGTAGAAATTCCACCCAGTGAGCCCAAAAAAGTGCTCTGATACTAGATGAGAGGAACCTCATGCAACAATATATTGAAAAATGCACGAAATAATAGAAATAATAGAAACATAGAAGGAATTTATTGATCATAGGCCACTTCGAGGGGGCAACCTCCTTTGAGCAAGCTCAATACAATAAATTCATGGATGCCTTCATTGGCCTCAACATGTACTTATATACTAATTCTAATCTAAACAACTATTACTTCCCATGAATGTGGGATAATACAATATACTCATGAGATGACTTACAAAGCATATGCATCCAACAACAATATACTAACAAAGTAAAGAGAAGGATTAAACATGGGTTCCTAGTTTAGGTGAATGAAGTTTTGAGTTGTAACTCTACTGCTATGAATTGTAAAGAGCTCCTAGATATAGTAAAAGGAGTCAAAAATATGAAGAAGCATATTGAAGATCTAGTGCAACTGGGTTTACCTTCACCTTTCCCTAACAATAACACAGTATTGATGATTGATGAGATAAAGCTCTACTTTTAACAAAACATAATGATCAAACTATTTTTTAGGGTTTGAGTTATTCATCCAGTGTGAGAGAGGTCAAAGTTGTCTTGGTGCCAATGGCCCAGCTAGAGTTTCAATTAAGAGCTATGGTCCAAATTTTGCAATCTTTTCTCATAAAGACATTATCAACTTAGATTTTGCTTTTCAATATTTGCAGAGCAGACAAGGGCTGTCAGACTCAAAGTGGTCTATATACTAGACTGCATTACAAAAATTATGATTGAAGTTTTCATTAATTGTAGCAGTGCCTTTTATTTCTCTTTTTGGAGTTCTTTCTGAGTAGGCTTAGAAGTCCTAGTAGTCGCCAAGAACTGTAGAGTTAAAACTCTACATTTTGTTTCAGCGAGCTATTGTCTTAGTATATTTCCAATTGTAGTATATTTCAGCGGTTATATATTTGTGGCTATGTGTTTCCCATGCGCGGATCGCGCCATGTGTCATTTTATTATGGAGCAACAGTATTAAGCAGAAGCTGCCGCACATTTGTTTCCTTTTAGTTGATGTAGCGGAGTGTGCCACATAGCAGTAGCTATCTTCTTTTTATTAAGTTTCATACTTGTTGCAGGCTTCACCACGTGTTGATACCAGAGACTATGTCTAAGAGTTTCTTTTTTATGCCGCGAGATTGCAATTTGTGCCGTGTGTCTTTTTGGGCTATGAGCAGACGCTGTCGTGTGTATATTAAATCTTTGTTGGTACCGGCATAAAGTGGTGGGCCCACAATTTTGAGATTAAGTTTCATGCTTGTTGTGGAGTGCACCACGTGGAGGAAGCAGAGGAATGAACTTCTTTTATTTCAATGCTCTCAAGTGGAGACATTATGATTTTTAGTTGTACCGGAGTGTGACTATTGATTTTGCTAGATGGTACCGGATGTCTAATTTTTCCTTATGCGCAAAGCACCATGTGTCACACTATATGTTTCTCTATGCAGGTATTTAAAGGAAGCGGTGGGTCCCATATATATAATGTCTCAGTTTCTAAGTGTACTAGAAAGTGCCAAATGTCATATCGACAGTTGCTCGGGCATAAAGATAGAAAGCTTCTAGGTTAAGTAGAAGCTGCCAAGTGTCTCATGGTTTTACTAGAGAGAGACACGTATCAGTTCCAAGGTTTAGTGGATAGCGACAAGTGGCACTATTTTGTGTGTTTCATTCTGAAGGTAAAAGAGTCAACAGTTATGCAAAAGCTGCCACGTGCTACATTTTTTAAGTTTTAGAGCCTGTGGGTGCCACCACATGTCTTAACAGAAGTACAGTTAGAGTGCCACATATTTTGTTCCTTAGCTAATGAGCATGCAGGAAAGAGCAGTTATAGATTCAAAAGATCTTAGAGGTTGAGGACTCCCAGTCAGCTTCAATTCTATTTTTTCATTGAAGATTTTGGGTTGTTGCAGGGGATCCTAGTCCAAGTCTGTGGCTATATATATGTAGGAATTGTAATAGATAAAGGAGGGAGATTTAATTAAGAGATATCGAGAACTAAATAGAAAGTTCAGAGATTTTGTTGTGACCAGACTGTATCATTTTGCCTTAGTTTTGTTATTTCAGATAAGAAGGTTCATATACATGTGCATGTCACTATGCCTTTTGTATTTGTTGGAATATTAATGAAAGAAACTCTGTCCTGTGCCTTGGCTGATATTATCTGTGTCTTTGCGTAAATTGTCTAAGTTTAGCCTTTGATATTATTTCATTTACAATTTGTCTCTATTGATCATGCAACCTTTGCTCTTTAATATAGTTGAATCTTAAGGATATGTTCATTGTGCTCATTAAGGAAATACATTTCATTTAGGCACATCACCATAGGTTTAGATTTTACTTATTGTATCTGTAATCCTATTTCTTCCCTTCCCCTTTACTCAAAACCCCATTAAAATAGGAAGAGCCAGCTTCTTTAAAATCTAGAGGTTGTTTCAAGTAGCGAGTCCCACATTCTTGAAACTTCCCATGTTGGTGTTGGAACTTGCACAATTTTATACATCAACAGTTATGTTAGTAAATGTCCCCTTGGGGACTTTTCCCTCTTAAGGTTAAGTTCTTGGGTCCTGCTATTGCATTTAAAGCATCTTGCATGTTATTTCTGACTCCTGATGAGAAAAACTTGAAGTCTTATGGAAAATAGGATCTATGGGTGCTATGTTGATGATCACTAAGAAAAAATGTGTAGTTGCATATATAAGCATGGTTTTGTTTCATTTGAAAACTAGAGATGGAAATTAGATGGTATTTTTTATTAACAAGCTTTTGTGAAAGTGATTCAAGGCATTCATCATGTTGCAGAGTAGTACTTTGTGTTGTTATTGTGTTTGTATTTGTAGATTTGACATCCATCTCCTCATGGCATGAAGAGCATCTTCCTTCCATACGATCTTCACTACAAGGTGATATCTATTGTGTTTTCAATCATTTATCATTTGGATGTTTGCCTCTATCCCATCGGGACACACAATCTCATCTAACAACAATGTTATAAAGACTTGAATATCTCTTCAGGGTTTGACCGAGGCAAGTCTCTAAACACCACAACCCCCTCCCACACTCCTTGTGATTGCAGGTTACAGGTGTTGAGTTTCATGGAGTGTAGTTGTAGAAAGAAGTGGCAGGCATCAAGGATTCAGGATTTAAAAAGAAGTGGGACACTGGAGCTTTTCCTAGACTAGGGTGCTAGTCCCCATATCCTCCACAATTGAATTCCTGGAAATAGAAGTTACAATGCATATCAGTGTCAAAAGGAGATAAGGATTCTGCAAAGAAACAAGTGCCTTGGACCTGAGTGCTAGTCCCTATGTCCTTGACTTCTCTACCTTCCAAACTTCAAAAAATAGTGAGTTAAATACCTTTGTCCCTTATCTTAGTCTGCAAGGATTTGCCATGATTTGATAGTTTGCTTACTGTTTTGAATATTTACGGTTTTAAGTACAATTGAGCATTTAAACTGAGATATTGTTTGACACATCCAAGAATCCATAGATTCCCAAGTAGCAGCCCAACCTAATAGGTGATTTCTCTCACTTAGTGGAGATTCAATTCAGTTGATATGCCCTTGGAATGTTTGTAGTGAAAGGAGGATTTTGCATAAACCATTAAAACCCCATCCTCCTCTTTCACCAACAAAACATTTTGGTGAACCCATATTTTTGGACTTTTTGGCACCTTACTGAGTGTTTTTTGATAGATTTGAATTCATTCACCTTATTACATTCAAAAAATTGCAAAAAAAAAATTGAAAATTTTGAAAATTTTTTAAAAATTAGCATTTTAGGCTTGCATTTTAGCATAATTTGAATTATTTGGAATTCAATTTCATTAATTTTTAGTCATTATCATTAGATCTGATTTAAATTATATAAATTCATCATTTAGAATCCACTTGCATTGCATTTTTGTGCTTAATTTGACAAAAATTGCTTGAAATTGTGCATTTTTTATAAAAACCTAGTTTTACATTAGGTAGGGTTTGTAGTCAAAATCTTGTTTTATAATTTACTACCATTTTCAAACACTCATTAGGACTTATTTCTAGTGGTATTATTTTATCATAGTGGTTTTCTTGCAAAATTTCATGTCTAGGGTTTGAAAACCTTGCATTTTCACTAGACTTTGGCCTTATTATCTGTCTAGATTTGCACTACAAGCATGTTGTAAGGGATTTTTCTGAATGATTTGGATGTTACTAGGGTTATTGCTTGCTTCCCCTCCTCAAATTCCTTACAACACCCCTTTTACGAGGCCTTTGCATGGAAAATTGTTGAAAATATTACATATTCTAGCACATTTTCACTCAAGGTTTTGACTTGTCATCACTCTAGGGTTGCATTAAAAGTGTGTTGTGAAATATATGTCTACATCATTGGACTGATATTAGGCATACTATTTGTTGTCCCTCTTTAAAAATTTCACAACACCTTTTCCCCTAGTGATTTGCATTGAAAAAAAAAGGTTGAAAAATCAAGCATTTTGGATCTTAAACATATCTTGCTCCTAGGGTTTGTTCTATTAGTTTGTACATTAGTAGTTGCATGCTTTTGGATGAGTATTATAACTCACTACCCTAATAGAAACATTCCTTTAATAAGAAGTAGAAGACTTATGGGATCTAGTGCCTTTGAAGACAATGATATCCCTACCTCTGAAAATCTATTGAATTTCTTTACAAAAGGTGAGACACAAATTTTGCAAGACTTATACCTTCTACAACCATTATGGAAGATCAAACATCTCATGATGTCAATGATGGTCTAAATAAATATTTTAAATATTTATTTCATTCTAATTCCTCTATCAATAAATAAATAAATCAATTTATTTATTTGATTCATATTTCTCCACAAAATTAAATAAAATCATTTATTTAATTAAAATCCTCCAAAATCTTCTAAAGTCATTCTAAATTTAAAATCATCCTCTATATTAAAATAAATCCAAATATTTATTTAAATTATCTAAATGCTTCTAAATTTAAGTCTTCTATATTTAAATAAATCCAAATATTTATTTAAATTGTCTATTTTCCTCCAAAAGTGAATTTGTTGCAAGTATGGGCCTAACTGGTATTGTCATTGATGTGAACACACTCCTGTTGCATTAATGATAAGGTTTGGATGAGTCGTGAGCTAAGGATATTGAGAAAATTAGTCTCAATTAGGAACAATGAAGAATAGTGATGACTGTAAGGAAAAAGTCCAAGATAGGATGAGGATTAGAGGATACGGATTAAAGGGTTTGTAGATATGTATCTGTAGGTGATCCAGTAGAGATTTCAGAGGTTTACATGAAGATATGAAGAAGTTGTGGCTGCTCAAGTAAAACCGGTTCTGGTAGGTGTTCAGAGGTGACAGAGTGACACAGATAGGTCCGGTGAGATCTGGAAATGCATTATCACCTTTTACGGATTTGAGGGAGTGTTGAGGACATCCTCGTGAAGTGTCAAATTTATTGGTTTATGGTTTGAAGGTTTAGAAGTGCCTATTCCTTTGTAATAGTAATGACAGACTGTGTTCTTAAAGCCCTAGATGAAGGAGAGAAGAATTCCAGCAAGCAAATGAAGTATGGATGCTCTTGGTGATTCTGGAAAGGTTGTGGTGATATTTGGATCATGTCCAGTTCATGTTGCTGGTCCACATTGAAGTTAGAGTGCGCATTTGAAGAATAACCACTGGATGATGGTGTTCTTCCTGAGACTGGCCGACCGGATGTATTACACGTCTTGTAGATGTCCTAGTAGATGTTTGCCAACTTAGATGATTATTCCTAAGTCGATGCCTTGTATAAATAAGGGATTGTGAAGTCTTTCCAAGGTGTGTCTTTGTGGTGATGAGTGTGTGGTAGCGAGGAAGAGAGCGAAAGGTAGAGCAGAAGTATTGGGCTTAAATGGAACTGATTCAAGCATGGTGAAGATGCTATTCTCCAGTTCATATATGTGATATTTATTCCTTTGTAGACAGTGTGTCTCTTATAGGCAGTGTGCCTCTTGTGAGTAGTGTGCTCGGGCAATGAGCCCTAATTGGCATGTGCTATTTTGTTCTTTCTATTCTTCTAACAAAGAATACAATCTTGGGTTAATCACCCCGTGGTTTTTCCCTTAACTGGGTTTTCCACGTCAAAATCTTGGTGTCTTATGTGTTGATGTGTTTCTGCTTTTGATTTGAATGCATTATGGTTCATGATTAATATTTTGCTAATCACTAAAGAAGATTTAAGTGTTTAATTGGAGAAAGTTTTTCACAACTGATTCACCCCCCCCTTAGTTGTGTGCCCCAAGTCTAACAGAATTAACACCAAAAATAATTCATGCAAATCTATGTGCACACTTAATTGAATATTTTAATATTTAATTACTTGTCCTCTCATCCACATGTCCATTTTATCTTCCAGTTCAAGATAGTTAACTCATAAATCAAATCGGTTAACTAGTTAGTCAATTTTGTTAACTAATTAATCAATTTAGATAACTCTTCATTCTCTTTTGTTAACTCCTCTTGTTGCATGAACGAGCATGACACTTGTCCTCTTCCTATTCATGCACATCCTCTCAAGTTTCCTCAACATTTGATCTTCTTGTTCATTTTATATCATCAATCTTCTCTCACAACTCTATAAATACAACCCTATTCCTCCATTTCAATCATCCAAGTTGTTTGTAAACTTACTATGTGGGAATCATAGCGCGCCTTTGGCACCAAATCCCTCCTTATCTTGTAATCACCAATTATCATTGTATTGAAGATCCTCTTCATTGCAAGAACTATCATAGTCATTCTCTATTGTCATCTTGAAGAAAAAAAAGTAAGGAAGTGCACCTTCTGAGGGCTTCATTCACATGCAAGATCAATTTGAGATAGGAGACCAATGGAAGCTATGAAATAATAAGGTTTGTAAGGTATTGTTCATTTTGTTTGAATCTTGATTATTTCCATTTCATTGAGTTATTAGATTATTATTGATTATTGATATTATTGACCACGTTTGTCCGTAACATTTATCAATAATATCAATAATCAAATATTACGGGAAATCGTGGTCAATAATATCAAATATCAATAATAACCCAATAACTCAATGAAATGGAAATAATCAAGATTCAAACACAATGAACAATACCTTACAAACCTTATTATTTTGTAGCTTCCATTGGTCTCCTATTTCAAATTGATCTTGCATGTGAATGAAGCCCTTAGAAGGTACACTTCCTTGCTTTGTTTCTTCAAGATGACAATAGAGAATGGTTATGATAGTTCTTGCAATGAAGAGGATCTTCAATACAATGATAAATGGTGATCTCAAGCTATGGAGGGATTTGGTGCCAAAGGCGTGCTATGATTCCTGCAGAGTAAGTTTACTAAAAGCTTGGATGATTCAAATGGAGGAATAAGGGTTGTATTTATAGAGTTGTGAGAGAGAAGATCAATGATATAGAATGAACAAGAAGATCAATGGTTGAGGAAACTTGAGAGGACGTGCATGAATAGGAAGAGGACAAGTGTCCTGCTCCTTCATGCAACAAGATGAGTTAACAGAATAGAATGAAGAGTTAACTGAATTGATTAATTAGTTAACAGAATAGAACTAGAGGATAAAAAGGACATGTGGGTGAGGGAACAATTAATTAAATATTAAAATATTTGATTAAGTGTGCACATGGATTTGCATGAATTATTTTTGGTGTTAATTCACTTTTGGAGGAAAATAGATAATTTAAATAAATATTTGGATTTATTTAAATATAGAGGATGATTTTAAATTTAGAAGAACTAATTAAATAATTGGACATTATTTAATTTAGAATGACTTTAAAAGAATTTGGAGGATTTTAATTAAATAAATGATTTTATTTAATTTTGTGGAGGAATATGAATCAAATAAATAAATTGATTTATTTATTTATTGATAGAGGAATTAGAATGAAATAAATATTTAAAATATTTATTTAGATAGAGTCATGTCACTTTTAGGTGTATACAAACACTATTGAGGTGGTCGTACATGTGCCTAATGAGTAAATAAACAAACTTGATAAAGACTTAGCCAAATTTCAAGCATTTGTTGGAAATGAAAGGATAGCAGAAGAAGCTGTTCTTATGATCCACCACATAAGAGAATTGATAAAAGAAGGACAAGATGGTATTAATGTTGTTAGAGTTTTAACACATATAGTGCACAATAATGTCATGACAATGAATTAATGTGTGAATGGTATTAAGAACATGTTGTCACTTCTCATACACAAGTATTGACACCTATATTTTGACTACGAGAATATCTACATTTACATCAACAATTTTAACCACTAATGCAAATGCTTGTAGTAATGTTACCACTAGTATTAGAGTATCTAATGGGACAATCACAAAATTACAAAGAGCTGTGGGATTTAACTATCAAAACCTAGTACCTAAGGGGACTTCTTCTATGAATAATTACTCTCAACCACCTGTCCATCCCACTTACTATCAGCCACCTATTACACATAACTATTCGCAACCACCTTCCACCTATCAATATGCCCAACCACCACTGAACTATTCATAGCCTCTGCCCATCACTACTCAAGCTCAATCACCTCCTCACTTTGGTTCTAATTCTTCACAATAACCCACATCTCCCAATGATTCCATCTTAAACCAGCTTCTACAAGGCATGACATCTTCACAACAAAAGGTGACAAAGTTGACAAATTCTTCACAACCTAGTATACCAACTTATCATGCCCATAGCCCTCAATATTCTACAATCTCAAGAACCGCTATGCTTGAGAGGTTTGAGACTCCTCACTTTAAAAAATATGGTGGAAAAGTTTATCCTAATACTCATGTGGCAGCATTCACGTCTATGTGTAGCGATTTCTACTTTGAAGAGGATTTGTTAGCAAAAGTTTTCCCATGATCTCTCGAAGATACAACTCTAGGATGGTTTTGCTCTTTACCTCTAAATTCAATACATTCCTTTTTGTAGTTAGTTGATCAATTTTTACAACCTTTTCAAGAAAACATTAGACCTCAAGTCTCTTTGATTGATTTAGTTTATTGTAAGCAAGGTTTGAAAGAGAAATTAATTGAGTATATTAGTTGATATCAATCTCCCTATGTGAAAATTCAATATCAAATGAAGGATGAGAATGTTTAGAAGGTATTTATTACAATTCTACAATCTAACATTCGTGATAAGATTCTCTTGATGAAGTATAACTCCTTTCAACATTTATGCATCGCCCTTTGTGATTATCAACTTTCGTCTAGTCAGTATGAAAACCAGAACTCATCGGCTCAAGTTGGTCAATCCATGGGTGGACCATCACAAAAAGACTTTAAGAGGAATAATAGGAGTTTCATCAAGGTTAATGGATTGAATTCAAACAACTTTTCACAAGTATATGCTATCACTAATCCAAAGAAGGCACTGTATCAACAAAGAAAACTTACTTCGATATCTTAATCCTATCATTCTATCATGAATCAAGCTCTGAGTAATAATTTCATGAAGCTTCCCCTAATTAAACCTTTAGATCCTAGTAGAACACAAGGACCCTTTTTTGATGCTAATGCTTTTTTTCATTACCATTGAACACAAGGACATGACATTGAATGATGTATGCATATTAAACATGAAATACAAGACCTCATTGACTTGAATGTAATACAAGTATCAAGTGTGAATGATAATGGAAATAAGTTGGTTGCTTCACCAAATAAAAAGTTATAGATCTTCACTAATCCCTTTCCTAAGCATACCGATAATAACATGATGGAACAAAATACACTTGAAGTAGAAGATGACTACCTGAACTATGATGAGATTATTTCTACAATAGAAGTGGATAAGGAAAATACTAAAGTGTCACCTCATCGATGAAGGAATGGTATTTATTCTGAAGTTCCTCCTCCATTATCCCTTTAGAGATTAAGATATATCTAACATACATCAGAAAGACAAATGGAATAATCAAAACAAGAGACTCTGACAAGTGAAAAGATTGAGATAGTACAAGATAGTCCTTATCAGTATGATAGACAAACTCAACAAAGAAAGCTAGCTAAAAATTAGAAAAGAGCAAGACGAGTATCAGCAGTTGGAAATAATATTGGTTCTCCTCCTCATAAGCAACAAAAGATATCATATACACAAGGATTTGAGAAACAAGAATCACATGGATTTTTTGACAACAAACAAGACTCTCATATGAACCACTCAAGCTTCGCAGAAAACTTGATAGAGCATCTCTCCAAGAGGCTCACAAGTTCCAAATTTTAGTACGATTGTACTGGTAGGTAAGTATTTCTAACCCTTTATCTCCATGATGTGTTCCCCCGTGATGTGTTATGTGTTGTTTAGGCCTCCTAGGACGACCCTTGATAATCTCATAAGGTCAAGGATACTAGGAGACCACCTCTATTGTGACCCTTCTATTTGTATCATCATTCTTCTATGTTGCTTGTCCTCTATTTTCATTGTTGTGTTTTGTGTCTTATGGACATAGAATTACAGTTTGTGACTTGGGGACACCCTCCTACATGACTATCCCTAAGGCACTTGTTTCTCCTCTCTTGATTTACTGTTTCTCTTCCTCTAGTGCTTCTGTCTAGCAAGTAGATGACGAAAAACATATTATACTGATGTAGACCTAGTGTCCCTTTAGCGAGTAATCAAAAAATGGACCTAGTCCATACATGACAATGGGGTTGTTATATATTATCTGATGCTTGGCTAGTAGAATCACTCCGTGTGATCTTGATGTCTTATCACACTTACAAAACATAACAATACTATTGCTTTGTGCACTTTGTCTATCTTGAATCTTTCATTGCTCAATTCTCTATGTGACTAATCATATACATTGTTGATTATTATAATTATATGGATGCTAACATCTTTTCTTGTAGGGAATTATGTGTTTGTGGGAACATTTGGTGATCATATAGTACATGTCACCTCTAGGGAGCATTGGCTTTGCGAGAGCTCGTGTTCCCTTGTGTGTTTTCTTCCTACCTTAATGTGCTTAATATCAGTACATGACATTAACCACCTTAAGATGGTGGCATATATAAGGTAAGTTGTTTGTTTTAGATGCTAGCAATGTGTGTTTGTGTATCTTGAATCTATTACAATAACTTAAGTCCTCTGCAGAGGGAGGATATCGTGTGTATATGCCTAAAAATGACATGATTCATTCTAAATAAATATTCTTAATATTTATTCCCTTCTTATTTCTTCTATCAATTAAATAAATATTCTAAGTTTATTTGATTGGTTCATTATCCCATAATTAAATAAAATCAATTTATTTAATTAAATTCCCTAAATTCTTCTAGTGTTTCACATAATTAAATAATCCTACATTATTTAATTAATCATAAATTCCTCTATCCTAAGTCCTAATTTCATAAATCCACCTCATCTTTCCACCTCACCATGTTGCACATGTAATTAAATATTTTAAATACTTAATTAGCTAATATTCTCTCACCCACATGTCCTATTTACCCTCCAGTCAAAATTAGTTAACTCATCAATCAAATCTGTTAACTAATTAGTCATTTGAGTTCACTAGTCAATCTATTTTGTTGACTCCTCAATCAACCCAGTTAACTGATCAATCAATTCTATCAGCTCCTTAATCTATTCAGGTAACTGATCAATCAATTCTGTCAATTCCTCAATCCATTCTATTAACTCTTCAATCAATTTTGTTAACTACCCTGTTACATGATGGAAGTAGGACACTTGTCCTCTTTTTATTTGTTGCACATTCCTCAACCATTCTCAACCATTGATTTGCTCATTTCGTCTCAACCATTGATCTTCATCCTCCCAAGTCTATAAATGAAACCTCATTCTTCCATTCTTGGTATCCAGGCTATTTGTATTGTTACTCTACAGGAATTTACCAGCGTGCCTTTGGCACCCTTTTACCATTCATTAGCTTGAGATCACCATTTGCTTTGGAGCTCATCTTCATAGCACATTCATCACCATAGCCATTTACTATCGACATCCTTGAACACAGCAAAGGAGTGCACTCTCTGAGGGCCCTACTTAATACAAGCAAGGATGGTTTTAATAGGCAAACACTAGAAGTTTTGATCTGAGGAAGGTTTGCATTGTTTTATTCATTGCTTCATTTCATTTGATCTTCTTAGTTTCACTATTCTATTGAGTTATGGGTATTTGATGTTGTTTATCGCATATTCATTGTTTAATCAAAATTCCCTTAACATTTTTGGCACCCACCATGGGGCCCTTGCCCCTTTATCTAATCAAAATCTGAGCTTTTTTTGAAGACATGTTCCGTATAGGCATTGCACAGGCTACTCCAGCACATTTGAACAATTCCGTGGTGCTTCTATCCTCTGTTTCAGAGCATATGTTCTTTCTGCGCATATGTTCTTTCTTACTATGCTTTTAAACTCTATTATGATGCATATGTTTTTTCTGCGCATATACTCTTTCTTACCGCGCTTTTAATCTCTGTTATGGCTCATATGTGTTACTGCACTTCTGTTGACTACTTCTACGCATTTAGTCACTGAAGAGACACTTCTGTAGTAGGCAGTGATTTTAGGGTTTTTCTAAGAAGATTTTGCTAACACTGACATTTTGCAGGTATTCTCTGGAGCTGTTTTACAAGATAGGTTTGGGTTTAGTTTCATATAGTTGCATTTTGATAGCTTACACTTCACTTTCTAAAGGGATAGTAAAACAGATACTCATGCAAAATCTCACATAGCTTTTAATTAGGAAAGAGGTAACTGGATCATTTCTATCTTGCATTGCAACATTGCTATCTTTTCAAAGTTATTGCTATCTGGTATAAAACTGAACTCATCATTGCTTTCTGGGTTAAAACTAAACCACTGCTATCTCGATTGACCAACATTTCAAAGTTAACTATTCATGCTACATGGTATAAAACTAAACTCATCACTGATATCTGGGTTAAAACTAAACCACTACTATCTTGATTGACCAACATTTCAAAGTTAACTATTCGTGCTACGTGGATTAAAACTGAACTCATCATTGTTTTCTAGGTTAAAAACTGAACCATTGCTATCTTGCTAAATCACTTCAAAGTTCTATGCTTGCCCAAGTAGATTAGCCCATTTAGTTTTTCTACTTTTAACTAGGTTGGATTAATTAGTGTCTTCCGTGCTTATCGAATGACAACAGGCTTATGCTCTCCCCTTTACTAGGTGACCAGAATGCCAAACTTGTTATTCCATCTGTTTAACCTTTAGAGGGGCCTGCCCTTAGATGCATGCCTGTCCAAGTGGGAACGACCCTGAGTGGAAACAGGCTAGAGGCAAGCCCTACCAATCCACTTAAAATAAATGTGCTTGAGGTGAAAACCTCCTACAACGAGTCCTGCTGTGTTACACCGACAACCAACCTCCTCCAAAACCCTCTAAGATGCAACCCTTTGAGGCTAGGAGACTCCATAATGGACAGTAGTGCCGCCGCATGTGTAACCACTCGAACGGTTGCCCTCATTAAATACCTTCTGTTCTAGTGGCCAAAAACCCTTGTAATCCATTTCGAGCCTAGGATTTTGTACTTGTCCTTTTTTTCTCTTTAGTCCAAAAAGAGTCAGAAAAATCACTAAAAAAAAGTTTAAAAAATCATAAAATTTCTTTGTGTTTGCTGTGTTTTCTTGCCATTAATTCAGAAAATCAAATCAAGGAGACCTTTTTTTGCAACCAAAGTACCAAAAACATAAAAAAAATCCAAAAATTGCAAAAACACTGAAGAAAGCCAGAGCGACGCATCCGTCCTCTATTCCTGCGCATCTGTGCTGACTTGTGGCACATTTGTTTAGACTTCCTATGCTTTTGTTGTCTATTGTTGCGCATACATCTTTTACCAGTACGGCGCATATATCTCGACTTGCTGCGCATCTGTTTCAGTGCATACATGACAGTGAGCACTTGCACAATTTTTAAGGGAAAAATTTTACTAGTTCTGAGTACCCATTTCATCTTAGCTCCAAGATCAGAGATCAGGTTCTACCTCACAATCAATTTTCATCCATTTTCCAAAAAGTCTCTCTTTCGTCAATCGTCCCATCCACCTTCTATCAGGTCTTTCTAGTCCCAAAGTCAAAGTATCCCATATTAGATCAGCGTAGGTCCCTTTTTCGTATCATTGTGAATTCAAGTAAACCTAGTAGGTCACAGAACTTTGCTAGTGGTTTGTTGCATGACTAGTCCCTACACAGTAAGACAGGTATCAAGTACCCTTACTAGTGGCTACCATCTTGTATCCGCCGCCTTACTTGAAATCATTGAGTGAGAAAGTCCTTTATCCAAGTCCTGTCCTAAGTATCCTATTCACAACAGTCTCTGTCGGCACCTTGCCAAAAATTTTAGTCCCAATCCACTTCATCCCACGTCACCTTGCATGGTTCTTACTAGATCTCAATACAAAAAGCAACTTGAAATGGCCGGCTCATCCAACCACATCATCACACCTCATGATAGTGATGAAGAAATCTCTCATGAAGATAATCAAGGAAGCATCCAAGATCAGAAATTCCAACGCTTAGTAGAGAAGGTGCTTCATGTAGACCCTTATAAGTATTTCTATCATCTTGCTAGTCTTGGAATTAAACTCCCCGCGGATTTTGATAGAAGCTCAATCCTAGAAAACATGGAAAATGATCATGAAAAGGGAAAGAATGCCGTAGACCCAAATGTAAATGATAAAGGAAAGAGAACCATGGACCAAAATACTCCTATGGAAGAAATGAGGAAACAACTCGAGAGTCTAACGCAACAAATGTTAGACCTCAAGACGGGTACAAACACTAAAAACTACTCCTTGGAAGATATTGCACCGTACCCCTTTGACAAAAGTTTGATCATGAAACCATTTCCTTATCGATTCGAAGTTCCTAAATTTGACAAATACAAAGGGGACCCTAGAGACCACATTAGGGAATTCAACGCAGCATGTTTGGAAGTAGCTCACAATGAGACTTACTTAATGAGACTATTCCCTAGGTCTCTAGGCAGCCAAGCTATGGTGTGGTTCTCACGACTTCCACCTGGCATCAAAACTTTTGATGGACTAGTCAACAAATTTATTATGCACTTCTCTTACAATATCGAACATGAAGTATCTATGCTAGATCTATGCAACACCAAACAAAAGATTGGTGAGTCATTCGCCACCTTCCTACAACAATGGAGACAACTAGCAAGTAAGTGTTCTTATGATATACCTGAGAAGCAGCTATTGGAGATGTTTGTCCATAACCTCAATACTGATCTTAGCTATCAAATACAAATACAATGCCCTACATCATTCTCAAAAGTCATTGAAATGGGATTGTTCATCGAAAAAGCTATGATCGCCAAGGGGGAAATCAAGTTATACAAGGACACACCTACCTCCAACTACACAACAGACAAATCAAAGTTATGGACCAAGAATAAGAATGTTGTCAACGATGGGGTAGTGGATGCCAAGGTGGCAGTTCCCAAGCAACAACCCATATTCACTCTCAAAGGAGAAGCAAACAATGTTGCACCCAACAAACCATTCTCTCGGGAACCAAGACCATGGTTCAGTACAAATCCAAGGTGAAAGTTCACACCGCTAGGTGAGTCCCAAGAATCCGCATTAAGAAAGTTATTGGCTAATAATGAAATTTCTCTACCGCCAACAAGTGATTATGAGCCTATAGTCAAACCTCCCTATTGGAAGGATACAGACTTTTGTGAATATCATAGAGGAAGGGGGCATACAACCAACAATTGTATCCATCTCAAAAATGTTATCCAAGATGTGCTGGATCAAAATCAAGGAGGAACCCAATAGCATACCTCCAATGAGACACATGTGGCTTACAGGGATCCACTTCTAAATCACAATAGGCCGTACAACAACAATAACAACAACGGCAATAACAACAATGGAAATAACAACGACAACAACAACAACAATCGCAACAGGCCAATTTAGAATAGTGGGAATAGTAATGCCAACTATGCAAGTATGCCATTTGACTATACCATAAATTGCATTTCTGAGCATGTCCCGCAAATCAATGTCATCACACCCAACCCACAATTAGTACCTAATAGAACTGGTTATAATATCATTACCTGCATTGGTAAAGTCACGCTCCATACCGCCCCTCCAAGGTCATCACCTTCACAATCCAACTTCTGTCAGTATAATGTCATAGACCAATTACAAAAAACTCTGGCCCACATTTCTATCTTGGAGTTGTTGTGTCTATCTCCTTCCCATAAGGAGATCCTCGAGAAAACCTTCGTGGAAACCACTGTCCCCACTAACTTGGCCCAAGAGAAGTTTCAGACCATGGTAGGTAATCTAACCTCCTCAAGCTCCATATCATTTATCGAGCAAGATGACCTCTCTGTGTCTCAACCTCATAACACCCCTCTACATATTGTCGCCTTCATCCACAAGCACCGCATCAAGAGGGTTCTCATTGATGGGGGGCAGTTTAAATATTTGCACGTTAAAGCTAGTCCTTGCATTGGGGTTCTCCGAAAAGGCAGTTGATCTAAGGAAGAAGATTACTATCAAAGCATATGATGAGGAAGAGCAAACTACAAAGGGAACAATAGTCCTACCCATACAAGTGGGACCGGTAATAAAAGATGTTGTGTGCCAAGTCCTTGATAGGGAGCTCGCTTATAATATCCTTCTAGGGAGACCATGGATTCATGCCATGAAGGTTGTACCCTCGACCTATCACCAATGCATAAAATTCCTCCATAATGGCAAGCAAGTCACCATCCAAGGTGACCCTGACCCCTTTCAGCATTGCAACTCCTTCCTTGCCAAACCTGATTACATCATACCAAACAATAGAGCATCTATATCCCCTATCCCACACCATGATCATACCACTGAAGCTTCCTCATCAAGGCCCAAAGAGTAGAAAATTACCATAAAAGAAAGCGGAGTGGGAGAATACTCCATAGAGCATAGCCTAAATCTAGCCAAGATACCTTTGTCTTCTAGATCTTTTGGCCAACCCAAGCATTTTCCAAAGCCATCTGCTCCTCCTATAGCTCCCACAACTCCCTTTGTAAAATGGGGGACCTTATCTGATGAAATAGAGGAAAGAGATATCCTACAGTGGCTTTATACTAAAGAAGAGAGCACATCACAAGAACTGCCTAGGCTCCCAGCAAAACTCTTTGGGCAAGGTGAAACTATCCTACACAGAAAGGGCTACGAAGGACAAGGCCCCATCAGCCTAAGAAAAGAAGGAATCATAGAAGCTATTCAACCTTCTTCATCCTCATTGGCTAGAAATACAAATGGTCTGGATACAAAGGCAAGGGCAAAGCCAAATAAAATGCTTGTCTTGTGGAAATGACCCATACACTTCAAGAGGATAGCAACACAGATTCTAATGAATATGAGTGGGATGAACTAATAGAGCATTCCTATGATGACAAAGAGGTCGATACCATCCAAACTTTTAGCCCCTATTGTGAGGGACAAACGCTACCAAACAGACCACTAGAGACTGATTTGCCCATCTCTGAGATTATGGCTTTCGAGGAAGGTTCAAGCTCCATGGCAATAAACAACTTGGAAGAAAGTACCATCCTGAACACCACCCATACCTATACTCCTAGCGTATCCATTCACACTATCAATGAATCAGGTCTATCCTCTGACTCCCTCTCCCTTGTGCATCCTGAGCTTATTGACTGGGATCTGCGAGGAACTCCCCAACTAGATATGTTCCAAAATGATGATGCTTACATTGACTATATGGAACTTAGGGACCACCTACCCAAAGGAGATCATAAATCCAATTTTGCTATTGAGCTTAATACCGTGGCTTACTTCAGAGAGGGTGCCAAGCCTTCCAGTCACAAAATATCAAGGTAAAAACTAGATCTGATGGTGAAAACTATTTTGTGGCAGTGTCAAATCCCAAAACAGTAAAAAGAAAGGACGCATCTGAAGGTGAAAACCCAACTGTGGCACCTGATGATGGAAGGCTTGACACTCTCCCCATAGACATGCACCAGGAGAAGTCCCAAATTGTTGTGGAACCAACATAGCCTGTTAATATTGGTATAGAGGAACAGCCTAAGTTCATTCACTTTGCTAAGTCTCTCACTCCACTAGAAAAGACCAAGTTTGTACCATTCTTCAAGAAAAAGAGAGGTAGCTTCGCTTGGTCATATGTAGACATGCTAGGTCTGGACCCAAACTTGATTCTACATCATCTTCCATTAGATCCAGGAGTAAAACTAGTGAAGCAGAAACTGAGAAAGATGCATCCACACATAGCGCTATTGGTCAAAGAAGAACTCAAGAAGTTACTGGATGTAGGGTTGATCAGAGCCATGGACTACCTGGAATGGATATCCAACATTGTACCAGTGTCCAAACCTGATAGCCGAGTCAGACTATGCAATAATTTTAGAGATCTAAACAAAGCCTGCTGCAAGGATGATTTTCCGTTGCCAAATATAGATATCATAGTCGACTTAACAGCAGGGCATACCATGTTATCTCTCATGGATGGATTCTCAAGATATAATCAGATCTGAATAGTACCAGAAGACCAACACAAGACAACTTTTACTTGTCCATGGGGCACTTTCTGTTGGAATGTCATGCCATTCAGGCTAAAAAATGCAGGAGCCACATATCAACGTGCTATGATGACTATATTCCATGATATGATGCATGTAACAATGGAGGACTATGTCGATGATATCCTAGCAAGGTTGCTCACAAGAGAATCACACCTGGATGTGTTAGAGAAATTCTTTCAGAGATTGGACCAATTCAAAGTCAAGTTGAACCCAAAGAAATGTGTGTTCGGAGTCACTTCAGGCAAGCTACTAGGTTTCATCGTGTTGGCAAATGGAATAGAGGTAGACCCTGCCAAAGTCAAGGCTATTAGGGACATGCCACCACCCAAGACTCTTACTCAATTAAGATCACTATAGAGCAAGCTACAAGCAATCCGCAAATTCATATCCCAGCTAGTAGACAAGTGCCAACCATTCAGTCATCTCCTGCACAAGAACATTACATTCAAATAGGATGAAAGGTGTGAAGAGACATTCAACAAGCTGGAAGAATATCTTATGAATCCACCCATTCTCATGCCTCCTATCCAAGGGAAACCACTGATACTCTACATATTGGCTACACCTACATCTCTTGGAGCTCTTCTGACACAACAAGATTATGAGAATAAAGAAAGAGCTATCTACTACATCAACTGAACATTAGTGGGCTATGAATTGCAATACTCACAGATAGAAAGATCATGTCTTGTGATAGTTTTTGCTTCACAAAAACTCTGACATTATATGCTTGCACATCCAATTAAACTCAATGCAAAAATAGATCCACTGAAGTACCTACTAAGCAAAGCAGCTCTCACGGGTCGCCTAGCTAAATGGGTAATGCTCTTAAGCAAATACGACATTGAGTATGTAGAGAGAAAAGCTATCAAGGGACAGATCATTGCTGATCAACTAGTAGATGCACCATTGTAGGACACCACACCGATGCAATTTGAGTTTTCAGATGAATCCCTATTCAACATATCAACATATTCCTGGAAACTCTACTTCGATGGGTCCTACAGAAATCATGGATTGGGGGTAGGAATCTTGTTTGGAACTCCTCATGGCGACACAATTCCAAAGTCTTACTGTTTGTTATTCCCATGCACCAATAACATAGTAGAATATGAAGCCTTAGTAATTGGTCTCAAGATGGCAATTGAGTGGAAAATCCAAGAGCTATATGTCTACGACGATTCTCAACTTATAATCAATCAAGTCAACGATGATTACCAAACCAAAGATGAAAAGCTTGTCCCATACAAGCAGATGGTCGATGACTTCAAAGAACACTTTGTAATCATCTCTTTCGAAGAGATACCTAGGATCAAGAACAAAGCAGCAAATGCCATGGCAACCATTGCCTCTCTCCTCGAGATACCCGAAAATGAGTCACGGTATGAGTTCTTAGTGGAAACTATCTGGCAACCAGCTTATGATCTTCCTGAGACCCATTCCATATGCCTTCTAGTTGGATTTGATTCACCTTGGTACGGTAAGATTTACACTTACCTCAAGGACAACATCCTCCCACCGGACCTATCTTCTAACCAATGATGAACTTTTATACGCCAAACCTCTCGTTATACCATCATTATTGATACCCTATACCGACGTGGCCTAGATGGTACTTTACTCCATTGTTTAGAACAAGAAGAATCCATAACTACTTTGTAAGACATACACGAAGGGATCTGCAGAACACACTCTAGTGGTCCTTCCTTAGCCAAGAAACTCATGCGCTTGGGTTATTACTCGCCAAACATGGAAATGGATTCATATCAGTTTGTCAAGAAGTGCAAGCAGTGTCAAATACACGGGAACCTGATACATGCACCGGCTCAAGAGTTGAGACCTTTAACGACACCTTGGCCCTTCTTCCAATGGGGACTTGACCTTGTGGGAAAGATCCATCCAACCTCATCCAACGGCCACAAATTCATCATAACTACCACTGAGTATTTTACAAAGTGGATTGAAGCCGTTCCCCTCACAACCGTAACAGGTAAGCAAATCTCCTCATTTATCCTAAATTACCTCATCTGTAGATACATAATTCCTTCATCCATTATCACGGATAACAGAAGACCATTCAAAAACCAAGATGTCCAAGAACTCTGTGAATGATTCAAAATCCAACACCATTTCTCCACACCCTATTACCCCCAAGGTAACGGTCAAGCTGAAGCATCTAACAAGACCATCTTGAAACTCCTCAAGAAGACAGTCAACGATACTGGCCGTGATTGGCATATCCAACTCAATCCCACTCTATGGGCCTATAGAACCAATATATGCACTCCCATAGGTGCTACACCCTACACCCTTGTCTATGGCTTAGAAGCTATCCTCCCCATTGAGGTTGAATTACCATCTCTTAGGGTGTCATTAAAAGGTCTCATATCAGATGAAGAATATAGAGTCTCCAGGTTGCAAGAACTAGAGTTGCTAGAAGAGAGATGACAGAAAGCCTTTGATCATCTCAAAACATATCAACAAATGATGTCAAGAAGCTATAACCACAGAGTTTGCCCAAGAATCTTTAAAGTTGGAGATCTCGTTCTCAAGGAGAATCCTCGCAACCAACAAGACAGAGAAAAGAAAGGCAAGTTCGAACCCAACTAGCTTGGGCCTTATGTAATTGTAGTAGCATATGGATCAGGGGCATATTAGTTGGTGACATCAGAGGGTGAGCTATTCGATGACCCAATCAATAGCATTCACCTTCGCCAATTCTACACCTAGGAGAACCCCAATGTCAGGGGGGCATAAAATACAAAAAAAAAAAAATTAGAAAAATACAAAAAAGGTCAAAAAGTCAGAAAAATACAAAAAAATCATCCTTTGGTGAAAACCTGGCAAACAGGCACCTTGGATAGGTATCATGGTGAAAACCTAGCAAACAGGCATCATGTATACTTTCTAGCTTCTTCCTGCAAATACAAGCAAGTGGTGAAAACCTGGTAAACAGGCATTACTTGTGATGAACCGCCTTCTCCATCTTTGGGAAACCAATCGCCTTGTGTCCATTCTTCTTTCACTCGTGTCCCATTTGACCCATATCTATCCCATAATAAAATCCTGACAGTTACCTATCATGGCTTGATACTCTATCTCTTTGTTGACCTTGTCAACCAAGGTTATGTCCCATACCGTATCCGTAAGTGTGAGCCTAGCATAGTGTCTCTCGTCAGTTCATCCATGGTCTAGGTCCGTGAACTATGTTGCCTTTGCATTGTCACGTAGGCAAGGCCATTTTTCAAATGTGCCCCCAAGGCTCCCACTGTCTCATCCATTCCACATCTAGTCCTTCTGTCTTTCTGAGTCTATCTCCACTTTCTCTCGCCTAGGTCTTAGGTCCGTTAGGGTTTACCCTAAAATACGTTGCCTCTCCATTGTCATGTAGGCAAGGCCATTTAGCAATGAGCCCCCGAGGCACTAGGTCAGTCCCTTAGGGTTCGTTTCACCAATAAGGATTGTGAAATCTTCTCACCAAGCAAGCAAGTGCAAGCAGAACCTAATTCCAAAGCAAAAATTTTGACACGAGGCACTTAACCTATCCAAAGCAAAGTAGAAAAACACCTAAGGCCTTCTAAATGATTTTACTCAAATTATGGTAAGAAACAAACACATCTAAATGCAAGAATGATTTGTGTTGGTTAGGTTAAAATTATAGTCTTGATTTCTGCTATCATGCCTTTCTATGCTACTCAAGGATGCCAAAAGCTAGAGATGCTATGATGGGGACATGATTATTTTCTTTGTTTGTTGTTTGTGGATTAAACTTTAGTAATGTAAATCCTGGTCTAAGGACATGATCAGTAAAAGATCATCGAGGACATCCAAGGTCTAACATGAATGGGGGCAATCCTTGTTTGTTGACATGCAAGCAATACTCAGGTCATCTCAATTCAATTATACCTCGATGCTTGTATTAACTTGCTAAATCAAAATCCATGTAAGCAGTGCTCAGGTCATCTCAGTTCAATTATACCTAGATGCTTGTATTAACTTACAACATTTCAGAAAAAGTACCAAAAAAAATACCCAATGATGAAATAAAGCACTTCAAAATACTTGCACCGTTAAGATGTCAAAAGCAAAGCATCCATTATACATCCATTTATACATCCATACATCCATATCCCATGCAATAAAAGATCCACAAAATGTAGAGTATCAATGTTTACAAAAGCTTGTGAGTCCTTCTATCAAGTCTTTCTTCTATCAATCAGATTTCTATCTATCATCATATCTTTCATCCTTGTCCAGTCAGTCTGAGCAATGATCCAAATGCAGGTCCATCCTTAATCCATACCAATCAAGTCAAGTCAATCTTGCACAAATGATCCAATCAAAATCAGTGATCTTGATCCTTGTCTGGTCGTAAACCAACTCGATCAGTTAATCAATCAATTGTCTTATATAGGATGTAACATTATCGAAATCAAACCAATACACGTGTCTTACACGACATGTTTCATTTCCTGAAACTAGACACTATCCTTCATGTTTCTCTAGGGATCTATCATTCCCCGCCATGACAACATGCCTGCCGTGTTGGTCTAGGGATATATCATTCCCCACCATGACAAAACTGTCATATATCATTATCAATTAATCAGTTGGTTTACCGCTTGACAGGGGCAATACCTTGTTTGTTCTTGTATCATTTGTGCATACTTGCTTACTTTCTTGTGTGTGGTATCATTCTATCTTGCATTGCGTATCATTCGGCTCTTTCTCCAACCAATTTCTTCACCCCAACCTAATTATTCCCTTTGTCTTCATGAGATTGTCCATCTCACGTCCCTTCTGTCTCCTTCCCGTCCAATCTCCCGAGGGGGCATCCTGTCGTCAAACCTGTACCAGGGGCAAACTAGGGCATGTATCATTATCAAACTATTTATTCTTTGAAGCAATGTCGTAAATTGCATTACATCAAAGAGGGGCAAAATGTATATGCCTAAAAATGACACGATTCATTCTAAATAAATATTCTTAATATTTATTCCCTTCTTATTTCTTCTATCAATTAAATAAATATTCTAAGTTTATTTGATTGGTTCATTATCCCATAATTAAATAAAATCAATTTATTTAATTAAATTCCCTAAATTCTTCTAGTGTTTCACATAATTAAATAATCCTACATTATTTAATTAATCATAAATTCCTCTATCCTAAGTCCTAATTTCCTAAATCCACCTCATCTTTCCAACTCACCTTTTCCACCTCACCATGTTACACATGTAATTAAATATTTTAAATATTTAATTAGCTAATATTCTCTCACCCACATGTCCTATTTACCCTCTAGTCAAAATTAGTTAACTCATCAATCAAATCTGTTAACTAATTAGTCATTTGAGTTCACTAGTCAATCTATTTTGTTGACTCCTCAATCAACCCAGTTAACTAATCAATCAATTCTGTCAGCTCCTCAATCTATTCAGGTAATTGATCAATCAATTCTGTCAATTCCTCAATCCATTCTATTAACTCTTCAATCAATTTTATTAACTACCCTGTTACATGATGGAAGTAGGACACTTGTCCTCTTTTTATTCGTTGCACATTCCTCAACCATTCTCAACCATTGATCTGCTCATTTCATCTCAACCTTTGATCTTCATCCTCCCAAGTCTATAAATGAAACCTCATTCTTCCATTCTTGGTATCCAGGCTATTTGTATTGTTACTCTGCAGGAATTTACTAGTGAACCTTTGGCACCCTTTTACCATTCATTAGCTTGAGTTCACCATTTGCTTCGGAGTTCATCTTCATAGCACATTCATCACCACATCCATTTACTATCAACATCCTTGAACACAGCAAAGGAGTGCACTCTCTGAGGGCCCTACTTCATACAAGCAAGGATGGTTTTAATATGCAAACAATAGAAGTTTCGATCTGAGGAAGGTTTGCATTGTTTTATTCATTGCTTCATTTCATTTGATCATCTTAGTTTCACTATTCTATTGAGTTATGGGTATTTGATGTTGTTTATCGCATAGTCATTGTTTAACCAAAATTCCCTTAACATCGTGCATATCCTTTTTTATCTTAAGCCCTCCATATGAGGCATGGATGGTTTATTTCTCAAGGAGAGTGCACAATCTTGTCATTTTCAAAAGTCCTTTGAGTAGTTAAGGAGTAGATATGAGACTATCCTAACCCTTAAGCATGTCTTCGGTGATTGTTGTGGTGAAGCACAATCATCGATGTGAGCCTATAATGTGCCTAAGATGGTGATGAACCTAGAAATAGGTACACTCCATTGCTTGTCTGCCATGTTTTCTCCATGTCTTCTATGTGTGTGTATGGCATGTTTATTCCCAAGCATAGTCTAAAGACCAATGGTGATGAGTCCCTACTATGCTTTTGGATTGGTATGGCATGCTTGATTTGTATGGCATGTTTGTTCTCAAGTGTAGTCTAAATACTGGTGGTGATGAGTCCCTCTTGCACTATGGGTTGTGTGTTTACCTTGTACTTGCATTCGACATTTCATATATATGAGAAAAAGAAAAATAAAATAATCATTGCATTCACTATGTTTTGCATGTCTTCAATGCTACCTTCTCTATGTTTTACATGACTATAATTGTCTCCTCCATGTTTTACATCCATGTTATTGTCTTCAATATGTTTGGCATGTCTTCTCCATGCTTGCGTGTTTGTTGTGTTTGTTGACTGTACTTTAATGCATGTATTGGCCTTGTGTTAGTACATACATTAAAGTGGGGGCTAAATGTTATGTCAGAAAATATCCCCTGGGGGCTTTTCCCTCTGAAGGTTTAGCTCCCAGGTCCTATTATTGCATTTAGAGCATCTTACATGTTATTTCTAACTCTCGATGAGAAAACCCTGAAGTCTTATGGAAAATAGGACCTAGGGGGTACTATTTTGATGATCACTAAGCAAAAATGGTAGGGTGTGTTGATAACTGAGGGGGGGGGGGTGAATCAGTTATCCTAATTATTTCTTCTTTTGAACTTTCTTATTAATCAATGCAGCATTGAATCAAACAAACAAACATTAACATGAAATGAAAAACACATGACACAGTATTTTTGACGTGGAAACCCTGTTAAGGGAGAAAACCACGGGGTGATTAACCCAAAGATTATTCTCTGTTAGAAGAATAAGGAATTACAAAATGGCACTTGCCAATTAGGGCTCACTGCCCGAGCACACTGCTCACAAAGAGGCCCACTGCCTACAAGGAGACACACTGTCTACAAAGTGATAAGAATCACAGTCTTGAACTGATTGGAAGCATCTACATATGCTGGAGTTCAGTTCCGGTTAGGCTCAGTACACTGATCTGCTGCACTTCATCTTTCCTCTGTTCTTTATTCTGCTATCCTTTCACATACCGGATCTTTCTTACTACTTCTACTCTGTTCTGCACTTATTCACATATCCCTTCACACAATCACACATTTCACAACTAAATCCATCCTCTATATATATCCGCACAAGTAATTTCATCACCTTTCTAGTCGGCATCCGGAACAGTCTAGTTTCTTACAAACTCTGTTCTGTCGGCTGAATCCTTGCTCACCAAGCAATGCGGATCAAGCATATACTTGTAGATATCATTAATCATGTCGGCCAAACATGATTCATGCCTTCACAATCTTTACCATCAACAGTAGCACATCCGGAAAATAGTCTGATACTCTGTCAGTCAGTTCTTCCTCTGTTCTCACTGTCTCTCAGGAATCCGGTACTCAACTATTCATATCTTTTTCTTTGTTCATCACCGGAGGCTAAATCCTTGGAATATACTACTCAAGGTAGTCCTCTTGACTTCCCCAAATCTGTACTGCACCAAGACACTTCCTCTGAGAGATCCGGACCAATCTGTCGGACCTTGCCACATGCTCTGTTCTTGTTCACCGGACCACAACAATCTTCATTCTGACTTCCGGTAGAGACACACCATGACTTGCGGATATGTGGGATGACCTTTGTTGCCATCAATGACAACAACCATGAATCCATATAGTGTCTCTTGCCAACAATCTCCCCCTTTGGCATTGATGGCAACACTTAGTGAAAAATGACTAAGTGTTTACACTATGCTCCCCCTTGGCTGATGCTCTATCTTTATATACAATTTTTGGAACTCCCCCTTAGTTGGATTCCTCATTTTTCACTGCTCCTCACTCCCCCTTTGACATCAATGGCAAAGGGTAGGGTCCGCACACCAAAATTTTCAAAAATTTTCTATACATAGCCGCATATTTACATACTCACATATACTGAAGAATGTCTGCAAAGGATGTCTTCAATTGGATCAGTTCTGTAGCCCAACTTTGCTTCATTCTATCCAAAATTGAAATGTGACCACTCAACAAAAATGCAAAAGCTTCTACCCTCTTGAGATCTGTCGGATCATTTGTTTGGGCGGTGGTCTGAGCATCACTGATGGCCTCATGCATAGTTTCTAACTTAGGGATTATAATCCTTCTAAGTTCTCCCATCCGGTTAGTGATATTCTTTCTTTCCTTCTCAAGGTTCTTTATTTCACTCAAGACTGCAATAGTCTGACATTCTTGATTTACTATGGAGGAAGAGAGAGGATCAAAACTTTGAGATAGACTTTGTAGTTTGTCCTGTTCCTCTTTTATTTTCTTATCAATTTCTGATGTTGCCTTTGACCAGGATATACAAAATTTGTAAATGTCACCGCCATCCTTAAGAGCATTTTCTAAGCTCTTTATTCCAGTACTCATATTTCTTCTATCATTAGAGATTAATCCTAATACTTCTGAAAATCTTTTATCCAAAAATTCCTTCCGGACCTTTTCTTCAGCTGATTTTTCTAGAGAATCAAAATGTGTATCAACACTGTTGACTAAGGTTTTGAGATTACCGGAAGAGGAGGCTGTCGGATCTATCTGGATTGATGGAATAATCTTTACAAGTACTCCGGAAGCAGCCTCTATCAACTCACAGTCTTCCATATGAGACTTTAGTAGTTTCTCTTTGACTTTCTCATTTGCAAATGAGGCTATTTTCATTGTTTGCACCGGTGACAAAGAGTCAAAATCTAATGGTCCTTTTAGCAGGTCCGGTTCATCAATTTCTATAGTGGCTTTTGTCAAGAATTCTTGAACAGTTTGTGCTGTGTCTCTTGCCGGAGACAGATGTTTCTCTGTTGGGGTCTTCTCTTTCTCTGCATCCTTGGTGCTGTCAACCTCTTTTTCTTTGACTGCTGCTTCTTTCTCCTGTAGTTTCTCTTATTCTTGGGATCCGAAGACTGTAGGGGAAACTGGAGGAGAGATGTTAGTCTGTTCAAGGCCCACTTCTTCTGGAGCAGATGATTCCAAGTCCACAGCTGTTTCTGCACCTAAGTCCTCTACAACAGGAAGATTGAACCTTTTGAAGGCCTTCCGAAGGATCTCTTCTGTCTCTTTGGCCACCTTGTCAGTCTCACCAAGCATGAGTTGATTCATCCTGGCTTTACTTCTGAACTCATCTTTGTAGTCTTTGAATATTATGTTCATTGTCTTGGGATCAATTTGAGGATATAGCTGAATAGCTATCTGCTCCGGGATCTCAAGATCTTTTGCATGAGCATTATTCTTTCTTATTTCTAATTCCTTTTCTAGGCTTTTAGGAATTAGAGATATGATCTCAATGAAAGCCTTATTGTATATGTTCAGATACTTGATTGTGGCTTCCTGCAGAATCTTTTGGTCAGCCTCATTGTAGTCATCATAAAATTCAGTCATTGGTTGAAGGTTTCCATCCACCGTAACCGACTTGATTACACTCTCTAGAGACAGAGTGGGCTTTTCAACAAATACCTCTGCCATTTCATCCTTGTCTTGGCCTGTGGAGGGTTTACCGGATCCTTTCTTCTTCTGCTTCTTTATTTCTTTTACTCCCTCATCTGACTCAGTTTCCTCTTCATCCTTTTGGCTTTCATAAGCCCTTGTGGCTTTTGTCTTAGATCTTTTACTGGATGCCTGGACTTCCAGTTTTGAACTTTTGGTTGTGGGAGGTGTAGATCTTTTTGATGATCTGGTCTGGGTGGAAGTTTCAACCGGAACACTTTCTTTACTTTTCTTTTCTTCCTCAGCCTTTCTCCTCTTTTCCCGGCTAGCATCAAGTGCCTCTTTTGAGATGCCTAGGCCTTGAGCAATATGCTCTACTTCTTTTCTCACCTTTCTCTTTATCTCAGGTTCCCTGAGTTCTACATGTATCTTTACACTCAGCTCCTCAAAGGTTCCAAACCTTTCTGCCTTAGGATCTTTGGGCTGACTTAGCATGTGTTGAACATGTAGCTCCACTATCTGTTCATCCACTTCATACCCCATGGGCATGATCCAGACAGTCCTTGGCTCCACTGCCTCCATTAGGCACTGATCAGTGTCCACCATAAAGCACACTGAGTCTTTGTATTTTTCAACAAGAGACTGGGGAATTCTCTCTCTTGCTTGCATCATGCTTTGGAAGTTTTTGAAGTATCCCCATAGGGCTGTATTTCTTGCTTTGGCATCCCCAAGCCCATGTAGATAGTCTCTTATCTGGACTGCAACAGGTTTGTCATTCTGCCATGCCCATCCACTTGATCCGGGCAGCTCATTCATGAAGTAGAAGAATAGACATAATATAAGAGTACCATACTTAAAGGAATTCTTCTTGTCCTTCTTGATTTTCTGTATATTTTCCATTAATTGGCCTAAGAGTAGTTTGCAGAGATCATATTCTGCATTCTTCCTTAGCATTTCATAGGCAGTATATACTGCAGTTCCGGATACAGAAGTCTCCCTGCTGGAGTGATAGATCTTGTATCCTATTATCATGGATGCATACTTGATATCCGGATCTGAAATATCTTCAATGGTCATTGCCCTCTTATCAAATTTTGATCCAGTGGCCTTAGTTACAATGTTGTTCTTGACAGATTTGAGGATAGGTATCCCTCCGGAAGAGTATAGACCAGTTACTACTCTAATTGCCTCTTTTGTGATCTTGCAGGGTCTATCCAGCCATAGGAAGTTGTCATGCATCCTGCTCAGTACATACCGGACCCATTCATCTTCTTCAAAGCAGGGGAAATGAATGAATTGATCAAATTGTTTCTTCTGGATACCCTTATACTCTGGTTTAAGCTCAAAAGCATTGTCTATCAGTTGTTTGTGATAGAGATCTCTCAATTTGAATTCCCCAAATTCCTCAATGCTTGCATGTATGTAAACCCTAATGTCTTTTGTGTGTAAAACTCCGTGAGGAACACTGGAAAATGCTCCTAAGGGATCTACCTCCAATGACTTGTATGGATGTTTCTTAAATTCAGGTCGGGGCCTATCTGAGATTTTTACTATATTTGGAGTAGCCATTTCTTCAAAAGATTTGTAGCAAGATATCGAAAGTGGAAAATACCTTTTGCGTCTTCGGTTGCACGGAGTAGCTGGATTGATTTCTGTATGTAATGACTTCGGCAGGAGATCTTTGGTGTGCTTGATGAATCTTGTTGCAGAGCTCCACTTTTTGCTTCTTCTTGAGTGCAGAATGAGCAAATGATTTTTGAGAAATCCCTTATATTACTCTGCAAACCCTAATATCTGATGGCAATAAATGCTCGACCTATATTATTTCGATTTGCCTTATCCGGATAGCTTGGAGTATCCCAGATCAGTCCTGATCTGTGAACATCATCCGGATCTTTCAATCATGAATAAATCAAGGTGACACATTACAAGAACATCCCAAACATTCTGTCCAGTCCGCAGAGTAAAATAATGTACTTCCGGATCTCTCCGAACCCTTTTGTAGTCCTCTGTCATTCCGGAGCATCTCCCAGAACAGGTCTTTACTTGATCGATCACAACTTCTTTATATCTTCATGCGGACCTCTGAAATCTTGTCTAGATCATCTCAGGACTGGTATCTTCAAACCCTTTACTCCGCATCTTGTGCCACATCCGGCACCACTTGATTGGCTGGGGGAACAGGATTTTCTTTGAGTCTCCCCCTGAGCCAGAGCTCACTTTTTAATTTCCAGAAGAAATATCAGCACCAAAGTCTGGTGCGGATCCAACCTCTACATTCTCTGAACTTTTCTTCACCCAAATCTTGCTCATCTGATTCCTAACTTCATCCGCATTCATCTTTTGTTTACCCTTGTCTTGATTCTGATTATACACCGGACCTCTTTTGTCCTGATTCTTGCTTCTGCAGACTTTAGCACTATGACCGGACCTATTACAGATTTGGCAAATAACATTTCTTTGCATATTTGACTGATAACCTCTTGATCTACATTGATTAGCCATATGACCTACTCTATTGCATGTAAAGCATCTACCTTTGAATGATTTGTTTACTTGCATATTTCTGCATTCATGGGATTTGTGTCCATACCTTTTGCAGTTAAAGCACTGTCCGGAGAAGGATGAATTAATCTGATTCATTCTCTTTCTGCACTGATTAGCTTTGTGACCAAAGTGGTTGCAACTGTGGCAGTATCCATTGAAAGATGGATATTTTTGAGCATTGGGCTGTCTTACCGGAGGTCTTCTAGGCCTATTCCTTGGATTTTCTGATCCAAAATTCTTTTGACCGGATCCGGAGCTTTCTCCTTTCTCATATCCCAAACCATACTTGTCATCTGTCCTCTTTTGACTTCCAAAAAGTACTTCAAGTTGGGTAGAACTTATCTTGAATTTTTCTTTATATTCATTTGCTGTTTGAAGATCTCTTTTGAGAGAGGCAATTTGGTCCTCAAGTTTTTCTTCATTATCTTTGGCATCTTCAAGATTAGATTCAAGATGTCTGATAATCCTGTCCATCTGGTGGCATTCTTCTGATTTTTCTTTAAGAGATTGTCTTAGATTGTCTTCAGCTTTTCTTTTTTCTTCAATCTCTTGAGTAAACTTTATAGTTCCTGATTCCATTTCATGTCTTAACATAATGACTTCTTTTGATAACTTTTCACATAACTTGGTTTGCTCAGTCAATTCTTCATTTGTATTGCTTTCTTCACTTTGTCTTGCCAATTGTTGGAGTAGCTCCTTTCTCTTTTTCATAGAGAGACTTAATTTGTCCTTTAATTCTCTCATGAATTCATCAGCCTGTTTGAGTCTTTCCTTTAATTCATTGACTTCAGAATTTGACTGTTCAAGATCCTCAAGGGTAGTCTTGAGTTGCTCCCTTAAACCATATGCATCCATTTGAACTCCCAGATCTTCCTCAAGCTGTTAGGTTCTATTAGGAGGAACCTTGCTCTGATACCAATTGTTGATAACTGAGAGGGGGGGTGAATCAGTTATCCTAATTATTTCTTCTTTTGAACTTTCTTATTAATCAATGCAGCATTGAATCAAACAAACAAACATTAACATGAAATGAAAAACACATGACACAGTATTTTTGACGTGGAAACCCTGTTAAGGGAGAAAACCACAGGGTAATTAACCCAAAGATTATTCTCTGTTAGAAGAATAAGGAATTACAAAATGGCACTTGCCAATTAGGGCTCACTGCCCGAGCACACTGCTCACAAAGAGGCCCACTGCCTACAAGGAGACACACTGTCTACAAAGTGATAAGAATCACAGTCTTGAATTGATTGGAAGCATCTACATATGCTGGAGTTCAGTTCCGGTTAGGCTTAGTACACTGATCTGCTGCACTTCATCTTTCCTCTGTTCTTTATTCTGCTATCCTTTCACATATCAGATCTTTCTTACTACTTCTGCTCTGTTCTGCACTTATTCGCATATCCCTTCACACAATCACACATTTCACAACTAAATCCATCCTCTATATATATCCGCACAAGTAATTTCATCACCTTTCTAGTCGGCATCCGGAACAGTCTAGTTTCTTACAAACTCTGTTCTGTCGGCTGAATCCTTGCTCACCAAGCAATGCGGATCAAGCATATACTTGTAGATATCATTAATCATGTCGGCCAAACATGATTCATGCCTTCACAATCTTTACCATCAATAGTAGCACATCCGGAAAATAGTCTGATACTCTGTCAGTCAGTTCTTCCTCTGTTCTCACTGTCTCTCAGGAATCCGGTACTCAACTATTCATATCTTTTTCTTTGTTCATCACCGGAGGCTAAATCCTTGGAATATACTACTCAAGGTAGTCCTCTTGACTTCCCCAAATCCGCACTACACCAAGACACTTCCTCTGAGAGATCCAGACCAATCTGTCAGACCTTGCCACATGCTCTGTTCTTGTTCACCGGACCACAACAATCTTCATTCTGACTTCCGGTAGAGACACACCATGACTTGCGGATATGTGGGATGACCTTTGTTGCCATCAATGACAACAACCATGAATCCATATAGTGTCTCTTGCCAACAAGGTGGACTTGGGCGCTAGTGCCATAGTCCAGCCCTATTTTAGGTCTGCCCTTATTTCAAATGTTATTTTAGTGACTATTATTTGGGTTTTATGCCAACATCTAAAGTTTGAATTATAAAATTCTTAGTAGGAATCTTTTTAGTTGCATACATAAGCATGATTAGGTTTCATTTGAAAACTAGAGATGGAAATTAGATGGCATTTTTTATTAACAAGCTTTTGTGAAAGTGATTCAAGGCATTCATTGTGTTGCAAAGCAGTACTTTGTGTTCTTATTGTGTTTGTATTTACAGATTTGACATCCATCTCCTCATGGCATGAAGAACATCTTCCTCTCATGAGATCTTCACTACAAGGTGATATCTATTATGTTTTCAATCATTTATCATTTGGATTTTTGCCTCTATCCCACCAGGATACACACTCTCATCTGACAATAATGTTTGGAATACTTGAATGTCTCTCTAGGGCTTGACCAAAGAAAGCCTCTAAACACCACAACCCCCTCCCACACTCCTTGTGATTATAGGTTACAAGTGTCGAATTTCATGGAGTGGAGTTGTAGAAAGGAGTGACAAGTATCAAGGATTTAGGATCTAAAAAGAAGCAGGACACTGGAGCTTTTCTTGGATAGGGTGCTAGTCCTTGTGTCATCCATAGTTGAATTCCTAGAAATGAAAGTTACAATGCAGATCAATGTTAGAAGGAGATTAGGATTCTGCAAAGAAACAAGTGCCTTGGACTTGGGTGCTAGTCCCTGTGTCCCTGACTTCTCCTCCTTCCAAACTTTGAAAAATATTGAGTTAAATATCTTTGTCCCTTATCTCAGTCTGAAAGGATTTGCTATGGTTTAATAATTTGCTTACTGTTTTGCATATTTAGGGTTTTAAGTACAATTGAGCATTAAATTGAGATATTGTTTGACACATCCAAGAATCCATAGCTTCCCAAGTGGTAGCCTAACCTAATAGGTGATTGCTCTCGCTTAGTGGAGATTTGAAACTCAGCTGATATGCCCTTGGAATGTTTGTAGTGAAAGGAGGATTTTGCATAAACTATTTAAACCCCAACCTCTCCTTTTACATTACAAAATATTTATATGAAAGTGCACCAGGTATTACATGGAAAAGGGTAGATAATGTCGTGGGTCCAACCTTTATGGGTAAAGTTATGGTACCCATTGATTGCCTACCAACATTATCAAAGCCACAAATGTTAAGATTATCCAGTTTGATAAAGATGTATCAACCTTGATTTTGTGTAACAAATCAATACCACAAACATGAAGAGCCGATCCATTGTCAACCATAACTTTCTTTATCAACTTTTTTATTGTGAAAAAAATTACAAGAGAATCATGTTGATTTTAAACTTCAATTGATGGTAATTCAAGTTGTTGAAACATAATATCTATTTTTGTTGCATGCATACAATCTAACAAAGCTACTACATTATTTGGCTTAACAATAGGTGGTACAATAATCTTTTGTAGTAGCTTCCTGGAGCATTCCATGGTATGTAGATGATGTTTGTATGAGTTCCCAAAGAGAGATCTTAGCGAGAGTAGCATGAAGTTGCTAACCAAGATCATAATCTTGATCAACTTTATGAGTGATACAAGGTGGTTGAGGAAGCATAGGTAGAGAAGTTGGTAATGAGAGTGGAATGTTTGACTATTGTTTACTTTTATTTATTATTTCATGTATTGTATGTGTGAGAAACCACATTATGGTAGGATTGTTGTGACACATTTTGATACATTTGACTTCCTTAAGTAATTTCTTTTGCAAAATTAAGAATGTGCCCAGGGGTCGTGGTGGGGTTGGAGGACCTCGAATCGTAATCATCGGTTTGAAATGAGGAGGCACATTAGGTTCCCCATTCACAATGATTTTAGGAGCATTATTACACTTATCCACTATCCCCGTGGGTGCAATAAGTCTATTGATGATGATTGAATTAACATTATTTTTACTTTGATTAATCTCGTAATCCATCCCCAAAGGATTTAATGTGAGAGACATTTCTTCATCCATCAATGCTTCATTGTTTGAAGGGAGAGCATTGGAACGAAGGGAAGGTAAAGTGTAGTTAAGGGAATTGTTGATGATTGTTTCTTTAGTGATGTCCAAGGGGTTTAAACATGCAACCAAAAGAGAGTTATCCATGGTCTTCACATCCTTAGAGCTATCCAAGGTAGCTGAACATTCAACCAGAGGAGGAACTTCAAGGGTCTTCACTTCATTACTGATGTCCAAATTGCTTAAATAATCAATAGAAGGTGGGAGATCCATAGAATGAGCCATAGAAGCCTCATGTACCATGTGATTATTAGATGAACACCTATTATCTACCCATGGAGAATCCTTTTTAATAGGAGGCTCTTCATCCACTAATGCTTCATCTTCTAGAGGGAGGGCATTGGAATGAAGAGAGGGTAGGGTGATGTTAAAGAATTTATCAATGATTTCATCTTCTTGTACCAAGATGTCCTCACAAGTGGGAACAACTTTGGGAGAAAAATCACAAGGTGAAATAGACAAAACTATATTACCATCACATGTATTAGAGACTAGATCCAAGGCATGGTCTTGACCTATAGTAATAGGTGTCGTAGTGGAATGTACAATAGAGATAAAGTCATCTAGGGATTCATCTAACATATTTAAATCATCACTACTAATGACGCATCTTATGCATTAAAGTCTTGTAAAAGGAAATCAAACATTTTCACATATTCTATTTTATCCAAGGCTTGAAATTCAACAAGAAATAAAGTATTTTGCAAAAATGAAACTAATATCACTATGGAAAATCGGATTTAAATGAATGTTTATGATAGTAGCAAAATCTGAAATAAGATTTTGACTACAAACCCTAGCATTTGAAATTGACTAGGTTTTAAGAAAGGTACAATTTTGTTTTTTCGAAAAACCCCTAGCAAATGAGATCTTTAAATGCAATTTACAACACTATAAAATGATTGTATGCTGTAATATGGATCAGATATGATGTAAAAATTAGAAATTTAAATCTTTATATCATATGTAATGAAAGTAATGCAAAATTATGCCCTTTCCTAGCCTAGAATGCTTACTTTTTTCACTTTTTCAAGATTATGCAAAATATTCCAATGAATTATAATAAGTATGCTATGAATCAATACAAGATCTAAATCTAACACTCAATAAGATGCAAATGCCCGAAGCTATGGGTTCACCAAAATGTTATGTGTGAAAAAGATGACTGATGAAGACTAGCATGCACACTAGATCAAACCCTCTTCCACAAAAAAATTCAAGGACGAAACCAAGCCAAATAACTACCAAATGGAGGTGGACTTAGCTAAATATTTTGTACTAAAGAGTACTATAGAAAGATCTAATTTAATAAAGCCTTTTAACAAAGCCTAGGTCAACTAATGCACAAAACCCTAGATTTGCAAAGATTTGATTATAATAGGACATATACAAAAGATATACAAAAACCAATTTCACATGAATGATCAGAGAGATATTAGAACCTATATCCTAGAAAATGGAAAGTCAGAGGATTATTTCAAAGGCACCCATGTCCCCAATTGTGGAATTTTTAAAAACTATAAACTGGAGAAATGAGGTATAGACTACCTTGATTCTAGATCTGAAGTTATCTAATAAGTACCCATGTCTTCCATAGAGGAATATTTTGAAAATACTCTCAGATCTTGAAACCCTTTTCATTACTCAGTCTTCCTATGTCTTCACTTTTCTGAATCTCATACATGTAACCTACACACAAGAAGAAAAGGGGTTTGGGGGCTATGGTGTTTAGGGACTTGCCTTAGTCAAAGCCCAGGATAGCATTCAATCTTTCCAACAAGATTTTTTCATAGAGAGTGCATGCCCTAGCAAGGTAAAGGCTAAAAATAATCCAATATGATGAAATCAAATGATGGTGCAGGGGCATCTAGATACCTTAATTAATTTCATGTTCTTTTTTATGTTTTGGAGTTGTATAAGGTCCACGTGACCAATTGTAAGGCCTAGTGCCATGTGTGAGTCCGAGTGGAATAGGACAAGTCATAGGGTCTGGTAGTGGAAGAGCAAACAAATTGTAACTGAATGGGTTGACAGTTGCAGAACGGTTGGCATTCCTACCAATGCAAACTGTCACGAACAAGAACATGTATAAGCAGTTCAGTGAACAGAAGGAAAGGTAGAGGAGAGAGTAGTATAGTAATGGGGTGTGATTTGTGGTAGAGTAACAGTAAGAAGATAGAAGAGTTGTTTCAGTGCAGAAGTTCCCAAGATAAATAAAAGATCCTATTTTGTTTGTGTTCTTTCACCATGTCACTGTAATTAGTTTCCATTTTGTCATTCAGATGGATTACTGAGCCATTCTACTAACAAGATTTCTTCAAAATCAGTGGAATGGGTCTGTCTGTACAGTTTGTGTTCTTTTTTTTGTTATGTTTAGAGTTGGGATCGAGTGTGGGAAGTGCTAATCGAGCCTAGCATCTCCATGTGCTAGGGTTCAGTGAAGGCAGAAAGTGTCTGCGTTGTAGAGTTTGTCATCGGTAGAACAATAACCATCAGAGAGAGTCTAGGCAATGGTTTTCTGGCTAGAAGGCAAGAAGTGCTAAGTCCTATGTCAGAGAGACTTGAGTGTCGGGAAGATAAGTTCTTAAGAGGCCGATGATAATTATCTTACCAAAAGTTGAGGAGTGAAGTGATGAGTACATCGGCGTAACATCGGCCTATCGGCCGATAGAAGTTTTATTTCACTGACAGTTGAAGTCGTGCCGAAGAAAGGAGGTCCCACCAAATGTACATTGCAAATACATATCAAGAATGTATGTGAGAATATACATTTCATTGGATACAAAGGGTGACCGGTAATAGTGGTGGGAACAAGGTAAAGATACATTGGTCGACTGGTAGTAGCAAGTCATAGTATGCATATACAATAGTTTACCATATTGGCGTGTGTGGTAATATCAGGGGACAAGTGCAAGCTCCCACCGATGAGTTAATCTCACCGAAGGGTCATAAAGTTAAATGTTAGATTGAAACCACATTTTCGTTGAAGACTGCATCATTTTGGTATTAGATCTTTAGACGTTCTGTGTGTGATGTGCTCTAGAAGATTTGTGAATGTTTATGTCAGATAGAGAGAGCAAAGGAGAGGCCAGTGCCATGCCTCTAAAGGGGATGACAATAGAAGTGCTTAAGAAGTTCCAAGAGATGGAAGAGATGATCAAGGTTGGAGTCAAGATTGGAGTCAAGGAAACACTCTAGGTTGAGTTGAAGGCACTAAAGATAGGAAAGAAATTAGATGGTGAATCTGATGAAGAAGAAGAAGATGGGGAAGAGGAAACAACCCTAGAACAGGTAGATATATCTACAGACTAGAAACAGTTTCTGGAGGCCATAAAATCACTTGGTAAAGATTCATTTGAGGTAAAAATGGAGATTCTAATGTTTAGTGGAAAGATGGACATATAAGAAGTCATTGAATGGGTTAAGGCTTTGAACAATTACTTCGAGTACAAGGATGTACCAGAGAATAAAAGAGTCAAGTTTGCAAAGACAAAATTGAAAGGTACTACACTCACGTGGTGGAACTACACCCAAGGGGAAAGGGTGAAGAGTGGCAAGAGAATGATCTCATCCTGGAGTCAGATGGTAGAGAGGATCAAGACTCAGTTCCTACCAGTGGATTATGAAGTGCAGATATACAGGAAAATGTAGAATCTCAGACAGAAGGATATGGATGTATCCACCTACACAGAGGAATTTCACAAATTGTCTCTAAGGTGTGGGCTTGCTGAGGATGAAAAGGGAAGAATTGCCAGATATATTAATGGCCTGAAGTATAGTATACAAGATGAGATTACCATCTTGACACCAGAAACTGTGGACAAGTGTTTCCAAGTGGCACTGAGAGCAGAAGAGAAGCAGAAAAGAAAAGGAGAACAACAGAATAGAGGCAGAGGTGGAAGAAATTTTAGGGGCAGAAATAGTTTTGGTGGCAGAAATTAGTTCTAGAAGAATCAAGGGGAGTATAGTCAACAAGAACATAGTGGAGAATCTAGTTCCAGAGGGGGTTTCAGAGGAAGGAGACCCAATGGAAGAGGTAGATTTGGTGGACCAGGCAAAGGTCCTAATGTCTTCATGGGAAGATGTTATAATTGTAACCAAATTGGGCACATGTTCAGAGAAAGCCTCAAGCTCTCATGGAGGAGAGAGAAGGAGCCATCTGATTCAGGAAGAAGATTGTCAAAGTGTGACTTCACCCATGGGAAGCGCAGCTCCAGCACAAGATGGAGAGAATCTCATGATGAGAAGAACAATGCTAAAAGTGCCACAGAACAAGGAACCACCCTAGAGGAAGACACTATTCAGAACTCTGTGTAAAGTTTTTGGCAAAAGGTGTAAGGTAATTGTTGATTCTGGCTCAACTGAAAATTTAGTTTTAGTAGAAATGGTAGAGAAATTGAATTTGAAAAGATTGCCACATGTTAGTCCATACAAAATGTCCTGGCTGAACAAAGGGCAAGAAGTCTTGGTTGATGAACAAGCTTGGGTAGAATTTTAGATAGGGGAATATAGGGACAAACTATTGTCTGATATAATTCCCATGGATGCATGCCATTTACTATTAGGAAGACCTTGGCAGTATGATGTACAAGCCCAGCATGATGGTAAATCCAATTCCTTTGTTATCACCAAGAATGGTAGACAGTATAAGATGGATCCTTTACCAGAAAAGGGTGTAGACAAGAATGTAGGATCAAGTGTCATGTTAGTGAGTGGGAAAGAGTTTCTCCATACTCTAAAAGAAGAGGGAACCTAGGGTTATGCTCTGATTTTGAAACCTAAAGACACTTCTGATTTGTCCAAGAACATCAAGGAAAAAGTCCCTAAGGAAGTGCAAGAATTGCTAGACAAGTATAAGAGTATCATGGTGGAGGATATGCCCAATACCCTACCCCTTGTGAGAGACATAAGTCATCAGATTGACTTCATCCCAGGATCCACATTGCCAAATAAACCAACTTATAAAATGACACCTAATCAGAATGAGGAAATTGCTAAACAAGTGCAAGAACTATTGGATAAGGGCTTGGTGAAGAAAAGTCTTAGTCCGTGTGTTGTACCCATAGTTTTAGCTCCCAAGAAGGATGACAAATGGAGGTTATGTACTGATTCGAGAACCATAAATAAGATCACCATCAGATATAGGTTTCCTATGCCTAGAATGGAGGACCTTATGGATTGTTTGGGAGGAGATCAGTACTTTTCAAAAATTGATCTAAAGAGTGGATACCATCAGATCAGGATTAGACAAGAGGATGAATGGAAGATAGGCTTTAAGACTAATGAGGGTCTTTATGAGTGGGTGGTGATGCCATTTGGACTGTCCAATACTCCAAGCACTTTCATGTGTCTCATGAATGAGGTATTGAAAGATTTTGTTGGCAAATTTGTTGTTGTCTATCTTGACGATATTCTAATTTTTAGCAGGACAAAGGAAGAACATTTACAACATTTGGAACAGATTTTGAAGAAGATGCATGAGGAGAAACTGATGATCAATATGGAAAAGACTGTCTTCATGAAGGAAGAACTCACATACCTTGGATTTGTGATATCCCAGGGTAGTTTGAAAATGGATCTGGAAAAAGGTAAATGCTATTCTGTCTTGGCCAACACCTAGAACAGTAAGTGATGTGAGAAATTTTCATGGGTTGGCAACTTTTTATAGGAAATTCATAAGAGGATTCAGTCATATTTGTGCACCCATTCTGGATACTATAAAAGAAGGACAGAAATGTAAGTTTGTTTGGAATAGAGCAGCAGATGAATCTTTTGAGATTCTTAAACAGAAAATAACAGAGAAACCCATTTTGGTTTTGCCTAATTTTAATAAGTTGTTCACTGTAGAATGTGATGCCAGTAACCTTGCCATTGGTGTTGTCTTGAGTCAGGAAGGAAAACCTATTGCTTTCTTCAGTGAGAAGATGAATGATGCTAAAAGGCAGTATTCCACATATGATCTAGAGTTGTATGTGTAGACACCCAAATTTGTCCCAACTTTGTTCATGTCTTGCAACACCTTGTTAAAACATTATCCTAAGACATCATGTAGCATTTTGTCCTAAAATCCCATTTAATCCCATCTTTATCCTACTTAGCCAATTAATTAAATAGATTTTATTTATTTAATTAATTTCCACATCATATCCCAATTAATTCAAATATTTTATTTGAATTAAGTTCCCCACTATCCAATTAATTAAATAAATTTTATTTATTTAATTAATATCCAACTCATATCCCAACTAATTCAAATATTTTATTTGAATTAAGTTCTCATTATAAGCCGACTTTCCAATTAATTAAATAAATTTTATTTATTTAATTAATTTATCTTATCATTAAGCCGACATGTGTGCCTCTTTCATTTAAAAAAGATAAGTGGTACTACAGCCTTTTATTTAATATCTTTTATATGTAGTACTTTTTATGTACACAAGCACACATGAGCCCTATTCTCCTTGACACTTGTCAAATGACTACAACTCCCTTGAAGAGTGGGAATAACCGAATCAATCTTAGCCATCCACATCAATCATTTAGCTTTTTAATTTCAGCCGTCCATTGGAACCAAGCCTTTCCTATAAATCAACTCCCTCACAAGCCATTAGCATGCATTGAGCTTCAAGTAATATTATTCTGCCAAATTTTCTATAATGCATGGAGCTTCAAGTAACATTATGCTGTTGAAATATCATTAGAGCCTTTGCATCCTTTAGCTATCATCCTCATATCATCTTCATCTTAATGTTATGCTGCAGAAATGAGCACCCAACATTCCTCCAACAATAATCCTTCAAAATCTTGCATGCTCATGCGAGGTGGAGAAGAGCAATGGAGATAAATCAAGCATAGCGTGGAGATCGGTTTGCATTTATATTTGTTATTTTGATTTTCATGTTGTCTTGTGCTTCATTGTGCATTGCTAGGGTTTTTATCATTGTTGTTTATTCATTTGCCCTGATTTGCAATTTTACCCTAACATACATTTGGCACGCCCGGTGGGACTCACTTCGTTTGATCTTTTTTGCAGGTTTTTGTAGTAAAAATTTGCATTCATATAACCCCCATTGTTGAGTTTTGCAGGTTTAATTAACTTTTTGTTGCAGATCTGCTACTTTTTGGACAAAACCCTAGGTTTTAAAGATTTCATCATATCTTCCAAACGGCTATGAATTTTTCTACAAGATTTTAGCAGAAGTTTATCCACAATATAAGGAAGCTACAGCAGAAAAATTTCGCGTTTATCATGATTTTTGCGGGATTTATCACGTTTTTATGTTTTTTCATAAAATCGCAATTCTGGGCGCAAATCAGCGAATTTGTCAGAAATTTTTATATTTTTGGAAAGCTCTTGAAATTCTGATGGGGGTCTATGTTTTACAGATTTAATTTGGAGGTCATTTACTATGCGAAAAAATCAGATCTTTGCCGACTATACTATTTCTATAAATCCGTATTTCTGGGCGCAAATCAGGGAATTTTTCTGATTTCTTTACATTTTCAGAAAGCTCTCTAAAAATTAATAGGGGTCTCTTCTTTGGTTTTTTAATTTTCGAATCAAAAATTTATTGAAATAATCAAATCTAATTCGGCTATGCATCTAAAATTATAATTTTCCTTGCCTGATGAGCCTATTTTTTATGCCTACATTATAATATCATTTTTTTTATGTTGTAGGTGATCATAAGGAGCTGGAGCAACATTGACATCAACATCTACAGCAATTTAGATAGCGAATTAACCAGGTGCAATCATTTCATTCTCATATTCTAATCATTGTTTGCAAACACATTTGGATTTTGGGCTTAAAACGAACAATTGTTTGCAAATTCACACCATTGAAAAATTGGGCTAAAACAAACCATTGTCTTTCATCACATTTGGATTTGGGCTTTAAAACAAACAAGTGCTTGCATTGTCTTCCACACATTAAATTTCTAAGGTTAATGAACCCCATGCGAGTGTGACCAAGTAAATGTGTATGCTCTCTCCTCGCGTCCCAACACGAACTTGGAGATCAAAAACATTTACTTGTGTTGCTTTTGTTTAGCCTTAGAGAGGCCTGCCTTGGTATCCACCCCAAGGGAACGACCTCAAGCGGTACTTTCATCCGGTCCGCTATAAAAATCAGAGGATAAGGCGAAAGCCAAGTCTAACCGGTATTAGCGCTCACCATACAGTGCTAACTCGAAAGGAGGTGTACCTTTGTGTATATTAAAACTCCTAGTAGGGTTAGTTAAAGTCTTAAGTGGCTTGCTGGATGCTCGTGGGGTGCCGGTCCCCCAGATTTTCACTAGAACCTCCTTGTGATAGTGGCCTTGCCTTGACTAGGACTTGTTGAATTGTCTTCACGTGCTTGCTTAACCATCATCACATTCTTTCAAACTAACAACTTGCTTATGTGTCTTGTGTGAGTGATTCATGTGTGTATATGCATAATCATTTGTTTGAATATTGCCACATCAAGCTCTAAACACCCAAACACATAAAGACAAGTCATCTTACACATTCTTCCAATAACATTCAGACCCAATCACTTTCATCCCAAACATAGCCTAGTCATCATCCAACCCTTCATAGCCAAGTCATCCAAACAATCCACATCATCATCCAAATCCCTAAACAAGCACTTGCTAAAAGGACTTAAGACAAACACTTGGTGACAACATGTCTACACTAGAGGACCTAGAAATCAAATTCCAAAGATTCCTCCAAAATCTTTATCAAGGATCACAACCCCTGAACCAAGATGCCATTGAAATATTACAATTCTTCATCCAAAAAGCTCAACCCCACATAAGCCAATCACCTCATCTGCAACACTTTGTAGCCCAAGTCCAACATCTTTTAGCCACTAGTCAAGCCCAACAAGTACATCAATCCTTAGCCACTCCATATCAACCTAATCCACCTCATAGCCACATGTCATATCCATCCACTTCATATCAACCTAATCCAACTATCCACCAAGTTAATGCCACATCAACCTATGAACATCCACCTCAAGCTTATCCAATCCCTCATGCTAACATTCCAATGCACTACCAAGCCCATCCACAAAGCCATCAAGTGATATTACAAGAACAACATCCAAGTCCCAATGGCTCTTTGTACATAAATCAAGTAAGTCCAAATACGCCTTTTCAACAAGACCACCAAGCACCATTGATAGATCTAAGTCCACCTTTACAAAAAGAAGCACATCCAAGTTCCAATGGCCCCTTGTACATAAATCAAACAAGCCCAAGTTATCCTATGCAACAAGATCTAATAACCTTTGACAAGGGAGATACCAATCTAGAGTGGCCACCACCATCCAATCACATACCAACACATGAGCCAACTAATCCTATCCCAACACCACCATGTGATCCTACTCCTAGTCCTTTGGTCCATCTACCTTCCAAATCACCAAGCCCTTCATTACCTTCATCACCATGTCATTCTAATCGTTCACCAAAGGATGTGGCTGAGAGAGTTTTACAAAGGATGCTTGAAGCAAAACTCATTGAACTTCCTAAAGTCAAACCATGTGAAGAAAGTCCATATGATGAACATGATTATTGTGCATACCATAGGACCAAAGGCCATAATACGAACCAATGCCCAATATTTGTCTCAATTGTTTATAAGGTGTACCCACCTATAATGGGAAATCGTGCCACATCATCCCCATCCTACGTGTCACCCCCATCTAATCCAAATCCTAATCCATCAAACTCCATTATCCTTCCATCTAATCAAAATCCTAGTCCTACGCTTACAACACCATCTACCCTTATCATCCATCCATTATATTGCTCATCCAATCGTACACTTGCAAAGGATGTGATCCATTGGCTACTAGCTAGGAATAAACTACCTCCATGTCAAACACCCATTCATGAGCCTACCAATGAACTTCTAAAGGTCATGTCCAATCATATAATCCCATCATGTGGTCCACCTATCCTTGAGCCTATCCAAGAGCCTTCCATTAACATACCTAGCCCTTCAAGCCTATCATGTGACCTACAAGCCATCAAGCCTATTCAAGAGTCATCATGTTCTCATGTTGTTGACCAAAAGCCTATCCAAGAGTTATCCATTTCCATTCAAGCAACCCAAGAGGTATGTCAAAGGTTTAATCCTAATCATGTGGAAACATTAAGCCCTAGTCCAACTCAAGATCAAAACACTTTCATGCAACCTATCCATAACATTTACCTTCTTTATGATCAAGATGATACCTATAAAGAAGCTATCCATGAGCACCTTGATCCTATCCATAATCTTATATCCATCCATGAGCAAGATATCCAAATTGCTCCTAGTCATCCGCCATCTAGCCCTATCCATAATGAGCAAACATCCACTTGTCATGATGAGACACTTGTCCCCCAAGTAAGCATAAAAGATCAAACAAATAACTTGGATCCTAGTGAACATAATGCTAATCAAGATCCTAATGATCATTCATCCATATCCACCATTGATTCCACTTCAAATCCACCATCATTTCCCCTTGGTCTTACCACCTTTGTCCATGAATGTTCTTCCTTAGGACAAAAACAACCTCTATCCACTTCACCTTCTCCATCCAATAATGAACTCAAGTCTAGTGTTCAAACTACACCTAGTCCCACTGTCCATCACATACTCCAAAACATGAACTACAAAGGCAAAGGCCTAGGCCTTTATGAACAAGGTATTTTGGAGCTGATCCATGTCAAGATCCCTCCATGCTCATATGGCCTTGGATACACACCCCAAGGTAAACAAGCTAAAGATGTTGGTAATTCCTCCATCCATCCTAAGTCCATTTTCCATCACAAACCCCATCATCTACCTAAAACATATTTTTCCATTCCACCTCCATCATCCTATAAATGTCAAAAGCATGTGACCATACACCTTCCACCATCCACTTTGCCTCCACTTTTACCAACTCCAAATATCCCTCCATCCACCTTGCCACCGCTGCTTTCAACACCTAACATACCTATTGTTCATAAGTATCCTTGCATCCCTAATCATGGCCAACAAAAGCACACATCGTTTAAGCATAAAGCTTCCAATAATTCCATCCACTCCACCCACCCCATGGGATTCAAAAGCAAAAATTTTGATGCCTCTACCTATAAAGCTAAAAATCCTACCAAAAATTCAAAGGACTATCATGCCTTAGGGCACAAACATGAAAAATCAATGCAAAAAACCAAAGCAAAGCAATCCAAAAAGCTATCCAAGCCCATACCTCCAAAAGCAAAGCCCAAAAGCAAAATGGTTTGGGTTCCTAAGCAAACAACTAGCAAAGCGAATGAGGCATCCTCATCCACATCTAAGCAACCATCCAAACCCTTACCTCCACAAGCAAATCGCAAAAGCAAAATGGTTTGGGTTCCTAAACAAATAGCTAGAAAGTCAAATGAGGCATCCTCATCTACATCTCAAGAATCCCAATCTCCTATCTCCATCCAAGAGCCTATTTCCATCCAAAACTTCCATTCCCTTCAAAAATCCCATAAGCAAAGCAAAAGCACGAAAAATACTAAATCTATGTGGGTTCCTAAATCACTTCATCAACCATCTTCTAAGCAAACATCTCCATTGCTTCCTACACCACCATCTCCCCAAAACCTTCAATGTTTATCACGGTGTGTGCAGCCGTTGGTCATGGTTCCCTTCCACTCCGCAGCACCTCTACACGACTACATCTCCCCATCTTCCATCCATTATCCTACATATCTCCCCCATGCTATCCCTATGGTCCATGCTTTTGCATAAACTTTTCATCCTTTTCCATAAGCACATCCTAATCTACTATTCTTCCATCCATCCATCCTTGCATGAGCCTTCCATAATCCACATCCTAATCCATTATCTACCTAATCCATCTCCCATCCATGCAATCCCTTATCAACATCTATGAGCACACTTGACATGGTCCATGCGAAGACATCATCCATCTCTAAAGGGACTACCAACATCCATTGAACTAGCCACTTGAGTCCCTCCTATCCATTACCATGGTGAAAACCTGGCAAACAAGCACCATGTGTAATTGTCAACACATCTAAAAGCAAAAAAGAAAAAATAAAAAATAAAAATTCAAATAGTAAAGAGAAATCCCTTCGTCCAACGGTGAAAACCTAGTAAACAGGCGCCTTGGATAAGTACCATGATGAAAACCTGGCAAACAGGCATCATGTGTAGGTTGATCTTCTATGTCACTTACACTTGGGGGCACATTGTCTCATCCAACCTATCCACATCCCAACTATCTATCCCATTATATCATTTTCCATCTTATCATGTCCTACCGTTACCATACCATTCTACCATCCTTAGCCATTACATCCATATACCTATCCTATTGAACCCATTTATCCATCCTCATTTTGATCTCGATGAAGACATAGGGGAAAAATGTTGAAACATGTTTGGATATTTCTTGACATACCTTCTTTCCAAACCAAGTCCTATCCATTGACCATTTATCCATCCCATTTAACCCAATCCATCGTGTTATCCTATCATCATAAGCATCATGTAAAATCCAATCTTATCATCCCATGGTCATAAGCTTTGTCATGGAAAAAATCATAAACATTACCACCTAGAATGGGGTAAGTTCTTCCTATGCAACATAGCCTTTGGAGATCACATCCTAGCTCCCTTATGATCCATCCACTATGGCGTATCCTTATCACGAGCTTTACATCTATCATGAGCTTTCCACCATATCCTACCTATCCATTTATCATGAGGCAAGCATCCATCCCTTATATGGCCTATCCTCTTATCTATCCATCCAACTCTCATGATCTTACCATCCCATTTACTATCACCCATCCTTTTATCCATCCCTTGCACCTAGACTTGGTTTTTTCCCTTGTCATTGGTATCAAGCACAAAGGCTACCCAAATTGTAAATCCATTGACATCCCAAAACATTCAAAAACACAAAAAAAATCAAAATATCCCCAAAAATCCAAAAAAATCAAAATATTCTCAAAAATCTAAAAAATCAAATATCCAACGAAAAATCCAAGCAATAAAACCAACCACATCGTCCAAAACAATCCACTCCATCAACATTCAATCAAAATCAAATCCTCATCATCATCGATTCTTCTTATCAATAACGTTCATTTATCCATTTCAATCAATCACTTCTTCCAAATCATATCAATCAAATCAATCTAAGCAATGATCTAAAATCCAAGTCACATTAATCCATATCAAGCAAGCTAATCAATCAAGGAACATTATACAATCAAATCAACAAGTTTTTGATCCTAATCTTGTCATGAGCCCAATCAATCATCATCGATCATCATCAATGAGATATAGCATTCCCACATCTTTGTGTTGATCTAGGGATATAGCTTTCCCCGCAATGACAACACTATCTATCATTATCAATGAAACAATCAATCATTGGTTTATGACCTGACAAGGGCAATACCTTGTTTGTTTTACATCCTTTGAGCATACTGAGAACACTTGCTTAAGCTTAGATTGAGTGGACATTCTAATCATCACATCATCAACATTTCATCAATCTCAATCTATTTTTATCATCTCATCAATAAAACACAACATCAGAACTACATCTCATTTCCATCGTTAAGTGCCTTGATCCCATGGATATAGGGTATGTAGGCAGTCTGGAGTACGAAGGAAGTGCCCAGATTCAGGCACAAGCGATTTTCATTTTTCTCCTCTCACCATTTCTTCTATCATCTATCTTATACATCATCAATAAACAACTTCTTCCAATCAATCTATCATTCAATCAATCCATCCTTCATCAAATCAATCTAATCAACATTTCATCATCCTCAAAATCTTTCCAAGTAATGATCCAAATGCAAGTCAATCCTTAATCTATACCAATCAAGTTAATCAATCAAGCCAAGTTATCGAAACGCAATCAATGGTCTTGATCCTAGCCTTGTTGTAAGCCAAATCAATCAATCAACCAACTAGCCAACCAACTCAGCAAACAACTTTGTGTTGATCTAGGGATATAGCTTTCCCCGCAATGACAACACTCTCAACTATCATCAATCAACAATTAATCATTGGTTTACAGCTTGACAAGGGCAATACCTTGTTTGTTTTTGAATCATTTGTGCATGCTTGCTTGCTTGCTTGTGTGTGTTCTCATTTTATCTTGCATTTGCATCATCTCAATACCATTCCAGCTAATATTCATATCTTGTATCCAGACAAGGTTGTATTACGCTGGGGCAAAAGACACCTCGTCACCCTGGTCCTTCTACCTTGGTGCATAACGTCTAATGCTATATCAAACATTATGGTTGCTCACCTTCATTGCAGCATAACGCATCATCCATTTCTTCTATCTATCCCCTTATCTTTCTCTTGTAGCCAAGCTATTTCTTTTCGAGAGCCTACCCATGTTTGTCCAACCCACCTATCCTCTCGAGGGGGCATCATCATTATATCTTTCCATCATCATTATCCCTATCAATTATCCATACCTTAACTTCTTTGAAATGATGTTACTCGACACAAAGCTTATCATCTCAAACATCATCTCAAAGAGGGGCAAAATGTAGACACCCAAATTTGTCCCAACTTTGTTCATGTCTTGCAACACCTTGTTAAAACATTATCCTAAGACATCATGTAGCATTTTGTCCTAAAATCCCATTTAATCCCATCCTTATCCTACTTAGCCAATTAATTAAATAGATTTTATTTATTTAATTAATTTCCACATCATATCCCAATTAATTCAAATATTTTATTTGAATTAAGTTCCCCACTATCCAATTAATTAAATAAATTTTATTTATTTAATTAATATCCAACTCATATCCCAACTAATTCAAATATTTTATTTGAATTAAGTTCTCATTATAAGCCGACTTTCCAATTAATTAAATAAATTTTATTTATTTAATTAATTTATCTTATCATTAAGCCGACATGTGTGCCTCTTTCATTTAAAAAAGATAAGTGGTACTACAGCCTTTTATTTAATATCTTTTATATGTAGTACTTTTTATGTACACAAGCACACATGAGCCCTATTCTCCTTGACACTTGTCAAATGACTACAACTCCCTTGAAGAGTGGGAATAACCGAATCAATCTTAGCCATCCACATCAATCATTTAGCTTTTTAATTTCAGCCGTCCATTGGAACCAAGCCTTTCCTATAAATCAACTCCCTCACAAGCCATTAGCATGCATTGAGCTTCAAGTAATATTATTCTGCCAAATTTTCTATAATGCATGGAGCTTCAAGTAACATTATGCTGTTGAAATATCATTAGAGCCTTTGCATCCTTCAGCTATCATCCTCATATCATCTTCATCTTAATGTTATGCTGCAGAAATGAGCACCCAACATTCCTCCAACAATAATCCTTCAAAATCTTGCATGCTCATGCGAGGTGGAGAAGAGCAATGGAGATAAATCAAGCATAGCGTGGAGATCGGTTTGCATTTATATTTGTTATTTTGATTTTCATGTTGTCTTGTGCTTCATTGTGCATTGCTAGGGTTTTTATCATTGTTGTTTATTCATTTGCCCTGATTTGCAATTTTACCCTAACATACAGTATGCAATGTTCCAAGCATTGAAAAAATGGAGACATTATCTCTTGCCCAAGGAATTCATTGTTTATACTGACAACCATGCTTTGAGTTTTCTAAATTCATAGGAGAAACTAAATCACAGGCATATGAAGTGGGTAGAACAACTCCAGGTGTATACTTTTTCCATCAAACACAAGAAGGGGCAAGACAACAAGGTGGTAGATGCTCTGAGTAGAAGAGTGTGCACTATATAGAAAATCCAGTTGCAGAGTGTGGGAGTGGATTCTCTCAAGAATATGTACCAGGATGATGAGGACTTCAAGAAGATATATGTAGTTTATTCACAATTTTTAGATTCCTATCATTCTGATTTTTCTAAATTTTTGCTACAGCAGGGGTTACTGTTTAAAGGCAACCAGTTGTGTGTGCCTAGGTGTTCCATGAGGGAGAACATCATAAAAGAAAAGCATTGTGGTAGTCTTGGAGGTCATTTTGGACTGGACAAGACGTTGGAACAAGTGAGAAGGCTTTACTTTTGGCCTAAAATGCAGATAGATGTCAGGAAGTTTGTAGAAAGTTGCAACATTTGCCAGAGGGCAAAAGGGACTTCATTAAATGTAGGTCTCTATCAACCACTTCTGATTCCGCAAAGGCCATGGGAGTGCATTAGTATGGATTTTGTTTTGGGTCTCCCCCAGACTCAAAGAGGTTTCAACAATGTATTTGTTGTAGTTGATAGATTTAGTAAAATGGCTCATTTTGTGCCATGTAAATCTACTAATGATGCTTCACATATTGCTAGTCTTTTCTTCAAGCGGATAGTAAGAATTCATGGTTTGCCATTGAATATTGTCACTGACAAAGATCCCAAATTTGTTGGACATTTTTGGTGCACATTGTGGAAGAAATTGGGCACCTAATTGTCTTTCACGTCAGCATATCACCCTTAGGCGGATGGGCAAACTGAGGTGGTGAATAGATCACTAGGTAATCTTTTGATGTGTTTGACTAAACAGCATGGAGAAGCATGGGATATGATCATCCCATAGGTAGAATTTGCATATAATGATTCTGTTAATAGGAGCACAGGAAAGAGTCCTTTTGATGTTGTATATGGGATTCACCCAAGGGGAATTTTGGAGTTGAGAGATCTCCAGAACATGGAGAAAAAGAGTGCACAAGGAGAAGATTTTGTAGCAAGTATGAAAGATATCCATGATGCTGTAAGAGAAACTATACAGAAGAACACAGGGAAATACAAAGAGAGAGTTGATCAAAAGAAAAGGGATGTCCAATACAAAGTTGGAGATCTGGTGATGGCATATCTAAAGAAGGAAAGGCTTCTGAAGGGACAGCCCAAAAAGCTTCTTATGAAGAAGATAGGTCCATGCAAGATTGTCCACAAGTTTGGGCCTAATGCATATGAAATTCAACTTCTTCTAGGTTTAGCAATATCACCCATTTTCAATGTGTCTGACCTGTTTCTAATTCAGAGGAGACAATGTTGCTGGTTTAGATGTGATAGAAGTAGGGGAGGTAGAATGGATTTCTGATCTTCCACCAAGTCAGCTAGTTCAACTAGAATGTATTTTGGACACCAAAGTTCAGAAGAAGACCAGGCATAAAACCTACAAGTAGTATCTGGTCAAATGGAGTGGTTTGCCTGATGAAGAGGCTACCTAGATGAGTGAGGAGGACATCATCAAACATGGGGTTACTGTTTCTAACTTGGTTCCTCAAGGGACTTGAGTTCTTTTACACCCTGGGAGTATGGTGTAGGGGTACCTAGATACCTTAATTAATTTCATGTTCTTTTTGATGTTTTGGAGTTGTATAAGTTCTACGTGACCAATTGTAAGGCCTAGTGCCATGTGTGAGTCTGAGTGGAATAGGACAAGTCATAGGGTTTGGTAGTGGAAGAGCAAATGAATTGTAAATGAATGGGTTGATAGTTGCAGAACAGTTGGCATTCCCACCGATGCAAACTGTCACGAACAAGAACATGTATAAACAGTTCAGTGAATAGAAGGAAAGGTAGAGGAGAGAGTAGTATAGTAATTGGGTACGATTTGTGGTAGAGTAACAGTAAGAAGATAGAAGAGTTGTTTCAGTGTAGAAGTTCCCAAGATAAATAAAAGATATTGTTTTGTTTGTGTTCTTTCACTGTGTCACTTTAATTAGTTTCTATTTTGTCATTCGGATGGATTACTGAGCCATTCCACCGACGAGATTTCTTCAAAATTGGTGGATTGGGTCTGTCTATACAGTTTGTGTTCTTTTTGTTTTTGTTATGTTCAGTGTTGGGATTGAGCATGGGAAGAGCTAATCGAGCCTAGTATCTCCATGTGCTAGGGTTTGGTGAAGGCAGAAAGTGTCTGTGTTGCAGAGTTTGTCATCGGTAGAACAATAACCGTTGGAGAGAGTCTAGGCAATGGTTGTCTAGCCAGAAGGCAAGAAGTGCTAAGTCCTGTGTCGGAGAGACTTGAGCATCAGGAAGATAAGTTCTTAAGAGTCTGATGATAATTATCTTACCGAAAGTTGAGGAGTGAAGTGATGAGTACATTGGCGTAACATCGGCCTATCGGCCGATAGAAGTTTTATTTTGCTGATGGTTGAAGTCATGCTAAAGAAAGGAGGTCCCACCAAATGTACATTACAAATGCATATCAAGAATGTATGTGAGAATATACATTTCGTTGGATACAGAGGGTGACCGGTAATAGTGGTGGGAACAAGGTAAAGATACATTGGTCGACCGGTAGTAGCAAGTCATATTATGCATATATAATAGTTTGCCATATTGGCATGTGTGGTAATATCGGGGGACAAGTGTAAGCTCCCGTCGATGATTTAATCTCGCCGAAGGGTCATAAAGTGAAATGTTAGATTGAAACCACATTTTCATTGAACACTCTGCATCAAATGATGATGAACACAAATGATATCACCTATGTGATGAAACCCTTAGGAGGATGAATGTTCTTCAACTCATAAGGAGAGATAGATGATAACTTTGAAAAACTGGCAACAACATAGGATGACAATACAAATCTACTCTAGAATCACAATGAAGGATTTGAATGCTCTTTACTCCAATGCTTCAAGTTTGCTATCTATATATAGCTTACAAATGAATTTAGAAACACACTTATATATGCTTTCGCACTAACATTCATGAAATTAACCAAAAGAGTCGACAAGAAGAAACCTTTTTAAAAGTCCTATACTGACATGCATTGAAATTTGCCCCAACCAATCAGGGAGGACTTGGGCATGGGTACCCAAGTCCCAAGGCACCTTTTTGGTCCATGGTAAGGAAAAATACGGGCCCCTAGTTCCCAATTTGCATTGGTTTTGGGGGATTTTCCATCGGGATGAATATTTGGAATGTATAATGTAATCACGGGGACCTAAGAGCTAAATAAGGAGGTAAAAACATGCATGTTTCTTCTTTTTACTCCATAACACATGTTTATAATTTTAACAATTATTTATATAGAGGCCTCCTTTTTATATGATAGTGCATTTTATTAGAAATTCCTTTATTGACTGCTTGGGCATGACTCTATTGGTAGCCACGTGTCTATCATCCCAAAAAAGCTACCATGTGTCCCATTCTAAGAATAGTTGTACTACTAGCTAGGCATGCATAGATCTCGTAGAGGTTACCTAAATAACCTAGAATGTTGAATGAGGTAATTTATTTATTTATTTATTTTCTTTTATTTTTCTTTTATTTTCCTTATCATGTGGATATTGAATTCTACCTCTTGGTTCAAGTTCACTTTGGTAGTCATTTTGTTTTTATAAAAAATATTTTTTGGACTTGATATTTTAATTACATTCACTTTATCATACAATCTTAATAATATTTAAGATGTAACAAGTGAAGGATAAAAATTACAAGATGTACATCTTCAAATTGTATACACTTCCTCAGCATGAAAATAAATGTACACATTTAGATGAAGAAAAAGGAAGACTACATCCTGACAATTCATCCATTGCAGATGTAAAAGCAAAAGATTTTTTTAATAAAGATAAGAGACAAAAACTAGGGTGCCGATTCCATTAAAAAATATCCCAGTGGGCACACAAAAGAGGCATAGAAGGCCAAACCATAAATACTAGACTAACAAAAATAATAGACCAATAGCCGATGGACAAAAGCACAAACCACAAAAAAACAACATAGAACAAAACACACAAGACTAGTTGAATTAATTGACTCCAATCTTCTGTCAGGAAGTCGTACATTTCTTCATAGTCCTTCAACTTCTTCTTACCAATGTCATGTTTGTTCAATTCTAGGTCTTGTAGTATAGAAAGGGTCATGGTCGAGTGGTGCATCACTTTAGAAGTAAACTGAACAAGAATTTTGAAGCTTTTCTCCAACTCAGTAAATCTGGTGTTCATAGCCTCCATCACAAAAGCTTCCTTGGAAGTGGTTTCTCCATCCTTGTTGACTAGGGCATCCTCCATCTACTTGGTCGGTGTCTCGATCTCCAAATCAGGAAAGTTCATCTCTAGGAAAAGGCTGGGACATTCCACATCCATAGCACCACCAATATCTGAACCAATAGTCTCCTCCTCCTTATCAACATTTTCCTAGCTATCAATGGTTTCCTCCTTATCCAACTCACTAGAGGTTGCTAACTCCTTTAGGAAGGGAGTCAGCTTTGCAACAAGCCTACTTGACCTCTAGGTCATAGGCTTTCTCAACTTTCACCGAGGAGTAATCTTCCCCTCATCCTAGGTCACATCATTATCTTTATCACCACCCATCGAAATAGTAACCTCTATACCTTTCTCTAGATTAGGCCCCTCCTTGAGTAGCTCACCCACTTTCATAAATTTGCAAGTGTCCTCCTTACCATCCTTGGCCCTCTTCAAATTATTCTCACCCTTGTCATCAGAGACCACAAGCTTCCTCTTAGAAGACTTCTTACCCAGGTTGGAACTATCAACTTTTTGAGGAATGTTGGCCTCAACCTAGCCAAGGGGAGGAATAGGGCCAATTTGGGAGTTTTCCTTGGGTTGGATTTTTTCTTGGAGGTCAAAACCCTAGGGTCAATCAGACTTTCTAGTGGCATCTCAGGAGTCAGTTCCCTGATCACCACCCTGTGACCCGATTTACCTTTGGTATGCTTAGGAGCACTAATAGGATGACTATCAATCAAGATAGATGTAATCTACTTAGGGGGACATAAAGCCAAATGAAAGTTGTATAAGTCAAATATTAGTCCTTGGTGTAAAGGAATCATTGGCTTATTGGGGTTCTGGGCATGCAAATCGGTGACAACCTTTACTGAAGTCTCAAGGGATGAGAAAAGATAAAAGGGAAAGCTAATCAAGTGGTTCCACCTAAAATAATTAAGGAGTACAAAATGGTAATGATAGAAGCACCTAAATTTCCCTTCTAGAGTAAAATAATTCATCGTGCCATATAACATACCTCATTCCATGGTTTTGGGAGTTTCTCACAGTCAAAACTACCTTGCAGGTTGAAGAGCTCCTTGCCCTCTTTCTGAAATAAGGCCATGTTCTTTGGGTCAAAGATTTGACTCTGCCTTTTTTATTTCATACCCTTGATGGACATGTCCATGGTGAGGCCTATGACCTCCTCCAATATCTTGAACCCAACTCCCCCTATCTAGACCCTCTTATTGTTCCATGAGACCACAAATTGTCTTGACAAGTTTTCATCGTGCCCCTGCAAACATTCTAGATAGAAAGCAACTCCACCCTCATGATAGATATGCCACAATGTCTCATTTCTTTTAAATTCTTCACATGAGATTGGTTTAGTTCTCATTCTCTCCCCCCAATAGTAGTAGAAACCCAAAGCTTAGTAATGAGCAGAATAATAAGAGAAAGAATGTGAACAATGAGACACTATGAAAGATGGTCGTTGTTTTTGATGGATAAACAACTATGCAATTCTTGAAATCAAGAAACTTCTTTGTCATCCCGCTATCTCATGATATTACCTTGTAATAAGTTCACCCTATGCAAACTAAATTTAGTGTTCCAACTATGATGGGTAATATCAACATAATCTTCATCTCCACATGACCGGCCATGTGATTAGAAGGCCAAGTCATCCCTTTAGACTTGCTGACTCCTCTCCTAGTCATACCACCATGGCACTAAAAAAGTGCATGCCATCAGTTTGAATTCAAATTCTTTATCCCATAATACATGACAAATAGTGAAGAGGGTTATGGAAGCTCCATAAGGAGGAGAACTTACACATGCTTAGGGAGGCTATCCATGCTCCTCCAACACCTCTAGTTAGTGAGATTTTGACCAAGGTTGCCCAAACTATCTGCCACATTATTTCCCTCTCTATAGGCATGGGCTATTTATTTTTCTTTGAAACCAACCAAGAGGCCTTTTATGTCCCCAGTGATGTCACTAAGCCTCTAGCCAGTGTTAACATTACCCAAAACAACATCAATTATAATTTTTGAGTCAACTTCAATTTGGATTCTTTCGATTCTCAAGGTGAGGGTAAGTTTAAGACCCCAAAGTAAGGCCAAATCCTTGGCCACATTATTGTCTGATTGGCAATACCTCCTACATATGCTGCAATCATTTTACCATTGCCAATTCTGATGATGCCCCCCCACTAGCCATACCCGAGCCGCTCTTTGCTACTCCATCAAAGTTCAACTTAACCAATCTTGTCGAGGTTCCCAAGTATTGTTCTAGCGAGCAATCCTTTCAGAGTCATCAAAAGTGGAGATGTCTGAGGATATTCCCCAACTTTTAGGCAATTATAACTCCATCAGGGTGGGAGGGGTTTAGCAATGTTCAAAGTGTTGTTAGAGGTGTTTTCAGACACCAATTTAAGGAATGAGAAAAAGACCTCATTAGGGATTCTAATAGAATCTCTAAAGATTCTATTGTTCCTCTCCTTCTAGATGCTCCACCCTAAGTGGGGAGGGATCTATCTCCAGAGCTCCTTGAGTCTTGGATGGCTGAAGGGGGCTTTCCAACTCTCCATAAACTCAACAAGGTTCTCATTCATGACCTAATCTAAGCCAAGCTTAAACAATATCATACCCCATTCATATATTTTGTATAATAATAGTGGAGTATCAAATGGGATATGGATTCTTCATATTTATGATAGAGCACACATCTGTTGGGTAGTTGAAAGCCCCTTTTCTTAAGATTATCCAATGTCAAGATTTTGTAGTGGGCCATACACCATCAGAAGATGTTGATTTTGGGAGTCAAGTGACTATTCCAGATTGAGTGCTAGACTCCTTTGCATTAACCACTGTTAGACAGAAAATTGTAAGCAATCTTAATAGTGAAGAGCCCCCAGTTATCTTGAGCCCATTAAATTTTGTCCTATATAGGGAAGATGGGAATTCTTAAGTTGCTCAGTCTTTGCTGTGAGGAGCTAAGCATCTTATCCAAGTTGTTGTCTAGCCAACAATCAACAATGTTTTTCCACTGTCTCTGCCCCTAAAAATGATGAACATAATTAGTCATCTTTGCACCAATTAGCAAGGATATCTAGAAAGGATAATTAGATCAACATACAAGTCATTTAGTGATCATTTCAATTAATGATAAATAAGACTTTAAAAACTAAGTGACAAGAAATCAGGTTATGTAAACTAAATAACATATCGAAAGCTCCACCAAAAAAAATGAAAACCAAATAGAAAATAAAAACCAAAACAAAAGGAAAAGCAAATCATCATTTCCTACACAACCTATTGAAGACAAACTCGATAGTTTAGGGATATGGGTAGTAAAGGTCACATTTAAAAAAAAATAGTAGTAGAAACCCAAAGCTTAGTAATGAGCAGAATAATAAGAGAAAGAATGTGAACAATGAGACACTATAAAAGATGGTTGTTGTTAATTATGGATAAACAACTATGCATTCTTGAAATTGAGAAACTTCTTTATCATCCCACTATCTCATGATATCACCTTGTAATAAGTTCACCCTATGTGAACTAAATTTAGTGTTCCAACTATGATGGGTAATATCAACATAATCTTCATCTCCACATGATCAGCCATGTGATTAGAAGGCCGAGTGATCCCTTTAGACTTGCTGACTCCTCTCCTAGTCATACCACCATGGCACTAAAAAAGGGCATGCCATCAGTTTGAATTCAAATTCTTTATCTTGTAATACATGACAAATAGTGAAGAGGGTTATGGAAGCTCCATAAGGAGGAGAACTTGCACATGCTTAGGGAGGCTATCCATGCTCCTCCAACACCTCTAGTTAGTGAGATTCTGAGCAAGGTTGGCTAAACTATCTACTGCATTATTTCCCTCTCTATAGGCATGGGCTATTTATTTTTCTTTGAAACCAACCAAGAGGCCTTTTATGTCCCCAGTGATGTCACTAAGCCTCTAGCTAGTGTCAACATTACCCAAAACAACATCAATTATAATTTTTGAGTCACCTTCAATTTGGATTCTTTCGATTCTCAAGGTGAGGGCAAGTTTAAGACCCCAAAGTAAGGCCAAATCCTTGAACACATTGTTGTCTGATTGGCAATACCTCCTACATATGCTGCAATCATTTTACCATTGCCAATTCTGATGATGCCCCCCCACTAGCCATACCCAAGCCACTCTTTGCTGCTCCATCAAAGTTCAACTTAACCAATCTTGTTGGGGTTCCCAAGTATTATTCTAGCGAGCAATCCTTTTGGAGTCATCAAAAGTGGAGATGTCTGAGGATATTCCCCAACTTTTAGCCAATTGCAACTCCATCAGGGTGGGAGGAATTTAGCAATGTTCAAATTGTTGTTAGAGGTGTTTTTAGACACCAATTTAAGGAATGAAAAAAAGACCTCTTTAGGGATTCTAATAGAATCTCTAAAGATTCTATTATTCCTCTCCTTCCAGATGCTCCACCCTAAGTGGGGAGGGATCTGTCTCTGGAGCTCCTTGAGTCTTGGATGGCTAAAGGGGGCTTTCCAACTCTTCATAAACTCAACAAGGTTTTCATTCATGACATAATGTAAGCCAAGCTTAAACAATATCATACCCCATTTATATATTTTTTATAATCATAGTGGAGTATCAAATGGGATATGGATTCTTCATCTTTATGACTGAGCACACATCTGTTGGGTAGTTGAAAGCCCCTTTTCTTAAGATTATCCAATGTCAAGATTTTGTAGTGGGCCATACACCATCAGAAGATGTTGATTTTGGGAGTCAAGTGACTATTCTAGATTGAGTGCTAGACTCCTTTGCATTGACCACTGTTAGACAGAAAATTGTAAGCAATCTTAATAGTGAAGAGCCCCTAGTTATCTTGAGCCCATTAAATTTTGTCCTATCTATTGAAGATGGGAATTCTTAAGTTGCTCAGTCTTTGCTGTGAGGAGATAAGCATCTGATCCAATTTATTGTTGTCTAGCCAACAATCAACAATGTTTTTCCATTGTCTCTGCCCCTAAAAATGATCAACATAATTAGTCATCTTTGCACCAATTAGCAAGGATATCTAGAAAGGACAATTAGATCAACATACAAGTCATTTAGTGATCATTTCAATTAATGATAAATAAGACTTTAAAAACTAAGTGACAAGAAATTAGGTTATGTAAACCAAATAACATATCAAAAGCTCCACCAAAATAAATGAAAACAAAAATGAAAACAAAAGGAAAAGCAAATCATCATTTCCTACACAACCTATTGAAGACAAACTCGATAGTTTAGGGATATGGGTAGTAAAGCTCACATTTAAAAAAAAAATTGCGTTTTAGTAGCAAGAGTTTGTTTTTTTTTAATAATTTTATAAGGGAAAACAAGGGTCCCTACCTTTACAAAAAGTTAAAAGGTAAAAGTAGAATGGATTCTAAGGAAAGAATCAACACAACTAGCTTAAGAAAAACTCAAGACAAATAACAACATAAATAATAGGAACCTTCTAGTTCCAATAGGGCTATCACTCACCAAATTATTTCCCTTTTCATTTTTTCCTATAGTCTTCTTCTCTACCCCCAAAATAGGGTTGGAGGCAAGAACAGGGGATTTATTGGGTTTCTTCTTTGCATTTTTTCTTCTTTTTTATTATGAATTTGCAGGGAAGGGGGTAGTCTTTTTTTCTTCACACTAGGGCTAACCTCATATAGAGCATGTCAAACAATAAGGTTGGGGAACTACTAAAGCAGAAATTAAACAAACAAAATATTAGCCCTTGATGTAGGGGCATCCCAACCTTATTGTATAAAACCTCTTCCATAGAGTTATTGAGCAATGAGTGTAGATAGAAAGGAATGATTTTAAAATGGTTGTCATAGGTGGTTTAGAAGAGGGAAATGAATGTGAAAACACATTGGAATCTGCCCTTCAAAGTAAAATACTTTATCAGATATAGGATTAGCTCATTCCATGGGCTAGGAAGATCCTCTCTTTTGTACCCATTTTTTACGTTTGACAAGGTACTCCTTGTCCTCATGAAATGAATTAATGAACTCCTTATCTTGTTGTGGACCATCCTATTAACCTTCTTGACATCAATTTTTTAGGCACATGGTAACTTGCATTAACTCTCCTATCACATTGAATTTAATCCCCCAATTTCAACCTTGTCATCTTTCTAGGGTTGCATAAATTTAATTGACAGTGTAGAATCAAACCCTCTCATGGAATCAAAATATGAATTTATACATTAGTGGATTAAAATATCTTATAATTCCTTATTTTTTCAATCCTTGACAAGACAAGGGTTTAATAGGCACTCTCTCACCTCCCATTTTCAAGGTGATAGTTTGAACACAAATGAGTATCTAGAAAGTGATTTGTGGAAAGGAGTTAAAAAATAACTCTTTCACATATAAAACCCTCTAGACATCACTTTCATATCTCCTAGAAGCCATGTCATAATTTATGATTAGACAGTTGGTGGAGTGTCTACACACCATTTGATGCAAACCTCATTTTTACCCTTTTATCTTGATGACAACCCAATCATGTGCAATGCCACACTTCTAATCACATCAAAAAATACTTTCTGCATCATCATAACAAAGTTAGGATAAATTATTGAGATAAAGATTTAGTGTATGACAAGAGATGTAAGATAATTCTCTCCTACATTTTCAACCTTTAATATTATACCATAATTAGATAAGGCATCAACAACCTTATTCATTTCCTTAAAAGCATGAGCAACTAAGAAGAAGGATATTTCTTATCATCTATTTTAGGTGAAAAACTTAAATTTCTATTTTCTACCCTAGTTCTAATTTCCTATTTATGAGGTCAATGATGACTCTAGATTTTCCCTCAATTTGAATTAGACCTAACTCTATGAAACTAGTTAGATGAAGTCCCCAACACATAGTTTCCACTTCAACTTCATCATTACTTCTAACCTCAATGTAACCCACATATGTAGCAATGAACTCTCCCTTCTCATCCCTGATTATTCCTCCTCCACTAGCCAACCTCAGGTTACCTTTTGATGCTCCATCAAAATTAAGTTGGACCCAACATACTAGTGGAGTCTTCCATCTAACTATCTTTCTCAATCTTTGCTTGTTGAAGTCAACATTGTGTTGTTCATGGCTAACCCCCCAATCTCTAGTGATTATGGCTTCTTGGGCTGTAGGGTTGCAAATAGGTATGTTTAAACCAAAAAACTCCACATTCCTCATAATGGCCCCATAGATTGCTTAGAAGACTATATCAATATCATTTTGGATTTTTTTCCCTAAAAGTACATTTATTTCTTTCTTTCCACACCCTCCAAGCAATATGTTGAGGGGTGGTTTTCCACATTTTCTTGACATTAGATGGTTGAAAGAGGAGGTTCAACTATCAAGTAAAGCATCCAAAGACATAGGCATCACCTAGTAGATCTAAAATTTCTTGAATAGCGCTTCCCACATTTTTCTAGAAAAATCACAAAGGAAGAAGAGACAATCCACTATTTCAAATTTGGAGAGGCATAATATACATCTATTAGGGAAGGAGAATCCACTTTGCTACAAGTTACCTTGAGTGAGGATTTTCTTGTGTGTAGAAATCCACTAGAAGTAATTGACCAAGTAGAAATTAACTTACTATTCTATATTATTATCCAATTCTTCTTAGAGCCACAAATATCCAACTTTAAGAAGTATCTAGAGGAAACATTGTAGAGACCAATAGGGTTAGGAACCCAATAAGTATCATAATCTTTTTGAAACACCAATAGTCTAAAATAAGACTATTTTAAAGATCAATAACAACAACGGAGCAAGAACTTCATCGATAAACTCTTGAAAATTTGTTCACCTAGCCCTTCCACATTCCCTAACCAAATAAACTTCCACAAAGACACCAAAACTATTGTTTAGGTTTACCCAAAGCTACTGTAATTATGGAATTGATGAGAGGGGACCCTGATCTAACCAATGGTCCTCCCAGAAGTGAAATTGATTACATTTACCCAATCTCCACAAGATATCTTTAGCTAAGAGCCTTCTTGCTTTACAAATATTATTTCAAATGAGGGAGCTTTTAGGGACCCTATTTAAAGATAATAATAGTTTGGGATATTCATCCTAAAAATACTTAGCTTTCATTATATCAACCCAATCTTTACTATCCCTCATCCCCCAATTTTTGCAATCAGAGCTTAATTGACATTCTAAATTTTACTTTCCAAGCCCTCCACTTCCTTTAGGTTTACACATAGTGTCTCAGTGGACTAAATCCATAATTCTTTTCTTCTACATAGCTATCCAAAGGAATGCATTTTGGAATTGCTCTATTTTATCATCTATGAACTTCAATATCTTGAAGAGAGAAAGGAAGTAGACAATGATACTTTGCATGAACACCTACAAGAGTTGGAACTTCCCATATTGTGTAAGAAGTTTTCCTTTACAACTAGTCAACTTCTTATGGATTCTTTCAACCATAACATTTCAATAGTGGGGGATTAATTTACTAACAATGAGAGGGAGACCCAAATAAGTGGAAGGTAGCATAGCAATGTTGCATTCTAGATTGGAAACAATCTAGTGCTATAGAATAATAGGGATATTAAAGAAGTATAATATACTCTTATTATAATGTATCCACTAACTTGAAACTATAGCATAATCCTTCAATAACTAATCATCCATGATCTATTGATGTGAGTACTGAGGAGAAGTGGAAGCAAGTTTGATTCCTACAAGTGAATGGGTTGCAATTAGCTTAGATATGTTTCTTTCTAAAACCTTTACAAGGATTATAAAAATATAAGGAGATATAGGATCTTTTTGTCTATTTTGTCTACTGCTACTAATGAAACCTTTAGGATATCCATTGATAATAATAGAGAATGTTGGGGAAGTCACACAAGAATGTATCATTTGTAGCAATTTTCTTTTAAATCCAAGTTTACTTGACAAAACAAATAGGAAATCCTAGGAAACCCTATCATAAGATTTAGAAATAGCCATCTTAAAGATCATTCCTTCATTTTTATACTTGTCCAAGGAGTGAAGCACCTCATGAGTAGATATAAAAACATTTAGAACTTGACACTTAGGAATAAATCCCTTTTTATATTGGGATATCAAGCTAGGTAAGAAAGGTTATATTATAAAGATTTGGAGCTTAAAGAGGATCTTATACACCATGTTACATAGGCTTATAGAGGAGTAATCAATCATGCATACACCTTCTCTACTTTAGGGAATAAGAACAAGGAAAGTATTGTTTGGCTATTTTTGGATACTTCCAAAGATAAATAATTTTTGCATAGTAGAAACCACATATTTTACCATAATATTCCTAGAGGGAACCCATCAGGCTTTGGAGATTTGGAGGTAGTGAAGGAAGAAGTTGTCACTTTAACCTCATCCTTAGTAACTTGTCTTGTCCTGGAAATGTTCTCCTCCTTCGAGAGAACAATTGGAATGGAATTTAAAAGATTCTCATAGTGAATATATTCATGAGGAGGTTCCATGCTAAGGAGATTCTAGAAATAATTTGTGTTGATCTTGCTAATGTCTTTTTTTGAGGAATTGTTGGCAGGATATAGGGCAACCAATAGAACCTACTGCAAGTCACTATATATGGAATGTGGAGGATGAGGCTGATAGGGATAATAGTATTAAGGGAGTTTTGTAAGGGATATGTTCTTATAATAGAATATTGTATAAATATATGTAATAAAGTAAGCATAATGTAAGGACTATAAGTAGATATAAGAAGTATAATATATAGAGCAAAGACTTAGACTTGCCTTTTGTATCTAATCTTGAATATGAATATATAAGGAGATATAGGGGTTATAACTAAAGGATTATGTCTATTGATGTGTTTATCTTATTGAATGTGATTTGATCTACTGCTTGATGTTATTCCATACTATTGTTCTATGTTATTCTATCACTATCACGTCTGGGGTATAAACTAAATTTCCAAACTTAACATAGGCACAGATCTCTACACTCTATCCTACTATTTCTTGCCAACATTTGGTTCCATTTCTGTAATGCTCTGTTTTCTAGCTTGATCTTTTACAGTTGACCATTGGCCTATTCCGGAGACCCGTAGGTTACATGAAGGTTGAAATTGGGGTTTCATGTTTTGGTGGTTACTTTTGTTTGTGGAACGTGTTTTGGTTGGCAGTTTCTTTCTGGGTTTTCAGAGAGCTTCACAGGGATGTGTTTTTATCGACATTCAGGAATTTACTATTTTTAGTAAGATCAGGATTAGCACCGGAACGGAATTTTGAGAGTGGGGTTGGATTCGTCTTGTCAAGACCTTTCCAACGAGCTATAGATCATTAGTTTCTGACATCATCTTGGCCTCCATTTTAAAGTTCGTAAATTAAACTTTATTATTTAATATTGGACCTTGGTGCCTAGGCTCAACAACTTAATGTTGAGGTTGAAAAAGAATTTAAGAGGATTATATTATTTTCCCTCTCATGTTTTATCCCATATGCAAGAGGATTTTAGAGACTCCAGTTGGAAAAGTATAAAAGGAGGAAGGGTGCTCTCATTTCAGCATCCGAAATCTTGATAATGTTATGCTGCCGTAATGGTTCTGGGACTACTTCGAGGAATGAATGCCTCCTAGCCTAGGCTCACTTCGTGCTTGAGAGATAGCACCTAGGGAGAGGTTTGCTGATAGTAGTGATTTTTGTAGTGAGGTTTGCATTGTAGCTTGAGTTTTGTTTGTAGTTTAGTTATTTGCATTTTATGTCATTTTTGGAGTTGCTGATAACAGAGCTGAATTTGTAGTTTCATTCATAAATCTGAAAATAAAAATACATTTGTTCTGGGTATTTCATATTTCCCTTTGTCTATGTTGGGTGCCCCATTGTGCCAATTTGTAGATTTTATTATGAAGAATCTGATTTTTCTAGAAGGAAATCGCCCTTCTTGCCAGGCCGCCCTCTTGGAGTGCATTGGAAAGCATGCTAAATAAATACTTGGGTTTAAGAGTGGTCTCTGGTGTGTATCTTGGTTGCCATTGTCATAGAAGTGCATTGCATTAGATTTGAGGTCATTTGGTTGAGAAATGAGTGAGATGTGAGCATTTTTGTAGGGTTTTATGTTGCTGGTTTGGTCTTTTCAAGTTGTTGATCCGTCATTTCAGTTTGCTAACTTCTATCATTTGAGTTGGGTTGGAAGTCTCTAATTATTGTAAGCTAAATAGTAGTACTGTCGGCACTTCATACTTCTTCTCATATTTGCTTTATAATACCTTGCATCTTCGTCATATGGTAGCTCCAATTCCACTTCGGGTTAGAAAGCACATTCTTGACATCGAGTTATTTCAGCATAATAGTGGTAGGATCCTCTGACCACATGCTCGTCAACATCCGGTGCATTCTTGGTTAGAGTTCTTTGTATCAGCATTGGATCAAGACCCTCTGACCATATGCTCGTTATCATCAGGCGCATTCTTGGTTAGAGTTCCTTTATCAGCATTGCATAGAGACCCTCTGACCATATGCTCGTCACCATCAGGTGCATTCTTGATTAGAGTTCCTTTCCAGCATTGCATAAAGATCCTCTGACCATATGATCATGCCATCCTGGTGTACATTCTTGGTTAGAGTTGGATTCCGCATTGTTTTGGTTTCAATGCTAACTTCAACGATTGTGTATTGCTCTGCTTATTGTAATTGGAAAAGTGAAAAAAATTGGCTTGGTATATTTCAGTGGTATCAGAGCCATGCATCCTGCCATCCTGTGAAAACAAACCTTCTATGAGTGACAGAGAACAAAGGTACTTAGCAAGAGAATACAAGAAGGCTATTAGTCAGTTTCATTGGCATCAGGCCCCAGAAGGTCAGACAGCTTCAGAGGTATTAAGAGCCAATTGTGAGTCTTCTCCTGAAGGAGAAATGGGGGCTAATGAGAGGACGTCGGGAGGTAACAAAGATGATAGTGGGAAAGGAAGAGAAAGATCATTAAGTTTGGCAAAGAGGTTTGAGAGGAAGATGGATACCTTAATGGATATGATATCTCTCATGATGGGGAGAATGGGTCAGAACCAACCTCCACTAAACAATTCAGGACATAGTGGAGAACACAGTGCCACCAACCAGCATAATGGACATGTTGCTTAGCCTTCTTCAAATAGCACATACATTTCTTCCAGGCCATTCAAACCCACTTTCTTGGCACCAGTAAAACCTCATCTTGATCCAGAAGAAAATGTGTCCTTTGTTGAACAGTTGAGACTCGGCCGCGCTAAGTATGATTCTCTACCTGATGAAATTAAGGTATATATGTCTTATAATGATTTTATGGATCATAAAAGGAAGGATAGAGGACAAGGAAGACATTATAAACAAAGGAGAACAATAGTTCATGGGGATTTGCATCAAGCTATCAACAAGGTTATGCTTCCACATTTTGATGGGAGTGACAATAGTTCAGCCAGAGCCTGGATATAGAAGTTAGACAACTATCTAGCTCTCAGACCCATGGAGGAGGAGGAGGCGATTAAGTTTGCTATGCTACACCTGGATGGGGTGGCACACGAGTGGTGGTACCATGGTCTAGTCACCTTGGGTCATCGGTCTATCACTACCTATGATGAGTTTACCAATAAGCTCATAGAGAGATTTGAGAAAAAAGATCCAGAAGTGCATTTCAGAGAATTGGCACAACTTAAGCAATATGGTACAGTTGATGCCTACATAGCTGAGTTTCAAAGGCTTTCAGTCATGGTCATAGGAGTCATTGAGAGGTGCTTGGTGATCCTATTTAGTGAAGGATTGACGGAGCCACTCAAGGGTTGGATTAAAGCTTTTGATCCACCCTCTCTACAAGAGGCAATGAAGAAGGCAAGAAACATGGAGTGGGCTGCTCCTAAAGCAAAGTTTCAACCCAAGCCATCATTTCACAAAAGAGATAAAGGAAAAAGACCTCAGCATAAGGAGTTCAAACAGCATCAACCTCATGTCACAAGGTTGGATCTTGAGACACTTAATGAACTTAGAAGAAAAGGGTTATGTTTCTGGTGTAGAGAAAAATGGTCCCAAGATCATGTTTGCCCAAAAGGAGGCAAATTTCATCAAATTGAATACTATTCAGCTGAAGAAAGTAATTTTGATTTGTCAGACCAGCAGTCTGATTCTGTAGATAGTGAAGTGGAAAAAGTCCCAGAGGAATCTGAAGATGAAAAGGGAAGTGGAGGCACTTTGGCTCAACTTTTGAGCTTTCAAAGGAATGAATCCTTCAAAGTTTGAGGGATGATTAAGGGGCAACACATAGTTGCTTTGATTGACACTGGAGCAACGCATAACTTCATTGACGAAGTTGTGGTGGCAAAGAAGGGGCTGCAAACAGAAGAGTTTGAAGGCTTCAAGGTTATGGTTGCTAATGGTTTTCACATCACCTGCACCAAGAAGATCTCAAACATGACCATGCAAGTGGGAAACTATGAGGTCAAGGACGACTTCTATGTAGTCAAAATTGGAGATACGGATGCCGTCCTAGGCATTCAATGGCTGCATTCACTCGGGGAGATCACTCTAAATCTGCAAACCATGGAGCTCAAGTTTCAATCTGAAGGGAAGAATGTAGTGATAAGAGGAATGTCCAATGGTGGTCCTCAGATTGTGTCATTCAAGAGGATGGTGAGGCTGATTTGTCATGATCAAGTTGAGTGGGCTGTAGAGTGTATGATTCTTCCTACTAGTCTGGTTGAAACAAAGAGAGACTACCCTCCTGATATTCAGTCTTTACTCACAAAGAAGAGCAAGGTGTTTGCTGATTTACCTCCTAGACCACCTCCTGATCGAGGTTCAGAGCATGTCATAGAGCTCAAGGAAGGAGCTAAACTAGTTATTACAACTCCTTATCGGTATCCTAAGAAGCAAAAGGACAAGATTGAGAAAAACATTCGAGAACTCTTGGAGATGGGCTTCATTCATCCAAGCAAGAGCCCCTTTGCTTTGGCAGTTATCCTGGTGAAGAAGAAGGATGGTACCATCCGCATGTGTGTGGACTATCATGCTTTGAATCAAAGCACCATCAAAAATTGATATCCCATCCCGAGGATAGATGAGCTCATTGATGAGCTACATGGAGCCAAGTTCTTTTCAAAGATCGATTTGAGATCGGGTTATTACCAGATTCGGATGAGAGGATCCGATGTTGAGAAGATAGCATTTAGATGTCACTATGGCCACTTCAAGTTTCTAGTCATGCCATTTGGGTTGACTAATGCTCCTGCTACCTTCCAGTCATGTATGAACAAAATCTTTCAGAAGCAGTTGAGGAAGTTTGTATTGATATTTTTTGATGACATCCTGATCTACAGTAAGACATGGGAAGAGCATCTCAAGCACTTGGAGGATGTGCTTAGCATCCTAGAATCAGAGAGTTTGTTTGCCAAAGAATCCAAATGTGAATTTGGAATGAAGGAGTTACTTTAACTTGGCCATATAATCAGTGCTGAAGGAGTGAAGGTTGATCCTGAAAAGATCAAGGCAATTGTTGATTGGCCACCTCCTGAGAATTTGACTCATCTAAAAGGATTTTTGGGTCTTTGTGGATTCTATGGAAGATTTGTGAAGGGCTACTCTCAGAATGTTTCTCCTCTTACTGACCTCACAAAAAAGGGTGCCTTTTGTTGGTCAGAAAAGACTCAAACTACTTTTGATAAATTTAAGGGGATCATGAGCTCTTGTCTGGTGTTAGCTATCCTAGACTTCTCCAAGCCATTTGAGCTACAGTGTGATGCATCCGGTGAAGGAGTTGGGGCTGTTTTGATGCAAGACAAACATCCCATTGTGTTTGAAAGCAAAAAATTAAGAGGTGTTGAAAGGACCTACTCCATCTACAACAAGGAGATGCTTGCCATTATGCATGCATTAGCTAAGTTCAGACAGTACTTGGTGGGAAGCAAGTTTGTGGTCAAGACTAATCACAATAGCCTCAAGCATTTCATGCATCAAAGAGATTTGAACGAGAGGCAACAAAAGTGGGTGAGTAATCTTCAAGCTTATGATTTTGACATCGAATATGTCAAAGGGAAAAACAATATTGTGGCTGATGCTCTATCTAGGAGACCTTATTTAAGCTCATTGTGTGAGCTTACAACTAATTGGAGGGACATGTTGCTTGTTGATTATGCCAAAAATTAGTTTGCAACCAGCATCATTGAGGGTACTTTTCTTGACGAAAGGTACAAAGTGGTTGAAGGGCTGATACACTACAAGGGTAGAATCTTTGTGGTGGTTGATTCTAAGCTCAAAAAGAAGATTCTATTGACCTTTCATGACATTCCACTTACTGGTCATCAAGGGTTCTTCAAGACATATAGGTAGATCAGGGAAAGATTTTCTTGGAAAGGGCTGAAAGGGGAGGTTCAACGATACATTCAGGAGTGTCCCACTTGTCAGATGAACAAAAATGAGCATACTTTACCAGCTGGTCTTCTGTAACCTCTTCCCATTCCCAATCAAAAATGGGAAAGCATATCAATGGACTTCATCATAGGGTTGCCCAAGGTTCAAGGAAAAGACTGTATCTATGTTGTTATGGATAGATTAACAAAATTTGCTCACTTCTTTGCCATTGCCAGCTCTTTTTCAGCAGCCCAAGTTGCAGATCTATTTTTTCATGAGGTGTTTAGATTACATGGGTTGCCAAAAAACATTGTGAGTGATAGGGACAGCAAGTTCCTAAGCACTTTTTGGCAAGAGGTTTTCTGAATGAGTGGTACAGTGCTTACTCCAAGCACTAGTTATCACCCTCAAACTGATGGACATATAGAGATAGTGAACAAGTGGTTGGAAGGTTACCTGAGAAACTATGTTTCAGAGCAGCAAAGAGCTTGGGTGAAGTGGCTTCACATGGGTGAGTATTGTTATAATTCTACTTTTCACATGTCAATAAGGATGTCACCTTTCATGGCTCTTTATGGTTATGAGGCTCCTAACTTTGCTAATTTGGTGTTTGGTGATAGCAAAGCCCCTTAGGCCAAAGAATTGTTGTAGCAGAGTCAAGATATCTTGAACTCATTGAAGAACAATCTTCAGATTACACAGAATCAGCAGAAGATGTACGCTGATCAACGGCATGTTGAGTGCTCTTTTGAAGTTGGAGATATGGTTTATCTTCGACTACAGCCTTACAGACAGTCCACTCTCAAGAAAAGTGGAGCTGAGAAGCTCAAACCACGTTTCTATGGGCCGTTCAAGGTCACTAGGAGGGTGGGGGCAGTAGCTTATGAGTTGGAGCTACCTTCGGATAGCAGAGTGCACAATGTATTCCACATGTCTCACCTCAAGAAGGCACTTGGACACAATGTTGTTGCTTCATCACAGTTGCCACCTTTGGATGAAGAAGGATAGTTAGTTTTGATTCCAGAAGAGATTCTTGATTCCAGGGAGTGTTTTTTGAGGAAAAGAACTATCAGAGAGTATTTGGTGAAGTGGAAGAACTTGCCTATAGAGGATGTGACTTGGGAGAATGATGAGATTCTGCAGCATCCAGGCTTGCAATTGCTTGAGGACAAGCAATCTTGGGAAGGGCGGACTGTAATGTTCCGTTTTCCAGCTTGATCTTTTACAGTTGACCGTTGGCCTATTCTAGAGACCCGTAGGTTACTCAGAGGTTGAAATTGGGGTTTCATGTTTTGGTGGTTACTTTTGTTTGTGGAACATGTTTTGGTTGGTGGTTTCTTTTTGGGTTTTCAGAGAGCTTCGCAGGGATGTGTTTTTCTCGACATTTAGGAATTTACTATTTTTAGTAAGTTCAGGATTGGCACCGGAATGGGATTTTGAGAGTGGGGTTGGATTCGTCTTGTCAAGACCTTTCCAACGAGCTATAGATCATTGGTTTTCGACATCATCTTGGCCTCCATTTTAAAGTCCGTAAATTAAACTTTATTATTTAATATTGGACCTTGGTGCCTAGGCTCAACGACTTAATGTTGAGGTTGAAAAAGAATTGAAGAGGATTATATTATTTCCCCTCTCATGTTTTATCCCATGTGTAAGAGGATTTTAGAGACTCCCAGTTGGAAAAGTATAAAAGGAGGAAGGGTGCTCTCATTTCAGCATCCGAAATCTTGATAATGTTATGCTGCCATAATGGTTCTGGGACTGCTTCAAGGAATGAATGCCTCCTAGCCTGGGCTCACTTCATGCTTGAGAGATAGCACCAAGGGAGAGGTTTGCTGATAGTAGTGATTTTTGTAGTGAGATTTGCATTGTAGCTTGAGTTTTGTTTGTAGTTCAGTTATTTGCATTTTATGTCATTTTTGGAGTTGCTGATAATAGGGCTGAATTTGTAGTTTCATTCATAAATCTGAAAATAAAAATACATTTGTTCTAGGTATTTCATATTTCCCTTTGTCTATGCTGGGCACCCCATTGTGCCAATTTGTAGATTTTATTATGAAGAATCTGATTTTTCTAGAAGGAAATCGCCCTTCTTGCCAGGCCGCCCTCTTGGAGTGCATTGGAAAGCATGCTAAATAAATACTTGGGTTTAAGAGTGGTCTCTGGTGTGTAGCTTGTTCGCCATTGTCATAGGAGTTCATTGCATCAGATTTGAGGTCATTTGGTTGAGAAATGAGTGAGATGTGAGCATTTTTGTAGGGTTTTATGTTGCTGGCTTGGTCTTTTCAAGTTGTTGATCTATCATTTCAGTTTGCTAACTTCTATCATTTGAGTTGGGTTGGAAGTCTCTAATTATTGTAAGTTGAACAGTAGTACTATCGGCACTTCATACTTCTCATATTTGCTTTATAATACCTTGCATCTCCGTCATATGGTAGCTCTAATTCCACTTTGGGTTGGAAAGCACATTCTTGACATCAAGTTATTTCAGCATAATAGTGGTAGGGATCCTCTGACCACATGCTCGTCGACATCCGGCGCATTCTTGGTTAGAGTTCTTTGTATCAACATTGCATCAAGACCCTCTGACCATATGCTCATCATCATCAGGTGCATTCTTGGTTAGAGTTCCTTTATCAGCATTGCATAGAGACCCTCTGACCATATGCTCGTCACCATCAGGTGCATTCTTGGTTAGAGTTCCTTTCTAGCATTGCATAGAGATCCTCTGACCATATGATCACACCATCTTGGTGTACATTCTTGGTTAGAGTTGAATTCCGCATCGTTTTGGTTTAAGTGCTAACTTCAACGATTGTGTATTGCTCTACTTATTGTAATTGGAAAAGTGAAAAAAATTGGCTCGGTATATTTCAATTTCCCAGACCCTAGATAGAATAGTGGAGAATTAATAAGATGAATAAGTAAAAGGAAAGTGTGGAGAAATGAAGTTAACTAAAAGGTAAAAAGGGAAGAAGAAACAAAATTTTATTTGATCTACAGAGAATTCTCTTAGGTGCTACCCTTGTGAGAGGGGGGCATGTGCCTAAGGGATGACAAATGGAAAGGGGGAGGGTGTTGAAATGCACAAGACAATTGAGAGGGGGGAGTGAATCAATTGTCACAAAACTTAAACAATTTTTGCATCTTAAAACATCATCCACTTATTTACTATTATTATGATTGGAACATGAAAATTCAGAATCAGGAATTCTAACACAACTAAAAGATCATACACAATAGACACTAGATTTTTACATGGAAAGCCCTGTGAAGGGAAAAACATGGTGGGGGCTAACCCACAAGATTATTATGTAAAGCCCAATACTAAAAATCAAAGTCTCACTGCCATTTAGACTCACTACCCAGATCTCACTGCTCAAAGAGGTTCACTGTCAAGGTATTTGAACTAAGATAATAGCATCTACTCCATGCCTAAATTTAGTTCCATTCAAGCGCAATACTCTCCCTCTACTCTGCTCTTCTTTCTTCACTTAATTTCACATCTTCTTCACAAGGACATTATTTTCACAACTCAATTACAAGTATATATATCATTCATCAACCTTGGAATGTACATCAAGGTCAGTATTACATTCATCAACTGTTGGAATAATCTCCAAGGTCAGCATTACAAACATTTACAAAATAGGTCTTGACCTAATACAAAAATATGCTAAGGAAATGTAGTAAAGATGTATGCAGATCATGCCACGCCTTAGCTTAGACTCAAACATGATCTTCCACACCACAGCATGCTTCTACAATCTTTAATATATCTCCGCAATCATTGGAATTAACCAAGTTGGCTAAGACTGGTTACACACTACATTGTCTGGGAATAATCTTCAAACAAGATCTTAATTCCTTAACACAGACCAATGTAAAGGCAATAACATGATCAAGAGGCATCCACAAGCATGTTGTAATCATCAGGAGCAACCGAACAAACTCTAACAATTTTATCAATGAGATTCTTCACACTGGAGCACATGAACTTCACTGTCTTCAACTGTCATAAAATAATGATATCTTACAAACCACCAAATCATGAACCAGTGTAGTTGTATGCACTTATCATAATCCTAGACTTCCCTCTAGAACTGCAGAGAAAAATACTTCAATGCGGAGGAATGCAAAGAAAAATACTTTCTCTTTGTCACCAGTGAATAATCAGAAAAAGCAAGTTTTACTCCAGTGAAAGAAACTCACTCAATTCTTCAAATTAGAGGGTCAAACTCATGATTTAGCATCTTCAAACATGTTTATAAATAACTTCCAATCCACAGACCAAGATCTTTAATCTACCAAAAATGCAGAGCAATCTTCAAGACTGTTCTTCATTATGCAACTCACTATCTTCACTATGATTCACTATTTCCTTTCTGATTCTTCTGGAGGGGCTAATTTTCTCAATGTCCTCAACATACAAGTCTTCTAAATAAATAACAAAATAGGATACAGTTGACACCAATGACAACAAAGATATGTTAACATCAACGACAACACTGATTAGGCACATACTTACAACAATCTCCCCCTTTGTCATTGATGGCAACATATGATGTGAAAAACTGTAACTACTATCAAGACAAGATTCTCCCCCTATCTTCTTACACATCTGCATTCCTTTCTCTCTGAGTTTTTTCACATGATTTATCCCCCCCTTTGACATCAATGGAAAAGGACACATACTTGTATTCTTCTACTCTGAACCAATTTCTCTCCATCTGACTACTCCCCCTAAGAAGTAGTCCTTACAAGCCTCAATCTGGATCAAGAGGTAGAACTCTAGTCACCACGGTACTGATGCACTCTTGTACATCTTACTCTAGAGAAGGAGGGGTGATGACCCCTAACTTTCCTCTGAGATACTCAAAAGTATCCTTAGGCAGAGGCTTGGTGAAAATGTCTACAATCTGATCTTTTGTAGATACATACTCCAACTTGACTTCATTCTCTGTCACTTTCTCTCTCAAAAAGTGATATCTTATGGCTATATGCTTGTCCTTGAATGGAATACTAGATTCTTTGATATGTTTATGGCACTTGTATTATCACAAAAGATTGCAATTAGATCTTCATACTTAACTCTAATGTCCTTCAATGTCAGCTTCATCCATAACACCTGAGTGCAACTACATGCTGCTACAATGTACTCTGCTTCTATAGTAGATAGAGATATTGAGTCTTCTTTCTTGCTTAACCAAGATACTAGCCTTTTTACCAAGAAGAATGTGCCTCCACTTGTACTTTTCCTGTCATCCACATCTCTGACCCAATCTGCATTAGTATATGCATTGAGAGTGAAATCATTATCTTTTGGGTACCACAAACCATTATCAATTGTGCCTCTTAGATATCTTAGAATTCTTTTGACTGCCATCACATGTGACTCTTTAGGTTCTACTTGAAACCTTGCCACAAGATAAGCTACATGCATTATGTTAGGTCTGTTTTGGGTCAGATAAAGTAATCCTCCTGTAGACATGGAAAATTGTCCTATGATCAATTTCCTAAGTCCTCCCTTCACATGAAATTTAATTAATTAATTAAATTTCCATTTATCTTTATCCACCCTTAATTTCCTAAAGTTTAAATAATTTTAATTAATTAATTAAATCTTTTCACCTTTTACCATATTCCATGAATAATAAATTAAAATTGATTTATTATTTACCAAACCTAAAATCCTTCCATAAATAATAAATTAAGGTTAATAAACTTAAATTATTATTTACGGTTCAATAAACCAAAACCCATTATTTACCTACCTTTACCCTAACCACTTTTTATCATTCAACTACCTGAACTACTTCTACCCAAACCTTATAAAATCAATTTCATTTTTTTCATTTACCCCCTCGGCAAAATTGACATTGGAGTTATGCAAAAATATTGAGCAACCACATTTAAACGAATTCGGTAACATTTATTTTTATGTGGTTTCTATAATTTTATCTTAATCTGTTTCTATTGCACTTAATATAGATTTTAGGGTTTTGGAATAATTTCAAATCTTTTCAATAAAATTTATATCTGTACAAACACCTCCAATCATAGATATGTACTTTTTTTGATCTTCCTATTGACCTATTTTCCTCTGTCCAAAGTTAAATAGTTCACCTTGTATTTTCCTTGAAAATCCTTTGGAAAATGTCCATACAAAGCTTAAATCTTCCAAATACTCATGCTATGCTTTGCCAAAAAATCCCAAAATCTTGCTTGAAGAATCCTTGTAGAAAACCCAAAAAAACCCAGAAACCCTTTGTCTTCAAGAGCTTCCCATCACAGACAAATCTTAATTTTATACTTAGTGTTTGTACATACATTTTTTAATGTATGTCCAAATATACATTCGCCAATGTATGTGGTGGTACCCACCTAGGTTTTGGGTTTCAATTATTCATCTGCAGACATTCTTCCTCCAAACTCAAAAATTTTCTAAGTCATTTGGCCTTCGCAGTTCAAAATGCAAAAAAAAAGGTTGCAAGTGTCTTTGTATATACAAGGCCATTTGTATGTACATGCAGGTTCAAATGTACATTGGCGTGTCAAAAATCTCAGTCGGCCTTCAAAAATAGTAAAAAATTGGTTGTATGCTTTTTGCAATGCATATCGAGTTTATATATGCATTAAGGAATCTATCGCAGATTTTGAGAATATTCCCTGCTTGTATGAGATGGTTTGCATGTATATTTGTGTTGTATGTTTAGGCATGCAATGGCTACATACAAGAGGAACATGCAAAGGAAAAGATACAAGGCCAATATACAAGCAAAATATGCAGGGGACAATGTATGCTGAAAAGATACAAAGGTGAATGTATGTCCGACATACATTGGGAATGTACAAGGCACATATACAAAGAGGCCAGAATGCATTCGCTACAGTGAAAGGGGTTTGTATGTGAGAGATGCAAGTGAAATATACATTCGCCAATATACAAGGGTGGAACATTCAAAGGCCAATGTATATCAGAATAGTGGCTTGTATATATGCGATTGTATGTTTGCACATGCAAGTCAAAGATACAAGGCTGACATACATGCAAAGGATCACATGCAATAGTGGAATGTATAGGGACAACATACAAGTCCAACATACAAGGCCGATATACAAAGGCCAGTATGCATCGGCTACAGTTGTTTGTATATGTGTGTTGTATTGCAATATGCAAATGGATCACATACAAGGATGAATGTACATTTTTGTAATGTACATCGACAGAACATACAAAGGACTTTTGCCAAAGGTACAAGGAGATATGCATGTGCGATATAGTAAGGTAGTTGTAATAGTGGCTTGTATATTTTGCTTTGTATGTTTGAATATACAAATCCGATATACAAGGGGCCAAACATACAAGGAGGAGATGCAAAGGGTGGGGTCCACCAAATGTACACTTTGCGATTGTATGTTTAGACATACAAGCAAAACATGCATCGGGCACATACAAAAGAAATGCATACAAAAGCCTATATATATCGACAACATACAAGGTCATATACAAATTAGTTTGTATATGCGCTACAAAAGAAATATACAAGGGACAACATACAAAGTCAACATGCAAGGGAAAGTGATTCAAAGCTGGGGCCCACCGCTTGTATATTTGCACATACAATCAAAAATGCATTCCTAATATACAAGCCAGATTTGAAAGGAGCATACATTCCAGTTGATAAGGGGTAGAATTCTACAGTTTGTGTGTATAATTTGCTTGTATGTTCACATTGTATATGTGACATACTTTAGTTATATACAACAAGAGGAGCATGCATGGCTCGGACCCGATGGTGATTGCAATATGCTTCATAATGGTTTCAGGTCCGCAGCTTGCATGCATATGGCATTGTATATTGCGATATACAAAAGTAGGCATACAAGGGGAAAAACATGCAAGGTAGATCTGATTGGGAACTCAGATATAGTTAATGCTCGAATGGGGTCTGCGACTTGCATGTATATGGCGTTTGTATGTGCCGATATACAAAAAATGAAGATACAAGGCTCGGATTTCAAATTTCTCCCAATCTGATTGATAAAGTGGCTGGCGTCCAACTTGCATGTTATATGCATTGTATAGGCCAACATACAAAGAAGGTACATGCAAACTGGACCCGATGGTAATTTCAAGCTTGCTTCATATATTTTTTGAATTCCATATGGTATGTATATCACCATTGTATATTTGTATATACAATGCGATATGCAAAGAAAAGATGCAAGGAAGAAGATGCAGTTTTTCAGCAATGCTTCTCAGTCTCAGCTCAGCGACCAATCAAGTGGTGCCACATGGCAGGTGATACAAAGGCCGATTCAAAAAGGTAAAGGCCCACATTTGTATGCAGATTTGAATGCATATACACAGGGCGATTTCAAAGGGCCGTTTAGGCACCAAAAGCAAAGGCATATACAAGGGATTTTTGGCATGACTTTATACATCGGTGGCTTGACTAAAAGTCATCCCGATAGCACAATACAACCCGATACATACAGGCACTTTGTACATGCAAAGTCAGACTCAGATGTAGTTTCAGAGGTCGATACAAGCACAGATGCAAAGCAATATATACAAATAGTTGACTCCAGCTTTGACTGCCTGTATCCCTCCATTTTAGCAAATTTCCACATGTTGCAAAAGGCAAAAATGCATGTTTTTGTCTCCTCTTTCATTTGGCGGGCTTATCAGGGGAATATTCTCACTTTTCAATTTTGGATCTAGATTTGCATGTTTTGGGCGAGTGGACATTTCAGCGACCATTTTTTAGCAGATAGAGATATTTCTTGCATTCATTGTTGTACAAAGATGAAGCAGCTCGCATTAATGACAGGAAATATCTCTTAAACCACCATGCTATAGATATTTCAGATATTCTATATGTTCATTGTTGAAGATAACCATTGAAGTTGCTCGCATTTAATACCCAAAATATCTTCCATCTGCTCCAGTTCCAGATCTTCTGCACCATAACTTCTTGTAGGTGGACAGTCATTCAAAGGAGATATTTCTGATATAGCTCTTTTGAGCGAATTTTGTAAATGACTTAGGGCATTTTTGAAATGCTATATATATGCATTCGAGTGATGTAAATAAGGTTGGAAATTTTTTGAGCATTGAGGTTTTTCTGTTTCCAAATAGAGCTTTCTGCTACTATAACTATGCCTTCCCACTGAATATATACAAGTTATTTTACCTCTTTTACTGAGTTTTAGTTTAGTGTGAATCTGTATATGATTGCATGTGAACATATTGTTCCTTTTAATCGTCTTGTTTCTCACCTCTGCTAGGATCAGTTGAATCTGTGTATGTCTACTTGCTATATTTGGTTATGCTGTGTATTTTCTCAGTATTGTGAGGGTTCTTTTATTTAATTGGGTGAATCACCCTTTACTTTCAAGTTTTTCATTTCATCTTTCATTTGAAAGCATTCCTTCTCCCTTTTCCTCTTGAGATTTAGTAGTTTTAGGTGATAACCAGTTAAGGAAGCTGGCCTTCTCTGGAGGTGTAATCTCATTTAGCAAAGTCCCACACTTAGAGATCATTCCCATGTTACTCCAGATTGCTAAAGTTTTACAACTACAGCAAGGGTACAAATCTGGGTGATAACACTTCCATAGGTGAGTCATCATTTTTTCTCAACTTACAACTAGTTACCATGGGAGTACTTACCAGTTTAGAGTCTTCCATTCCAAGCTTCTTTAACAACTCTTTAACATATTTAGACTAATAAATGAAGATACCTTTATCTAATTGATTGATTTACATACCCAAAAAGAAATTCATCTCACCAAACATGGACATTTCAAATTCCTTTTACATGTTCCCAGTAAAAATAATGCACATACCTTCATTGCCTCCAAAGATAATGTCATCAATGAAGACTACAATAATTACGATTTGTTCATCATTGATCTTGAAATAAAGATTATTGTCGGTAGTACCCTTACTGAATCCTAACTATATTAGATATTTATCCAATCTTGCATACTAGGGCCTGGGGGCTTGTTTCAGTCCATACAGTGCTTTCTTCAAACTGCACACCATGTCACCCTAATTTGATGATTCAAATGCTTCCAGTTGTTCAATATAGACTTCTTCCAATTCTCCATTAAAGAATGTAGACTTCACATCCATTTGGTATACCTTGAAATCCTTGTAGGCTACAGAAGCTAAAAACATTTCTTATTGCTTTAATCCTCGCCATAGGTGCAAACATTTCCTCAAAATCTATTCCTTGAACTTGTGAGTATCCTTTGCACAAAAACAGTGCTTTGTTTCTCACCACTTCACCATTCTCATTCATCTTATTCTTGAAGACCCACTTGGTGCCAGTTACATTTTTATTTGCTGGTCCAGGAACAAGATCCCAAGTTTGATACTTTTCTATCTGCATCAATTCTTCTTTCATAGATTTTACCCAATTCTCATCATTGCAAGCTTCATTCACAGTCTTAGGTTCAATCTTGGAAATCAAACAAAAATTTACTTGTTCTTTTGCAGCTCTTCTTCTAGTCATAATTCTTTTTCTCTTATCTCCTATGATTTGATCTTTAGAATGATTTAGTTTTACATACCTTGGTGTCTTGGTGACAATTTCTAGAGCTTGTTCTTCTTCATCGAAACTATCTTCATGTTGTACTACTTCTTTTCTTGTTAGACATCTGGTTCATCTGATTCATATCCGCTTGATACCTTTTCTTTTCTTTCATCAACTTTGACATTTGCACTTTCAATGATCTTCTTCAACCTGTTATTGTAGCACCAGTAGGCTTTTCTCTTGGTAGAATATCCAAGGAAGATACCTTCATCACATCTTGCATCAAACTTACCTAGGTCTTCATCTCTTCTGATATAACACTTACTACCAAAAACTTTGAAGTATTTTACAGTGGGAAGTTTACCATGCCATAATTCATAAGGAGTCTTGGAACTATTACCTTTGACTTGAACTCTGTTTAGGATGTATACAATAGTGTGAATTGCCTCTCTCCAATATACTTCCGGTAGGTCAACCTCCTTCATCATTGTTCTAGTAGCCTCTTAAACTATCCTATTCTTCCTTTCAACTACTCCATTTTGTTCTGGAGTCCCAGGTGCAGATAATTGTCTCTTTATCCCTTGTTCCTCATTGAAGAAGTTGAACTCATTTGATGTAAACTCTCCAACTCTATCAGACCTCAAGCACTTGATCTTCAAATCTATCTCATTCTCAACCATTGCCTTGAATGCTTTAAACTTTTCTAGGGCTTCTACTTTTTCCTTTAAGAAGGTGACCCAAGTCATTCCACAATAGTCATCAATTAACAACATGAAATACATGTCTCCTTGCAGACTTCCTACTCTGGTAGGCCCACATAGATATGTATGCACTAATTCCAGTAGACCTTCAACAGATTGGTCCTTGCTCTTGAAGCTTGTTCTTGTTTGTTTTCCCAATTGGCACTCCTTGCACAATGTATCGACAGGCTTCACAAGCTTGGGTAAATCTCTTACAACCTGAGTGGAACTTATCTTCACAATGTTGTCAAAATTGATGTGAAACATCCTTCTGTACCATAGCTAGCATTCATTAATCTAAGCCAACAAGCCATAGTTGTCATTTCCTTTTAGGTGATAGATGTTACCTTTAGACTTTTTACCAGTTGCAATCACTGTTTTGGAGCATTCCATGATCTTCCATCCATTTTCCCTGAATCTCAAATCATAACCTTTGTTAGACATCTGACCAACACTCAAAAGATTGTGATTTGACCCTTTCAAATACAAAACATCTTTAGTATTATGCTTGCCATCAAAAGAAATGGATCCTTTTCCATAGATCTTACCAATTGTGTCATCTCCAAACCTAACCAATCCTCCATCATATCTTTCTAGATTTACAAACTTACTTTTGTCTCCGGTCATGTGATGAGAGCATCCACTATCAATAATCCATTCATCCTTATCTTCAACAACCTGAACAACCAATGCACTTTCGACTGGTTTTTCTTCTTTCACACATCTAGTAGGATTAGTAGACATAGGTTCTTCTTTAATAGCAATAAACAAGCATTCATTACAAGAAGTACTACCATTATCTGGTTCACCATCTGATCCTCCTTCATCATCATCATAGTAACATTTCTTTGGAATCCTAGGTCTATCAAGTCTTGGCTTAGGAACTCTTGTGGGGCATCTAGAGGCATAATGACCAACTTTACCACAACTAAAACATTTAAAAGGTAATTTTCCTTTGAACTTACCAGTACCTCTAGGTAGACTTTTAACAAAGTTGGCTTCAAGTTATTCAAGCTCATAATCTGGTTCCACCTTGTACTTGTCAGATCTAGGGGGTTCTTTCTGAAGTGCTGGCCTTGAAAGTAGTCTCTGTCTTTAGAAGGGAATCACCAAGTTCTCTCATTTCAAAGGTTGTTAACTTCCCAAGCAACTGATCTTTTGTAATCTTTTTCACTATCATTATTTCTTCAATTGCGGCCACCTTATGACTATATGATTTAGGCAATGATCTAAGAATTTTTGTTCACAACTTCAACATCCTCAATTTTTCCTCCTACACTTTTAATGCTACTTACAAGTTCATCAATCTTTTACATGAAAGATGTTATGTTGGCATCTTCACTCTTCTTCAAACCTTCATATTTCACCTTCAAACTTTGTATCTTGGTTCTCTTCACAGATTCATCTCCTTCATATAGATTCTTCAGCTTATACCAGATTTCATAAGTAGTTTCTAGCTCCATAATCCTTGTTACTTCAATGTCAGATAGGGCACTTACCAAGGCATCTTTGGCTTTTATGTTCAACTCAAATTTCTTGATCTCATCTTTAGTTTGCAGACCATTCTTTGGTATTTCATACTTGTCTTTAGTTATTTTCCCAACATTATAACCCAAGTAGAGGAGATGGGTTTTCATGCAAATCTTCTAGATGGAGTAGTTTTCATCGAATTGTGGACTTTCCTTCTTATACGACATCTTGGATCAACCTCAAGCAGTCAAGCTTTCTTTCAAGGAACTTGGCTCTGATACTGATTGTTGAAATGCACAAGACAAATGAGAGGGGGGGTGAATCAGTTGTCATAAAACTTAAACAATTTCTACATCTTAAAACATCATCCACTTATTTACTATTATTATGATTAGAACATGAAAATTCAGAATCAATAATTCTAACACAACTACAAGATCATACACAATAGACACTAGATTTTTATGTGGAAAACCTTGTGAAGGGAAAAACCATGGTGGGGGTTAACCTACAAGATTATTATGTAAAGTGCAATACCGAAGATCAAAGGCTCACAACCCAGAGATCACTACTCAAAGAGGCTCACTGCCAAGGATGGATCACTACCAAGGTATTTAAACTAAGATAATAGCATCTACTCCATGCCTGAATTTAGTTCCATTGAAGCACAATACTCTCCCTCTACTCTGCTCTTCTTTGTTCACTTAACTTCACACCTTCTTCACAAGGAAATTATTTTCATGACTCAATTATAAGTATATATATGATTCATCAACCTTGGAATGTACATCAAGGTTGGCATTACATTCATCAATCGTTGGAACAATATCCAAGGTCGACATTACAAACATTTACAAAATAGGTCTTGACCTAATAAAAAAATATGGTAAGAAAATGTAGTAAATATGTATGCATATCACACCATGCCTTAGCTAGGACTCAAACATGATCTTCCATGCCACAACATACTTCTACAATCTTCAATAGATTTCCTCAATCACTAGAATTAACCAAGTTGGCTAAGACTAGATACATGCTACGTTGTCTGGGAATAATTTGCAAACATGATCTCAATTCCTTAACATAGACCAATGTAAAGGTAGGAATATGATCAAGAGGCATCCACAAGCACATTGTAATCATCAGGAGCAACTGTACAAACTCTAACAATTTTATCAATGAGGTTCTTCACACTGGAGCACATGAAATTCACTGTCTTCAACTATCATAAAAGTAAGATAGCTTGCGGACCACCAAATCATGAACCATTGTAGTTGTATGTAATTATCATAATCCTAGACTCCCCTCTAGAACTACAGAGTAAAATACTTCAATGCAAAGGAATGCAGAGCAAAATACTTTCTCTTTGTCACCAATGAATAATTAGAAAAATTAGGTTTTACTCTGGTGAAAGAAACTCACTCAATTCTTCAAACTAGAGGCTCAAACTTAGGATTTAGCATCTTCAGACATGCTTCTAAATAACTTCCAATCCACAGACCAAGATCTTCAATCTACCAGAAATGCAGAGCAATCTTCTAGACTGTTCTTCATTATGCAACTCATTGTCTTCACTATGATTCACTATTTCCTTTCTGATTCTTCTAGAGGGGCTAATTTTCTTAATGTATTCAACATACAAGGCTTATAAATAAATAACAAAATAGGATACAATTGATACCAATGACAACAAAGATATGTTGACATCAATGACAACACCGATTAGGCATAGGCTTGCAATAGAGGGACCTCAAATGATCCTGGAAAAGATGTAACCATTTGAAATACACCAACCATAGAATATTAAAGGATTAGTGTAAGACCACATTTAAAAAACCCATGGCAAAAAGAGATAATAATAAATTAAAGGAGATTAAGGATACTATACAAACTAGAATGGACATGAGCATGGAGGAGAAGGAGAAAAAATAAACTTAGGAAAGACATGAAAGATACCATAGAAGGATGGAAAAGGTAGAATAGTTAGGGAGAGAAACTGTTATGAAGAATGTGGTACAAAAAGAACCTAAAAATGAGTGCACCAATAAGGGTGCTGCTGGGCATACCACTATGGGTGTAGCCAAACAACTAAAATAATTACATATAGAAGAAGGTAATGAGAGTGCTATAGGGACTGCCACAAATATAACAAAAGGTTATACAAACAACACTCCAGAAAATATAAGACTACATATTGACAAAGCTACTAAGATTCTCAAAAATCTAGAAGGAAGCATTAACACATATGGAGATTATAGAAAGACATGGGAGGAAGAATGCAGTAGAAACCTAACCCTACCACAATTAGGTAAATCACCACATATTCAACATGACTTCACTAATGTTCATATCAGGATTGATGAAAATGGCAATCACTCTTTAACCCTATACAAAATCTCTAGCCTTTAAACTTTGATGAAGCATACCTGGGAGAACTAGTAAATAAAAGTGTAAGAAGAGTAAGAGAGAAAGAACTAGAAGTGGTGTTTGATAAAGATCAATTCTTGATTAACCTAGAAAGTTAAATAAGGAAACACAATGATACAACACCTTGAACAAATAGTATGTCCTTAACTAATGAAGAGATATCTCCAAAAATAAAAAGGAATTTTGAAGAGGTACAATTCTTGGAGCTAGATTCATCCCCAATGCCATATAAAAATAGAAGAATTTCAATACAAAATAATGCGGAAGTAGACAAGAAAAGATAATAAGAAGAGCAAATTGTAGAAGACTATGAAGAGGTGTTAGGAAGAGAACACTTTGATATATAGTTGAAAAGAGATCAAGGAAGGAAGAGAAAACCCCTACCACAAAGGAAGAACAAGAAACTACAAAAGAACATAAAATAAACACACCATAGAGAGGATAAAACACAAGAAAAACAAAAAAAGAATTCATCCATTAAATTACTAGTGTTCAACAAAGATACCTTCAAAGCAGCAGAGCATGTATTCATTTTAGAATTAACATGGCAAAGAAATAATGTAACTTGGGATCATACCAAGCTATTTGACTTTGTAGGAACCCTAAGAAATGAAGCCTTGAATTGGTATAGAAAGAATTGCGCTAATAATGATAAAACATGGGATGAAATAAAGAATGAGTTCTTAGATAACTTTGAATTCCTAGAGATACCCACTAATGGGGTAAGTAAAATGAGGGACCTAGTTCATAATGAAGGTGAATCAATCAAATATTTTTACAAATGATTAAGGAAATCACCCAAAAATTAGAAGAACCATTGACATAAAAGAAGAGAATTGAATGGTTTGTCTTAAGGATAAGCATTGACATTAGAATATCCCTAGATGGAAAAAAATTTAATTCCTATTCAGAAGTAGTAACCTTGGCATGCCACATAGAAGTACAAACATGGTAGAGGAATGATAAAACTAAAGAAAATATGGAAATGGAAAAACTTAGATTAGAATTAGAAAATTTAAAATTAAAACATGAGATCCTTGCAAGAAAAGAAAATAGCCCACAGAAACAAAGACCTAATATATGGTGCTCATACTATACAAGAGAGGGACACCTGAGAAATGAATTCCTGATGATGAAAGGTGAGAAAAAGACTTCCGCATTAAAGGTAGACCTAAGAACAATGCCTAAGAGAAATAACACACTATATTGCAACATCTACGGTAAATGGCCACAAAATAGAGGATTTCCCATCACAACTGTTTAGATTAAGATAAATGATGATGACCATGAACCTTTTTTTAATACCCACCACAACAATAGTACGATTAACTAAGAAATGACATATGTCAAGGGATTGGCTGAGAAACCACTCTACACCCAAAACCATGGATATAAAGCTTCTAATTGGCTATAACAAAGAAATTTCAATTCATTACAAAATACTAACCCTAATCAAATGTCATACATAAATAACTATAATAATGATGAAAGGGGACAATATAATGTTTATAGAGGTGGTAGAGTCCATGGTAGAGGCATAAGAAGGAGAGATGCTACAACTTGTTATAAATGTGGTAAACAAGGACACTTCACAAATGAATGCTGGGGGGACATGAAGAAACAATGTATATTTTACAAAAACTTAGAACATGACTTATTCACTTGCGATAAAACATAATAGTATTTTAGAAATGCACTTTCCTAGTCTAAAAGTGATGAATTACAAGGATTCAATTCAAAAAAGGAGTCCGCATGATAAGCAAAATACCAAAAAATACATCCTAGATAGCTAGGAGATGCAAAAAGGAAAATAGGTATGAGTTAGACACCACATATAATGAAACATTAGATGATGAATACTACTATAATAGGATAAAATCTAAATGAATAGACCAAAAGAAAAATAAAGATAAATAACAAGACAAGGTATCGATATCACAAGGATAGAAAACACTGATAGTGAAGAAGAAGAAGAAGAAGAGGCAAAAGAAAACTTCTTCCCCAACAAAATGCAACATGACAAAATTATAGAACAATCAAAACAAGTAATAACTAAAGAACACCACAAAAAAACAATAAAAACATTTCTTTTCTAAAGAAGTGTTGGCATTAAAACAACTCGCATAGTTAACAAAACAACACAATTTGGTAGACAAAATGAAATAGTTCTATAAATATTGGAACAAGGACCAAACCCCTAAATCACAAATAAGAAAAATGGCAAAGAAAGACCATCAATGGAAAATCAGACCACTGATGATAAATGCTCATATAAACCATTAAAAAGATCAAGAAGGTTATAGTAGATCTTGGCACAGATGTCAATATGCTACCAAAAAGGATTTGGGAACAACTAGGAAGGCCAAGAATAGAAGTAACAACATATAACATAAGCTTGGTGGATGGATCAGCTATGGGTGCACTAGGAACATAGAGAAAATTAGAGGTTAACATAATGGGAGATAAACAAATAATAGATTTGAAATAGTAGTAATGAAAGAACCATTCAACTCATTTAATGTGCTACTAGGCCTCCAGTGGTTCGTGAATGCTAATGGAATTGTAGATTCCAGAAAAGAGGAAATTTCCTTTGTTGATGAGAGTAAAGTAGTACATATTCCACTAGGAAGGAACATCAAAGAAGCCTGTGTAGAAGAGATTAGCCACGAAGACCACAACAATGAGGATTCAAAAATTCTCTATTCAATATCCAAACTCCCTAAACATGAACTACTAGAGGAACCAAATTTACAAGGATAAATATAATTAGAAAGTGAAAATTATAGTATAGAAAGTGAGGATGAACTAAATGCATGGTTACAAGATGAATTAGAATTAAAAAACCAAAGAGTGAGAAGATTCTATACAGTGTTTATGGTTAAAATCACAGATGAAACCTTACTACATGACACCACACTTAAAAATATAGCACCACAAAACACATACAGTAACCTAGGAGACCAACTAGAAGATACAAGCTCAAAACTACATCAAGTAAACTACATCGCATGAGGAATTTTGCACATAAAACTTTCTAATTTTTCCAATGTAGGAGATTTGTTGGAAACCTAACTTGTTGAGAAGATTGTTGGTTGGCAGCATGAGCATGATCATGTGAAGATATTGATGAGGATTGATAATTATGAAAGTATATGGTGTTATCATTTATGGCAACCCATTATTGATGGAAATCCATGTTAGAGATGTAGAAGTGTTGGTCCAGAGAAGACCAGATCATTTGGATAATTACCTAAGTCCTAGAGTGTAGTTTCAGTGTTTAGTGAACCAGTTTTTGGGTCCGCATTGCTCTGCTACAAGGAATCTGGTTATGCAATTTTAAGGTAACATTGGTATGTACTAGGAGACTCTAAATCCAAAGTTTCATGACTTGATGTCTTCCACAGTCAAAGATAATGTTGATAGAGTATTAGACTCTGTAATGGCAGTTTTAGTTATATAAAGTGTATGTTAGAATTCTCAGCATTCAATCGTGGATGAACATTTTGTTATGAAGATTTGTGGAAGTGTTTACAGGTGTCAAAGCTGTGTACATTCCTAGTGGTGAGTGTTTTGGTGATCCACGTGTCAAGGTATGGATGAATAGTTGGCTTATTTTGTTATTTACCTCACCAATGGTGCTGACCTAAGCATTTTAAGATTGTGCGGAGTGGAGTTATGTATGGAGCAAAATCATGGGAATCATTATAGGTCATGTCGACCTATCTTAATATGTTATATGATTTAGTTCCTTCCACAAGTTGTATATGTTATTGTTTTGAGCCGATAGGTTTTGAGGATGCATGATACATATAATTAGGCCAACCTAATTGATGTTTTGGATTGTTGTGGTATATATACAAGGTTAATTCCTTGTGTGGAAGTGATGATGAAGATAAGTAGAGTGCAAATATGATAGAGTAGAGGGCAAGATATGAAGTGTGCAGAATCAGTTTGAAGGCATGTTTTGAGCATAGAAAGAAGGTTGCTTTATCAACATAAGTCAGATGTTTCCTTTGTAGTAGTCCATATTTTTATCCTTGTAAATCCTAAATGTAGTGAGTAAATTATTCAGGGAGTAGTAGATTCCTTAGGTTTTTACCCTAAATCAAAGTTATAATTGTTGTAATCACAAAATACATGGAGTAGTAGCTTCCTTGGGTTGTAGCCCAAAAACAAAGTTGTAATATTTTTGCAGTGATCATAATATATTGTGAGCTAACACTCACCGTAGTTTTTCCCTATTTTAGGGTTTTCCACATAAAAATCATGGTGTTCTTGTGTTGATTCTTATGTTACATGATTTACCACCTACTCTTTAAGTTATTCAGTTTTATCTGCAAATATCTATTTAAGTTTTAGTGTGTGCTAATTCACCCCCCCTCTCAACACCTCATTATTTTCAACAATTGGTATTAGAGCCAGGTATCTTTGAGAAGCCTAATAGTTGAGGTAGATTCTGCACTTGAACACATGGAATTTGAAGCTATGGACAATGATGTATTTGTACCAAAACTAGATCTAGAAGCAATGGAACCTGAATGTTGGGACCTTGAGCTAAATGAGTGTGAAGTAGACCTTGAAGGAGAGCTCAAGTCATCCCTTGAAGAACTGGATGAAGCAAGAGAAATGAATATAGAATATGAAGACATGCTTGAGAAAGCAAAGGAGATAATTGAGAAAATCAAGATAAAGGCCAAATAATCAAAAGAAGAAATTGGTAAACTGAAAACTTTAATAGAAGGAGATAAAGGGGGTGATATAAAGCTCAAGGAGGCAAAATAAATGATGTCAAATTTGAAGATCATGGTTGAAGAAGAAAAAAGGATTGAACATTGCTAAAATATCAAGCTCTATGAGAAATCAACTAAATGTTCAAAAATTGAGGAAGAATTTGTCACTCTAAGGAATGAATTGCAAAAAGGTAAAAGAACAGATTGACAAAGGACTAAAACCAAGAGGGGGATCTAAAATCCTTGATGAGATAATTAACTCTCAAAAGCCAACAAAAGAAAAATCAAGCCTTGGTTTTGAAAAGGGGAAGAGTCTTAAGATCAGTGCTTCTACAAATTTATATGATAACTTCCAATCAGAAGGAAAGTCTAAAAAGAATGCCTCCAAAGATACAAAAGAAAATGAATTCACTCCTATCTAGAGACAAAGGAAGAATATGTAGAAGAATTTTAGGAAGCCTACACCTAAACAAACTGCTCCTGTTAGGTATCCACAAGGTTTCAATGGTAATTGCTATGTTTATAATAAATTTGGTCACAAAGCTACTGATTGTAGATATAAGATGAATCAAAATGCTATAAGGTTTTATACTTGCAATAAGGTTGGTCATAAAGCTACTAAATCTAGGAGTAAGTTAAATGAAAATTCTACAAGGTGTTATGTTTGCAATAAGATGGGACATAAGACTAATGAATGCATAAGTAAAATGTTGAGGAATAATATGGATAATGCTCAACCCTTTCATGGATACTGTTACACTTGTAACAAGTTTGGCCACAAGGCAACTAATTGTAGATCTAAGGTGAGGAGAAATGGTAACGTTTAGCAATAAAATTTAACCTATTACAAATGCAACCAACCAGGATACATAGCCAAGTTTTGTAGATCTAAGAATGTGAAACCCTCTATTTCACACAATAAGGTTGATTTGGTAGAGAAGAAGGTTGGTTTAGTTGAAATGAAGAAGAAAGATGATAATTAGGTGAATAATGAGCCTATGCCAGATCCTAGTGTAGATGTTTCCTCTGAAAACTAGATGAAGAGCTTTGGCTTAAGGGGAGTTTTAACAAAAACACTTAAGCCCCCGTCAAAGATATGGTGCTGATGCTTTCAACACATTGGTACATGTGTAGATTAACACTATTGATCTACGGATGCTATTTCTGGTATGATATTTCTTGTTGTAAAGATTTGTAGAGTGATTGAAGGTGATTGTGTCAACATAGTGAGGGTTTGCTAGCTTTTTGACCTAACTTTATTCACTGCAATTAATGCATTTTAGGTCTTTGGAATAGCATTTATATTTGATTTTACAAATGATTAACTCATTTATGATAGAGCATTTTGCTGAGTAGATACAAAGAGGATATTGAGAGATTGAGAAAATAGACTCTATGGAAGATTGAAGAAATTGTTAAAGGGTTGAGAGTCCCTCTAGACAATGAAGAGCAATTGCAACATGATAAAATTGTTCTGAAGAGTAATGATCCTGATAATACACAACATGCATGCATATGCCTGAAGATGAGAGTGTACAAGAAGATATGGTTACATATAATGCCCCCCTGGTGGTGGAGAATGATGTTAATGATTAGCAAAAAGAAGAAAAAATCCCTAAGAAATCAAAAACACAAAATTCTAAGGGTTTGCTTCCTTCAGACAATGAGAAATTTGCTGAATAGGAGAAGATTAAGGATAAATCTGGTAGTGATGAAAAGGAGGAAGAAGAAAAGGAAAAGGTTGTTGGTAAATCCTCTAGAGATTCATTAAAGAGTATATTAGACATGTAGTTGCAATTTGAACCAATGGTATCTACGTACACAACTGCTACAACTTCTAATGCAATAGGGACAAGTTGATATGGAAAAAATCTCTCCCCTATAGAAGCTTCAATTTGGTGATGTATTTCATGCCTCCACAAGGAAGGAGATACTATCAAATCACTAGAAGAGCATAGAGCTAATTGAAGAAATGCTCAAGGTGCTACAAGAAGGTATTATCAGTACAATCATTAATGACTCTTTGACTGATGTGTAGAAGTTAAAACTATTGTTGGATTCCTTTAAGGGTTATTCTGCCAATCTAGAAGAAAGATTAGAAAAAGAAATGACAAAGAAGGTCAACGACAGGAGATTGACCAAAATATCTAACAAATGTAGTATTGTGCATGGAAAATTGTAAAAAATCCTATGAAATGTACATAATTGCTTAGAAGAAGCTAGAGTTTTGTTAAAAATGGCCTAGTTCTACAAAGAGCATTAAGGACCAAATGGAATCAATAGAGTCACAGATTGCTCAGGTCTCTAGTATCTATGATCTAGTTAGTGATGCAGATGGTACAATAGCAATTGAGAATCTACATGGATAGTTTTTCCAATTACAAGAACAAAAAGAAAATATCATTATATAGTATTGTCAGCTTAGAGATCTAGTAAGTGCAAGGCTTACCTCCTTGACCAGTGTGATAGAAAGTGCATAAAAGATGGCATAGAAGGATCTGATACCTAGTTCTCTAGAAGGAGAAAATTTCCTTGACCAGATTCAGAGTCAGTGCAGTTTTCTTGCCTTTGCTAAGATGGATCAAGATGTTGGGAAGAAGGATTAAGAGGCACACCTTGCAAAATTGAAGGTGTCTTACAAGAGTATTTTTCCTTCTTCTAGTTGAAAATGTACATTTTTGTTTTGCTTATGCAATTTCTGATTTCTTTGTACATATGTAGATGTATTAGAAAGTGTTGCAATACATTTTGGTCAATTTTGTTGGATAACATTGTTAGGGGGAGTCTCCCTAATATAAATTATTGGATCTAAGTGTTGAATATTGGAGTGAAGTAGTAAGGGGGAGATACTCTCATGTACATACATATACATCTAACAAAAGGGGGAGTAGTTGGAATAGTTGAAGTAATTTGAAAAACTTGACAATGAGAGCCATTTTCCCTTGATGTCAAAGGGGGAGAAGTTTGACTAAGTTGCCATCACTGAAAAAGGGGGAGATTGTTGGAAACCTGACTTATTGTTGACAAGATTGTTGGTTGGTCGCATAAGCATGATGATGTGAAGAGATTGATGAGGATTGATAAGTATGATAGTATATGGTGTTGTCATTGATGGCAACCCATTATTGATGGCAATCCATTTTGATGGCAATCCATGGAAGAGATGTAGAAGTGTTGGTCCAGAGAAGATCAGATGGTTTGGATAGTTACCTAAGTCCCAGAGTGTAGTTTTACATTCAATGCACCAGTTTTTGGGTCCGCATTGCTCTGCTATGAGGATTCTGGTTATGCAATTTTGAGGTAACATTGATATGTACTGGTAGACTCTAAATCCAAAGTTTCATGACTTGATGTCTTTTGCAATTAAAGATAATGTTGACAAAGTATCAGACTCTATAATGGTGGTGTTAGTGGTATAGAGTGTATGTTGAAATGCTCCATATTCCACTATGGATGAACATTTTCTTAGGAAAATTTGTGGAAGTTTTTACAGTTGTCAGACGTGTGTACATTCCTAGTGGTTAGTGTTTTGGTGATCCATATGTCAAGATATGGATGAAGAGTTGGCTTATTTTGTTATTTACCTCACCAGTAGTGCCGACCTAAGCATTTTAAGATTGTACGGAGTTGAGTTATGTATGGAGCGGGATCATGGGAATTATTATAGGTCATGTTGACCTATCTTAATGTGTTATATGTTTTAGTTCCTTTTTCAAGGTGTATATATTAGTGTTTTGAGCTGACAAGTTTTGAGGATACATGGTACATCTAATTAGGCTGACCAAATTAATTCCTTATGGGAAGTGATGATGAAGATGAGTAGAGTGCAAATATGATAGAGCAGAGGGCAAGGTATGAAGTGTACAGAATCAGTTTGAAGCCATGTTTTGAGTAGAGAAAGAAGACTACATTATCAACATAAGTCAGATGTTTCCTTTGTAGCAATCCATATGTTTATCCTTGTAAATCCTAAATACAATGAGAAGAATATTCAAGGAGTAGCAGCTTCCTTGGGTTTTTACCCTAAATCAAATTTGTAATTCCTATAAGCCCAAAATACAGGGAGTAGTAGGTTCCTTGGGTTGTAGTCCAAAAAACAAAGTTGTAATATTTTTGCAGTGAGCAAAATATATTGAGATAACACTCACCATGGTTTTTCCCTATTTTAGGGTTTTCCATGTAAAAATCTTGGTGTTCTTGTGTTGAATCTTATGTTGTGTGATTTACTTCCTACTCTTTAAGTTATTCAGTTTTATCTACAAATATCTATTTAAGTTTTAGTGTGTGTTGATTCACCCCCTTCTCAGTACCTCATTATGCTTAACAAGATCTACACACTTACTAGAAATGGAAAACATATTTGCATAAAAACATCCAAGATTAGAAGTATTATAACACACAATTGTATGGAATTCTGTAAGTTGGTGGAATACACATAAAGATAATATAAAAAGGTGGCTAGAGGTTAAAATCCTAATAAAAACTAGATATCTTCCAGAAGAAGGGGAATATAAGATCATACCAAAATACCAATGTGATGTAAGTGGGAAACTCTCCCTTTCAAATCTAATCACAAACACACATATAACACTATGCAAGAAGGTAGAAAATTAATTTGAAACACATCAAATGTAAAAGAAATCTGAAATATGTATTATATTGAGAATCTAAAAAATGAGATACATAAACATGGAGCTCATATGCTCTCATACAACATAGGCTTCAAACATACAAAATCATCCAACTCAACATTCTAGCTTCATTTTGGAAGCATCTGGATATGCAACCACAACTTCTCCAAGCCCCCCTTAACCAAATGAGCATGCATCAATATATAAAAATTGCATGAGAAGAAACCACTATTGGTTTCTCAAAACAACCTCCACTAAACCTCCAAGAAAACCCGTCACTTTCTTCCTATCACTACTCCCTCAATTTTTTGCATTTTCTAAAACTGTGTCTAGGTTTTGTTTACATCCTTCCTAGCTTTCTACAACATTTTGAATTTTTTTTATTTTGATCAGAAATGAGAAATTTATGCCCATTTTACCAAGAATGGGTCTCACAATTACGACCCAGACATGCAACAACATACAAATCTTGTGGCCAACATGCAAATGCATGCAAATAATGCAATTGAACATGCAATAACATGCATACCAAGTGGTCCCTCCTAGAAATGGGATGCCCAAATGGAATATTCCACCATTTATGCCTTTGAAGCATTTACAAGAGCATAATTCCTCAAAAATTACATTTACGATTTTTGCCACAAGGAATATTACAAAGTTGCAAATTAAAATATTTATTCTCCTATCCCCTAAGCTTGCTTATTGAAAATAAACCAAATTAAAATAACAATATTTTTTTTGGTTGACATAGGATTGCCCATACACCTTGGATGCTCCTGCATCAGACATCCATGGTAAGAAGATTATGAGCATAGACTCACATATATGTGCACAAAAATGCTCTCTTTTTCCTCTTTTTCCAACATATTGCTAGAACAAGCTTCACGTTCCTCCAATAAATCTAAACTCCATTCTTCTCTCTTCTCATGGTCTTGCATCCACCATGCACTGTCTTCCTTTTCCAAATTATTTCTCCTCTCTTCTCCTTCTTCGTGGGATTCAACCCACCTCAAACTGACCACCTCCACCAGATCTCTCATGTAGCTTCCTCTACAACCTCTACTTGCAAGTATACATTTTTATACCACTGTGCATTTACACAATCCTCTAAGTTCTTTTCTAACTCTTTACTCATTTCAAAATGCAAATCCTTTGCAAATTCAATAATACAAAACTCATAAAAATCATATTTTACCTCGATGACTTCTTCTATCACAACATCCTCTTCCTCACTACTAAATGCTACTATCTTTGTTTTTGTTCTAAACAACTTCTCTACCTCTACAATCTCTTCCTCAAGAAACTCTCGGTCTTCATCAGGTTCCTCATCGAACACTTGAGCCACATACATCACTACATACTTTGTTTCAATTGCAACATCCTCAATTGCTACAACTTTACTCATTTCTAGAACTCCATCTTTAGCTAATGCTGCAATAAATTTCATTTCTTCACTTTTCTCCTCTTCTTCCATGCTTTCATCTAAGCATACTACTATAACTTTTTCAGCTTTCTCATGAATAACCTCTTCATATTTATCTTCCTTACCTACACAGAAAGAATCATCTACAAACAAAACAATGTTAGCATAATTATGGGACTTATCTTCTCCCATATGCATCTTCTCCATTCCCTTATCACATTCATCTGACATTTTCCCTTTAAAGAAGATATTTATCTTTCTCATATCCTCTTTGAGTAGGAGATCTTCTTCATCTTTCCCAAATTCTTCATCAAACATAGGACCCTCAAATTCCATCATCTCATCTTTCACATCTTGAGTATCTTCTTGATTTGTCATAGAAACTTCCATGTTTTCTATACCTTCACCTTCTTTAGGCATGTCTTCAATCACATCTCCATCCTCAATATATTCCTCTTCAACATAACTGTCACTTTTGTCAATCACAACTCCACATAATTCTTCATCTTGTTTGACCAATTCCTCTCCCTACTTTGTTTCCCATCTATCCACACTGACTTTAATGTCTTCCATCATCTCAAGTATCTTCCTCTTTTCATATTGTATCCATCCATTTCATACCACGGGATACTTCCTCAACAATATCCCTATCCTATAGGCTACAATCTATCACACATCACACACTCAATCTACACACACAAACATTTAGAGCCAACACTCTTGGTAATCACAAGTTCTCCCTGCAACAAAAATCTCATAACTATCCTCTACTCAATGAGATTTTGGAAGATGTACCTTGCTAAGACCTCTTCTACCCACTTTCTCTCAATGGAAGAAGTATTACACCTTCTACCCAACTTCATCTCTATTAGAGGATAGCCAACATTTTTCTCATAGAATCAACTCTCTCTAATGGCTTCACCACTTCACTCTTCACCACTCTTCACTCCTCTTCACCTATAGGTCCTTGATACCACTGATCTAAGTGGGAAACTTTCCCTTTCAAATCTGATCAGAAACACACATACAACACTATGCAAGAAGGCAGAAAATTAATTTGAAACACATAAAATGGAAAAGAAATCTGCAATATGTATTATATTGAAAATATGAAAATGAGATACATAAACATGGAGCTCATATACTCTTATACAACATTGTCTTCAAACATACAAAAATATCCAACTCAACATTTTAGCTTTATTCCTGCAGCATCTGGATATGCAACCACAACTTCTCCAAGTCCCCCTTCACCAAATGAGCAATCATCAATATATAGAAATTGCATGAGAAGAAACCACTATTGGTTTCTCAAAACAACCTCCAGTAAACCACCAAGAAAACCCATCACTTTATGTCTATCACTTCTCCCTCACTTTTTTGAATTTTCTAAACCCGTTTCTGGGTTTTGTGCGTCTCCATCCCATCTTTTCCAAACATTTTGAATTTTTCTATTTGAATCAGAAATGAGAAAGTTGTGCCAATTGTTTGAAGACTAGGTCTCACAATTACGACCCAGACATGCAACAACATGCAAAGCTTGTGGTCAACAAGAAAATGCATGCAAAGAATGCAATTAAACATGTAATAACATGCATACCTAGTGGTCCCACCTAGAAATGGTGTTACCAAATGGAATATTCCACCATTTATGCCTTTGAAACATTTATGAGAGCATAATTCCTCAAAAATTACATTTACATTTTTTGCCACAAAGACTATTACAAAGTTACAAATCAAAATATTTATTCTCCTTTCCCCTAAGCCCTTATTGAAAATAGACCAAATTAAAATAAAAATATTTTTTTGGCCGACACAGTATTGTCCGTACACCTTGGATGCTCCTACATCACAATGCCTAATTCCATTACAGAAGCATCTAGCCATGTGCATAATGGTTTGGAAGGGTACAAATGAATATGACACATGATTGTATCTGCAAATGTTCTATTGGACATTGTCACTAGTTGCACAAACTTGGTATATAAATTAGGAATGTAGAGCATAATCAAAAGAATGGAATAAAATATAGGAAGAGTTCCTACATACATTTTCATTCTATAGTCTAGACAAACATATTCACACCATACTCCACAACATCAAAGAAATAATGTTTAAACCAACTAAAGAAAATGAGAAAGAATTACCAAAATAAAGTCTTCCACCACCAAAGATAGAGGGAATTTGGAAACTTATAGAATGGATGGACAAAGAAAATAACTACACTAAATGGAGATGCTTTATTTAACCCAACAAGGGGATGATGAGGATGAACATAATTTGGAAATAGAAGATCAAGGAGAAAGGGAAATGGAAACAACTTAGCCAAAAGAGAGATACTATAACTAGCCTATTAAACTCAGAGAAGAAAATATTGCAACAGAAGGAGAACCAAAATTAGCTAAACTAGGTGATTACTGGGATGAAAGAGTGGTGGCACAGGATACTGAGATATTGTCTAGAATTTGAGGATCTCCTCCCAAGGACATTTATAAATTTAAAAGGCATAAAAGAGGAAGCATGATCAATGAAAATATAGCTTAAAGGAGTTAAACCATAGAAAAAGAGACAATACAAGCTGAATCCAAACATGAAGAAATAGATAAAAGTAGAATTAGATAAAATGATCACAGTTGGAATAATCAAACTAGTTGAGGATGTAGAATGGATAAGTCCAATAGTGGTGTAAAATAAGAAAATAGGGCAAGTGAGAATATGTGTTGATTTCATAGAATTAAACAAAGAATGCATACATGAGCCATTACTTACTCCTTTCACTAAAGAAATACTGGAATCAGTTGGAGGAAGGGAAATATATTCATTTACTGATAGGTTCTCTGGGTACCGTCAAGTTAGAATAATGTAAGAGGATCAACCTAAAATAATATTTGCATCAGAATGGGGGCCCTTCATGTATAGAGTTAGTACTTTTGGATTAAAGAATGCACCAACAGTATTCAACAGAATAATGGTAAATGCATTCAAAGAATTTATCCATGATTTCTTGGAGGTACATCTAGATAATTGGAAAGTATATGGACTAGTTAAAGATCATGCACATACATTGAGAATGATGCTAAATAGATGCAAGAGTTTAAAAATCTCATTGAATTTAAAGAAATGTATGTTTGCAGAATCATTTGGTACCTTATTAGGAAACCTCATATGCAAAGAAGGATTAATGGTGGTTCCATTAAATGTAACACTGATAATGACCTTACCACCACCCAAAATAGCACTAGAAGTAAAAACTTTCTTGGGATATGCATGATACCACTACAAATTCATATGAGGATATGTGGTAATGGTGGCACCAATAGAAGAGTTGTTGAAGAAAAAATCTAGGAAAGATATTGAATGGAATGAGTAATGTCAAAATTATTTTAATACACTAAAACAAAAGATTGTAAAAGCACCAGTATTAATATTTCTAGACTGCATAATACCATTCCATGTGCATGTGGATGCCTCTGGCATAGTGATAGGAGTAGTGTTGGCACACTCAAAAGGGACTAAGGACCATCCCATAGCCTTTTCTAGTAGAAAATTACCAAAGATGGAGAAGAATTATATGACCATCGAAAGAGAGGATTTAGCAATAGTCTATGCTTTACAAAAATTTAGACACTACTTACTAGCTACACCATTTACCTTCTATAGAGGCCATGTACCCTTGAAATATTTATTGAATAGACCAATTACTCAAGGGTGAATATGCCGCTAGTTACTCATATTCTAGGAATTTAATTTTAAAGTCATGGTGAAACTAGGAAAGAACAATCAAAGGATAGATTACCTATCTAGAATAGAAACAGGAGAAGAATCAGATAGCCAGGAAGAAGACCTTCCTCACGCAAACCTATTCAGGATAACTATGGTACTAAAAGAACTGCATGATATAGAAGTCTTATTATCTATAGAAGAATTCCTAATGGATACATCACTGCAAGACAAACAAGCCTTGATGCGGAAAGCTTTGGCATATGCATTAATAGAAGGAGAGTGACATGTTATAAGAAAAGATGATATCATAAGGAGAGTTGTTAATGAGCATGAAATAAAAGCTATCCTATGAGAAGCTCATGAAGGAATTTCTAATGGACATAACTGTGAAGAGAAAACAACAGAAAAGATTAAATTGGCAAGACTATGGTGGCCTACCTTACATAGGAATGCAAAATAATATTTCAAAAACTATGATATATGTCAAATTGTAGGGATACCTACCACAAAAGAGGAAATTCCACTAAAACTAGTACTAGCCTAGATACCAATTGAAAAATAGGCGATAGACTTCATAGGCCCAATAGATCCCTCTGCCAAGCACTCTAAATCCAGATTCATAATCACATGAGTAGAATACTTGACTAAATGGGTGGAGGTGGAAACCACCAAAAATTACACTGTGAAAATTGTTGTCAGATTCCTAAATGAAAATATAATCACTAGGTTTGGATGCCCATTAAACATAACCAGTGACCAAGGCAAGCACTTTGTAAATAAGATGATTGTAGAACTATTACAGAGTTTTATAATTACTCATAACAAGAGCTCACCATATCATTTGCAAGAAAATAGAGCTAATGATGCCTTAAAATAAGATAATTGGGATAAATCTAACCAAGTGTGTTATGTAAATAGAGAGGATTGGGATATAAAAGTACATGCTATACTCTATGCTTAACACACTTCATATATAAAAGAACCACTGAGTTCATACCATTTGAATTGGTGTATGGAATGGATGCAACAATACCTATGAATTTCATAATCCCTAGTTTCTATACCCCATTAACCTAGCAGTTAAGTGAGGAAGAGTCCCTAACCCAAAGAATTAACAATCTAGATAAACTAGATGAGAATCGACTCATTGCACTATATAATCAAATTTTAGAATAGAAGCAGTAGAAATCTTGGCATGATAGGAACCTATGGTTGAAAATATTCAAAAAAGGAGATTTATTCCTACACTATGACATAAAATTTAAGAAACAAGCGAAGATAATAGTACAATGGTTAAGACCTTACTATATATAAGAAATTGGAAAATTTGGAGCGATAAGACTTAAGTCCATAAACAGAGAAACCCTAAAAGGGTATGCAAATGGAGCATGACTAAAGCAATATCATAAGCTAGTGGAATAAGGGAATAAACACATGAAATTCATAAAAGTGTATCATATGTACTTATTACCTATTCGTGGCTCCTTGACCCAAATAGTCAGCATAGATGTTTTTAGGGTGTCAAAAAGTCTTAAATCCTAGTTTGGAGATGTTAAATCTTGTTTTCAAGTTAATAAACAAAGCTCTCATTCATTTTTTGGTACATTAAAATCTTTAAATCATGGGATTGAGCTTTGTCAATGTGAAATTAATGTTGGTCATGCATGCATATAACAAAAAAATTCCCTAGATTTGCAAATTCACATGCCTTTTAGAGGTCAAAATGGAATGTTTCTTATGTTGAAGAACCTTAATTTTTGCAAAGATCCATGTACATGTTAGAGAGAAGACCTTTTCAAAAGGTAAGTCATGTTTTAGATCATGGTTTTGAGAGTATGGTCAATGGTCTTGGTTTTAGGTTGTTTTTAAGGTTTTTTCATTTGTGTTTAGGGTTTCTTGACTAAATTGTTGGAAAATGTTCCTCAAATTACTAGCTTGATATTCCCTTATCAGCCTGATTATTCTCTTTCAGTGGGACTTGTTCATAGTCTCCTCAATGGATTGATTCCTTCATGCTTTGGTATTATGTCTTCATGTCAGCAGGAGGTGATCATTTCGGTGGAAGTCTATGTGTGGTCCCTTCGACAACCTGATACCATTGTGAGCTTTGGCCTCATCAATGAAGTGTGGTGATATCGATGGGAGTCTCTAAGAAGTCCCTTCGACAGCCGATATGAAGCATATCAGAGTGACCTTGTGTATCAGTTGGACTCTGTCATGAGTCTCTCTAATGTTCTGATGTTGACATGGTAGTGGGACCACTTGGGGCATTATTGAACTTGTTCGAAGTGACATTCACACATCGGTGGTCCTGATACAATATCTCATCCCTTCGATATGGCGATTGCCTTGGTAGGACTTGACCAATACTAAATGGAGAGTAGGGATTAGATGAAGCCGATCAGAGTAAGTATGACTTAGTGTATTGGGAAGTTGATGTGGATGCCACCTAGACAATAAGGACCATGGTCAAAGATTGAATGTGAAGTGTTAATGAATAATGTTCAATATCATTGTGATATTGAGATATTGGTGAGAGAATATTTCTCGTCTCTTCAATATCTGATGCATATATGTTTGGCAAAGCTTGGACCCTTTGTCAAAGAAACACAAGGACTTTGAAGGGAGACAGTCTGGAGTCTCTTTGATAGTCCTAATAGGCAATTGATGGCTACAGTTTGTGTATCTAACAGTTAGATAGTTTAAGAACTATTAGCTACAGGAATTGAATCGATAGTTTCCAATATGGCATGGAATGCAGATTGAAGAGTTCTCAGGGGGAACCGGATGCAAAAGGGTTAACATTGTAACTATGAAAAGAAATCTTTTATTTGTTTAGTGTAGTGTGTGAGTGGCTAATCAGAGAAATGTTGTGTCACTAAAGTTGATGTTGTGAATTAACATGTAGAAGCAGAAGTCTGTAACTTTTTATGTAAACTTTATTTTACTATAATACAAAGTGATTTTCTTGGTGTGTGGTTTTTTCTCCCGTAAGGGTTTTCCAACATAACTTTGGTGTTGATCTATGTATGTCTCTTAATTGTCCATGCTATCATTCTATTTAATGTGCATCTTTAATGAACTATGATTAGAAATTGAAAGTTTTTTCTATGCTTCTCTTCTAAAAATTGGCATTAGGAAGGTGTTTCTATACTTGCTTTCCTTACAAGTGGTATTAGTGCCTAGCTAGTTGTGTTACCCTTGTGGGTGAGTCATGTTTTTTGTGATGATTTTGTTAAGTGGAAGTTTTGAAGAGAAATTAATTTGTCTTGATTGTAGATTTAAGATGGTAAGCACATCCAGAAGAATAGAGATTAAGAAATTCAATGGTGGCAATTTTGAGTTGTGGAAAGTGAAAATGGAAGATTTTCTCATGGATTGTGAGTTATGGACTATAGCGTCCTCAACCAAACCCGCAGTAACCTCGTAAGATGATTGGGATGAAATGGACTAGAAAGCCAAGGGTCTAATCAGACTATGCTTGGCTGATTCGGTTCTTTTGAATGTCCATGAAGAGAAGACTATGAAATCTATGGAAGAAGCCTGGTGACATTTATCAGGGGAAATCTCTAGTAAATAATCTATTCCTGAGAAAGAAGTTGTACTCTTTGAGGATGGAGGAAGAAGCATCTGTTGCAGATCACCTGAATACATTTAACATGACCATTGCTTAGTTGATGTCTGTGGGTGTGAAGATAGAAGACGAGGATCATTGCATGCTCATGTTGTGTTCATTACCTAACATATGGGATCACCTAGTAATGGCTATTGGGAGTACAACAACAACTTTCCAGATGGAAGAGCTGGTTGCTTTGCTACTTTCAAAGGAAATGTAGAGGAAATCTTCTGAGATGGCCAAGGAGGCCCTTGTTGTTTGGGGAAGATCAAAGGAGAAAGGAAAGAAGAAAGAAAAGAAGTCTAGATCCAAGTCAGAAGGGAGATCAAAGTCTCTTGGCAAAAATTCCAAGGTGAAATATTGGAATTGTGGGAAGAAAGGTCATATCTAGAAAAATTGCAAAGAGGAGAAAAACAATAAGAAGAATAAGTCTTCTAATGATGAATATTCTTAGAGTTAAGTAGATGCCTTCATTATAGCCTTAGCGACCTAGGCATTGGATGATGTTTGGCTGATTGACTTAGGTGCATCCTTTCACATTACATCTCATAGAGATTAGTTTTCTAAATATGAAGAATACAAAGGTGGAAGGGCATATCTAGGTGATGATTCTCACCTTGAAATTGTTGGCCATGGAAGAGTCTGAATCAAGTTTCCTGATGGAAGAATAAAAGGAATCAATGATGTAATTCACATACTAGGTCTGACTCAAAATTTGCTTTCTGTTAGTAAGTTGAATGATGTTGGCATGCAAGTTTCTTTCATGAATGGTGTCTGTAAAATGACAAGAGGATCAATGGTGTTGGCTGAGGGTGCATGCATAGGCACTCTATTTAGGCTTGACACACATGTTATTCATTGTAACATCATCCCTGCAAAATCAAACAAAGTTGCCAACACTGGGAAGGAAAACGTTATTCCTCTAGGTGTGAACTCCTTGGAGGTGAAACTCCCAGTAGAGAAAACTATGTTGTGTCATCACAAACTCAGCCACATAGGGGGAAAAGGCTTAAAAACCTTGGAAAGCAAAAACCTGGTTGAAGGGCTTGATGATTATAGCCTTGAGTTCAAATTTTGTGAACATTACATTTATGGAAAGCAACAAGGTGTTTATTTTTACTCTAGTCCTCATAAATCTTCTAGTGCACTAGATTATGTTCACTCTGGTGTTTTTGGTCTAGTGAATGTTCCTTCGTTGTCAAAGTCTAAATATTATGTTTCATTTATAGATGATTTTTTGAGAAGGGCATTTATTTTCTAAAAAGTAAATCAAAAGTGTTCAATTGGTTTAAGGAGTTTAAAACCTTGGTAGAAAATTAGACTGGTAGAAAAATCAAATGTCTGAGGATGGGTAATGGTGGTGAGTTTCCTTCTATAGATTTCAAAAGGTATTGCAAAGACCATGGGATTAAAAGGCATAAAACTACACCTTATACTCTGTAGCAGAATGGAATCGCTGAAAGGTTGAACAGGACACTAATGGAAAGGGTGAGAAGCATGTTGAGTAGGACTCGACTAGAGCAGAAATTCTAGGTTGAGGCTATGGCTATAACATATTACTTGGTAAATAGATCTCCCACTTCAGCACTTGTTGACAAGACACCTATGGAAACATGGTCTAGTAAGAATCCCTCTTTGAGACATAATCATGTCTTTGGCTGTGCGGCATATACATATGTGCTGAATGAGAAAAGATCTAAAATAGAAAACAAGGATGTAAAATGTATCTTTATTGGATATGGTATTGGTGTTAAGGGATACAAGCTTTGGAATCTTGTTACTAAGAAGCTATTGTATAGTAGAAGTGTAATCTTTCTTGAGCTAAAACCTTCTTCAGTAGATCTATAGCTAGAGGTGAAAGAAGCAGATAATAAAAGGGATGTAGTTGAAATCCCTCTTACTCTAGAGAAGGAAGAAAAAAAAATTCCTAGTGTACATGAAAGTGAGGAGAGCTCTAGCAGCTCTGCAAGTTTTGAACAAGAAGAACAACCACAACCTCGGACTGTGAGGAGTCTACACGTGAGAAGCAGCAACCTGAAAGTTTTGGATATTCTATGTTGGATTCTAGTTGTGCCTATGCTTTGATTACTAACACTAATGAGCTTAGGACTATAAAAGAGACAATTAATATGTATGATTTAGATTCGTGGTTGGAAGCCATGTATGAAGAAATGGCATCATTGAAAAAGAATGAAACTTGGGATTTGGTACCTTTGCCTGAAGATCGAAAGCCTATTGGCTATAAATGGGTATATAAAAAGAAATTTGATTTGGATGGTAGTGTTGAAAAGTATAAGGCTAGGTTGGTTGCTAAAGGTTATTCCCAGGTAGAGGGAATTGATTATGGAGAAATATTCTCTCTTGTAGCTAAGCTGACATCTATCAAATTTCTTTTGTCACTTGCAGTAGCATATGACTTAGAGATTGAGAAGATGGATGTGAAGACAACATTTCTTCATGGAGATTTGGAAGAAGAAATTTATATGTCCTATCCTGAGCACTTCATTGAAAAAGGTAAAGAACATCTAGTTTGCAAGTTAAAGAAATCTCTGTATGGTTTAAAATAGTCTCCTAGATTGTGGTACCAAAAGTTTTGGTGCAGGGCACCTAGGAGCACCTTGGTTCCTAAAGGCATTTTGCTGCATTTTGAGAAGTTATGTTTTTTGTTCAATGTGTTTTGTAATAAGGCTTTTATCCATTGTTGTTTGGTCCATTTTGTATGGTCAAGAGGTTTGGGGTGACTATATAAACCTCAAATCCTTCTTAGTCCATTTGGACCCTTGCTGTGCCAATTAGGCCTAGAAGGTCTAAGGATTGGTTTTTGAGTTTTTTTGGTTGTTTTAGTGTTTTAGTATGTTGGAAGGAGTGTGTTGATCATTTGGACTCCATTGGACAAACCAAACAAATAAACCTTCTTGTGTTAATGCAAAACACCATAGTTGTCAAAGGTGTTATGTGTTGGGTTGGTTCAAAAACTACTTTAGGTGGTTGAATGCTATTGTAGAAGTTGGAAACCAACTTGGATGGGTTAATATGGTGGATATTTGACTCCAGTACGGAGGAGGAGATTTTGTATGCAATTTTGGGCACAAAAATCAAGAATTTGACTATTTTTCTGAAGAAAACGTGTTGCTATATAGACTGTATGGATTTTCCAGGGCTGCAAATGTATTTTTTCTGAAAGTGCTTGGAGTCAGGGTTCCAATGCTACTAGTTTGAGGTCTTGAAGTGGTCGGGATCAAAAGTTATAGATTTTTCTTTCAAAACAGGTTGAGAAACCCTATTTTCTAGGGCAGCCATAGAAATCCAGCCCTAGAATGCATTCCCACTGTTGAAAATTCACAAAAACTGGTGAAATGTAGGCTAGGGGTATGTACTATAAGATTCCAAAAGCTTTTTTTTTAAAATGCAGTCTTCTATTTTTAATTTGATGCCCTAGGTGAAGTATTACCATGTATTTGGCCTGTTTTATGCTATTTACTACTGTAGGTGACAAAATCCAGACAAGGTGAATGAAAGGATGGTGGTTTTGTGTTGTAGGGATCTGGTAGAGACATTCTAAATTCCTACCCCTAACCTATGAACCCAATTTGAACGCTTTATTTTGTAACCCAGGCCTAAAGTGATCAATTAGGCCTAAAGACCTAGTGGGGGTTTTGAACTGCTGGAGTAGAGTTGGGATTGGAGATTTGGAGGTTTGTTAGGGTCCCCTGAAGGGTGTTAAATTCCATCATTTGTTTGCCTAGTCCTTTGGGATTTTGTCATTTGGTGTGAAGAAAACTAGTTTTGGAGGGCTAGTAGCCTCACTAGACCTAGTCAAGGTTAGAGAGTTGAATGAAGTTGGTGATCAAACCAAGTGTTGGTAAGGTGTTTTCAGACCTTAATGAAGGTGTAGACATAGCCTTGAGAGTTGGACAAGAGCCTAAGTAACAAATCCTTCATTTACCCTTGAATGTGCCTTTGATTGTTTTGGATTGAAGAAGTGAAGTGGGTGAGTGGGCTAAGGAGAACAAACTTTCTTTGTGTTGTGCTTCCCTTGTGCCACTCTGCATTAGGTGGTATCAGAGCCATTAAAGAGATGGGAGATAGAGAAGAAGAGGAGGAAGTCCATTCAAGAGTGACTAATGTCGAGTTGGCAAAGATAGTGAGAGAGCAAGCAGCCAAGAACAAAAAGATGGAGGCTGAAATAGAAAAGTTGAAGAAAGACAAAGACAAGTAGAAGAAGCCAGAGGTCATCTTGGATTCAGATGAAGAGGATCAAGATGAGGAAGAAGAAGTGCCTATGGAAGAGCCACAAGGAGGCATGTCAGAGAGACAATTCCTAGACGCACTTGGAAAGTTGAGTAGGAAGGACACTAAGGCAGACTTACCTATGTTTCCTGGTAAGATGAATCCAGAGGAGTGCCTTGATTGGATTGAGGCAATGGAGAACTATTTTGAATGTGAAGAAGTGGCAGAAAATCAGAAAGTGAAGATTGCCAAATCAAGAATGAAAGGGCCAACCTTGAGTTGGTGGAATTTTCTTCAAAATGAAAGGATAGAAGATGATAGGAATCCTATCTCTATATGGAGGAAGATGGTACTTGAGATCAAGAAGCAATTTGCCCCTGAGGATTATGAGGTCAACTTGAACAAGAAGTTGCACAACTTGAGACAGAAGGACATGGACATGAGCACCTACACAGAGGAGTTTCACAAGATGACATTGAAAGCCAAGATGCTTGAGAATGAAAAACAGAAGCTTGCAAGGTATCTCAATGGCCTTAAGTTCTCCATTCAAGATGAATTAACCCTCTTTAACCCGGAGACAGTCCATAAGTGCTTTCAAATGGCATTGAGGATTGAGGACAAACAAAGGAGAAAAGGTGATTCATCCAGCAGAGGTAGAGGTAATATGAATTTCAGAGGTAGGGGTAGATTTCAAAACAGAGATAACTTTCCTAGATACCAAGAAGGTAGATCACAAGAAGGCAACCAAGGACACGCTGACAGAAATAGTGTTGATAAGGGTCAGTTTAGAGGGAGAGGTAATGGCAGAGGAAGAAGTGGGGGTAGAGGTCCCAATGTGTTTACTGGAAGGTGTTTCTCTTGCAATCAGATTGGACATCAGTCCTTTAGGTGCCCGGAGAAGATGGGAAACACTGCTGCAAATCAGAAAGAAAGAAGAGTACAACTCCTTCAAGAAGAGGACTGTCAAAGCACCACAAGTTACCAAACAGCCTCTTCCAAGTCTGCAGCACCTGAGAGTGGAGAATGCATCATGTTTAATAGATCCCTCATCATGCCAGCCACTAAGGAGCAGCCCCAAAGGAACAACTTGTTCAGAACCACTTGCAAGGTGAAAGGAAAAGTTTGCAAGGTAATAGTAGATTCAGGTTCCTCTAAAAATTTGGCTTCTAATGAAATGGTGACTAAGTTAGGATTGGAAAGAATGCCTCATCCTAACCCCTATAGAGTCTTTTGGCTAACCAAGGAACAACAAATTGTAGTAAAAGAGCAATGTTGGGTTGAATTCAAGATAGGTGAATATCATGATAAGGTTCTTTGTGAGATAGTGGATATGGATGCATGCCACCTTCTTCTTGGAAGGCCTTGGCAACATGACACAAGTGCCCAACATGATGGTAAGAACAATGTGATTCATTTGTCCAAGAATGGTGAAAAGTTTACAATGACTCCTTTGATTGATGATTGCAAAGAGAAAGTCATTTCTAGTTCAGTTATGTTGGTAGGTGAAAAAGAGTTTTTGGCTAACCTCAAGGAAGAGAAAGTGCCATGTTTTGCAATAGTCATCAAGCCCAAGGATGTGAATCCCAAGAAGGTCAAAGTGCAGCAACCTCTTAGGAGGATTGGACCAAAGGAAGTGGAAGAACTATTGGAGAGGTTTCAGGATGTGATAGCCGATGAAGGCAAGGATGCCCTTCCACCAAAGAGGGAGATTAGTCATTGCATTGATCTCATCCCAGGATCCACCCTACCAAACCAAGCAGCCTACAAGTTGACCCCAAAGCAAAATGCTGAAGTAGCAAGACAAATCCAAGACTTATTGGATAGAGGACTTATCAGGAGGAGTATTAGCCCATGTGCAGTACCTGCAGTACTTGCACCCAAGAAGGAAGGAACATGGAGACTATGCATTGATTCCAGGGCCATCAACAAGATTACTATCAGGTATAGATTTCCAATGCCTAGAATAGAAGATTTAATGGATTGCTTGGGTAGGGCTAAGTATTTTACCAAGATAGATCTAAAAAGTGGTTATCACCAAATCAGGATAAGGGAGGGGGATGAGTGGAAAACTGCCTTCAAAACCAATGAAGGACTATTTGAATGGGTTGTCATGCCTTTTGGCTTGTCAAATGCACCAAGCACCTTCATGAGATTGATGAATGAAGTGCTAAAACCTTTCCTTAACAAGTTTATTGTTGTGTATTTGGATGATATACTAATTTTTAGTGATAGTAAGGAAGATCACATAAGGAATATCCATTAAGTGCTTAGGAGGCTTCAAGAGGAGAAGTTGAGAATCAATCTTGACAAATGTGTCTTCCTACAAGAAGAGTTGGTATTTTTGGGGTTTGTCATCTCCAAGGGCAGCCTAAAAATGGATCCAAGTAAGGTTGCAGCCATTCTTAATTGGCCAACACCTACAACAGCCTCGGAGGTAAGGAGTTTCCATGGTTTATGCAGCTTTTATAGAAAGTTCATTAGAGGGTTTAGTGGCATTTGTGCTCCACTTGTTGACACCATAAAAGGGGGCAAGAAATGTGTGTTTGTATGGACAAATGAGGCCACTCAAGCCTTTGAATTGTTAAAGAAAAAAATTTCAGAAAAACCAGTCCTAGTGCTACCTAATTTTGACAAGGTCTTTGTGGTAGAGTGTGATGCAAGTAAGAGGGCTGTTGGAGGAGTCTTAAGTCAAGATGGGAGGCCTGTAGCATTCTTTAGTGAGAAGTTAAATGAGGCAAAATAAAACTACTCCACCTATGTCTAGAGTTATATGCCATGGTTCAGTCATTAAGGAAATGGAGACACTACTTATTGCCAAAGGAATTTATAGTTTTTACTAACAACCATGCATTAAGCTTCTTGAATAGGTAGTAAAAGTTGAATCACAGACATGTCAAGTGGATGGGGTACATCCAAGCATACACCTTCTCTATAAAACATAAGAAAGGAGTGTCCAATAAGGTAGTCGATGCCTTAAGTAGGAGAAATCTTGTTGTGCTAACCATACAGTTGGAAAGTATAGGTATTCAAGCCATCAAAGATCAGCATGCAGCAGATGAAGACTTCAAAGAACCATACCTCTCTTGCGAGGCCATGACAGTAAGGTATAATACTAATTTTTCTGATTTTTTGTTGCAAGATGGATATCTTTTCAAGGGTAGCATGTTGTGTATCCCAAGAGGATTTGTTAGAGAGAATATAATCAGGGAAAAGCATTGTGGCAGCATGTCAGGTCACTTTGGTATTGATAAGACCCTAGAATTGGTTAGGAGGTACTATTTTTGACCAAAATTGCCAACCGATGTAAGGAAGTTTGTTGAAACTTGTCAAATTTGCCAAAGAGCAAAGAGGCATACATCCAATGCAGGTTTATACACTCCTCTACCTATTCCTTCAAAGCCTTGCGATTCCATAAGCATGGACTTTGTACTTGGTTTGTCTAGGACAAAGAATGGGTATGACAACATTTTTGTGGTTGTAGATATGTTCTCAAAAATGGCTCACTTCATCCCATGTAAAACCACACATGATGCCTCACACATAGCAGGTCTTTTCTTCAAAGAAATAGTCAGGTTACATGGTTTACCTTTGTCCATAATCTCAGATAGAGACCCCAAGTTCATAGGACACTTCTAGAGGACACTGTGGAAGAGACTAGGTACAAACTTGTCATTATCATCTGCCTATCACCCTCAGTCTGATGGACAAATAGAGGTGATTAATAGGTCACTTGGAAACCTCCTAAGATGCCTAACAAAGGAGCAGGGTGCTAGTTGGGATTCAATTTTGGCTCAGGCAGAGTTCTCATACAATGACACTATTAATAGAAGCACCGGCCTGTCTCCTTTCCAAATTGTTTATGGCACTCACCCAAGGGGTATTTTGGAACCTAGGGAGGTTAAAGGACTGGAAAACAGCAGTGCATTGGCTGAAGACTTCATTCAAGTCATGAAAGATGTCCATGAACAAGTACAATAGAAATTGCTGTCCACTTCATAGAAGTACAAACAGTTTGCTGACAAGAAAAGAAGGGATTTGTAGTTCAAAGAAGGGGATTTGGTAATGGTCCATCTAAAGAAAAAGAGGCTCCCTGCAGGTAAACATACCAAGCTACTCATGAAGAAGATTGGGCCTTGTGAAGTGCTCAAGAAATGTGGAGAAAATGCCTATAAAATCAGACTTCTGGATGGCATTGCTTTGTCTCCAATTTTTAATGTTTCAGACCTTTATCCCTAAAAAGGAACTAATCCTTAGACTACTGTTGAAGAAGATCAAACTGATCAGACACTCCAGGAACTCATTCCTTCATCTCCAACTTAGATTGAGTGCATTTTGGACAAGAGCATTGCAAAAAAAAACTAGAAGGCACACATATCATGACTATTTGGTAAAGTGGCTAAACAAACCTCAAGAGGATGCCACTTGGATGAGCAAGGTAGACATTGAGAAGGCAGGTTTCACATTTGACAGCATTCCAACTCAAGAGACTTGAATTCTCTTTGACAGTGGGTGTATGGTGCAGGGCACCTAGGAGCACCTTGGTTCCTAAAGTCATTTTGATGCATTTTGAGAAGTTATGTTTTTTGTTCAATGTGTTTTGTAATAAGGATTTTATCCATTGTTGTTTGGTCCATTTTGTATGGTCAAGAGGTTTGGGGTGACTATATAAACCTCAAATCCTTCTTAGTCCATTTGGACCCTTGTTGTGCCAATTAGGCCTAGAAGGTCTAAGGATTGGTTTTTGAGCTTTTTTGGTTGTTTTAGTGTTTTAGTATGTTGGAAGGAGTGTGTTGATCATTTGGACTCCATTGGACAAGCCAAACAAATCAACCTCCTTGTGTTAATGCAAAACACCATAGTTGTCAAAGGTGTTATGTGTTGGGTCAGTTCAAAAACCACTTTGGGCGGTTGAATGCTGTTGTAGAAGTTGGAAACCAACTTGGATGGGTTAATATGGTGGATATCTGACTCCAATACGGAGGAGGAGATTTTGTATGCAATTTTGGGCACAAAAATCAAGAATTTGACTGTTTTTTTGAAGAAAACATGTTGCTGTATGGACTGTATGGATTTTCCAGGGGTGTAAATGTACTTTTTATGAAAGTGCTTGGAGTCAAGGTTCTAATGCAGCTCGTTTGAGGTCCTGAAGTGGTCGGGATCAAAAGTTATAGATTTTTCTTTCAAAATAGGTCTAGAAACCCTATTTTCTAGGGCAGCCATAGAAATCCGGCCCTAGAATGTATTCCCACCATTGAAAATTCACAAAAACTAGTGAAATGTAGGCTAGGGGTATGTACTATAAGATTCCAAAAGATTTTTGTTTGAAAATGCAGTCTTCTATTTTTAATTTGATGCCCTAGGTCAAGTATTACCATGTATTTGGCCTGTTTTATGCTATTTGTTGTTGTAGGTGACAAAATCCAGACAAGGTGAATGAAAGGATGGTGGTTTTGTGTTGTAGGGACCTGGTAGAGACATTCTAAATTCTTGCCCCTGACCTATGAACCCAATTTTAACCCTTTTCTTTGTAACCCAGGCCTAAAGTGATCAATTAGGCCTAGAGACCTAGTGGGGGTTTTGAACTGCTGGAGTAGAGTTGGGATTGGAGATTTGGAGGTTTGTTAGGGTCCCCTGAAGGGTGTTCAATTCCATCATTTTTTTGCCTAGTCCTTTGGGATTTTGTCATTTGGTGTGAAGAAAACTAGTTTTGGAGGGCTAGTAGCCTCACTAGACCTAGTCAAGGTTAGAGAGTTGAATGAAGTTGGTGATCAAACCAAGTGTTGGTAAGGTGTTTTTAGACCTGCACGAAGGTGTAGACATAGCCTTGAGAGTTGGACAAGAGCTTAAGTAACAAATCCTTCATTTACCCTTGAATGTGCCTTTGATTGTGTTGGATTGAAGAAGTGAAGTGGGTGAATGGGCTAAGGAGAACAAACTTTCTTTGTGTTGTGCTTCCCTTGTGCCACTCTGCATCAAGTTTGATACTTTGTGTTGTCATTGGGATTTGTGAGATCAAAATTAAATCATTGTGTGTATTATAAAACTAAAAATGGTCATGTACTTATTATTTTCCTTTATGTGGATGATATGTTATTCATTGGGAATGGTAATAGTATGATTTCTGAATTAACATCTTAGTTGTCAATACAGTTTGAAATGAAATATTTAGGTGAAGCTAGTTTTCTAGGGATAGAAATCAGAAAGGATAGGGAAAATAGAAAACTTTGGCTCAGCCAGATCTTGTATGTTAATTCTTTCCTAGAGAGGTTTAATATGACATATTACAACAAGCTAGTTGTTCTAGTTTTTCAAGGAATGAAGCTATCTATTGAAGATTGTCCAAAATCTCCTACTAAGATGGAGGACATGACTAGGGTTCCTTATGCAAGTGCAGTTGGAAGTTTAATGTATGCAATGGTCTGTACAAGGCTAGACATTGCCCAAGTAGTGGGAGTGCTTAGTTTGTTTATGACTAATCCAGGGAGACCACATTGGGATGTTGTGAAAAGAGTTTTCAGATATTTGAAGGGTACTGTGGAGTATGCCTTGTGCTATCATTATAACTCTATTGGATCTAAGAGTTTAGTTAGTATTTGTGGATATGTAGATTCTGATTGGGTAGGGGACATTAACAGTAGAAGATCCTATTGGCAAGAGACACTACTTTGATAAAAATTATTGAATATAAGGAATATTGAGAGGGGGTTGAATCAATATTCCACAAAACCACTTCTTCAATACTTCATTAATCCAAAATTTACCAAAATTAATAACATGAAAGAAGAATAAACATGAGAACAACAACCATAAAGACATAACACATAGACACCAAGATTTTTACATGGATATGCATTCATGTTGTTTGGTGGTGTTGTTAGTTGGATGAGCAAGTGGCAAGGTGTAGTCACATTGTCCACTACCGAGGCTGAGTACATGAAAACAACTCATGCCTGTAAGGAAGCCATTTGGCTTAGACATTTGTGTTCTAATATTTTGTTTGATGCATGGCAGATTACCATCTATTGTGACAACTAGAGTGCCATTTGTTTGGCAAAACAGGATGAAACATATCGATGTTTAGTACCATTTTGTTTGTGATATGGTGGAGGATGGAAAGGTCAATTTGGGAAAAGTGGATACTCTAGAGAATATTGCTAATGCATTGATGAAGCTTGTGAGCACAGATAAGTACAGATGGTGTGCTAGTTCGATGGGCCTTGGGGCCTATGTCATTTAGTAACTTCAAGAATTGGAAGAAGCTAGTAAGTTCTTTGTCAAGTGGGAGGATGTTGGAAAATTTTCCTCAAATTACTTGCTTGATATTCCCTCATTAGTGTGATTGTTCTCTTTCTGTGGGACTTGTTCATAGTCTTCTCGATGGATTGATTCCTTCATGCTTTGGTATGATGTCTTCATGTTGGCACGAGGTTATCATTTTGGTGGAAGTCTATTTGTATTCCCTTTGACAACCTGATACCATTGTGAGCTTTGGCTGTATTAACGAAGTGTTGTGATATCAATGGATTCTCTAAGCAGTCCCTTCAATAGCTAATGTGAACCATATCCGAGTGACCTTGTGTATCAGTAGAAATCTGTCATGATTCTCTCTGATACTCTAATGTTGACATAGCAGTGGGACCACTTGGGGTGTTATTAAACTTTCTTGAAGTAACATTCACACATTGGTGGGATACGATATCTCATCCCTTTGATATGGCAAGTACCTTGGTGGGACCGAACTAATACTAAATAGAGAGTTAGGATTGGATGAAGTCGATTGGACTAAGTATGACTCAGTGTATTGAGAAGTCAATGTGGTTGCCACCTAGACAATAAGGACCATGGTCAATGATTGAATGTAAAGTGTTAATGAACAATGTGATATCGCTATGATATTAAGATATCAATGAGAGACAGTTTCTTGTCTCTTCAATATTTGATGCAAATATGTTTGGAAAAGCATGGACCCTTTGTCAAAGAAACATAAGGACTTCAAAGAGAGATGGTCTTGAGTATCTTCGATAGTCTTGATGGGCAATTGACTGTTACAGTTTGTGTCTCCAATAGTTAGACAATTTAAGAACTGTTTGCTACAGGAATTGAATCTACAGTTTTTGGTATGGCATCAAATGTAGAAAGAAGAGTTCTCAGGGGGGTAACCAAATGCAAAAGGGTTAACATTATAACTATGAAAATAAAACTTCAAGTTGTTAAGTGCAGTGTGTGAGTGGCTGATCAGAGAAATGTTGTGTCACCGAAGTTGATGCTATGAATTAACATCTAGAATCAAAAGTCTATAACTTTGTATGTAAACTTTATTTTACTATGATACAATGTGATTTCCTTGGTGTGTTGTTTTTCTCCCGTAAGGGTTTTCCTATGTCACTCTGGTGTTGATCTGTGTATGTCTTTTAATTCTCTATTCTATCATTCTATTTAATGTGCATCTTTAATGAACTGTGATTAGAAATTGAAATTTTTTTTCTATGCTTCTCTTCTGAAAATTGGCATTTGGAAGGTGTTTCTAAACTTTCTTTCCTTACATAAATTTGTAGGTTAACTTAGTAAAATGCAAAAAGTATACTAGGAGGCCAAAGCTTTTAGGATTCATGAAATCTAAGCAAGAGACATGGAGATAAGAGAGCCTTTTTCCAAACCCTTTGTTTGAGGTTTCAGTGTGTTCTTCATCCTCAAAAGTTTTTGTATGTTTAAAACTCTTGAAAACATGAATTTGAGGAAAATGAAGAAGGGTATTCATCAACGTTGAAAGTAAAACATCCATATAACTACTATAGATTATCACCATTCTTCCATGCAAGATTATGTACATGAAATGATGCTCTTGAAGTTCAAATCTTTTTCATGAATCCATGACAGTATTCATAGATTTTTATCTTGTCTTCATCTCTCCTCTCATTCTAAGGTTTTGAGAACAAGGATTATATGTGTGTCTTGAGTATTTCAGACTAGTGAGATGATGACAACAATTGATAGATTCATCTTCATAACATATTATAAACATACTTGTCCTACAGGGTATAGTGTGTACTTAAAAGGGTCTATCAAGGGAGTGTGCCTCTACATGCTCCTCAATATGATTAATTTTAAAGATATGTCAACTTTGCATCACCTATTGTTTTCCTTCCTCAAAGACTACATAAACTCTAGAGAAGGAAACATTGTTTTAGGGTTGTGAAATAATGTTAAAAGTCTTTCAAATGTTGTAAGAACTTATAAACTATACAATCTTGAGTTTTATTATAGGCCTATAGGCCTTCATTGTCCTACATTATCCATCACAAGGAGCTTGTTAAAAGTATCAATGCTACAAAGATCCTATGTAGATAAACAAACAAGAGTACTGTTGGGTGAATATTTTGTCTTCATCTAACTGAGGGCAAAATGGTTATATCAACCACAGTGTAATGAGATAAATCTCTCCTCTCAGCAAGGGGAGGTTCCCTGTCAACTATCACTAACTTATTTAAACTAAATACTAACTTAGGGGTGAGACCATATCATTCATTTCTCTTTTTTCAGAAATTATGTTTACAAAATGAAAGAGCACTTTCCCGATAAAAATTGAAATAACTAGGAAACTCACGAGAGCACAAAGTCTATCATTACTTCTTTTACTGATTTATAATTTAGAACTAAGTAGAATAAGGTGCAGCTCAAAGTCTTCACCAAATGCTATGATAAAACATATGATCACAAAAGATAATAGCAACTCAAAGTCTTTCCAATATCTTTTACTTCAAAACATAAAATCACAAACTAAAGATAATTGTTGTAGCACAAAGTCTCCAAAATCAGCTTTAGAACATCTCCTAGATTATTCACTCACACTACAATTTGATCAAGAAGATAAGATAGTATTAGGAAAAGGACATAAGAACAATTTCGAACATGCCACAAGTTATTCCAACACAAAGATTGAACGATCACTTGCTTTCTTATTCACTTGATAAAATTTGATTTACAATTTGAACACAAAGTCTCAAAATGCTCTTCAATTTGGCAGAGTTTCACTTCAATAACTAAAAGATGATTCTTTACAATGGGGGTGCTCTTTATTTATAAGAGAAACCAAGAGCAAAAATAGGAAAATCCTAACTACTTTGACTTATTCAAATAGAAGAGTCCTATTTGACTTAGGACTTCCTTTGCCTCACATGTAATTACATTTGAGAAAATTTCATATGAATATGTCCACAAGAAATTTCTAATGACATAAACAAGAATAAAATAAACTAAGGTATCAGCTTCCTCCATCATTCTTCTTTAGAAAATTCTAGTACATGGCCTGTATAGCCCCCATTTCACATGCATTTGGTTTAGCTGTGTTTTCTAAGATAGTGCAGGCCTGAAGAATTGCATCTTTTACTGCTTTTATTGCCTTCTCATGTTTGTCCAAATTGTCCTTCAAGTTTTCAAAAGTTGAATGTTGATCATAGAGATTATCCATGGAACGTACTGAGGGCACCTCCTCTTCGAATTTCCTTTGAACCATCTTTTCAAAGGAACTTATCATCTCATCTGCTAAAAGAAACTTATGATCTTCACCTGTGAGGGTGCATGGAAGTTCTTCCAGCCTGTGTAGAAGTGTGACATCTCATTGGTTTCTTGAGCTTGACATAGATCTTCAAGTAAACCTTTTATTATGTGGATACGATGAACCAAAGACTCCTTGGTTTTAAGATATGATTCCCTATTTGTAATGACCCTAATGGTAATTAGATTCTCTATCTTAATCTTTTTCATCTCTATCTACTCCTCCAAGCTCTCTTCTTGATCCTACAGTTCTTGGGAGAGTAAGTCAACCATGTTATCAAGCTCGGCTTTAGCTTTATCCATCTTCTTTTTTCTTTCTATAGTGGTCTTTAGTAGAATTATCCCTTGAGATAACAAACATTCCACGATATCTCTTACCACCCTTCCTCTAGCCTGAGCTTTTTCAACCTTTTGGATCAGGGGATTTTCTATAGTTACTGCCATGGGTTCCACAATTTTAGATGACTTAACTATTTTTTGAAGAACTACAGCAAGATATTCTACTTTAGTCTTATACTATTCTTTTTCCTTTTTGACTTCATCATATTTTTTGAGCAAGGTGCTGGCAGTAGTTTGAAAATCTATTTTTATGCCTTCATGAGTTAGCTTGCCTAACTCAACCCTTGAAACAACATAATCATTCATGTCAAAATTGTGAATAGTAGCATCTTCTAGTGGTTTAGCAATCTCTGCATATCTAATTCCTTTCTCATTGATAAGCCTAGAAACAGTCTTAGGCTTCTTCTTTAGAGTCTTTGATTTTATAGGTAACAGCTTTTCAATATCAATCTCATCAGGCAAAATAGCTTGCTTGTTCCTCTTTGGAGTATAGTCAGACAACCATGGGGGAAGCACAGAAGCACCAACAATTGGAGATGAGTCCACTACTTGTTTCGCCAGATCCATATTTACACCTGTTATGGTCACAATAGGACTGGTGTTGGTAAAAGCTACACCTGTATCAACAACCTTCTCTAAACCATCCAGAAGATTTTCTAAGACAGATTGTTCACCAATGTCAAAAGACAGAGAAGATAAACTTGGGATAGAATCGGAAAAATAAAAAATGGTCCCAAAACTGATTCTAACAGAAGTAGGGGTATTATCAGAAGAAACAATGAAAATTGGTGAAAGAGGAAGACTTGAAACTACTGGAAAACTACCAAAAATCAGAGCATAAGGGGTGTAGAAACTTGTGTTCTAGTGGGAAGATCTTTCTCAGGGGACTGATGTGGATCACCAAGTTGTTCCTTTTCTGCATCCTCATCCTTGCCTTGTTTAGTTTCATCTTCCTCATCAGATTTATCAGATACTTTTGTTTGTTGAGCATCCTTGGACTTCTAAATATTTTTCTCTTCAGCCTCAACATCTTCAATCTCCATTTGATCAATATTTGTATCTTTAGCACCTGATTCAGTGACATTGGAGGTTTTTGCAACTTCCTTCTTCTTCCCTCCTTTGGATACAAACTTAATTTTTGGTATTCATATTTTGGAGGAAGAAGGGCTATCACTCTTGTTCTTTGTTCTATTCTCTCCTTTCTTCCCTATTTGTTCCTATACTTTAGTCTCTGATCTTGTGAGAAATTCCTTCCATTTGATCTCTTTTCTTTCCAACCATGTATTTGTGATGGCTAGGATCGGTTGAAATCTTTTCCTTATGGATGTTTCCTCTTTAACTAACCATTTCACCTCTGGAAGAGGTGAGACTTCAACATTCTTAGTGTTATATTTGGGATCTAGAACATCCCCATCTTCCTCCATTCCATTTGGAATATCAGCGAGGCCCAACTCTTCTATCTGACTCAGATGAAGTCTGCAATAGTCTAACTTCCTGATCTCGTTTTGTGTCCTGAGATTAGCCCAAATATCTTCCACTATAGGCACATGAAAGGTTGACTTCCTTTTGATCTTATCTTGCACTCTCCTAAAGTCAAAATGGTCCCTTTTCTTGAAAGTTCTCATAGTGACCAACTGTAATTCACAATCAACTATTTTTTCCTTGTTAACTGATTGATATGAATACCTTCCAATTTCAACGGGAGACTTTATCCCTGACTTCTTTAGCTCCATTTAGTTATTATGCACTACAATCAGTTGTTTGCATAATTCCATGATGACAATATGGTCACTGGGATACTGTGGAAGAATATAAGGGTAGCCCGGATAATACCTACCCTAAGATATGTGAAAGTGGGGAATTGTAAGAACAAGTAGCCAAAATAATTCACAACCTCCTAAGCTTCATCTGAGACCCTCTTCTGAACAAGTTCATTGTCCAATAAGCACATGAATACTGAAAAGAAGGCATCATTGACCCTTCGGCAATGATGGATTGATCCCTTCAGAGTAATTTGAGGATAATACTCATATATAGGAACCAATCTCCTATCACCAACCTGTGTCAAACTAGGAAAGCTCCTCATGCTAGCAGCGACATATACAAGATACAAAGTCATATAGAAATTGAATATTGTGTTGACCTTCACCAGTTGCTCATGTTGCAAGTATGAGGTGAGCCAGTGTTGTCATTAATGCCAACATACTCATACTGCATTGACAAGAAGGATTTGATGAGCTTTGTGCTGAGGATATTAAGAAAATTAGCCTCAGTCAGGAACAGTGAAGAACAGTGATGAGAAGAAGGTAAATGTACTGTATAGGTTGAGAACCGGAGGATGCGGATTAAAGGGTTAGTAGATATGAGTCTTGAGATGTTACAGTTAAGATTTCAGAGGTCCGCATGAAGATCGGAAGGAGTTGTGGCTGCCGGTATAGAACCGGGTCCGGCAAGTATCCGGAGGTGACAGAGGATCACAAAAAGGTCCGGTGAGGTCCGGAATTGTATTATCATAATCTGCGGATTGGAAGGAGTGTTTGAGATGTCCTTGTGATGTGTCATCCTGATTTGTGTGTGATTTGGAGGTCCGGAAGTACCTCTTGCATTATGACAGTGGCGACAGACTGTGTTCTTGAAGTTCCGGATGAGGAAGACAAGAGATCCCAGTAAGCAGAGGAAGTGCGGATGTATCCGGACATTCAGACAGGCTTGTGAAGGTTCTTGGATCATGTTTAGGTTGTGTTGTTGGTCCGCATTGATGGTAGAGCCTGGAATTGAAGTTATTCTTCCGGATGAAGTTATTGCTCTGTTTAGCCGACCGAATGAGTTGTTCATCCTGCGAATGTTCTTGTGATGGCCGACCGGATGTGTTATTCATCTTGCGGATACTCCTATGGTTGTTTGCCGACTTAGATGCTTGTTCCTAAGTCGATGTCTTGTATAAATAATGATTTGTGAATTCATTTCAGTGTGTGGGGTGAGGATGAGCATGATATAGCGAAGAAACGTGCGAAAGGCAGAGCAGAGATTGTTGGGCTTAATTGGAACTGATCCGGACATGGTAGAGATGTCATTCTCCAGTTCAAGACTGTGATTTTCATCACTTTGTAGACAGTGTGTCTCCTTGTAGGCAGTGGGCCTCTTTGTGAGCAGTGTGCTCGGGCAGTGAGCCCTTATTGGCATGTGCCATCTATTTTTCCTTATTCTTCTAACAGAGAATAATTCTTGGGTTAATCACCCCGTGGTTTTTCCCTTAACCGGGTTTTCCACGTCAAAATCTTGGTGTTCAATGTGTTGATGCTTATCTGCTCTTGTGTTTATGTATTATGCTTCCATAGATGATTATTTGATATGCTGCTAACTAACAATAGTGAGTTAAGTGTTTGAATGAGAAGAAGTTTTATACAACTGATTCACCCCGCCCCCTCTCAGTTGTATGCCCTAGATCCAACAATTGGTATCAGAGCTAAGTTCCTCTGACAAGAGCTTAACCGCTTGAGGAGATCCAGGATGTCGTCATACAAGAAGGATAGTCCGAAGTTCGATGGAACCAACTTCACTCTCTGGAAAGGTCGCATGAAGTGTCACTTGGAATGCATGGGAAAAGCATACCTAGGTATGATTTCAAAACCATATGTACCTCCACAAGGTGGTCTGACAACTCTGAATGAAATCACAGAAGCTGAAAACAATCTGCGGACCAAGGAAGCTCTTCTAAGCGCATTGAATGACTCAGATCTCTCGAATGTCATTGACCTACCCACTGCATATGAGATCCTAACTAAATTGGAACTTCTATATGAAGGAGATGAGTTTGTCAAAAGTGCAAGGTTGCAAAGTCTGAAAGGGAAATTTGAAAGGTTGAAAATGAGAGATGATGAAAACATCACTACCTTTATGCCAAGAGTAAATGAGCTGGTATGTGGAATCAGAAATGCTGGTGGAACTTTAGATGAAAATGAGATTGTCTACAAAATCCTAAGATCCCTTCCTGCTGCCTACAAAATCAAAGTTGCTGCCATTGATGAATTCAGAGCCCACACAACTGTCACAAGAGAACAACTGGCTGGCAAACTAGCTGCATTTGAAATGACCGAGTTTGGAGATGATCCTCCCAAGACTAAATCTGCTTTCAAAGCCAGTGCCTATGTGAAAGGCAAACAGAGATCTGATCCGGGTGAAAACTCATCAAGGAAAATGTCATGGTATGATCAAGCAAGAAGAGACATGGAAGAAGAAGAAGCAGAAACAGCTCAACTTGAAGCCCTCATTGCAAAGAGACTGCCAAGAGGATCCGGTAAGTATGAAGGAAAACTACCCTTTAAGTGTTTCAACTGCAATAAGATTGGTCATTTTGCCTCAAGATGTCCGGAGAGATCTGCAAGATCTAATACTCACAGACAAAGGTTTCAAAAGAATTGCTATTATGTTCATGAAGAAGATGACAATGAAGGAGTAACAGATGATGAATCAGAACCAGGAAGCAAATCCAGAAATGAGTGGGTGTTTATAGCCATCAAAGAAGAAGATCCCTTGCTCTCTGAATCTGTCAATCACAAAGTTGTTGAAAAAGCCTTGGCTGCTCAAGTGGAAGAAAAGGATGATTGGGTTATTGACAGTGGATGTTCTCACCATATGACTGGTGACAAGAATAAGTTCTTGGACTTGGAAAGATATGAAGGAGGAATGGTAAAGTTTGGTGACAATTCTGCTGGCAGAATCAGAGGTAGGGGAACTATTTCCTTTGATGGTAAGAGCAAAACAGGAAATGTACTGTATGTTGAAGGATTGAAGCACAATCTTCTCAGTGTTGGTCAGTTAGTGGACAAAGGCTATGATCTCCGGTTCAAGAATGGAAAATGTAGAATCTTTACAAGCTCCGGAACTGAAATTGCATCCGGTACTCAGACAAGAGGTAACATCTTTCATCTGGTTGGTTCAAATAAAAGTTGTTTATTTGTTCAAATTGATCAGAGTTGGTTATGGCATAGAAGAATGTGTCATGTAAATTTTGATAACATCATCAAAATAAGCAATACTCAGGCTGTGAGAGATCTTCCAAAGGTGATAAAACCTACAAATAGTGTGTGTAAAGAATGTCAGTTAGGCAAACAAAGCAGAGTCTCTTTTAAAAGCAAAGATCAGTCTTCTACCGGATTATTGGAATTAGTACATACTGATCTATGTGGTCCGACAAGAATCAAGAGTCTGCAAGGTGATAGATATTTCATGTTGTTAATTGATGATCATTCCCGGATGATGTGGGTTACCTTTCTAAAAGAAAAATCAGAAGCTTTTGAGAAGTTCAAAATCTTCAAAGCTATGGTGGAGAATCAAACCGGATTGAAACTAAAGTGTCTAAGGTCTGATAGAGGTGCTGAATTTACATCTGGTGAATTCATTGACTTTTGTGAGAAACAGGGTATAAGGAGACAGTTGTCTTCTCCTAAGACTCCACAGCAGAATGGAGTAGTTGAGAGAAAGAACCGGACCATCCAGGAAGCTGCTAGGACAATGATGTTGGAAGCAAATGTTCCTCAAATGTTTTGGAAAGAAGCTATCAGCACTGCAGTCTACACTCTCAATCGAGTTCAAATCAGAAACAACACCGGTAAGACCCCCTATGAACTCTGGTTTGGCATCACTCCTACTGTGAAATATTTCAGAGTATTTGGTAGCAAGTGTTATATTAAAAGAGATGAAGATCTAGGAAAGTTTGATGCTAGAAGTGATGAAGGAATTTTCTTGGGCTACTCCACTCAAAGCAAAGCATACCGATGTTACAACAAGAGATTGAGGAAGATGATAGAAAGCACCAATGTGAAGGTTGATGAAGGAATTGAGAAGCCTTCAAGATTTTATGAGTTTGATGAAGATGACCAAGACAGTGTTCAAGGACCTCAATCCTCTCCGGTGAGACAGAGTCAACCTGATCCGGTAAATCAGGAAGAAGAGTTAGATTTGAATGAGGCTGATCAAGAAACAGCAGTGCCGGATACTCCCAAAATTCCAAGGTATGTAAGACTAAATCACTCTGAAGATCAGATCATAGGTGACAGAAGCAAAGGTGTACAAACTAGAAGGAATATTGCTCAAGATCAGAATGAATGTTGTCTGATTTCAAAGATTGAACCTAAAACAATAAATGAAGCCTGCAATGATGAAAACTGGACCAAAGCAATGGAAGATGAACTGATGCAAATTGAGAAAAATCATACTTGGGATCTTGTTCCCAGACCTAGAGACAGGAATGTAATTGGAACCAAGTGGGTCTTCCGGAACAAACTAAATGAAGCTGGTGAAGTAATCAGAAACAAAGCTAGATTGGTCTGCAAAGGCTACTCTCAAATAGAAGGAATTGACTTTGAAGAGACTTTTGCTCCGGTAGCAAGAATTGAAGCAGTCAGATTACTTCTTGCATTTGCTGCCTTCAAAGACTTCAAGGTATATCAGATGGATGTCAAGTCTGCCTTCCTAAATGGTGATCTGGAAGAAGAAGTCTACATTGAACAACCGGATGGATTTCAATTGTCTGATAATAATGATATGGTCTGCAAGTTGAAGAAAGCTTTGTATGGATTGAAGCAAGCCCCAAGAGCATGGTATGAAAGGTTGGATAAGCATCTTGTGCAGATTGGATTCAACAAAGGTACTGCTGACAGTAACTTATATTTCAAAATTGATCATGAAAACATTCTAATTGTTGAAGTGTTTGTGGATGATATCATTTTTGGAGGAAGAGATAGTATGTGCAAAACTTTTGCAAATCAGATGAAAAGTGAGTTTGAAATGTCTATGCTTGGTGAAATGAATTTCTTCTTGGGTCTGCAAATTACTCAAACAAAAGAAGGGATCTTCATCTCTCAGACCAAATATGTGAAAGAATTGTTAAAGAAATTTGGTATGGAAGACTCAAAGCCTATGAACACTCCTATGGCAACCGGATGTAAGTTAAGCAAAAATGATGATTCTCCAAAGGCAGATCAGACAAAGTATAGATCAATGATTGGTGGATTGTTGTATCTCACTCAAACTAGACCAGATATAATGCAGGCTGTTGGTCTTGTGGCAAGATTCCAGGCTGATCCTAGAGAATCTCATGTTATGGCAATCAAAAGAATTTTTAGATACTTGAAAGGAACAGTTGAGTATGGTCTTTGGTATCCTAGAGATCCGGATTTCTCTCTTCACGCTTACACAGATGCAGATTGGGCAGGTGATGTGGATGACCGGAAGAGCACCAGTGGTGGAGCATTCTTTTTGGGGAAGAGATTGGTTTCTTGGCTAAGCAAGAAACAAGATGCAATATCTCTGTCTACAACTGAAGCAGAATACATTGCAGCAGCAGGTAGTTGCACTCAAATCCTATGGATGAAGCAGATGCTAAGAGACATCAAAGTTGAATATGAGGAGCCTATCACAATTTTCTGTGATAATTCAAGTGCAATTAACATTTCCAAGAATCCGGTATTGCATTCTAAGACTAAGCACATATCTATCAAATTTCACTTTTTGAGAGAACAAGTAAACAAGGAAGAAGTCAGATTGGAGTATGTTCCCTCCAAGGATCAGATTGCAGATATCTTTACAAAACCTCTTCCCAAGGACTCTTTTGAATATCTCCGGGAGAAGTTAGGGGTCATGGCCCCTCCGGTGATGAACTAAGATGCACTGATGTGCATCAGTCCGGTGGCTATCACAGTCATATCTTGTGATCCGGACTAATGGGGAGCTGCAACTAAGGGGGAGCAGCTGGTATGATTCTGATGCATGAGAATTGCAAGTATGAGCCCTTTGCCATTGATGTCAAAGGGGGAGAGAAGACATGTGAAAAACAAGTGGTTGATGATCAAAGGGGGAGCAGCAAAGGAAGACATGTGAAGAGTTGTTGTTGATAGGGGGAGCTGTGACAGAAAAGAGAAGTTCTTGTCTTGATGGTTTTTCACATCATATGTTGCCATCAATGACAAAGGGGGAGATTGTTGCAAGTATGAGGTGAGCCAGTGTTGTCATTGATGCCAACATACTCATACTGCATTGACAAGAAGGATTTGATGAGCTTTGTGCTGAGGATATTAAGAAAATTAGCCTCAGTCAGGAACAGTGAAGAACAGTGATGAGAAGAAGGTAAATGTACTGTATAGGTTGAGAACCGGAGGATGCGGATTAAAGGGTTAGTAGATATGAGTCTTGAGATGTTACAGTTAAGATTTCAGAGGTCCGCATGAAGATCGGAAGGAGTTGTGGCTGCCGGTATAGAACCGGGTCCGGCAAGTATCCAGAGGTGACAGAGGATCACAAAAAGGTCCGGTGAGGTCCGGAATTGTATTATCATAATCTGCGGATTGGAAGGAGTGTTTGAGATGTCCTTGTGATGTGTCATCCTGATTTGTGTGTGATTTGGAGGTCCGGAAGTACCTCTTGCATTATGACAGTGGCGACAGACTGTGTTCTTGAAGTTCTGGATGAGGAAGACAAGAGATCCCAGTAAGCAGAGGAAGTGCGGATGTATCCGGACATTCAGACAGGCTTGTGAAGGTTCTTGGATCATGTTTAGGTTGTGTTGTTGGTCCGCATTGATGGTAGAGCCCGGAATTGAAGTTATTCTTCCGGATGAAGTTATTGCTCTGTTTAGCCGACCGGATGAGTTGTTCATCCTGCGAATGTTCTTGTGATGGCCGACCGGATGTGTTATTCATCTTGCGGATACTCCTATGGTTGTTTGCCGACTTAGATGCTTGTTCCTAAGTCGATGTCTTGTATAAATAATGATTTGTGAATTCATTTCAGTGTGTGGGGTGAGGATGAGCATGATATAGCGAAGAAACGTGCGAAAGGCAGAGCAGAGATTGTTGGGCTTAATTGGAACTGATCCGGACATGGTAGAGATGTCATTCTCCAGTTCAAGACTGTGATTTTCATCACTTTGTAGACAGTGTGTCTCCTTGTAGGCAGTGGGCCTCTTTGTGAGCAGTGTGCTCGGGCAGTGAGCCCTTATTGGCATGTGCCATCTATTTTTCCTTATTCTTCTAACAGAGAATAATTCTTGGGTTAATCACCCCGTGGTTTTTCCCTTAACCGGGTTTTCCACGTCAAAATCTTGGTGTTCAATGTGTTGATGCTTATCTGCTCTTGTGTTTATGTATTATGCTTCCATAGATGATTATTTGATATGCTGCTAACTAACAACAGTGAGTTAAGTGTTTGAATGAGAAGAAGTTTTATACAACTGATTCACCCCCCCCCCTCTCAGTTGTATGCCCTAGATCCAACAGCTCATGCAATGCATTACTAATCTATTCTCCCCAGAATATACTCTGTGTGCCTCGAAGGATCACCTTGATGTAAGTGTACATCCATTCTTGAAACTTGGAGGAAGAAGGGAGTCATCTGATGTGACTCAAAAGTGTGATCAAGTCAAAAACTTCCTCTACAAAGTCACTCCTAGGGAGATCCTTCGGCCATCTGGTCAGATTACTTTGAGGGATTTTCAACCTTTTGTTGTTTATATACCTTCTTGTAGCTTCCACATCTGTATCATAGTCCTTTTGCCCCTAAGAAAAATCAATCTGTTCAATGTTTACAATAGGCGGGCACATGGAGATTTTATCAAGGAATTCTGCATCGAACCTCATGATCACATTCCCTTGGGAATCTGTCACAACCCTAGTGTCCCTATTGTAATGGCTAGCCACCTGAAGAATGAACTCAGGATTATGTGCAGAAACTGGAAATGAGGCAACCAAGTGAATGTTGTTGTCGATGATCTTTTACATGTCTCTGGATGGGTTTGTCTATTTAGTTCTATCCACAAATTCGACCATGTCCACATGTCCTATTTCTGTATCCCTGATTTCATCAATATTCAACTGCACTGAAGTGACAGGGAAGACCCCTTGATATTTGTATTTCATGATTTTGTCTTTGGATGGAGATGGCTCCGACATCAACCCTGAAGAGAACTCTAGAAGAAATATCTATCACAAACACTTGTTGAGAACTGCAAAAGGCCATGATCTTGCAGTTAGGGGAAAAATGGATAAACTGGGATAACCGCAATTCGATGATCATGGATAGGAAAGCTTGCATTGAAGGACTTGAGTGCACACAAATTGAGGTAAAGGGCGAAAGCAGGTTAACAGGCCTTGAAAGCCAAATTTTCCCAGTGTCAGGAAAAATTAGGAAAATGTGCATGAGTGGTCATAATGACTACTCCTACATGATGGACTAATTCACATATGTAAATTCAGTTGTTTTGACCGTTCTTACATGTGTTTGGGAAGGATTTACAGCTCTCATGCAAAGTTGGCAAAAAATACTGCCTTTGCATGTGTTTTTGGAAAAATATAAGTTTTATATGTAGGGGCGGTCAAAATGACCACCCTTACATCTGGGTAAATTTGTCACATATGTGAAGTCAGAAAAATGGACTGCTATCACATGTATAATGAGAAGATTTGATGTATAGTTAGCGATTTTAACCGCCACTGCATCTGTTTTGTTTTTTACAATCTCTAAATTTTGTAAAAGCGATATTTTTCACCGCCTTCGTATGTATGGAAAGTTTGCAAGGGTCATGTAAGGGCAATGGTTTTAACTGTTCTTACATGTGGGAAAGACTCCTGAAGGATGCAACGATGGGCGATAACTCTGCTTTTGCATGAAGTTTAAAACACAACTAAGGTTTTCATAAGATGACGAAATAAGGTTCAACAAATCTACCTCTATTTACAAAGGAAATGATGAAAACACATAGCATTCTAACTTAGGGTCTCAAACTACACTTAAAATGTGTAAAACGATGACTGTAAATAGAATGAAAAATGTTTACATAAATCTTAAAATGAAAAACGTCCAATAAACCCTAACAATACTAATCATACCATTAGCGGGAAAATGAAAGAAAAATAGAAAGTGAAGGTTTACCTGGAAAGGCTGACCTGAAACCCTAGTTCATGCAAAAATGGTGAAATACACTTGAATTGATAGGTGTCTTGATCAAATGATCCCAAAGAGGGTTTTACTAGTTGAATATGAGGTTTGGAAATAATAAACAAACAAAATAAAATGAAAAAACAATTAAATAGGTTTAAAAATTTGCATTAAAACATGGCACGAGTGCCATTAATGTAACTTCAAGTCAAGTGATTCACCAAGATTGTGCTCGAGCGGTGGAAAAGACCGTCACTACATTAGGTGATCAATATTTCCGGGTGGGGAAGAAGACCGACTTTGCATATGTTTAGAAAAATGACTTGAAACATGTAAGAGTAGTGAAAACTGCTGCTATTACATGTAGACTAAAGTTTTAAATCACAAGCATATGTGAGAGTGGCTAAATCAACCAACTATCCATATGAAAACAACATAAAACATGCAAAAGTAGTGGATTTTACCGCCAATGCATGTAAACCTGAGAAAAAAAACCAACACCCTAAAAACGGTCAAAATTGGTATTTTGACCAGCTTGTAACTTAATCAATTTTCACAAACTTCGAGGAAAAGACTTAGGGGAATATTACAAGATAGTATACGGTGTCGAATGACTTCACATGAGGCTAGGAGTACTTGCCTCGCTAAGCAAATTTAGTGTGTAGTCTACGAAACAGACAAGTTTTGTATGGGTTGTCTACAAAAATGAGCGTAGCTGATTTTGAGAACAATAGCTGGCTCTAACTAGGGAACTTCCATCGATTGAACTTTGAAACAATCGAAGGGAGAAGAATCCAGTCTCTAAGTGCCTTCATCCATGCCATTGGGCCATAGAGTCAAGCTACCAAAAAGAAAAAGACACAAAAGACTAAACAAAAATACAAAAATAAAAACACAAAACTATACAAATGTACAAATGAACTTATCTGATACTTCAAGGATTGAAGTGCTTCAGATGTTGTCCACTATGAGGTAGCAAGAATGGTGTTCCATCTAGATACTCCAGCAAGAAGCTATTTTCACCACAAAGTTGATGAATGATGAACGGGCCTCTCCATAGGGAATCAAACTTCCCATGCATTCCTTTTTGTTCTCTCCTCTTGTGCCATAACAAGACTTGATCTCCAATTTTAAAGTCACGAGCCCTTGCTTTCTTGTCAAAGAGTTTCTTTACTTGACTTTGATGTTCAGCAATGCAATCCACTACCATAGCTCACTGCTCTTCAAGTTTAGTTAGGTACATGATTCTTTTGTCAATAGAACTTTCAAAAGTTCTATCTTCTACTACCTTTGCCAACTTCAGTGCCAGCAACTCCAAGGTAATAGGTATCTCTGCACTAAGTCCATACAGAAGCTGAAATGGTGACATACCTATCACCCTTTTAGGTGTAATCCTGTCCACCCATAAAGCATCAAACAACACTTTATGCCAAGTTCTTTGATTATCTTCCACCAGTTTCCTGATAATAGTAACCAGATTTTTGTTACTTGATTACGCTTGACCATTTCCTTTCAGATAATAGTCTGAAGAGTGGGAAAGAATGATCCCATATTCATAGCAAAAGCCAGTAATCTCATTGGAGGAGAAGCAAGTAGCATTATCTACTACAACTTTGTTTGGGATTCCAAACTGGGAAATAATGTTTTCCTTAAGGAAATTACACACCACTTCAGAAGTAGCATGCTTTACTAGGATGGCTTCCACCCACTTGGTAAAATAATCTGTCACGGTGAGAAAAAAATTGTGTCCCGCACTTGACGGTGGGTTCACAATACCAATGAGTCGATGCCCCAATGCTGAAAAGGTTCTTCAATCACAACTGGCTTGAGAGGTAGTGCAGCCAACTTAGGCTTTCCAACAAACTGTTGACACAACTCACACCTACGTACCCAATTATATGCATCCTGAAATAGTGTGGGCCAATAGTATCTAGCCCGTAGAATCTTATGAGCCATCACATGTGCAGAAAAATGTCCTCCACAAGCCAAATTGTGGAAAGACTCCAGAAGTCTACTTTGTTGCGCTTTATCTACACAACAGAGAAACACTCCATCAAGATTTCTTTTGTACAAACCATTGTCCCATAGGACATAGTTGGAAGCCTTCAATTTGATAGTTCTTTTCTCCTTATACAATAGATGTGAAGGACACTAACCATAGGTAAGAAAATGAGCAATATTTGAATACCACTCATTTTTAGTAGTGACAAAAAGAACAATTGGCATATCCTCAACTTCTTCTTCTTCATCCCCTGTCTCTTTTGGTACATTGTTAGCAATCAATTGACACAAACCTCTACCACACACAAGCTTGGTAGGTTTGATATCAAGATCAAACTCTTGGATCTTAGAAATCCAATTGCCTCTTTTGGTTCCAAACTCCTGTTGAGTGAGAATCGACTTTACTGTTGTATCAGGCACCAAAACAACAGTATGTGAATTCAAAATATAGAACTGGAAATGCTTTACTGCCTTAACCATGGCATAAGCATGTTTCTCCATATTTGAATATTTCAATTCATGAGCCTTCAGAGGACAACTCATAAATGAAATGGGAGATTTCACACCTTCTTCATTCTACTGAATAAGAATGGCTAAAAGTGTATGTTTAGAAGCGTAGCTGTATACTACGAAATATTTCATATAGTCAGGACAAACAAGGACTGGAGCATGAGCTATAGCCCTCTTGATATCCTCAAATGCTACTTTACCTTCCACACTCCAACAAAAAGTAGCCTTACCCTTCATCATGTTGATGATGTGATGGGTTTTCTCTACAAATTCTGGAATGAACCTCCGCAGAAAATTCACCTTTCTGAAGAAAGAGTGAACTACAGTCTTACTAGCTAGCAAAGTAAGACTTTGAATGGATTTGACTCTTTCTGTGTCAATTTTAGTGCCTTCTCAGGATACAATGTGACTGAGAAGTTTACCTTCTGTAAATCTAAAAACTGATTTCTTAGGGTTGAGAGAGATACCATTTTGTCAACATCTTTCCAGCACTTGTCGCAAATGATACGCATGATAATGACGTTGTTTAGAGAAAATAGTCAAGTCATAAGGATACACTATGATGAATTTCCCCATATCATCTCTGAAAGCAAGGTCCATTGCTTTCTGGAACGTGGCGCCAGCATTGAACAAACCAAAAGGCATCCTGCGATATGCAAACATGCCCCAAGGTGTTGTGAAAGCAGTCTTGTACTGATCTAATTTGCTGACCTCTACTTGATTATATCCCAAAAAACCATCTAACATAGACAGCATTTCTGAACTAGTTACTGTTTGCAACACTTGGTCCATGATGGGTAGGGGGTAGTTATTCTTTAGAGAAGACTAGTTGAGATTCCTGAAATCAACGCAGATACAGATTTCTCTGTTCTTCTTTCTTACAGGAACTATATTCGCGGTCTAGGTGGAATGATGAATTGGAAAGATTATTCTTGCATTCAACATTTTATAAATCTCAGAAAGGATAGTACCTAATATTTTGGGATTGTATTGCCTTTGTTTCTGCTTGTGAGGCAATGACCTAGCTTTGAGAGGAATTTCATGCTGAATCTCCTTAGGCCTAAAGGACTTCAGATCATCATAAGAATATGCCAAAACATCAATGTAATGGTGAAGGGGTGTAATGAATTTGAACTTCTCATTAGCAATGCAACACTTCCCAATGTTGACCATTTTGGGATCCACCTCATAATTCAAATTTACTTGCACAAATTCCATAGAGGAACTTGAATCTAGTTGTTTCTGCTGTTTAATATATCTATCATGCTTATCAAATAGCTTTTCTAGTGAAACCAAACCTTTTGGAATCTTATTCCCTTTTAGTTGAAGAAACTCTTCACTAGTTTGTGAATCTATTTTGGAAACGTATTCCCATGGTGGAGATTCACTACCTTCAAAATAGAGCTCATTAAACCTATCCATCTTTTCTAAGAAAGCTATGATTTGGTTATCACCATTGAGCACCTACCAATGGTCAACATTCTTAGGTACACTTGGTCGAAAGACCAACTCAATTGTGTACTTGCTTCCTTTGAAGTCTTTATGAGGAACCATAAGGATTGTAGAGACAACTAATGAATCTACACGATCATTAAACTCTCTAGGCACTTCAAAAATGTCGAAAGCATCAAAACCTTCAATGCAATCCCATACGCGATTCAGATAATGTCTCAATATTTCATTTTTGGTTTGATACAAATTCCTCACTTGACACACCACTAATTCGGAATCTCCTTGAGCATGAAGATTTTTAACACCTTTAGCATGAGCAGCCTCCAATCCAAGCAACAATGACTCATATTCAGCGGTGTTATTGGTATTATCGAATTGCAGCTTGTATGAGAAAGGGAAGATATCACCTTGTGGAGATATCAAAACAACTCCGGCTCTAGAACCGGTAGAGGAACAACTGCCATCAAATTCTAAAACCCAAACCTCATTAGAATTTGATTTTTTGGAATTTCCTTGACCAAAAGATTCTTCTTCATCAGTGCGGGAAGAATCTGGCATTACTATACCTTCATCTACACTTTCATCTGAATACTCTTCTGATTCTCCATCTAAATTGTCTGAGCTCTTGTCTAATGAACTAGAAGTATCTTCAGTAGACAAGAAATAATTACCCATTCCCGAGGACTCAAACAAAATTTGGGCTTTGGGATTTGCCATTTGCGTAACAATGTATTTTGTCTCTTTCTCAGGTAGCAACTTTTGCATGATGCCTTTAATAGGTATCCTTGCTTTGGATAGATCCATGTTCAGTTCCCCACCCACATCTTTACAAAAATTACGCTCGAGCAGAATACCATAAGAAGATGGAACATCAGCTACTAAGACTGTCATGTTAATCCTCTTGTTTAGAAAGGCTGCAAATGCAAATTGGGCATCTTTGATTTGACCCAACAATGGTACTTGCTTATTTTCCATGGAGAAACATCTCCCAAAGGTCTTAGTTAAGGTGATACCAAGGGCATCTGCTACTTTGGTAGGCATAACACTATCAGAGGCCCTAGAATCTATGATGCAATTACTTAACTTATGACCATTTACCAATAGAGAAACATAGAAAGGTTCTATTTTTCCTAGGGCAACAAGGGGAGTAGTGACAAGATTATTTTGGGTAGATTTTTTCTTTGAGGAATCAGGGGCAACTTTAGAAAAATCTTGTCTTGGAGGGACAGTCTTGCTTTTGACATATTTATCTAACCTATCAAACTGTTCGGGATTAGCTTGTAAATACTCAACCTCAGACATTTGGATTTTGGTCTTCCTAGCATGATCTATTATATCAAATAGTTGAAATGAACTAGAGACAGAGGAAGGAAATCCATCATTCTGGGTTTTATTAGGGGTAGTACCAGTCTGAGGGACAGAAGTAGAAGATACAAGATTGTTAGATGTACTTACTTGCTTATTGCCCACCGGGTCCTTCAACTGAAAAGGCAACGGAGTTCCCCATTTGGCAATTGAGATTACTGGCTGAGGTTCCTCTCTTGCCTTTCCTTTATTAGCTTGTTTATTTGGCTGATTTTGGGACCTAGTAAAAACAACATATGCACCATCATACACTTCTCCTTCTTTTTCAGCTTTATCTTGGTAATTTAGAAAGCCAATGGTAGAGTCACTTGCTAATTCTTCTTTTCCTTCTGTAAAAAGAATAGAATCATTCTCCTGGTCCAAATCAAGTTGGAAATAATGATCATGTTTTGCTTCATAATAGCCAACTGCTGAGTTGATCGGTATTGCTTCAATGGCGAGCTTCCCCTATGTGGGTGGAAGACGATTGTGTTGCCCTTGATTTTTAGCAGTGTTGCCTTGATATGAATTGTTGGGGAATGTTCTCCTTGGTATATCTTGATAAGGAGGGGTAGACATACCTTGTGACATTTGCCTTTTTAGAGCTAGCAATTCATTTGCTAACTTTTGCATCATAGGATCCATGGTGCTTGTGGAAGAATTATCAACAGAAGAGGGACCTCTATTTCTGTTAGAATCTCTTCTTATTTTACTCGCAAGGATAAGATAATCTTCAACTTTAGTAGCCAAAATTTGAGCTGCAGGAAGATTTACGGGGCCAACGCACCTTAATAGAAAGCTCACCTTGGGAAGCTGAGTATTGATAAAGAAACACTTAAGATTCTCTACTGTTGGTTGAATAGTTGTAGGAATCCTGTTTGTTAGCTTGTTGAACTTAGCGATGAAGTCTCACATGGGTCCATGCGGCTCTTTCTTCATCTATGTTAGTTGTGCTAACAAGGCATGTGCATCTTCAGCAAGTTTGAACCTGGCTTCGAACTTGGTCTTGAGAGTGTTCCAACTAGTTATAGTCTGAGCTTGAAGATGGTAAAACCAATTTGGCAACACCTTACAGTGTTTCAACAAAAATTCTTACTACTACATCTTCATTTCCACACCTAATACACTGCAAGCTATACAGAAAGCTACAATGTGTTCATCTGGGTGGACTTTCCCATCGCCATAGAACTTAGGAAAATTCTTCCTCGAACTACGAGGTAGTTCATGCAATGGTGGGGTTAAATTCAAAGGCCCAAAAGTGTTACCCCAAGGGCCTTGAGCTACCATGGTGTGCTGATTAAAGGGTGGGATAACAAACCTCTATGGAATATGAATAGACAAATCTCTACTAGTACTAGAACTAGAAGCTTCACCTAGTATCAAAGACCTGGCGTTGGTAGGAGGAAAAATCCTAGTTTGCTGAAGTCAAGGTCATGGAGGCAAAAGACCAAAATTATTTTGTTCCATCAACTCAAATACAGGATCAATAATGCCTTGAGCTCTCTTGCTTCTTGTATACCATGAATCTACTAGAATCTAGTGTACTCAACAAAATTTTGAAAAATCTCAGAACAAATGGAAAAGAACTGAAATGCTTCAACTCAGAGTGTGAGGCTTCAAGTTGCTTGTTCCTTCCCTAGTAGAGTCACCAAAAACTATTGGGTGAATATTTTGTCTTCAACTAACTTAAGGCAAAATGGTTATATCAACCACAGTGTGATGAGATAAATCTCTCCTCTCAACAAGGGGAGGTTCCCTATCAACTATCACTAACTTATTTAAACTAAATACTAACATAGGGGTGAGACCATATCATTCATTTCTCTTTTTTCAGAAATGATGTTTACAAAATGAAAGAGCACTTTCTCGATACAAATTGAAATAACCAAGAAACTCATGAGAGCACAAAGTCTATCATTACTTCTTTTGTTGATTTATAATTTCGAACTAAGTAGAATAAGGTGCAGCTCAAAGTCTTTCCAATATCTTTTACTTCAAAACATAAAATCACAAACTAAAGATAATTGTTGTAGCACAAAGTCTCCAAAATCAGCTTTAGAGCATCTCCCAGAGTATTCACACTCACACTACAATTTGATCAAGCAGATAAGATAGTATTAGGAAAAGGACATAAGAACAATTTCCAACACGCCACAAGTTATTCCAACACAAAGATTGAACGATCACTTGCTTTCTTATTCACTTTATAAAATTTGATTTACAATTTGAACACAAAGTCTCAAAATGCGCTTCAATTTGGCAAAGTTTCACTTCAATAACTAAAAGATGATTCTTTACAATGGGGTTCCTCTTTATTTATAAGAGAAACTAAGCAAAAATAGGAAAATCCTAACTACTTTGACTTATTCAAATAGAAGAGTCCTATTTGACTTAGGACTTCCTTTGCCTCACATCAAATTACATTTGAGAAAATTACATATGAATATGTCCACAACAAAATTCTAATTACATAAACAAGAATAAAATAAACTAAGGTATCAGCTTCCTCCATCATTCTTCTTTAGAAAATTCTGGTACATGGCCTGTATAGCCACCATTTCACATGCATCTGGTTTAGCTGTATTTTCTGAGATAGTGCGGGCCTGAAGAATTACATCTTTTACTACCTTTATTGCCTTCTCATGTTTGTCCAGATTGTCCTTCAAGTTCTCAAAAGTTGAATGTTGATCATAGAGATTATCCATGGAAAGTACTAAGGGCACCTCCTCTTTGAATTTCATTTGAACCATCTTTTCAAAGGAACTTATCATCTCATATGCTGAAAGAAACTTATGATCTTCACCTGTGTAGAAGTGTGACATCATTGTCTTCACTGGTTTCTCAAGCGTGACATAGATCTTCAAGTAAACCTTTTATTATGTTGATATGATGAACTAGAGACTCCTTGGTTTTAAGATATGATTCCCTGTTTGTAATGACCCTGATGGTAATTAGATTCTTTATCTTAATCTTTTTCATCTCTATCCACTCCTCCAAGCTCTCTTCTTGATCCTGCAGTTCTTGGGAGAGTAAGTCAACCATGTTATCAAGCTCAGCTTTAGCTTTATCCATATTCTCTTTTCTTTCTATAGTGGTCTTTAGTAGAATTCACCCTTAAGCTAACAAATGTTCCACAATATCTCCTACCACCCTTCCTCTGGCCTGATCTTTTTCAACCTTTTGGATTAGGGGATCTTCTACAATTACTGCCATGGGTTCCACAATTTTAGATGACTTAACTATTTTTTGAAGAACTACAGCAAGCTGTTCTGCTTTAGCCTTATACTGTTCTTTTTCCTTTTTGACTTCATCATATTTTTTGAGCAAGGTGCTAGCAGTAGTTTTGAAAATCTACTTTTATGCCTTCATGAGTTAGCTTGCCTAACTCAACCCTTGAAACGACATAATCATTCATGTCAAAACTATCAATAGTAGCATCTTCTAGTGGTTTAGCAATCTCTGCATATTTGATTCCTTTCTCATTGATAAGTGTAGAAACAGTCTTAGGCTTCTTCTTCAGAGTCTTTGATTTTACAGTTAACAACTTTTCAATATCAATCTCATCAGGTGAAATATCTTGCTTCTTCCTCTTTGGAGTATATGCAGACAACCATGGGGGAAGCATAAAAGCACCAACAACCAGAGATGAGTCCACTACTTGTTTTGCCGGATCCATATTTACACCTGTTATGGTCACAATAGGACTGGTGTTGGTAAAAACTACACTTGTATCAACAACCTTCTCTAAACCATCCAGAAGATTTTCTAAGATAGATTGTTCACCAATGTCAAAAGACAGAAAAGATAAACTTGGGATAGAACCGGAAGAATAAAAAATGGTCCTAAAAAAGTATCATCCTTGCCTCGTTCAGTTTCATCTTCCTCATCAGATTTATCAAATACTTCTATTTGTTGAGCATCCTTGGACTTCTGAATATTTTTCTCTTTAGCCTCAACATCTTTAATCTCCATTTGATCAATATTTGTATCTTCATCACCTAATTCAGTGACATTGGAGGTTTCTGCAACCTCCTTCTTCTTCCCTCCTTTGGATACAAACTTAATTTTTGGTTTTCATATTTTGGAGGAAGAAGGGGTGTCACTCTTGTTCTTGGTTATGTTCTCTACTTTCTTGCTTGTTTGTTCCTATGCTTCAGTCTCTGATCCTGTGAGAAATTCCTTCAATTTGATCCCTTTTCTTTCCAACCATGTATTTGTGTTGGCCAGGATCGGTTGAAATCTTTTCCTTATGGATGTTTCCTCTTTAACTGACCATTTCACCTCTAGAAGAGGTGACACTTCAACATTCTCAGTGTTATATTTGGGATCTAGAACATCCCCATCATCCTCCATTCTGTCTAGAATATCAGTGAGGCCCAACTCTTCTATTTGACTCAGATGAAGTCTGTAGTAGTCTAACTTCCTGATCTCATTTTGTGTCCTGAGATCAGCCCAAATATCTTCCACCATAGGCACATGGAAGGTTGACTTCCTTTTGATCTTATCTTGCACTCTCCTGAAGTCAAAATGGTCCCTTTTCTTGAAAGTTCTCATAGTGACCAACTGTAATTCAGAATCAACTATTTTTGCCTTATTAGCTGATTGAATTGAATACCTTCCAATTTCAATGGGAAACTTTATCCCTGACTTCTTCAGCTCCATTTGTTTATTATGCACTACAATCAGCTATCTACATAATTCCATGAGGACAATATGGTCACTGGGATACCATGGAAGAATATAAGGGTAGCCGGGATAATACCCTACCCTGAGATATATGAAAGTGGGGAATTGTAAGAACAAGAAGCCAAAAGAATTCACAACCTGCCAAGCTTCATCTGAGACCCTCTTCTGAACAAGTTCATTGTCCCATAAGTACATGAATACTAAAAAGAAGGCATCATTGACCCTTTGGAAATAATGGATTGATCCCTTCAGAGTAATTTGAGAGTAATAGTCATATACAGGAACCAATCTCCTATCACCAACCTGAGTCAAACCAGGAAAGCTCCTCATGCTAGCAGTAACATTTACAAGATACAAAGTCATATAGAATTTGAATGTTATGTTGACCTTCACCAGTTGCACAATGCATTATTGATATGCTCTCCCTAGAATATTCTCTGTGTGCCTCGAAGGATCACCTTAATTTAAGTGTACATCCATTCTTGAAACTTGGAGGAAGAAGGGAGTCCTCTGATGCGACTCAAAAGTGTGATCAAGTCACAAACTTCCTCTATAAAGTCACTCCTAGGGAGATCCTTCGACCATTTGGTCAGATTACTTCTAGGGATTTTCAACCATTTGTTGTTTATATACCTTCTTGCAGCTTCCACATCTGTATCATAGTCCTTTTACCCCTAAGCAAAATCAATATGTCCATTGTTTACAATAGGTGGGGACATGAAGATTTTATCAAGGGATTCTGCATCCAACCTCATGATCACATTCCCTTGGGAATCTATCACAACCCTAGTGTCCCCATTGTAATGGCTAGCCACCTGAAGAATGAAATCAGGATTATGTGCAGAAACTGGAAATGAGGCAACCAAGTGAATGTTGTTGTTGATGATCTTTTGCATGTGTCTGGATGGGTTTGTCTGTTTAGTTTTGTCCACAAATTTTGCCATGTCCACATGTCCTATTTCTGTATCCCTGATTTCATCAATATTTGATTGCACTGAAGTGATAGGGAAGACCCCTTGATATTTAAACTTCATGATTTTGGCTTTGTATGGAGACGACTCTGACATCAACCTTGAAGAGAACTCTAGAAGACATATCTATCACGAACACTTGTTGAGAACTGCAAAACGCCATGATCTCGTAGTTAGGGGAAAAATGGATAAACTGGGATAACCGTGATTCGATGATCATAGATAGGAAAGTATGCGTTGAAGGGCTTGAGTGTGTGCAAATTGAGGTAAAGGGCGAAAGCGAGTTAACGGGCCTTGAAAGGCAAATTTTTCCAGTGTTAGGAAAAATTCAAGAAAATGTGCACGAGTGGTCAAATTGACCACTCCTGCATGAGGGACCAATTCGCATATGTAAATTCAGTTGTTTTGATCGCTCTTACATGTGTTTGGGAAGGATTTACAACTCTCGTGCAAAGTTGGTGAAAAATACCACCTTTGCATGTGTTTTTGGAAAAATATAAGTTTTATATGTAGGGGCAGTCAAAATGACCGCCCTTACATCTGGGTAAATTTGTCACATATGCGAAGTCGGCGGAATGGACTGCTATCACATGTATATTGAGAAGATTTGATGTATAGTTAGTGGTTTTAACTGCCACTGCATCTGTTTTGTTTTTTACAATCTCTGAATTGTGTAAAAGCAGTATTTTTCACTGCCTTTGCATGTATGGAAAGTTTGCAAGCGTCATGTAAGGGCAGCAATTTTAACCGCCCTTACATGTGGGAAAAACTCCTGAAAGATGCAACGACTGGCGATAACTCCACTTTTACATGAAGGTTAAAACACAACTAAGGTTTTCACAAGATGGCGAAATAAGGCTCGACAAATCTGCAACAATTTACAAAGGAAATGATGAAAACACACAACATTCTAACTTAGGTTCTCAAACTACACTTAAAGTGTGCAAAACGATGACCATAAATAGAATGAAAAATGTTTACATGAATCTTAAAATGAAAATCGTCAAATAAACCCTAATAATACTAATCATACCATATGCAAGAAAATGAAATAAAAACAAAAAGTGAAGGTTTACCTGGAAAGGCTGACCTGTAACCCTAGTTCATACAAAAATAATGAAATACTCTTGAATCCATAGGTGTCTTGATCAAACGATCCCAAAGATGGTTTTACTAGTTGAATATGAGGTTTGGAAATAATAAACAAACAAAACAAAACAAAAAAGCAATTAAATAGGTTTAAAAATTTGCATTAAAACATGGCACAAGTGCCATTAATGCAACTTCAAGTTGAGTGATTCACCAAGAATGTGCTCGAGCGGTGGAAAAGACCGTCACTACATTAGGCGATCAACATGCACGGGCGGGCAAAAAAATTGACTTTGCATATGTTTAGAAAAATGACTTGAAACATGTAAGAGAGGTGAAAACTGCCGCTATTACATGTAGATTGAAGTTTCAAATCACAAGCATATGCGAGAGCAGCTAAATCAACCAACTATGCATATGAAAACAACAACAAACATGCAAAAGTGGTGGATTTTACCACCAATGTATGTAAACCTGAGAAAAAATCCAACACCCTAAAAATGGTCAAAATTCGTATTTTGATCAACTTGTAACTTAGTCAGTTTTTATGAACTTCAAGGAAAAGACTTAGGGGAATGTTACAAACTAGTATACGGTGTCGAATGACTTCGTACGAGGCTAGTATTCTACGAAATAGACAAGTTTCATAGGGGTTGTCTACAAAAACCAGCGTCGCTGATTTTGAGAACAAAAAGTACATATATCAAAAAGGTAAAGGTCATGGAAGTTTAGAGTGAAATATAGTGTGATAATGAAGAAGGATACATGGTTTTATGTAAATACCTATATAAGAGAGTCTAGAAGTCTATAACAACCTACATACGGGTCTTCACAGTCATCATAGAGATACTAAGTTACAAAAGAGATATCAAGATAAGCAGAGATGCACTTAAGATAGTGAAGAATCAACTTAGGCACAATGGTAAAAGATCCATAAGGCAGTTTAGATGTGGTAATCAACCATGGCACAATGATATTTGATGGTCACTAGCAGAGGTTTGCAATATGCATATTGACATCTTCATGATGGTTAGAGGTGGCTTGACAATGTTAAGTGCAATAGAGTGTCACAATGTGCATGGACAAAGACCTACAAAGATAGTAAGATGATGGTGCTATCAGAGATCTCATGACACTTGAGGGACTATTTGATAGTAGGTAGTAGGGGTATTGAGTAGTGTCAAAAATGTTTTAAACCTACCACCATTCATGTTATTATTGTTTGAGCATTTGAAAAGGGTTCAATGAGTGACACAAGAAGGGAAAAGGATCAAGAAGATCATGTCAACTATTCCAAAAGCCATGAGATTATTGGAGACCCCTGCTATAGTCTAGAAAAATTGCACATTCATGAAAACCATGGAGGGTTTAGAAGATTACACTAGGTATTCATAAGATCATTTCTATAAGCCTTAGAAGTCTCTGTGAGTTTCCTAACTTTACAATCATATTGTTGCACTCATATTGTTGTGATCATATTGTTGTGATATATATACTCCTCAAGATCTATCAAGTGTGTATCTTCTATGCATTCTTTATGTCTATCTTGAAAGCTTGTCTAGTTATAAATAAGCACAATATGCAGAGACATGATCTTTTAGGAAAAAGCAATCAGGGCATATATGAAAGTTTGAGCAAACAAAAAATTACATAGTGAAACGATGACAATTAGAAGCTCAATTAGAAACTCAATGTTTGTCAAAGTGCTCAGCTATCATAGAAGTATAAGGGTGTAGGAACACATGTAAACCTATATTTCTTTGTTTTAGGATAGGTATAAAATGCATATAGAAAGATAGTGAGAACAATGAATACTATGGATGCATTATATATGGTAGGTCCTTATGAAGTTGAGGGTTTTCACAATTCTAAGAGACTACAAAGATAATGACATGTAATGTGATATAGAGACCTAAACAAGAGAATATAGAGATCAAGCATAAATGAACTAAACTGGGACACATGCAAACTAATGGAAGATCCCTGTGACAACATTTAAGGCTTGTCCATATAGATGTAGATGTTTATAACACACGTGTGTGAGAGGTGATCTACTACAATGGCACTGACACAAAAATAGGAGTAGAAGGAGTATCATATAGGGTCTTTCAAGTTAAATGAAAGTTTCTTAACTCCAAACATGTATACCAAATATTTTCTAATCTGTTAAGACTGGAAGGTCTATTTAATAGTTTTGGGAGTTCACAAGGCAGCCATAGAAACTCAAAGTCCAAAGACCTTATGATGATCTACATGTACTTTAGATGCTATTGTGGCAAAAGAGGTCTGCAAGATGATAGAGGTCTACCAAAATACAAAAGACAATATATACTCAAGGAAAGATATGTGAGAACACTTGGATTTGAGCCTAAGTCACAATCTACAACAAAAATAGTGTCTACTCATGTAGGAGTGTTTTAGAAGACTATGTCCCTCATTGTGGGGTAGTGATATCATCAAGGATATCCTACATAATAGTTTGAGGACTGCATTCAAATATTTTTTTCTACTAAATATGGAAGAACATAGTGATCTATGTAAGGAGTGGAAGACCTTTGAGGAGCTTAAAAGGATCGAGAAAATGAAGGATATAGTGAGCAGTGTGCAAAGAAGCATGAAGGAAAGATTTCAAAATGTTACAAAAAAATGCAGAGAACTATCCAATGCCTTATGGGCTCTATCAAAACTAGTCTAGAGTTCTTGTGGCTATGGAAACCCTAAGGCTTATGTAAAGAGATAGTAGGGTTGTCTGTGGGTTTAGAAAACACAAGCAAGGATGTAGGGACCAAAATCTTAAACACTGTGAAGATAGAGATAGGGGTTTTCAAGGACTTGAAAGTAAGAGGATCAATGTATCTTAATGAGATCTACCAAGCTCATTCTATAGTGTGTAGAGGATAGAAAGAGGTAAAGAACCTAACCAATGGTGATAAGGTCTATCAATAGATTGTGAAAATAGTGAAACAAGAAGATAGAGAAGTCAGGAAGCCCTATATATCTGTCCCAGCGTGGGAAAGGCATGGAAGAATGACTTCAAAATGTAAAAGGACTAATTCCAAAGAGTCTTAAGCCACTTCAAACTCAAGTACACATGCCCTATTTTCATGTAAGATGGAGTTGGAAGAAGTAATTATTAGTTGGAGCAGTTGTGGTAGCACTAGAGGACTCTAAAATTAGTTTGGACCATCATGCAATCATCTAGAAAATAAGAGGCAATTGTTGGAGCATTTCTAGGAGTAGTTCCACCTTCCTAGATGCACATTTCAACTACCTCCTATCTTCAGGCCACAATGAAGCATTTCATTGAGATAAACTAGCTCTAAGTTCCTACAGCAACAACAAAGAAGGTTTGACCAAACCTCTTAAAGGACAAGTTTCCTCTTCTCTTTAAAATAATGTCCTATTTCTTCTCCAAGCTTGGATGATCAAAGGGGATGCCTAGTTTTAGTTTAAAAAAAAGGTTCTTCCTAGTTTTTGGAAGGAGTTCTTTCAGTTTCAGACTTAGTATTGTAATTTTTTAGTTCTTTATAGTCTAGAGGCCATGATTGTAACTTAGAACATTGTAATCTCATATCTTTTGAGAAAAGCATATAGTTTGAGACTTGTATCAGGTGATATGTACCTTTTGTACAATAAAAACAAGGAGTTTCCTTCTCAATATCTCTATTTTTGTGTGATGATCAAAGTGATTGATATGGTTTTATGATTTATGTTCAAATCCTTGATTTCATGTCTCATTGTAAACATCTTCATAGAGAAAACATGTGTAGATGTAGGTCATATCTTATGTTGTATGTCAAAATGGTCTTCAAAGTTGTGAAAACAAACCTTTGCCTTCAAAGAAAACTATTGTAGCACAAGACTTTGTTTTGAAATACTTATGCATTGCATGTCAAAACTGAGTTGAGTAGTTTAATCTTGTTTTAAAATTCACTATGTACATGAACTAGCAAAGAAAGTTATCTAAATATTGGTTTATCATCCCATTTATAGTTTTATACTCAGTGTATTCCACTTTATCCTCTCTTTTCCCAACAAAAAATAGTAGAATAGGTTAGTTTTAGGTGATTCATCAAGGGAACCAACCCTTTCTGGAGATTTGTCTAACTTCCATAGGTCCCACATAGAGAGACATTTCTATTTTTCATTGAATATCTTGAGAGCTCCTCTCTCAAGAAAGTGTGCATATTCAAAGTGATAATAGTTTTTGGCACACTCAGTGTGATAGATTGGACTATTACAGTCCATAAGTTCTTTATTCAATATTGATATTTGGTGTGTATGTCAACAATATTAACCTTTGGAGGCAATATTTCACACACTTGGTGACTCTACAAGTGAAGAATCTACTAGAATAAGTAGTACAAGTGCTCAAAGAATACCAAAGATTAGTTCTTAGTGATTTTCATGTTCTTTTCTTTTAGGGGAAGCCTTCAAAACCACCTGGTGGTCTACTGCTATGAGTTTTTTTTCCAAAAAATTAGACCTAGTTTTTCTTTTTTTTAGAGAATATTTCATGAAATACTAGCTCTTTTAAATAATATGTAATGTCAAATTATCATGGAAGATATCTTCCTTCACCCTTTCCTTGTAAAAACATAGTTTGTGAGCCTTTATATTATCCATATCAAACTAAAAAATTTGTTGGTTTCATCCCAAACAACCCTCTTACAGTGGGATACCAACATTCTCATCATCCTTACCTCCCACCCACCCTTTCTCAACCTTCTTGGCAGCCTTGCCATGCCTATAATCAGTCCCAAGAAGACTATTTTTCTCATAACCAGCATGCCTATTCTCCTAGCCAGCTTTAAGATGACAACAACATGAGCATTAAAGACATTCCATTATACTTTCAAACATAGTTGGATACTGTTAACAATGAGTAGGAGTATAGTTTGCAACAGGAAGAGGCTGCATATCAATCTGATTTACACAAAAAGGTGAGGGAGGAACAAGTGAGGTATGAGGAGTTTCTAGCTAAACAAATTATGGCCAAAGAAGAACAAATTAAGCAAGTGCTAGATTAAATACAAAGGTATGAAACCAAGCCAGTCTCTTATGTTTCTAATTTTAAACCAACCCCTTCCATAACTATGAATCATCGTATGAAAGAAGAGGTTTCCAAGTTCAAAATTCCTAGTTTTAAGCAAGAAAAACCTCTTGAATCTTCAAGTAAGTCTCCTTGTGTCAAAATTCTAGGCTTTATAGGCTCACATCCCTTGCAAGAGTCTACACAAGTGCAACCTCAACCTATTATCTTTCAAGAACAACCCATTCAAAAACCTACTCTTCCTCAAGAAATTCAACAAACCTATCCAAATCCTATACCATGTCATCTTTATTGCCCAAGTACCATCACACTTTTCAAGGGTGGACCATTTGTTTGGTGAGCTAGTTGGTTTGATGGGCAAGAGAAGGAGTTTTTAGAGGTAAATTAGTAATAACCTTCTATTCATGAACCTCTATATGATGAGGAATATGAGAAATCATACCTCTTGCAAGAAGAAGTTGAAAATAATTAGCTAGAACAATAGAATGTAAGACAAGAGGATGGTAAAAAGGAGTTAGTGGGGACAAAAGGAGAGCTATATGTTGTTTTTTTAGCCTACATGTGTTGTAAAAGATGAAAAATTAGACGTAGAATAGCAAGATTTAGGACAAGTGAACAATGATGAAAGTGAAGATTTGGTGTTCCTATTTGATCAACGAACTTACTTTGTTGACGAGGATGAGGAGAGCATGCCAATGCTCACCTTAGTAGTTAATTTGGAGTAGTCGGATGATATTAGAGAACATGATATTTTGTTGGTTCATGAAGACAAGGATGAGGATGAAGTCTTAATCCATATAGAAGAACATAAAAACTATCAAGTTTTGAAGGTTGGAGAGATTAATGTTCATAAAGTCTCCTATCAAGTTGAACAAATTTGAAAATCAGAATTCATGCTCCATAAGGATGATCTTGATGCTTCATAAAAAGTTCAAGAAGGTTGCTATGAATCTAAGGTGAGTCCTCTTGTACAAAAAATTAAGGAAGATGTTGAAGAATACCTCTTTTGAGATGAACTAGAAATTTTTTGTTCAAACTTGATAGTAAGTCAGTACTTCTCAAGGAAGGAAGTCATGTACAACAAGAACATCACTTGGAAATGATTAATTTTCCAAAGCTTTCAGATCTACAGGATGATGAAGTAATGGTAAAGCATGAACATAAAACCAACACTGATTACCAGGGTATTGCCTTGTTAAGAGGATGTCATATTAGGCATCTAGCTCATCTAAAGGTTAACAAGGAGGAGTTCCCACATGGCATGCATGATCCAAAACACAAGATTGAGCATCACACAGTGCAAGATCAACTCACTTATTCACCTCAAAGCAATTCTATTTTCAGTCAAAACAAGTGGGTATGTGATCTTGTTTTCTTTCTTAAAGAGGTATTACATTAGTTTATTGGATACCCACCCTTTTCTCACCCCTTGTTGGCTACTTACAAGCATGAAAAGCATTCTCAACTAATCAGGAAAGGAACCTATTTTGTGGAACTAGTTAATGGATTTATTTAGAAAGCATGTTTCATTTGTTTAGTTTAGGTTAGTATAGGTCATGTAAGTGTTTTATTTCCTCCAAGTGCAGATGCATAATTAATAGTTGTCTTTAAATCTGTTTGTCTTTGTTTTGTGTCTTGTTAGCTATTTATAAGGTACTTATAGTTGTATGTCAGGTCTGATGTCTACTTTTTAGTTTGTTTTAGGTCTCTTATGAATCTATCACCCAATGGGTATCCAACACTACCAATCCTTGTGCTTAGCAGGCAAGCGTCCCATTGAAGCCACCTAAAATGTTACTTATTTGTGCCTCCCTTGGCCCAAATAGTCAACATAGATGTTTTTAGGGTGTCAAAAAGTCTTAAATCCTTGTTTAGAGATGTTAAATCTTATTTTCAAGGTAATAAGCAAAGCTCTTGTTTATTTTTAGGTACATTAGAATCTTTAAATCCTTAGATTGAACTTTGCCAATGTAAAATTAATGTTGGTCATGCATGCATATAACAAAAAACTCCCTAGCTTTGTAAATTCACATGCCTTTTAGTAGACACAAACATCAAAATGGAATGTTTCTTATGTTGAAGAACATTCAATTTTACAAAGAGCCACATACATGTTGAAGAGAAGACCTTTCCAAAAGGTAAGTCATGTTTTAGGTCATGGTTTCGAGAGTATGGTCGATGGTCTGGGTTTTAGGTTGATTTTTAGTGTTTTTTGTTTGAGTTTAGGGTTTCTTAACTAAATTTATAGATTAACTTAGCAAAATGTAGAAAGTATACCAAGAGGTGAAAGCTTTTAGGCTTTATAAAAGCTGAGCAAGAGGTCATGGGGATAAGAGTGCCTTGTTACAGACCCTTTGTTTGAGGTTTCAGTGTGTTCTTTATCCTAAAAAGTTTTTGTATGTTTAAAACTCTTGAAAACATGAATTTGACGCAAATGAAGCATGGTATTCATCAACATTGAAAGTAAAATGTCCATATAACTACTACATATTATCACCATTCTTCCAAGCAAGATTATGTATGCGAAATGATGCTCTTGAAGTTGAAATCTTTTTCATGAATCCATTATAGTATTCATAGATTTTTATCTTGGTTGTACCAAGTGTTGATTGTTGTAGTATCATCATGATGATTAAAAGACAATGGATATCATCTCATTCTAAGGTTTTGAGAACATGGCTTATATGTGTCTCTCGATCATTTCAGAGTAGTGAGGCCATGACAACAATTGATAGATTCATCTTGACAACATATTATAACCATACTTCTCCTGGAGGGTATGCTATGTGTGCTTAGAAGGTTCTATCAAGGGTGTGTCCTTCTGTATGCTCCTCAATCTGATTAAGTTTAAAGATATGCCAAACCTTTGCATCACCTATTGTTTTCCTTCCTCAAAGACTTTATAAACCATAGAGATGTAAATCTTTTTGTAGGGTTGTGAAATAATGTTAAAAGCCTTCCAAATGTTGTAATAACTTATAAACTACATAGTCTTGAAGTTTTCTTATAGGCCTATAGGCCTTCACTATCCCACATTATCCATCACAAGGAGCTTGTTGAGAGTTTCAAGGCTACAAAGATCCTATGCAGATAAACAAAAAAGAGTATATATTTCAAAAAGGTAAAGGTCATGGAAGTTTAGAGTGAAATATAGTGTGAGAATGAATAAGGATACATGGTTTTATGCAAAGACCTATATGAGACAGTCTAGAGATCTGAAACAACCTACACAGGGGTATTCACAGTCATCACAAAGGTACTAAGTTATAATGGAGATATGAAGACAAGTAGAGATGCACTTAAGACAACGAAGAATCAACTCATAGGCATAGTTGGTACATATGCATAAGGCAGTGTAGGTGTGGTAATCAACCATGGGATAGTGATATTCGAAGGACTGTAGTAGAGGTTTGCATTATGTATACTAAAATCTTCATGATGGTTAGAGGTGTCTTGAAAATGTTAAGTGCAATAGAGTGTCACAATGTGCATGGACATTAAAGACCTACAAGGATAGTCACAAGACGGTGCTAGCAGATACCTCATGACACTTGAGGGACTATTTGACACTAGGTAATAGGGGTATTGAGCAGTGTTGAAGATGCTTTAGACCCTCCACCATTCATGTTATTTTTGTTTGAGCATTTGAAAAGGGTTCAGTGAGTGACATGAGAAGGGAAAAGGATCAAGAAGATCATTTCAACTATTCCAAAATCTATAAGGTTATTGGAGACCCCCTTACAGTCTAGAAAACTTGCACATTCATGAAAATGATGAAGGGTTTAGAAGATTGTACTTGGTCTTCATAAGATCATTTCTATAAGCCTTAAAAGTCTCTATGAGTTTCCTAACTCTACAATTGTATTGTTGCACTCAAATTGTTGTAGTGATCACATTGTTGTGATATGTATACCCCTTAAGATCTATCAAGTGTGTATCTTCTATTCATTCTTTAAGTCTATCTTAAAACCCTATCTGGTTATAAATAAGCACAGTATGCGAGACATGGTCTTTTAGGTAAAAACAACCTTAATAGTGAGCAGGGGATATGAGAATGTTTGAGCAAATACAAGATTACATAGTGAAAGGATGACAATCAGAAGCTCAATGTTTGTCAAAGTGCTCAACTATTGCAATCGTATAATTGTGTGGGAACACATGTAAACCCAGATGTCTTTGTTTTATGTTGGATGTAAAATGCAGCTAGAAAGATAGTGAGGATAGTGAATACTATGGAGGAAGTATATAGGGTAGATCCTTATGAAGTTGAGGGTTTGTAAAATGCTAAGAGGTTGCAAAGATAGTGACATAGAATGTGACAATAAGAAACAAAGATTACAATATTGAGTAGAGACCTTATAAACAAGAGAATACATAGATCAAGCATAAATGGACTAAACCAGGACACCTGTAAAATAATAGAAGATCCATGTGATAGTATTTAAGGCTTTTCCATATAGGTGTGGAGGTCTATAACATAGACCTATCATGAATGAGAAGTGACCTACCACAATGGCACTAACACAAAAATAGGAGCAAAAGGAGTATCATATAGGGTCTTTCAAGTTAAATGAAAGTCGCTAAACTCCAAACAGGTATACCAAATATTTTCTAGTTTGTTAAGAGTGGAAGCTCTATTTAATAGTCTTTGGAGTTCATAGGGCAGTCATAGAAACTTAAAATAGTCCAAAGACCTTATGAAGATCTACATGCACTTTAGATGCTATTGTGGCAAAATAGGTCTGCAAGATGATAGAGGTCTACCAGAATAAAAAAAATAGATACTCAACGAGAGATCTATTATAACACTTGCATTTTAGTCTAAGAAGAAGTCACAGTCTACAACAAAGATAGTGTTTACTCATGTAGGAGTGTTTTAGAGGATTGTGTTCCTCACCATTGGGTAGTGATATCATTAGGGAGATCCTATAGAATAGTTTGATGACTGCATTCAAAGATTTGTGTCTACCAAATAGGGAAGACCACAATGATCTGTCTAAGGAGTCGAAGAACTTTGAGGATCTTAAAGTGACATACAATGAAGAATAGAATGAGAAGTGTGCAAATAACTATGAAGGAAAGCTTTCAAAATGTTGCAAAAGAATGCATAGAACTATCCAATACTTTATGGGCTCTATGAAAACCAATCTAAAGTTATTGTGGATATGAAAACCCTATTTCTCATGTAAAGATATAGTAGGATTCTATGGGATTTAAACACAAGCAAGGATGCAAGGATCAAAGTCCTAGACTCTGTGAAGATAGGGATAGGGGTTTTCAAGGACTTGAAAGTAAGAGTATCACTATATCTTAATGAGATATACCAAGCTCATTCTATAGTATGTAAAGGATAGAAAGAGGTAAAGGAAGAGGTAAAGAACTTGACCAATGGTGACAAGGTCTATCAATAGACCATGAAAATAGTGAAACAAGAAGACAAAGATGTCAAGAAGCCCCTATACAACTATCCTAGATGTGGGCAAGGCATGAAAGAATGACTTAAAAATGCAAAAGGACTAATTCCAAAGTGTCCTAAGCCACTTCAAACTCAACTACACATGCCCTATTTTCATGCAAGATGGAGTTGGAAGAAGTAATGATTAGTTGGAGCAGTTGTGACAGAACTAGATGATTTTAAAGTCAATTTGGACAATCATGCAAGCATCTAGGCAAGAAGAGGTAGCTCTTGGAGCATTTGTAGGAGTAGTTCCACCTTCCTAGATGCACATTTCAACTACCTCCTCTCTTCAGGCCACAATGGAACATTTTAAGGAGATAAACTAGCTCTAGGTTCCTACAACAACAACAAAGAAGGTTTGACCAAAGCTCTTAGAGAAAAAGTATCCTATTCTCTTTAAAAACATGTCCTATTTCTTCTCCAAGGTTGGATGATCAAAGGGGATGCCTAGGGTTAGTTTAAAAAAAAATGTTCTTCCTAGTTTTTGGAAGGAGTTCTTTCAGTTTCAGACTTAGTATTGTAATTTTTTAGTTCTTTCTAGTCTAGAGGCCATGATTGTAACTCAGAACAACAACATAATCTCATATTTTTGAGAAAATCACATAGTTTCAAACTTGTATTAGGTGATATGTACCTTTTAAGAAATAAAAACAAGCATTTTTCTTCTTAGTATCTCTATTTTTCGTGTGTTGATCAAAGTGATTGATATGGTTTTGTGATTTATGTACAAATCCTTGATTTCATGTCTCATTGCAAACACCTTCATAGAGAAAACATCTATAGATGCAGGTCATAGCTTGTGTTGTGTCATAGCCCTATTCTATTAGGGTCATCCCACAATAATGGGTTACACTTTTTGGCCAAACATGACATTAAAATCAATTTTTTGAACTAAATCTTCACTTTCTGACACCTATAGCTAGTAAACCATTAGGAATTTGAAGATGATGCAAACTAGTGATTTGTGAGATTTTGTCTGTAGATTCTAAGTATATATATTTTAAAAAATTTGGAGTTAAATTGTAAAATTTTTTACATCTCCTTTGATAACTAGTTTTTAATAGTAAACAACATTTTTTTAAAGTGATGTGTATTCTGTCGCACATAACTTTTTTTATACAATGGATAAAATTCTAATTCTTTTGAATTTAGATTGGTAACACTAATATCTAGAGGATGAATTTGGTTTCATAATCTTTTGTTGAATATTTTTTTTAATTAAGTTTTGAAGTCAAACCAATTATAATTTAGACATAAGCGTATTCTGTCCAACATAATTTTTTTTGTATGTATCAGAATTCAATTTTTTTCGTTGTAATAAGGACATCAATACCTAGAGGACATGTATTTTTTAAGATTTTTTTCTCTATTTTCCTTATTTTTCGTATGTGTGAAACAAAGACCTTGATGTTCATTGAAGAACCTATATTCAAAAGAAATTAAAAATAAATATAATTATCATATTAAATATATTTAAAATTATACTTTATGGGAAGCTTATAATAAGGACTACATACTGACAAAACATAAATTTTAAATAAATTAATTTGATCCCCCAAAAGGCAAATCAAAAGTGGTTTTCTATTAGCATTTTGATAGGTGTGGAGGAGACTCCATTATAGGTATGGTTTAAAACTAGTAGGGTTCTATCCAAGAGAGTTTGAATCTAAGGGGGTTTGATCAAACCCACTTCAATTAAAATCCTTTAAATGGAACCATTCAAGGCTTAAATTATTATACTTTCTAAAAATATGTGATTTCAGCAAAACACTGGATGTCCCAAAAAGTGTAAACCATTATTGTGGTAGCACCCATTATACTTAGCATTTATGTTAACTGTATACATTACATGGTTATATTTGATGTTATATTGTAGGTGCATGCAACTTTTCATTCAAGAATTATAGCACAAATACACACACACATACAAGACACACACATATATGTATTATATTTATATATGTAGATAATTAAGCTAATAATAGAGATATTATGATATATCTCATTTTTATCTTTAAAAAAAATTAGAAAAAAAAAAGAAATTATATATGAGCATTGAGAGTTGTTTAAGGGATATTATTTTACTACCAAGTAATTGGCAACGGTAAAAAATATAGATATACAAGACACACAAATATATGTATTATATTTATATATGTCAATAATTAAGCTAATAATAGAGATATTGGGTAAGTGCAGGAAGATGGGGGGCCAAAAAGGGGTCTTAAGTGGCCACTTTTTTTCTGAAATCAGGAAATACTGGCCTTGGATGAGAAATTGAGCATAGTTACACTCAAAATTTGGAGATGCAACCAAAACAATGCTCGTAGTGCTCCGAGTCTACTTTCTAAACTACTATTTTGTTTTGAAAATGGCATAGATTAAGGGGTTCAAAAGAGGGAGCCACATAAATTGGTGTTGTTTCTATCAAAAAAACATAACATAGCATGTTTTGTGGCTCCCTCAAAAGGTCAACTTTTTTTTGATATTTTTAAAATTGCTTCAGTGAGAAATTAGCTAATAGCATGTAGTTTATGCCCGATTTTTTTGATAATTTTTTGATGAATATTTGATTTTTTACTAATTTTTAAAGTGGACACATCCTAAAAAATAGAATTTTGGCCGTGCTACCCCTATAAATTTTGAAAACTAATTGAAAATCATTTTTTTGTTTTTTTAATTTTTGTAGAATGGAGTCTAGTTTCTAAATATGTATTTTTTTTTAAATTTGAATGAATAGTTATTTTACAATGAAAAAAAGACCAAACAGTGGTTTTTGCCTAAAAACAGACAGACAAACAAAAGAAATTAAAGATGAAAGGCTTAACATTGTTAAAATGTGAAAAAAATCACATCGTCAAATAGCTAAGAGAAAGCCTAACATTACCCATGTGTTCGATTTGTTCGACCTTGAAACACGTGCAAATCTAAGGGTTAGCACGAATGAAATTATGTGAAATTTTGAAGAATATAGAAAAACACGTCTGTGACTGTTCATAAGGCACTCCAAGCCTTTGGGTTGGAAATCCAAAGCAAATCCCAAGCCCAAGGCTTGGGATTCCGAAAGCAAGAAATAACGCGCTCACGTTATAACGCACTTGCGTTATGTTTTGCCTTGCATTTTTCTTTCCCGCAAGTCTGTCTTTTGTCATGTTTGACATAACGCAAGCGCGTTATAACGCGCTCACGTTATGTCCCACTCAAATTTTTTTACGTTCAAGGCTATTAATCATGAGGGTTAAGGGATAAGGGATAGAGTTGGAGGGTTTAGGGATAAGGGATTAGCATTTAAGGTATAGTATTGAGCCCGTTGAGGGTCTAGGAATAGGGATAGCGTTTAAGGTTTAGGGATGAGGGATGACAGATTATGGTTGAGGGTTTAGGGTTTAGGGATAGGGTTGAGGGTCGAGGGATCAAAGTTAAGGGTTGAGGGCTTAGGGTTTGACATTAAGGGTTGAGGGTTGAGGTTTAAGGGTTTAGGAATAGGGTTTAGGGTCGAGGGATTAGGGTTAAAGTAGAGTGTGGAGGGTGTAAGGATTAGGGATAAGGTTAGAGGGTTTAGGGATAAGGGATTAGGGTTTAAGGTATAGTATCAAGTCTGTTGAGGGTTTAGGAATAGGGATAGCATTTAGGGATTAGGGATGAGGGATTATAGTTGAGGGATGATGGATTAGGGTTGAGGGTTGAGGGATTAGGGTTTAGGGATAAGGTTTAGGGTTGAGGGTTGAGGGATTAGGGTTTAAGGTATAGTGTTGAGGGTTGAGGATTGAGGGTTTAGGATTAGGGTTTAGGGTTGACGGATTAGCATTTAATGTCGAGGTTAGGGTTAGAGTGTCAAGGGTAGAGGGATTAGGGATAGGGTTTAGGGTTGAAGGTTTAAGGATTGAGGGTTGAGGCTTTAGGGATGAGGGTTTAAGGCTTAAGATATAGTGTCAAGTGTTGAGGGTGTAGGGATAGGGTTTAAGTTTTAAGGGTTAAGGGTTGAGGGATAGCGATTAGGGTTTAAGGTATAGTGTTGAGGGTCGAGGGATCAGAGTTAAGGGTTGAGGGATTAGGGTTTGACGTTGAGGGTTGAGGGTTGAGGTTCGAGGGTCAAGGGTTTAGGGATAGGGTTGAGGGATGAGGAATTAGGGTTAAAGTAGAGTGTGGAGGGTATAAGGATTAGGGATAGGGTTGGAGGGTTTAGGGATAAGGGATTAGGGTTTAAGGTATAGTATCGATTCTATTGAGGGTGTAGGAATAGGGATAGCATTTAGGGTTTAGGGATGAGGGATTAGAGTTGAGGGATGACGGATTAGGGTTGAGGGTTGAGGGATTAGGGTTTAGGGATAAGGTTTAGGGTTGAGGGCTGCGAGATTAGGGTTTAAGGTATAGTGTTGAGGGTTTAGGGATAGGGTTTAGGGTTGAGGGATTAGGATTTGAAGTTGAGGGTTGAGGGTTGAGGGTTTAGGGTTAGGGTTGAGAGATGAGGGATCAGAGTTAAGGGTTGAGAGAATAGGGTTTGACATCGAGGGTTGAGGGTTGAGGTTCGAGGGTCAAGGGTTTAGGGATAGGGTTGAGGTTGAAGGGATTAGGGTTAAAGTAGAGTGTGGAGGGTGTAAGGATTAGGGATAGGGTTGGAGGGTTTAGGGATAAGGGATTAGAGTTTAAGGTATAGTATCAAGTTTGTTGAGGGTTTAGGAATAGAGTTAGCATTTAGGGTTTAGGGATGAGGGATTATAGTTGAGGGATTAGGGTTGAGGGTTGAGGGATTAGGGTTTAAGGTATAGTGTTGAGGGTTGATGGTTTAGGGATAGGGTTTAGGTTTGAGGGATTAGGGTTCAGGGTTGATGAATTAGGGTTTATTGTTGAGAGTTGAGGGTTAAGGGTTAAGGATTGAGTTTGAGGGATAGGGTTAACGGTCAAGGGATTAGGGTTAAATCAGAGTGTCGAGGGTAGAGGGATTAGGGTTTAAGGTATAGTATCGAGCCTGTTGAGGGTCTAGGAATAGGGATAGCGTTTAGGGTTTAGGAATGAGGGATTAGAGTTGAGGGATGACGGATGACAGATTAGGGTTGAGGGTTGAGGCATTAGGGTTTAGGGACAAGGTTTAGGGTTAGGGTTGAGGGATTAGGGTTTAAGGTATAGTGTTGAGGGTTTAGGGATAGGGTTTAGGGTTGAGGGATTAGAGTGAAGGGTTGAGGGATTAGAATTTGACATTGAGGGTTGAGGGTTTAGGGATAGCGTTGAGGGATTAGGGTTCGATGTTGAGGGTTGAGGGTTGAGGTTCGAGGGTCAAGGGTTTAGGGATAGGGTTGAGGGTTGAGGAATTAGGGTTAAAGTAGAGTGTGGAGGGTATAAGGATTAGGGATAGGGTTGGAGGGTTTAGGGATAAGGGATTAGAGTTTAAGGTATAGTATCGAGTCTGTTGAGGGTTTAGGAATAGGGATAGCATTTAGGGTTTAGGGATGAGGGATTAGAGTTGAGGGATGATGGATTAGGGTTGAGGGTTGAGGGATTAGGGTTTAGGGATAAGGTTTAGGGTTGAGGGTTGAGGGATTAGGGTTTAAGGTATATTGTTGAGGGTTGATGGTTTAGGGATAGGGTTTAGGTTTGAGGGATTAGGGTTTAGGGTTGATGAATTAGGGTTTAATGTTGAGAGTTGAGGGTTGAGGGTTGAGGGTCGAGGTTGAGGGATAGGGTTAATGGTTAAGGTATTAGGGTTAAATAAGAGTGTCGAGGGTAGAGGGATTAGGGTTTAAGGTATAGTATCGAGCCTATTGAGGGTCTAGGAATAGGGATAGCGTTTAGGGTTTAGGAATGAGGGATTAGAGTTGAGGGATGACGGATGACAGATTAGGGTTGAGGGTTGAGGGATTAGGGTTTAGGGACAAGGTTTAGGGTTAGGGTTGAGGGATTAGGGTTTAAGGTATAGTGTTGAGGGTTTAGGGATAGGGTTTAGGGTTGAGGGATTAGAGTGAAGGGTTGAGGGATTAGAATTTGACGTTGAGGGTTTAGGGTTTAGGATTAGGGTTGAAGGTCGATGGATCAGAGTTAAGGGTTGAGGGATTAGGGTTTGATGTTGAGGGTTGAGGGTTGACGTTCGAGGGTCAAGGGTTTAGGGATAAGGTTGAGGGTCGAGGAATTAGGGTTAAAGTAGAGTGTGGAGGGTATAAGGATTAGGGATAGGGCTGGAGGGTTTAGGGATAAGGGATTAGAGTTTAATGTATAGTATTGAGTCTGTTGAGGGTTTAGAAATAGGGATAGCATTTAGGGTTTAGGGATAAGGGATTAGAGTTGAGGGATGAGGGATTAGGGTTAAGGGTTGAGGGATTAGGGTTTAGGGATAAGGTTTAGGGTTGAGGGTTGAGGGATTAGGGTTTAAGGTATAGTGTTAAGGGTTGATGGTTTAGGGATAGGGTTTAGGTTTGAGGGATTAGGGTTTAGGGTTGATGAATTAGGGTTTAATGTTGAGAGTTGAGGGTTGAGGTTGAGGGATAGGGTTAATGGTCAAGGGATTAGGGTTAAATAAGAGTGTCGAGGGTAGAGGGATTAGGGTTTAAGGTATAGTATCAAGCTTGTTGAGGGTCTAGGAATAGGAATAGCGTTTAGGGTTTAGGAATGAGGGATTAGAGTTGAGGGATGACGGATGACAGATTAGGGTTGAGGGTTGAGGGATTAGGGTTTAGGGACAAGGTTTAGGGTTAGGTTGAGGGATTAGGGTTTAAGGTATAGTGTTGAGGGTTTAGGGATAGGGTTTAGGGTTGAGGGATTAGAGTGAAGGGTTGAGGGATTAGAATTTGACGTTGAGGGTTTAGGGTTTAGGGTTAGCGTTGAAGGTTGAGGGATCAGAGTTAAGGGTTGAGGGATTAGGGTTTGATGTTGAGGGTTGAGGGTTGAGGTTCGAGGGTCAAGGGTTTAGCGATAGGGTTGAGGGTCAAGGAATTAGGGTTAAAGTAGAGTGTGGAGGGTATAAGGATTAGGGATAGGGTTGGAGGGTTTAGGGATAAGGGATTAGAGTTTAAGGTATAGTATCGAGTCTGTTGAGGGTTTAGGAATAGGGATAGCATTTAGGGTTTAGGGATGAGGGAATAGAGTTGAGGGATGATGGATTAGGGTTGAGGGTTGAGGGATTAGGGTTTAGGGATAAGGTTTAGGGTTGAGGGTTGAGGGATTAGGGTTTAAGGTATAGTGTTGGTTGAGGGTTGAAGGTTTAGGATTAGGGTTTAGGGTTGACGGATTAGCATTTAATTTCGAGGTTAGGGTTAGAATGTCGAGGGTAGAGGGATTAGGGATAGGGTTTAGGGTTGAAGGTTTAAGGATTGAGGGTTGAGGCTTTAGGGATGAGGGTTTAAGGCTTAAGATATAGTGTCAAGTGTTGAGGGTGTAGGGATAGGGTTTAAGTTTTAAGGGTTAAGGGTTGAGGGATAGGGATTAGGGTTTAAGGTATAGTATCAAGTCTGTTGAGGGTGGAGGATTAGGGATAGCATTTAGGGATTAGGGATAGGGTTGGAGGGTTTAGGGATAAGGGATTAGGGTTTAAGGTATAGTATCAATTCTATTGAGGGTGTAGGAATAGGGATAGCATTTAGGGTTTAGGGATGAGGGATTAGAGTTGAGGGATGATGGATTAGGGTTGAGGGTTGAGGGATTAGGGTTTAGGGATAAGGTTTAGGGTTGAGGGCCGAGGGATTAGGGTTTAAGGTATAGTGTTGAGGGTTTAGGGATAGGGTTTAGGGTTGAGGGATTAGAGTGAAGGGTTGAGGGATTAGGATTTGATGTTGAGGGTTGAGGGTTTAGGGTTAGGGTTGAGAGATGAGGGATCAGAGTTAAGGGTTGAGGGATTAGGGTTTGATGTCGAGGGTTGAGGGTTGAGGTTCAAGGGTCAAGGGTTTAGGGATAGGGTTGAGGTTGAAGGGATTAGGGTTTAAGGTATAGTGTTGAGGGTTGATGGATTAGAGTTAAGGGTTGAGGGATTAGGGTTGAGGGTTGTAAGGATTAGGAATAGGGTTGGAGGGTTTAGGGATAAGGGATTAGAGTTTAAGGTATAGTATCGAGTCTATTGAGGGTGTAGGATTAGGGATAGCATTTAGGGTTCAGGGATGAGGGATTAGAGTTGAGGGATGATGGATTAGGGTTGAGGGATTAGGATTTGACGTTGAGGGATGATAGATTAGGGTTGAGGGATTAGGATTTGATGTTGAGGGTTGAGGGTTTAGGGATAGGGTTGAGGGTTGAGGGATTAGGTTTTGACATTGAGGGTTGAGGGTTTAGGGATAGGGTTAAGGGTTGAGGGATTAGGATTTGACATTGAGGGTTGAGGGTCGAGGGATCAGAGTTGAGGATTTAGGGATTAGGGTTTGACATTGAGGGTTGAGGGCATTTTCTATCACGAACTTGATTATGAGGGCTTGCCCCTTCATTGTTATGCCTATCATATGGCAGAGCATCTGGCAAGCCCTTGCAGGAAAAAGATGTGATCAATGCAAAGGATGTGATGAATCTATAGCAGGACATAACGCGAGCACGTTATAGCGCGAGCGCATTATAACGTGCTCACGTTTTGTATTTCTATTGAAACGGTAAAAAAGTGGTTACCCCTGTGATCCAAGCCCACATGCTCTGTTTTCTTACTAATTCTGCGTGTGCTCTGACAAAAAAGAAGTGCTTTCATGCTATTGGGAAGTTCACATGCACATTTGACACATTGTACCACCTTTGCATGATCTTTCGACCACCTTTTCTGCTTTGCCAACTTGAGAAGGAGGAAATAACATAGTTTTCACACCAAGTTTGATATATATCTATTCAAGTTTCAATTTTTGTAGTGTTGCAATGTTAATTGTGATTCAATTTTAGGAATTTAACATTGAAAAGGAAGGAAGTGGTGAAAAACTTAAATTGTTGAGGAGTTTGATGCAAGAAGATAAAAACACTACATAATTGGGTACTCTCTCCATTCAAATCTTCATTTTTTAGGTATGTCAAGTCTTTACATGCATGTTCTTTACATTTTCCTTATTTCGGATTGAATTACTTTATCATGCTTTATCATACATGTTTAAAATAGACACATTCCCAATTAAGAAAGCAACCTACAATCTCACATGATGCCATGTATATTTTCTACACTTGGGCTCTTTAATAATTATGTGTAATAAACAAACCTTAGTTCATACCATGATGTCAAACTATACTAGAATAAATCCTTACAACATAAAAAAAATACAATCCCACTATTATCATGTATTCATTTCTTAGGAACTAATATTGGTCTCTTTATCATGCTACAGACAAATTCTCCATCATGCCGAGGAAACGATCAAGAATTAAACCAACACAGGAAGAGATAGAAGCTAAGAATGCAAAGAAAGCAATGGCTATGAGGGAACTTCGTGAGAAGAGGAAATTGGACACGATAAATGAAGACATACCAATTGAAGAGGAACCACAACCATCACAAAGAGATATGGTATTGGTGGCACAAAGAGAACGAATGCAAAAACTTCATGGTACAAGAGATTTGAATACCATAGTTGGAGACACGTCCTTTACCGCAAGTCAACATGTAGGGACACCATCTACCACATCTCAAGTTGAGAGTACATCATCACTCACATGTGATGAAGGAGGTACACCATCGTTCCCACCTCAACCTCAAGGTATGTCATCTATTCCATCTTCGATCGAAGGTATGCCATCTAACCCATCTCATTTAAATATTGATGAAATTCCTAATGTTGAGATGAATTTACCTAACTTGACACCACCTAGAATTTTGCATAGAAAGCCAAAGTATTTGATTGATATTGATGAGAATATTTTGCAGCCAATGGAAGGTAAGATTCCAAAACACACTTGTAGAAGATATGCTAATAAGATTTGGAGATTGTTCTTTGAAAAGTTAAATGAGACTGCAAGATGTCAACTATTCGTTGAAATGATGCGAAGTATAAAGTATAGGTCTATCATGAAGATTCTTGGGTTGAGAACATCAGAGGTTTCAAGTGAAAAATCTATTGTCAAGAATCTAATGAGTGCGTATGAGAGTGTGGGTAACACCTCATGCACAAAAGATAGTAATGCAACATGGCATGTGATTACATCGACTATAGTAAGTAGTCAAACGAGGAAAGCTCGTCTCATTAGAAAGACAAGTCAAGAATTGAGAATTAATAGGAAAACTTTATCAGGAGCCATTGGAAGATGCCAAAGAATTGAGGACACTAATGCCAATGAATTATGGGCATTCTCGAGGAGACTACCACGAAAAGATAAACCAATTGTTGAAGCATTGAGATCACTAATTGAAGACTTTTGGAAGAATCACACAAGGGTATCTCCGAATCAAAGGGATGTGGTAAGAAGGAGAATTGGTAGTCAGAACCGCAAGCCACATCTAAAGCATTTTTTGGATGAGACTCAAACACAGTTTTATGGTAAATTTCTAGAGAAGTATCCTCAAATTAAAATTTGTCAAAGATATTTTGAAATGCTAAAACCTTTCTATGTTAAGATAAATCACACACGCACTACTTGTTGTAGATTACATATTGAATTTTCTAACCATTTTGATGCTTATAGGTCTATATGTTTAGATATGCATACTAACAATGATTTGTAGGGTTGTGCCATATGTGCCCCACCAACATCTTCAAGAGACTTCATATCAAGAATTTTATGTGAAAGAGAGGAAGGTCAAATATTCTACAAGAAATTATGCTTGGATGGCACATGTCATCGTTGCGGTGGCTTGCAACATTTGCCAATATGTGAACATATGGAAATAACACATGCAGTTGGAAATGAACTAGTAGAGTTTGGCAAGTATAAAACAGTGGCATACAATACAAAAGATGGTAAAGAAGCAAAGAGGTGTGAATTAGTTATTGAAAAGATTCCAATGTATCAGTTTATGCCTATATTTCGTGACAGCATAGTGTATGAGTATGCAAGACATGCCCATAGAGCTCGATGGTTGGACTTGCAATTCAAGTTATGCAAGGACACATTTTCGGTTGGTAGCATTGTTCCAGTCATCGACTTTACAGAGAAATACAGTCTATAGCCATAGCATGAGGTGCAATCACAATATTACAACTCCACACAGGTTTCTATATTTGTGCACATCACATTCATTCATGTGAATGATAGTATAGAGGATGACAGAAAGATCATAAGGGAGTATAATTTCTATATTAGTGATGATCGCACGCATTCTACAGAGTTCATACAAGGTTGCTTTCAGGTGTTCTACAATGATTTGGCTAGAAGGGGCATATCGTTCAGTTAGCATATCATATGGTCAGATAATTGTGCATCACAATTCAAGAACTCATGAAATTTCTATTGGTTGAGTAGGAGGCATAATTTTATAGGTATTCAACATATGTGGAACTTTTGTGAGGCCGGCATGGAAAGGGGGAGCATGATGGTGCAGGAGCATGTATCAAAAGAGCCATAGCACGAGAAGAGTTAAAGTATAAAGACAATGCAAAGTTGACAGATGCAAAATTGATTGTCGAGTGGTGTAATGCTTCCATGGGTCCAGGTAATGAAGGTAAGTCTTTAGTTTGAAGATTTTTTTGGTTGATAGATGATACTAACATTGCACCATATGAGGATTAATGTACACTGACAGGATCAAATGAGATGCACTCTTTCAGAAGCTCAATTGCATGTTCATGGAGTATCCAGACACGAAAAATGTCATGCTTTTGTTCTTCCTGTACAATTCAAGTCTGGGATGAGTGCGAGTCAAAGGAGTGGATTGACGAATGGCAGTTAAGTTATCTTAGCCCACTTGACACGTATCGACCCCCGATGGCACTGGAACTAACACAGATGGAATCGTCAGTTGACTTTGACCACATATCAGATTTAGTTCAACTAGGTAATATAGGGCACATATATGCATCTAATTTCATCTAGTTCAACTAGGTAATGTCATCTTACTTTGTAGTGTTTTTGTAATGTTGACTAATTTCATCTAATTTTCTACACATATCAATGTAGGGCACGTATATGTAGTTATTGCAGATGAAGATAATGAAGAGGGAACAAATTATTACTTATGTCATTGTGTTGAGGCCAAAAAGAAATTAGAGGCCCCTGTTACAGATGGAGAAAACATCGAATACCCTACAGGATCAGTGGTTATTACTGGAACATGGCTTAGAAGGTACCCACATAAGAGTGTTAATATTTGGCTATTTCAGTACTTTGACATGCATCGGAAGATTCTTCATTACTCAAACCTTATCGTGGCATCCAATGTTCATTTGATAAAGTATCGGGGTAGACCTTTGAACAAAATATTGTGGAAGGTGCGTGAGTCTAACCATGAAGCAATACTTGACACAATAAAGAGTAGAGAAGACCCGGATGGTTCATTGGATTAATTTGTAAGTATTCACATTGATTTTGTTAAGTTATGTTACATTGAGTTGTAAGTATGCACATTAATTTGTAAGGTTTGTCTTTTTTTATTTCCTCCTGCATTTTTACACATATGTACACATTTTTACATCATCATGTTATACATTTTTGGTGTCCTGCTCCTGATGCGACCAAACTCATAACTCACCCTACTAGACACCATTTGATGATCTCTCCAACACTCTGGATCCAGGGCACCCAATCATGATGATGACCTATATACCATTCTCCCAAGATGCTCATAATGAATGAAAAGAAGACCAAGGGCACCCAAGCTTAATAGACTTATTTCTTTCAATTTTGATGATCCAAACTCTTGCAATATGACATCCACTTTCATGCCTTTAGATCTTCCTTCACATATAGGGTGCCAAATAAAGTTGAAAAATCTACATAAGGGTGCCAAATTGGATGAAAGGAGACATGAAATGCGCCTTAGGACTCCATGCTAAGGTTTGAGCCATTAAAGTCTCTTGATATTAGGCGCTCATGATGATGAAACTTAGAGCTTTTTCCTTTTCTATGCGCTCATCTAAGATGTTTGAATGATAAGGAGTGCCTCGACCTCTATAATGTACATTGGGCACCAAATCAAGGTGATTTTAAGTCACTTTGAGTCATTTGGGGTCAGTTTGAGTCTTTGAGTCATGTTGCAAAAAAGTGTCAATGTTGTCAAGTTGCACAAAGCAACTTTTGCATTTTTGGTGTCTTGGTCATGATGTCACCAAACTAACTGTTCCAACGCATCCAGATGGGTACATTTACGCTAGGCATGGTCCTGTTTTTCACCCAAACATGTTGAAACAGTCTGAGCTACATTGTACCAACGATATCCCTGAAGAGTCCAAAGTGTAAAAATGCAGCAATCTTTGACGAGATGTTACTCAAAAATCATGTCACTTAGAAACATTCTATCTAAGGCAACGTGATCACGTAAAGTGCCTCTACAATAACCTCTCTCGGTTTTTTATATCTCTGAGGCATTTGCCCGTGGTGAAAGGTTTTCTGCTGCCCCAAAAATCGTCAGAAGGAGGCAGTGTAAAGTTGCAAAGGGGTGTAACTTTTGTCTTGCTCCTGATGTGACCAAACTGACTATTCCAACGCATCCGAATGGGTACATTTACGCTAGGCATGGTCTTTTTTTCACCCAAACATGTCGAAACAGTCTGAGCTACATTGTACCCACGATATCCTTGAAGAGTACAAAGTGCAAAAAGGCTACAATCTTTGACGAGATGTTACTCAAAAACTGTTTCACTTAGAAACATTCTGTCTAAGGCAATGCTATCACATAGAGTGCCTCTACAATAACCTCTCTCAGTTTTTTATAGCTCTGAGGCATTTGCCCGTGGTGAAAGGTTTTCTGCTGCCCCAAAAATCGTCATAAGGAGGCAGTGTAAAGTTGCAAAGGGGTGTAACTTTCGTCCTACTCTTGATGCGACCAAACTGACTATTCTAATGCATCCAAATGGGTACATTTACGCTAGGCATGGTCCTATTTTTCACCCAAACATGTCGAAACAGTCGGAGCTACATTGTACCGACGATATCCCTGAAGAGTCCAAAGTGCAAAAAGGCAGCAATCTTTGATGAGATGTTACTCGAAAACCATGTCACTTAGAAACATTCCGTCTGAGGCAATGCAATCTTGTAGAGTGCCTCTACAATAACCTCTCTCAGTTTTTATAGCTCTGAGGTATTTGCTCGTGGTGAAAGGTTTTCTGCTGCCCCAAAAATCGTCAGAAGGAGGTAGTGTAAAGTTGCAAAGGGGTGTAACTTTCATCTTGCTCCTGATGCAACCAAACTGACTATTCCAACGCATCTGAATGGGTACATTTACGCTAAGCATGGTCCTATTTTTCACCCAAACATGTCGAAACAGTCAGAGCTACATTGTACCGACGATATCCCTGAAGAGTCCAAAGTGCAAAAAGGAAGCAATCTTTGACGAGATGTTACTCGAAAACTGTGTCACTTAGAAACATTCTGTCTAAGGCAACAGGATCATGTAGAGTGCCTCTACAATAACCTCTCTCAGTTTTTTATAGCTCTGAGGCATTTGCCCATGGTGAAAGGTTTTCTGCTGCCCCAAAAATCGTCAGAAGGAGGTAGTGTAAAGTTGCAAAGGGGTGTAACTTTCATCCTACTCCTGATGTGACCAAACTGACTATTCCAACGCGTCTGAATGGGTACATTTACACTAGGTATGGTCCTATTTGTCACCCAAACATGTCGAAACAGTCAGAGCTACATTGTACCGACGATATCCCTGAAGAGTCCAAAGTGCAAAAAGGCAGCAATCTTTGACGAGATGTTACTTGAAAACTGTGTCACTTAGAAACATTTTGTCTGAGGCAACGTGATCACGTAGAGTGCCTCTACAATAACCTCTCTCAATTTTTTATAGCTCTGAGGCATTTGCCCGTGGTGAAAGGTTTTCTGCTGCCCCAAAAATCATCAGAAGGAGGCAGTGTATTAAGTCAAGATGAAAGCCTATTCACTTTAGGTGCCTATTTTTGACCAAATCACACATGCACCTTGAACAAGTGATGCTACAAGTGGTGAACAAAATGGGCGCCTTGAAGAATTGAGCCCTCCAAGACATCTTGCAATTGCCTAAAAGTCTAAAATTTACATAAGTGAGTTAAGGCACCATTTTCCATCTCCAGAGCCTCCTTTGAGCGCCTTAACATGGAGTGAATGTTTTAGTCTATGAAAGATTGCACCTAAATAATATAACAACCCCTTGAGTCACTAGGATGAACTAAGTTAACAAAAGGAACTTCATTGAGGGAGGTGCACTTGTGCATCTAGACAACTCCAGTTTAGCGCCTGAGAAAAAGCATGTTTAGAGACACCCCTCGAATGAACCCTCTAGAACCAATAAGAATCTTCTCTAGGTTCATAATTAACTCACGCCCATATCCAAGTGAAAGTCTCCTTGGTCTTCCTGCTAAAACCTCTAAAGGGTACCATCTCAACAATTGTCTCTAATCCCAAGAGAACTCTAGCCTCACCCAAGTCTCGAAGTATGTATGAGAACCTACAACTAATCAATCCATGTTAAGCTCCAAATGCAACACCACATTATCATGAAGCTCCCAAGCACATGACCAATGTACTCAATACCAAGAGAACCAACAAGACCACTGTCAAAACTCCAACTACAAAATTAGGTATCCAAACATGACATGATCTAACATCTCCTCCTAAAAGATCACATGCGCCAATACAGACATCCTAGTCTCAAGAGAACTTGTATTATGCTAATACTCTAATCTAGAATCAAGAGTCCACCAAGACACACTACCAAACACCTCTAAACCAAGGATCAACATCTACAACCACATGAAGATAACCATTACACCCAACCACTATATAAGATCATCCATCACTAGGTGACGAATACACATCACTATCAAAGCAACATCCATCCTCTCATCCCAATGCAACATACCAATGCACAAATGAGCATAGACAAGGAAAAATAACAAAGTCATCCCGTGGATATAGGCAATATGCATTCAAGTCATCCAACTACAATCAATGAGGTGTGCATCCCAAAAAAATGCATAACTTGTAGATCCCAACCATTGAAAACATGCAAAATCATCATCACATTAGTAATCATCATCACATTAGTAAACATCATCACATTAGTAAACTAGTAAACATCATTTGCATCCATACTTAAACCAATCTTATTGTTGTGTTTGATGTGTCCTCTTTCAAACAACCATTTAACAAAATTTGAGTCCAAACAATAAACATTTACAACAATAAACATCTCAAAGTCCAAAATCCAAACATTCTATCATCCTTAATCATTTCCATCATGGACCCTTGGTTTGAAAAAATTATTATGCAAGATAAAAACCCTATGCCTATTACCTTGTCCGAGGCTCATGCAAAACCCAAAATGATTAGCCTAGTACCATGTGTCATGTCCCTGTTCCTGGCTTGATCATCAAGTGTATAATGGATTAGCCTATTCCTCATTCCCGGAGGCTAAATCCAAATGATGAGGGAATGAATTGGTGTCAGACTAACTCTATCTATTTGTTTTGTAGGAACAAGGTCAGAACCCTAAAATTTGATTAAGTATGGAAGCTTGGGAGCCTAGGCGCACATTTCACTCTAGTTTTCCTTACTAAGCACCTAGCACAAGGATCATCCAAATTAAGCGCCTAAGAACCTCAAGGTGCCTATACATGTTTGTAGGGATCCTCCAATTGAGCGCCTAGCATAGATGGATGAAGATTGAAAGTTTTCAAGTTAAAGATGTCCTTTGGGTGAACTCACAACACTAGGCGCATGTGTTGGTTGGAACTCCTTGGATCTGGCACCTAGGATTGAAAGCCTTTGATGAGGAGAGAAGTCTCAAGGCCTGGTTTGGCACCCTCACTTGCCTACCCCACCCTTAGAATGCGCCTAACCTTCATAAGGTGTTAACACTCTATTTTGAGCACCTAGCAGGGGGTAATGGATAGATTGAAGGCTTGGGAGCTAAGGAAAGTCACTTAGATGAATAATCAAGATTGAAATGAGAAACTCCTAGCCAAGCTGCAAAATTCCTCAATTCTAGCATCTAGAAATCAAATCTAAGTAAGGCACTCTTTCCATTTGCTAAAGACTCTATTAGCGCCCTTGGTTGATGATCTCTCCAGACACCTGAACTGGCACCCAGTGGATCTTTCAACTTGTATCAGGAAGAAGGGAAACATTCTCAGTGTTGTTCAGATAATCTAAGTTGTAAAGTTAACAAGGAATAGAGCCATAGGACAACGCACACTTATTGGTCTCCATCACCTCAGAAATGTGCCTAATGCAGTTGGTGTCAACTTCCCTCTTTCTAGCCTCCAAATGGCGCCTAGAGTCAAAAAAGGATTTCACTGAATAATGTTAATGTTTTGAGCATCAAACTCTACTTGGTGCATACCTATGCTCTTGCAACCTCAAATTGGCACCTAGGGTTCAGTCATCCTCCTAAGGCATGGTTCTGCTCCTCCATAACCCTGTTTTGGCGCCTAAACTTGGAAGTACCTTGAAGACTTGGATTAAGATGGAATTCACCTCTAGAATGTTAGGTGCTTGATAGAAGATAAAGGCGTTAGGGTAAAAGAGATTCAAAAGTTTGATGTCAAGTGTGAATTGAGATAATAGGCGCTGATACCAGTTGACATTACTCCAAACATGCGCCTAAGAGAGATGCAAGTCCCCAAGACCAATTTTGGAACAAGGCACTCCATCAGAGGGTAAGATGATAATCCTTGGAAGTCAAGTGTTTCAAAGATTCTTTGAGAAATTGACAAGTTGTAACCTAGGCACCAAAACCCCTGAGAATCCTCCTATCTGGTGCCTAGTTAGAAGAACACTAATATTGCACCTAAGTGAATTTGAGTGTCAATATAGAGTCATCAAACCCCAGCAGACATTCATCCATGTCTCTACCACCTCAAGGAAGCACCCAGCTTAGGATGGTGCCTAGTCTGGTCTCTACTACCTTCAGTTGGCGCCTAACCCTAAGAGTCTTGCAACTATGACGTTCATCCATGCAACAAGCAAGGTGATGCTCCCTTGTGATATTGTGAGGTGTTGACATTCAGTTGACATCATTGAGTTTGATTGAGTTGATCAAGTGTAGACGCCATTGTAAACATCAAGGCTTCAAGGCCTTTCTTTTGTATCTCCATTGAATAAGATGTAACTTCATGCTATTGAAAGCATTATCCATGTAAGAAGACATTGCAAGTTGATTGAGTCAAATAACTAGACAAGTACCCAACTCTAAGGTTGATTCATTCAAGTAGTTATCTTTGATGTATATCTTTGTGTTGTTGAAGTAGTTGATGAATTGATAGCAAGTAAAATTGTTTAAGTAAGGAAAAATTTTTGTAGAACTAGTTGGGTATCTTCAACCATGCCTATCCATCAAACATCACAATGCAATCAAAATCCTAACAACATGCCCATGATCCAAGATCAAGTGTAATCATGCAAAGATATTATCAATCACAAGCCTATTAAGAATGAACTAGAGTCTTCTAGTACCATACTTTTCCATCAAACACCATCATGTAATCCATGGCCTATCAAGCCTATCAAAGAAAATGCAAACATCCTATGTAATACAATCGGACTTTAAATATTTGAAGTAGCCATCTACAAATATCCATTCAAAAGTGGATTTATAATGCAAGTATGGATGCCATCAATAAAAAAGATTTGTATTAACCAAATATCCATATAGGCATACATCAATATCTGTCGATATAAGTATAACATATATACAAAATAACCATATAGGATTACAAGAATGCCATATAGGCATACAATGTCAACTATGTACAATACAAAATATATGTCCACAAATGCCATATAGGCATACAACAAAGGAACACAATAAAAAGTCATTCCCCTCTGGCTGGTGAAGAGAATAAATCATGAGCAGCCTTTGATCTTCTAGGGGATGGAGACATGCATGTGGGTGGTCTACTACGAACCCGAGGGCTACTCCTCCTATTTAGTTCTTCCTGCACCTTTACCTGTTACAAAAAAAAGTATAGACATTAATATATAGAAATTACATGTTATAAAAAAATGAAACATTTAACAAAATAATCACTTACCGCTAACATATAATCTATCTCCTCGCTTGCCTCAGTAGCAGGAATAGGCCCTGGTGATGTCATGTCCTATAGAAACCATCCAGATAGAAATTAAACTTCAAATCAATGATCTTTTGATTTTTCAAAAATAGACAACTATAACAATGAATGTAAATTGAAATTTACTAATCTGCCTCATACCCCTGTCAATGCCATGGAGCTATGAATCGCAGAGGCCACACCCTGCTCCATTGCCCTATGAACATGGGGAGGTGTCTCCGCAGCCTGCATCATCTGGAAATAAAACAACATTATTCAATTACGAAAACTATAATAGTGATGCAAATCATGGCTCCTAACATACACACACATCCATCTAAACATGGAAGTACACACAATAAAACACACAAATCACATACAAAAATTTAGTAAGTACAATTCATTCATTAAACTATTTATTTTATTACCTCCGTAAAGCTTTGAAGTCCACCACCGCTAGCAGGTGTTGCCATGAATCAGAAATTAACCTATTCAACATCCAAAATCAGAAATTAGAATACCATTCATATAACGATGCTATTCACATGTAATATTTATAATTGTTTACTAGTTACATACCTCGACAGTAGATGATCTAGTGAAAAATGTAGGTGGAGAACCACTAAAAACTGCATCGACGCTATGATCCTGAAATTTCATTAAAATCATCAATTTAAATTAGTTAATCTTGTATTTCAAAAATGAAATTTAATAAATTAAATTCAATAAACTTGCTAATATTTACCTGAGTATCAAGGCCGAAAGTCTCACTCAGGAGGGTATTTGTCATCACCATCTGCTCAGCTACAGATGTAGCCTATGCACTTGTGTCCTGACTGTCCATGGGGTCATAACCACAGGCTGACCTACAAGCCTGGCAAGTATGCAGTGGGACCCTACTCCTTGCACTATCTCCCAACCCACTCTATGTTGCAGGATCGACATGCTCTATGATGCTCTGGGTCAAGGCACTAATTGACCTCAGTGTATCGACCTCAACACTCTCCTTCACAATGGAAGGGATAGAAACATGCTCATGGGCTGGTCTGCTGATTACTCATCTCACTACTCACTGTGGGTCAAGACGTGCCTCTGGTCTATCCTGTGCTGAGCCCCCACCTCTACCCTGGAAGTCCTGCATATCAAAATAGTTTCGCACTTTATTGAGGACAAACTCGCAGTAGAGTTTCCTTAAAAAGTATTGCGGGACCTCATTATTATTGCATGGAGGATGGTAAAAAACCATCCACCACCTCTGCCCGAAATTGTCCCTTATCACTTGGTTGTTGCACCAATGGATAGGGAACCTCTTGCATGTAATGGTGGAGGTTGATTTGTTTGTGGGTTTGTGAAAATTGAACACAAGTCTAATTTTGTAATTTGTAATTTTTTGACATCTTGGTATGACAATTTCTCTGCATAGTAATCTCTAAACTCTCTCTTTTTATCGGTCCAACTAGTTATTTGCTTGCTAATTGAATTTACATTTGATAACATAGACTCAAGAGATTCGGCAAGCGTGGACCTATGCAAGGTTGAAGTGGAAGGATCTTTCAACCTTGCAATTATATCTTCAATTTATTTTTTGTTGTTTTCAATTTGCCCCATTATATTATCTTGTGTTCTAGGGGCATGTCGAGGAATGAATGGAGGAGGTTGTTGTTCTACAAGTATTTCCTCCTCAGGATTTTGTGGATTTTGAGGAGGAGGAGGAGGAGGAGGAGGAGGTGCATTAACATTTCCTGACAATTAACGAAATATACATCAAAAATCAACAAAAACCTACCTATTTAGAAAGAAATTCAAACAAAAAAACAAAGATAACTCACCCCTTTGGCATGCTTGACGTCGCGGCGGCATTTTGGCAATGAATTGACAAGCTTTTTGTGTTGATTGGCGAGAACGCGAGCACGTTTTTGAGGGTTTGGAAGCTGCGGGCAGAGGAGAAAATGAGAGTGAAATGAAATTCACTTGCTTTTTTTTCATTTATACTCGGTCATAACGCAAGCATTATAACGCACTCGCGTTATAATGCGCTCGCATTATGGCTCGGTAATGACGAGTTTGAGGCTTGTCATTACCAAGCCATAATGCGAGCGCGTTATAACGTGCTCGCGTTATGACTTAATTTTTTTTAAAACTATTTTGGCCACTTTTTGGCCTCCCATCTACTTGCAATTACCCTATTACGATATATCTCATTTTTAAATTTTTAAAAAATAAAAAATAAAAAAAATTATATATGAGCATTGAGAGTTGTTTAAGGGATATTATTATTACTGCCAAGTACCTGGCAATAGTAAATAATAAAGGGATAAATTAATATTGCTTTTATAATATTTAAATCCTTCGTGGGAAAAGAAGGAATAGTGTATTATTTTAATATCTCATGGATTGTGGATAATTTCAGTGCTGGACATCTGTTAGAAGGGGGAAACCTTGCATTTTTATTTGTTTGAGCTTTTGAGTAAAAATCACCAAGAAATTACCAAGGAATTCACCTGGCAATAAAATAACATGAAGCATAACACCTATAATTTTAGGGAAAGGGGAAGGGAAGGTTATCAAAATGTCAATTTGAGAAATTTGAGGATGTCAGACAGTGGAAGAGATTGGGAAAAAGAAAAGAGAGAAGAAGAAAGAATTTAGCTGGGGAAAGGAAATTAACAAGCTATGAAGTAAATTCTAAGGTAAGGATTTTAATCTGATCAACCAAATTTGAATGTAGAGGCAAGAAATATTTTTATTTATGTTCTATTGTAGCTGTATGTTGCATTTCTTGTTATGCTTGGAGGATTGAAACTATATAGTTTAGCTAAATTTGAATAATTGGCTGCTATAGTAGGAAATGTCACAAGATTAGAGTTACTGTGAAATTTGTTAACCCTTGATGATCCTACCAGTAGGAAAACTGTAAGAAATAACATAAAATTGTCAACTAGAATAAGGGAAGTTAATCCTGAAGCATATGAACTTATACTATACAAAAATTGATAAAATCTAGAGCATTTAAAACCATAAATTTTGAGAAGAAAAGTATGCTAATTATTTATAGCATGTAGAGGAAATGTAAACTATTGAATCATAAAATTCATTCCAATTATATATACCATAAATAAGGACATGTAGAAAAGAAAATAAATTAAAGCTGCCATGTCAAAACTGGGGGACCCATTAGGGAGGCGACCCTCTCTAATGGAGACACCTCCATTAGAGAGGCAATCTGTAATGGATACACTTCCATTAGAGGCGCCTCTATTGTACATTGCAAAGAGGAATATAAATCTAAAAATTTGCCATCATTCCTTTTGTTCATTCCATAAACTTCATTACTGAGCACTTAAATACTTTATTAAGACTTTACCAAAAGCTCTCAAAATTTTTCTATTTTAACTAGAAATGTGTCTTTAAGGCAGCAACAAATAAATAAGTTTGATGAGTCATAAGTATTAAGGCTTAAGGGTTACTCTATTGCTTTATTATTGGTTAGAAAATAACATAAATGAAGTGGAAGAGTTAGCATGATGAAAGGATTTCTTATTTGAAATAACCAAGAATATTTGAAAGAGGAGACACATCATTTATTAATTTGAAGAGAAATTAAATTATTACAATGGGTGTTTTTACATGATTATAATTTTTTTATATATACTCATAGATAGCAAAGTGAGTTATCACTAAGCAATGCGGTAAATCATTTGCATTTTATTTACATTTTATAATTATTGACATAAGAGGATTCCATGCCTATGGTTATATAAAAGATTATGTTTAGTTACCAAGAGTAATGTACACTTTCTTACCTTTAGAGTTATGTCAACATGGTGCTATTACGTTGGAAATGTGAAACCTTTTTTATCTCAAAAATTGTGGATGTAATATAACTTAGATTGAGAGGATGTCACATTCTTTGAGGAAACTTAGAGGGTATTTCTATATACCTAGTATTTGGTTGCAAGACAAGTAAGCAGTTAATACTACCATGTGAATTTAATGCTATAGCTTTTATCTGCTTAGAGAGTATAGGAAATCATTGGTATGAAGCACAATGTTGCCGTTACATGTTAATATTAAAACTTTATCCTTACTAATGTTTAAAAGTCAAGATGTCATGGGAAGACTAGGCTATGACACTATTACATGCTTAAGTTATGAATTAGTATTTGAAGAATGATTTGTATATTCTAATACCTTGAAAAGTATATAGCTGTGAACTTAAGCTAGTGACGATGAAATGACCGATAAGTTATTACTATCAAGGTATTTGAATTCCATCAAATCAAAGGCAGTTGATGATAAGAACAATAATATAATATTGGTTTTTGTTGATTACTTAACAAATCATACACTAATTATTTTTATCTAGAGATAAAGTACTTAGTGCATTTGTTGTATTTATATCACTCACTTATAGTGATTTTATTTGGTCACAATAGGTGTGCACCAAAGAGCATGTGAAATTATTTGATTATCTTTTATAATTCTACAAAACACGGATGGGATATTGGTTTAGTTGCTGAGTCGTGATAGAAGTCCAATTATGTTATTATCATCAAATGTTATTCCTATATGACTATCATCAATCAATTTGATATAATTGTGAAACTATATCCATATTGAGTTAATTATGACCAGTTGTATATCTATGCTATGATGTGGAATAACATACTTAGAGGTTTATTTAGTAGACATTATCCTTTGAAATATTATTTAAACTTACTCTTTTAAGACAAAGGCAATAATTGGCTTGTCTTTGGATATTTTATCCATCAACTGAATGTCAAATTATCATAAGGAAATGGTAGGACAATCTCAAGCCATAGGCTTGATTATTGTCGTAAATTTCTCATGGCTTGGACAAAAGCCTAGACAATTGTTATGAAATCTATTTTCAACTATTTTGTTTCAATAGAATAATGTGTCTAAGACAACTAAGGTTATTGGAAGACCTAATGTCAAACTATGAAGCCTCTATGTATTATGCAGGCAAGGATAGCTAAGATGAACCCTTGAGGCATAGGTCTACCCTTAGGATGGGATTTTAAGTGTTTGTTAGTTATTAAGACCTTGGTGAGGTAAAGTATCTGTAGACACTAAATTTTGTCCATGTCTTAACCATCCCCTAGTTGACATGACATTGTAATGTTTTTCCCTAGCTCCTAGGTCATCCTACTCTTATCCCACCTTAATCACCTTTCCTATTAACTAAATAAATCCCATTTGTTTAGTTAATAATACCCCTTCACATGTCTCACATAATTCAAATTAAAAATTTGAATTATTCCCCCACCTCTCATCGCATTGCGACACATGTCACATGTCTCATCTTCCACTTAATATGTCTTCACATGTCAAATTAATTCAAATAAAATATTTGAATTAGATTCCCTTTATCCTCCATCACACACTTGTGGCATTGCTACAACCTCTTGGAGTGGGAAAACCCTAACCAATCTTAATCATCCATAACATTCAAACCCTAATCAATCTCATCCATTCATTCAATTTTGCCTTGTCTATAAAGGAAATACCTCACAAGTCATTTTCAGATACATCAAGTTGCCAAAATCTTGAGCAACCAACATCCCTCCACAATTAACCCTTCAAAATCTACATGCCTATGCATGATTGAGAAGAGCCATGGAGGTCAATCAATACTAGTTTGAAGTTTGATTTGCATTTTGTTTATGTTTTACATTTTCAAGCTAGGTTGTGCTTCATGGTGCTAGTTAGGCTTTTATTTTTATAATTTTGATTTTTGCCCTAGATTTTGTCCTAACGACATTTGGTGAACCCAACATGAAATTCTTGCAAATCTGATATTTTTGATGATTTCTAAAAGTTAGTTTTTGCAGGTGACCTCTGGAGTTCAAATGGACCTCTCCATTGACTTCAGGAGGCATGAGAGATGAAAAATGACATAAAATACTCCATTTTTTGTTGTCAGAAATTTTTTTATTTTTTTTAGTTTTGACCCCTATCATAGGGTCGTACCATATGGATCCATACAGATCTATATAGCTCCTGCATAGGGGTCTCTCATTAAAATTATTGTTTTCATCATTTCAATTGCAAGGTTTAAATTCTTGGTTTATGCTTCATTGTAGGGATGATTTTATATGTTTAAGGGTTTAATTTATAACTTGTTGCAAACTCATTTTTAAGGTTTGTAGATCATATGGTTTCACTTTTTTGGTTGTTGCAGGTTAACAAATTTTTGAAACCCTATCGCCACTAATCTGGCCGCCTCATGAAAACCTTAATTACCTGCTACCCCTTGGCAAATCTTGTCGCCTACCACCAACCTGTGTTTGCTACTGACCATCATTCGCTATCTATTATAGGCCCTAACCATAGCCATAGTCTCCCTCTTCTCATCGAAGATTCCTAGGTCGCACTTCCCAACCTTCCATCTAAACAATAAATCCGCTACTGATTTAGATTAATCACCACCCTTGTCAAAGTTATTGCCACCTCTCACAGTCCTAGTCACCTCTGTTTGGCACCAGAAGTTGCCACTACTAGCAGTGACTTATTTCTTCCCACCTGACCTACAAACATCTCTACAACTATCACCTCTTTCCCTTGAGCCTTAGATCCACCTGACCTCTAGGTCACCACCTTTATCATCGATTGCCTCCCGTGGTCACCACCGTGAAGTCTTCTAACGGATCTGTCACCACTTCCTAAATAGAGTGGCTATTAACACAGTCGCACTCCATTGACATAGTCGACTCTGTTGACACTTTCCTAAATGTATCTTCCACCTTTAGGCTCTTAAGACCCTGAGTCTAAGGTGTGATCACTGGTATGACTGCAGGGTAGGTTTTAGCCCTCTTATGTTTCATTTTTATCTCTTTTGTTTATTATTTTTTTTCTGGTGCTCGGCCCCTAGTCATATGGGTGACTAGGGGCACCACTAAGCCCTAATAGTTAAACTAACCACCAACTTTCTAAGCTACACATGTGATTAGAACTAGATTTAACTACCAATGGCTAGCAAACTATTAGACAGACCTGCCCTTGTCTCCTACGTGCCAAAGGAGGCATTTTTTTTCTTTTCGCCATAACTTCGTCATACGAAGGCCAAATCACGCAAACGAGGACTCATCGGAAAGATGGGAGGACGAATTATGTCATAGTGAAGAAATTATCAAGTGAAAGTGTCATGTTGACTATCTTTTTTCTAGTCAAAGTTCATCATCTTTGCAAACTTCAATCAAGCATAACTTTGGTAATTTTGATCCTTTTTTCACATTTTTTTTTAAATTGCATAGAATTTCCTAAAGAATCTATTCATGCAATTCATTTTCATGTATCTATTCATTTGCATCAAATTTTATCAGATTTCTTTTTTTCACATAACAGTCTCCTATGCACTTTTACTTGTTCAATTTTTGTTCTGGTGACTTGCAGGTGATCATATGGGGTTGGAATAGCATTTACAATAGCATACACAATATTTACGACAATGAATTAATCAGGTGTACATTTTCTAATCTTTCATTTCTTAATCAATCTTGCTTGTCTCACACTTCGATTTAGGCTCATAAAATGAAGATTTGTCTTCATCACACATCAAAATTGGGCATAAAACAAATCAGTGTCTTCCATTCACATTTTGGCTTGGGCATAAAAAGAACTAGTGTTTGAACTATTTGGTGAATTTGATTGTGATTAGGGGTGTGTATGCTCTTCTCATACGCTTCATGTAATCTTGAGAATTAAAAAACACCTCTTATCCATTCATATTCACACCTCACATTTCAATTTCTTAAGGGCAATTTAAAGTGTGAGTTTGAGTCAAGTGCATGTGTGTATGCTCTCTCCTCACACTGCAAGGTGATCTTGGAGATCAAAAACACCTCACTTGATTTGCTTTTGTTTACTCTTTCCTAGGAGGCTTGCTAGGGGATTTCATCACCCCTAGGGATGACCTCAACCACGTGTTTTGGTAGGGTATATCAAAGGGATGAGAATGAAAGTTGTACCTCAATCTAGCTACATAGTCATTGGGACAACCCTATGGCCCCAGGTGATTCCAGACACAAGGTGAAGTGGTATTCACTTACACTTATCCCACATCCCTTCAACGGGCTAGTGTTCATAGATTTGGGCCCCTCATACCTCGCATATATTCGGGACACCCCTAGTTAGCCCTTGTGCAGTCTAGTTTAAGACTTATCAGCCATACCCCAGTTGACTAATTCTAGGGCTTGTTGATGTGTCTTCCATGTGCACTTGTTTAATCATCATCACATTCTTCAATTCAAAATTCAAAATTACTTATGTGTCTTGCATGTGTGTACATGTGTGACCATTTGTTTGAACATTGCCACATCAAGCTCTAAACACCAAACACATAAGACAAGTCATCCTACACATTCTTTCCAACACATTCAAATCCAATCACTTTCATCCTAATCACCCTTCTTAGCCACTTCATATCCCAATCATACCCAAGTCATCATAATTCAAACCCTAATAATTTCTTGTCACCTTCTTCCTAATCAAATCCAATCATTACACATCACCATCATCTTCATTCCAATCTAGCCAATTTATTCCTAATCATTCCATTTCATACTCTAATCATTCCAAATCATCATCATAATCACCCTCCTAGCCCAATCAATTTCATCCTAAATCAATTCTAATCATACCCTTGTCACTCTACATCAAATCATCATCATTCTATCCAAATCATTATCCAATCAACATCATTTCTAATCATTACACAACATCTAATTAATTCAATCCTAATCATTCAACCTTCATTCTAATCATTATCCTAATCATCATTTCACATTTCCAGTCAATTCCCTCCTAATCATTCCATAATCATTCCTAATCTTCAACCACTTCATTTCGCATCATTCCACATCAACCTAGTCCTAATCAATAATTGTCAAAATGGCCCTAATCATAAACAAGCCCAATCAAAATCATAAGCCCAAAATAACAAGGAAGCCCTCTCCCTAATCCTAATCATGAGACAAATTCAGGACCTAAAATTGTACTTAGAGTGGCCCCTCCTATTTCTAATGATCATAAGAACCTTGTAAATAATGTATCATACCTTGAGGGACAAGATGACATGCCAAGACTTAGACACATGTGTGACACCATGCCGACATTCAAGAATAAAGTACTAGTACCCCAACTCCAAGCCATCATTCAAAAACTTCACCAAGTACCCAAACCCTTCGACCAACAAAGCACACAAAGACTCCAAGCCCTCTTCCAAACATTCCAACACATCCAATCACCTCAAATCTAATGCCTCCTAGCCCAAGCTAATCAATTCATTGCCACTTGTCAAAATCAACCAACACAATAACAACCTCACTAAATTCCATCTCAATCCTATGTGTTAACCCTTTTCACTTCATACCAATCTAATCCATCCACTTCATATCTAGTCAATGCCACATCAACCAATCCATCCACTTCTTCCCATGCCAATGCTACACCAACCAATCAATTCATTCCACAACAAACACATGTGAGCATAAGTCAACCTTCACAACAAGGTCAAATTCCTTTGGGTCCTAATGCCACCATTGACAAGGGGAATACTAGTCTAGGTCATGCACCTTATAAGTATCTCATACCATTATCCAATCAAAAGCCTATCCTAAAGCCACCATGTCCTAGTCCTAATCCATTGCTCCCAACACTTTCCAACCCATTAACCCCTTCATTACCCTTACCATCCTCTAATCCACTTGCCAATACATCAACTCAACATCCTAGGTTCAAACATTTCAAAAGAAAACCCAAATCCACCCCTCCACCTACTAAGGATGTGATCCAAGGGATACTAACAAGGAGTCAACCATGTCAACCATTTCCCATCCTTGAGCTTACAAAAGATTCTTCCAACACCATGGCTAGTCCTATGAAAGACCCTACAGAGAAACCATGTCATCCACAACCCCTTGAGCCAATTCAAGAGTCTCCTCCCATGAGTCCAAGTCAACCTCCATCATACCCTTATGTGGTTGACCATCTAGATCATGTCAAACCTATTGAAAAGTCATCCACATCCACTTCCATTCCAAGTCATGAGGTATGTCAAGAGCACAATTCTAAGCATGAAGAAACATCAAACCCCCATTCTAGTCAAGATCAAATCACTTTTCTTTGACCCATTCATAACATTTATCTTTTCCATGATCAATATATTATGCATGATGAAGAACATATTCATGAGCAACTTGATCCCATTCATGACCAAGACACCCAAGACCTACATGCTCCATCTCATGAAAGCCTTGTTGACCTACTTGAGCATTCACCCCATTTCATGACCTTCATTTGAAACATAGAAACTTCTCCTTCACTTCATGATCCAACCAATTCCGCTTCCCATGATGAGACATGTACCTCCCAAGAACACATAAACATAGAAGATCAAACAAATAATATGGATCTACATGAGCAAAATCAAGCTCCTAGTGATTCTTCTTCATCCATCATTGATCACATTTCAAATCCACCATAATATCCCCTTGGCTTATCTGCTTTCATTCATGAATGTTTGTCCTTGAGACAACAACAACCGTTGTCTTCCACTTTCCCTTCTTCATCAAATAATCAAGTCAAGTCTAGTGTCCAAACTATACCTAGTCCCATTATCAATCGCATGCTCCAAAACATGAATTATTAAGGTAAAGGCCTAGGCCCTCACGAACAAGGTATTTTGGAGCCTGTCCATGTCAATGTCCCCCCTCGCTCATATGGCCTTGGATACACACCCCAAGGTGAACAATATAAAAATGTTGGTACTACCTTCGTTCATCCTAAATTGACCACTTTCCATCACAAACCCTATCATATTCCCAAAACATATGTTTCCATTCCACCTCCCTCATCCTACAAATGGCAAAAGCACGTGACCATACATCTTTTGCCATCCACTTTACCCCCATTTCTTCCAACTCCTAATTTCCCTCCATCCACTTTGTTACCATTGCTTCCAACACCTAATATCCCAATCATTCATAAAAACCCTAAATATCCTAGTCATGACCAACAAATGCACACATCATGTAAACATAAAGCTTTCACTCATTCCATTCATCCCATGGGATTCAAAAAAAACATTTGGATGTCTCCTTACATAAAGCCAAAAATCCTAAGGGCCCTAGTACCTTAGGAAATCAATCCAAAATTCAAAGCAAGCTACATTAAAAAATCCATCCAAACTTGTACCTCTCGAAGCAAAGTCATAAACTAAAATGGTATGGGTCCCTAAACAAAAATCAATCAAGTCAAATGAGGCATCCACCTCTCAAAAATCCCAATCATCCTCTTCCATCCATTCCATTCAAAAATTTCAAATTCCTCCATATACAAATCCCACATCAAAAGTAAAACATCATAAAAATCATAAGTACATATAGGTCCCTAAAATCCTACATCATCCATCCACTAAGAAAACATCTCCATTGCTTGCTACACCACCATCCACTCAAAAGATTCCATGTTTATCATGGTGTGTGCAACTATTCATCATGATTCCTTTTCACACCTCCATCACCCCATCATTCAATCATTACCCTACATATTTGCCTTATCATCTCCCTATGGTCCATGATTTGGCATAAACATTTCATCCATCCTTACATAAATCCCACATAATCCACATCAGAATCCACTTTCGCTCCCTACATAATCCACATCATAATCCACTATCTGCCCTACATAATCCACATCATAATCCACTTTCATTCCCTACATCTTAATCCACTATCATTCCCTCCATAATTAATTATCTAACTTATCCATCTCACTTTCATGCCATCACTTACCAACATCGATGAGCATAACAACATTTGACATGATCAATGCGACGTACCTTTGGGACTATCACCTTCATGGCACTAGACACCTAAGTCCTTCTCGTCCATATCCCCCTATCTAATTCAAAAAATAAAAAAATTTGATCTTCTATGTCACCTACACTTGGGGGCACCTTGTCTCATCGAACCTATCATTTCCATCCTATCATACCATTTTACCATCCTTATTCATTATACCTACATACACTTAGCCTATCAATTCTATCAATTCTCACTTCCTCCTTTTGATCTTGATAAATATTGGGGGCAAAATGTTGACACATGTCATGGATATCCCTTGATATACCTCACCTTATCCGAAACTATCCATCTCATCATCCTATCATAAGCATTGTCATGTCAAATCCTAAGTGTTCCACCTACAATGGGGCATGTTATTCCTATGCAACATAGCCTTTGGAGATCACATCCTTGCTCTCTTCCACAAACATCCATTCCATCCCCTATTGCCCACCCCTTCTATCCATTCATCCAATCCCATTCATTCCCTTGCACCTAGACTTGGTTTCCCCTTGTCATTGGTATCTAGCATAAAGGCTACCCAAATGTTTATCTAATGCCACTTTTCAAAACATCTCAAAAATCCAAAAAAAAATCACAACATTCAAAAATCCCCCAAAAATCAAAACATGTCGAAATCCCAAAAAAAATCAAAATATTTCAAAAGCACAAAAAAAATCAAATATTTTCAAAAAAACACAAAAATCAAAAATGTCAAAAATCCAAAAACATTCAACTAGTCTCAAAATCCCAAAAACATCAAAATATCATCAAAAATACAAAAAAAATCTAAGCAATAAAATCACTTCTCTAATTCAGTCAAACCATCAAATCATCTTCAAATCTCATCACAACACAACATCATTTTCATCCTAATCCATCCTAGTCATCATTCCAAATCATTACACATCCTCATTCATAATCTAATCAACTTCTTCCTAATCATTCTTCCAATCATCCTACTCATCATCCCAATCCATCCAAATCATCTTCATCTCATCACTACACATCATCATCCTAATCCAATTGATCACATTCTAATCACATCCTAATCATTCACCACAACCATAGGGAAAACTTTGAGCATCTGCTCTCCCTATTGATCCAATTACAATTATGTCATAACATTATAGACCTGCTAGTTCCATTTACCCACTACATATTCAACTTCATTCCATTACATATTCAATTTCATTTCACTACATATTCAATTTTGTTCAGCCCTTGACATTTATAAGAGGACCCTAAACATTAGTCTTCCTAAGGTCAAAACATAGGGAGAAACTGTTGAAGCTGGACTATATCACAAGTACAACTCTATGGACCAAGAAACCTTGACATCTTTTTTCACATCAATTATAACTTGGGCTTAATACTCCATGGCTAGTTTAAGTCCATCCTTCCAAGTGAATTCTGAAACTCATGGGTTCACTTTCATCAATCATTTAATCCACACCTCAAGGTCTCGACAAATACAATTTGTGCTTTGAATAGTCATTAGTAGACGAGAGTACCCTCTTGGAGCTATACTTTTCAAATACTAATATCCATTAGCCTCTATCATAGTCTGGGCCTCATCACGTTGCATTGACATCTCCATGGCATTCCACACTTCACAAGTCTTGTATGGTAAAGACACAGTTGCAAACCAAAGAGAAAAGGGAGTAGACCCTCCTAGTCATCCCTATAGCACACAAAACATTCTAAACATTCATTCCAACACATCAATCCAATCCATATCATCCCATCAATAAAACATTATCAGAACTACATCTCATCTCCATCATTGCATGCCTTGATCCCATGGATATAAGGTATGTAGGCAATCTAGGATATGAAGGAAGTACCCAAATTCAAGCACATATGATCTTCTTCTTTCTTCTCTCATCATCTTCTTCTATCATCTATCATCATCAATTCATCAATCTTTCAAATCAATTTTTCCAATCCGTTCACTTCAATCAAAACAATTCTTCCAATCAATCAACTCATCACTTGACTTCTTCCAATCAAATCACATCATCATCAATCATTCAAATCAATTCAAATCACTTCATCCAATTATCACTTCTTCAAATCAAATCATTCCGAGCAATGATCCAAATGAAAGTCAATCCTCAATCCATACCAATTAAGTTAATCAATCAAGTCAAATTATGCAATCACATTCAATGGTCTTGATCCTAATCTTGACATAAACCAAATCAATCAATCAATCAAATCCTGGTGTTTCTCGTATGGCCAACAACACTAGTATCAATCAATCATCATCATTAATCAATCAATCACTTAATCATTGGTTTATAGTTGGATAGGGGTAATACCTTGTTTGTTTTTGGTATCATTTGTGCATGCTTGCTTTCTTTCTTGTGTGTGTTATCATTTTCATCTTGCATTTGTATCACATCCAAATCAACCTAGCTAATATTCATATCTTGTATCTAGACAAGGTTGTATTACACTGGGGCATGAGATGCATCATCACCTTGGTCCTTATACCCTAGTGCATAACGTCTAGTGCAACATCAAACACCATGGATGCTCACTTTCATTGTAGCATAACACATCATTTCTTTCTTCTATCCATTCCCTCATCCTTTGTTCTTAACCAATCTCTTTTCATTTTGAGAGCCTACCCATGTTTGTCCAACCTGCCTATCCTCTTGAGGGGGCATCATCACCCTATCTTTTTCCTCTATCCATTTCCTTAGCTTCTTTGAAATGATGTTACTTGACATAAATCATGTCATCTCAAACATCATCTCAAAGAGGGGAAATATTTAGACACTAAAATTTGTCCATGTCTTGACCATCCCCTAGTCCACATGACCTTGTAATGTTTTGCCCTAGGTCCTAGGTCATCCCACTCTTATCCCACCTTAATCACCTTTCCTATTAACTAAATAAATCCCATTTGTTTAGTTAATAATACCCCTTCACATGTCTCACATAATTTAAATTAAAAATTTGAATTATACCCTCACCTCTCATCACATTGTGACACATGTCACATGTCTCATCTTCCACTTAATATGTCTTCACATGTCAAACCAATTCAAATAAAATATTTGAATTAGATTCCCTTTATCCTCCATTGTACACTTGTCGCATTGCTACAACCTCTTAGAGTGGGAAAACCCTAACTAATCTTGACCGTCCATAGCATTCAAACCCTAATTAATCTCATACATTCATTCAATTTTGCCTTTTCTATAAAGGAAATACCTCACAAGTCATTTTCAGATACACCAAGTTGCAAGTACTATTATGCTGCCAAAATCTTGACCAACCAACATTCCTCCACAATCAACCCTTTGAATCTGGACCCCTATGCATGATTGAGAAGAGCCATGGAGGTCAATCAATACTAGTTTGAAGTTTGATTTGCATTTTGTTTATGTTTTGCATTTTCAAGCTAGGTTGTGCTTCATGGTGCTAGTTAGGGTTTTATTTCTGCAATTTTGATTTATGCCCTAGATTTTGCCCTATCTATAGTATCAGATAAACAAACCTAGGTAGAGAAGATGTGATGAGTTGTCTAGCCTTATTATATTACTGGATATGAGTTTCCTTACTTCATTGGATTACTATATGAGATAAGTTATTCATGTCAATATTATCTCAGGAATCTTTATGTATCTACTATTTTCACCATGTACCATTTGTATAGAGTTGATAGAATAAGAAACCCCTTCTTGTAACCTTTATTGATTGAATATGTATTGTAATAAATTCATAATCTAACAAGTGCTAATATGTGCATCCATTCCAATCCGAAGGATTTATCATCATGGTTACCATCCTTTGGATACAGGGTTACATACCTATGTTTGCAAGGACAATAGATAAGATGCATGATTAAGTTGGTATTCCTTGTTATTCACTCTTGACAAGTTTAGTTATAATTGATTGAAGGAAAGGTAATTATGGTGTTATATTACTCTAAATTTTGACATAATTGTAATTGGTTTATCCTTTTATCTTAAGATGATAATTGTTGTTGTAGAAACATGGATGAAATCTAATGGTTTTATGTGATCAATTTAAGATATTTTTTAAATGTTAAGCTACTATTATGTACTTATCACTCATTGCTAGTATTTTCATCACTTCATGATAGACTTGGTAAAACTTACATGACATATTATATGATGCTTATTGTAGTACTAAGATCATATATGTTATATGGTTATGATGGAGTGTTGTTACATGTATGTCAAAACAATCTTTGAAGTTGTGAAAAAAAAACCTTTTCCTTCAAAGAAAACTGTTGTAGCACAAGACTTTGTTATGAAATACTTATGCATTGCATGCCAAAATTGAGCTATGTGTAGTTTAAACTTATTTTCAAATTCACTATGTACACAAACCAACAAAGAAATTTATCTAAATATTGATGTATCACCTCATTTATAGTTTTATACTCAGTGTATGCCACTTTCTTCTCTCTTTTCCCAATAAACAATAATAGAATAGGTTAGTTTTAGGTGATCCATCAAGGGGAACCAACCCTCTCTAGAGATTTGTCTCACTTCTGTAGGTCCCACAATGAGAAACATTTCAATGTTTCACTGAATAGCTTGAGAGCTCCTCTCTCAAGCAAGGGTGGATATTTAGAGTGATAACAATACTATAGTCTAACATAAGACAAATTAAATGTTAGAAATGAAAGCACAACTAATTAATGGAAATCTGATTCAAGATAAATTTCAGCAATCTTAAGTGTGCGTTAACAATGGAGATTGTAACAAAATATAAAATCCACTATAGAAAAGATGTCATACATGAAGAACTCAACACAATGACACAGTGTTTACATGGAGAAACCCTTGCAAGTAAAAAACTCCACTAGGAAATAGGCACAAGTTTGTATTAATATATAAAAGATCTATATAATACATCAACTACACAACTCTCTCCACAAGTCTTCAATCCGTCTGCATTCCGACAACACTTGAGTACCTAAAATTTGTATTACAGCAACAAATACATGGCAAATACTTATGAAAATGTTTTCCAACACATCCTAGGCATTCACCTTCTCTCTCATGAGATTCCCCAACATGCAAACATTAAATTCCATCTTACAAGCACCTTCCACTTGTCCAAAAACAACCATGCAAAGGTTGGGTGCCCAAGACTAAATCTGGCCTCTTACAACATCTTATGATGCATCATAACCATCATAGATTCTAGCAAAGAGTATATTTCCAAGATAGGAACCTTGGGCTAAATATAGAAAATATACAACTAACATATCTATCATATGCATCATAGAATGACAAAATCTTATGACAACTTGCAGATGTCATAGATTCACTTACCAAACATTATGACAGTTGTCATACATGCCAAATATAGTATATTCCTCAAGTGAAAATGGCTACCCTCATTTACTTTGAGTTTTTACATTTACCAACAGTAAAAGTCACTCCATAATTACCTCTGGTTACTCCGAAATTACCCCTGCCAGTGAAACTAGTACATCTCCTCATGGAAAATTACAAATTATATATAATGAATGGAATAAATACAATATTGGGATTTACAATCTTAATGGAACCTTATCCCAACATTCTCTCAATTGAAATTATACATTGTAAATCAACCCATAAGAAATCAAATAAAAAATAATCAAGCACTAGAAATAAGGCCCATGGCCTCTCTACACCATACAAACTTCTCTATGCTCACAGGCTTGCTCAATAAATCTGCAACATTCTCCTAAGTGTCTAGCTTCTTTATCTCAATCTCTCATTTGCAACCAACTCTCAAATAAAGTGATATTCAACATCAACATGCTTAGTCTGAGCATGATAAATGGGATTCTTAACCAAACAAATAGCACTCTAACTATCACAACCAATTTGAATGATCTTGCAATCAAAACCAATACATGTACACAGTCTCCTCAACCAAAATAGCTCCTTAGAGACATCAGCAGTAGCCATTTACTCTACTTTTGTAGTGGAAAAAGCAACTGTGGTCTTCCTCTTACTCATCCAACTCACTGCACCTTCAAATAGAGTAAACACATAGCCACTAGTGGACCTTCGACTATCCATGTCACCTGCCCAGTCTGCATCAACAAAACCATGTATGTCCAATGATTTATCATCACTCTCAGTACCAGAATAAACTAAACAATGATCAGGAGTACCTGCAAGATATTTAAACACCCTCTTCACATAATTCCAATGCCGTCTACTAGGGTTAGACATAAATCTGCTCAAAACTCCCACTGCTTGAGCAATATCTTATCTAGTGTAGACCATTGCATACATGAAACTCCCTACAACACTAGCATATCGCACATTAGACATATCCTCAAAATCATCCTCAGTGTTGGGACACATATCTAATGAAATCTTAGCACCAATTGGTAAAGGAACTCTAACTAGGTTACAGTCCTACAAACTAAACCTCTACAAAATAGTATTCACATACTTGCTTTGTGACAACCAAAGCTTTCTGTTAACACTATCCCTCTTTATCTCCATTTTTAAAATATACCTTGCATCATAAAGATCCTTCATCTCAAATGCACCTTAAAGTTGGGCTTTAAGCTCACTAATCATAACCTTAGTATTGTTAAAAAGCATGTCATCAACATACAAAGCAATAACTAGTATAGACTCATCAACACAATAAATGTAAACACAGTGATCCTCCTCACTTCAAACAAAACCCAATTTCAAAACAAATGAGTCAAACTTTTGATACCACATTCTAGAGGACTATTTCAGACCATAAAGAGACCTCTTTAACCTGCAAACCTATTGTCTTCAAAATTAGTTGTTCTTATTTTGTAGACAACCCCTACGAAACTTGTATGTTTCGTAGTCTACACTCTAAGTTCACAAATTGAGGCAAGTTCTCTTGACCTCGTGTGAAGTCTTTTGACACCATAGAATAGCCTGTGACATTCCCCTAAGTCGATTCCTTGATATTCATGAAAATAGTTTAGGTTACAAGATTGTCAAAATATCAATTTTGACCATTTTAAGGTGTTCGAAAAAATTTCAGGTTCATGTGCAAAGTCAATAAAAATTACTGCTCTTGTAGGTTTTTTGTTTATGTTTGAGTAAGATGCATGAGCGACAAATTTTGCCACTCATACATCTTGTTTTGTCATTTTCTTTTTCATGTGTCAAGACGGCGAAAATTGTTGCTTCAACATTTGTCTTTTTGTTTCCAAGTGCAAGGGCAGAAAATTTTGCCGCCCATGCATGATGTAGTTGTGATATGCAGAGTCGGTAAGTTTTACTGCTCGGGCAAATCTATGAAAATCAAGTTAGCATGGAGTGCATTAATGGCACTCGTGTAAGTGATTAATATAGTCTTCTAAACCTTTTTAAAGGTGTTTAGTCACTATTTTGTTTAGTTATCATTCTTGAACTATGGAGACAAACCATCAAAACCTCAAACAAGATTGTTTGGATCAGGTGGATTGCGGATCGAATCATTTTATTTTTCTTGGTCACATCTAGGGTTCTAGTTGATTTACAGGTAAGTCTTCAATTTTCATTTTTGTTTTTGTATCCTTTCTAGGGTTTTTCTTGTACGATGAAATGATTGCTTGTGTCATTTGAAATTGTATTCTTTAAGTTTTTAAGAAAATCATTCTTCATTTTGTTTTCCTTTTCGAGTCATTTTTAAACCTTAGTCTTTGGTAGACCTAGGTTTATTTTGTCATCGTTTTATTAGGAGATTTTTGCCATTTTGAGTGAAACCAAATTCTAAGTTAGGTCTTGGTCATAGGATATGTGTATCATCGAGTATTTTAGCTGATGATACATGTTTTAGCATGCCGACACATGTCCTTAGAAGATAGATTTAACCATGCATGTTTAAGCAGTAAATTTTACCGCTTAAAGCGTGAAAACTTACATTGTCATCACAAGTGCTGAGTCGACGATTTTTTCCACTTAGACATATTGAGTTGTGTTTGTTGACTTCTACGTGATGATGGTGAATTTTTCTGATATTATGAAGTATGTTTAAAACTTATAAGTGTTCAGTTGGTGGTTCTTACTGCCATAGTACATACTCCTTCAATCTTTGATGGCAGCTAAATTTGCCACCTGGCTTTTACTTGTTAATCTTCCCAAGGTTTAGGAGTGGTGAAATTCACCACCCTTATATAAACAATATGAACTTCCATGTATGTGCGACATCAGAAATTTTTTTTGCTTTTACAAAGTCTTGCATTTCCCTTATGCACTAGCGGACATTTTCGCCGCTTGTGCATAACACCCAATGACTTGCATTTTTACCCTCTTGCAAGGGTGGTCAAAATGACTGCCCCTACATCAATACTCATTTTTTCCTCCATATGCAATGGTGGTCAATTTCACTAACCATGCATGATAAATAATTTTACTCCACATGTAGGAGCGGCCAAAATTGCCGCCCATGCATGTCACCCTATAAATTTTCCTAACACTGGAAAATTTTGCCTTTCAATACCTTCGGCCCACTTTCACCTATTTCCTCAACTTGCGTGCTCTCAAGCCCTTCAATGCATGTTCCCGTATTCATGATCATCAATTCGTAGTAACCCCAATTTTCTAATTTTTCCCCTAACTACGAGATCATGGCTTTTTGCAGTTTCAACAAACATTTGTGGTGGACGTCGTTTCTAGTTTTCTTCACAAAGATGGTGTCAGAGCCTTCTCCCTAAAAGGATAAAATCATGAAGTATAGGTACCAAGGGGTTTTCCTCGTGACTTCATTATAGTTTAATGTGGATGATATCAGAGATACAAAGATTGGTCATGTGGACATGGCAGAGTTTGTGGATTATTGACAGTAACATTCACATGGTTGCCTGTTTTTCTGTCACTGCCCACAATCCTAAATTTGTTCTTTAGGTAGCTATTCACTATAATAGGGATACCGAGACTGTGTTTGATTCCCAAGGAAATGTGATCATGAGATTAGATGTAGAGTTTCTTTACAAAATATTTATGTGTCCTCCTATTGAGAAATTTGGTGAAATAGATTTTGCTAAAGGACAAAAAGAGTTTGAGAAAGATGTGGAAGCTTCAAAGAAACATATCATCAGTAAGTGGCTGAAGACTCCTTGGATTAATTTGTCTAGATGGCCTAAAGACCTTCCGAAAAGTGACTTTGTCAAGGAGGTAAGTGATTTGATTACACTGCTGAGTCAGATCAGAGGTCTCCCTTATTCATCTAAGATTCATGAATGGATGTATACATACATTAAGGTGATTCTCAAGGGCCAACAAAAAATCTTTTGAGGAGAATAGATCACGAATGCTCTACATGATCAATTGATGAAAGTTAATACAACTTTCAAGTTTTATATGACTTCACATCTAGTGTATGTTGCTACAAGTATGAGGAGTTTTCTTGGTCTAACTCAAGTTGGTGATCAGAGATTGCTTCTAGTCTATGAGTATTATCCATAGATTACTCTAAAGGGATCAATCCATCATTTCTGCATAGTAAATGATGCCTTCTTTTCAGTATTCATGTGTTTGTGGAATAATGAACTTGAGGAGAAAAGAGTATCATATGAGGCCTGGGAAGTGGTTAACTCTTTCGGCTGTTTGTTTTTACAATTTCCAATTTTCACTTACCTTAGAGTGGAATATTATCCTGGCTATTGGTATATGCTTCCACAGTATCCCAATGATAGAATTACTCTAATGGAACTATGTAGGTAGTTGATTGTTGTACACAATAAGAAGATGGAGCTAAAAAAGTCAAGAATAAAGTTTCCTATAGAAATTGGGAGATATTTTGTTTAATCAGCTACTAAGGGCAAAGTAGTTGAATTAGAAATGCAACTGGTCACTATGAAGACTTTCAAGAAAAGAGATCATTTTGATTATAGAAGAGTGTAGGACAAGATCAAGCGAAGGTCAGTTTTTCATATGCCAATGGTTGAAGATGTTTGGGCTGATCTTAGAAGACAGAATGAAATCTGAAAGCTAGATTATTGTAGATTCCACTTGAGTCAAATTGAAGAATTGGGTCTTACAAATATTCCAAAGGGAATTGATGATGAAGGGGATGTTTTGGATCCCAAGTACAATGCTAAGAACGTCGAAGCTTCACCTCTACCAGAGGTCAAATGGTCTGTCAAAGAGGGAACTTCAATCAGAAAAAGATTTTAGTCAATTCTAGCCAATACAAATGTGTGGTTAGGAAGTAAAGGAATTAGTATGAAAGAATTTCTCATTGGATTAGAAACAGACATTCACGAGGAAATAGGGAAAAAGGTAGAAAACTAAAAAAAGAACAAAAGTGACACTCCTTCCTCTTCAAAAGTGCATAAACCAAAAATCAAGTTTTTATCTAAAGCAGGTAAGAAGAAGGAGGTTGCAAGAACTTCTACTGCCATAGAACCAGGTGTCGAGGATATGAATGTTGATAAAATGTAGATTGAAGGTATTGAGATTGAACAACAAGATGTTGAGAAACCTGATGATGCTGAGCAAGCATAAATTCCTGAGAAGCCTGATGAGGAAAGTGAAAAGGAACAAGAGAAGGAGGAGAATGTAGAATAGGAACAAGTTGGTGATTCACAATAGTCCCCTTAGAAGGATCTTCCACCAGAATCACAAGTTTCTACACCCCTACCTCATGCTCCTATTTCAGGTAGTTTTCCAATAGTTTCCAATGTTCCTATTTCACCTATTTTTATTGTGTCTTCTGATAATACCCCTCCCTCTCTAAGAACAAGTTTTGGGACCATGTTTGATTCTTCTAGTTCTATTCCAAGTTTATCTTCCCCATCATATGATATTGGTGAATAATCTCTTCTGGAGCATTTTCTAGATGGTTCAGAGAAAGTTGTTGACACAAGTGTAGTTTTTACCCACACTAGTCCTATTGTTACTATAACAGGTGTGAGAATGGATCCAACAAATTAAGTAATTGACTCTTCTCCGAATGTTAGTGCCTTAACACTTCCTCCGTGGTTGTCTACCTATACTCCCAAGAGAAAGAAGGAAGTAATTTCACCTGATGAAATTGATATTGAGAAATTACTTCCTGCTAAGACAAAGTCCCAGAAAAAGAAACCTAGAACTGTTTCTATGCTTATTGATGAAAAAAGAGTCTGGTACGCAAAAATTGCTAAGCCACCAGATGATGCTATATACCTTTGATATGAGTGATTATATTGTCTCCAGAGTTGAGTTAGGTAAGCTAACTCATGAAGGTATCAAGGCAGATTTTCAAGCTATAGCAAGCTCATTGCTTGTGAAATATGATGAGGTAAAGAAGGAAAAAGAGCAGTACAAAGCAAAAGCAGAACAACATGCTGCTGTCCTTCAAAAAATAGTGAAATCATCTGAGATTGTGGAACCTATGGCGGTGACTGTAGAAGACCCTTTGATTCAAAAGGTTGAGAAGGTTCAAGCCAGAGGAAGAGTGGTTGGTGACATTGTGGAATGGTTGTTGGTACATGGTAGAATTCTCTTGAAGACTACAGTGGAAAGAAAGGAAAAAATGGACAAGGCAAAAGCTGATCTAGATGACATTGTTGATTTACTTTCTCAAGAATTACAAGATCAAGAGGAAAGTGTTGAGGAAAGGATTGAGATGAAGAAGATCAAAATAAAGAATTTGATTGCCATCGGTGTCATATCAAACCAAGAGTCTTATCTTAAGACCAAAGAATCTACTACTCATCGCATCAATGTGATAAAAGGTTTACTTGATGACTTGTGTCGAGTACGTGAAAATAATGAAGATAGTAATGTCTTAATTCTACACAAGTTAGAGGAACTACCATGCACTCAGATAGGTAAAGGTCACAAGTTTCTCTCAACAGAGGAGATGAGAGATGCTTTCGAGAAGATGGTTCAACATAAGTTTGAAGATGAAATGCCTATAGTGGTTTCAATGGATAGTCTTTATGATCATCACTCAACCTTTGAAAATCTGAAGGATAATCTTGAGAAACATGAGAAACTAATAAAGGTAGTCAAGGATGTAGTTCTTAGGGCTCGTACCATCTTAGATAACATAGCGAAGCCCGATGTTTATGAAATGGTAGTAGTACAAACTATGTATAAAAACTTTTTGAAGAACATTGGTGGCAGCTGAAGTTCCTTTTCAATGCCTTAGTCTATTTTTAGTCTTGTAGATGTAATTTGAATTTTATTATGGACATATCCACATGTTTTTTTCTCAAATGTAATTACTTGTGAGACAAAAGAAGTCACAAGTCAAATAGGAATCTTTTGTTTGAATAAGTCAAAGTAGTTAGATTTTTCCTAAATTTTCTCAAGGCCTCTCCCTATAAATAAATGGGGCCTCTATTGTAATTTTTATCTTTTATCTATTGCAAGGAAACTCTGCCAAATTGGAAAACATTTCAAGACTTTGAGCTTTTCATGTTTATCAAAATTTCAAGTGAGTATCAATATAAGTAAGTAGTTTGAGTATCAAACTTTGAGTTGAATCATATTGTTTTATGATATTAGCGTTCTTATGTCATTGGTGTTATATTATATTGAATCATTGCTGGAATCATGGAGTTTATTGAAAATTGAGAGAAGTGTTCTTGTTCTGGTTAAATAGACTTTGTCCTATTTTATCATTACTGAAGTTTGTGTTTACATTTGTGAGAATAGAATTGTTTAAAGACTTTGTGCTATAAACTATTGTGTTCAGTTTAGTTATATCATATTGAGTGAGAGTGGAGACTTTGAGCTACATTTGAATAAAATCAAGTTTATTTGTAGGAATAGGTCAAACAATAGAAGACTTTGTGTTTCTATGGTTTGTCTCAATTAAGAAGTTATTAAATATCATTCTTGTTGAAGTTATCATTTTGAAGATAAAAACATCTATTTTGAAAAAAAGAGAATAGGATGCAATGAAAACACCCCAAGAATATTTTTAGATTATTTAAGTATTAAAAGTTGTTTGTTAGAAAGAACTCATTATCTAGAGGGAACCTCCCCTTGCTGAGAGGGGAGACTCAGTCTCATCATAGCTGTGGCGATATAACCATTTTTCCATTAGTTAGCTAAACAACAAAATATTACCCAATAGTTTTGTGGTGACTCTACTGGGGGTCAAATGCACAACTTAGAACCTCACACTTTGAGTTGAAGCATTTCTTCCTCATCCATTATTTTAAGTTGTTCAAAACTTTGTTGAGTACATTGCATTTTGGCAGACTCAAGGTATTATTGATCCTGTGTTTAAGTTAATGTAGAAAAATAACTTTGGTCTTTTGCCTCCACAACCTCAGCTTCAGTGAACGAGGAGTTTTCCTCCTACTAACACCAGGTCGCCTATACCAAGTGAAGCTTCTAGCTCCAATACCAATAGCATTTTATCTATTCAAGTTCCATGAAGGTTGGTTATCCCACCTTTCAATCAATGCACAATGCCAGGTCAAGGCCCATGGGGTAATACTTTTGGTCCTTTGAATTTAATGCCACCACTGTATGAACTACCTCATAGTTCAAGGAAGAATTTCCTTAAATTCTATGGTGATGGGAAAGTCCATCCAGATGAATAGATTGTAGCTTTTTGTATAGCTTGTGGTGTGCTAGGGGTGGAACACGAAGATGTAGCTGTGAGACCTTTTGTAGAAACACTACAAAGTGCTGCTGCAGATTGGTTCTACCACTTTCAAGCCAAAACCATAACTAGTTGGAATACTCTCAAAACCAAGTTTGAAGCCAGGTTTAAGTCTACAGAAGATGCACATGCTTTGTTATCTCAGCTAACACAGATGAAGAAAGAACCACATGAGCCCATGTGAGATTTCATTGCCAAGTTCAATAAATTGACAAATAGGATTCCAGCAACTACTCAACCAATGGTGGAGAATCTTAAATGTTTCTTCATCAACACTCAGCTTCCTAAGGTAAGCTTTCTATTAAGGTGTGCTGGTCTTACAGATCTTCCTGCAGCTCAAAGATTGGCTACAGAGGTTGAAGATGATCTTATCCTTGCAGTTAAGATAAGAAGGGATTCAAATAGAAATAGAGGTCAATCCTCTACTGATAATTCTTCCACAAGCACCACAGACCCTATAGTGCAGAAGTTAGCAAATGAGTTGCTAGCTTTGATAAAGCAAATGTCTCAAGGTATGTCTGCTCCTTCTTATAGAGACATACCAAGAAGGACGTTCCCTAACAATTCATATCAAGGGCAACAAAATCATCTCTCGCCAACACAGGGGAAGCTTGCCATTGAAGCAGTGCCGGTCAACTCCACAGTTGGCTACTATGAAGCAGAACATGACAATTCTTTCCAACCTAATTTGGATTAGGAGAATAATGCTAATCTTTTTTTAGAAGGAGAAGAAGAATTAGCTAGTGACTCTACTATTAGTTTTCTGAATTACCAAGATGAAGCAAAAAGAGAAGGAGAAGTATATGATGGAGTATATGTTGTTTTTACCAGGTCCCAAAATCAATCAAATCAGCAAGATGATAAAAGAAAGTCAAGAGAGGAGCCTCAATCAGTGATCTCAATTTCCAAGTGAGGAACTCCATTGCCTTTTCAATCAAAAGACCTGGTTGTCAATAAACAAGTAAGTTCATCTAAAAATCATGTTTCTTCTCCTTTTGTTCCTTAGATTAGTACTACCCCAACTAAAACCTAGAATGATGGATTTCCTTCCTCTGTAGCTAGTTCATTTCAGATCTTTAACATAATAGATCATGCTAGGAAAACCAAAATCTAGATGTCTGAGGTAGAGTATTTATAAGCTAATCCAGAACAGTTTGATAGGTTAGCTAAGTATGTTAAAAATAAGGCTGCCCCTATTGGGCAAGATTCTCCTAAGACTATCAATGTCTCCTCAAAGAATAGGTCCACCCAAAATAACCTAGTCACTACTCCCCTTGTTGCTCCAGGGAAGATAGAACCCTTCTATGTTTCTCTATTGGTCAATGGCCACAAGAAAAGCAATTGTATCATAGACTCTGGAGCCTCTGAAAATGTCATGCCTGCCAAGGTGGTAGATGCTCTTGGTCTCACTTTGACTAAGACCTTTGGGAGATGTTTTTCAATGGAGAATAAGTAAGTACCTTTGTTAGGCCAAATCAAGGATGCCCAATTTGCATTTGCAGCCTTTCCAGATAAGAGGATCAAGATGACCATCCTAGTTTTTGATGTTCTAGCTTCTTATGGCATTTTGCTTGGATGTAATTTTTATAAAGATGTGGGTGGAGAACTAAACATGGATTTATCTGAGGCAAGGATACCTATTAAAGGTGTCATGTAGAAACTACTTCCTGAGAAGGAGGCAAAATATATTATTACCCAAACTGAAAATCTAAAAGCCCAAATTTTGTTTGAGTCTTTAGGGATGGGTAATTATTTCTTGTCTACTAAAAATACTTCTAGTTCATAAGACAAGAGTTCATATATTTTAGATGGAGAATCAAAAGATAATTCAGATGAAAGTTCAGACGAAGGTATAGTGATGCCGGATTCTTCCTTCTCTGATGAAGAAGAATCTACAAATGATGTCTGGATTTTAGAATTTGATGGCAGTTGTTCTTCCACTGGCTCTGGAGCTAAAGTAGTTCTAATATCTCCACAAGGTGATATCCTTCCTTTCTCCTATAAGTTTTAGTTTGACAATACTAATAACATTGCTCAATACAAGTCATTGTTACTCGGAATGGAGGTTGCTCGTGTTAAAGGTATTAAAAATCTTCACGCACAAGGTGATGCTAAACTTGTTATTTGTTAAGTGAGAAATATTTATTAGACCAAGAATGAAAGGTTGAGACATTACCACAATCGTGTCTAGGATTGCATTGAAGGTTTTGATGCTTTCGACATCTCTGCAGTACTGAGAGAGTTTAATGATCGTGTTGATTCATTAGCTGTCTCTGCCACCCTTAGGGTCCCTCACAAGGATTTTAAAGGTGATAAATACACAATTAAGTTGGTTTTCTGACCAAGCATTCCAGATAATGCTGACCATTGGAAAGTGTTCAATAGTGATAATCAAATCATAGCTTTCTTAGAAAAGATAGATAGCTTTGATGAGCTCTATTTTGAAGGTAGTGAATCTCCACCACAGGAATATGTTTCTAAAATAGATTCATAGACTGGTGAGGAGTTTCTTCAGCTAAAAGGGAATCAGATTCTGAAAGGTTTGGTTTCTCTAGAAAATTTATTTGCCAAGCATGATAGATATATCAAACAATAGCAACAACTTGATTCAAGTTCATCCATGGAATTTGAGCAAGTAAATTTGAGTTCTGAAGCAGATCCCAAAATGCCTAACATCAGGAAATGTTGCATTGCTGATGAGAAATTCAAGTTCATTACACTTCTTTGCCATTACATTGATGTGTTGGTGTATTCATATGAAGATCTGAAGTCTTTCAAACCCAAGGAGATCTAGCATGAGATTCCTCTCAAGGTAGGATCGTTGCCTCACAAGCAAAAGAAGAGGCAATATAATCCCAAGATATTAGGTACTATTCTTTCTGAAATCCAAAAAATGTTGAATGTAAGGATAATCTTTCCTATCCATCATTCCACTTGGATTGTGAATATTGTTCTTGTGAGAAAGAAGAATGGAGAAATCCATATTTGTGTTGATTTCAGAAATCTAAACCAATCTTCTTTAAAAGATAACTACCCTCTGCCTATTATGGACCAACTGTTACAAATTGTAGCTAGTTCAGAGATGCTATCTATGTTAGATGGTTTTTCAAGCTATAATCAAGTAGAAATCAGCAAAGCAGATCAATACAAGACTGCCTTCACAACACCATGGGGCACATTTGCATACCGCAGGATACTGTTTGGGTTGATTAATGTTGGTACTACTTTCCAAAGAGCAATTGACTTTGCCTTTAGAGATGAAATGGGGAAATTCATTTTGGTGTATCTAGATGACTTGACCATTTTTTTCTAAACAATGTCAAGATCATGCCTACCATTTGCGACAGGTTCTGGAATGGTGTCGTCAAAATGGTATTTCTCTTAATCCTAAGAAATTAGTTTTTGCGGTGATAGAGGGTAAGCTTCTCAACCACATTATTTCTAGAGAAGGTACTAAAATTGACTCAAAAAGAGTCAAGTCTATCCAGAGTCTTACTTTGCCTACTAGTAAGATTGTAGTTCATTCTTTCTTTGGAAAGGTGAATTTTCTGCAGAGGTTCATTTTGGAATTCATAGAGAAAACTCATCATATTGTCAATCTGATGAAAGGTAAGACCACTTTCTATTGGAGTGCGGAAGGTAAAGCAGCCTTTGAAGACATTAAAAGGGCCATAGCTCATGCTCTAGTTCTGGTTTGTCTTGACTACACTAAGGACTTCATAATGTACAGTTATGCTTCTGAGCATACACTTTCAACAATTCTGGTTTAGCAGAATGAAGAGGGTGTGGAATCTCCAATTTCATTTATGAGTTTCCCACTGAAGGCTCATGAACTTAAGTACTCCAATATGGAGAAACATGCTTATGTTGTAGTCAAGGTGTTAAAGCATTTATGATTTTACATTCTGAATTCACATATTGTTTTTTTGGTGTCAGATATAATAGTGAAATCTATCCTGACACAACAAGAATTTGGGACTAAAAGGGGCAATTGGATTGCCAAAATTCAAGAGTTTGATCTTGACATCAAACCCACCAAGCTTGTGCATGGTAGAGGTTTGTATAAGCTAATTGCTGATAATGTCCCAAAAGAAACAAGAGATGAAGAGGAAGAGGTTGAGGATTTTCCAACTATTCTCTTTGTAACTACAACAAATGAGTGGTATTCTAATATTTCTCATTTTCATACCTATGATGAGTGTCCTTATCATTTATCTTATAAAGAGAAGTGAACTATCAAGTTAAAAGCTATAAATTATGTCTTGTAGGATAATGGTTTGTATAAATGAAGCCTTGATGGAGTTTTTCTCTATTGTGTGGATAAAGCACAACAAAGAAAACTTTTAGAGTCTTTTCACAATTTGGCATGTGGAGGACATTTTTTGCACCTATTATAGCTCATAAAATTTTGTGGGCTAGGTACTATTGGCCTACATTATTTCAAGATGTGTACAACTGGGTACATAAATGTGAACTCTGTTAGCAGTTTGTTGGGAAGCCTAAGTTAGTTGCACTACCAGTAAAACCAGTTGTGATTGAAGAACCTTTTTGGCAATGGGGCATTGACTTCATTCGTACTGCAAACCCACAATCAAGTGGGGGACACAATTTCATTCTCACTAGAACAGATTACTTCACCAAGTGGGTGGAGGCAAACCCAGTCAAGCATGCTACTTCTGAGGTAGTATGTAATTTTCTCAAGGAGAATATTATTTCCTAGTTTGGAGTTCCAAAAAAAATTGTAGTAGATAATGCTACTTATTTTTCTTCAAATGAGATCGCTAGTTTTTTCTTTGAATATGGGATCAGTCTTTCTCATTCATCAGACTATTATCCACAAGGGAATGGTCAGGCATAATCTAGCAACAAGAATCTGGTTACGATTATCAGGAAACTGGTGGAGGATAATCAGAGGACTTGGTATAAAGATTTGTTTGATGCTTTATGGGCTGACAAAATTACCCCCAAAAGGGCAATAGGTATGTCACCATTTTAGCTTCTATATGGAATGAATGCAAAAATACCTATTACTTTGGAATTACTAGCTTTGAAGTTGGTAAAAGCTGTGGAAGATAGAACTTTTGAAAGTTCTATTGACAAAAGAATAATGTACCTCACTAAACTTGAAGAGTAGCAGGTTATGGTAGTAGACCGTATTGTTGATCATCAAATTCAGGTCAAGAAACTTTTTGACAAGAAGACGAAGGCTAGAGAATTTCAAATTAGAGATCAAGTCTTGTTATGGGACAAGAGGAGGGAGCCAAAAGGAATGCATGGGAAGTTTGATTCCCTATGGAGAGGCCCATTCGCCATTCATCAATTTTGCGGTGAAAATAGTTTCTTACTAGAGTATTTGGATTGAACACCATTCTTTCTGCCCCATAGTGGACAACATCTAAAACATTTCAATCCTTGAAGTATCAGATAAGTTCATTTTTACATTTGTATAGTTTTTGTGTTTTTATTTTTCATTTTGTTTGTCTTTTTGTGTCTTTTTGTTTTGGTAGTTGACTCTATGGCCCAATGGCATGGATGAAGGCACTTAGAGACTAGATTCTTCTCTCTTTGATCATTTCAAAGAATGATCAAAGGAAGTTCCATAGTTAGAGCCAGTTGTTGTCATCAAAATCAGCTGTACTTATTTTGTAAACAACCCCTACGAAACTTGTTAGTTTCGTAGTCTACACTCCAAGTTCACAAATCAAGGTAAGTTCTCTTGACCTTGTGTGAAGTCTTTTGACACCATAGAATAGCTTATGACATTCCCCTAACTTGATTCCTCAAGATTCATGAAAATAGTTTAGGTTACAAGCTTGTCAAAATATCAATTTTGACCATTTTAAGGTGTTCAAAAAATTTTCAGGTTCATGTGCAAAGTCGGTAAAAATTACAGATTTTGCAAGTTTTTTGTTTATATTTGAGTAAGATGCATGAGTGGCAAATTTTTCTGCCCATACATCTTGTTTTGTCATTTTCTTTTGCATGTGTTGAGATGGCGAAAATTGCCTCTTTGACATTTGTCTTTTTGTTTCCAAGTGCAAGGGTGGCAAATTTTTCCGCCCATGCATGATGTAGTTGTGATATGCAGAGTCAGTAAGTTTTATCACTTGGGTAAATCTTGGCAAATCGAGTCAACATGGAGTGCATTAATGGCATTTGTGTAAGGATTAATACAATCTTTTAAACATTTTTAAAGGTGTTTAGTCATTATTTTGTTTAGTCATCTTTCTTGAACTCTGAGGACAAACCATCAAAACCTCAAACAAGATTTTTTGGATCAAGTGGATTGCAGATTGAATCATTTCATTTTTCGTGGTCATGTCTAGGGTTCTAGTCAATTTACAGGTAAGTCTTTAATTTTTGTTTTTGTTTTTGTTTCATTTGTAGGGTTCTTCTTGTACGATGAAATGATTGCTTGTGTCATTTGAAATTGTATTGTTTAAGTTTTTAAGAAATTCATTCTTCATTTTATTTTCCTTTTCAAATCATTTTTAAACCTTAGTCTTTGGTAGACCTAGGTTTATTTTGCCATCATTTTATCAGGAGATTATTGCCGTTTTGAGTGAAACCAAATTCTAATTTAGGTCTCGGTCATAGGATATGTGTATCATCGAGTATTTTAGCCGATGATACATGTCTTACCATGCTGATACATGTCCTTAGAAGATAGATTTAACCACATGTGTTTATGTGGTAAATTTTACCACTTAAATCATGAAAACTTACATTGTTGTCACAAGTGCTGAGTTAGCGATTTTTTCCACTTAGACATATTGAGTTGTGTTTGTTGACTTCTATGTGATGACAGTGAATTTCTCCAATATTATGAAGTATGTTTAAAACTTATAAGTGTTCAGTCGGTGGTTTTTACTATCATAGCACATACTCCTTCAATCTTAGATGGCGGCTAAATTTGCTGCCTAGATTTTAATTGTTAATCTTCCCAAGGTGTAAGAGCAGCAAAATTCACCACCCTTACATGAATAATATGATCTTCCACATATGTGCAACGTTGGCAAATTTTGCTTCTTTTACAAAGTCTTGCATTTCTCTTATGCACTAGGAGGCATTTTCGCTGCTTGTGCATAACACCTAGTGACTTACATTTTTACCCTCTTGCAAGGGTAGTCAAAATGATCGCCCCTACATCAATACTTAGTTTTACCTCCATATACAATGGCAGTCAATTTCACTGACAATGCATGATAAATAATTTTACTCCACATGTAGGAGCGGCCAAAGTTGCCGCCCATGCATGTCACCCTATAAATTTTCCTAACACTGGGAAATTTTGCCTTTCAATACCTTTGGCCTGCTTTCGCCTATTTCCTCAACTTGCGTGCTCTCAAGCCCCTTCAATGCATGTTCCCGTATTCATGATTGTCAATTCACAGTAACCCCAATTCACCCATTTTTCCCCTAACTATGAGATCATGGCTTTTTCTAGTTTCAACAAACATTTGTGGTGGATGTTGTTTCCAGTTTTCTTCACAAAGCTGATGTCAGAGCCTTCCCCCTCAAAGGCTAAAATCATGAAGTATAGGTACCAAGGGGTTTTCCTCATGACTTCATTGTAGTCTAATGTGGATGAGATCAGAGATACAAAGATTGGTCATGTGGACATGACCAAGTTTGTGGATAGAATAAAGCAGTCAAATCCTCCTCAGTATATGCAGAAGATTATTGAGAGTAACATTCACTTGGTTGTCTCTTTTCCTGTCGCTACCCACAATCCTGAATTTGTTCTTCAGGTAGCTAGTCACTATAATAGGGATACCAGGACTGTGTCTGATTCCCAAGGAAATGTGATCATGAGATAAAATGTAGAGTTTCTTGACAAAATCTTTGTGTCCTCCTATTGAGAATGTTGGTGAAATAGATTTTGCTCAAGGACAAAAAGAGTTTGAGAAAGATGTGGAAGATTCAAAGAAACATATCAATAGTAAGTGGCTAAAGACTCCTCAGAGTAATTTTTCCAGATGGCCTAAAGACCTTTCAAGAAGTGACTTTGTCAAGGAGGTAAGTGATTTGATTACACTGCTGAGTCGGATCAGAGGTCTCCCTTCTTCATCTAAGTTTAATGAATGGATGTATACATACATTAAGGTGATTCTCAGGGGCCAACAAAAAATCTTCTAGGGAGAACAGATCAACAATGCTCTACATGATCAACTGATGAAAGTTAATACAACTTTCAAGTTTTATATGACTTCATATCTAGTGTATGCTGCTGCAAGTATGAGGAGATTTCCTGGTCTAACTCAAGTTGGTGATCAAAGATTGGTTTCAGACTATGAGTATTATCCACAGATTACTCTAAAGGGATCGATCCATCATTTCCACAAAGTTAATGATGCCTTCTTTTTAGTATTCATGTGTTTGTGGAATAATGAACTTGAGCAGAAAAGAGTATCAGATGAGGCACGGGAAGTGGTTAACTCTTTTGACTATTTTTTTTTACAGTTTCCAACTTTCACTTACCTCAAAGTAGGATATTATCCTAGCTATCCGTATATGCTTCCACAGTATCCCATTGATAGAATTACTCTGGTGGAATTATGTAGGCAGTTGATTGATGTACACAATAAGCAGATGGAGCTGAAAAAGTCAGGAATTAAGTTTCCTGTAGAAATTGGGAGATACTTTGTTCAATCGGCTACTAAGGCCAAAGTAGTTGAATCAGAAATGCAACTGGTCACTATGAAGACTTTCAAGAAAAGAGATCATTTTGATTACAAAAGAGTGCAGGACAAGATCAAGAGAAGGTCAATTTTTTATATGCCAATGGTTAAAGATGTTTGGGCTGATCTCAGAACACAGAATAAGATCAGAAAGCTAGATTATTGCAGACTCCACTTGAGTCAAATTGAATAATTGGGTCTTATAGATATGCCAAAGGGAAAGGAAGATGAAGGGGATGTTTTGGATCCCAAGTATAATGTTGAGAACGTTGAAGCTTCGCCTCTACTAGAGGTCAAATGGTTTGTCAAAGAGGAAACTTCAATCAGAAAAAGATTTTAGTCAATTCTAGCCAATACAAATGTGTGGTTAGGAAGTAAAGGAATTAGTCTGAAAGAATTTCTCACTAGATCAGAAATAGAGATTCAGGAGGAAATAGGGAAAAAGGGAGAAAACTAAACAAAGAACAAAATTGACACTCCTTCCTATTCAAAAGTGCATAAACCAAAAATCAAGTTTCTATCTAAAGGAGCTAAGAAGAAGAAGGTTGCAGCAACTTCTACTGCCACAAAACCAAGTGCCGAGGATATGAATGTTGATAAACTGGAGATTGAAGGTATTGAGATTGAATAACAAGATGTTGAGAAACATGATGATGCCGAGCAAGCATAAATGCCTGAGAAGCCTAATGAGGAAAGTGAAAAGGAACAAGAGAAGGAGGAGAATGTATAACAGGAACAACTTGGTGATTCATAGCAGTCCCCTTAGAAGGATCTTCCACCAGAATCATAAGTTTCTACACCCCTACCTCATGCTCTTATTTCTAGTAGTTTTCCAGTAGTTTCCAATGTTCCTATTTCACCTATTTTTATTGTGTCTTATGATAATACCCCTCCCTCTATAAGAACAATTTTTGGGACCATGTTTTATTCTTCTAGTTCTATTCCAAGTTTATCTTCCCCATCATTTGATATTGGCGAATAATCTCTTCTAGAGCATTTTCTAGATGGTTCAGAGAAAGTTGTTGACACAAGTGCAGTTTTTACCCACACTAGTCCTATTATTGCTATAATAGGTGTGAGCATGGATCCATCAAATCAAGTAATTGGCTCTTCTCTAAATGTTGGTGCCTCAACACTTCCTCCATGGTTGTTTGCCTACACTCCTAAGAGAAAGAAACAAGCAATTTCACCTGATGAAATTAATATTGAGAAATTACTATCTACTAAGCCAAAGGCCCAGAAAAAAAAATCTACAACTATTTCTAGGCTTATTGATGAAAAATGAGTCAGGTACATAGAAATTGTTAAGCCAACAGATGATTCTACTACATATACCTTTGATATGAGTGATTATATTGTCTCCAGAGTTGAGTTAGGTAAGCTAACTCATGAAGGTATCAAGGCAGATTTTCAAGCTACAACAAGCTCATTGCTTGTGAAATATGATGAGGTAAAGAAGGAAAAAGACCAGTACAAAGTAAAGGCATAACAACTTGTTTCTATCCTTCAGAAAATAGTGAAATCATCTGACATCTGGAACCTATGGCGGTGACTATAGAAGACCTTCTGATTCAAAAGGTTTGAGAAGGTTCAAGCCAAAGGAAGAGTGGTTGGTGACATTGTGGAATGGTTGTTGGCACAGGGTAGAATTCTCTTCAAGACCACAGTGGAAAGAAAGGAAAAAATGGACAAGGCAAAAGCTGAGCTAGATGACATTGTTGATTTACTTTCTCAAGAATTACAAGATCAAAAGGAAAGTTTAGAGGAATGGATTGAGATGAAGAAGATCAAAATAAAGAATCTAATTGCCATTGGTGTCATTTCAAACTGAGAGTCTTATCTTAAGACCAAAGAATCTATTACTCATCGCATCAATGTGATAAAAGGTTTACTTGATGACTTGTGTCGAGTACGTGAAAATAGTGAAGATAGTAATGTATTACTTCTACATAGGTTAGAGGAACTACCATGCACTCTGACAGGTAAAGGTCACAAGTTTCTCTTAGCAGAGGAGATGATAGATGCTTTCAATAAGATGGTTTAGCATAAGTTTGAAGATGAAGTGCCTATAGTGGTTTTAATGGATAGCCTTTATGATCATCACTCAACCTTTGAAAATCTGAAGGATAATCTTGAGAAACATGAGAAAGTGATAAAGGCGGTCAAGGATGCAATTCTCAGGGCTCATACAATCTCAGATAATACAACAAAGCCTGATGTCAATGAAATGCCAATAGTACAAACTATGCATAAAAACATTTTGAAGAAGAATGATGGTGGCAGCTAAAGTTCCTTTTCAATGCCTTAGTTTATTTTCAGTCTTGTAGATGTAATTTGAATTTTGTTATGGACATATTCACATGTATTTTTCTCAAATGTAATTACATGTGAGACAAAAGAAGTCACAAGTCAAATAGGAATCTTTTGTTTGAATAAGTCAAAGTAGTTAGATTTTTCCTAAATTTTCTCAAGGCCTCTCCCTATAAATAAAGGGGGCCTCTATTGTAATTTTTATCTTTTATCTATTGCAAGTAAACTCTGTCGAATTGGAAAACATTTCAATACTTTGAGCTTTTCATGTTTATCAAATTTTCAAGCCAATATCAATATAAGCAAGAAGTTTGAGTATCAAACTTTGAGTTGAATCATATTGTTTTATGATATTATTTTTCTTATGTCATTGGTGTTATATTATATTGAATCATTACTAGAATCATGGAGTTTATTGAAAATTGAGAGAAGTGTTCTTGTTTTGGTTAAATAGACTTTGTGCTATTTTATCATTACTGAAGTTTGTGTTTACATTTGTGAGAATAGAATTGTTTAAAGACTTTGAGCTGTAAACTGTTGTGTTCAATCTAGTTATATCATATTGAGTAAGAGTGGAGACTTTGAGCTACATTTGAATTCAATCAAGTGTATTTGTAGGAATAGGTCAGACAATAGAAGACTTTGTGTTTTTATTATTTGTCTCAATTAAGAAGTTATTAAATATCATTCCTATTGAAGTTATCATTTTGAAGAGAAAAACATCTATTCTGAAAAAAGAGAATAGGATGCAATGAAAACACCTCAAGAATAGTTATAGTTTATTTAAGTATTAAAAGTTGTTTGTTAGAAATACCTCATTATCTAGAGGGAACCTCCCCTTGCTAAGAGGAGAGACTCAGTCTCATCATAGTTGTGGCAATATAACCATTTTACCATTAGTTAGCTAAACAACAAAATATTCACCCAACAAAACCCAATGTTCTTTTCCTTTTACTTTAAAACCTATAGGTTGTTGTATATAAATTTCTTCTTCATGATCTCCATGCAAGAACGTAGTCTTAACATCTATTTGTTCAATCTCCTAATCATAATCTACATAAATGGATAAGAGAAATCTAATAGAAGTCAATTTAGCAACATGAGAGAATATCTAACCAAAATCAACTTCCTCTCTCTGGGAGTAGCCCTCGGCTACCAGTCTAGCCTTATACTTCTCTAATTACCCATCTGCTCCAAAATTCTTCTTGAAGACCCACTTACAACGTATGGTCTTTCTTCCTTTGGGCAAACGAACAAGATCCAAGGTGTTAGAAGACTCACTATCATCTCCTCCTACCTGGATAACTACCAAGACTCACTATCATCTACAGAAATAGCTTCCCTATAGGACCTAGGTTAATCGTTATTACTCAATAAAGCATGTACACAATTGAAATCTGGTGGGCTATACCTATCAACTAAATTCTGCTGTCTTGTGGATCTCCTCATGGGTGGAGTAAGAGACTCTACTCGTTCTTCTGCATGATCATCTGCACCAACTTCTTCTGTAACAACATACTCATCTTCATCAGAACTACTTGAATATTCTTCTTTTTCTTCACCCCCAATCCATCACTCTATTCTTCATGAGGTGCATCTTGCTACTCTAAATCAAGTGCACCTTCTTTACCTTTTCTTCTTTTTCTTTTGGCTGCTTAGGTTCAAAAATAGCTCTAGGTTCCCTAAAAATAACATCTCTAGAAAAGATAATCTTTCGCGTTAGTGGATTCCAAATCTTATAACCTTTGACATTATCACCACATCCAATGAATGTATAGTTTTCAACCTTTGAATCCAACTTAAATCACTTTTCCTTAGGCACATGAACAGAATCCTCACAATAAAAAACCCTTAAATGTGAAACAAAAGGTTTCTTACTTGTATACACTTCATGAGGTGTCGAATTGAGAACCCTACAAGGAGAGATCTATTTATCAAGTAGCAAGCAATACACATAGGCTCTTCTCAAAAGCATTTATCCAACTGTGCATCATGAAGCATACTTCTGCTCCTTTCCATAATTGTTCGGTTCATCCTTTCTGCAACACCATTCTATTGTGGTGTATAGGGAATTCTCTTTTGTTTGATTATACCTACATGCTTGTAAAACTCATCAATTTACTTAGAGAAATATTCCCCTCCATTGTCATATCTTAGTATTTTTATCTTTAAACTTGAGTGGTTCTCTACTAAGACTTTGAATTCCTTAAACTTAGTGAAAACTTCAGATTTATGTTTCATAAAATAAATCCATATATATCCCAATACATCATTAATGAAGGTGACAAAATATTGATATTTTCCAATAGATTCATTATCCACAGGTCCAAACACATCCATATGAATAATTTCTAATTTCTCTTTTGCTCTATTTCTTCCCAAAGAAAATGATTTTTTGTTTTGTTTAGCAAACACACAATGCTCACAGAAATCAAAGTGCTCATCAAAATAAGAGAAACCATCCAACAATTCTTTATTCTTAATAGTTTTCAATACATTATTGCTTATGTGGCCCAATCTATGGTGCCACAACATACAAGTGTTTTTAGAAGCCTTAGAAACATAAGAGGCATTACAAACTATAGTGGCTTCAAGCTTAAACATGTTCCTGAATCTCTTTTCTTTCACTACCACCAAGTTCCCTCTCACTAATCTGCAACCATGCTTCTCAAATGTGACATGCATTCCTAAATCATTCAAATTTAAAACTAAAATTAGATTTCTAGCTAATCTAGGAACATACAAAACACTAGGGAGAGTTTTAATCCTCCCATCACTAAAACACAATAATACCTTTCCTTTCCCGACAATCGGGTATGAAGAGTTGTCACCAAGGTATATATTAACTCCATCATATTCTTCATATGTAGAGAACCATTCCTTATGCAGGGTCATATGAAACAAGCATCCTAAGTCAACCAACCAGTAATCATTAGAAACAACATTACAAGCAGAAAGTAAAACATCTTCACTACATTCGAGGACTTGTTTGAAGCACTCTCCCACTATTTCTTGGGGTTTCTACACTCCTTCACATGTCCCCTTTTACCATAGTTCCAACACTTAACTCTATTATCTTTACTAGGAGTCTTAGACCAGCCCTTGGACTTGTCCTTAGCCCCTTTCTGATCTCCTTTTGGTCCCCTTTCCTTAGACCTTCCCCTGACACTGAGAGCATCCCCTGAACTATCCAAACTCTTCTTCCTCAATTCTTTTGATAGTAGCACTGAAACAAAAGCATCAACATCAGATCCACGAGGTTAGCAGTGATAGCAAGGATAACATTCTCCCAAGACTTGGGTAAAGAACAAAGACATAAGATACATTTATCTTCCTCACTAACTTCAACATCTACTGAAGCAAGCTGACTCAACAACAAATTAAAAGAATTTAAATGCTCTACAACTGATTCACCTTCTCGTATTTTCATGGAAAATAATTTTTGTTTTAAATAAAGTTTATTTACCATACTCTTGGCTTGATAGATCTCACCCAACTGATTCCATAACTTGTGTGTGGTCTCCTCCTTTACAACATTCAATAGGACAGAGTCTAAAAGACACAACTAGATGGTTCCCTGTACCTTCTTATCTAGTCTATCCCACTCATCTTGAGAGACATCATCAGGTTTCTTCTCTTTTTGGATAGCCAACCATTGGTTTCTTTCTTCCAACAAACCTTCCATTTTCAGCTTCCACAACTCATATCCTATTCTATTGAACTTCTCAATGTCCATTCGAGAGGTTGATGCAATAGTGGATGTAGCTATAATAACAACACAAGATCTGCAAAACAAACACAACCAAATCTCCCACTACAGCTACAACTTCCACACTACCACCCAAGAGTCAAAGTTGGCTAGGCTCTGGTACCAAATGTTAGAAATGAAAGCACAACTACTTAATGGAAATCTGATTCAAGATAAATTTCAGCAATCTTTAAGTGTGCATCAACAATGGGGATTGTAACAAAACATAAAATCCACTACAGAAAAGATGTCAAACATGAAGAACTCAACACAATGACATAGTTTTTACATGGAGAGAACCCTTGCGGGTAAAAAACTCACCAGGAAAGAGGCACAAGTTTGTATTAATTTGTAAAAGATCTATACAATACATCAACTACACAACTCTCTCCACAAGTCTTCAATCTGACAGCATTCCAGCAGCACCTGAGTACATAAAATATGTATTGCAAAAACAAATACATGGAAAATACTTATAGAAATATTTTCCAACACATCCTAGTCGTTCACCTTCTCTCTCATGAGATTCCCCAACATGCAAACATTAAATGTCATCTTACAAGCACCTTCCACTTGTCCAAAAATAGCGATGCAAAAGTTGGGTTCCCAAAACTAAATCTAGCCTCTTACAACATCTTGTGACATGTCATAACCATCATAGATTCTAACAAAGAGTATCTTTCCAAGATAGGAAACTTGGGCTAAATATAGCAAATATACAAGTAACATATCCATTATATTCGTCATAGAATGAGAGAATCTTATGACAACTTGTAGCTGTCATAGATTCACTTACCAAACATTATGATAGTTGTCATACATGCCAAATATAGTATATTCCTCAAGGAAAAATGCCTACCCCCATTTACTTTGAGTTTTTACATTTGCCAATAGAAAAAGTCACTCCATAATTACCTTTGGTTACTCCAAAATTACCCCTACCAGTGAAACTAGTACATCTCCTCATGGATAAATACAAATTACATATAAAAAATGGAATAAATACAATATTGGGATTTACAAGGTTAATGGCACCTTATCCCAACATAGATACCATTAGCATGTTGTGGGAAATGTTAATAGCTACAAAACCTTGGTAAGATGGAAATGAGAAAAAGCAATAAATGTGTATTATTATTATTCAAACCAATAAAAGATTAGCCAATGGAGTATACAAAACTTTGCATTCTCAAAGAAAATAGTATGAGATGAAAACATATAGAATTCAAGAAACCCTAGCTATAGTCTATGAATGAAAACAATGGCAACCCCTGTGTTTGTCGATATTTTTGAGAAGCCAACACCCAAGTATAAGAAATATATGTATAAAGCCATGGAAGTTGACAAGGGAGGAGATTTATTTGAGATACCACCTAATGTGATTTACACTAAAGATATCTACAAGTGTATACACACACCCCTCTCTGAAATTAACCATACAAAATTTGAAGCACTCTGATAGTAGCTACTCCAACCATATTAAAGCCAATATTTACCACAGTACATTGAGATAGAGAAGAAGAAGTTAGAAATCTGGAAGGATTTCATGGATTTATACACAGAGAATGATTAGGTCAAAATAATATCGAGGTCCATCCATGATGATTTTATCTACCTAGATAAACCCTATAGGATCACCAAGAAAGCCATCCAAGTGGTAACATGGCTAAGTGTGATAGGGGACATACCACTAAAAAAAGCCATAAAAAATGACAAAGTAATAGAGTTAACGAGGGAAATATATGATGGGAGAAGCCTAAATGTAAAGGAAATTACCAACCTCATAGTGAATTATGTGACAATGGGCATAGATTATAAAATATACTACATGAATAGGGAGGATTCGACAACCACAATAGTAATTCATACTGCATATCAAATGGTCACAGAGGGGAAGGAATTCGAGCTATGTGAAGTACTCCATGAACAATTGTTTGAAAATTTGTAAAAGACAAAGAATTGACACTACAATTCCTGGTATGACTCCCTTATAATATTTCTTGCAATCTATTTTATGAATTCACTCCTGAATTTTTCTAGGAAATTATGGCAAAAAAATATTCTTGTCGCTATGTAAATCACACAACATACTATTTTTCTTGTAAATAAACCATCATATACTATCACATACTAGGGGGTTTTCAAGGGTCTACAACAACAAATGTAGGCTAGGGAGATGATACCATATGAGTCAGTCAAGCAATATGTAAACCACATCACATTTTTGGTAGATAAGGACTACCCATACATGGAATCTGTACAACCTAGAACCTCATGGATACCTAGGCTTCTATATGAGATCAGAGAAAAAGAACTAGATGCATATGCTAAGAATTTACTTAGGAAACCTAAGGATCCTACCACAAAAAGGTTTAGAACATATAAGGAGTTCATGGATAGGAAAAAAAATGGATGTGGAGGAGAAAGTAGAAAAGAACAAAGGAAAAATTCATTCCACCACTCATAATACACAAACTATGGCAGAACCAACCTCCTCGGCATAAACAATATGAAATCCACAACTAAGACGAAAAGACCTGAAGGTGTAAGAGATTTCTAAAATCCTTGTACAAATGAGTGTCGAAAAGAAGAAGAAACCAAGAAGAAGGAAGCAAGGACTAAAAAGGAACATCATTCTGGCATCAGGAGAAGAGGAAATAGAGGAAGAGGAGGGGGTAGAAGTGAAAAAACCATTGCAAAAGAAGAAAACAAAGGCCTCAATGGTGATTACAATAGAAGAAGAGGAGAAAACAAAATATCTAGAACAAGATGAGTCTATAATGAACTTGGATACACTAACTAATACTAGCCAACACCATGACATGCTAAAAATAATAGTCGACATGTACAATCAAGTCTTCTAGGAAAACAAGGAAATCATATAAAGGGTAATAATAAAATATATGTGAAGTGACAAAACACTTGAAGAAATCATGGAAGATTTCCCACAAGAGCTAAGTGGTGCATTAAGGAAAAGAAGGGAAAAAGAAATGGAAATAGAAGAAGAAATAAGGCATAAAGCAATAGACAAGGTGGATCTATCCATCTCCACAACTTAGAAAGAGAGATTGACACAAATGCAGGCAAGAGAGCTCAAGAAAAAACAAAGGGTTGATACCTTGATGAACATTATAGATGAAGAGAGAAAGAATCCAGAAAAGGAGATAGAGGAAATCACAAATAAAACCTATAATACAATGAGGGAAGAAGCTCTAACAAATGAACAAGAAAAAGAAAGAAATTCTCCACTGCACAACACACATGAGAGTGAACAAGAAGATGAATTACAACAAGAACAAACAGACACTCCTGGGGTATTTTCATCTGCATCCCCAATCCAATCCATTAAAGATTTCTTGGTGTAGAAGAAACAGATTCAACAAATTGTCACACCTCAACTACTACAACTCCTGTTGCTAGGATCACAAGTTAAATTTTCAAGGATATCTCCAATCTAGAAGCTGTAGCTATGGGATAACTTTTGTGATACCACAAGAAAAGAGATTCTACAACAACACGTGGACAACACAAAACAATTGCAAGAGGCTATAACAATAGTTCAAAACTAGTTTCCTAATGCAATAATGGATACAACATTGCCATTGCTACAACAACTTAAGCAACTAGTGGACAACTTGCAAGCTAAGATACTAGGAGACCAAAATCAAGTAGCAAGTCAAAGAAGAAATGACCAAAAGTAGAATGGCTGATGCTACAAATAAATGTGCGGCAACACATATAGAACTGGAAAGTCAAATAAATAACGTTCAACAAGCCATAACTGAATCAAATATCCTATACCAATTATACCTACAATGGAATACGATAAAAAAATAATATCAAGGATTAAATGGATCACCTAGAGGCCCAAGTGGTATAGAGAGTTGAAACATATGATCCATTGAAGGACATGGATGGATCAATTAGGGTACAAATTGAGAACATACACACACAACTACAATAACTGCAAGATGAGAGAGAAAATCAAGACACAGATCAAGCGGCTCAAAGAAGTAATTAGCTTAAGGTTAGCTCACTTAACAAGGTTGTTGGGATAGGCCAAGTAGATCACATAGCAGATACAAATCCTTGCAAGTCTTGGAAAGGTAGAAACAACTCACATTATGATCTAGGGCCATATACATGTGTTGCAACAGACTAGCAAATAGTGGGATACTACTTTATCCCAACTAAAGTTGATCTACAAGAACATGCTACCTAACAACTAGTATCACATGTCTTGAGGACAAGACATATTTTTAAAAGGGGGGATGATATTGGCATGATACAAGGCAACTGGTAGAACCTCCTGCAAGTCACTACAAATGGAGTGTAGAGGATGAGGCTGATAAGGCTAATAGTATTAAAAGAGTTTTGTAAGGGACACATCCCTATAATAGTATATTGTATAAAGATATGTAATAAAGTAAGTGTAATGTAATTACTATAAGCAAATATAAGAAGTATAATATACAAATCAAAGACTTAGACCTACCTTTTGTACATCTAATATTGAATATGAATATATAAGGAGATATAGTGGTTATAACTAAAGGATTATTTGTCTATTGATGTGTTTAACTTATTAGATGTGATTGAATCTACTGAATGATGTTATTCCTTAATATTGTTCTCTATTATTCTACCACTATCACGTCTGGGGTGTAAGCTAACTTTAGAGACTTAACTTAGGATTAGATCTCTAGACTATGTCCTATTGTTTCTTTCAAAAAGGAATCTTTTGTTCCATCTTTGGAAATAATTTTTTAATTCTATTGTTTTCCCTATGATTAAGAGCAGATTCATGAAAGAAATTAGTTTTTTTGTCTCCCTCAATTATCCACTAAATTCTACACTTCTATTTCCAAAATATTTTTTTCCTATTTGATATTTATGTCATTCTTCTTTCAAAGACTTTTCTTGGGTACATATTTCCTTATAAGTTTTGCTAGTAGCCATGAGCTCTAGAATAACCATTAACTTGTTTAAAATGATGTTCTTCTACTTGAAAATATTTCTAAAGGAATGGTTATTCCATCCTTTCACTTTTCTGTCACATTTTTTAGTTTTTGAGATAATTTGAACATAGTTGTCCCATTAGTATTAATAACCCACCACTAACTAATACAAATCCTAAAGTCTACCTGAGAAGACCACATAATTTTATACTTGAACGGGTATGCACCTTTTGAACTATCCACATCACAATTTAGAAGTAAAGGGTTATGGTCAGATCCCATTCTAGGCAAGGCATTAAGAGAAATGTCTATAACTATCTCATAGGATCTAGAAATGAGGAACCTACCTATTCTTTTTTTTAATCAGTAAAGATGTGGGTACACCATAATTATATTATATAAATAATATTACAAAAAACCCAATAGCGCATGTAGAAACAACAACCCCTTACAACTATCCATGGTGCTCAAAGAAGTATACAAAATAATTCGTATTGTAGAGGGGACAAATATAGAAATATAGCCACTAAGAAAACATAGCAGTTTGAACAACAATAAAATATGAGGGAAGATATTACATATATCAAGTAAAAAACAAAAAAATAATTAAACCATAGGATTTCCTTCATTGAGATCTTCCACCAAAAAATCATGCTAATCCATGTTATCACGCACATCCTCAACATCTGGCACGGGAAGCTAATAATGCAACATAAACATCTATCCATGGAAGACGTACTCTATTTTCTCACATTTCTTTTCTCCAATTTGACATCCATGTGAGTAGGGAGAACACTCCAGGGAGATAGTGCAATTATTTTGTAACGCATGTAATACTTCATTGTAAACATAATGAAGTTTAGGGTTTCTCTACAATGCCTACAAGGAGAAAAGACCAACACGAGCCTCACCATTTAGAAGATCATAGTTTTCCAGCGATTCACAAAACTTCTCCTCTGAGAATAGGTAGTCATGAACAAAATTCTTACCCAGAGGATAAACCACTTCTACATTCTGAACTGTATCCATAGCATTTGAAAGAAAATGTGAGACAATTTGAGAAGAGTATATGAAAAGGGAACCATTCAAGAAATCCTTACCACACACTTCAACTATGGATTCCTCCACCGCATCATCTGGAATCTTAAAGGCATGAGATAGGAGAATAGAGTCAATAGGCCCATTATGGGCATCTCCCACTTCATGACATTAAAGACTAGATGTCGATTGCACATATAGTTCTTCATTGAATACCTTCATCTAAACCCAAATAAAACCACAAAGGAAAAAAATGAAGATTCCAATATTTTTTGTAATGGCACAGAGAAATAGTGCCCATAACATGAGGAAAATAAAAACTATGCTCTGCTTTTGCATAAATGGAATCCTTTCCTGTAATGGTAATGATGGAAAAAATGTCCATAAATTCACACACAGAAAGGTAGCTTGCATACATCAGAGGATGATATCATCTTGGAGCCATCACACATGCAAAAATCAAAGAATAAACTTATAAATATCCCAAAGCAAATTGGAACCTGCCAACCAAAAACAAAAGGTTGGTTTTCAAAAAAAAAATCTCTTTGCAAAGAGAAATTATCTCAAGTTATGTCCTTCTTTAGGGCCTCCATAATATAATGGTGATAATGTAAAGAAAACTAATCATTCTCTATAGATTGGCTTCCCCTTAGACAAGCAAGGTTTGCCAATAAATCCATTACCTGGTTACCCTCCTTGTAGGTATGCTAACATCTAAAATCTTCAAAGCATTAAGAAATACCCTAAGCTTCTCTTAAAATATACTCTATTTTCCAATTACATTGATTTTTAATTTGGAAAACATTAATAACTACTAAAGACTCTCCATCAATAGTAATCTTTTTAATGCCCAATTGCTTAGCAATTGTAATTCCCAAGAGTAGAGCTTGGGCTTCATCTTTTATATTCATACCATCCACAATTTTAGAAGCCTTAGCACAAAGAACATTGCCTTTGTGGTCTCTTATTATGCATCAAATACTAGAGAGACTAGGGTTATCTTTGGAAGTCCCATTGAAATTTAGTTTTTTCCAATCCATGGGAGGAGTTTTCCATCAAATCTACTTGTGGTCAACAAAATGTTTTTGAAGACCTAATCTAGATGCAAGAAGTTTAATCTTTTGCTAGTTTTTTGACAAAGAATTATCCCAAGATGAAGAGTTTGAACAATTATCCTTGTAGACCTAAGTCATAACAATTTTTGAAATGGAGTTCTCAATTATTTCCATTACTTCTTCCATTCTAAGAAGTTGATTTCTAAAAATTCTTCTATTACACTCAAGCCAATTATTCTAATTTAGAATTGAAGTAGCAATTCCTCAAATAGATGAGAACATGGAATCTTTGTATAAGTTAGGCCAACTCTAAAAAAGACATAGCAAAGAGTTTGGAAGGGGCCTATACCACTGGAGTCTATTCATTAACTAAGTCCAACACTTGTAAGCAAATGGACATATTAATAGTAAATGAGTGGAGCTTTCCAATTCAAAACCACAAAAGATATAGTTGAAGGATTCTAAAATACCAATTTTTAGCAACCCATCACTTGTGAGGATTCTATTCTTAAGTGCCAACTATGAGAATGTCCTTGCTTTAGGAAGGTAGTTCTTCCCCCAACACAAGTGCATAGGCCAATTTTGATCACAATTTTGTGTAGTAAGTGATTTGTAACGTTATTTCACTGAATAAGATCTTGATTTAGGAGGTCAGTAAATGAGCTTATCAGATTGAGGGGAAAAAAAAATCCTTTTTCTTAGAAATCACCGAGAAGGAACAATATATCTTGAAGGATTCCTACAATAGAGAAGTCCTTCCACTTAATTGTATTGAGAGAAACATTTTAATCTAATATAAAATAATCTTTCACTTTTGTCCCCCAAAAAAGTAATAAAATACGTTTTGCCTCCTTTAATTCCTCATATGAACTTAAAGTAGGATAACCATTCCATGATTCATCCCAAATCAAGGCTCTTTCCCCATTATGGATAACCCAAGAGAAGTGAGGGAGAAAAACTTCTCTGCATATAACTATAAAATTCCACATCCTAGAACCAAATGGAAGTTATGAGACTATGAATATACTTTCTATCCATATTACCTAAGTATTTCACATGCATCAATTTACACCATTTTATCTATGGTTTTTCAAACATCTTCCAAGCTAATTTAGCCCCGAAAGCTAAATTTTGAGCCTCTAAATTTAAAATTCCAGCACCCCCCTCTATCTTAGATGTACAAACCTCCTAGGACATAAGAGCCACTAACTTTTTATCCCTCTTATCTAAGTTACCTTGCCATAAACTTTTTTGAGTAACCTATGGATTTTTGCAACAACACCTTTTAGAATATTAAGTATTGACATCATATAGATTGGAATGGTAGAGAGGACAAGTTATATCATTACCAGCTTTCCTGAGAGGGTTAACCATTTTCTCTTCCATGAATTGATTTTAATTCATATTTCATCCAAAATTTTATTCCAGAAAAATATTTATTTTCTCTGATAAACAGAGGAATTCCTAGTTGTTGAGAAGGAATCTCTTCTTAGAAATTAGGATCTTAGGAAACTAATCATTATGAACAAAATATAAAATGAATATAAATAAGGATTATTTAAGAATACATATAACATGTTACACAAGATATACGTGGGGAAAACCCTTTCAGGTAAAAAAACCCCATAGAGCATCATTTTATTAAAACAACTACAAAATATAGTCTATTAAAGAATAGATCGAACCTTGAGATATACTCTACATACTTCCACATGGCCAATAATATCTCATGTGCATAGTGATATATTCACTATAAAAATCTAAATTCATCCCCTCTCAAATAAGAGAGAACCTCCTTAAATAAAGGAGAAGGGGTGTCATAATACCTAAAGGGGTGTAAGTCACACCCATTCTAAGTGACCATTAATAAATAATTAATAATCTAATAGATTAGATTATTAATTATTAAATGGTATATGTTTTATAACATAAGGTTTTATAACCTTATATTAGAACATTATATAAATTTTTTAAGCATATAACCCCTAATAACATTATGTTCTAACACTCCCCCTTAATGTTAATAGGGGGCATTAGATGTCAATTTCTATAAAATAAAAAATGAAGCACCCCAGTAATGTAGGTATTCTTTGACAGTGATAAACATAGACACAAATTTATGCCAAAATGAAGAGCATATATTCTAGACTACATGAAAGTCATCTTATCACAATTTATAATCTTGTGTTTAAGAAAATGATGTGAGGTCTTACAATATTTTTTGGGCCCCTGGAACTCCTCAACCTAGCCCCCCTCTAGGTCCATTACATATTTCCCATATGTCTTACACAATACTATGCTTTTATAAGTGGAAGATTTACAAAGAGAAGAATTTTTTAATATGTTCATAGGGCTTACATATAATGGAAGGAGTTAACCATGTATAATGCCCAAAGGTGTTTCTTTTGCCTTATAGGTCTTACATAGAGCTTCCATTGTTAGACATACTCTTTCCCCCTCAATGGAAACTCCTTACATCCCAAGGTGTTAAAATGCATAAGGTCTTAACTTATGCCTTAGGTCTTACATCTAGAGGTGCTATTGACATGCCCGCTCACCATCGATGGACAAGTATTTATTTGAATTTAGAGAATTTGGTACTGCATAAAGGTTTGATGTTATATTGTATATATAATTTTTATGATTACTGGGAGGCTAGCCCATAAATTTTTTACATAGTATATCTGTTGTACGTATGTGCTAACCGGTGTTGTCATTGATGTCAACATGCTTCTATTGCCATTGGTGTCAGTTGTGTCTTCTGATATTGCTGATTGTTGCCTGATTGATTTGTCATGTTAAAATGATTTGAATGCCTTATCAAAGTGTTGATGATGTTGGTACAGTGCTCTTGTTGCTAAGATTCCAAGTGCTTTTGAGAAAACTTGCTCTCTAGAGGAAATGGTGTGTTGAAGAGTATTCTAGCTTACAGAATACTATCTGAGCTTATGCTCCACATTTATTTTGTGTTGAAGACCAGAGTGCAAGATTTGGATATATTTTAGAGAAGTGTTTGAAGATGCTAAATCCAAAATTTGGTGGTCTAAATCACTATGAAGTAAAAGTTATATTCACCAGTTTAAAGATTGTAATTGACAGAGTTTTTGGGTTGTGTCTAGGTGTCTAGGAGAAAGTATTTTGCTTTGCATTTCTCTGTAGAATGGTTTCAGGTGGTACAGTTCTAAACATACGATCATAAGTTTCTCAGCTTTCTTCATTCTAAAGGATTTGTGATTTGGTTCTCTGGAAAGCAAGTTTTTGAGTAGCAGAGTTTAGCAGTGTTGATTGTAATCTATCTTCAAGTGAGATTTGTTGTCTTCAAGTGAGATTTGTTGTCTTCAAGTGAAACTTGTTGTAGCTAGATTTATTGGCTTCTAGGTGATTTTATGTTGTTCGTGCATATCTCTAGATTGTGTTTAAGGCTTGTGCTTGATCCACAAGCTATGATAGAGTTCTTAGAAATGTGTACCTAAGTATTCTTGGTGTTGGCACAAATTTGGCCAACTTAGGTACTAACACTCTTTGTAGATGTGTTTCGTGGATTATAGAAGCATGTTGAAGCATGTGAAGATGTATTTGGGTCCAATATAAGTTGCGAAGTGTCCTACCTTCATTCATTCGATTCACAAGATTGTTTAGGTCTAGACCTAATTTGAATTGTGTATGTTTGTCGACCTTGAAGACTATTCCAAAGGTTCTACAATTTATTGCCGACATTGATGTATTTTCCAAAGTTAAAGATTGATATAAATAATTGAAAAGGATTCATGTGTTGGTGAGAAGGGTGTGAAGGTGTGAAGATGAAGATGTTTTTGTTGTGAGGTAGTGAAGGTGATATGTATTATGCTTCATTGGAAATAAACTCAAGCATGTGGTAGATGCTATCATATCAGTTCATGGCACTGAGCCACCTCTTTTGGAAATGAGCCCTTTTGGTAGTGAGCCTATTACAGTGAGCTTTCTTTGGGTAGTGAGCCCTAGGTAGTGAGCCCTTTGGCAGTGAGCTTCTTTGTAGTTTAGTGTTGATACTACTATATATTGTAAGCTAATCCTCACCACAGTTTTTCCATTTTAGGGTTTTCCACATAAAATTTGGTGTTCTCTTTTGCATGATGTTGTTGAGATTAAGTTTTTGTTATCTATTTTTCATGTTTAATCATCATAACAAAATTATGGCTTATGTGAATTGATGTTGAAGTAATTATGTTTGTGAAGTCTTAAAGTTTTTGATACAACTAATTCACTTGGACCCCCTTCTCAGTTGTCTTGTACATTCAACAATTGGTATAGGGTTCCTTGGAAGAAAGCCTAACAACTTAAGTGAGATTTGGGATGGTGCACAAGAAAGACATTCCTTAGTTTGATGGAATTGACTATGCCTTTTGGAAGATATGAATGCAAAGTTATCTTATTTCTTTTGGTTACAATGTGTGGAGAATGGTTAAAAATGAATACACTACATTGCTCATGACATCTAGGAAAAAATGAAGAGTATCTATGAAGATGATAAATCTATTAACAAATCCAAGATGCAAAACTTGAAGTCAAGATATGAAACGATGCAGATGTCTGAAGATGAGAACATAACAAGCTATATGTAGAAGGTTGATGAAATTATCAATGGAATCAAAGGTTGTGGTGGAACTCTAACTGATTAAGAAGTTGTGAATAAGGTACTCAGAACACTTCTCAAATATTATAGTCATAAAATGTCTACCATTGAAGAATCGCTAGAAACAGGTAAGATTTCAAAAGATCAATTGCTTGGTAAATTGACTTCTTTTGAGATGAGAGAATTTGGTACTATTGATGGTCCTGTGAAAGTTGAGGCTGCTTTTAAAGATAAATAAAAAAAGGTAGCTAGATCATATAAGTATGTTGTGGAATTAGATGAGGAAGACTTTGATTAAATTGAGGCAAACTTTGTAAAGAGAATGAAGAAGGGAACTAGAAAGTTTAGAGGTAAGTTACCTTTCAAATGTTTCTGTTGTGGTAAGATTGGCCATTATGCTTCAAGATGTCCTGATAGAACTTTGAAGATCAAGAATAGAGAAGGTAGAGATAAGATGGTAAGGAAAAGTTACTATGTTAAAGATGATGAAGGTGTAACTAATGATGAATCTTATTTTGAAGATGGTAATGCTAGTGAATGCTTGTTTAATTCTATAAAAGAAGAACTTGTTTCTGCTAACCTTGCAAGCTGTGTGAAGAAAGGAAGTCTAGAAGAAGAGAAAGAGATGTCTGCATTTCATGCTAGAAAGGAAAAAGATGAATGGGTCATTGATAGCAGATGTTCAAATCACACGACAAGAGCTAAGAGTAAGTTTGTGAAATTGGAAAGGTGTGATGGAGGACTATTAGATTTGGTGATGATGCAACTGGTAAGATTTGTGAAAGAGGTCAATTATGTTTGATGGCAAGCATAATACATATGATTTTCTTTATGTCAAAGGCTTAAAGAATAATATTCTAAGTGTTGGGCATATGTGTAACAAAGGATACAATCTAATGTTTAAGGACAATGGATGTGAGATAATGAAAAGCTCTAGAACCATAATTGTTGCTAGTAAGATGAATCATGGTAATATTTATCATTTGAAAGGTACTGACAATTGCTATTTGTTGGCTTAGAAAAATGAAAGTTGTTTATGGCATAGGAGAATGTGTCATATTAACTTTGATAATATGGTGAGAATAAGCTCAGTTCAAGTTGTAAGAGACCTGCCTAAGATTGTGAAGCCTATTAATGCCATTTGCAAAGAATGTCAATTTAGGAAGAAAACAAAGATAAGTTTCGAAAGAAAAGAATAAATCTCTACTAGATTGTTGGAGTTGGTGCATATAGATTTGTGTTGTCACACAAGAATAAGAAATCTACAAGGTGATGTTGGTGTGAACATGGTTATCACCTAACCGGTTTACCCTAGTGTGGATAATTCATCTTATTTAACTATTTACTAGTTAAATAATATTCACACATCACACATAAATCACACATGTTAAGTTGACTTAGTGAGTCTTCTAGGTGTTTCTAGTTGAGTCTAGTTGTGTGTTGAGTTGTTGATAGTTGGAGTGAGTTGTCTTATCCTCCACATGTGCAATTAGTTATCATCCTCTAATTAGCACATGTTGTAGGAATATCTCCACTTTCCACTCAACCTTTCTAGCTCTCACCTTGTCTTTATAAGCAAGGCATATCATGTACATTAGAACAAAAATAACATCCTTCTTTTGCATTCAATGATAGAATAGCATTATTCTTTCATTTGATCTCTCTTGTGCTTTCATGAAGTCCTAGATTCTGGGTAGCTCTAATCATAGCCAACTCTAACATGGTATCAGAGGTCTAGGAAGAATCACTTTGTGTTAGTCAATTTTTGAGAGATCTTGAGTGCAATTCATGGTGGATCTTGACATTTGAGTATGCTCTTCTGTTGCATCGAATGATGACCTGGAGAATCAGAAAGACTTGATAGAAACATCAGTTTTGTGAGGGTTTCCTCTTCATGCCCTTTATTTCAAGTGCATTTTGGTATGTTTTGTTGTAAATTAGACTTTGCCATTGCATCTGGAGCAGCTGAAATTGTCAAGATCACCATTTGTTTCATCTAAATCAAACATTGGAGGCAAAAATGACAAGGGTTTCAATTTGGGGCTCTTTGGCGTGATCCGGGTGGTACCAACAATTTTGGAGCAGTTTGGCCCAAATCGGACATCGCCATTACATCCATAGCGGCCAAATCAGTAAGGATTGACTGTAAAATCATCGAAATCAGAAGTTGTCACAAAAGCCAAATTTTTTTTGCCCCACAGTCGGCCGTACGGAATCTTTGCAGAGTATATTTCTATAGAATCTTAGACGCAGTGACAGTGTAGGTGAATCAGTCTTTGCAAAGAATCTACAAATATCCTCCGGGTATTATTTTTTATTTGCTGGTATAAAATCTTTATCTACAGTTTTTTAAGGTTCTATGAAGTTTTTGTTTACAGGGTACAGAGTACCCGACAGGCGCAGGACCCGTACCCTGGTTGTAGGTTGACCAATGATCTTTGGCACATCATCAGCAGTGATCTTTTCAAACAACTAGTGGTCATCACATCAGTCTTAATCCCAATGGTAGTTTATTCACTGAGTGACATTTACCGGACTCCATCTCTGGTAGTTTGCAATATTCAGAGATCGTTGAGAGATCCATCAACGACAGGTAGTCTACATTAACCATTGTTCGTCAGCTTTTACAGGCAAATCCAAATTCCTAGTCGGCAAGAATCTCAGATCTAAAATCATTTAAACCATGGCTCAGTGGTTAAGGCAGACTCCCAACGACCCATCGAATAAACAGGAGTCTCCATGATCTGGCAGATTTAAATTCCTCAGCGGCTGTGACAAAAATCTTCTGGCATTTTCAAAACTACTCACTGGTGGAATCAAACAAATCCACCACCGGTGGTAGTCACACAGTGATCATAGTCAATTTCAGCGTTGGCAATTATAAGCAGCATTGAACGTTTTGTCTGATGATTAGCAATTTTTTGACATTTTCAATAGTATACAACCGGCCAACTGCAACTAATCCAGCAGATCTCAAAACCTTGGCAATTAACAGCAATATCCAGTCAGCGGTAATCTGCAAATCCTGCTAATACTTGGTGGTGAAGGCATTTGACCAAGATCTTAGACCATCAAACATCACGCCGGAATCTAAACTCCAATTGGTTGTTCTTATTAGCGGGTTTTCAAAATTATCACATGCCGAAGCAAATTCATACCAAAAAATCTCTAAACTCAGTCGATTGTTCCTTTGGTGTACTCCTTAAAACCGCCTAGTAGTTTAGACTATCGGGTTTTGAAGGAAATCGTGTGTTTTTTTCTAGTCAGAATGGCAGTTTCATAGCTGGCAAACAAACCACAGTTACCCATAAGTTGTTTTTTGACAGTCAAAAGTGGTTTCCTATAGTGAATAAGAGGTTTCCCAGCAAACAGCAGTTTCTCCAATCAATCTGGTGGTTTTGACTATACACAGTGGTTTTCAACTGTTGATAGGTGTTTTTACAAACACAGCAGGTGGTTTTGGAAACTCAATGGTAGTTTTTGAAACTTGACAGACATTTTTTGTTTTTCTAGGGAGGGAGTTTTTTTTTGACAAAAGGGAATATTCTGGGAATATTCCATTGACGTCAGCACTGTGTCAGTGCCAAGGGCCATTTTTACCCCTCAAAGCCCTAAAAGGGGGCTTTTTTTCATTTTTGCATAACTTTTGCCCATGGAGGTGAAATCAGGAAAATGAGATATCATCAGAAAGATGACAGAGAGCACTTCGCAGTGGTGTTAGTAGTTTTCTAAAATTCTTCTACAGGTGACTTCTACAGTAGTTTGAAGACAGATCTTCATTTTTGGCTTCTGAGCTCACAACTTTTTGCCACGATCTCTAATTTTCATAATTCTTGTGGCATCAGAAAGGTCTTTAGGAGCTCTTCAAATCCATCCATGCACTTTTCTCAGATTCTACTCCAAGTTCATTTTATTTCATTTGTCAATTTTTTGGCTTTTGAGTGATAACTTAGGCATTTTTGCACTTGAGGAAGTGAAACTTGTTTTGAAGGGGTCTATTTGCTGCGGTTAATCATTGTGAGCAATTGTAATCTCCCTTCAATCTCTCTTTTAAGAGATTTTGATGCTTTCCCAATTTGTGTCCCTTGAGGATGATTGTAAATTGCACTAAGTATAAAGTGCCACAATTATTCTTTTTGGGGGGGTGATCTCTTTAATTGAGTAACAGGGGGGTTGTCTTGTGTTATTTTTTGTACTCTTACATCATGAATCCAAACAAACTTCCTCTACTCACACTATATAACTATCATGAGTGGAAAACTAAAATAGAGATTCATTTAAGAAGTTTGAAAATTCATAGAGTAACAATGGGTACAGAAATTGAACCAACTACATCTGCAAAAAAGAGAAAGTGGTATAATAGATGTGATCAAGCCTATGGAACACTATGCTTGTCTATCTCTCCTAATCTCCTTTTTCATATTGAATCTTGTACTACACCTAATCAAGTGTGGACCACCTTAGAAAATCTCTTTGGTAAACAAGATACTATGAGAGGTTTCAAATTGGAGAATGAATTAATTGGTTTGAATCCAACCGATTTTGCAAGCATCCAAAACTTCTTCACAAAACTAAAGTCTCTTAGATTATAGATCAAACAATGTGGAATTGAGAAAGAGGACACTCAATTGATTCTTTCAATCCTTGCCAAGCTTGGTCCTGACTACTCAGTTTTTGTTTCTACCTTTTATGCTATGATGCATGCACTTGGGAAAGCTTTCACAATGCCTTCACTTGATGAGTTTGCTGCATCACTCACAAGGGAGCAAGCTAAGTTAGTACATATGGGCACATTGAAGTCTCCTAGACCTCAAGCACTTCTTGCTATTGAAGGTACTAAGGATCAAAAGGCTTCAACTAGCAAAGGCAAGAAATAGAAAAATAAGAATCTCAAGAACAATGATCAAGCAAAGGAATCAACTAAATCACCTAAGTCCTCATCCTCTCCCAAGGAGGAATAATCTAAGAAGGAGAGACTAAAGTGTGCATATTGCAAGAAACTAGGACATAATGAGCATAAGTGTTATGAGAAGAAAATTGATGAGTTGACTCACATTATTCAAAAGCATAACATCCAAATGCCATCATCATCACCTAGTACATCCTCTTCTTCGACACCATCATCATCTACACATACAGGGACAACATGCATTGCTAATGGGTCATACAAAGGGAAAGGACAAGCACTCTTTGCTTCTACAAGTCTTCATTCAGAGAGATGGCTTCTTGATTCTGGAGCTTCTCATCATATGGCATCTTCACAAGGAATGTTCTCTTCATTTGAGTCATGTACTTCACCGCCTATTTTGATGGGTAACAACACATACATGCATGCAACTGGTAAAGGGACTATTGCTGTTGGAGAGAATACATTCAACAATGTGTTGTGTGTACTTTCCTTAACATTGAATCTCCTTTCCATCTATCAGATTATTCATTGTGGTGCAGGCAAGAAATTTGAGTTCACTCCTGATTCTGTGATCATATGGGACTTGGAGAGCAGAGATATCATTGCTGTTGGGATGGCTAATCATGCATCTTGCTTGTATACCTTCTCCCATTTTGTTTCTGATGATGTAGATCCATTGATGGCTATTCACACTCATGCATCAAGTGTGAATCATGTTTCTGAGGAGAAGTTTGGTCACTTGAACTTTGGTGTTCTTTCACCCACTTTGGTTCATGAGACTAGTACTAAGCTTCCATCACCTCATCCTCTTGCTTCTTCAGAGATCAACATCGACATGGCTTCATATACTTCAGTTGAGTAGGATCATTCTAGTCTTTCAGACACAGCTTTGTGGGATACTTTCTTGGCAGGTATATCGGACTTGTTTTGTGAGTCTCATATTGCAGATTTGGAGGACACACTTGAGGGGATATCTCTCCTCTTTGATGGCAGATACATCACAACTATTATTCCATATACTTTGCCTTTGGAGGTTGTTCTTCATGAGTCTACCCAGGATTTTGGATTGGTCACACCTCATTGCATTGTGGTATTCCTTGATTCTGACATGTGGACATTTAAGCAGTCTTCAGAGGCATCCATCATGAGGCTTTTTCCCTCATTCCTTGAGATGGAATTTCTTTGACATCAACCTTTGGATTGGTTTCTTCCTAAAGGGAGAAATATTGTTTGCAAGTACATGACACTTTCCAGTGTTCATCTTCAAGCATTCACCATCGACATAGGAGCTACTTCATTGTGGGGGGGACTTACAGTCTCACACTTGCTCTCCTATGGGGGGTATTTGATTGTACATCTGTGATAGAAGTTGTCCTTGGGGGTTCATCTTAAGTCCTCCTACTATCACTTCTTTCACTTTCATGTTTCTGCATTCTCACTTTTGGAGAGGAGTTTTGTCCCATGAGGTTTTCTCCTTTTCTCCACTTGAGATTTGTTGTACATGAGTACCTAACATGGCCTAGTAGCCAGGACCCATCCATCTTTTCATCTTTCTTTAGTCAGCTACTCCCTAAGTTACACTTAAGGGGGGGTGTTGGTGTGAATAGGGTTATCACCTGACCGGTTTACCCTAGTGTGGATAATTCATCTTATTTAACTATTTACTAGTTAAATAATATTCACACATCACACATAAATCACACATGTTAATTTGACTCAGTGAGTCTTCTAGGTGTTTCTAGTTGAGTCTAGTTGTGTGTTGAGTTGTTGATAGTTGGAGTGAGTTGTCTTATCCTCCACATGTACAATTAGTTATCATCCTCTAATTAGCACATGTTGTAGGAATATCTCCACTTTCCACTCCACCTTTCTAGCTCACCTTGTCTTTATAAGCAAGGCATATCATGTACATTAGAACAACAATACCATCCTTCTTTTGCATTCAATGATAGAATAGCATTATTCCTTCATTTGATCACTCTTGTGCTTTCATGAAGTCCTAGATTTAGGGTGGCTCCAATCATAGCCAACTCTAACAAGCGATAGGTATTTCATGTTACTTATTGATGATTGTTCAAGAATGACTTGGGTTACTTTTCTTAGAGAAAAATCAAAAGCCCTAGATAAATTCAAGGAATTTAAAGCAATGGTTGAAAATGAAACAGATTTAAGAATCAAGTGTTTGAGATCTAACAGAGGTGGCAATTTTACTTCAAATGAATTCAATTCTTTTTTTGAAGAACATGGGATAAATAGAAAATTGTCTGCCCACAGAACTCCTCAGCAAAATAGAGTAGTTGAAAGGAAAAATAGAATAGTTAGGAAGATGATAGAACAATGATCAAACAAGCTGACATTCCAGAAGTATATTGGAAAGAAGCTATTCATATAGTTGTCTACATTCAGAATAGAGTGCAATTCAAAGCAAATGAAACAAAGACACCTTATGAGCTGTGGTATAGAAGAGCTCCTACTGTTAGGCATTTCAAAGTTTTTGGAAGCAAATGCTATATCAGAAGAGATGAAGAGTTGGGAAATTTTGATGCTAGATGTGATGAAGGAATATTTCTTGGATACTTTACTAAAAATAAAGCTTACCAGTGTTACAATAAAAGGTTGAGGAAGATCATTGAAAGTGTAAATGTAAAGGTAGATGAAGATATTCAAAAAGTCTTAGAGCCTGATGGATATGACATAGATGAGTTTGTTGATATAGAAGTAGTTGAGGAATACAAAGACAAGGAAGTTCAGATTGATGAAGAAGAAGCTCTGGAAAGAGTTCCTAAAACCCCAAAGTATGTGCAAAAGATTCACCCAGAAGATCAAATCATTAGTGACAAAAAAAGGAGTTTTGACGAGAAAAAGAGTTACAGAAGAACAAGTAAATATCAATTTAATTTCAAAGGTTGAACCTAAGACTATCTTTGAAGCATGTAAAGATGAACATTGGGTCAAGGCAATGAATAAGTAACTGATACAAATTGAAAAGAGTAAGACTTTCTAGGAACTTGTCCCTAGGCCTACAAATAAAAATGTGATTGGAACAAAGGGGGTTTTTTTAGGAATAAGTTGAATGAAAATGGAGAAGTGGTAAGAAACAAAGATAGACTTGTATGCTAAGGCTACTCTCAAGTGGAAGGAATATATTATGAGGAAACTTTTACTCTGATGGCAAGATTGGAAGATATTAAGTTGTTTCTCCCTTATGCAGCACATAAATATTTCAAGGTATATCAAATGGATGTAAAGTCTACTTTTATGAATGGTGAGTTGGAAGAAGAAGTATGTACAGAGCAACCAGATGGATTTTAGTTCTAAAAAAAACTAGACATTGTATGTAGATTGAAGAAGGCATTGTATGGACTGAAGCAAGCTCCTAAATCTTGGTATGCTAGATTGGACATGTATTTATTGTAGTAGGGATTTAGTAAAGGGTTTGGAGATAGTAATTTATATATCAAGGTAAGCAAAGATCAAATTGTGCTTATTGAGCTCTATGTAGATGATATAATCTTTGGTAGAAATAATGGTATGTTTAAGAACTTTGTCGATGAGATGCAGAAAGAATTTGAGATGTTAATGTGTGGTGAGATGAGCTTCTTTCTTAGACTATAAATTAATTAGACAAATAAGGGCATTTTTATTTCACAATCAAATTGTGTCAAGGAGTTATTGAAAAAGTTTGGAATGGAAGAATCTAAACCAGTTTGTACTCCCATGACAACTAGTTGCAAGATGAGTAAAAATGATGAATCTCCTAAGGCTGATCAGAGCAAATACAGATCAATGATTGGAGGACTTCTATACCTAACTACTACCAAACTAGATATCATGGATGTAATATGTCTTGTGGCAAGATTTCAAGAAGATCCTACAGAGTCAAATGTCATGGTAGTAAAGATGATATTCAGGTATTTGAAAGACACTCTAGATCATGGGTTGTGGTATCCCAAGAACAATGACTTCAACCTAAGTTCCTATATATATGTAGATTGAGCCATATGTTGAGATGATAGGAAAAGTACAAGTGGTGGTGTGTTATTTCTTAGAGATAGAGTTGTGTCATTCCAAAGAAATAAGCAGGATTCAATATCCTTATCCACTACAGAGGTAGAGTATATTACAAGAACAAATCATGTTACACACAAGTACTATGGATGAGACAAACTCTAAAGGATATCAAAGTTGATTATGAGGATCCAATTCTTATTTTCTATGATAACACTAGTACCATTAACATTTCAAAGAACCCAGTGATGCATTCAAGGACAAAGCATATTTCTATCAGATGTCACTTTCTAAGAGAGAAGGTTGCAGAGAAAGAAGTGAAGCTTGAGTATGTGCCTACAAAAGATCAGGTTGCTAACATTTTCACCAAATCTCTTCCTAAGGACACATTTGAGTGTCTTTGAGAGAAGTTAGGGGTTATTGCCCTTCCTTTGTTGAACTAGATGCATAAGAAAGTGCATCAATCTAGTATAATTCAGAAGTCATTGTTTTTTGGACTGATGATGGAGGCTACCTCATAGGGGGAGTAGTTAGTGACATTGGAGAGTGTTGCAGTTAGAAGGAAGTATTTAGAGTAGTTAAGAACAAGTACAAGTATGTGTAGTACCATATTCAAGGGGAGAAAGTTTTAACAAGGTGTGCCACCATTTGCCATTGATGTCAAAGGGGAGAGAGTTCATTTGAAAAACAAAGGAAGAGTAAGATATATAAAAGAAAGGGGGAGAACAAGATTAGTACATAATTGTGTCATGTTGGTTTTTCACATCATATGTTTCCATCAATGACATAGGGGGAGATTGTTACAAGTATGTACTAACTGATGTTGTCATTCATGTCAACATGCTTCTGTTGTCATTGGTGTCAATTGTGTCTTCTAATATTGTTGATTGTTGTCTGATTGAGTTGTCATGTTAAAATGATTTGAATGCCTTATAGAAGTGTTGATGATGTTGGTATAGTGCTCTTGTTACTAATTTTCCAAGTGCTTTTGAGAAAATTTGCTCTCAAGAGGAAACAATGTGTTGCAAAGTATTCTAGCTTGCAGGATACTATCTGAGCTTCTGCTTTGAATTTCTTCTATGTTGAAGACTGGAGTGCCAAAGTTAGATATGCTTTAGAGAAGTGTTTGAAGATGCTAAATCCATAATTTGGTCATCCAGATCGTTGTACAGTAGAAGTTATGTTCACCAGTTTGAAGACTATAATTGATAGAGTTTCTGGGTTGTGCAAAGGTATCTGGGAGAAAGCATTTCGCTCTGTATTTCTCCGCAAAGTGGTTTTATGTGGTGTGGTTCTAGAAATATGTATATAATGTCCTTATATTTATTCACTTAAAAGGATTTGGGATTTGGTGCTCCAGAAAGAAAGTTATTGAGTAGCAGAGCTTAGCAGTGTTGATTGTAAGTTGTCTTCAAGTGAGATTTGTTGTCTTCAAGTGAAACTTGTTGTAGCTGGATTTGTTGTCTTCCAGGTGATTTTATGTTGTTCACGAATGTCCTTAGATTGTGTTGAAGTCTTGTGCTTGATCTACAAGCTATGATTGAGTTCTTGGAAGCATTTGGCTAAGTATTCTTAGTGTTTGCACAAGTTTGGCTGACTTAGGTGCTAACACTCTTTGTGGATGTGTTTCATGGATTGTAGAAGCATATTGAAGCATGTGAATATGTATTTGGGTCTGAGCTAAGATGTGAAGTGTTCTACCTTCATTCATTTTATTTGCAATAATGTTTAGGTCTAGACCTAATTTGAATTGTGTATGTTTGTCAACCTTGAAGATAGGTTGTAGAATGTATTGCCGACCTTGATGTATGTTCCAAGGTTGATGATTGATATAAATAAGTGAAAAGGCTTTGTGTGTTAGTGAGAAGGGTGTGAAGGTGCAAAGATGAAGATGTTTGTGTTGTGAGGTAGTGAAGGTGATATGTATTGTGCTTCATTGGAACTGAACTTAGGCATGTGGTAGGTGCTATCATATCAGTTCAAGGCAGTGAGCCACCCCTTTTGGCATTGAGTCCTTTTGGTAGTGAGCCTATTATAGTGAGCATCCTTTTGGGGAGTGAGCCCTAGGTAGTGAGCCCTTTGGCAGTGAGCCTCTTTGTAATTTGGTATTGATACTACTATATATTGTGAGCTAATCCTCACTGTTGCTTTTCCCTTTTAGATTTTTCAATGTAAAATTTGGTGTTCTCCTATGCATGGTGTTGTTGAGATTAAGTTCCTATTATATTTTTTCATGTTTAATCATCATAACAGAATTAAGCCTTATGTGAATTAATGTTGAAGTAATTATGTTTGTGAAGGCTTAAAGATTTTGATACAACTAATTCACCTCCCCTCTTAGTTGTCTTGTGCATTCAACAATATCTTCCATATGATAATCATACATATAGAATTGAAGAATAATATTAGGATGGAAGGACTTTCCTTTCAAGGCAGTGCTCATGAACTTTGAATGTGCTTTATTTCTAGATATAGGAGTCTTGAATAGGATTAGATAGATTTATCATATAATAAAGTGGGACTTGTAATAACACCCATATGAAAAATATTTCCAATAATCTCCTAAGCACATTGATTCTTTTGTAGTGACTTTGTAGTCAAGTTTTTTATCAAAGAGCTATAGAAGATAGCTATTTAACTATTACTCCATTCATGTGATAGAAGATGCACCATATGATGAGGGTTGTTGCATTCATCATCATTTAATTTTAATAAATATCAATCCAAGGCAGTGTCCAAGGCTGTATGCAAAAGGGAAGAGGAATAACTTGCATGGCAATCTTTTCTACAAAAGGGGATTGACAACAATTGCATGAAACAAACTAGGGTTTAAACTCTGCTAAAAAAGATAACTTAATCTAAGGAAAACAATAATGTGAGTAGCTAATCTAATTCTAGAATAATGGAATTGCACAATAGAAAAATAACTTAAACTATGGAAAGAAAAAATGGAATAGCTAAAGGAATTTTGCATAACAACAAAGCAACTAAAGAAACTAAGAAATAGTCTCTGCCCTTTGGTTGGAGTGGGCCCTTGCTCCTTCCTCTGGAGAGAGACTAATCAATTCCAGTTATCAGAAAATTGATAGAACAACTTTCTTTATTCAAAAACCTTCAAGATCTAAAGTACATGCTACTCTAAAATAACAGAGTTCTTCCTTTTCTAATTTTGATCTTTTACAACTTTTTCTCTTTTTTCTATTCTACACCATAGTTCTTTATATATAACTATGGTTATTAAATTCTAATTGAGGTTCTCTCTAGAGTAGAGAACTTATTCATGCAGATAACTAAACTTATTTATCTAGTTGACTAAACTTATTCATTTAATTAACTGATTATACAACAGTTGATTACAAGGAAGACATGCAATATCTTTTAGAAAGACATGCAACACTACATGTGTATCCTTTGCATGGAATAATTACTCTTTAGTTATATACATTAATCTAGGATTAATTATAGTCAATATATCCTTCAGAAAATCTTGGAGTGTGTGTTGGTAGATTGGAAGAATCCACAACAACTTCATACAGTATTTCTGGAACATCTCTGGAGCTTGTAGAACAGTCAACTTCTATCATAAACTACTCATTTTTTACTAGATCTCCTCAAATTCTTTCTGGGTTTTGTTTTTCTAACTTTCATCTTTCCAGTTCATTTTGAATTTTTGAATTTCATTAAGAAATGAGAAAGATATCGTGGTTTTACTAAAACTATTTTTCTTGACTTTTTCTATTCTGCATCTCCAGCTCTCTGTAATAGTCAACTTCTGTCATTAATTGTTTATTCATTTTAGTGAATCTCTTCAAAAAATCTTCAAGTATTTGTTCCTCTCTCTTTAATCTTTCTGGATCATTTTGAAATTCTAATTTTCATTAAGAAATGAGTGAGATGTTGTAGTTTTATTGAAACTGCATTTTTGACTTCTGCATCTCTGATGCTCTGTGCATCTTTGGCACTCTGCAACTTGACATAAAATAGACTTTCTCTTCACTTTATTGATAAAATAACTGCTGACCTAGAGGTGAACATGTAATATCAAGATAAACTCATGCATGGCATTGATTGTTCGATTTAGACAAGTTTATTTGATATTTAACTAAAACTTTTCCAACCCATACTCAAGTCCACTTCAAAACTGATTTAATGAAGATAAAATATATTCTTTTAGTTGACTAAAGATGAGACAGTTTATGGTCTCATCATGATATTTTGAAGACATAGATTGAGGTATATGTCCTATCAATAAGGTTACGAACATAGTAATATAATAAAAAATATTTTTGGTGAAAAAATAATAAAATCTCATATTTAAAAGTAAGTAAGTCAACATATAATATGCTATGACCATACTTAAAAGTGATTTAATGATCTTATTAAGGAGTTCATATGGAATTTTCATGAGTATAAGTACATATAATTTGCCATGTTTCTACAAGGAGAAGAAATAGTTATCTTACTAAACATATAGTTATGATCTAAAAAAATAAAGCAACGGGTGAGCTATCCTTTCCAAGATTGCTCATCTAATAGTGTAGAAAGGTGACAACCACCCATTACAAGTATGTGCTTTTATACCTAAGAAATTTATAGCTTTTAAAGAAAATACTGACCTCTTTAGATAGTTATGAAAAATGCTTATATATTATATCAAAATGTCATCTTGGATATCTTTATCCATTTGGACATACCCTTTTAGCTTGTAGTATTGCCCCTTATGAACCTCTCTTCTTTATGACACATAGGGTAAAATTGCTTCTTGATTATAACAATATTTAATTAACTAATATCAAATTTTATCAATCCCCTAGCCATGCAAACTTATCCAAGGTTTTTATCAAATTATTTAATATAAAAGATAAATTATCTAAAATTGTAGCCTTTATATATGACACTATCTTATATGTATGACAATGTAAATTATATGACATCCCTTAATTTTAGAGGTGGTGATTCTCTTTAACATCAAAATAATATTATGGTTATGTTTTTAGGAGATGATGATGAATTAGATGGAGGGGATCTCTAATTTCTTGGCCTTGGAGAATGTGGGGATTAATGTTGCCTTCTTAACCAATAAGTTCTAGCTTCAATGGACAAGGGAATCCCATTAAGTCAAAAATCCAATCATCAAGTTGCCTCTTAATATAATTTTGTCCATGATCATAGCAAGAATCATAATGTATATTAAAGAGAGAAATATAGAAACTTGTTTTAGGCTTCTTTCTTTAAGAGAAGAAACTACAACATTTTCATTTTGTATAAGATTTTATACATATATGCATGGTTTGATAAACAAATTATTGAAAGTGAGTTAGTAAAAAGTACTTGATTTCAAATTTAATCTATATAAGCATGTGAAATGATTCTGGGGCATAAGCACTCATAAGATTGTTTTGTAGATTTAACTCCCCCTCATTTCCATAAGGCATGAATATGAAGCGAGAGTGATAAAATGATAGCTTAAAAGGTAATCCTAGGAACTTGAGAATGATGAAACTAAACCTATGCCACATGAATTATCAACCAACAAAATTAAACATATATAGTATAATATAATAGAATATGATTGTAAAGTTTTCGCAAATTATGTCATAGTATGAATAACCTTGGTACATTGGAAACATAGTAGAGTGATATCTTGATAGGATAGCCTTTTAATGCCTTTTTAATAGGATGACAAACTTGTGTATAAATGTGATCCTAAAATGAATATACGAGCACAATGTTTCTAGGAAATATCTTTCCAATCTATATAATACTATTCTTATCTTGTAGAATGGTCTTGTGAGAATATATAGATTTCTTCAACCAATTGATTGGATTAACATGGATAAATCATGCTTAAAATCACTATGAAAGTATAATAAATCTATATCATGTATTGGGTGGAGAGTACTCTCTCCAAAATCATTTTTTAATATGATGTTGAAATTAGGATAAACTTCGTGAGACTCTTCTTAATTATAGTAATTTATTTTAGTGGTGAGATATTATCTCCATTCTATTATAAAACCATATAATAGCCTTCTTAAGGAATCCTAATCAGTGCTAGGGGTTGAGGATAGATCATTTAACTAGTCAAATGCCTTCCACTTGAATGATGCAAACTCTAACATTAACATAAAGTCAGGCATTATCACACTTAATGAAACATATAATTGTGATATCATGTTGTGGAGATAGAAGATCCATCTCCTAATAATTATGGAAAAACATTTTGCACTCTAATAAGGAAGTTAATCCACTATTGTATGAATATAGTCATATACTAAAAACCATGAGGCAAATGGTTCCACTCTAATGCATAATCCTTTCTAAAATAGTGTAAGTATAAATATCAAATTATTTGCATCCCTTAAAGGTTAAATAGGTCCTAAGTTCATTCCAAGCTAGTTGTACCTGTTATCAACTAGGATTGGACCCGTGATGAGAAGATGTAAAGCTCTGCAATCCTGTGTAACATTGGAATATCTTCATGTTGTGGGTACCTTATAATGAAGATAGACCTCTAGATTATGGCTGGTTCCCTTATGATTTTCTAATGAATTAATGATTTTTTGAAGGAAAAGGGATAGAAGTCTATGAAATGAATGGACAAAACTGAATTTGAAAGTATGGTGATGCACCTAAATGATGATAAAACTACAAATTGATTCACAACTATTCTCAAAAATCCTATTTATATAGTTTAGAAATGGCAATTTGATCACAATAATGTTTCCAAAGAAGGCAAAACAGTTTGTCTTTTCAGAAGGAAAATAATTTTTCACAACTTGAAGAACAAAATGAATATAAGCACAACCTAAGACCTGTGATATGATGTACAATAATGAACAAGACAAAACTAGAGGTTTTGATAGCTAAAACACAATAATTTCATCAAATCATTCACAAAGACACTTTGCATTATTCTAAAGAGGCAGAATTCTAAATGAAAATAGTAGGAAGCCATTGCATAAAAGACAAATAATATGTAACCTATAATCTATTGCACTATATAAATCTATAAAATGAGTTACAAAACTTCCCCTCTCTACAATGAACAAGAGAGCTAAAAGGCAAGAACTGAGAACAAACATAACTTTTTTCTCCTATATACAAAAGATATCTCCAATGAGTAAGGTTGAGTGAATTGAAGTCAACTCAACATCTGACTATCCTCAAGAATCTCTCCCATGAGCATAGACAAAAAATCTTGAAAAAAGGGCCCACCACTATTGGAAAATAAGCTAAAATAGCTCCAAACTATCTCTCACCACTAGTCAACTAAGAAAGCACTCCAAAATAGCTCAGTTTGACCATAAATCAAGGAAAATCACTCTCTAGTTCACTGAGTTTGCATTTCAGTTTAACTCTCTTTCTATTTTGCATGATTCAGGGTAGTTGTAATTTTATTTTAAAAATATTAAGCTAATAAAAGATGTAATTCACCTTAGTAAGTGTTATCATAAACTACCTTCACATTTTTTTGGTTTATTATAACAAGTATTAAGGTAAACTGATCAAATTATCACCTTAATTTCTTTGTTAAAATTTTCTATAATAAACTCTCAACCATGAAAAAAAGAAGAAAAGGGGTTCATGAGGTTCATTTATCTTTCAAACACTTAGAAAGTGTTTTACCACAAGCTACCTTATGTTTGTCTAGACTTTCAAACATCTGGAAGTCATTATCCTTGCCCTAAATTATTTGATTTTCAATAATTTTGGCTTTAGAAGTCACTAAAAGGAAAATAATCCCATTGGGTAGGGTAGCCTTATGAGAAAATATCTTTGAAACCCTAAAGGCATATCACTTGCTTCCATTTCATTTTTTCTCTAGGCACCGCCATAGGGAGTTTGTTGCTCCTATCAAGGATTTCTACTACTCTTACTCTATAAGTTTTTCTACTCCTTACTTTTGTTTTCATGACTATCTTTATTTGTTATTGCAAACAGTTTTTTATCACTGTCTTTGATAACCTCACAACCCTTTACTGTCGGCATGCTTGAACAAATCTTTAAAGTTTCATCTAGGCAGTCTCTTCTACAACATTTTATTTAATGTAGGGTTGCTATTTTTCCTAACCTCTCTATTATCAAATCTCTAATTCATGGAGGCCCACGCCATATTCTTTCTCTGATTAAAGACAAACCATAAATCATTCTTAACAAGCCTTTTGATAGTGTGTGGAATCTTAAATGTCTACACCAACCCTGCATGCTTTGCTTTCATATTGGATATATTGACTATCTTCACTGTATTTGACAATGTCACTCAGTCTATTATAACAACTATTGTCTTTGACCTCTTGACTGTCCGGTGTCTTCTTTTACTACCTATTGTACCCTATTGCACTGCTATCTCTTCTAGATACCCGCATCATACTTCATGGATCTCTTTCTTTATTGTTTGAGAGTAATTTTTTAGAACACTATATCTTATTCTTGAGCCTTCAAATCACAGCATTAGATTTGGTGTAACCTTGAATTGAATGCTCCTAAACCTTGACTGTTGTAGTGGATGATATTAAGAACAACCATTCAAAATAGTCATCTCTTAATTTTCTATGCATCCTCGTAGTTATGAGATGTTAGCTCTTTCTATAAAGTCTGATGTCTTTATTGTGTTGACACACTATCATGTAGACTTCTAGTAAGTGTTTACTTGCTTGCAAGACTACTCTAGATGTTACAAATTCTAAAAAGTTTCATAGTGACTCCACAAAATTTATAGATCCATCAACACTATACATAGTCCCTAAGGATAGTAGAGTCATACATATATTCTTCTATTAGACATATCCACCATGTTCCCACTCTCATGACTAATCTATCCCTTAACTGTACTGTGTGAAGAATAGAGACTTCATGAGTGTCATCCCAATCTTTTGTAACTACTCTTGGCTATAAGAAACAATTGTAAGTTTGTCTTTCTGTGATCATTCAACTTGTGTTCTGCAAGTGTTAGCATTCTTCTACTCATAATGAAAGGATTTGTCTCAATCCTAAAATTCCCCTTCATAACAATGAAGATAAATGATCTACTCATTCTTTATAGCATGTTACTGACTGTTCCTCATGTTTTGGTTGCCTGCTCTTCAATGTCTATTGTGTGTTTCTCTTCACTTAATTGTTATTTGACTTCATTACCCTTCTCTGTAACATTGTTTCTTTCTGCATGACTGATGCTTTGCTGTTTGGATGTTCATTGGAGACTATCTCCCATTTCTCTATAAGGCTTCTCATTATATACACATGACAAACATGTTTGTTGTTATATTATTCACGCCTACTCTGTAATGTGACCATCCCCTTTTCATTCAATTTGGCAATGACCTCTATCATATTACTGCCCACATTACAGTTGGGTATGCTATTTTCATCCTTTAATTTGTATCTTCAGCTGGTACAGTTATAAATATCTGTCTTGTCCTGACATTTGTGATTGTACTTGAAGATTTGGGTTCCTACAAGATACTCCATGTTATCTTGACAGTGATTAAATTTCTTGATGATAGACTACTAACTATTTTACTTGATGCTTGAATGGTGGCACATTTGAATACTACTATGTATGTCTTTATGAACTGTACCTTATATCGTTATTTAAGGTCAATGTAAACTATTGGCTGTCTCTTCTGTTGAAAATCTCTAACTACTGTCTATGCATTATTTCCTCATTCATGGTTGAGGATCACTGTCTTTATGTATCCTCCATGATCTTTGTGACTTTATGAGCCAATGATAGACTCACTTTAACTCTACTCCACTATCCAATCATGGTGGCTGCCTTTTCTTATTGGGTTCCAATTGAGAAAATATTTTGTCATTTATGATAGTGATGTTAATCAACTCACCATTATAGGTGATGAGATATATGCTCAAAGTTGATAAATGTAATGCTTTTACACTCTTATCCCTCTCAAAATAAGAGGACAACATACTGGGCTCAACCCTTGTGGGAGCCCATTTTACTCCACATGTTGTGATGTCATATATGATGGAATATGAAATGACAAATAAACCTATACCTGCATAGTGAACAAACAAGTTAGCAAAATAATGAAGCTGAAAGCTTCCAATGATGCATTAATTCTTCTGCTCAAGAATGCTCCTGAAATATTCATATTTGATCAAATGTTTCATAAGAGTAGATTATATAGATGTTTATGTATGCATATGAGGAGAAATTTGATTCCAAGCTCTAACACAATCTATTTCTGCAGGTATCTCTAGAGCGACGAATGAAGGAGCTGGAGCTGGAGTTGAAGACACAACTATCAACTTAATGATTTGTCACTCAGGCAATGATGAATCAAATTTCCTTTCATGTTCTTTACTTCTTTAGTTGTATACTTCACTCTTTGTGTTTCATTTCATCATGTATGATTAGTTACTCCCACATGTTGTGTGGGGCATCATGTTTCATTCTAAAATGAATAAAGATAGCAATACTATGCAAATTTATGTAATTTCTTCTGTTGTAAAACATTGCATAATAAAAACTGAATTCCATTTGAAAGCATTTACATGCAAATGGTTAAGATTAGCAAAAACTTGTTAGAGTACCTTTCACCTTTGATGTAATCAACTATTTTAGCTCTACCAATTTGAGTTGTAAGTGAAATTTTGGTAACAATACCCTAACAAGAACATTAGAATCTCAAACATTGGATTAATTCATGTCAAGATCATATTTTTTATCTTCTAATCTAATAAGGGATTGGATAATAAGATGAACTTTGTTTGATTGTTCTAGGATAACCTCAAATTCAATTTTGACCAACTTCCAATTACCAAAAAACTTGATCAACACTACTCTATTGTTTCAACATTACTTTATTTTAAGTATAATCACCCCTTTCATAAGATCCACTAGTTTTTAAAAAAATAAATGATAAAAAAATAAAAATAAAAAGACTTAAAAAAATTATAATATTATTTTTATTAATCTTATTTAATTATTCTTAATTAATCTTATTATTAAACTGTATTTTTATTAAGATTACTCTTCCCTCCTCTTTAATAAAATAGTCTTACTCTTAAAAAAAATTAAAAGGTTTACTTTTATAAAGGATAGTCTTACTTTTAAAAATTATCTTACTTTTATAAATATTTGAAATCTTACTTGATAGATCATATGAGTCTCTTATTAGTACATGCCTTGGCATGGGTACTAATGCATTCGATATGCGAAACTGTTGCATTAGTCTTCTTCACTATTGACCAATCATATTCTTTTATTTTTTTGAGGACTATAGTTTGCAAAGTTTGGAAAAATATTTGATTGGTTGTGAGATTTCACCTCTTATTGCTGCCTTCACGTCAATCGAGGCAAATATTTAATATTGAAGTCAATATCAGCCATACCAAAATTAAATGAAACCAATGTGGTCCATACCTAAAATTAATTCTTGAAAGAAGTATAGTCTATACGTGTCAAAGGCCCATACCCAAAAAATAAAATCAATGTTTGTAAAATGAAACTATGACTTTATATTGCATATCTAAATCACATCAATTGAATATCTTCTACCGAGAATTATTTCAATTTGATTTTTTAGGATATGCAATATCAATTGAAATCACAACAATCTTCGAAAGTCAAATAATATTAATTAAAAGGCAGTGTCCGAGGATAAGGATTTGACATCTATAATAAAAGATTGGATAATTTCTACAGTCACTTTTGTCTTCTCATCCCTACACTAGATGTAGATTGGCTACAACTTTTGTGGCCTCTCTTGATTGCCTTTACCATGATACATACTGCGTATGAATGACTCATTAGTTTGCAAAGCAAAGACAACCTATTGGCATACCACATTGGAGTAAGTGCTCGAATTGAGAATGTAACATTGTTTTCAATGTAATAACAAGGGAACGACTGTCATGCAAAACTTCCAATAATGAAAAAAAAATCCCTTCAACATTTTCTCCACAAACGGAAGGCCAGGTAGCTTGACCTTCTTGCTTGATTTGCGATGGAGATTGATAGACAAACATTCTTGCTTCATATATTTTTCTATGGTTAATGTATCTGTGTTCGATTTAAATGGGCTTCTAATTTGTTAAAATGGATCTATACTTTTTAGGGGACTTCTTTAGCATTGTAAATATAGGGGGATGACTCATCTAACAATAGATTACTTTACTGTCTTGTTCTATTTATAGTGCCCTTCAAACTCTAGCTTCTTAAAACAAACTATTGGCTAATATTCAATATTCTAGACTTAGATTATCTTTATGGGTAATCATTGGATTCTTCATGAGACTAGTGCATGAAAGCATGTTCCCCGTGCTGTGTTCATGGATTTCGAACCTCCCTCTCTCTCTCTCTTCAAACTCCCTGTGATGGTAGAGAAATTTCTATTCCTGCCCTACTTATACCAGGCTGACCCAAGCGAAACCAACCATGTGTCGAGCAGTTTTATTTCTAGTAAACATTAGGTATTTCTAACTTGTGTGTGTGTATTTTCAATAGGGTGTCTTTAAAATTAAAAGGGTGCTTGTAGAACATGAATACATGAAGAAACAAATGAAAACAAAACTGTGGGTCCTGGAATCCATACCGTTCCCTTAGAATTTGACACTTGGGCAGTAGCTGAGTTGCAATTTTGGAAGCTGGATCACAAATTACTCTCACAGTGTTTCTTTGAATGCCAAACAACAGATCCCCAATCAAATGAATTTCAAGAAAATTATACACCACATAAGCCATAATTAACACCAGCCCAACAACATGGTTCCATAAGGGTATATTCAGAGCTGCTCTCAGAATCACAATAGGCTCTAAGGAATTCAATTCATTAACATAGTCCATTGTAATCAAATTATCCTTGGTTGTTATAGATTGTGCAAATGTTTTTAGCCCAAACTACCCAGCAGTCAAATTCATGAAAAAAAGAGTATCATCATGCTTCCCAGGACTACTACCAACGTGTGTTGAAAATAACATGTTGGGTGTTTTGGGGGATATTTGGGTGAAACATTGTTGAATGGAAAACATGTCATTTTTACTAAGAATAGTCTGCCAATCCATGTGCATATACAGAAACTTTTCTCCCTTGATGGTAGAGAAAGTAATTGTGATTACAAAGCACAATGATGATGAGCAGTACATCTAGGAATCACAGGCCAGGGGGTCCTTCACTGTTACCAGGGATGTCAGCAATGAGCCCCTCAGCAGAGGAACCAAGATCACTCTCTTGATGAAAGAGGTCTAGGTAGGGTTTTTCATTTAGACAAAGAAATTAGGTAGCAGATTAAAGATAGGACTTATTGCAGATCATGAAGAATAATACAATCATGATGATCGAAATAAGAATCAATTTGATATTGATAATTAATAAATTAAATAACAAGAGATCAAAGTGGAGAAACAAGATTAGACATAGAAATCTCCTTACAAAATTCTTAAATATATGTCAATACATAATATACCTTTTTTTCTGTTTATATCTCCAATCACTGGAAGAAGTTCAAGAACCATTATTCTTTCTCAAGCAGGTTTCAGATTGGAATCTTAAATGAAAAAAATTGCTACCCAGTTCATGATCTGGGAAGTTTCTTAATTTTTTTTTACGCTTTTTCCAACCCACAAGCATGATTGTTTGAAATCTTAAATGAATGAAAAACAAAAGATTGAGTCTTTCTTCATCCAGGAAGCTGCACCCACTTACCAATGATGGGAACGCCATAGTAGAGCACATAGAAAAGATAATAGCCAGGAGGAGCCAAGTTATGAGAAGGAGGAGCGAGGACAGAGAGCTAGTAGGAGAGCACAAGGATCACAAACCTAACAATCTAGAGGTCCACACCAGTATGGACCCTAGCAACACAAGGAAGAAGAAGTGGCCCACGTCCACCTGTTTTCACCTGGAGCAACTCATCAGCAGCAAAGAAGATGCCAACCTTTCTATAAACTATATTTCAATATTTTTAGAGGTACAGCCATTAGGGTGTATCTGCCTCACCTCAGCCACTTTTGAGGTGAGAGCTCATTCTTGAATGGAGAATAAATTGAGGAATGCTTTACATATTTGTTGGGAGCAAATTTAGCCTGCGGGAACATTAAATCACATCATTTTAGTTGACTTAATAATAAAAAGTAGGAGAGCTCACTTTGGAAGCTACAAGTGAATTACATTTTTTATGTATCTTATATACACTAATAAACACTAGAATGTTAATCATTTAACCATACAAAAATGCTCCCTTCAACTATATCTCTAATAGAATTTTTTAACAGAACTTCTATAATATGAATTCTCCAATTTCTTTTACAATAAAAGGCTTGCATTGTTGCAGTAAGCATTTCAAAACCTCTTGTACACCCCAAAAAATGTCAAATATACTTGACTACCATAACTATGAACATCTCTTTATGACGAATTGAATTAGGGATCTAATTCTGCCAACTATATTTAACAACCATAACTAGGTGTTGACCAAGAAAGAAAAATATAAATGATGCAACAATTCCTAGAACTACCATGTCTAATTAGGCCACTCAATAAACTTCTCAGTTCTAACAAATAATTGAGAGGGCAGAGCCTTAAATATGCCCTTACAACTGTTATTGTATATATATTTCATAGAGTCTGAAGGCTATGAATTCTTCTTTTCCTTTGATTGGTGGTACTTCCTCCCCTCTCCTGGTTCATTTTCCATGATTACTATACAAATACCATGCAACATGGATTAAAATTATAATTTGTTGGGTATTCTACTACTCTTATGTTTTTGTCCAAACTCATGATCACTTATTACTTAAGCCTATTGAGAAAGGTAAAGATCATTATAGCATTGATTACTTTTGCTACATTAAAAAATGTTTTATATATTTTAGTGAATGTCTAAAAGTGATTCAACCTAACATCAACAATGAATCTTACATATCACTTATACCTAATTTGAAGCACATGTTGCAAGTACCTGGTAGAAAATTCTCTGAATCTACTTTCCAAAAATGTCAATTTCATACCAAAATGTTGTTGTATAAAAAACTTACATTATAAGAGGTGACTGTAGATAGCTGTAGTTATGTTCATTGCAGTATCTTCATACTTATTTCAAATTATGTTGTTTCTATTCATCATTGTGCTTATGCATTTCTAACTGACATATGCAACAAATAACATGATGGCTTGTCCTCTTGACAATGAAACCCTGTTTTGGAGCTTTCTAATTGTGATAATAGACCTGTTCATACTCCTTGTAGCTATCTATTTAATTGATAAAATTGGTCATTTTGTAATATTCTCCATTTGCATCTTACTCATCTTATTCTATTGCTCCACATTTCAATAACTACTCATTGCATATTATCTCTCCTAAATAGCCTCATTTTGCTGTTAACAAATGGAAACATCCGACCATGCGAGAAATAACCAACCTACAATAGGTTGGACAATCAGTCCTACAAACTTCAAAAATTCAAGAAAAGAAGTAAAATTTATAGGTGTTAGAAAACATGGAAATGGTCGTTATGGAGCAGAAATCCAAGGCTGTAATTCTAACCAACATAAATGGCTAGGTACCTTTGATACAACTGAAGATGTGGCGTATGCTTATGATAAGGAAGCTATATCTATCAGAGGCATTACTGCAAAGACCAATTTCTCATACAAAAAATTAGAGGATGCATGAACAATTGCAAACATTCCACCGACATCCCTAAATATACAGGTGTTAGAAAAAGTCGATGGGGTTGTTATAGTGCAGAAATCCAGGACCCGAACTCCAAGCAATGTCATTGACTTGAAACATTTGATAAAGTGGAGGAGGTTGCATATGCCTATGATATTACAACCATTTCAACTAGAGGAATGAAAGAAACTACAAATTTCATTGACATTACTTTGAATACAGGTAAGTTCATTTCTAATCAATTCACTCATCATTTTCCTACTTTCATTTCTCATTCAAAATTGAATATAAATTATACTAAACCTATCAATATCTTGCAAGATGCTTGCAATGATCATACATGCAAGGATTCAAACATTCAACATTCATCAGTTGATGCTAAAAAGTACAAGTCTAGTGAGCTACTCAAAAACAATTCCTTGCACTCTTCAACAACAATGATAGAGAACAATCAACAATTTCTTGTCAGTTTTTTAAAAATTTCCAACTAACTCTCTCTCTGTCTTCCTACAGGTAGTACAAACAATACAATGAACACTGCTATTAACACCTCCTCTTCATAACAACAACAATATTAATATAGAGATAGGCTCCTTGCATGAGGTGATCTAGAAGTTCCTTCCTCAATAGGAACAATTAAAACTCAAGAAATAAACCATGATATTTTGTATACAAGTCATTGGTTAATGTTTACATACTATATTCTATTACAATGTCTCATTCGAATGCATTCATATCTATCACTCCTACTACAATACATATACAAACAAAAACATATGGCATGTACTAGCCACTACATGGCACTTGTTTAAAAAATATGGGTTCTTTTCTTTAGAGATCTGAGCTTTAGAAAATTAAGTTTTCCTTTTATAATAGATAAAAGGAGGTGACTCCTTAGCGAGGTAGATGGGAATGTCTCTTTATTAGTAAGAAAGATGTCAACCTATTATATTGACGATTGTGACCTATTTTAGAAGGATTGTGACCTTGAGAATTTTACATGTTTCCATAGTAAAAAAAATTAATTTGAAAAGATGTCATTCTATGTGTTTCCATGACTTTTTTTTTAAATATACAAGACTCCATGAAAGAAGAGAGACAATTTTTTTTTCTTTGATATTTCAAAAAATACCTTTTTGAAATTTTATTAAATTTTTATAAGGATTCAATCTAGTAAAAATTTATAAGATTTAGTTTAGTAAAAGTTTCCTTTGCATAAATCATTTAGATTAAGGATATGCACATGATTCTTATAAAGGTCATGAGTTTATGGATTTTTACAAAGAATTTAATCTATTATATAGATTACAATTTGAAGGTATTAATGAGTGAACCATATAAGTTGATTTGTTTTGTATATATATAAAATTGGTAAGTTGATTAATATGATTCATGATTATTAATTAGTATGTAAAATTTTAGTTGTTAAATGAAGAATCATAATCTATAGGACTAAAAACAACATATCAAAAGATGTATTCAAGGATAAGGAGTAAAATGAATTACAACCTCAACTTTCAACTTAACACCACACAAAGAGAAGAAGCCGTTAGGGGAAATTTCATGAGTATGTTAGAAAGAAAATAGTATGAAAATTCTCTTAGATATCACCTATAAAATGATTAGCATTTGCTAACCTACTTGATTTTAAAACAATAGAAAAGACATTAGATATCTTACACAAATGGTCTTGTAGAGGTGTTGATTGAACATTAAGAGGTTTCCCATCAAGTTCTACATGTCTTCTAGTATTACCTATAAAAATGATTAGTATAACCATGTTATAAAATAGGATCTTAAGATACTAATCATTATGAATAAAATATAAAATAAATATAAATAAATATTAGACAAGCATAGATATAACACATTAGTCAAGATATACAAGGGAAAACCCCCTTTGAGTAAAAAACCCCATAAAGCATCATTCTATTAAAACACTTACAAAACATAGTCTATTAAAGAATAGATAGAATCTAGGGATATACTCCTCTACATACTTCCACATGACCAACAATACCTCATGTGTATAGTGATATATTCACTATAAAACTCCAAATTCACCCTCTCTCAAATGAGAGAGGACCTCTTTAAATAAAGGAAAAGGGGTGGCACAATACCTAAAGGGGTATTAGTCACACCCATTCAAAGCAACCATTTGTTAATAATTAATAATCTAATAGTTATAAGATTATTAATTATTAAATGGTATAAATGTTTTATAACACAAGGTTTTGTAACCTTATATTAGAACATTATATAAATTTTATAAGGGTATGACCCCTAATAACATTATGTTCTAACATCTCTCCTATTTTATAATAGAAAAACTAACTAATTTTCCTCTGAATCTAACTAGGAGTGTGATAAAACAAAATTTTAGATTTTTCCAGATTTACCTTTAGTCTTGAAGCTTCACAATACTTTTTTAGAACTCTTTATATATTTTAGCTTATTTAATAAAGGCACATCCAAATAAAAGCATATCATCTACAAATAATGAATGAATAATTGGTGAAGGGAAGAAAGGAATTCTTATACCTATCCACATGTTTTGATCACTAGCCCTCTATATACTTCTACTCAATGCTTCAACCATGAGGATGAAAAGAAAAGGAGATATGGGGTCTCTCTACCTTAATCCTTGTGTAGATTTAAAGAAGCCAAAAAATTTACCATTAAAAATAACAGAAAAACATGTGCTAGATATACAGGCATTAATCCATTTACACCAAGGAGTTGAGAAACCAAACCTTTCCAAAAATTTGAAAGGAAACTACCAATTGACTATGTCATGAGATTTCAACATGTCAAGCTTAATCATCATGGACCTAAGTTTATGTTGATGGAAAGAATGCATAATTTCATGAGCATATAGGGAGCCCTTAGAAGTTTCTTTACTAGGTACAAATCCTCCTTGTTCTACTGAGATAATCTGTGGCATAATTATTTCTAACCTCAATGTGATTGCCATTGTAATTACTTTATAAATGGTATTACACAAAGAGATCGGACAAAAATCAGCAAACATAGAAGGATTAGGTTTCTTTGGAATTAGAGATAGCAAAGTTGTGTTTAATTCCTTCAATATATTCGTGTTCCTTCTTTCTTCCTCTACTACATGCCAAATATATTTCCCCATAAAGTCCCATCCTTTCTAGAATAGTAAAGCTATATATCCATCTATCCCACGATATTTATCTAGTTGCATAGAAAAAACCACATACTTTATCTCCTCTTGTGTGAATGGGGCTAAGAGCATTTCATTGTCTAGTTTAGAAATTACATTTGAGATACAATTCAACACTTCTTGTTCATCTTGGGAGAAAGATAGGTTGTTTTTTATAAGATTTTTGAAAAAGTTGATTGCTTCTTGGTGAATTTCATTTTGTGAATTTCATTTTGTGACATTGACAAATGACCATCTATAGATTTGATGCTTTCCACTAAATTTTGATATCTTCTAATTTTGGATGAAACATAGAAGAATTTTGTATTTATGTCCCCATATTTTAACTAGAGCTCTCTAGATCTTTGCCTCTAGAAATTTTTTTCTTGAGCCATTAGTTCTTGAAAATATTCCTTGGGAGTTTTCTCTTTAAGAAAAGAAGAAGAATTCATTCCATAAGAAATAATGTGCTCATTTAGAAGTTGCAAATCTTCTTGAATATGAATATTTTCCTAGAAAATATTCTTAAAATGACATTTGTTCCATTATTTGATCTTTAGTTTCATATACTAAAGTTTCTTACAGAATTGATACATTCTAGATCTTGAAACAAAAGGAGCCTTCTACCAAGTCTCATTAAGAAACAAATGAATTCCTTGTCTCTGAACCACATTGACTCAACTTTGAAAGGAGATTTTAAAGAAGGGCACTTTTGGGACAAAGTGAGATCAATTAGATAATGATCTGAACTTGATAATGGTGAGATGCTAGAAGAAAAATCATAGTCTTCCAAAAGACATTTAGAGGACATCAGAAATCTATCCAATCTTTCTTCTATTAAGAGAAAATTCTTTCTCCTATTAGTCTTGGTAAATTTTCCATTTTTAGACTGTCAGTCTACTAGGTCATTCATAGAAACAAAATTCCCAAAGTCTTCCATTAGCCTACTAGGAGGAATAATCCCTCCAACCTTTTCCTCCAAGATCAAAATTGCATTAAAATCTTCTGCAACAATCAAGAAAATTTCTTTTATAGGGTCCAAAATAGTTGATAGGATCCTCCATACTTCTTGTTTTCAAACTGTCAAATTTCAGCCATACACATTACATAGCCAGAATTGTAGATTTCTCAAAATACACTTAAATTTTAATAACATCCAATTTCTCTAAAACAACATCACTGATAAGGCCATAGATTTGTCTTTCCATAAAACTACAAGACCTCCAGAAGCCCCACTTGCCTCAACAATGTGAAAATTCCATTTTTCCCATGATCAATTTGAATAGATACACATGCCTAATTTGAAAGTTTAGTTTTTTGTAGAAGGATAATAACCAATTCTTTTGAGTCAAGTTGATGCTTTATCAAGCATCATTTGTTGAGGGCATTAATGCCCCTAACATTCTAGATAAGATTCTCATTGTCTTAAAGAAGAGTGAGATGCCCTCCTCATTCTCAATTTCTTATCAAGAGTTGGACTCCTAAAGAAATCTCCTCCTGATTTTTCTTCTTTTTCTTTTTCTTTTTCTTTCTGACTTTAGAACCTGGGGTATTATTCTCCAATTTATGAGAAGGATTATTCTATGCTATTGATCTCTTAAGAGAGAAATCAAAATCATCCTCCTCTTGTAAAACTTTGTCTTCTATATTCTCCATTAGGTCATTTCCTATCTTTTGACAAATGTTATTTACCATCTATTGTAGGTCCTCCTCCTACAATACTTAAGAAGGAATAACTTGATGAGAAATCACTTCATCCTATGCTAGATTAATATTGGTCTCAATCAAAGGGGAAAGTTGTGCCTCTAGCTTATCCACATTCTCCCTATCTACTAAAGAAGAGAAAGTTCTTTCAGAAGGGGGTATTAAAATTGTCTTCTCTGGGTTAGAGATGATTAGTTGTTCCTTTGAATCAGCTGGAAAGTCTATTGTCTTTGAAATATGAGAAGACATTGGTTTCTCCAAAGGTATACTAATATCAGAATTGGAAACAACACATACCTCCTCAAAAAATGTTTCTCTATCACAAATATGATTCTCTATGCCCTTTTCCACATCACACTTGTCTAATTTATCTAGAAAGATTAACCTAGTTTTTTGCCCTTCCTCAGGATTAAGATGATGTATTTTGTCTCATGGGTATCTTTTGAGTTAGGTACAATATTATCCCCTTTTACTTGATTTGTTGAAGATTTGCATTTGTAGGACCATCCATAATGCTTTCCGAATCCTCATAGTCCAAAAGTTCTACCTCCTAGAAATTAGGGTTTGCACACAAATCTTGAGTATGACCAAAATTATAACATTTGTGACAAAAAGGTTTAGGGTTCTCAAAAAATAGATCTTGAAACCAAGTTCCATTCACAGTTATGATTTCCATCTTATCTGGCCTATCTCTTGAAGTGTCCATAAGGACAATCCAAATCATGTTTTTGGAAGAAGCCCAATTTATTAGCCAACATTTCTATGATTTCTAAAGCTCTATATTCCAACATAAGATTCTTCAAAATTACCTAGAAAGGAATGTATTTCAGCTAAATGGAGGAAGGGTCAAAACTTGGGATTCAAGGCTGTAAGAGTAGGCCCGATCCATGAAAAAACCAAGATTTATTACTTAAAACAAAGCCTCTTTCTTATCTTTTCAAAAAATGGCAACAAAGAAACCATAATCTTTATCCAAAAGAAAAAAATCTTCTAACTCACTCCAAAATTGATGAATCCATTCAACCATATCTTCTTTTATTAGAAAAGAATTATAGAGGTTACCAATTAGGGATTTATCCTAAAGATCTTACACGTGGAGAAATGAAGTTTTCTAGAATTTGGATATGAGGATTTACTTTTTATTTTAGCCCTTCCTTTTGAGATCTAGGGATTTCTGTTGATTTCTGGCACCAAATCTTTGTGAGGTTCTCCCCTTTGCAGAATGGGCTTCTCCTTGATCTTCCATATCTGTAATGCTTCATCCTTGATTGGGGAGTTTTTTGTCTAAACTTTGAAATTTGATACCCAATCTTCCGAATAGGATTTCTTAGTTTTTCATTTCTTCCAAACTGTAGTGTTAAAAGTTGTTATTGCTTACAATTTCACACTAGGTTTGGTGCCCTTTATATCTTGTATGTTCATCTCTACTTACAATGTGCGTATTCCATCACTATTTTGAGATACAAGGCTAAGTCCTCTAACATTTGGTACTTCAAAATCCCAAATCACCAGGACACTAGTGCCTAGCAGTAGGGTCCTACCAGTTTGGACCCATAAAATCTTATTTGAATGTCACCCTTTTGCCTTATGTGATGCACCTTTTTAAACTCAACTCAATTGGCCCCTCAAAAATTAATTGGGATTCACATATAAACAACCCTCTCTCACTCATTTATGAACACATTCTCTCTATGGTGATTCTCTCTAACAAGCTATATCTTTCTCTCTCTCACACTCTACAAGCTCTTTATCTGTGAAGCTTATTGTATGTACTAACCCTTGCATGTATGCAAGGAAGCTTCTTCCTTCTCCTTCAACCTCTTGTGGATGATCCATGTTATGACATCAAATCCATTAGGGTTTCATGCTCATGGTAACTCTATTTCATTATTACAATCTTTCTTATATTCTTTGCCTCTTCTCATTGCGAGCATGCACTCTTTATCATCATGTATAATTTATGTTGTGGAGGTATGAACACCAACATAGGGTTTGACTGAGGAAAGCCCCTATACAACATGAACATTTTCCTTCTTTTATGTGTGAAGATCCAAATTGGAAGTTTCAGAGACCGACGGGTGATAGGAATATGGAAGAAACAAAGATTGTCGCACATAGACTTTGTTATACCAAAAACCATAGGAATAGGGTGCCCAACACCCAATTCCTACTAGATCTACCCTTGTTTTTTACTACAGGCTCCATCTTCCCTACTCATTTCTGATCTACTTCCTATTTCTATATAGTTAATATGTAACATCTGTAAGTTGTTCATTTTGTCAATTAGGTCACTGAAGACCCTAGATCTTCCTATTCTCAAATGAATCTCCACTATTACAATAAAGGTCCAGAGCCTAGACAACTTAGCTCTCCCTTGAGGAATGTATCCAAGCATAAAAGTCTTCATCGGCTTGTGTTTTAATGTTTGATAGAAAAGATTGATCTAGTTAATTTGTAATTGATAAGCCCCTCTTTTCTATCTTACATTTGTAAAACCTTCTTTGTTATGTCTGATTAGTTGATAAATTGATTAGATACTCATAATGTAGATATTACCTTATATTTTGTATTATTTCATCATATGTGTTTACAAAATAGAACATTTAAACACTTCAAACAAAAACTAAAAAAGTCAAAACCTAAACAAAGCATTTCCTTCTTCTAACATATCATCGACATATCCATCTTGTCATCACTTTCTTCATTTACTATGGCTCATTATGCTTTGGTGCGTCCACCTCATTAGAAGAAATTACTTTCTAAACATGTCCTCTTCTTTTATTTCATCACTATCCACTTTTTCTCAAAGAGTTATTGACAATAATGTTCCATGTCAAGCATTTTATGGTAACTTAGCTCTTCCCTCTCCTAAAATTACTCCTACTTATGAGGGTATTTTTGCACTAGAGGATGAAATCATTGACATATTTCTTAACATTAATTTACCTTCTCTTCATTTGGATGGTTCATATTCTAGAGATGAGGCATTGGTATATCACTTCTACTTCTACCACATCTTCCATAGTTCATGATGATCTTCCTCATTTGGTTGCATGTTCAAGCCCTTTAGACATCACTAAGGATGTGGAGACCTCTTCTCTTCCTCCTTTGGTTGCATGTTCAAGCCCCTTGGACATCACTAAGGATGTGGATATCTCTTCTCTTCCTCCTTTGGTTGCATGTTCAAGCCCCTTGGACATTTCTAAGGATGTGGAGACCTCTTTTCTTCCTCCTTTGGTTGCATGTTCAAGCCCCTTGGAAATCACTAAGCATGTGGAGACCTCTACTCTTCCTCTTTTGGTTGCATGTTCAAGCCTCTTGGACATCGCTAAGGATGTGGAGACTTCTTCTATTCCTCCTTTGGTTGCATGCTCAAGCCCATTGGACATCACTAAGGATACAATCATTGATAATTTTCATAACATCACTTTGTTTGATCTTCAATCCAATGCCCTTCCTTTTGGAAATGTGGCATTGGTGGATGAAGAGTCAAAACTCACATAGGATCCCCCACAGATAGATGTTGGTAAAAAAAAATCAATACAATTTATATTTCTGGTTTCTAAAAGGAACCTGTGAAACCAAAAATTGTTGCACATCTTCATTCTAACCCTATGATCACTATTTATGGTTTTCTAAACCAACCTCAACCTCCTGATTTCTTTCTCAACATTGCAAAACAACTTACTCAAAACAACAAACTTGTTCAAAATGTGTCGTAGCAACCTAGTTACTATGCGGTTGCTCACACATACAACACTCGCAACAACAAGAAACATAAACAAGAACTGATTATTCCTACCTCTCTTCCACCTTCTCAACCTTTTCTTCCTCCACCACCTTTTCTTTCTCAACATACTAGTAGATAATGTGATCTTGTTGAGCAACTTCATGCTACTCTGGCTAAGATCTCACTCTGGGAGTTAAGATCAAGATTTTTGTCTAAAATCACATATTTTTAGAAAAATTAATGGCCTTGATGGGTTCCATCTAAAGGGGTTTAATTTAAGGTGGTTAGATAAAACCCCCTTATATCAAATCCCCTTGGAAAGAACCCCCTACTTTTAAATCAATCTCTTGATGGAGTCTCCTCCACACCTATCAAAATGCTGACAAACAACCAATTTTGCTTCACCTTTTGAGGGATCAAATGAAGTCATTTAGAAATTCTATTTTACAAATATGTAGCCCTTAGTATAAGCTTTCCAAAAAATATGATTTTGAATATGTTTCATTTGATTTTATATCTATTTTCTATTTTCTAGTGAACGTAGGTTTTTTCATCAAACATCAAGGTCTCTATTCCACACACGTGGAAAAATAAAAAAAAATAGAGAAAGAAAATTTTAAAAAATATTTGTCAACTGGGTATTGATATCCTTATTTCAACAAAAAATGAAGTTAATTTGGATACATACATAAAAACTTATGTTGTATGGTATAAACCTAAGTCTTAATTATAATTAATCTCACTTCAGAAATTAATTAAAAATGCAACAAAAAATTATGAAAAAATATCTACACACTAGATATTGATGTTACAAACCTATGTTTAAAAATTTATAATTTTATCCTTTCTATAAAAAAAGTTATGTTGTATAGTATGAATGTCACTATCTAAAAATGTTGTTAATTATAAAAAAAGTTATTAAAAGTTACGTCAAAAAATCCAAAAATTATTGTCCAAGAGGTTGAGCTTAATTGGTTGAAACATTAGGTTCTTATTGAGGAGACCCAAGTTCAAATCCCCATAGGCACATCTAAGTGACTCTTGGTATTCCATAGTTAATGGAATTCTAAGTTGTGACTCTTGGCTTCTAATGTGGATGTATTCAAATTTCTAAGTGTTCATGCTTGGGGATGTGGACCCCCATGTTGTGGCCTCACCAGTTCATAGCTCTGGTCAAAAGCATTCAATGATTAAAAAATCCACAAATTATTTCTTAAATTTTTAAAAAATACATTTAGAATCTATAAATGAAACCTCAAAAGTCACTAGTTCACATCATCTTCAAATTCTTAACGATTTAGTTGTTATAGCTGTTAGAATGTGGAATTTTGGTTTAAAATGTTGATTTCAATGTCCTACTTTGGCCAAAAAGTGGGACACAGTATTGTGGGATAACTCCACTACACTTCTCATTTCGATAAAAATGATAATGTGGCCTCTCCTACTCTTTATGATTTGGATACACGTTACGGGACTAGATTCAAGATTATTTCTAAACATGGATACAATGGAAATAATTTAGGGTGTATGGAACAAGGATTTAAGGTTCTTGTGAAACTGACACTACACTTTTCTAAAGTAGGTTTGGGTTTTTGGCCTTCTCCTATGCCGACATCCCCTCCACCATTGTCTAAGGTCTCTATGGCTACTTCCTTTCAGAAATCACACTTCTCTCCACAACGAAAAGGCTTGCTTCCTAGTAGACTCACTTCTTCTCTTCTATCCCAACAAGAGTTTATCTTTTTGAGTCTACTCAAGGACTGCTTGATCACTCTTCCTCCTCTGACACAAATTTTTTCTAGAAAATAGTTAATCAACACTTCCTTTCTGTGTATATCATCAAGCGTTGGGCCATTCCACTAGTGAATGCTGAGCCTTGCGTGAAAAAATTCAACACCTTCTTGACACATGTGCTCGCACTTCCCCTTCTATTGTAACACCTCCTCTTTCTTCAAATAATAAATAATGGCGATAATCACCCTCATCCATTTGTATAATAAAAATTCTTCTCTCTACATCATTATGATGGAGTCTCCTTTGTTATGTCATCGAGCCACCTCTGTCATCACATTGTGACAGACTCTAGCATTTTATGGAAGCAAAATGATCATTGTCCCCACTCCTATTTTGGGGGGTAGTGAGAACTTATTCCTTCATGTGGACACTCTTCTTTATACACCCCTTCTCACTTACCTTAAAATCAATCACATACATTGCTTTATGCAATTATTTTAAGGGGGGCATATATGTTGCTCACATGTGCATCCATACATGCACCTTGTTTTATTTGCACCCCTAAGGTGTAACTTATTAATTCACCCCCTAAGGCTTTCTTTATTTTTATGCTCCTTGAAGTATTCACCCCCTGTGGTTTCAATATTTGATGTGCTCCCTGAAGCATTAGCAACAATGGTCACCTATCATAACGTAACTTTCTAGCTCGTGACCCATGAGCATGTTTTGATCTACATGACCCCTAGCAATAGAGCAAGCTAGTGCCTAAGTCATGTGCTCTTTTTCATTTGTATTAGTTGCTCCCCTATCTATTTGTATGACTTCTCTCTTTAGTGCAATCGATCGACTCATTATATTCTTCTATCTCCTTTTTAGAATTCCTTTATTTATTTATTTTCTTTTAGTTTTCAGTAGATTTTGGGGATGACACATGGTATTGAGACTACCTTTTATACCGAGGTCTCCTTACCTTGCTGACTCAAATCTTTCTTTTGTGTGCTTATGTGTTTTTTCTTACCAACTTTGTTATTGTATGCTTCATGCTTTCCAATGTATGCTTCATGTTTTCCATGTATGCTTCACATTTTCCATGTATGATTTTTATATGCTCCATGTATACTTTGTGTGTAAATGTGTGATTCATTCTATGTGTCTTGTATGTGTAACCTCTTTGTCTAAACATTGTAAACAGGTATAATCCTAAGCTTGGGGGCTAGCATATCTCTCAACTCAGTGACATTCTACGATTTTGATGTTTTGATGAAGAGATCTATCTTCTCTATACTTTAGTGTATGAATGAACGTAAGTTTATACTCTCACTAAAGTGGGCACTAAATGTAGTGTCAAAAATTGTTATTGATTACAATTTTGCACTAGGTTTTGCAATTTTTTTAGCTTATACGTTCATCTCTTCTTACAATGTGCATATGCTATCACTTTTCTAAGATACAAGGCTAAATCCTCTGACATCTGGCACTTCAAAACCCGAAATCACTAGGACACCAGCACCTAATGTTAGGGTCCTTCTAGTTTGGCCTCAACAAATCTTATTTGAATGTTGGTCTTTTGCTTTACATGATGCACCTTGTTGACCTCAACTCAATTGGCCCCAAAAAGTAATTGGGATTCGTATATAAATAACCCTCTTTCACTCATTTATGGACACATTCTCTCTATGGTGATTCTCTCTAACAAGTTATCTCTTTCTCTCTCTACAAGCTCTCTATTTGTGAAGATTATTGTTGTATGTACTAACCCTTTCAAGTCTGCAAGGAAGCTTCTTCCTCCTTCAACCCATTGTGGATTATCCATGTCATGACATCAAATCCATTAGGGTTTCATGCTCATGGTAACTCTATTTTCTTCTATTTCATTATTGCAGTCTTTATTATATGCTTTGCCTCTGCTCATCGCAAGCATGCACTCTCTATCATCATCTTGCATTATTGTTGTGGAGGTGGGAACACCAACATGGGGTTTGATTGAGGCAAGCCCCTATACAACACAACCATTTTCCCTCTTTTATGTGTGTAGATCTAAATCAAAAGTTTCAGACACTTACGAGTGACAAGAAGATGGAAGCATAGAGATAATCACACATAGACTTTATTATCCCATAAACCTAGGACTAGGGTGCCCAGTGCCTAATTCTTGCCAGATCTTCCCTTGTTTTTGACTAAAGGCTCTATCCATCTTGCTCATTCCTAATTTGCTTCTTATTTCTACACGATTAATCTATAACACCAAGTTGTTCATTTTGTCAATTAGGTCACTTAAAACCCTAGTTATTTCTATTCTCAAATCAATCTCCACTATTACAACAAAAGAACATAGCACAAACATCTTGGATCTCCCTTGAGGACTGTAGCCAAGTGTACAAGTCTTCATCAACTTGTGTTCTAATATTGGATAGGAAAGATTACTCTAGTTACTTCATAATTGATTACACCCTCTTTTCTATCATACACAAACCACCCATGATACCCTTACTTCTTATTAGGGTTTCTTAGTTTTTCATTCCCGTCAAACCTCCCACCTAGATCTTGAGAACTTGCCCTTCTCTTGATTGATGTAAAAAATTATTTTCCCTAAAAAATTCTTGGAATAAACTTTCTTACGAACTCTGGGACCCTTTCCCCTTGCCACCTCTACATTTGGCCTAACGTACTATCTCAGAGGGTCAACACCAAAGGCTTGCCTGTTATTTCATCACTCTCCCATGTCTTCTCTTAGTAAATTATATTTTGATATATCTATTCTTACTTTAATTAGGGGATGGCCCATTCTCTTATTAGACTAAGTAAATGGAGGTACTTTTAATTCCATATCCATTATACCTATATCTAGAATGAAATTCACAAAGTCAATCATGCTTTTAGTGTAGTCTTGTAACCTGCCCAATTTCTCAAAAGGGAAGAGAGGAGTGTATAAATATCCTACAATCATCTACCAAACCTCCTTTTGCAACTAAATAATCATGTTTAGCTCAATCCATAGATCCTTCCGGATGGTCTAGTGTTGGGGGCATACACATTGGCTAAAATCCATTAGTAGTTAGTTATATTAAGAGAAAACTCAATAACCAAAATGTGCCTAGAGGAATATAGGTTTCTACTAGTTAGCTTCAAAGGGTTGGACACACAGTTACTATGCCATCCCAAGTTTCTTTATCTTCATTAAAGCAATATTTATTCCCAGGCCAAGTATGCACTACAATCTCTTTAAGACTAGTCTCGGACATTTTAACTTCTTGTATAAGTAAAATATCAAGTTTATGATCCAAAATATAGATTTTTAATAGTAGTTGTTTGTAAGGACTATTAAGTCCCCTAATATTCCATGACACAATCTTCATCAATGTTTCTTTTTGGAGGCAAACAACTCCAAGGTCTTTTACCTCTCAATGGCCACCTCTCTATCAATCTCCCTAGATCTATTATCCCCATTACAAGGCTAACCTTTTCTATTCGTTACTACATGTATTTTTCATCTCAACTCCCTTTTGTGTTTTATTTTACCATTAGGAGTATTTCCATCTTATGAATCAGCATTTCTATCACCTGACCTTTGAATTCTATAAACTATTTGTTGTTTTGAGAATTCCCTAATCTCCAAAGATGACATCCCATCAATAATAGCATGTCCCTATCTATTATCAAGGATATAATCTTCAGAGACACACTGAGCAACTCTTATTAAACTAGTTGTCTATATTTAAGCAATCAACTACATCACCATGACAATAGTGACATTGGATTTAAAGTCATGGTTCAATACAATGAGTCTTTCCTATGAGTTGTTTATGTTGTTTCCCTTGTTAGTTCAATCTAGCTCTCCCTCATAAACTGGAGCATGAGAAACCAAAATGGTAACACTAGGGTCATTTATCTTGAGATTTTGAGTCGAATCTAACACTTTTGAATCTAGAACATTTTGGAAGTCCTTTTTGTACTCTTTTCCTTTTTCCTTATATTTCCTAACCAACTCTTCATTTTCCTATTGTTTTGGGAATTCATCTATAATCTTTGACTCTACTCTTTCATTATCCTCCAATATTTTCAATAAGCCTTCTTCAAATGGGTAAGAAGCTACCACCGTAGTAATAGAACAAAAATGTTTTATTTTGATTTAGTGGGGCCAACACTCTTCTTTTTCACATACTTAGGGTAATAAGAGATGAGATTCCCATATCTAGTACATTTCTAGCAATAAAGTCTTACATTCTCATAAATAATATCCTTAGATTAGTTACCATATTTGGATTCTAGAGTTGTGAAATTAGGGATGGTTTTTGATATTTACACATTAACATAGAAACTTGCAAATACAATTCTACTATTATTTCTTCTTAGACTATCAAAAGATAGAAACTATCCAAATGAACTTGTTATTTCTCTAATCACTTCCTCATCCTAGAAATTGAGGGGTAGGCTGGGAAGATGAACATAAGTAAAAAAAAAATCTGGTAAGGGGTCAAACCCATGTCTTTAATTACTCAATGAAAGATTACTTTTCCCATAAAACAAAGGCCCTTAAATAATATTTTAGAGAAGGTCCTCATTCAAAGTAAAATGAAAAAGAAACAAGCCTCCTATAAGAGCACAAACCTAGACATTTCCTTTTATCTTCCATAAACCAACAATCCATTTTCTTACCATATCTATGCTAGTTCTGAAGGAAAAAAACTTACCCATAAGAGTGTTTTCCATCTTCTATCCACTATTGAATTAGGGAAATTTATAGAAATTACCTCTACTAAATCACCATGCACAACCACTTCATAATTTTTGGAAGATTCCAATGTCATGCAAGCAATGGAAGAGCCCAAAGATAGGAGTATCTTTTTTCAATTTTACAATTATTTTCTATTCGTAGTGCTTCCAAGGGACATAGCCTATCCATTTACATCTCACTGGGGTAGGCAGGCCCTAGAAGCCCCCCTGAACTACAATATTCTGTTCATACTTACAAAAATTCAAAATAAGTTAAAACTAGAGAAGAGCACCATTAATCAGTTTAGTTAAATTAATTTCCAAACCAAACTAGAGAATCTATATAATTTGGCTAATAATAATTTGGTTGTTGCAATCCTAAACATTTCATGTATAGAGCATAAGTGATATAAAACATAAAGTGGTTCATGGACTTTGGTTTCAAGTAAGTACATTATTTTTAGACTTGCATAATGAACTCATCCCAACTCTCGCCACATCTACACTATACAAATTTAGGTTTTAGATATAAGTCTAAGTTCCTCAACTGTTTCCACTATCCCCAAATGAAGTGCATGTACATACACATTGTAGTTGTATGGAACATGAGATATGCATGATGGATCTATTTAAAATACATTCAAAAAGTTTCAAAAGCACCACTAGCAAGCGTAAAGTAAAATTCCAAGGCTTTGCAAGCCTCTCTCCTACAAGTGTTCATGGAGAGTTATGAAAAAATGTATAAGAAACCATCAAAACATAATTAAGAATGGATTTTTGGTAGATGTAGTTACAAATTCCTTAGTTTACATATATGAAAAACATGGAGACCTTAACAAAGAATATGAATAAAGAAATGTGGTATCATTGGGACATTATTTTTGTAGGATAAAAAAATTGAATTTTCTAAATGGCCATTCAAAATCTCAAGGAAATATAGTTATTAGCTATCAAATTGGACTACACAACCTTTCTATAGAATCCTTTCAATTTGTACCAAAAGGGGGGCTCTAAAAGAAAGTATAGGTGACTATCAAAATATAGTGGAGATGATTTTTATCAAATGTTATAAGTACCACCAACATGCTAGATGCATGTATGAAATTTGGAATAATAGGAAATGCACATTAAACATATGATGAAATACCACAAGGTATGTTAAACTAAAAATAAAGAAACTAAAGAATTTGATGTGCCTATAAGATATGAGAGCACATAGACCTACTAATGGGATTATTACCTTCTAGTAGGTTTTATATGTTTGTTAAAACATAGAAGAATTTTGTCAGATGTTGATTGTTTTATCTAACATTAACATGGATAACAAGGGCCTGCACCATTAGAGAAAGGAAAAAGGAAAAAGGAGAATACACTCCAAGGAATGAATCAAGACAAATAGCTTAATCAAAAAATAAAATAAAAAACAACACAAATAGCAGTAGCTAGGAATTGTAAGTATGAAAAAGATGCACATGCCTACATGGTAGCCTGAGGACAAGTTATAGTCCTAATCATATACATGTAAGTTTGAATATATATACACATACACACACCTCATAGTAGTTTTCCTCATGGTGATATTGCTTGGTTCATTGTTTGTGTTTTCCCAATCTCTAGAATAACCTTCTATGATCTTGCAAACCTTTTATCTTGTCTTCCAATAAAAGTTTGACAAGTTGCTTTTTTTGCTCTCTAGCCCCAATAACCACACCAATCCACTTCACAAGAGGAGAAATTCATGTTCCCTAGGGGTATTTACATCATTTAGACCCTTTAAAATCATCTAATAAACCTCCCAATTCCATGCCTAACCTCAATTTTATTGTCACTTTCTTCCTTTTTGGGTTTCCCCTTTCATTGTATGATCTCCTACTAGGTGACGTTGAAATGAAATCATGATCTCCAGGATAGACTTGCCCTAGTGAAAGGGGTGACCCATCTTTCAAAGATCCTATGGATGATTTAGGGATACAAAATCCATTTTCACACCTCCTAGATCTTTCTCCACTCTAAAAACCACCCATACAAAACTTCCTCTATAGGTCACCCTTTGTCACTGAAGGATCTCCCTAGGTGATCGAGCCACCTAAGAAGGATTTCTAGGGGTGACCTACCCTTGTGAAAGGGCAACCCACTTCCCAAAAAGGGTAACCTTGTCATCTTCTTATTGGCAAGAGACACTACTCTAATAAAGGATTGCATGTTGTCATTGATGGCAACAAGGCAAAGGGATTCCAACGGTATGACAAAGAGACTTCACTCCGAAAGACAAATTTTGTTTGGCAATAAGGCACAAAAGGATTAAGGTCTAAAAGGCTAAAATGACTAAGTATGAGCAGTACACAGAGTAAGTGACAGAGATTGGGTCAATATGCCTCTGCAATAGAAGATAATTATATGAAGTTTAGATATGTTGTTCATAGCTATTTGATGATGATATAGTCCAGTGTTCAAGACCTAACTTCGTCTAGAAGTCATACTATGAAATGCCTTAGTCTAGGTGAATAGAACTAAGACAGGAACAGTACACAATGCCAGAGTAAAAGGGTCCCCATTCCTCCGCAATTGCATATTTTGTCTTGTTCTTTTGAAGGTATGCTAAGAGGTCAATGATGAATGTTGGATATGAGTTATATAATCTCTTATGGTCAGTAGTAGAAGTTATGTTGTGACGGTTGAATTACTTAAGTGTGTTCTTAAGAGATAGGATGGCTGGCATATTAAATCCATATGTGGAGAAGATATATTGTTTGAATAATAAATCTAAGTGGTTGTATGATTGGTGCCAAAATATATGAAGACCATTATATGTTTGGTTGGGTCCGCATTACTATTTGTACACATGATCAAGATGACAAGGTAAAATACATTATATACATGCTTCATATCTAGCTTGCCAACTTAATTATGATATGAATCTTAGTGTGGATATAAATACTTAAAGGATTACGAGGTTGAGTGAAGGATATGTGGTATGTGTCTGAATTTGAAGTGTGAAGGATTATAAGTAAAGTGTAGAGTAAAAAAACAAAACTAGGACATAAAATAGAATATATGTAGTAGAGTTGAGAAATATGGCAGAGTAAATGAAGACCTTTGAATTTGTGTATTGAGCCTTCAATGGAACTTTGATTGAGCATATGGTAGATGCACTTACAATAGTTCATTACTGGTAGTGATCATATTTTTTTCTATCTTTTATTTTTCTTTCTTAGTGGATAGTGAGTCCACTTGGACAGTGAGCATTTCTTTGGGTAGTGAGCCTTATGTAATCTGGTATTGTTATCATAATATATTATGAGCTAACACTCACTGTGGTTTTTCCCTTTTGGAGTTTTCCTCATAAAAATCCCGGTGTCCATGTGTTATGTCTTTATGGTTGTTGTTCTTATGTTTATTCTGCTTTCATGTTATTGATTTTGGTAATTTGATAAATGAACATGTTAAGAAGTGGTTTTGCAGAATACCGATTCACCCCCTCTTGGTATTCCTTGTATTCAACAATTGGTATTAGAGCAAGGTTCCTTGGAAGAATCTTAACAACTTAAGGAAGATCTGGGAAGGTGTTCGCATGGCTGTAGAAGATATTTCAATTCTCCTGAAGCCTCATATGAAAGCAATGAAGAATGACAAGATGTTCTTATTGATCTTAAAAAATTTGAAGCAGAAATCAGGGATTTGAAGGATAACATACAAGAAGATGATGAATGCATTATAAATCTAAAAGAACAAGTCAAGAAGTTCAAATAAAAATACAAAGAGGTTGGTGAACAATTGATATCAGCAAATGAATCCCTAGATGATTTGAAAGTGGAAGTTGTAGAAAGAGCTAAAGCAGAAGATCTAAAATTGTTGGTAAAAAGCAAATTAGAAGAATGTGATAAGCTTGAAAAAGAAGTTGTAAGCCTGAAATTAGATTTGGAGAAAGATAAGAGCTATAAAGAAAAGTTCAAGATAAGTTCTGCAAAGCTTGATGAGATGATTACTAATCAGAAGAGTTCTAATGACAAGCAAGGCTTGGGATTTGAGAAAAGAGAAAGTTCTAAATCAAGCCAAGAAAACATTGGTATGAAGAAAAACAAAGGTAACCAATTCCAAAATCAAAGAAGAAGACCTAGAAGACCTCCGGTTAGGTAGCCAAATGCTCAAAGGTACCCATCTTTCAATGGCTATTATTTTAATTGCAAAAAGTTTGGTCATAAAGCTACTCAGTGTAGGAGTAGAATAAATTAGAATGTTCCATCATTCTTTGGTCAATGTTTCAATTGCAATAAAATTGGTCATAGATCAAACGAGCATAGAAGTCTAGTGAGAAATGGTTTTAATTATATAAGGAATACTCAATCTTTCAAAGGAAAGTGTTTTGCATGTAATAGATTTGGGTACATGGCTAATCAATGCAAATCAAGGATGAATTCATTCAGTGGAAGGAATCAAAGACAGGGAAGTATTATGTGTTATAATTGCAAAAAACTCGGTCATATGGAAAATTTTTATAGAAGCAAGAATGTGAAGAGAAACTACTATGCTAAAGAAAGGAAAAAAGAGTAGAGGAATGATAAGGGAAAGGAAAAAGTTCATCTGGTTGAAACTAAGAAATAAATAGGCAAAGATCTGATTAAAGTCAAGGATAGATCTGCACCAGCATCTAGTGCAGATACTTCCTTTGGGAAGTAAATTGGGAGCTCTGGATTAGGGGGAGCTATGTTGAAAATCCAAAACCCCCAGCCAGATAGTTAGTGCTATAATCTGACATGAAGATATGTTGTGGAGTTTGATATGAAGGATCTCATGGAAGAAACTCCAGAAGAAAAAGATTCAAAATAGTACATTTCAGAGTAATCCTAATAGATTGTATTCTTCCATGAAGTGTTTGATAGCTTTTTGGAGATTAGGCATTTATGACAACTAGGTCATCCTTGTGAAGGATAAAAAAGAACTCATTTGACAGCTAACTCACTTTGCATTCGACCTACTAAGTATCTAAAAGAAACTAAAGAAAAATTCTAAACGACATCAATGTCTCCATAGATTCAAAGAACTCAGAGTGATTCAAACAAAGAAAACCCTAATTCAACATAAAAATGTATTTATAGTTGAAAATGTATTGTGAATCTATTTGAATCTTTGTAAAAATGGCAACTCCACAAGTTGTTGATATCACTAAGCGAGCTTGGCTAAAATTCAAGAAACATCCTTTCAAAGCAACAGAAGTTGATCCAATGGGTGCATTTTCGGATATACTTTATGGAATTATGTATGCAGAGGATGTTAGGGCTTACATTCATGTTGCCCTCGAAGAGCATGGTGATAGCTAAACCATCTAAGTGGTGAACAATTTGAGTTGAAGGAAGAATACAAAGCATTGGAAAAGAAGAAGTTCATTCAGTACAAAGATGTCCCAGCATTTGTGGAAGATGACTGGGTTCGGTATGTGTTGAGTAGGATTCATGATGAGTTCATGTGGCTCGTAAAGCCCTTCAAAATCAGTGCAGCAGTAAAGAGGCAGTGCCTCCTTTAGTACTTACATTGACCAAAGTTATCTATTAGATTTCCTGAAGAGATGAAGTTATTTATTATTATTAAAACTATTTCCTACAGAGATAATGCATGACTAGCTGTTGCTTGAAGGAATAATTCCAGTACTGAAATAAAGTGTTCCTTTCAATGGCACAATCAAAATCAGTACACAGTGCTGAATAATTCATTAACAATTGCAAAATATAAATAACTATAACAAAATCTGTCCACAACAAGGTAATTATAAATAAAAAGGTGTAGGGTAATTTCTACTAACCTGATTGTGAAAAGCCTACTCTCAAACTGCACTTCCTTGGTCAAGAAATCAATCACAACAATCAAAGAGAAGCCTTTGTAAATTTATGAACAAAAAATGTTGCTTTTATAAGTAAATTTGCTACACTGTAGAAACTTGAAAGGTGGCAGAGAACAATAAATAGCAGATGGTGGCATGGTCTATCTTGTTGGGCCTAATTTTCAAAAATTGCCAGCTTCAAGAGGGCATTAATTTTATTTATATCTTATTTTACTGTGTAAATCAAATATGGAAGCATCTTGAATATTACCAATGCATATGGTAAGGGGTTTGCATTTAGATTTTTTATCTCCATTAAATTTCATTAGGTGCGCTTGAATGTAGAAGTCTATTTCTTGACTTGCTAATAAATATTGTAAGATTTTTTACTGTATGGCTTAAATGAAAGCCATCATGTCTTAAATGAAAGTCATCTCTAATCAAGAAAATAATCATCTCCTCATGGGAACAATCATCTGCTTAAAGTCCAAAAGTCAATTGACAATTAGATTTTTAATTTTTTTTCACAACCAAAGTATAATTAATGGAGATGAGGCAGTGAAGTGACCAACATACCAGATGGCATTGATTCTCATGTTTTGAATAGTATCATGTGCTCCAAGTTGGCCCTGTATTGTTGACAGACTCATATTTTTCTATCACACACCCATCCAAAAGGCATGCACTTTCCCACAAATTAATGATTTCTTCAATCTTTGCCTTATTATTTTTGACTTGATCCACATAAGCCAAATGCCACTAACCCAACAGTTCTCTCGAATTTCTGGGGCACTTCTTGAACTCGTCCATAAGAATAGTTTTGTAAATGTATTCCCATGACAATGCCTATGCCCTTGTTTGGAGCTCAAATAAGTGGGCAATGTAAGGTTTATAGATTCACTCAAAGAGCTTTCTCAGAACTTGGAGTTAAGGGAATATCCTCTATGATCAAGACATACGTACCCAGTTTTATGCATCACATCAAAGTTTCAATACAGATTCCCAAATTCCACAAGATCCTAAAAGTTAAATGATCTGACACATCAAGGATGGGGTGATAAATAACAGCAGCTACGTTTCTATCCATTTCAAGTATTACATTTATTTGCAGATGACAATAATAAAAATAATAAATAGTAAAAGACAAAACAAAGAATAAATAATAAATAATAAATAATAAATAATAAAAAATTTTAAAAAAATTGATTGTCCAGATTTATTCTATGGTAGTTCTTTTAATCTAGACCATCTGTTTATATATTTCAGGTAGTGCTGCTCACTAAGGAAATGCCTATCGGTGTAAATATATAATAATAGAGTTTTAATTTTAGTGTGCTCTATTTTTTTCTTCAATATACATTTTTATGGTTTTTAATATAATATTTAATAAAAAATTATTTGATAGTTGAAATGTTGGAATAAAGGATTAAATTGAAAAAATATTGTTCATGGAATAATGTGAAATAATTTTGGAAGCTTTTTTGATGTAGTCAATTTCAAAAAGTTATCACAACCCTTGGAAAATAAATAATCATAAATTACAGGGATAATAATTTGGAAGAAATTAAATGGCACAATTAAACTTTCATTTGTAATTTATAAGTCCAAATAAATAAAGATGAATTGCAATTAGGGAACTTCTTATGAAGATAAGGTACAACTTCTTAATTAAGGATCTATCCTTGTTATTTTTTATTCAACTAGGGATAGATATGAAATTCTCAATGTGAACCTTGGTTCATATTCCAAGGTAGATTATGTATAAGACCTAGGCTAAGATGAAGGGTTTTATCCCTAATCTAAATACATCATAAAATTTATGAAAAAATATTGATTTGAATTAAGATGTGAAAAATTTTAAGATGTTTTTTCATAAATTGATGATGAATTATGAGAGTATATTTGAATAGAAAAATCAATCAAGTGGATTATTACTAATATTAATAGATGTTGAAACTTGTGTAAAAATAGATCGTAGATCCCACAACCATCCTCTCATTATTATATAAGAGGGAAAACTTCTAAGAGATTGATTGTAATTTTCACTCAACTAGGGACTATCCTGAAATTCAAAAGGATACTTGTTGGGATTAGGCTTTACATTGACCTTGAAAAGTCTTAGGAACATTTGTTAATATTTAATATTTCATATGTTGTAATGTTGCGCCATTTTGAAATGGGGCACCACATATGAAGGGAATATCAAGATTTCATGTAAGACATACTCTAGCACTTAGAAAATGTGCTATGATGAATATAAGTGAGCATAAAAAATGGGGATTACAAAGTGACTTGAAAGCACAATAGTGCCTCCCACCTTTTACCATTATTGGGCCACCAAATAAGTACTTTTAACATTCAATGCATTCTATATATTATACCAAACAAGCTATCATGCATTTAAGGGTGATGTAAACTAATAATTTGTGTCATTTTCTTTATAGATTCAAGTTATAATTTTTAAAAATAAAATTAAGAATATAAAAATTTCTACCATTTTTTGTTAGTTTTCAATAATTTTTTTATTATTTTCTAGTGAGTGACATTTTACCATAACTGTAACACCCAAAATTTCCTCACTTTTGTCTAAATTTTGAAAATCTTGAAGGCCTTATGAATTACAAGCCTCATTGGTATTAAGTAAATAATTTTTTATTATAAGGTTGATGAACTATGATAAATTTTGATATTGATTGCATCACTTTTGTTACGAATGAAATTATCTTATATCCTAACTAATTGGATTGAGCATGATTTTTATAAAAGGTTTTGATTTTGAAGCTACTTGGTGTAAATTTAAATGAGACATTTTTTTGACTAACCTATGTGCATGATTAGGCATATTTATGATGATAATCCTAAGGTCATTTATGTTAGTCTAAATCTTAGATCAATATAATTTTAAATATTAAAAAATTTTGGCCTCACAAATTATTACCTAAAATTATGATATTTGTTGATGATTTATAAGTACATGAGGTTGATCACAAGGACTAGGTCAACCAAGTAGAGAGGGGAGTGTATGGGTTTAATGGAACCTTAATTGGGGACTCGTAACAATGCATGAATAGCTAAATAGAAAGAAGTTAGTGTAACCAAGCACCATATTAAGATGCCAAGCATCATGAGATAAGATAAAAAGAGTTACCTAATTGCATGAATTAACTATGAGGTAAACCTTGAGAGTAATGCATGGGATTAAATAATCCATGACCAAAGATAATGTTGATATGCATTGAAAGAGGGTCAATTTCATTACTCAATTGCATGGTTGAAGGATAAACTGATCAAATATAAATAAAATGTGCATGGCTTGAACATGTTAGGATTAAGGTGTCATCAACCTTGTAAATCCAATTGATATATTTAATGTATCCTAACATTATTTTGTAAAAATTTATTCCATAAGGGATTTGAGATCCATTGATTGTAGTAAATATTTATTTATGTTGACAATAAATTATTCTACTTATCATGGGATAGAGAATAGGTAAAAAGTGGATGTACAAGTTTATTAATGACTTATGATGAGTGTATGAGCATCTTCTATTATTAGTGTCTTACATGTAAGGAATCAACTATAATTGGACCATCTTTGCAGAGCATCTTATGCCAAACTATAAGAGGGTGTAAGAGTTTGGAGATGATAAAATAACCAAAGGAAATAAACATAAAAGATAAACAAAATAAGTTCTTTATACCTTTGAATCTATGAGCTATCTTACACCCCTTGATAGAGTGGAGGGTTGTAGCACCTAAAAATACAACCCTACCTATACTCAAAGTGATGGTGCAACTATGCTTTCTCTAAAAACTAACATAAACAAGGTAGCAAATGGAGGCAAGGAGCAAAGATTTTGATAGCATAAGGCTAGAGTATAAGAGCATAGAATGAATAATGCCTAGAGAATGTCTTGTTTATAGGCATTTTTGGATGGATTAGATCAAGGGGTGAGATGAGTTGACTTCAAATGTAGGTTTGAGATGGAGTGGTGGTGAGGACAAATGAGAGTGAGAGGTTGTGAGGTCCGATAGACTATTGAGTTTGGATGGAAGGCCAAGATTGAACCTTAGGGCATCTTTAAAATTGAGGGTTGAGATTAAAAGTAGACTTGACTTTGGAATTTGTCTTTTAGTGGAGGGAATTTTTAATTTAGTTTTATTTGGGGGAGTGATGAGGATAATGACAAGTGTCATGATAGTTAATTAAATAATGAGAATTATTTAATTTGTTGTAGTATATGGATTATGGGGGGATTAGATTAATTAAATATGGGTTTATTTAATTAATCATAGCTGAAGGATTTTAGTGGGATAGGCTAGATAATTAAATAAATAAAATTTATTTAATTAATAAAGGTTAATAATGGGTAAAGGGTCAAATTCATTAAATAGCAGAATTTATTTAATTAATTTAGGGTAATTGAGGGAAAAGGGGATAATTAATTAAATAAATTAGGATTTATTTAATTAATTTAAGGATGATGGATAATGGAATAATTAATTAAATAATTAAATTTTATTTAATGAATCTAGGATAGGGGAAAGTGGACATTAGATAAATTAATTAAATAAAATGATTTATTTAATTAATTTAAATGGTGAAGGGGATTAAGTTAGTATGAAAAATGGTGTTAGCATGATGTTAGTATGATGGAGGAAATGGTGGTGATGGTTGTGTCATTTTTCGGTGTATATAGAGTTAACCTATTCTTGACTATTCCAAATGTGGGCATCAGATTTTTCTATAATGGAATGCTACATGTTCTTGACATTTGGAGGTGGTTATGATAGGTGTAAGAGTGTCATTAATTCCTAATTTTGTAACCTCTCAATTTTGGGTTCCATATTCTAGTAACTTCTTCTAAAAGCTTGCAATTTCTTATTTAATAAAAGCCTAAGGGGTGTAGAGTATGAATTGTTTGTTTTATAGGTACACAATTACAGTTGGAGTGGATGCAAGATTGAAGTAAGTGATTGTATTATAATTTCTCATTTGAAGATAATATAGACTTGTCATCTTTTTGGTGGAATTCTTTCCTAAAAGGGTTTATCCACATAAATCATTATGTCATGTGTAAATCTCTTGAGTTTGTTGATTTCTTTTATTACTAATTTAAATGTTTTATCTCCATTTTTGTATTCTTTAGATTAAATTTTAGAATTACAACATAATTTTAAATTTCTACATTGTAGTGGTTTTCTTTCATTTCTAACATTTTAGTATCAAAGCCTAGCCAACTTTACTTCTTTTTTGGAAGAGTGAAGGTTTTCTATGTTATAGTAGGAGTTTTGGTTAAATTTGTTTTATAGATTTGTGTGTGGAAGCCATTGCTACATCTACATCTCAGTTGGATATTGAGATGTTCAATGAAACTAACTACGAGTTATGGAAGATGAAGATCTAGAAGATCTCCTTGAAGAGAGAGATAAATTGTTGGCTACAACAAAGGAAAAGAAACCTGATAAAATAGATCAAGATGAGTGGGATAACATGGACAAGAAAGCATAGGGTACAATCTAACATTATCTTATAGATTTAGTTCTATAAATAATTTAGCTAAAGAGTCCATTCAGTATTCTCGATGGAAACATTTGGGTGAGATCTACCAAGCCAAAAGTCCGGTAGATAAATTATATTTGAAAAAAAAATAGTTCTCTAAAATGAAGAAAGATGATTCAATTGCTAAGAATTTAAATATCTTTAATTTGATTTTGAGTCAATCATCCTTAATTGATCTATTAATATGAGGAAGAAGATAATTGAATTAAGCTACTCTATTCTTTGCCTAAGTCATGGGAGAATTTCATTCTTGCTTATAGTACTAATCTAAAAAATCCCAAGATGGATGTTCTTGTTGCAACATTTTCATCATAGGAAATGAGAAAGAAAGATATGGATAGCTCATCGAATGCTCTTCATATCAAGGGAAGGTCCAAGGAAAGAAGAAATTAAAAGGAGAATGGAAGGGTCCTAAAGACAATTCTAGAAAGGAAGATCTAAAACTCCTAGTAAAAATAATAGAGTGAAGTGTTCGAATTGTGGAAAGAGGGGACGTGTAAAGAAGGAATGCATAAATAAAAAGAGACAATATGATTCCTATACAAAAATTCCTTAGATACAAGTGATGAAGTCATACTTTCTACATGTGATATTGTTTATAACAAACATTGGTTGGTTGACTCAAGATGCTCATATCACATGACTCCTCATAAGGAGTGGTTTTCCACATGTGTTAGAATATGATGGACATGAAATATAACTTAAATAAAATAGTTCATATCCATTAGTTGGACAAGGCAAGGTAGAGTTGTGTTTTAGGGATGGGAGGGTAAAAAACCTCCCTAGTATTTTACATATTCCTGGATTAGAAAGAAATTTAATTTTGGTACCTATGTTGAATGATTTGGGAATGCATGTAATGTTTGATAAGAATGGTTGTATATTGGTGAGAGGGTACTTGGTGTTAGTAAGAGAGACAAGATTGTGAACTCTTTTTAGATGAATGACACTACTTTATGTAAATCCACCTATGTGACCAAAAAATCAAAAAAATAATGTATGTTGTGGCATTATGGATTGGGCCACACAAGTGAAAAAGTTTTAAAAACCATTATGAATAAATAGTTGCTTGCTGATTTCTCCTATTCTAATGAGTATTTTGATTTTTGTGAGCATTGTGTGTTTGGGAAACAAAACAAACATCATTTCCTTTAGGAAGTAAGAAAGAAATGAGTAAATAACAAATTGTTCATACATATGTTTTTCGAGTTGTAGGTAATGATTATTTAGGAAAATATAAATATTTTGTGACCTTTATTGATGACATTTAAAGATATACTTAGAGTGAAGTGTTGGAATTGTGGAAAGAGGGGACATGTAAACAAGGAATGAAGAAATAAAAAGAGACAATAGGATTCCTGTACAAAAAATTCCTTAGAAATAAGTGATGAAAGCATACTTTCTACATATGATATTGTTTCTAACAAACATTGGTTGGTTGACTCAAGATGCTTATATCACATGAATCCTCATAAGGAGTGCTTTTCCACATGTGAAGAATATTATGGAGGTGAAATATAACTTAAAGAAAATAGTTCATATCCATTCGCTGGACAAGGCAAGGTACAATTGTGTTTTAGTGATGGGAGGGTGAAAACCCTCCCTAGTATTTTACATATTCTTGGATTAGAAAGAAATTTAATTTTGGTATCTATGTGGAATGATTTGGGAATGCATGTAATTTTTGATAAGCATGATTGTATATTGGTGAGTGGGAGCTTGGTGGTAGTAAGAGAGACAAGATTGTGAACTCTATTTAAGATGAATGGCACTACTTTATGTAAATCCACCTATGTGACTAAAAAAATTAAAAATACATGTATGTTGTGGCACTATGGATTGGGCCACATAAGTGAAAAGTTTTAAAAACCATTATGAATAAACAATTGCTTGATGGTTTCTCCTATTATAATGAGTATTTTGATTTTTGTGAGAATTGTGTGTTTGGGAAACAAAACATGCATCATTTCCTTTAGGAAGTAAGAAAGAAAAGAGTAACAAAATTAGAAATTGTTCATACATATGTTTTTGGACCTGTAGATAATGATTATTTAGGAAAACCTCTATATTTTGTGACCTTAATTGATGATATTTCAAGATATACATAGATTGTATTTTATGAGACATAAATATAAGGTTTTCACCAAGTTTAAGGAATTCAAAGTCTTAGTAGAGAATCAATCAAAATATAAGATAAAAGTATTGAGTTATAAAGATGGAGGGGAATAGTATTTTTAACGAATTTAATGAGTTGTTCAAGCATTTAGGTATGATATGGAAAAATAGTATTCCATACAAACCTAAATAGAATGTGGTTGTAGAAAGGATGAACCAAACTTTAATGGAAGGAGCTAGAAGTATGTTACATGATGCATGGTTGGATAAAATATTTTTGGATCTAAAATCTATGTGTACTGCTTATTACTTGATCAATACCTGTATCCTTCTAAGGATCTTGATTAGGCACCTTAAGATGAAGTGTGGATAGGTAAGCAACCTTTAGTTTATATTTAAGGGTTTTAGGCTATGAGGATTTTTTTCATGGGCCTAAAGAAAATCATTCTAAGTTGGATCCATAAGCACATAGATGCAACTTCATTGGAGATGGTTAGAATGGTCAATGTTATAAGCTTTGGAATCCTCTAATCAATTAAGTTGTGTATTCAAAAGATGTGATTTTCAAGCAATTTAGAGCTATTTTTATCCTGAATAGCCAAAAGATAAAGAAGGGTAAAATATGGTGATTTTTGGATTAAATCACTAATTATAATTCTATAAAAAATTCAACCAAATCACAAATAAAACTAAATCCTTAATCTCTTTTTTTAAAAATACTTACATAAAATTATTCTCAATTATTATATCTAAACCCCTAAATCATTTTTTTGTTGTATAAACCCTGGTTTGGGACCAAGGACCCATCCAAAAATAGGGCATAGCCCTTGAGTTTGAGCATAAAATTGTCTTACAGAAACATATTATAGGGTGAGAGGGAAAATTACAAGGCCCTCTCCCCATCTACTTACTACTGTCTGAAAAACTTAAAATTATATGTCTACCTTCCTAGTCAGGTCTACCAGATCTCCTTCCTCATCATAGGCACACTTATATTTTATCTGAGCATGCTCCTCCACAAGTACTCCCATTTTGACTATCATTCATTCCATTGTCTTCCAAGTCTCCACAATTCCTAGCATCACATCATGAACATGGCTGAGAATAACTTCATGGTTTTCCTCTGTAGCCTTAGAAGCTTCCACCATATCTTCATGAACTAGTATAGAGGCCACAACAATAGATGTTGTTGACCCATTTTCATCTGTCTGGTGTCAAATAGTTCACCTTGAAAATATCTTGGAGATCCCTTGGAATATGGATCTACAGGCCTTGATCCCTCCAAATCCTCATGGTCTACCCTACAAAAATCCCTAAATCTTGACTAGAAAATCCTTCCAAAAACCTAGAAAAACCCAGAAATCCTTAATCTTCAAATGCCTTCCTTCGCAGGGATTTCCCATCTTCATACTTAGTCATTTTGGTATGGCTATCTTGATGATGTCATCTGGATCTTAGCTGACATCTTGGATATTATCTTAATATCCTAGACCCTAGCTAAGGTCCTGATGTCCCCTTCATATTCAAACCTTAGTTAATATTCAGATGTTTTCTAAACATCTGGATCTTAACTAATATATGGATCCTTCTTAATATCCATGACCTCATGAATGTCTTGATGATGTCATCTAGACCCTCTCCCCAAAGAAATGCATATGATGATGATGTCATCTAGACATTCCACCTTCGGCATATTATCCTGCATTGATAAAGCATCCTGATGATGTCATCCAAATCTCCTCTTCAATAAAGTTCTTCATGCAAATGACATCATTAGGATATTCAAAGGGTGGCACATAAAGTAACATCCAGATATTATGTTAATATCCATGCGGATGATAGTTTCTCCATGTTGTGAAGGAAAATTTGATGGGTGCATCCAGATATTGCATAACCCATAGACCACTAAAGTTGATGTCACATTCCTTCCATACGACTGCAAAATGAAGATAGTTGTGAAGTATATTAGGGGCCCATGGCCATAGGATCATTGTCTCTGTCAGATGAAGCAAATAGTGCCAGGTGTCAAGGGATGAAGAAGTGGAGTTGCGACGTTGAAGATTGAACAGTGGCATGGTGTTGCAGGTGAATCTTGCTTGCGGGGAAGATTCTCTACATGGATGTGAGATGATGACGCATGGATATCCATATGCCTATTGACTGTAACTTTGATCACAAATATCTCCCTCATTCTAGGGAATTTCTACATGATCTAAAAGATAAATTTGCTTAGAATTTCTTCCTCTTTCATTTGGCAAGCTTTTTGGGGGAATATTCTCACTTTCAAAATATGATCCAAATATCATGATCAAGATGTACACATCCAGATATTAGGATAATTATGGACTGAGGAAGGATATGTCAGCTCTATTGACAAGACATCTCAACGATGGACTTGAAGTGTTGCAGAGGTAGATATTTCGCATTGATTTGACTTGGTGAGCTCTGTAGGTGAATTTCAAGAAGGATGGCAGAGTTCCTCAATGTGAAGGGACTACAGTGGCTTGGTGATAGATCTTTGAGTGATTAGCAATGAATTTTGGGCTCTCTTATTAAATTCTCTCTGCTCTCTTGCGTATGGGCAACCATTCCTAGTGTTGTAGGTTTGCTGGGGCATGGATTCTGTTCCCATCGCCATTTGTTCCTGACTCTGCATTGATGACAACATTGGTGTTCTCGGATCCCGTGGGTCTGCCTCAACACCCTCTGCACAAGAATTTGTTATAAAAAGAATTATAATCTTCGATTAGAGGAGCTAGTAATTTCTGGGTTGTTATGCTATCAAATTATTTGTAGTCAAACCTCTTTGTGCAATTACAAGATTATAAGAATTTGACTCACCATGCCTGTAGCTTGGCCTCTGTTGTCTTCTAGTTAATCCACCCATGAATGTAATTGGCTATACTGTGTATTTTCTTGCTATAAAACATTTTTCACTGTAATAGTTTATGGCCTTCATGATTAATATATGCACAATATCTTGCCTCTTATGTTCTGATTCCTATGTTTTAATTGAAGTTCTTATCTATTATGTGAGCAAAATGGCTCCTCTATAGGTTAGGTCTTCATCCTGAAGCCTCAATCAATCCTATAAGTCTGTGTGAACCTCCCTTTGTGATTGAGATCATTGTTGTGTCTATTCCAGGATTACTACCACTTATTAAATCTGCTACATCACCTTTATTTCCATTCATTTTATTCCTAACCCTTTTTCCTTGTAGTATTAGCACTAGGTTTAGATAGTTTTCTCTAAGCATTAGGCTTAGAATGAGGAACCAGACTTCTCTAGAGGTTTGATCTCAACTTGCAAGGTCCCACACCTTGAGATCATTTCCATTGTGTCATTAGAATTCTTGGACTCTCTCCAAGCTAGGTGCAATTCTATGTGATAATAGTTTCTAGCATGCCTGGTGGGACAAGCTTGATGATCTTTATTATCTGTTGAAGGATCTGGTGTGTTCTTCAACACATCTTTCCATTCAGGGCAGTCTTTACAAACACCATGGTGACTCTACTGAACAAATCTACTGGTACAACCGGTCAAAGAACTTGAAGAACTCAAAGGATCAGGATTTCAGTGGTTTTCCTAGTTTATTTTGCTTTTAGAAGCATCTCAAATCACTGGGTGACTCACTTCTAGGTGTGTATCTAGTTTATCTCTAGTTGTAGACCTATTTTCTCTAATTTATACATCTTTATTATTGTCTATCTTTTCAATGCTTTAAAAATGTCAAATGTTTATGGGAGTTATGGCTATTCCCCTCCACCTAATCAAAGCACGGGCTATTGGCCACCATGCCAATAATACCAAGCCCCAAATGCCTCTAATTTTATGCCATATAGCCCTGCAACAATATAATATCAACATCCTCATGGTACTTACCGCACTCCCACCCCTGCTTAGTCTTCTTGTCAACCTAATAATGCATGTTATCAACCCCAAGAAGACTATCTCAAGCTACTAGAGATTAGGTGTTTAGTGGAAAAATTAGTGGTTTGTTTAAACTAAGGTAAGTACCACAATTTCACCACTAAGCATTGGGAGGATAAGGACTGAGCTCATGAACAAGATTCTAATCACTTTGTCTTTCACTTATGGTTATGAAACCTAAGACGCTAATTAAGGTTTTATCAAGTGTTTTCCTTTCAATCAAGCAAAACCCTAATTATGCCTTAAATTAGAAATATTCATAATCTGATGAAATGATTGGTAAAATTGATCATAGAAGTACAAAGAGAGGGTTTTAGAGACTATGTACCCAGATTTTGAGGACCACTTGGACTAGGGTGCCCTCTCTTTTGTCTCAAATGTTTTCGAATTGGAAAATCTTCTGCACAGGGTGTCTGAGACTACTAAATGGCTTCCAGATCCTAGAAATAATCCATGGTTGGACTAGGGTGCCAGCTCCTTAGTCTCGCAAGTGTCAGAATCTATAAATTCAAAAGTCTATTGCAACTATACCTGTAATATCCTCCTTTCTGTAGCTTCTTTTTGCCAGAACCTACAAAAGATAATTTATACCTGCAAAAAGAGGAAAATGTTGTGGCTATATAGGAGCTTGCCTCAGTCAAGCCCCGTCTTTGGTATTTCTACCTCAACAATAGCCAAAGATAAAGATTTGTAGAAGTGTGTGCAAACCTAACAATGTGTATGCAGAAATATCAAACCCTAGATGTCTCAATCAAGGGAAGATCAACAACTTGCTTTGCATCAATAAACACATATGTAACTTCACCTCAAGGAGATGAAAACAAATGAAGACTTGCATGAACAAGAAGGTGAATCAGCAATATCCATGGAGGATCTCCAAGCTCATTATTAGAGGCTTCAACCCTTCTCCTAATCATGCAAAGGGTGTACAAACCCTAAGAAAAGCAAGATAGTGTCAAGATCTTGATTCCTAATCTCAATTCATTGTCTCCATGATAGCAAATAAAGAATACTTCCAAGAGCTTCAACAAGTCACTGATCTTTAATAGCAATTACAACAGAGTTTTGGCATCAAGCTTGCATAAGAATTGTGTGTGTTAAAATGATTTTCAAATATCTTTTACAACTAGCATTAGGGAAATTCAAATTTTGAAATAACGTCTTAATATTTTGTGAAAATCAAGAATTTGAAAATGGAATCTTGAGGCACTCGACGGGAGCCAACATCCTACCAAAATTCAAAATCCCAGGAAACAAGGGAGGACTAGGACATGGACGCCCAAGTCCAAGCCCTCAATTTCCACTCAGATTTGCTTTTTGGGGGTCCCACGGACCCAAATTTCAAATCCCCTTTCTGGGTTCCATTAACAAGTTACCTCAAAAAGTGAACAATCTGCTTCTAGACTTAGTCAATTAGGGTTTTGGGAAGACCTAAAAAGAAAAGGTTGATAGGTCACCAAAAGCGAGGAGCTAAATCGAAGGAAATTATACCATTCCATATAGGAGGACAATTTCTGACATTACATTGAGTCCCTACTTTAGTGGCCATATGACACTACATGCATATGTAACTAAAGGAAAGTAAATGCATCAATCATGAAAAGGATACCCAAAAGGATACTAAAGAGAAAACCAAAGTGTTGTCACCAAGGAGGTAGAAGCCCCCAAGTTTGTAATCCTACAAGACCACAAAGTTAGGAACCACAACCTGCAAAGGAACACATGTCAGAAAATCACAAATCAAATCAACCTGCAACCACCACCAATGAGTCAGTATCAAAATGTTAAGGGGGTTGAGTGATAATACATGATAAGGGAGGAAATCGAGGGAGATATATGCCCCCTTGTTTCTACTTTCTTAGTTTGAGAGTAGAAACAAGGAGATATCCACGTGCATTGATTTCGAAGGGAAATTGATGAGAAATGTGTTATGAGGGTCACTTGAAGAAGCAATGCTCAAACATAACACATTGGGGAAGAAAGAGAGCGAAACCAAGATTCCAATGCAACAAACAACATGGAAAATAGAGTTTGACAGCTCAAGATAGAGGCTCAAGAGTAAAAGAGCATGCTTTTCTACCTGGTTAGGGATAGGAATTCTCACTCACTTACTTTATGTAAAAGGGAGTTGTCACTTATCACTAACTCATTCTTGTTTTTTGTCATTGTAGAAAAGTAGAGGAGAGAGAGAAGGAGAATAGGAGAACGACCATGCCGAGTTGACGTCCATATCATCCACCTCAACTAGAGATGCTCTGAGCCTAAGTAGTAGAGAGACATTTCGAGGCCGAGGTAGGGTCCTGATCCAACACTTTAGCCATCTTTCATTGTACTTTTGTTTTTACATTTACCAATTTCTATGCCAAGAGGGGAAGGTGGACAGGGGTCCCTGACAGGGGTGCCCGGGTCCACCTAGGGCACCAGAGTCTCTCTGGGGCACCCTAGTCCCACATGGGCACCAGTGTCCCTTTAGGGCATCCTAGTCTTCCTGGGGTACCCTAATCCATAGAGGACATGGGCCCTAGGAATAGGCTTTGTATTCAATTCTTGATAGCTTATTTTGGTTTCTAGAGGGGATTCTTATACTCTTGCTTGCTTTCTGATCTGCAGGATGTCTTTGAGATACGTGAGCACACAAGTGGCCATTTGATGGCACTTTTATGAGAGCACGATAGTGCCTTGACCATCATAGAGAGAGAGCATTTATAGATAGTGTGCCTATGGTGGGTGTTTGTTATGCCCACAATCAGATTCCATTGCGCTATGCTGATGGCACTGATGGAGAGGTGGGATGCAGATACATCCACATTCCACTTACTGACGGGCAAGATTACCATCACACTGGAGGATGTATTCAGGATCCTTCTACTATCGATCTAAGGAGAGACAATGTGGATTGTAGGACATCACTTAGTGAGGTACACTTTTGAGAGTCATCTATACTACTTGGGTCGCATTGTTTCTCAGGTAGAGCAAGGACATATTCAGCTCTATTTTCTAGAGCATGATGTAGAGAAATTCCCTTACTACAGAGGATCATGATTGTCATAGTCACACTAGCCATCGCACTAGATGGACGAGGAACTCACCTACATGGGGGTCTCGTTCACACCATTAGAGAGATGGAGGAGCATCAGATTGTCTATGCATGGGGGTATAGTATGCTTGCACACCTTTATTGTGACCTATAGTGATATGCCCATTATGAGATGCATAGTTTGATGATTTGCACATTACTACAGGTCTGGGCCTCCGAGCACATCAAATGCACACGACCGGTGGGTTTTCCTATAGAGACAACATTCACCCATCTGCATGTCTATGCGTATCCATTAGTCAAGTGTTAGAGGCACGGGGATCTATTATACTAGAGAGTAGTATTTGATAGATTACAACTTGATGACATCATCCAAAGACCATATCATGGCTACATCAGATGACCTAGCTAGCTGAGGAAGTTAGCGAGGATGTAAAGGGATCGACTAATGGTCAGTCACCTCGATCACATCGTATCTTGGTTTTACTTTGACAGGGTGGCATGATAATTCAGACAGATACAAGATGCTCCCATGGTTTGTTCAAGCTACACATGGGCTACTTGCAGCGTAGTCAGCGCAAATACCATTCGATGGCCAACAGTAGCAGACGTGCCACTTAGTGATGATGAGGGTCGTGGGGATGAAGAGCCAGTGTTAGACATAGATGATGTCAGGTGTACCCAAGCATATTGGACTTGCTAGCACATAGCATGGCCTGCACCTATCTTTCCACCTGGGCACCCTATAGGAGATGCCCGACCTTGGGAGGATCATGCTAGTGACACAGGGGTGGAGGACAACGTCAGTGATTTTGTGGGATACTACGATCTTGAGGAGCATGTGGAGGAGGACAAAGATGAGTCCGAGGAGGTCCCATCATAGTACGTTTGGGAATTAAGGTGTCTCAATCTTGGTAATTCCTTACTTTTGTAATGTTTTTATTTATTATTTAATTGCCTATGTTGTAAATATTTGGAAAATCCATATTGTCATATTGTGGGATGTGGCACGGTGATGTGTCAATCCTACATGGATTATGACAACTTGTATTTTTGTCCTCACATAAGGAGATAGGCATCCCACTTAGTAGTAGGAATATTCTACCATGTGTCGACATCTTCCATGTTGTGTAAGGAATGTTTGACCAAAATGGTTATGATGGATTCCTATGATGAATCTATGACATGTAAGAGTCGAAAATAGAAGGCTGTAAGACAGGAGATGACATGTGTCATGAAGCACCTTTGAATAAGGCATATTTGGGTGCCCTAAGGTGGAATATGACATGTTGTAAGAGAATATACTATTTATAGCATGTGTATGATAGATTCTCTTACAACTGTAAGTTGTAACCGCTATGACAGATTTTATGACGATCGTAAGTGTCGTAAGAGCATCTGTCATAACCCATTTTGGAAATAGGCAACCCCTTTGTGATGCGAGCTATGGACAAGTGTCAAGTACATTCTAAAATGTTGACCAAGTGTCCTTGGGCATAGGTTTTGGTCCATGAAGCCATGTTGGACGCCCATTACAAGAAAGGTCCAATATTGCCTTATATTTCCTATTTAAACAGGTGCTTGGATATGGAGTTTGTATCATAGGTTTATAGGTACTGTTATGCTGTCAGATTGACTCTAGACATGAGTGTCGAGGACCATTGAAGATTGCATTGTAAGTGTATTGTAAACAACTTTCAGATTTGTTAATACATTGTGCAGGTTTCTAAGTGTGGGGTTTTTTCACCCGATAAGGGTTTTCCCCACCGTAAATATTTGTCTCTCTTCTTCTATCTACTTTCTGGTTCTTGTGTTTTGCTGTAATATCTCATGTTAATGGTTTAAGATTGCTGTAATAGTTAGGATAAATTTGAATTTGCATAGCCCTCTCCTCAATAGATTAGTGTAGGAAGCGATTTCTGCACACCTAGCTTCCTTTTAGTTGGTATCAGAGCTTGATCACCTTTGGTCCTAGTTGTTGGGTAGGGGTTTTTTGAGCTAATCTTAGGTTAAGTGGGAGTCTACGCAGAGCATTCTGTATCTTATTGCAGCAAGGAGATGGCAGGCACATCAGGGAGGTTTGAAGTGGAGAAGTTCAATGGCAGTAATTTTGAGTTGTGGAAGCTCAAGATGGAAGACATGCTTGTTGACCGAGACCTTTGGGATAGTGTGAATGGAACTAAACTAGCTGCAATGTCACAAGTTGAATGGGATCTCAATGATTAGAAGGCTAAGGGTCTCATAAGGATCAGTCTTGCCGATTCTGTGTTGTTAAATGTCCATGAGGAGACTACTGCAAAACTACTTTGGAAGAAGTTGGGGGATGTGTATAAAGCCAAATCCCTAGTTAATAAAATTTTTCTGAGAAAGAAGTTGTATTCTCATCAAATGGAGGATGGAGGATCCATTGCTGAACATATGAATGTTTTCAACATGCTAGTTTCACAATTGACATCTATTGGTGTAAATATGGAGGAGGAGGATCGGTGTATGATCTTGCTTTGTTCTCTACCAGACTCATGGGATCATCTTGTCATGGCAATCAGAAGCACCAAATCCACATTCAAAATGGAAGAAGTGGTTTCTTCATTGTTGTCTAAAGAGATGTGGAGAAAGTCTTCTGAGGCAGCCAAATAGGTCCTTGCAATTTGTGGAAGACCCAAGGAGAAAGGAAAGAAGAAGGACAAGAAAGCTGAGAAGGGTAGATCCAAATCCTGTGGGAGATCCAAATCTCCTGGAAAGTCCAAGGCTCTTTGTTGGAACTGTGGCAAGACCAGGCATTTCTGAAAGGAATGCAAAGAGGAGAAGAAGAAAAAGAAGAAAGCTCCTGATTTAGATTCTGACAAGTCACAAGACGAGGATGATACTTGCATCATAGCCCTGGCAACCCATGCATCTGATGATGTGTGGCTAATCGACTCTGGTGCATCATTCCACATGACCTCACATCAAAACTGGTTCACTAAGTATGAGGAGTTCGATGGTGGAAAGGTGTATCTGGGTGATGACTCTCATCTAAAGATTGTTGGTTGTGGAAGAGTCTCTATCCGATTCCGTGATGGTCAAGTGAAGGGGATCTCTGGGGTTATGCACATCCCAGGCTTAACATGAAACCTAATTTTTGTAAGTAGTTTGAATGATACATGTGTGCAAGTTGTCTTTTCGAAAGAAGGATGCAAGATGACTAGAGGATCTATGGTGCTTGCTAAGGGTACTAGGAGAGGTACTTTGTTTCAGCTAGAGGCATGCATTTCACAATGCAATAGTTCTTCTGACTCAAGGAAGAGGGAAACAGTCACTTCATCCCCACCATCTGAACAAGTAGAGAAGAAATCTGTTGTTTCTAGTTTTGATGGTTGTAATCATGCATTAGAAGTTAAACTTCCTGTTGAAAAGACAATGTTATGGCATAAGAGATTTGGCCACATTGGTGAGAAGGGTGTGCGAACCCTAAAAAATAAGAACCTCATTGAGGGGTTAGATGATTGTAATCTTGAGTTTGACTTTTGCGAACATTGCATTTATGGAAAACAAAACCATGTTTAGTTTTACTTGAGCTCTCATAAGTCTTCTGGTGTGTTGGACCTTATTCATTCTGATGTGTTTGGTCCTGTTAATGTTCCTTCGTTATCAAAATCTATATACTTTGTATCTTTTATAGATGATTATGGTAGAAGGACATGGATTTATTTTCTCAGAAGAAAATCTGAAGTCTATAGCAAGTTTAAGGAGTTTAAAGCCTTTGCTGAAAATCAGACTGGTAAAAAGATTAAATGTTGAGAAGTGACAATGGTGGTGAGTTCTGTTTTACAGAATTTGATAAGTATTGCAAAGAACTTGGGATTGAAAGGTATAAGACAACTCCATACACCCCGCAGCAAAATCAAGTTGCAGAGAGGATGAACAGGACACTGATGGAGAAGGCTAGGAGTATGCTTAGTGGAACTCATCTAGAACAAAAGTTTTGGGCTGAAGCTATTGCCACTGCTTGCTATCTGGTGAACAGATCTCCTACATCAACTCTTGTTGGAAAGACACCCATGGAGGTGTGGTCTGGTAGAAAGCCTTCAATAAGCATCTTCATGTTTTTGGTTGTGAGGCATATGCACATGTGCCTAGGGAGAAGCAGTCAAAGTTAGAGAACAAAGCTATTAAATGTATCTTCATTAGCTATGGTGTTGGTGTGAAAGGATACAAGCTTTGGGACCCTGTGGCTGAAAAAGTGTTGTATAGAAGAAGTGTCCTCTTCAGAGAACTTACACCTTCCACTGTTTTGCATCCAGAAGAAAAAGAAAAGAAAGAGGATGTTGTTTAGTTTCCTCTCACCCCTGAGAAGATTGAACAGAAAGACAATGTTGGACCTAATGATGAGGAAAGCTCTAGTAGCTCTGAAAGCTCAGATGAAGAAACTGAACCTCAACCTCGGCTCTTGAGGAGGTCTACACGGATAAGAAAGCAACCTAAAAGGTTTGGTTTTACATTGCTTGATTCTAGTTGTGCTTATGCTTTAATCACTAACAGTGATGAACCTAGAACTGTGTTAGAGGCTTTGGATATGAAGGATGTAGGTTCCTAGAAGGAGGCCATGGAGGAAGAAATGGCTTCTTTGGAAAAGAATCAAACTTGGGGCTTGGTGCCTTTGCCACCTGGATAGAAACCTGTTGGATGTAAATGGGTGTTCAAGAAGAAAATTGGTATAGATGGTAGTGTTGAGAAGTATAAGGCCAGATTGGTTGTGAAAGGGTATTCACAAGTGGAGGGTATAGATTATGGTGAGATCTTCTCTCCCATTGCAAAGTTGACATCCATCCGTTCATGTTGTCTCTCATAGCAGCTTATGACTTGGAGGTAGAACAGATGGATGTGAAGACAACTTTCCTTCATGGTGACTTGGAGGAAGAAATCTACATGTCACAGCCAGAGCATTACATGGTGAAAGGTAAAGAAAATTTTCTTTGCAAACTTAAGAAGTCTTTTAATGGTTTGAAGCAATCCCCTAGGAGATGGTACTTGAAGTTTGATGCCTTTGTGTTGTCAATTGGATTTGTGAGATTGAAATTGGATCACTATGTGTATTATAAATTTGATGGTGATTGTATTCTCATTGTTGCACTGTATGTTGATGATATGTTGCTCATTGGGAAGGGTAATAATATGATTTCTGATTTTAAATCTCAGTTGTCAGTACAGTTTGAAATGAAAGATTTAGGGGCAGCTAGGTACATTCTAGGAATGGAAATCAAAAGAGACAAAACCAACAGAAAACTTTGGTTAAGTCAGAGAAAGTATGTGAAGACCATGTTGGACAGATTCAACATGGCAGATTGTAGACCATTTTGCGTTCCCATTTTTTTGGGGACAAAGTTGTCTGTTGAGGATTGTCCAAAATCTCCTAGTGAGGTGGAGGACATGAGCAGAGTACCTTATGCTAGTGTTGTTGGTAGTTTGATGTATGGTATGGTCTGCACAAGACCAGACATTACCCAAGTAGTGGGAGTCCTTAGACGATTCATGGCTAATCCTAGACAGGTTCATTGGGATGCAGTTAAGTGAGTGTTCAGATATTTTAGGGGTACTTTCGAGTATTCCATTTTCTATCATGGTAATGTTTCAGGACCTCTGCATTCTGTTGATATTCGTGGATTTGTGGATTCAGATTGTGCAGGTGACATTGACAGCAAGAGATCCACCGGTGCTTATGTGTTTACACTGTTTGGTGGTGCTATTAGTTGGATGAGTAATCGACAACCTATTGTTTCTTTGTCCACAATAGAAGCTAAGTACATGGCAGCAACTCATGCTTGTAAGGAAGCCATTTGGCTTAAAAGATCATGTTCAGATATTGGTGTTGATGCAAGTTAGATCACGATTAGTTGTGACAGTCAGAGTGCAATTTGCCTTGCAAAGAATCCAACTTTCCATGCTAGAACCAAACACATTGATGTTCAGTTTCATTTTATGAGAGACATGGTTGAGGATGGAAAGGTAAATTTGGAGAAGGTCGATACTCTGAAGAATGTTACAGATGCATTGAGGAAACCAATGAGCACAGAGAAGTTCAGATGGTGTTCAGAGTCTATGGGCCTCTCGGCCCATAGTAGTTAAACCCTATTTTTCTATTGGCTCTTACAGGTGTTTGAAAAGTGGGAGAATGTTGGGAATTAAGGTGTCTCAACCTTGGTAATTCCTTACATTTGTAATGTTTTTATTTATTATTTAATTGCCTATGTTGTAAATATTTGGAAAATCCATATTGTCATATTGTGGGATGTGGCACGGTGATGTGTCAATCCTACATGGATTATGACAACTTGTATTTGTTTCCTCACATGAGGAGATAGACATCCCACTTAGTAGTAGGAATATTCTGCCATGTGTTGGCATCTTCCATGTTGTGTAAGTAATGTTTGACCGAAACAGTTATGACGGATTCCTATGACAAATCTATGACATGTAAGAGTCAGAAATAGAAGGTTGTAAGATAGGAGATGACATGTGTCATGAAGCATCTTTGAATAAGGCATATTTGGGTGCCCTAAGGTGGAATATGACATGTTGTAAGAGAATATGCTATTTATAGCATGTGTATGACAAATTCTCTTACAACTGTAAGTTGTAACTGCTATGACAGATTCTATGATGGTCATAAGTGTCGTAAGAGCATCTGTCATAGCCCATTTTTGAAATAGGCAACCTGTTTGGGATAGGAGCTATGGACAAGTGTCAGGCACATTCTACAATGTTGACCAAGTGTCCTTGGGCATGGGTTTGATCCATGAAGCCATGTTGGACGCCCATTCCAAGAAAGGTCAAATATTGCCTTGTATTTCCTATTTAAACAGGTGCTTGGATATGGACTTTGTATCACAGGTTTACATGTATTGTTATGCTACCGGATTGACTCCAGACATGAGTGTTGAAGACCATTGAAGCTTGCATTGCAAGTGTATTGTAATCAACTTTTAGATTTGTTAATACATTGTGCAGGTTTCTGAGTGTGGGGTTTTTTCACCTAATAAGGGTTTTCCCCACCGTAAATCTTTGTCTCTCTTCTTCTGTCTACTTTCTGGTTCTTGTGTTTTGCTGCAATATCTCATGTTAATGGTTTAACATTGATGTAATAGTTAGGATAAATTTGAATTTGGATAGACCTCTCCTTAATAGATTAGTGTAGGAAGCGATTTCCGCACAGCTAGCTTCCTTTCACCATCACAGTATATCTTTAGAATGAGATCACGATAGTGCTAGTAGGAGACAGATGCTGACTAGAAGATCGAATCAAGATTGCAGTCTAAGGTCCATGGTCCTACTCTAGTGATGATGTGAGGCCTAGTCAGACAGAGCGAGGGGATTGTAGTAGGTATATTTCCCCAGCTATAGATCAGATTGTAGAGCTCATCACACCTTCGGTGATATGAGATCCATCCTGGTGAGATGGAGATCCAGGTGAGGTTTGATTTATTATTTGATGTTTTGTATGGTTTATTATTTGTGATATTTATATAAGAGTCTAACATCTATCTCATCCTCTACTTTGCAGTTGGGACGGACGTATGGAGAGACTTTGTGAGTCATGTCATAGAAGACATAGTACCTACAAATGTCTCAAAGCAATGGGTGTAGGCAAGTTATTCACCATGATCATCCGTTGGGTGGCATGCTGAGATACTTATACCATTTGTTAGATACATGACTATTACAGAGGCTATGCTAGAGCAGTCTGTACAAGAGAGAGTAGTTTGGATAGAGAGATGAGCATGCTGAGGCTGAGCTTAGGGCACAGCGAGAGAAGATGATAGCAGTTCCTAGATCAGAGGGAGAGCCAGCTGTCAGTGAGTTCCTAATGTGGGAGGTCCAGTAGGCAAGAGCTGACAGAGATAGGGTTCAGGCTGAGAGATACCAGTACTAGAGGATGTACCAAGAGGCACATGAGCAGATGATAGAGATGAGAGGTAAGATCAGGGGGCTATGATCATGAAGCATCTCTAGGAGTTATTCACGATCCGTAGCCACACATGGTTAGGCTTCTGTCACTCACACAACATGAGGTCTAAGGGCACTGGAGATCAGGGCTCAGTTATATGATATATGTATTTTATGCATGACGACATCCCATTTTGTCTTGAGGAATAGTCGATTCAGATGTACACATGAAACTAAGATATATCTATGATGCTTATTTATTTTTATCTATGTGTAATGGATTTTGATCAGTCACATGTGATTTTTGTAAAAATGCAACTACTGATGATGTTTAAATGCTATTGTGAAAGGAAGCTAGGTGTGTGGAAATCGCTTCCTACGCTAATCTATTGAGGAGAGGGCTATGCAAATTCAAATTTATCCTAACTATTACAACAATGTTAAACCATTAACATGAGATATTGCAGCAAAACACAAGAACCAGAAAGTAGATAGAAGAAGAGAGACAAAGATTTAACATGGGGAAAACCCTTATCAAGTGAAAAACCCCACTCAGAAACCTGCACAAAGTATTAACAAATCTGAAAGAATTTTTACAATACACTTGCAATGCAAGCTTCAATGGTCTTTGACACTCATGTCTAGAGTCAATCCAATAGCATAACAGTACATGTAAACCTGTGATACAAACTCCATCTCCAAGCACCTGTATATAAAGAGAAGTAGTACAAACGGAGGTAGCTTCTAGAGCAAGTCACACAAGGAACTCGTCCAAATCCATGTGGCCCAATTTCCAAGGCCACAAAACATGTGTATGACACATGTAAGTGATTCTCTTTCATCCCTTACAACCCCCCAACTTGGGCACCCAAAATTTACCCAATTAGGGTATGACAGATGCTCTTACAATGCCATAAAATCTGTCATATATTACAACTCTTACAGTTGTAAGAGAATCTGTCATAACTATCTATTAATACAAAATTCTCTTACAACCTTGTCATAGTCAAACTTGGGTGCCTACTTCCCCGTGCAAGATGCTTTCAGACACTTGTCTTCACCTGTCATATAATCTTCCATTTCTAGCCCTTACATGCCATAGATTTTGTCATAGGAATTTGTCATAACTCTTATGCGTCATAAACCTCTTACAACACCTGAAAGATGCCGACACATGGAAAAAATATTCTACCACAAGGTGGAATGCCTATCTCCTCATATGAGGACAAAAATACATGTGTCACCTTCCATGTAGGATGAACATCACTGTGCCAACTCCCACAAAGTGAAGAAATAGGATTTGCATCCAAATTACAATAATAGGCAAAATAATAAATACAATTAAATAATAAATGCTAGAAACTTGCAAAGGTTGAGACACCTTAATTCCCAACATTCTCCCACTTGTCGAACACCTTGTAAGAGCCAATAGAAAAATAGGATTTAACTGCTATAGGCCAAGAGGCCCATAGACTCCGAACACCATCTGAACTTCTTTGTGCTCACTGGTTTCATCAATGCATCTGCAACATTCTTCAAAGTATCTACCTTCTCCAAATTCACCTTCCCACCCTCAACCATGTCTCTCACAAAGTGAAACTGAACATCAATGTGCTTGGTTCTAGCATGGAAAGTCAGATTCTTTGCAAGGCAAATTGCACTCTGACTGTCACAACTGATCATGATCTGACCTGCATCAACACCAATATCAGAACACAATCTTTTAAGCCAAACGGCTTCCTTACAAGCATGAGTTGCTGCCATGTACTCAGCTTCTGTCATGGACAAAGCAACAACAGGTTGTCACTTACTCATCCAACTAATAGCACCACGAAACAATGTAAACACATAAGCACTGGTGGATCTCCTGCTGTCAATGTCACCTACCCAATCTGAATCCACAAATCCATGAATATTAATAGAATGCAGACATCCTAAAACATTGCCATGATAGAAAATGGAATACTCAGAAGTACCCCTCAAATATCTGAACCCTCACTTAACTGCATCCCAATGAACCTGTCCAGGATTAGCCATAAATCAACTAAGGACTCCCACTACTTGGGCAATGTTTGGTCTTTTGCAGACCATAGCATACATCAAACTGCCAACAACACTAGCATAAGGTACTCTGCTCATGTCCTCCACCTCACTAGGAGATTTTGGAAAATCCTCAACAGACAACTTTGTCCCCAAAAAAATGGGAACACACAATGGTCTACAATCTACCATGCTAAATCTGTCCAACATGGTCTTCACGTACTTACTCTGCCTTAACCAAAGTTTTCTATTGGTTATGTCTCTTCTGATTTTCATTCCTAGAATGTACCTAGCTGCCCCTAAATCTTTCATTTCAAACTGTGCTGACAACTGAGATTTAAAATTAGAAATCATATTCTTACCCTTCCTAATGAGCAACATATCATCAACATACAGTGTAACAATGAGAATACGATCACCATCAAATTTATAATACACACAGTGATCTGATTGTGATCTCACAAATCCAATTGACAACACAAAGGCATCAAACTTCAAGTACCATCTCCTAGGGGATTGCTTCAAACCATACAAAGACTTCTTAAGTTTGCAAACCAAATTTTCTTTACCTTTCACCATGTAATTCTCTGGCTATGACATGTAGATTTCTTCCTCCAAGTCACCATGAAGGAAAGCTGTCTTCACATCCATCTGTTCTACCTCCAAGTCATAAGCTGCTATGAGAGACAACAAGAATCGAATGGATGTCAACTTTGCAATGGGAGAGAAGATCTCACCATAATCTATACCCTCCACTTGTGAATACCCCTTCATAACCAATCTAGCCTTATACTTCTCAACATTGCCATCTGCACCAATTTTCTTCTTGAACACCCATTTGCATCCACCGGGTTTCCATCCACGAGGCAAAGGTACCAAGTCCCAAGTTTGATTCTTTTCCAAAGAAGCCATTTCTTCCTCCATGGCCTCCTTCCAGGAACCTACATCCTTCAAATCCAAAGCCTCTGATACAGTTCTAGGTTCATCACTGTTAGTGATTAAAGCATAAGCACAACTAGAATCAAGCAATGCAAAACCAAACCTTTCAGGTTGCTTTCTTATCCGTGTAGACCTCCTCAAGAGCTGAGGTTGAGGTTTAGCTTCTTCATCTAAGATTTCAGAACTGCTAGAGCTCTCCTCATCATCATGTCCAATATTGTCTTTCTATTCAGTCTTCTCAAGGGTGAGAGGAAACTAAACAACATCCTCTTTCTTTTCTTTTTCTTCTGGCTGCAAAATAGTGGAAGAAGGTGTAATCTCTCTGAAGATGACACTTTTTCATCCACGGGGTCCCAAAACTTGTATCATTTCACACCAACACTATAGCCAATGAAGATACACTTAACAGCTTTGTTCTCCAACTTTGACCGCTTCTCCCTAGGCACATGTGCATATGCCTCACAACCAAAAACATGAAGATACCTTACTGAAGGCTTTCTACTAGACCACACCTCCATGGGTGTCTTTCCAACAAAAGCTAATGTAGGAGATTTGTTTACCAGATAGCAAGTAGTGGCAACAGCTTCAGCCCAAAACTTTTGTTCTAGACTAGCTCGACTAAGCATACTCCTAGCATTCTCCATCAGTGTCCTGTTCATCCTCTCTACAACTCCATTTTTCTGTAGGGTGTATGGAGTTGTCTTGTGCCTTTCAATACCAAGTTCCTTGGAATACTTATCAAATTATGTAGAACAGAACTCACCATCATTGTCAGTTCTCAAACATTCAATCTTTTTACCAGTCTAATTTTCAACAAAGGCTCTAAACTCCTTAAACTTGCTATAGACTTCAGATTTGCTTCTAAGAAAATAAATCCATGTCCTTCTACTATAATCATCTATAAAAGATACAAAGTATATAGATTTTGATAATGAAGGAACATTAACAAGAGCAAACACATTAGAATGAATAAGGTCCAACACACTAGAAGACTTATGAGAACTCAAGTAAAATTGAACACGGTTTTGTTTTCCATAAATGCAATGTTCGCAAAAGTCAAACTCAAAATTACAATCATCTAACCCCTCAATGAGGTTCTTATTTTTTAGGGTATGCAGACCCTTCTCGCCAATGTGGCCAAATCTCTTATGCCATAACATTGTCTTTTTAGTAGGAAGTTTAACTTCCAATGCATGATTACAACCATCAAGACTAGAAACAACACATTTCTTCACTACTCGTTCAGATGGTGGGGATGAAGTGACTGCTTCCCTCTTCCTTGAGTCATAAGAACTATCGTATTGTGAAATGCATGCTTCCAGCTGAAACAGAGTACCTCTCCGAGTACCTTTAGCAAACACCACAGATCCTCTAGTCATCTTGCATCCTTCTTTCGAAAAGACAACCTACACACCTGTATCATTCAAACTACTTACATGCTAATCCTGGGATGTGCATAACCTTAGAGATCCCCTTCACGCGACCATTAGGGAATTGGATAGACACTCTTCCATGACCAACAATCTTCAGATGAGATTCGTCACCCAGATACACCTTTCCACCATCGAACTCCTCATACTTAGTGAACCATTCTCGATATGAGGTCATGTGGAATGATGCACTAGCATCAATTAGCCACACATCATCAGATGCATGGGTTGCCAGGGCTGCAATAAAAGCATCACTATGATCTTATGACTTGTCAGAATCTAAATCAGGAGCCTTCTTCTTTTTCTTCTTCTCCTCTTTGCATTCCTTTCAGAAATGCCCGGTCTTGCCATAGTTCCAACAAAGAGCCTTGGACTTTCTAGGAGATTTGGATCTCCCACGGGATTTGGATATACCCTTCTCATCTTTCTTGTCCTTCTTCTTCCCTTTCTCCTTAGGTCTTCCATGAATTGCAAGGGCCTCTTTGGCTACCTCAGAAGACTTTCTCTGCATCTCTTCAGACAATAGCAAGGAAACCACTTCTTCCATTTTGAATGTGGAGGTTGTGCTTCTGATTGCCATGATAAGATGATCCCATGAGTCCAGTAGAGAACAAAGAAAGGTCATACATCGATCCTCCTCCTCCATCTTTACACCAATAGATGTTAATTGTACAACCAACATGTTGAAGGCATTCATATGTTCAGCAGTGGATCCTCTAGCCTCCATTCAAAGAGAATACAACTTCTTTCTCAAAAAAAGTTTATTAACTAGGGATTTTGCTTGATACACATCCCCCAACTTCTTCCAAAGGAGTTTTGCAGTAGTCTCCTCATGGACATTTAACAACATAGAATCAGCAAGACTAAGTCTTATGAGACCCTTAGCCTTCCAATCGTTGAGATCCCAATCATCTTGTGACATTGCAGCTAGTTTATTTCCATTCACACTATCCCAAAGGTCTCGGCCAACTAACATGTCTTCCATCTTGAGCTTCCATAGCTCGAAATTACTGCCATTGAACTTCTCTACTTCAAACCTTCCTGATGTACTTGCCATCTCCTTACTGTAATAAGATACAAAATGCTCTGCACAAACTCCCACTCAACCTAAGATTAGCTCAAAAAACCCCTACCCAACAACTAGGACCAAAGGTGATCAAGCTCTGATACCAACTGAAAGGAAGCTAGGTGTGCAGAAATTGCTTCCTACACTAATCTATTAAGGAGAGGGCTATGCAAATTCAAATTTATCCTAACTATTACAGCAATGTTAAACCATTAACATGACATATTGCAGCAAAACACAAGAACTAGAAAGTAGACAGAAGAAGAGAGACAAAGATTTACAGTGGGGAAAACCCTTATCAGGTGAAAAACCCCACACTCAGAAACCTGCACAATGTATTAACAAATCTGAAAGAATGTTTACAATACACTTGCAATGCAAGCTTCAATGGTCTTCGACACTCATGTTTGGAGTCAATCCAGCAGCATAACAGTACCTGTAAACTTGTGATACAAACTCCATCTCCAAGTACCTGTATATAAAGAGAAGTAGTACGAATGGAGGTAGCTTCTAGAGCAAGTCACACAAGGAACTCATCCAAATCCATGTGGCTCAATTTCTAAGGCCATAAAACATGTGTATGACACATGTAAGTGATTCTCTTTCATCCCTTACAACCCCCCAACTTGGGCACCCCAAATTTACCCAATTAAGGTATGATAGATGCTCTTACAATGTCATAAAATCCGTCATATATGACAACTCTTACAATTCTAAGAGAATCTATCATAATTGTCTATTAATAGAAAATTATCTTACAACATTGTCATAGTCAAACTTGGGTGCCTACTTCCCCATGCAAGATGCTTTCAAACACTTGTCTTCACCTGTCATATAATCTTCCATTTCTAGCCCTTACATGTCATAGATTCTGCCATAGGAATCTGTCATAACTCTTACATGTCATAAACCTCTTATAACACCCAAAAGATGCTGACACATGGAAAAACTCTTCTACCACAAGGTGGAATGCCTATCTCCTCATATGAGGACAAAAATACATGTGGTCACCTTCCATGTAGGATGACACATCACCGTGTCAACTCCCACAAAGTGACGAAATAGGATTTGCATCCAAATTACAATAATAGGCAAAATAATAAATACAGTTAAATAATAAATGCTAGAAACTTGCAAAGGTTGAGACACCTTAATTCCTAACATATTGTGATATACTAACAATTCTAAAAATAAAATGTTGTAATAAGCACAATGATTAATCCTTTTACACATAACTTTAATTTTCATGCTATATTCAGTTAATACAAAAGTGATCTAGGCAATTACTACTTAAATATGATACAACAATGATCAACTAAACAAAGATATAATGCAAAATGAATTAGGAAAAAATTAGTAATATCTTGTCGAAATTGAAGCCAATCTATGTACTAAATTAGGTTAGGAACATTTAACATTAGATCTTTAAGCATAAAATCTTTTGAGGTGCGTTGCATTAATAGGTTCCTTAAATGGCATACCTTGCTCATCGACTAATTTATACGCTCCAAATCCAAAGGCTTTGGTGATTATATATGATCCACGCCAATTAGGGCCAAACTTACCATTTTTGCCAGGCGGTGCATTTACATTACATTGATTTTCATAAAGAACCAAGTCCCCAACGTTGAATGATTGTTGTATGACTTGCACATTATAGGCTCATTGTATTCCTTTTTGATAAGCCTTGAGATGTTTAAGAGCGTGAATTCATCTTTCATCAAGCATCTCAAGTTCATGTAATCTTTTCTCTTGTTCTATGTCATCATTCATGATGTCTCTTAGGGAAATTCACAAAGAAAGAATTTCTAACTCTAAGGGCATTATCATGTCTATGTCGTAGATGAGATTATATGGTGTGTTACCTGTAGTCATTCAAATTCTTGTTCTGTAGGCCTCTAGTGCATAGGATAATTGCGTATGCCAATCTTTTTTATGTTTAGTAATAGTTTTCCATAAAATCTATCCAATAACCTTGTTCAAAGCTCTAGTTTGGCCATTTGATTGAGGGTAATAAGGCATAGAGAAGCGATGTTGTATACGATATTTTTTGAGGAACTTTTTCACATCTTTGTTCTTAAATGGTGTACTATTGTCCAAAACCAAGGAGGAAGGTATTCCAAATTGAGAAATTATGTTATATTGTATGAATCGAAAGATTACATTGGTGATCGTGGATCACAAAGGGACCACTTCAACCCATTTTATAAAATAATCAGTGGCAGTAATGATAAATGTATGTCCTTGAGAGGAGGGTGGGGAAATTTTATGAATTAGATCCAAACTCCAGATGGAAAATGGCCATGGTGACACATGGGCATAAAGCTCTTGAGAAGGAGCATGGATTAGGTGTTTATGTTGTTGACATTGCGGGCATCTCTTGACGTAAGCAAAGGAATCTTGTTCCATATGCTGCCAATAGTATCCCATATGTAACAATTTTTGTACCAATGATTTTCCATCAAAATGCCTCCACAGGCACCAGAGTGAGCTTCTTCTAAAGCTATCTGAATCTCTAAATTACTTAAACATCAAAGTAAAACACCATTATAACTTCGTCGATATAAGACATTTGATAATATAATGTATCGTGCTACTAGTTTGCATAAACGGAGTGGGGCATTCTTAGATGTCAAATCAAGAATGGTTCCATCGTGTAAATAGTTGAATATGAAGGAGAGCCATTCATCAGTGTATGTATTACCATAGAGTTCTGAGTTCACAACTATAGGGTCTTCGATTATCAGTGTCTTAAGATTACGAACAAGAAAAGTGAATTCCTCAGGAGAACCATCAGGGGATATAAGGGAAGCTACACTTGCCATTGCATCCACATGCTGGTTATCTTTCCTGGGAATAGTGTCAATTGAATATGATTTGAATTGTTTTAAGAGAGATAATGCAAACTCACAGTACTGAAATAGCTTATCGTGCTTAGTTTGATATGATCTTGTTATCTATTTGACAATTAACTAAGAATCACCATACATTGTAATGTGTTTGATACTAAGAGCCAATGTGGCATGAAGTCCTATGATAAGACCTTCATATTCAGCTATATTGTTTGTGCATAAGAAATCTAAGCAGTAAGATAAGGGAATCAACTTACCAATGTGGGGTATCAACATAACACTAGCCCCATAGCCAGTTCGACACTTTGATCTGTCAAAATATTATTCCCATTTTTCATCTGCACAGATTGTTAAAATCTGTTTGTTAGGAAATGTATCGACATTTTGTATAGAAAAGGGGGAGGGAGCTTCAGCTAACTAATTAGCTAACACTTGCCCTTTAATCACTTTTTGTGAAATGAATTTAAGATCAAATTATGTTAATAACATAACCCATTTAGCAAGATGACCTGATAAATCTATTTTTGCAAAGAGATGTTTTAGAGGGTCGAATTTTACCATTACATGCACTTCAAAATTTAAGAGATAATGTCTAAGCTTTTGGGTGGCAAACACCAAAGACAAAAAATGTTTCTCTATAACTGTGTATCGCACCTCATAATTGAGCAAAGTATGACTAATGTAATATACAACGCATTCTTTGCCTTCAGCATTATGCTGTGCTAACAAAGCTACTAGGGCATTGTTAGATGCTGAGATGTATAATAGAAATGGTTTATCAGAAACAACAGGTTGCAAAACAGGTGGATTAGCTAAGCTTTTTGACATTCAGAATTCCATTGAAAGTGAGAATATTTCTTCAGTAGTTGCATAAAGGGGCCAGTTCTATCCATGAGTTGTGAAACAAATCAGCAGATGGCCTTTATCTTTCCCTATAAACTATGAAGTTGAGATATATTCTTAGGTATTGTCATATTAACAATTACATCTATCTTTTTCGTATCGACTTCTATACCTTGATTTGAAACAATAAAACCAAGTAACTTTCCACTCTCCACACCAAAAACACACTTACAGGGATTCAATTGCATATTATACTTTTGTATACGCTCAAATATTTGTTGAAGATTTGTAACATGATCCTTATGATGGATACACTTTGCTGGGATGTCGTCAACATAATCTTCCAAAATATTGTGCATATAGTCATGAAATATAAGTCATTGCACGCTGGTAAGTAGCTCCTACATTCTTAAGTCCAAACGGCATGACTACCCAACAAAATGTACCCCAAGGTATTATTAAGGTTGTTTTATATTGATCGAGAGGATTTATAAGGATTTGATTATATCCTGAAAATCCACCCATGAAAGATAGCAACTCATGTCCAATTATAGAATCAAAAATCATATCGATATTAGGGAGTGGAAAATCATCTTTCAAAGATGCCAAATTTAAATCTTAGAAATTTGTGCACATTCTTATACAACCATCAGGTTTAGCGACGACAACAATATTTAAGATCCACAAAGAGTAATCAATAGGTTGGATAAAACCAGCTTGTAAAAGTTTCTCTATTTCAGTTTTAACAAGTAAAGCAATCTTAGGATTCATCTTACGAATCTTTTGTTTGAACGGCTTAACATCTTGTTTCAACACAATATTATGCGTTACAATCTAAGGATCTATACCAGGCATGTCTGAATAACTCCAAGAAAATAATTATGAGAATTCATGCAATAATTTAGTCATCTCTTCCTTTTCTTCCATACTTAAACAATCACCAATAGGGATAACTTTTTCATGGTTATCCTTATCCATAACGACATCAACAGTCTTTCATTAAGGAGAGTATTGTGGTCCAGGGGATTGTAGGATTGTAATTGTTCTTCAAGTTCTTCATTATGCTCTACTGTAGCAGTTATTGTGCTAGTAGTCTTTCAAAAATATGCATCATTGTTTAAACAATAAGGTAGGCCACATTTATGGTGATAACAAGGGATACAATCATAAGCACCCAAGAACTCCATTATCACTTCATCTGCCATAAATATATCCAATGAAAGTGATCCTGGAGGACAATTGATGTCAATCATCTTAGGAAATATCAAACTAAGTGTTGATATTGTATTCACATTTAAAGTAGGGCGTTTGTGGGCTTTGGATTCCCTAAAAGGATTGTATCCAATTCCAATTGAGTAATGTCACAAAGTGGATTCTATAGGGACTTTGATTCCTTGTTGGTTTATGCCGCAGCCGTTACCTACGTAGTCACAATTTTTGTAAAGGATTCAGAATCTTCTACCATAGAGGGAGACCATTTCTTTGGAGAAAGGCAAAGCTTCATAAGTTTCATAGTCAGTAGTATAGCTAAGAGTATTATCATTATTTTTCACCAAAGAAGTCTTATGTTTATCATTCAAAGCATGTGATGTGATCGATGCAATATTTGATGTTTCAGGGATGGGGTTTTAAAGTTTATACTCTCTTGTGGAAGAAGATGCAAAATCTAATGAACCCCAGTCCACCAACAAATGCATTTGATTGTTTGGACTCTTGTGTAACATTTTTAGAGGCAAGAGGAACTAACAAATTAGCTTTCAGATTGTTTAAACTATTAGGAGCAACAACATGCTTATCCACTTCCATTTGCAAACAATTATCAGGTTCAAGATCCGAATGGATAGTATGCAGTTTACCTTTAAATATAAACTTAGTCAAACTATGTAAGGTAGAAGGGACTGCTCCTAATGCATGTATCCAAGGTCTAACAAGAATCATGTTATAAGATAGAGATCAAGGCATTACATGAATCAGGGTAGGCACAATCACAGGTCCCACTTGTATAGGTATAGTTATAGTGCCCATGGATTGTTGTCTGACATTATCAAAGCTATGAATACTTAACGATTCCGGTTTGATGGTAGATACATCAATTCTAACTTTATGCAGTAAATCAATGCCACAAACATTAAGGGATGATCCATTATCAATCATAACTCTCTTAACCAATGTTTTGTTTATTGTAATAAAGATAACTACAGGGTCATACTGATTTTGTACCTGGAGAGATGGTAATTCATGTTGCTGAAATAGAATATCTATTTTTGTTGCATGCATACAATCTAGTAAACTGGCAACATCCTTTGGTTTAATAGCAGGAGGAACAATCACCTTTTGTAAAGCTTCTTGTAGCATTCCATGGTAAGTAGGTGAAGTTTGTATAAGTTCCCAAAGAGATATCTTTCTAGGAGTAGCATGAACCTACTCTACAAGATCATAGTCTTTACCACCTTTACATGTTAAATAAGGTGCTTGAGGAAGCATAGGTTGAGAAGCTAGTAAAGATATTGGAATACTCATTTGTTGTGTACTTTGTTTGTTATTCCAAGTGTTATATGCATGAGCAACCACATTATGATGGGTTTGTGAGTCTTGTTTCACTATTTATTTAGCATATTCATAAATGTGATCAGGAGATCGCGAAGGAGATGAAAGACCTTTAACAATAAGTACAGGTTTAGAGGATGGTTGAACCACATTTGCACATAGAGTGACCACAATTTTCATTTTTTTCAATCTCTTCTTTAGGTTTAGGCACATAAATTGCATTTACAAATCTTTGAAATAATGACGGCTTAGAGGCTGTAGTAGAATGTTCAATTGAGATAAAGTCCTCAAAGGCTTCATCTAACATATTGAAGTCATCACAACTAAACAACTCATCATAAGCATGAAAATCTTGCAAGAAATAATCTGACATTTTAACATGGTCTATTTAAACCAAGATTTAAATGCACAATGATGGCCAATGAAAATGAAATACAATATCCAATAATGAATGATAATTTCCAACTTTTTTCGTGAAAAGATAAAGAATATAATCCATAATTTAACATATGCAATTTCATTAAAGAGGTTTTCCAATGCAATTATGCTCTAGAACAACAAATTATTTCAGATCTGAAGTATAAAAGGATGCAAATTCTTTAAAAGGTCAGGTTCACCAAAATGTTTAGTGAAAAATTGGTGGTTTGTTTAAACTAGGTTAAGTACCACAATTTCACCACTAAGCATTGGGAGGACAAGGACTAAACTCACGAACAAGCTTCTAATCACTTTGTCTATCCCTTATGCTCGTGTGGTTATGAAACCCAAAACCCTAATTAAGGTTTTATCAAGTGTTTTCCTTTCAACCAAGTAAAACCCTAATTATGCCTTAAATCAAAATTATTCAGAATATGATGAAACTAGTAAAATTGATCACAAAAGTGTAGAGAGAGGGTTTAAGAGACTGTATACCTAGATTTTGAGGACCATTTGGACTAGGTCACCTACTCCTTTGTCCTGAAAGTTTCTGAACTAGAAAATCTTTTGCATAGAGTCTCTGAGACTGCTAAATGACTTCTAGATCCTGAAAATAATCCATAGTTGGACTAGGGCACTCGCTCCTTAGTCCCGCAAGTGTGGGAATCTAGAAATTTGAAAGTCTATTGTGACTATACCTGCAATATCCTCCTTTCTATAGCTTCTTTCTACCAGAACCTGCAAAACACAATCTACACCTCCAAAAGGAGGAAAATGTTGTGGCTATATAGAAGCTAGAGATAAAGATTTGCAGAAGTGTGTGCAAACCTAACAATGTGTATGCAGAAATATCAAACCCTAGATGTCTCAATCAAGGGAAGATCAACAACTTGCTTTGCATCAATAAACACATACAACTTCACCTCAAGGAGATGAAAACAAATGAAGACTTGCATGAACAAGAAGGTGAATGAGCAATGTCTGTGGAAGATCTCCAAGCTCACTGTTGGAGGCTTCAACCCTTCTCCTGATCATGCAAAGGGTGTACAAACCCTAGGAAGAGCAAGATAGTCTCAAGATCTTGATTCCTAATCTCCATCTATTGTCTCCATGATAGAAAATAAAGAATACTTCCAAGAGCTTCAACAAGTCACTAATCTTCAATAGCAATCGCAGTAGAGTTTTGGCATCAAGCTTGCATAAGAATTGTGTGTGTTAAAATGATTTTCAAATGTCTTTTTATACCTAGCTTTATGGAAATTCAAATTTTGAAATAACGTCTTGATATCACACAAAAACTGAGAATTTGAAAATGGAATCCCGAGGCACTCGGCGAGAGCCGACATCCCGCCAAAATTCAAAATCCTAGGAAATAGGGGAGGACTAGGGCGTGGGTGCCCAAGTCCAAGCCCCCAATTTCCACTCAAATCTACTTTTTGGGGGTCTCAGGGACCCAAATTTCAAATCCCCTTTCCGGGTTCCATCAATAAGTTACCTCAAAAAGTGAACAATATGCTTCTAGACTTAGTCAACCAAGGTTTTGGGAAGGCTAGAAAAGAAAAGGTTGAGAGGTCACCAAAAGTGAGGAGCTAAACTGAGGGAAATTGTACCATTCCATACATGAGGACAATTTCTGACATTACATTAGGGAACATTTGGATGATATAAAAGGAGATATGGGGTATGATCTACCATAGGAGCCTTTTAATTTTAATATCAGAAGCGTGGATGATATGATGGAGATACTCTGAGGGTTCGAATGGGAGTGGGATGAAATTCAGAGAGTAAAGGAGTATAACAGAGTACAAGAGGAGCTTGCTTATCAGGCTCATCTTCATCAACAACAGATGGAGGCAGAGGAAAAGGATTGCTAAGAGAAAATTAAAATGCATCTCACAACCTTATCTAAGGAGCAATTAAGGCAAATGCTTGCCAATGTAGAGACATAGGAAGCTCAATTAGTTCCCTTCATGCCTAGTTTTAGGCAGCCCCTCCATTCCACACTAGTTCAGCATGCTTCAGAGGCAATCCCCAAGTTCAAAATCCCAAGTTTTAGAGACTCCCAGCCTTCACAGAGGCATGTTCCTACACCAAATCAACGTATTTCCCCTCAGAGGAATCTTCTTCAAGAGGCCCTTTTAGTACATGTTTCATGTTAGCCCTCTTTCCCTAGCCCCAAAGTGGAGGACAGACCGGTCTTTTGGCAGGATACTGGGTTCTATGAGCCACAGAAGGAGATATTTGAGGCTATTATGAAACATCCAACTATTAGTGAACTCCGCTGCACCACTAAAACATAAAGCTTAGACCTACTACTAGAAGAAATCAAACCAAATCTGATGGAGCAATAGTGTTTTGAGCATGAGATTAATGCTAATTCATGTGTAGGGTTGAGTCCTCTTGACTTTGGCTCTTTTGAAGATCATTCCCATGCTATGAACAAGATGAATGAAATCCAAATGCAGAGGTATCTCATGCAGAACAATATGGATATACAGTCAAACATTGGAAGCAATCTTGATTTCTTGGCTGCACTAGAAATGACGAGGGCATGTAGATGCCAGTATCAACTACAATTTTGGAGTAGTGTGGGGATTTTGAAGCTAGTGGTAGGTTATTGGAATGTGAAACCAAACACGACAATGGGATTCTAGGTCATGAAAAGGAGCATGTAAGTAGCCCTGTTCTGGAAAACATAGAAATTAATGAACCTAGAGAAGACCTTCTCATTCCTATGTGCTTTCAAGAGCTAGAAGACCTCTTTTAAGATGAGATAGATCTTTTCTTCTCAAGATGTGACATTGATCCAGCATTCCTTGAGGAGGAACATCATAACCATCTTGATTCAAAGGTGGAGACAACCATATTTCTAGTGGAGCACCGGGAACCAGAGCTTTTAGAGCAGCATCAAGAGAAAAAATCAGAGCAGAGACATGAGATCAATCCTATTGATTTGCATGCCATTTCAAGGGGATGCCCTATCATGTATCTAGCCCAATTGGAGATGCATCAAGAAGAGTGACCACTTGTCATTCTTACCTCTAAGCATGAAGTTGAGCATCAAAATGAGTGCAATCAACCCATTTATTCACCTCTTGGCAGTAACATCAATAATCAATTTAGGTGGATATGTGAGTTTATTGCCATTCTTGGGGGAGTGCTCCATTAATTTGTCATATGTCAACTCATTCCCCATTTCTTGCTAAATACCCATGAGAATGAAAAACATTATAAGTTATTGAGAAAGGGTGGTTATTTTGAAGAACTAGTTAATGGCTTTGTTTAAGGTCAATTATGGTTGGTTAGTTTAGGTGTAGGTTAGTTTTGTTTCTATTTTAGGTTTCTTTTCAATAAGTGCCCTTGCACTCTACTGTGTTCTCATTAGGAGGATACATGCTTGCTTTTTATTTTTGTTTTGCCTTGGTAGCTTGCCCTGGTTGTTTTAGCTCCTCTATTCTTATTGGAGTCTCTTTTGACTGCATGCCACATAGATTGTTAAGGCTACTGATCTAATTATTTAGCAGGCAAACACCATTGAGAGGTCGCCAAAATGTTGACCCATTTTCCTCTGTCTAGAGTCAAATAGTTCACCTTGAAAATATCCTAGACATCCCTTGGAATATGGCTCTATAGGCCTTGATCCCTCCAAATCCTCATGTTGTACCCTACAAAAATCCCTAAATCTCATCTGGAAAATCATTGCAAAAAAATCTAGAAAAACCCAGAAATCCTTAATCTTCAAATGCCTTCCTTTGTAGGGATTTCCCATCTTCATACTTAGTCATTTTGGTATGGATATCTTGATGACATCATCCAGATCTTAGATAACATCATGGATATTATCTTAATATCCCAGACCCTAGCTAAGGTCCTGACGTCCCCTTCATATTTAGACCTTAGTTAATATCCAGATGTTTTCTAAACATCCAGATCTTATCTAATATCCAGATCCTTCTTAATATCCATGACCTCGCGAATGTCTTGATGATGTCATATGGATCCTATCCCCAAAGAAATGCATATGACGATGATGTCATCTAGACATTCCACCTTCGGCATATTATCATGTATTGATAAAACATCCTAATGCTGTCATCTAGATCTCCTCTTCAACAAATTTCTTCATGCTAATGACATCATCAAGATATTCAAAGGGTGGTGCATAAAGTAGCATCTAGATATTAAGTTAATATCCAGATGTCAAGTTAATATCCATGCGGATGATGGTTTCTCCATGTGGTGAAGGAAAATTTGATGGGTGCATCCAGATATCGCATAATCTATAGACCGTCGAAGCTGACGTCACATTCCTTCTGTGCGGCTACAAAATGAAGACAATTGTAAATTACATTAGGGGCCCATGGCCATAGAATCATTGACTCTATCAAGTGAAGCAAATAGCACCAGGTGTCAAGGGATGAAGAAGTGGAGCTGCGGTGTTGAAGATCAAATGGTGGCATGGTGTCACATGTAAATCTTGCTTGTAGGGAAGATTCTCTGCACGGCTACGAGATGATAACATGTGGATATCCATATGTCTATTGACTGTAACTTTGACTATGAATATCTCCCTTATCTTGAGGAATTTCTACATGATCCAAATGAAAAATTGCTTAGAATTTCCTCCTCTTTCATTTGGTGGGCTTTTAGGGGCAATATTCTCACTTTCAAAATATGATCTAAATATCACAATCTAGATATACACATCTGGATATTAGGATAATTGTTGACTAAGGAAGGATATGTAGGCTCAGCTAACAAGACATCATAGCAACTGACTTGAAGTGTTGCATAGGTAGATATTTCACATTGATTCAAGCTGGTGAGCTCTGTAGGAAAATTTTGAGAAGGATGACATGATTCTTCAATGCAAAGTGACTTCAGTGGCTCGGTGATAGATCTATCGGTGATTGGTGATGACTTTTGAGCTCTCTTCTTCAATGCTATGTCATCTCTTGTATATGGGCAGCCATTCCTAGTGTTGCAGGTCTGCCAAAGGCATGGGTTCTATCCCCAACACCATTTGTTCCTAACTCTACATTGATGCCAACATTAGTGCTCTTAGATCCAGTAGACCTAACTCAACACTCTTTGCATAAGAATTTGTTATAAAAAGCATTGTAATCTTTGATTAGAGGAATTAGTAATTTCTGGGTTGTAATCCTACCAAATTCTTTGTAGTTAGACCTCTTAGTGTAATTATAGGATTATTGGAGGAAAAAATGGGGGAGCGAGTAAGCGAAAAAAAGTAGGAAGAAGACCTTTTTTTGAGTGTAGCAGGGGTTGAGCACAGAGCCGAAGGAAGCAAGGAAGATCTTAGAGGCAGGGAGTGCAAGCAGTCTTGATCATGGGCTGAAGAAACAGAGAAAGAATGCCTGATGAACATCGTCCAAGACTGAGTAGCTAGAGAACCTTGGAGATCAAATGAAGGGCACAATCTGGGCGACCTTAGATAAAGGATTCCCCTCAAATCATCAATGGAGGAGATGGGACAATAAGAAACAACAAAGGAATCGTGGGTGAATCAATAGAGAGCAGGGGTGGGATCATTGGAGATAATCGATGTTTGGGGAGGGAGGCATAGGTAAGAGATCTTCTGAATTCAGGTATGGAAACAAAAAGACTATGGTTTTAAGTACGAATTTGCTAAAACCCTCTATTGAACACTTGAAAAAGTTAGGGATCATAGGGAAATGGTTTGGTTTGAAATTGGATTTGGGAGATTTAAGGAAGTGGTGGCAGGATAGATGGGGTAAAGAGTTGTCTTTGAAAACCCTAGCAAATAGATTTTTCTTGGTCATTTGTCCCTTTGAGAAAATAAAGTTGGAGATTCTGGAAGGCATTTGGCTTTTGAACAGATTTGGCTTTTATTTATGTAACTGGTTTGTGGGTTTTGATCTAAGAAATTTCAAAATGGAATATACACAGGATTGGTATAGAATGCCTAATCTGCCGATAGAATTCTGGAATCAAAGGATTTTAGAAGAAATTGGGAACTATTTGGGTAGATACATTTGTGTAGAGGAATGGAAGGATCTTCAGAAGAAGGTTCACATGTCAGAATCTGAATGGAAAATCGCTTTCCAGATCAGCAGTGGAGAGAAATTGAGATTTTCATAGATTGGGGAGTCCTGAATCAACCCCTTGTCTTTGAACCTAAGCCTCAAGGAGAATGGGTAAGCACGTTAGGTTGGAGATCTTGGGAGGTGAATCAAGGCAGATCTAATGAAGAGATTTCACGAAAAGAAGAAGTTTTGGGTGCAGATTTGGGTTTGAAAGAGATGCTTAAGGAAGGTGGAAAGGGTAAGGAAAACAATCCCCAGTTGGATCAAATCCCAGGATTGGTGGAGGTTGAAATGAATCAAAGAAAGGTTGGTGAAGAAAATTGGGGACAAAAAGATAAAGTGATGAAGAGGGCTATACCAACCTCTATGAAAACCTTAACATACAATCAGCATTGTATGTACAAATCTCCACTTCACTTGTCCATCAGCAACACATCCTCCCATCGGCACCACCTTTACTTCTTCTACCGATCACTATCCCCTTGCTGATCTCCTTGTCTTCCTGACACTACCAATGCTAGACTCCACCATCAGCTAGACCTCTACCGTCAGCCCAACTTTGAACCCCTTCGCTAATATCCAACCTCACACCAATACACTTGGTAACCATTACATCGATGCCCCGATGATAGCTCTCATCACCAAGACTTTCCTCATCGGTGAATCCCTAAAGTTTCCTGCTGATACTCTTGTCACTCTGACATACTCCTATCGGCAACACCTGATACCATCGGCTCCACTTAGAATCTTCACTCTGATCCTTATTCTCCCACCGATGCTTCCGCCGAGTACACACTCACCATACCCCTTGTCCAATGTATGTTTGACTATCTATTGACCCATAACCTACAAAGGTGATAGACATAGTAATTGCATCCACGAGCACTTTGCGATATATGCAAGAAATGTATATCCCGCATATAAAGGGGATATATACACAAATTGTATAATTTTGAGAACTTCACAGATTTTCACAGTTTGATCCATGCAATCTCTAGTGATGGCTCGATCCATTTCCTGGGTGATTTCTCAAACTCTTTTGACCTGCACGACCTAGCACATACCCATGCTAGGGTTCTCAACACCTCTGACCTGCAATCCTACAAACAAACAGACAATGCAAACTAAACTCTAAACTACTATACATGACCATTCCTCTGATTTGCAGAATTAACCAGGGGAATGGATAAAAGAATCCATCTGGCCTCAACACAGGAAATCAATTACACAGTGAATTCAAATGCAACATGATCTTATTAGCTTTCAAAAGATGCGATTACAGTACTCTATTTTCCAACAGCACAATGCAACAGGTTGATTTCAACTACCATAAAATCTAGATGCCTTCGTCCATCAAATCCCAGGGTATTTATCTAGTTACCACTGGTAGTACAGACTTGCCTCCAAGTGGCTGGGAACTATAGCTATTCAACAGACTCTAACTAACTCTAACCAACTGATCTAAAAATAGCATATCTTGGTCAAATAGACCTTATTACATTGAATGTCCAATTAGGACCTTATTGAAAACATAAAACTAAGCATAAAACAACTAAATGCCTCATGTAGGCCACTGTAGGATAGGTGCACCTACACCATAAAGGAAAAGGGGAAGAAAAGCTGGAAGACGAGCTGTGAAATCTCACAAGGATGGAGGAATTCGTCAACTTCTCATAGAATGTTAACTATAAGATCTCAGAAACAATTGAAATGATCAAACCCAATATGCAGATGGAGGATTTTGAATCATTGATTGAGGTAGGTAGTGAGTTAGTTCAATTAGCTAGGGATGTAAAGGAGGGATCAATCAAAACAGTTGAAGATGCTATGGAAGAGGAGTGGCTGACTCATGCAGGGAATGAGCTAGAAGTTTTTGGGATTGAAGAAGAAGTAAATTCTCTGGCTCTCAAAGTAAACGATGATAATATAGCAACCAATTCCTGAGGATTACTAGGGATTGGCCAAAAAGAAACGGATAAAACTTCTCTAGACTATTGAGATCATAAATCTAGGGGTCAAATTCCTAATAGGGAAAAATTGAAGTGGGATGGTGAGACAAGTGGTCAGTTGAAGTTAATTGATTTGTTAAAAGTAGGGAAGGGAACCTCCCTTCCTGAACAACAATGAGGATCTTGTCGTGGAATGTTAGGGGTATGAATGCCCCTAACAAGAAGTGCCTTCTAAGGCACACATTAAGGATTATTCAACCAAATATTTGTATGATTCAGGAAACCAAATTAGAAGACAGGTAAATTTAGTTATTAGCTAAAAATTTGAAGCAGTGGAGAATGATTTAGGTAAACTCTAGAGGTCCTTCGGGAGGATTATTAACGATTTGGAGACCGTAGTCTGTTTTGGTTGAAGAAGTAGGCTCTAGTAAAGGTTAGATAGCCAGCAAGGTGAGGAGTTTGGCGTCAAGCTTGAACTTTCTCTTAATAAATGTTTATGGTCCTAATTCTCAGCATCAAAAAAAGGAGTTATGGGCTGAACTAGATCAGATGTGTGATAATAGGATTTGGGATTTCATCATTTTAGGGGGTGACTTTAATGCAATTTTGAGATCGGAAGACAAGTTAGGAGGGGTGGGAAGGAAACTCCAATCTTAGAAGGATTTTGAAGATTTTGTAGATCGGAATGCTGTGATTGAAATTCAGCTAGGTAACGAGAATTTTACCTAGAATAACAGAAGACTTGGTTTATGCAATATTTTAGAAAAATTAGATAGGTTTTTTATTAAAGGAGACTTAAGCAAATTTCCCTTCAGTTGGGATAGCAAGATTATTCCAAAATTAGGATCTGATCACTTTCCTATCAGCTTGGAGATACAGAGTGAAAGGAGACCAGTAAGATGCCCTTTCAAATTTGAAAATATTTGGTTTAAGGACCCATCCTTTTTGGCCTTAATAGAAGACTGGTGGAAACATTGTAACCCAAGGGGAGTTGGTTTATTCAATATTGTCACAAAGTTGAAACTGATCAAAGTAAATTTAAGGCAGTGGAATAAGGATCATTTTAAGAATATATTTGAATCCAAGAGGCAGATTGAGGTAGAGTTGCAGATCCTTAATGAGAAAGTTTTTAGAGAAGGAATGGACAACAATTCTTACAATAAGGAAAAAGAGCTGATGGGAAAGCTAGAGGATTTACTGGCCAAAGAAGAGGTGTTTTGGAGGCAGAAATCTCGTGAGGTGTGGCTGAAAGTGGGAGATGCTAATACCAAGTTTTTTCATAACTCCATGAAAATTTGTAGGGAGGTAAACATAATTTCAGCTATTAAGACAAGGGGGGTAGGGTCACTAAGATTCCTGAAGAAATTGGCCAAGCAACAATTAACTTTTTTCAAGATCTCTTGAATGAGGAAGAAGGTTTAGATCTCCAGGCTCAGCAGGAATTCCTAAGAGTTATTCCAAAGCTAGTAACAGAAGATCATAATCGCATGTTGTCAAGTAAGTTTTCAGAAGAGGAAATTAAAGAAGCTTTGTTTTAACTAGGCCCAGATAAGGCCCCTGGTCTAGATGGGTTCCCAGCAGCCTTTTTTTAGAAATGCTGGTGTATTGTTGGCAAGGACTTGATGGCGGCCTATGAAGATTCTAGAAAGGAGGGTAAGGTCCTTAAGGAAATTAGCAATACTTTTATAGCCTTGATCCCCAAGAAAGAGAAGCCTGAATCATTTGAATATTTTAGACCAATCTCCTTGTGCAATGTGGTTTATAAAATTCTGGCTAAAGCAGTAGCGAATAGAATGAAAAGGATTCTCCCAAACATCATAGCAGAGGAGCAAACTAGTTTTGTGCCAGAAAGATCCATCTTGGATGGAGTAATAATAGCTTAGGAGGCCATTCACTCAGTTCTAAAAAACAAGTTCCCCTCTATGTTGGTTAAACTGGATATTCAGAAGGCCTATGATAAAGTGAATTGGAGATTCTTGTTTAAAATTTTAGAGGCTTTTGGTTTTCAGTAGGAGTGGTTGAATTGGATTCTTGAGTGGATTTCAAGTTCTAGATTTTCAGTTCTCCTTAACAGCTCCCCAGAAGGTTTTTTCAATATTTCAAGGGGATTAAGGTAGGGAGAACCCCTTTCCCCCTTTCTCTTCATCATTAAGGCAAATACCTTGGGAATATTTCTTTCAAAAGCTTGTTAGGAAAAGGGAAAATCACAGGAATTCAAATCACAAGGAATATGTCAAGGTTCTCTCATCAACAATTCGCGGATGATACTCTCCTTTTTGGGGCTGCCCAAGAAGGAGAAGCCTTAAGGTTTAAAATAATCTTGGATCTGTATTTGAAAGCTTCAGGACAGGAAGTTAGTAAAGAAAAAATAGAAGTGTTCTTCTTCAATACCCCTTTTGGTAGAGAGGAAAGAATTTTAAGGATTTTGTCTTTTGGGAAAGGTTCTCTTCCATGCAAATTTTGGGGCTTCCTCTGGTAAAAGGTATACTTCCTGGTTACTCATGGGAGCCTCTTTTGGAGAGGATTAAGTTAAGATTAGAATCCTGGAAGAGCAAATGGTTACCTTGGGTGGGGAGATTGACTCATATCAAAGCAGTTTTAGCAGCTATGTCCGTCTACATGATGTTATGCTTACCTTTGGCAAGTAAAATCAATAAGGAGTTAACCCAACTGATGAGAAATTTTTTCTAGAAAGGATCTTCAGAATAGTTCAAATTCCCACTTGTCAAATGGAAGAAAGTATGTGAGCAGAAAGAAAAAGATGGGGCCGGGGTTAAAGATCTGTTGAGGCAAAATAAAGCTCTTCAAGCTAAGTTGGTTTGGCAAATTCATAATAATCCAAATTTGAAATGGGTAAGGCTTTTAAAAAATAAATATCTAGATAGGGAAGATCATAGTATCTTCACTTCTAGACAGTTGCCTGATGGTTCAAGAATTTGGAATTTCATTAGAAAGAGCAGGGATTTAATAATCAACCACCTAACCTGGGAGATCAAGGAAGGCAAGGAAGCAAGGTTTTGGGAGGATTCGTGGGAAGGCTTCCTAGCTTTGGAAAGAATTCAGACCCTAGCGCCCATAAGGAATGCCACCAAGTTGAATTGGGGAGACAAAGTCTGTAATTACTTATCTTTTTCCTCCTTGGCTAATGATCTTCCCACTTGGAAAAGTGTGCAGGGTTTGGGTTTGGATCTAGGTTTGGTAGTCCAATTTGAAGAAGAAATGGCTAAACATTCTTTTAGCTTTAGAAGGGGTAGGGATAGGCTAAGATGGAATGCCTCACCCTCAGGGGAGTACTCAGTGAAAGAGGGTTATAGGGCTCTTGCTGGCACAATAGACTCCCCTGGTCTAATTCCTTCCAAGCTTTGCTGGAACAAACAACATTTACCCAAAGCAGGGATCTTTTTGTGGGTGGCAGTTCAAGGCAAGGCATTGACAATTGATAGGTTGAGAAGGTTGGGCTTTGAGGGTCCTTCGAGATGTGTGTTATGTGAAGAAGCAAAGGAAGATGGGGATCACCTTTTCCTTCATTATCCTTTTACCATTAGAGGGTGGCAATGGCTTTGTAACAAGCTACATTAGAGTTCATCATTTTTTGGTAATCTATTGGAATGGTTGATTGCCTGGCCAGTGTTGTTTCAGAAAGCAATGTTTGCAGGACTTTGGGTTTCAACCCCATCTATTTTGGTTTGGGAGATTTGGAAAGAATGCAACAGGAGAATCTTTTAGGAAATAGAAATGCCTTGGCATTCACTTTTTAGCAAAATTGAAGCAAGCATTGTGGAAATAGTTAATTCCAGATTAGCAAACAGAGATCCTACCAATCTTCTCTTCACTAGATGGGATACAGATATGATGAAAAATTGGAAGGGGCTCTCTCCAGCCCCTCAGGTGGGTAAAGGTGGTCTCAAAACTTTGGAAGCAAGAAGAATCATTCGATGGTCTCCTCCAGAGGTCGGTTGGTTGAAACTAAACTTTGATGGTGCTTCGTGAGGCAATCTGGGTCCCTCAGGTGCTGGGTGTATTTTAAGAGACTCAAAAGGAGATGTGGTGGGGAAACTTGCCGTTCTCCTTAGTATCGGCACCAATAATGAGGTAGAGATATAGGCCTTACTTTTAGGTTTAAGGTTTTGTAGGGATCTTGAAACCAGAAATCTAGAAATAGAAGGAGACTCTATGATTGTTATCAATGAGCTCAGAAGTAAGAGATTAGTAAACTGGAGGCTCTAAGCTAAACTAGAGCAGGCACTTGCCCTGATAGAAGGCTTTGACAGAGTTTCAATCAATCACATTTATAGAGAAGGAAATCAAGAGGTGGATAGCCTATCCAATCTTGGAGCAGATGGGGTTTCAATCAGAGAGGTCTTTACCATGAAAGGTCCTGATCAGGCTTATTAAGGTTTATGTGGGTGGTTGGGTGGGAGCCTTGCCACCTCAGTAGGGGTGGCAAGGCCGAGATAAGTGAATAGGTAATTATGGTCAGGAAGGGTGAGCAGGCGGTACAAGTTGATAGAATAGTGGCATTCATTCTTTATAGTTTTAAGAGTGGCAGAAGCTGGCAATCTTTCCCTAGTATGGTTTCAAGAAGTTTTCGATAGTCTGAAAGGATGTTAGGGTTGGCGATAGTTCCTTACAACATTCTACTCTTTGGTCTTTGCTTAATGCCTACACACTTTGTAGCCATTGTTTCAGCGGAGTCCATTCGCTATGGTGGAATGGACACGCCAATTCGATTAACCAGTCAGAAGAGGCAGATGGTCTTCCTCAGCCCCATTACTGATCTTTGCTTGTAGAGAATGATGCATAGGTCTGATGAATTGATGGTGGGGGCAGTGAAGATGGTATTGGGTAGGGTTTATTTGGACAATGACAAGTGCTATCAGGTTGATACAAACATTTCTTCCCAGGTCTTAGCGATGCTGCTTGAACTGGGGATGGACAAACCAGTGGTGAAGTCCATAATGCAGGGTATTTTCAATGCGGAGCATTTAGGGGACCTGGAGGTATTGTTGTCGATGGCTAGCCCTGGGATTGGTATCCCGCATCCGAAGGATTGGAGACTCTTTGAAGACCCTAGCATTGTTATAAAGATCTTCCCCTTTATCTTGGACACCAGAGGCTTTGATCTAGTGATGCTAAAAGAACAAGCAGTGGTGGCAATAAGTTTCATTGAAAGGGTCCTGGGTCTGGAGGAGGTTGATGGTTTCGGTTGGATGGAAGACTTCTGCAGGCAATTAGAATCTGTAAATATTTAGTTTTGTTTATTTCCTCCGCTCCATTTTGTATAGTAGGAGCTAAGATATGATACTCTAAGATAGAGTTAGTCCCCTCTGGTGCATAGTAAATGTGATCTTGCGTGGTCTTTTTCCTACTTTCTTAGTTCTAATAGGTAAGATCAAAAGTCTCAGCCGAGCCATGGAAAGGCTGATGAAATGTAACTTTTTTGAAATCTTTTAATATAATATTTCTATTATGAATAAAAACAATTATAGGATTATTGGAATTTGACTCACTATGCTTGTAGCTTGGCCTCTACTATCTTCTAGTTAATCCACCCATGAATGTAATTGGCTATACTATGTCTTTTCCTGCTATAAATCATTTTGTATTGTAATAGTTTCCGACCTTCATGATTAATAAATGCACAATATCTTGCCTCTCTTATGTTTAGATTTCTATGTTTTAATTGAAGTTGTGATGTATTTTGTGAGTAAAATGGCTCCTCTATAGGTTATGTCTTCATTTTGAAGCCTCAATCAATCCTATAATTTTGTGTGAACCTCCCTTTGTGATTGAGATCATTGTTGTGTCTATTGCAGGATTACTACCACTTATTAAATATGGTGCATCACCTTTATTTCCATTCAATTTTTTCCAAACTCTTTTTTCCTACAGTATTAGCACTAGGTTTAGATAGTTTTCTCTAAGAATTAAGCTTAGAATGAAGAACCAGCCTTCTCTGGAGGTCTGATCTCAATTTGCAAGGTCCCACACCTTGAGATCATTCCCATTGTGTCATTAGAATGCTTGGACTCTCTCCAAGCTAGGTGTAATTCTATGTGATAACAGATGTCAATATTGCTAGGGTTAGAGATTGTGTCACACCAAATACATTCTAGTGACCCCTCGTGGTGCCTAGGTTGAGGAGAAAGTTGGCCATCACCTCCCTTATCTTCCCACCATCTTGTCCATCCACTTCCTTTGCAAGAGAAAGCATCCTACAAAGCCACTTCCGAACAATAGTATTCTTGACCTCAGATTTGACCAAGGCCATCAAATTTTCCATGGCTTCTTTCCTTGAAAGTTTGTTAAGCTACTTGCAAGGGGTTAAACCCTTGAATCTTTATTATTACTTATTTACCTTGATTAGAGTTCTAAATATTTATGTTCATAAATTTTTTTTTTTCAATGCAAACAACTAATTCATTTTGCTTTAGCTAACCCTATTCCACATAAATAGTCACAATACACCATATGTTCCTATTTTTATTTTCCAATCAAATACCCTAGAGAGTGCAAGCCAACACAATCCTCCACAAATAATTTAAATTTTTAGAGCTCATCAATAGGGTAAGTGCATAGGGTTGTGTGACCAAAAATTTGCCACTTGACTTTTTGGTCCCATGCAAGGAAAAATGTGAGCACATTATAACACACTCACATTTTAAACTATCAAAAGTCAAAATAAAAGCTCAAATTCAGAAGGTCGTAGCTCATTTCATCATTTGGAAAGCAAAAAATAGGTTTTAGAGTGTGAGCACATTAGAAGAAGAAGGAATCAAGCAATTTCTAAGTGGAATCAACATTTTCACCATGCCACCTCATGAATCCCACTCCCAAGGATGTTGTGAAGAAAGTGTAGAGGGTGGAGGAGATGAACAAGCTAGGGTTTGATTAATTTTTGTGAATTTGAAAAGAAATATTTACTATTGCAATGTTAGATTAGTTTTTTATGTTGAATTTATAGTCAATGAGGCACCACAAGATACTAATCCAACAAAGGAGACTCAAAACAACCCCCCAAACCCTCAAAACACTCCAAACCCCCCACCTTCACATCCTCACCATGAAGGAGACACAAAAGAAAACTATTTAGGGAAAATTGAAGAAAACAAAAAATATCTTGAAACCCTAATTGAAACGTTAAATAGTCCAAGTGCAAGCACTGATCGTAGGAGAGCACTTGCCAAGTCATTAGAGGTGATTGTTTCTCACATTGAATCAGTGATAAACCAAATCACTAAATGGAATGACTATAGGGAGAGAAGTTGAAAATACTATGCTGACAAATTGTCTTACAAATAAGTGAAGCACAAAAAAATTACAAAATCTACATTGTGTTCATAGTTTATCAATCCTAAAACTCGCCAAACACTAGAAGAGACTTGCAAATGCTTCCCTATTCATTAGTGTGTGAACCATGATATATCCCAAAACTTTTGGGATAGATGGCACATGGTCTTTGATGAACATCCATGTAATAATAATGAGGTGCCACAATATTTCTTGAGGAAACTCTATTTTGAGTTCATCCACAAGGAGATTCCTAATTACTTCAACATTCAAGAGTTCTAGGGTAGAGGTGGTGGCTCTGCTCAAGATAGAGAGGGGGAACATCAAGACCAAAACCGTGTACCTAGACCTTTCATTAGGCTAGCACATGTCTCAATCCCTTCAACTTTGAAAGAGAATGTTGAGGTAGAGACACTACATTCATTGAGTTCTCTCACCCAATCTCTAGCATAGCATGTCAATGATCTCAACTAGGTTGATGAGGGTGAGAGAATAGGCATCATTTGTCCCCACATCTTTGCAGTTCAAGTGGGAACTTGTGTTATAATGGGATGTAGGATGCTTGGTAGGATGCTATGACGCAGGGGTAGCAACCAATGATGGACACATCCATATTGAATGAGATTGTTCTCAAAGATGACCTCTTACAACATACGTTTGGTATTGACTCCCAAGTAATTTTTTACAAGGTTCATCTTCATTTAATATATTTGTATTAAAATTTGTAATTAATTTTATATGACTATCTATATTATAAGTCAAAATTAATGTATGTAATTGTCTGCACTATGAAATTCTAGGGTCAAAGTCTTCATCCTACATCTGTTAGCCATCCCGTGCAGGGTTACAAGAGCAGGTTGAGTCAGTAGATATGTAATTTATCACATGATCGTAAATATAGTACATATATCAATAGTAATCTTATTTAGTGACAATTTGATAATTAACATGGAGCTTCACCAACATGTCTACAATTTCCTTGGTCCCCTAGACATAGAACCACTTTCATGGAGGTAAATTTAACCATTTGTAATCATTATGCATTTAAATAATTTAATGTATCTATTTTGGTAAAGTAACCTTGATCTCTATTTTCAGATGTTGAATATGGAGACTCCTCACCTTTGTTAGTCAGCGGAGGTGGGCATTCTTGTATCTTTGTTGTCTACAAATCCTTTGACTGAGGTATGAGCCAATAACATGTAAAAGTAATTTTCTATTTCTTGTTTTATCTCATGTCATTTGATGTACATAAATGATATTTATGTTTAGTCAATTTTGCTTATTGATGCCTCTCACAGGAGGTCACAACTCCAACCCATCTAGCTATAGAAGAAGAGAGAAAAAATGATTGAGCAAGATCATCTGTTGGCAATATGTGTTGTCAATGATGTCAACATAGTATACATTGAAGTTGATATCAAAATAATAGATGCAAATGTATAGATAGGCTGTATAAAGAAAGAGATAGTATGGTCATAGAAAACTAGCCCTGGAGAAGAGAAAATAGTCTAAGTATGGGAAGATGATTAGTTTTGGGTTTGAGAATGGTGTGGAGGAAAAAACTCATATCTTTGCAAGTTCTTTGTATCCACACATACATATCTCATCAGTTGGGAGTATCACACTCAAGGGTAAAAAGTAGAAAATTAATAGTGCACATCCTAAGGTGGAGTCAACTTGAATTGGTCTGCACTTCTCCACAAAGAAAGATTTGGTCTTGTGGTTCTAAAGATAGCTTCTGGTATGTATTGACATGATATATCCAAGACTTCAACTCCTCACATCCTCATTATGAAAAGTTACAAGGGATAGTGTATCGACCACCACTTAATTATAGTAGAGCAAGAATGAGGAGATAATGGAATGCTCCACATTCCTTTGGAAGAGATCTGTTTGCCATGTGGTATTGAAGAATGAATAAGATATATATGAAACATGTTATGATGGAGTTTCAAGTGCTCTGGTGGTCCGTAAAGACAATGCTTAAGTGACAGAGGCAATACTACTTGTTCCAGAACGCTAGTTATCCAAGTCACTTTTTGAATTCCTCCTAAAACATTAGATAAAAGTGTGTGGATCTAGTAAAAGGTTGTCTAAGTTCATTCTAAAAAGGTTTCAGGCCTTGGACTTCACCAAGACATCATGTCTTAAGATGTAAAGCATCACATGTGGTCCAAAAGACTCTATTTTCTATAGAGTAATGTTTCATGTCTTGTAGATGCATAGTTTGATATGATACTTCTTTAGTAAGGTATATGGATGTTGTTAAGCTCATGTATGAAAGAATCCTTGGTCTGCATTGAGTTTTTAGCTTCTCCCCAGTAGTAGAAAGATGAACCATTGATTGCCTTGAGTAGTATGAGTCGATTGGTTAAGTATTAGAATATGCAGAGGCTCCTAATTAATTTCCTCAAGTCTGGAAGATATGGAAAGATGTGCCTTTATCCTTTTCATAAATCCCTAAGGTCTGCAACAATTTTTCTTATCATTTTATATGTGTTGAGGCTGACCAATGACAAGTTACACATTTCATCCAATATTGATCATGATGCTAACCTAATCAATGCTTCAATTTGCGGAGGATATTTATAGAAGATTAGTTTCATTTGTAAAGCAATAAGGTGAATGTGAATATAGAAGAGTAGAGGATAAGATATGAAGTGTGTAAAATTAGTTTGAAGATATGTATTGAGCAAGAAAAGTAAACTACACCAACATCATATAACAGATGTGTTCTCCATAGTAGTCCTTGTATCTATTTTATCATTATAATTCAATAGCAGTGAGCTGAGTATTCAGGGAGTAGAAGCTTCCTTGGTTTGTATCCTTAAATCAAAGTTATAAATCAAGGTGTAGGAGCTTCCTTGTGTTGAAGCCATAAAAGAAAGTTGTAACATTTTTGTAGTGAGCATATTATATATTGTGAGCTAAAACTCACTGTAGTTTTTCCCTGTTTTAAGGTTTTCCACATAAAAATATTGGTGTCATGTGTTGATTCTTGTGTTGCATGATTTCCTATCTATTCTATACATTATTCAGTTTAATTTTTTGATATCTTGTTAAGTTTTAGTATGTGTTGATTCGCTCCCCGCTTAGCACCTCATTGTGTTCAACAATTTGTATCAAAACCAAGTGCCTTTGAAAAGCCTAATAGCTAAGGTAGATCCTACACTTGAATAGGGGGTGACACAAAACTCAAATAGGTTGAAGAAATGAACTCAAATTTAAAAGTCATGGTTGAAGAAGAGAAGAGGATTGAAGACTACTTTAAACATCAAACTCAATGAGGAATCAGCTAAATGTTCAAAACTTGAGGAAGAAGTTGTCATTCTAAGGAAAGAACTGGAAAAGGCAAAAGAGAAGATTGACAAAAGACTAAAACTAAAAGGAGGAACTAAAATTCTTGATGATATAATTAGCTATCAAAAGCCAGCAAAAGAAAATTAGGTCTTGGTTTTGAAAAGGGAAAGAGTCCTATTATCAGTGTCTACAAATTTATATGATAAATTTCATTTAGGAGGAAAGTATGAAACTAAGAAGGAAGAGACCTACACTAAAAAATCTAAGAACAAAGCCTATAGAGTTACAAGAGAAGATGACTTCACTACTATCTGAAGACAAAGAAAGAATGTGAAGAATAATTTCAAAAATCCTCAACCTAGAAGGCAATCAGCTCACATCAAGTATTTTCAAGGTTTCAATGGTGATTTTTTTATTTGCAATAGGTTTGGTCACAAAGCTATGGATTGTAGAAGAAAGATAAATCAAAATTCTCTAACATGTTACACTTGCAATAAAATTGGTAATAAAGTTGTTTAATGTAGAAGTAAGACAAATCAGAACTCAATTAGGTGTTATGCCTGCAATAAGATGGGGCATAAGGCCAATGAATGTAAAAGTAAAATGCCAAGGTATAACATGGATAATGCTCAATCCTTTTATGGATATTGTTATACTTGTAATAATTTTGGCCACATAGTAGCTAATTGTAGATCAAAGGCAAGAAGAAATGAAAATGCTCAGCAAACAAAGTGCTCCTATCACGAGTGCAATCAAACAAGGTACTCTCGAAAGAATGTGAGGCCTATGTTCCAAAAGAAAATTGATATTACTCAGTAAAGGATGGAAATGAACAAATTATGGAAGAGGAAGAAAGTATGTGATGTTCCAGGACCTTTGCCTACTGTAGGTGGATCCTTCAAAAACTAAGTTAAGGCACTTATTCAGGGGGAGTTAAAACTGCAAGTTTCCTAATTAAAACCCCTAAATGAAAATGATGTTGAAGTCCTCAACATTCTAGTTAAAAATGGTAGAAACATATTTTGATGATGATATAAAGAGGTTTGATCAAATTCTCAGAGAAATTGACTAATTTGTAGAGGATTGCTAAAGGTTTATAAGGTTTTGCATGTGAAAAGGGCAAATTAGGTTAAAATAGAGGATGCAATTAATGTAGAGTAGAATTGTTTGGTGAACTAGCTATATATAGGCAATGCCTAATCTTTTTTTATCACATTTGATCAAAGATAAAATATTTGAATAGCTAAAGAAGAATTGAAGGCACTCAGCAAAGCAATTAAGCAAACCCTATCACAACATACTATGTATTTTTCAATTTCTTTAGTTAAAATCCTAGCTCCTAAAAATATTGCAATGAAAACACCAATTGTAATGGATATAGTTGAAAGGCCGAGGCCAAAATTTAAGAAGCATCCCTTTAAGTAACTAGAAATAGATAATGATGGGGCCTTTTCTCATGTTCCTGCCAATGTGATTCACACTAAAGATGTATACATTTACATTCATTCGCCATTAGATTAGGATGACCATTTGAAGCTTGAGCAATTTAGGAATGACCATTTACTTGGAGATGATTTCAAGTTGAAGCCATAATTTGAGACATTGCTACCAAAAATCTTGACATCTGGATGGGTTTTCCAAATTTTTTGATATGATGATGCATGGGTAAGAATTGCCCTAAGTCAGATTCATGAGGATTTCTTCTATTTGAATAAACCACATAATATCACAAAGGATTCTATAAAGGCTGTAACTGGGTTATGCTCTTCCGAACTAGTGCCTATCCTAAAATCAGTTAAAATTGAAGAAGCGATGAGGCTCACTGGAGCCAAATTTGACAAAAGGACCTTGATAGTAGATGACATTGAGGATATGGGAGTCCGGTATGAAACTATGAGTATTCCATACAAAATTTACTACACTAATAGGGAGAATTCAACCACAACAACTGAAATCTATACAACATATCAAATGCTAAAAGAGGGAAAGGACTTTGATCTTTGTGAGCTTCTGTGGAAATAGCTGATGGACAAATTAAAGATAACAAAGGAGACCAATATAAATTCTAGTATGGATCTCTTATCATATGTCTCATGTTTTTTTTCTTGAAAGAGTTGCCTATAATGAAAGGTGTGGTATGGAGGCCAAACTCCCATGTTGTACATCAAATCTTAGACTTCATGAGAAGCTTCCTAGAGTACAAACTCTACAGTATTGCATTCTAGTGATTCTTTAAAACATTTAAGGAAGAGTTGCAATCAAGAGAAAGAATTCTAGCCAAGGTGGCTAAAAAATACAAAAAGGACATAACTTTTATCATTGATAAAGATAACTATTACATGGAGACTATTAATCCTAGGACCTTCTGGATTACAACTCTACCTTATGAGGTTTCAAAGTTTGACTTAATTAAATATGCTAATATGCTTCATAGCAAGCCTAGATATCCCTCTACTGAGAGGTTTGGAACATATGATGAAATCATGAATAAATTAGTTAAAAGGGATGTAGAGGACAATAAAGAAAAGATAAGATCAAAGAATGAAAAATTGAAGTCTAATATAGAAACAATACTTAAGTCCTCTGAAGGGTCAGCAAGTAAAGCACAAATTCTTCCCACTGCAAAGTCATATAGAAGACCAACAAGAATAGTATCATCTATAGCCACTTCCTCTAGTTCCTCCATATCATCATTACCTACAAAAAGGAGTAGGGCTAAGATTACTATGCAAACTACTGAGAAAAGGATGCCTAGACAAAGGAGTTAGGCAAGGAGAGGAAAGATAAATTCAGTGAACTTTGAGGATATTGAAGAAGAAGAGGAGAAAGAAGAAGAGATTAAAATTTTGGAAAGGAAGAAGTGTTGGAAAGAGACAATGCTTCACATGATAGGTGTTGTCATTGATGCCAACTAAGACTATTCCACCCATCTTCATAACATAATTTATTCATACCGGAACTCAAAATCAAAATTCATCTAAGTCTAGGTAGCTAGAAATAAAGCATGTGACAGGGTCCGATATATTGATCTGGATCTCTTTGGTGGTAAATTAGAGTATGTTGTGGATCTAAAGGAGTCATAAGGAATGTCAGGGCAATCTAAATCTAGAATTTTAACCTTTAGTGATGAAGGATTCAAAACTTATTTGCATCTGAGTATAGGGTTACAGTTTGACAGTGCAGACAGTAGAAGAATAGGCCGACCTTGTAATTGATCTTAGTTCTAGATAAATGGAAGTTGTTAGTTGGACATTTTGTGATGATCAGTGATAGTGGCCAGCATGATTGATGATTTGTGAATGTAATTTTTGGTCCGTGTTACAAGTTATGCATTGATTTAGCCGAGAGAGTAGAGAATTCAATGAAGTTCTAGGTGTTCTTGAAGCTGACAGAAAAGTGATTGAATATCATGATGTGGATATATATAGCCAATGGATTTGAGTATTATGAAGTGTGTGTACAATGTGACTATGAATTAAGTGTGAAAAGAACAGAGATCTAAGGTTCAGATGTTAGCAAAGCAGTAAAAAGGGCAGAGTAAAGATGAAGTATATCAACTCAATATTCTGTGCTTAACTGGAACTGAATCCTTGCATTGGTAGATGCTATCTATCATTTCAAACTCATTGTAATCTTATTTTAGTAGGAAGTGAGCCTTTTGTAGGTAGTGAGCCTTCTGTAGGTGTAGACACCCAAAATTGTCCCAACTTTGTCCATGTCTAGCAATACCTTGTCAAAAATATCACTTAGACATCATGTAGCATTTTGTCCTAAATCCCACTCTTAATCCCACTAATCCATTAGCCAATTAATTAAATAAATTTTATTTATTTAATTAAAATCCCATTCAATCCCATCCTTATCCTACTTAGCCAATTAATTAAATAAATTTTATTTATTTAATTAATTTCCACATCATATCCCAATTAATTCAAATATTTTATTTGAATTAAGTTCCCCACTATCTAATTAATTAAATAAATTTTATTTATTTAATTAATTTATCTTATCATTTAGCCAACATGTGTGCCTCTTTCATTTAAAAAAGATAAGTGGTACTACAGCCTTTTATTTAATATCTTTTATATGTAGTACTTTTTATGTACACAAGCACACATGAGCCCTATTCTCCTTGACACTTGTCAAATGACTACAACTCCCTTGAAGAGTGGGATAACTGAATCAATCATAGCTGTCCACATCAATCAATTAGCTTTTTAATCTCAGCCGTCCATTGGAACCAAGCCTTTCCTATAAATCAACCCCCTCATAAGCCATTAGCATGCATTGAGCTTCAAGTAACATTATTCTGCCAAATTATCATTAGCATGCATTGATCCTCAAGTATCCACATGCTGTTGAAATATCATTAGAGCCTTTGCATCCTTCATCTATCATTCATTCTAGCATCTTCATCTTAATGTTATGCTGCAGAAGTGAGCACCCAACATTCTTCCAACAATAATCCTTCAAAATCTTGCATGCTCATGCGAGGTGGAGAAGAGCAATGGAGATAAATCAAGCATAGCATGGAGATTGGTTTGCATTTACATTTGTTATTTTAATTTTCATGTTGTCTTGTGCTTCATTGTGCATTGCTAGGGTTTTTATCATTGCTGTTTATTCATTTGCCTTGATTTGCAATTTTACCCTAACTACATTCTGGCACGACCGGTGGGACTCACTTCGCTTGATCTTTTTTGCAGGTTTTTGTAGTAAAAAATTGTATTCATCTAATCCCCATTGTCAAGTTTTGCAGGTTTAATTAACTTTTTGTTGCAGATCTGCTACTTTTTGGACAAAACCCTAGGTTTTAAAGATTTCATCATATCTTCCAAGCGGCTACGAATTTTTCTACAAGATTTTAGCAAAAGTTTGTCCATGATATAAGGAAACTACAGCAGAAAAAGTTTGGGTTTATCACAATTTTTGCAGGATTTATCATGTTTTTATGTTTTTTCATAAAATCATAATTCTAGGCACAAATCAGTGAATTTTTTAGAAATTTTTACATTTCTGGAAAGCTCTTGAAATTATAATTGGGGTCTATGTTTTGCAGATTTAATTTGTAGGTTGTTTACAGTGCAAAAAAATCAGATCTTTGTCGACTATACCGTTTCCATAAATCCGCATTTCTGGGCGCAAATCAGGAAATTTTTCTAATTTCTTTACATTTTCAGAAATCTCTCTAAAAATTAATGGGGGTCTCTTCTTTGATTTTTTAATTTTTGAACCAAAAATATATCGAAATAATCAAATCTAATTCAAGTATGCATCTGAAATTACAATTTTCCTTGCCTGATGAGCCTATTTTTTATGCCTACATTATAATGTCATTTTTTTTTATGTTGTAGGTGATCATAAGGAGCTGGAGCAACATTGACATCAATCATCTACAACAACTTGGATAGCAAATTAACCAGGTGCAATCATTGCATTTCTCATCTTCTAATCATTGTTTGCAAACACATTTGGATTTTGGGCATAAAATGAACAATTGTTTGCAAATTCACATCAAAAAATTGGGCTAAAATGAACCATTGTCTTTCATCCCATTTGGATCTGGGCTTTAAAACAAACAAGTGCTTGCATTGTCTTCCACACATTGAATTTCTAAGGTTAATGAACCCCATGCGAGTGTGACCAAGTAAATGTGTATGCTCTCTCCTCGCGTCCCAACACGAACTTGGAGATCAAAAACATTTACTTGTGTTGCTTTTGTTTAGCCTTAGAGGGGCCTACCTTGGTATCCACCCCAAGGGAACGACCTCAAGCGGTACTTTCATCCGATCCGCTATAAAAATTAGAGGATAAGGCGAAAGCCAAGTCTAACTGGTATTAGCGCTCACCATACAGTGCTAACTCAAAAGGAGGTGTACCTTTGTGTATATTAAAACTCTTAGTAGGGTTAGTTAAAGTCTTAAGTGGCTTGCTGGATGCTCGTGGGGTGCCAGTCCCCCGAATTTTCATTAGAACCTCCTTGTGATAGTGGCTTTGCCTTAACTAGGACTTGTTGAGTGTCTTCACGTGCTTGCTTAACCATCATCACATTATTCCAAACTAACAACTTGCTTATGTGTCTTGTGTGACTGATTCATGTGTGTATATGCATAATCATTTGTTTGAATATTGCCACATCAAGCTCTAAACACCCAAACACATAAAGACAAGTCATCCTACACAATCTTCCAATAACATTCAAACCTAATCACTTTCATCCCAAACATAGCCTAGTCATCATCCAACCCTTCATAGCCAAGTCATCTAAACAAGCCACATCATCATCAAAATCCCTAAACAAGCACTTGCTAAAAGGACTTAAGACAAACACTTGGTGACAACATGTCTACACTAGAGGACCTAGAAATCAAATTCCAAAGATTCCTCCAAAATCTTTATCAAGGATCACAACCCCTAAACCACGACGCCATTGAAATATTACAATTCTTCATCCAAAAAGCTCAACCCCACGTAAGCCAATCACCTCAACTGCAACACTTCGTAGCCCAAGTCCAACACATTTTAGCCACTAGTCAAGCTCGACAAGTACCACAATCCTTAGCCATTCCATACCAACCCAATCCACCTCATAGCCACATGTCATATCCATCCACTTCCTATCAACTTAATCCACTTATCCACCAAGTCAATGCCACATCAACCTATCAACCTCCACCTCAAGCTTATCCAATCCCTCATACCACCATTCCAATGCTCTACCAAGCCCACCTACAAGACAATCAAGTGATTTCACAAACACAACATGCAAGTACCAATGGCCTTTTGTACATGAATCAAGTGAGCACAAGTCAACCTTGCCAACAAGATCAAATGCCTACATCTTTGAGTCCACCTCAAGATATTTTGTCTACATATCCTACGATTACACCTAGCTTCCAAGACTATCAATGGCCTCCACAACAAGCACAAACAAGCCCAAGTTATCCTATGCAAGACTTAATTACCTTTGACAAGGGAGATACCAATCTAGAGTGGCCACCACCATCCAATCACATGCCAACACATGAACCAACAAGTCCTATCCCAACACCACCATGTGATCCTACTCCTAGTCCATTGGTCCATCAACCTTCCAAACCACCAAGCCCTTCATTACCTTCATCACCATCTCATTCTAATCCTTCACCAAATGATATGGCTGAGAGAGTTTTACAAAGGATGCTTGAAGCAAAACTCATTGAACTTCCTGAAGTCAAACCATGTGAAGAAAGTCCATATGATGAACATGATTATTGTGCATACCATAGGACGAAAGGCCACAATACAAATCAATGCCCAATATTTATCCCAATTGTTTAGAAGGTGTACCTACCTATAATGGGAAATCATGCCACATCATCCCAATCCCATGTGTCACCCTCATCTAGTCCAAATCCTAATCCGTCCAATCCAATTATCCCTCAACCTAATCATAATCCTAAGCTTCCAACCCTATCTACCCTTATCATCCATCCATTATATTGCCCATCCACCCATACCCTTGCGAAGGATGTGATCCATTGGCTACTAGCTAGGAATAAACTATTCCCATGTCAAACATCTATTCAAGAGTCCTACACCATGCCTAGCCCTTCAAGCCCATCATGTGACCTACAATCCATCAAGCCTATTCAAGAGTCTCCTATCATTAATCCAAGTCAAGATTCATCATGTTCTCATGTTGTTGACCAAGAGCCTATCCAAGAGTCATCTACTTCCATTCAAGCAACCCAAGAGGTATGTCAAAGGTTTAATCCTAAGCATGTGGAAACATTAAGCCCTAGTCCAACTCAAGATCAAAATTCTTTCATGCAACCCATCCATAACATTTTCCTTCTTTATGATCAAGATGATACCAATGAAGAAGCTATCCATGAGCACCTTGATCCTATCCATAATCCTATATCTATCTATGAGAAAGATATCCAAATTGCTCCTAGTCATCTACCATCTAGCCCTATCTATAATGAGCAAACATCCACTTGTCATGATGAGACACTTGTCCCCCAAGTAAGCATAAAAGATCAAACAAACAACTTGGATCTTAGTGAACACAATGCTAATCAAGATCCTAATGATCCTCCTTCCACATCCACCATCGATTCCACTTCAAGTCCACCATCATGTCCTATTGGTCTATCCACCCTTACACATGAGTGTTCTTCCTTAGGACAACAACGACCTTTATCCACTTCACCTCCATCCAATAAAGAGCTCATGTCTAGTTCCCTAAGCACACCAAGTCCTATAGTCAATCGCATCCTCCAAAACATGAACTACCAAGGTAAAGGCCTAGGCCTTTATAAACAAGGTATTTTGGAGCCAAACCATGTCAAGATTCCTCCATGCTCATATGGCCTTGGATACACACCCCAAGGTAAACAAGGCCAAGATGTTGGTAATCCCTCCATCCATTCTAAATCTACCACTTTCCATCGTACCCCCCATCATCTACCCAAAACATATGTAGCCATTCCAACTCCATCATCCTATAAATGTCAAAAGCATGCGACCATACACCTTCCGCCATCCACTTTGCCTCCACTTTTACCAACTCCAAATATCCCTCCATCCACCTTGCCACCATTGCTTCCAACACCTAACATACATATCATTCATAAGCATCCTTACATCCCTAATCATGACCAACAAAAGAACACATCGTTTAAGCATAAAGCTTCCAATCATTCCATCCACTCCTCCCACCCCATGGGATTCAAAAGCAAAAATTTTGATGCCTCTACTTATAAAGCTAAAAATCCTACCAAAAATCCTAAAGGTCTTTATACCTTAGGACATAAAGAATCAAACTCAAAGCAAAGTTCATCTAAGCAGGCATTTAAGCCCTTACCTCCAAATCCAAAGCCCAAAAGCAAAATGGTTTGGGTTCCTAAGCAAAAAGCTAGCAAAGCAAATGAGGCATCCTCATCCACATCTCAAGAATCCCAATCACCTATCTCCATCCAAGAGCCTACTTCCATCCAAAACTTCCATTCCCTTCAAAAACCCCACAAGCAAAACAAAAGCACTAAATATACTAAATCTATGTGGGTTCCTAAATCACATCATCAACCATCTCCTAAGCAAACATCCCCATTACTTCCTACACCACCATCTCATCAAAAGCATCAATGTTTATCACGGTGTGTGCAACCATTGGTCATGGTTCCCTTCTACTCCACAGCACCTCCACATAACTACATCTCCACATCTTCTATCCATTATCTTACATATCTCCCCCATGCTATCCCTATGGCCCATGCTTTGGCATAAACTTTTCATCCATCTTCATTCCATAAGCCTATATAAATCCACACCATAAGCCACTAGCCTACCCTACCATAATTCAACATCATAATCTACTATCTACCTACTCCATCTCCCATCCATGCAATCCCTTATCAACATCTATGAGCATAATGACATGGTCCATGCGAAGACATCATCCATCTCTAATGGGACAATATCACCTCTCATAGCACTAGCCACTTGAGTCCCTCCTATCCATTACCATGGTGAAAACCTGGCAAACAGGCGCCATGTGTAATTGTCAACCCATCTAAAAAGCAAAAAAGCAAAAAAAAAAATCAAAAATTAAAAAAGTAAAGAGAAATCCCTTCGTCCAACAGTGAAAACCTGGTAAATAGGCACCTTGGATAAGTACCATGATGAAAACCTGGCAAACAGGCGTCATGTGTAAGTTGATCTTCTATGTCACTTACACTTGGGGGCACATTGTTTCATCCAATCTATCCATTCCAAACTATCTATCCCATTATATCATTTTCCATCCTATCTTATCCTATCTTGTCATCCTACCATCCTTAGCCATTACATAAACATGCCTATCTTATTGAACCCATTTATCCATCCTCCTGCCTTTTGATTTTGATGAAGACATAGGGGCAAAAATGTTGAACCATGTTTGGATATTTCTTGACATACCTTCTTTCCAAACCAAGTCCTATCCATTGACCATTTATCTATCCCATTCAAACCAATCCATCATGTCATCCCTTGGTCATGAACTTTGTCATTTAAAAATCCTAAGCATTACCACCTAGAATGGGGCAAGTTCTTCCTATGCGACATAGTCTTTGAAGATCACATCCTAGCTCCCTTATGATCCATCCACTATGGTGTATCATTATCATGAGCTTTCCATCTTATAGCTTATCCCCATCTATTTATCATGAGCTTTCCCTTTTATGGCCTATCCTCTTATCTATCCATCCAACTCTCATGAACCTTCCATCCCATCCAACTATCATCAGCCTTTCATCTTATCCACTATCATCCATCCTTTTATCCATCCAATCCCATTCATCCATCCTTGCACCTAGACTTGGTTTTCTCCCTTGTCATTGGTATCAAGCACAAAGGCTACCCAAATTGTAAATCCATTGGCATTTTCCAAAACATTTCAAAACCTCCAAAAAAATTAAAATATATCAAAAATCCAAAAAAAAATCAAAATATTCCAAAAACACAAAAAAAATTAAATATCCAATGAAAAATCCAAGCAATAAAACCAATCACATCATCCAAAACAATCCACTCCATCAACATTCAATCAAAATCAAATCATCATCATCATCATCAATTCTTCCTATCAATAACATTCATTCATCCATTTCAATCAATCACTTCTTCCAATCATATCAATCAAATCAATCTAAGAAATGATTTTAAATCCAAGTCACACTAATCCATATCAAGCAGGCCAATGAATCAAGGAACATTATCCAATCAAATCAACAAGTTTTTGATCCTAATCTTGTCATGAGCCCAATCAATCATCATCAATCATCATCAATGGGATATAGCATTCCCACATCGTTGTGTTGATCTAGGGATATAGCTTTCCCCACAATGACAACACTCTCATCATCAATACAACAATCAATTATTGGTTTATGACTTGACAAGGGCAATACCTTGTTTGTTTTACATCCTTTCAGCATACTGAGAACACTTGCTTATGCTTAGATTGAGTGGACACTCTAATCATCACAACATCACTATCATCATTCAAAACAATCCAATCATCAAAACAATCAACCCAACAATAGAAAACATCAAAACCAAAGCACATCAAGCCAACCATCAAAACAAATCCTATCAATCATCAGTATCAACACCAAAGCAAATCAACTCAATCACATCAAGCCAACTATCAAAATAAATCCAATCACTTCAGCAAATCAAAAGTAGCTCAATCCACCACATATCATCCCATCAATAACATCAAGCTCAAATCAAATCAATCCATCAAATTCATCAATCACATTAATATCAATCCAATTCAATTCATCAATCCTTTATCAATCTTTCATTTTCATTAATCCTTCAATCATCAAATCAATCCAAAGAATCAAAGCAATAATCCAAGTGCAAGCCTATCCTTAATCCATACCAATCAAGTTAATCAATCAAGCCAAGTTATCCAATCACAATCAATGGTCTTGATCCTAGCCTTGTTGTAAGCCAAATCAATCAACCAATTAGCCAACCAACTCAACAAACAAACTTGTGTTGATCTAGGGATATAGCTTTCCCTGCAATGACAACACTCTCAACTATCATCATCAAAACAATCAATCATTGGTTTACAGCTTGATAGGGGCAATACCTTGTTTGTTTTTGAATCATTTACGCATGCTTTCTTGCTTGCTTGTGTGTGTTATCATTTATCTTGCATTTGTATCAAATCCTTATCATTTCCAGCTAATATTCATATCTTGTGTATGTTGGAATAACTTTTTGCACTATCCTTTACATCTAAGGTCATATCATACCTTTTGTGCATTAGGACTTTAATGCTCTAAGTTTACTTCCTCATACGTTAGACAAGGTTGTATTACGCTGGGGCACAAGACACATCATCACCCTTGGTTCCTTATACCTTGGTGCATAACGTCTAGTGCTATATCAAACATCATGGTTGCTCACCTTCATTGCAGCATAACACATCATCCATTTCTTCTATCCATTCCCTTAGCTTTCTTTTGTATCCAAACCATTTCTTTTCGAGAGCATACCCGTGTTTGTCCAACCCGCCTATCCTCTCGAGGGGGCATCATCATCATATCTTTCCATCATCATCATCCCTATCGATTATCCATACCTTAACTTCTTTGAAATGATGTTACTCAACATAAAGCTTATCATCTCAAACATCATCTCAAAGAGGGGCAAAATGTAGACACCCAAAATTGTCCCAACTTTGTCCATGTCTAGCAATACCTTGTCAAAAATATCACTTAGACATCATGTAGCATTTTGTCCTAAATCCCACTCTTAATCCCACTAATCCATTAGCTAATTAATTAAATAAATTTTATTTATTTAATTAAAATCCCATTCAATCCCATCCTTATCCTACTTAGCCAATTAATTAAATAAATTTTATTTATTTAATTAATTTCCACGTCATATCCCAATTAATTCAAATATTTTATTTGAATTAAATTCCCCACTATCTAATTAATTAAATAAATTTTATTTATTTAATTAATATCCAACTCATATCCCAACTAATTCAAATATTTTATTTGAATTAAGTTCTCACATTTCATTATAAGCCGACTTTCCAATTAATTAAATAAATTTTATTTATTTAATTAATTTATCTTATCATTTAGCTGACATGTGTGCCTCTTTCATTTAAAAAAGATAAGTGGTACTACAACCTTTTATTTAATATCTTTTATATGTAGTACTTTTTATGTACACAAGCACACATGAGCCCTATTCTCCTTGACACTTGTCAAATGACTACAACTCCCTTGAAGAGTGGGATAACCGAATCAATCATAGCCGTCCACATCAATCAATTAGCTTTTTAATCTCAGCCGTCCATTGGAACCAAGCCTTTCCTATAAATCAACCCCCTCATAAGCCATTAGCATGCATTGAGCTTCAAGTAACATTATTCTGCCAAATTATCATTAACATGCATTGATCCTCAAGTATCCACATGCTGTTGAAATATCATTAGAGCCTTTGCATCCTTCATCTATCATTCATTCTAGCATCTTCATCTTAATGTTATGCTGCAGAAGTGAGCACCCAACATTCTTCCAACAATAATCCTTCAAAATCTTGCATGCTCATGCAAGGTGGAGAAGAGCAATGGAGATAAATCAAGCATAGCATGGAGATTGGTTTGCATTTACATTTGTTATTTTGATTTTCATGTTGTCTTGTGCTTCATTGTGCATTGCTAGGGTTTTTATCATTGATGTTTATTCATTTGCCCTGATTTGTAATTTTACCCTAACAACAATAGGTAGTGAGCCTTCTTTTGAGCAATGAGCTTTGGGCAATGAGACCGAATGCATGTGCATTCCCCTTTGTAATACTTTTAACAGAGTATAATCTTTGTGGGTTAACCCCCACCATGGTTTTTCCCTTAACCAGGTTTCCACATCAAAAATATTGGTTTCAAGCGTGTTATTTATGTTTCTACTCGTGTGTTATTGATTCATGCTTTAATGTTTATGTAACATTGGAAAATGTCCCCTTGGGGGCTTTTCCCTCATAAGGTTTAGCTCCTGGGTCTTTTAAGTGCATTTAGGACATTTTAGCTCATATTTTAGCATCCTGATGGAATGAGACCTAGGTTCCTTGGCAAATAGGGCCTAGGTGGACCCCTTGAGCTATACCCTACACAAAATAGAGGGGGAGGACTTGGGCGCCCATGCCCTAGTCCTACCCTATTTTGGGGCAGCCCTAATTTTTGGGTGTCGGTTAGTGACCATTATTAGGTCCCTTTGCTGACACGGTAAGTTTGAATTTCAAATATCTTGGCAAGAGTGCTTGTAGATGCATATATAAGTATGTGTAGGCATTCATATGTAGACTAGAGCATTATTAGATGATCAAGAGATTTCAATTAGATAGCAATTGTGATTCAAGGCTTCTATTTTGTTGGAAGAGTAGACTTGTATGTTTTGTGTGTTGATATTTGTAGATTTGAGCATCCATTCCTTCATGGCATGAAGAGCATCTTCCTCCATGAAACCTTCACTAGAAGGTGACATATCATTGTCTTTTTATTATTGATTCCTTTAGTTTTTGGCCTCTGCCTCACAAGGGCACGCCCTCTTTATCTGACAACAATGTTCAGAGACTAAAGTGTCCTTCAAGGTTTGACTAAGGCAAACCTCTAAACACCACAACCCCCAAACCAATTCTAGTGATTATAGGTTACAGGTGTTGCATCTAGGAAAAGTGGAGTTGCAGGAAGGCTGGACAAACATTAGGGATTTAGGATCTGAAGGAAAGATAGATTAAAGAGTACTTCTAGGACTAGGGTGCTTGCTCCAGTGTCCTCTATAGATAGATTCTAAAAAATAGAAGTTACAGGGCTGATCAGTGTCCGAAGGAGGTCCAGATTCCCTGAAAAAGTAGGTACCTTGGACTTGGGTACCTGCTCTAGTTTCCCTGACTATTCCGCTTCAGAACCTCGAAAACATGTATTCTATAATTTGGTATTTTACTCCCGTCTACAAGAGGTTTTTTCGTAATTCATTAATTTGTTGTCATATTTGCATAATTAGGGTTTTAATGGTCAATTACACATAGGAGAAGGAAAAATTGATAATTAATTACATAATCCAAGTTTCCCAAAATTTGAAAGTGACTCTAGGGTATGATGGTGCTCGTTGTTCAACCCTAGATCCTTCAATGTTTAGTGGAGAGGCGGATATTAACATCTAAACAACAAAAGATTAACAAATCTAATTTTACCCTAAACATTTTGGTGAACCCATGTTTTGAACTTAAATTGCAACTTGATGAGTGTTTTTCTGTATATTTGGTGTGATTTCATTCATTCATATAGGCATTTACTTTCTTGCATTGGGAAAATTTCAAAAAAAATGAAAAATTAGAAAAATACAAAAAAACTTGCATTGTTGGGCTTACTAAATTATGGCAGTTGTTCATAAATTTTCCTAATTCATAATTTTTGCATAAGATCTGATATAAAATATAGAAAAATATAAAAATTTAAAATCTTACTTTGCATTTTCATCATTTAATTGCTAGGGTTTTGTGGAAATTTTGTCAATTTTATATAACCTAGTAATTCCAAAATCTAGGGTATGTAGGAAAAAAATTTTATCAGATTTTTCATCTAATTTTAGAGGCTGATTAAAAAATTGAATTTGTTTGTAGTCTTGTATTCTAGTGTGAATTTGCATTTACATTTCATTTATTTGCATTTTGACATTGAAATTTTCAACAAAAACTAGCAATTTTGGTGCATTTTCATTAAATTTGCATGGGAATTTTGCATGATTAATCTTGAAAATCATTTTCAAATCTGAAATTATTAATTTCCATAAAAAATTAGGCTTCAAACCATTCACATAGCATTTTGTTACAAAATCTCAAACCTAGGGTTTCTAAAACAACAATTTTCACTAATTTTGGCCTTATCGACTTCATAAACTTGCACCATAGGTGTGTTGTGAAATATATTTTTGCATTGATTTTCTATTATCAAGGGAATAATTTTCTTCCCCTCATAAAAGGCTTCACAACACCCTTTTAACGGGCTTTTGTAGTGAAAATTTTGCAAAAAACCACATATTTTGACCATTTTTGCCCTAGGGTTTGACCTAGTTTGCACTCCAAGTGTGTTGTGATCAATTTTATGGATTGAGGTGACTGATATTATTTATATTATTCACTTTCCCTCCTAAAATTTCTTACAACACCTCTTTTTCTAGGTCTTGGAGTTGAAAAACCGTGAAAAATAGCTTATTTTTGCTATATTTTCACTAGGGTTTTACCTAGTTTACACTAGGGTTTTACCTAGTTTACACTAAAAGCACATTGTGTTGGACATTTTTGCATCAAGTTTCTATTATTGCTGACATTATTTACTCCAATCATCATTTTCCTCACAACACCCTTTGTTATGCTCTCTTGCATTGAATTTTGGTGAAAAAAGTGCCTATTTAGACATATTTTTGCTATAATCGACTTGGCATTATCTTATATTTGCATCAAGGGTGTGTTGAGAGTGAACTTATTGTTGTTTTGGAATGATATCAGATATATAACTTTCTTCCCTCAATCAAAATCCTTCAACAATCCTTTGTTCCATTCATTGGCATTGCAAACATATCAAAAAATCAAGTGTTTTTTGCATATAGTTTGCACTAATGAATTCTCCTAATGGTACATCTTTAGAAGAATTATATGAGTACATGGTGAAATATGATAAATTTTTCAAATTAGCTAACAAATATCCTCAATTTTTGCATCAGATTGCATACATCTATGGCATTGACATGATCAACACTACTGCATGTGACATCCTTCGATCAATAGCTTACTTTGATAACTCTCGTGAGACTATAGATGTTTTCCATCAATCATGGAGAATCTTAAAAAATTTATAACTGAAAACCACCATGGAGAAAGTAGTGATGATAATTTTACCCCCACTCTCCCTTTGTTTCACGATGATATAATGGAAATCCTTTCTGATACCTATGAAAATGAAATAGCAATGGGTGATCTATCAAACCAAGAAACATGTCCCAACATAACCCCACTTGGTGAGGATATATTAGCACAAGAAGAAGATATCATTAACACCTTTATCCACACCACTCTACCATCCCTTCATAATCTTCCCAATCTGGATGAAGCTTTGGATGATGCAGACTCCCTTTGTGACCATTTGCTTAATTCTAATGATAATTTGCCACCTGATGTCCAATAACCTCTCAATTACATGCTAAACCAACAACTGGATCATGAATTGTCACATAATGAAAGCTTACATATTGTGGAAGAAAAAGCTATCCCTCTTACTCAAGACATTCCAACACCCTATATAGGGACTAACATGGATACCTTTTAGATACCTCCACATGTTCATTTAGATAACTTTTCAAATGCTCCTATGGCTGACATAGACTATGGAAACATTCCCTTTCATCCATCATTAAGTGAAACCTTTCCCCTAGAAACTCATCAAAATACGAAAGAGAGAAGAAGTGATAACACCTTAACCATTAAGATAAATATCAAGATTCGTGATACCCACTAGCTCGATAGGGGCCCTACAGGTAAGTATCTCTAACCCTTTTATCTCTCTCATGATGTGCTTCCCCCGTGATGTGTTATATGTTGTTTAGGCCTCCTAGGATGACCTTGGATTCTCTCATAAGGTTTGGGATACCAAGGGACTACCTCTCTTGTGACCTTCTTCTATTTGTATCATCATTCTTCTATATTGCCTCTCTCTCTGATTTCATTGTTGTGTGTTGTGTCTGATGGACATAGCATCATGGTTGGTGACTTGGGGGCACCCTCCTACATGATTGTCCCTAAGAAACTTGTTTCTCCTCTTTTATTTATTGTTTCCCTTCCTCTAGTGTTTCCATCTAGTGGGCGGATGATGACAAACATTTACACTAATGCGGACCTAGTGTCCCTTTCGAGAGCAATAAAAAATTGGACTATAGTTCCTAATATGATGATGGGGTTGTATATTTTATCCGGTGCTTGGCTAGTGGAAGCACTCATGCTTTCTATGTAGTGAATTTTATGATGTTTCTATCACATTTACAAGCCTTAACAATACTGGTGCTCTATGCACCTTTGTTTGCCTTTGAATCTAGCCTTGGCGATACTTGATTCAGAGAGCTTCGTGATATAGCCCTACGGTATCCTCAAAAATTGAATTCATTGTATAACCTTGGCTCTTTGTGTGGTTAATCCTATGCATTGATGTTGTTGTTTATCATGATGTTGTAGACACTAACATGTTTCTTGCAGGGATGTGTTTGTGGGAACATTTGGCAATCGTAAAGTACATGTCACCTTTAGGGGGTATGGGCTTTGTTAAAGTTAGTGTTCCCTTGTGTGTTTTCTTCCTACCTTAACATTCTTGATATCGATGCATGATATAAACCACCTTATGTGGGGGCATATAAGGTAAGTTGTTTGTTATAGATGTTAGCAATGTGTTTGACCTCAGATGCATAGACTTGCGCCCCAGAGTAGTGCATCATGCATCCTGAGTTTGTTTGTAATCAATCAATCAATCATGTAAGCCCTCTGCAGAGGTGGGGGTGGTTTATTTCTTGGAGTAGATTGCATCATCCTGTCATTTTCAAAAGTCCTCTGTGGAGGTGGAGAGCGATTATGTGACTAACTCAACCCTTAAGCGTGTTTTCAGTGATTGTTGTGGTGAAGCCCAATCATCAGTGTGTGCCTATAATGTGCTTGAGATAGTGATGAGTTTAGAAATAGGGAACACACCATCGCTTGTCTGCCGTGTTTTCTCTATGTCTTCAAGTGTGTGTGTTTTGGCATACTTATTTTGTGTGGCATGTTTGTTGCCCCACATGCATAAACCAATGACATTGAGTAGTGCTTCGTGCATTTTGGGAGGTTTTGTGTGTATTGGGTGTGTGTTGCCCCATATACAAAGACCAGCGCCATTAAGTAGTGCTTCCTGCATTTTGGGAGGCTTGTTTACTTTCCAGTACTTGCATTTGCATTTCATATATATGAGAAAAAGAAAAGAAAAGATACCATTTCTGTCTTCCATGCATTAATGTGTCTTCTATACATTAATTGTCTGCTCTGTGTTCTGCATGACTGTAACTATCTTCTCTGTGTTTTGCATGCATGTTATTGTCTTCTATGTGATTGGTGTGTCTTCTTCATGTTTGATGTGTTTGTTGTGTTTGTGACCTTACTTTAATGCATGTATTGGACTCGCGTTTATACATACATTATAGTGGGGGCTAAATGTAACGTCAAAAAATGTCCCCTTGGGGGCTTTTCCCTCATAAGGTTTAGCTCTCAGGTCTTTTAAGTGCATTTAGGACATTTTAGTTCATATTTTAGCATCCCGATGGAATGAGACCTAGGTTCCTTGGCAAATAGGGCCTAGGTGGACCCCTTGAGCTGTACCTTGCACAAAATAGGGGAGGAGGACTTGGGTACCCGAGCCTTAGTCCTGCCCTATTTTGGGGTAGCCTCAATTTTTGGGTGTCGATTAGTGACCGTTATTAGGTCCCTTTGCCGACACGATAAGTTTGAATTTCAAATATCTTGGCGGGAGTACTTGTAGATGCATATATAATCATATGTAGGCATTTATTTGTACACTAGAGCATTATTAGATGATCAAGAGATTTCAATTCGATAGAAATTTTGATTCAAGGCTTCTATTGTGTTGCAAGAGCAGACTTGTATGTTTTGTGTGTTGATATTTGTAGATTTGAGCGTCCATTCCTTCATGGCATGAAGAGCATCTTCCTCCATGAAACCTTCACTACAAGGTGACATATCATTGTGTTTTTATCATTGATTCCTTTGGTTTTTGGGCTCTACTTCACAAGGGCACACCCTCTTTATCTGACAATAGTGTTTGGAGACTTAAGTGTCCTCTGGGATTTGACTAAGGCAAACCTCTAAACACCACAACCCCCAAACCAAGTCTTGAGATTACAGGTTATAGGTGTCGCATCTGGGAAAAGTGGAGTTGCAAGAAGGATGGACAGACATCAAGGATTCAGGATCTGAAGGAAAGATGAACAAAAGAGCACTTACGGAACTAGGGTACTCACTCCAGTGTCCTCCATAGAAAGATTCTAGAAAATAGAAGTTACAGGGCTGATCAGTGTCCAAAGGAGGTCTAGATTCCCCGAAAAAGTAGGTACCTTAGACTTGGGCATCCACTCCAGTGTCCCCGACTATTCCTCTTCAAAACTGTGAAAATAGATATTCTGTAATTTGGTATTTTACTCCCATCTACAAGAGGTTTTTCTGTAATTCATTAATTTGCTGTCGTGTTTGCATAATTAGGGGTTTAATGGCCAATTGGACATAGGAGAAGGAAAAATTGATAATTAATTCCCTAATCCAAGTTTCCCAACATTTGAAAGTGACTCTAGGGTATGATGGTGCTCATCGCTCGACCCTAGATCCTTCTGTTGGGACAGTAAAAATTTAAAATTTTTACTGTATTCTCACTTCACCATATCTGAGAAAATCATAAAACATCCCAAAGCCATAGTAAAAAATTGATACATCCTACAAGATGTCCATGGCTAAGTAATGCAAGATTACCTAAATTTTAATCTATCGTCAAGACTTTGTGTTGCTTATGCTGATACATAAGAAATCAATGAAAATGACTATCGGCGTGAGAGTAAATATCGAAGAGAGATTTGTAGAAGTTGCCAATGGAAGAAGTAATACCGATGGCCTTTCATCGGTAAGAGAATCAAGCAGTCACACCGATCAGTAGGACTACTAGTCATCGGATGGTGCTTTGAAAATTACCCCGACGGCATATATCATACCGATGAAGCATTTCGGCAAAAGTCTCACCGAACATCCTATGGGGACAAAAGAAATGATAGCCATCAGCAAGAAATGAACATCGGGATTAAAAATTAATGAGTCTCCGATACTCCAGTGTCTTGGTAAAACAAAAAAAAGTGCTTTCAGTGTGAGTCACACCGATACACCTATCCATTGGCATAACTCAACATATCAGAATGAAGTACTTATATCTTGCCAACTCACAAGTCACAGCGATAAAAAGGTGTCGGTGATACTTTGAAAGGTTCTCTCTGATAAGGAATATAAAGTGGCCATCGAGGAGATAACTGTGATCAGGTAATTTGAAAAGGATTACCCCGATGGTATATCTCACTCTGATGGAAATAAGATTATACCCATTGATAAGAAGTTTAACCAATAACCCTATCAGTGAGACATTAAGATAGTCCTTCCGATCCAGAGAATAGAAGATATATAGTTCACAATGTTCTCAAAAGACCATGTTGCAAGATTACTATTGAAGAAGTAAATTGAAGTTTTATGATCTTGTGGTTTTATTCTGGCATCAATTGTTTGTTAAACTTAATCAATTATGTGGTTGTCTCCAGTTCTATATTTCCTTGTTATTCAGATTAATATATCAAGTATATATTTAATTTGTCAATACACATTTGCTGCAGTTGTGTGGTTTGATTAATTGGTTTCTATAATAGGAATTAAAATCCTCCTAATTAATCACAGTAACCTAGAAGTGTTAGTCTGGATCACTAAGAAGAGCCATATAATTAGGATTGTCATTCTGTCTCCAAGTTAATATTATCTATTATTCTTACATATTTCACTCAATTGGTTCCTTCAAGAAAGGATTAAAGTACCTTCTGGTGAATTATAAGATATTTGATTATATTGGTTGGATCAATAAGAAGAGTTTGTCAGTCATCTCCCTGCACGTTTATACAAGTTATAAACTAAAATTGTGCCAAACAGTTAGAATTATTGCCAACTATAAGCCACTAGTCTTAGTCCTTTATTTGACTCTGTTACCCAACAAGGCACTGGTCTTATCTCCATTCATTATTTAAATCCTTTTCACCTTGATATTACTTATACAATTTATACCAATCATTAGTTAGATATAAGTTAGCAAACTTTCATCTATCCTGCACCATATGCCATTGTAGATAGATTCAGTTAGTCAATACATTTAGTCTACCTTAATTCCCAAGGTTCACCCACCTAGGTGTAGCAGGACCTAAAGTGTAGGAAATCATCAAACCCTAAGGGTTGATTTCATTAAGTTAGTTCAAAAACATTGCTAATCTAAACATAGAGCTTGGCATCCTCTTAGGATTAGCAACCTGCATTTTTTGAGACCTAAGACCTTCAATGTTTAGTGGAGAGGCAGATTTTAACATCTAAACAACAAAATATTAACAAATCCAAATTTTCCCTAAATAGTTTTAATCATTAATCTGATTAGAAGTTGTGAAAGAAGATTAAAAGGCAGAAAAGGTTAAATTGTGTGACAACTGATTCACCCCCCCTCTCAGTTGTCCAGACCAATTCCAACAATTGGTATTAGAGCTCTTCTGCCCTTTCTTTTGAAGGTTGCTCAATTCTTCTCTTCATCTCTTCAATTCTTTCTTTGTTCTTTCTTACAGCTTCTTCTGTGATGCCAATACTCTCAGCATACATCTCAACTTGCTTCTGCACTTTCCTTTTGTCTTTTCTTCTTCTTTCCTTCAAATGTAAAGTGATTCAAATGTATGATCAAGTGACCTTTTATCCTCCGGAGCAAACCTATGAGGAGACATATGATGGGATTGATTATCGATTCTAGATGTGACAAGAACCCAGGAAGATAAAGTTACAAACTTTTCCTATTTACAAAATAGGTGGCGACTCTAGTGACTATTTTTACAGAAAACTAATACTAAATGGATGGTAGGAGATCCAAGATGGAAGGCAAGAAATTGCAGTCATCTCCACCACTTAGAAACATTTCCAAAAGAAATGGAACTTCAAATTATTCTCACCAGGATAATCATCAAAATACTCAAGAGGATGATATGGAGCAAACTATTGCAATTCACAATAAGTTCACACCCCTACATGATTCTAATGAAAATTTCAATGGAATAGATGATGATGTCTTGGCAAGATACATACCAGATCCTCAACAATAGCTTGAGTATGAAGCACAGGTCATTAGAGATATTGATCAAAACCAAGCTGAATATGATTTCAAGATGTCATTACATCAGGGAGAAGGGGTAAAACATGGATTCTCCAATCAAGAAATAAATGACACTCCAGAGAATCTAGGAAGTATGAGTGAGGAGTAGCAGGAGGTGTTCAGGCTCCAGAAAGAACTCGAAACATTCAATATATAGGAGGATAAAAGGTTGTTACAACAGCGGATTCAACAGATGAAGAATAAAGCTAAAATAACCCCCCCAAAGTATGTACCTCCGCATAGAGGAAACACTTCAAGAAATCTACAACAAAATACAAGTGGTGTTCAAAATTCACATGCAGCTGGAAGTCATCAAAATACTATTCCCCAAAACCATAGACCACCTCCCATACATAATACATCTCAACATATGGCAAATTATTACCTGCCCCCTAGCCAACAATATTATAGACCGCAAAATCCCTACATGAATCCTCACATGAACCAACAGCAACAACATGCCTATTACCAGCCTCTAGGTGGATATAATTACTATCCTAATCCACCACCCATGAACTCTCCACCCCAAAACCTTGCAAACATATGTAGCCAATTTAATTTAACTGGATATCAGTTGTATCCATATCCTATGGATAGTACTTGGAGAAATATGGTTCCCAAGTTTACCGGAAATAATGCAATATTAGCTGAAGATCATGTCAGAAGTTTCAATTCTTTCATGCAAGATATTGGTATGGATTGGGAAGATATTAGAATGAGGTTATTCATGATGTCCCTCACTGAAGATGCCAGAGATTGGTTTAACAGCCTGCCTGACACTTCAATCAGTTCAATAACTGATTTCCATACTCAGTTTAAGGAGCAATATGGCAACCAATATGCCCCTAAGTTTGCATTACATGAATTGATAAGTATACAAAAGTATCATAATGAACTAGTATATGATTTCAACCTAAAATTTTCCAAACTACATAACAAGATACCACATGGTTCCAAGTTATCTGATCTAGCAGCATTGAGCATTTATATGAAAGCATTTGACCCCAAGACAGGTTATGACCTTAGGAATCAATGTCCTGCGACCTTGGCTGAAGCTCAGAAAGTGGCTTTAACTATTGAGAACAATAGGAAAGCTGTAAGTATGGTTAGCAAGAGAGATAACTATAGAAGTCCTCAAAATCAAAGTGTTCAACAGACTAAACAAGAGGGTCAGCATAGGCATGAAAGGCCCAGGTTTCATGATATGTCGTACAATACAAATTGGAAAGATGGAAGACCCATCAATAATAACAAAAAGCCACATTATGGCAAGGATACCCCTGATCCCCTGAAAAGAAACATGGCACATATGGTGGAAAATAAACCTTGGTGTTTGGTGTGCAATCTACCACATTTACCTGAATATTGTGAGGTAGCTAAATCAGTATAACAGGAAGAGATGTTATACAATTATAATAGAGATAACCACACTATAAATATGATGCAGGATACACCATGTGTGGTAACTAAAGACTATTCTTCTACAGAGGATGAGGGATATGAATACGATGTAGGAAACCAGAGGCATCATGTCAACATGGGAGAACAAGAAGTATTCTCAGATCAGGAAGGTGGTTATGATGAACCTACCTACTATGCCAATCAACCATATGAACAATGGAGAAAACCTACTAATGATGAAAGAGAAGCTTTTACTATAGCTGCAATAGCTCAAGCTAAAAATGCTTATAATTTGAGGAATAGGATAGTAAACATTGAACAAGGGACACCAGGGAGTGTATTCATAAAAGGTCAAAATAACAAGAAGAATAATGCAAAGTCATCATCTAAAGAACCAGAAAAGGGTGGTAAGGATAAAACGAAAGAAAAACTACAAAATCAAGAAAAAGAAAATATGAAGACAAAAAAGAGTGATCAGGTTGTAACCCATTCTTTTGATATTGCTCATGCAGTATCTCAAGTAAAAATATCAATTCCACTTTTAGAAATGATGAAGATTGATAAATACAGGAATACAGTCGTTAAGCTGATTTCTGATACACCAAGTCAAAAACATAAAGGACATGAAAGTAGAACAAATAATGTTCATCAAGAAACATTCCAAATGCCTGAGGTATACCTTGGTGATACACTTACAAAAAATCCTTCACAGGTAGACCCTTTCTACACTACATTATTAATCAAGAAAAGGATAGTTAGGAATTGCATGATTGATTTAGGTGCTGCCATGAACATCATGCCTATAGCAGTTATGAAAGAATTGGGAATGTGGGTTGATACTACATTCAGCCAATGTTATGCAATGGATAATAGACTATCCCAGTAGTTGGTATTATGAGAGATGTGGAGATAAAACTTGCCTCACACCCTAAAGCAACTTATAACATTGATATTATTGTGGTTGACATCCCACCGTATTATGGAATGCTTCTATCAAGGCAATGGGCTACAATGGCAGGAGGGAATGTCCAATTGGACTTATCATATGCTACAATACCAGTTGGAGGTAAAGAAATCAAGCTGTGCAGAGAGCCAAGGTATGAGAATATTATAGAAAGATTGGATCGACATCAAATAAATTTCTTCTGTGATATAGATTTGGGAGCCTTTAAGGTGGGAGAAAGTATGCCAGAGGTACATAATACTGATCCAATACATATTGAATCTATGAAAGAAAAAAATGATGTATGGAAGATGTATTTCGATGGTGCATGCAGCAAAATAGGAAATGGAGCTGGAATAGTTTTTATTTCACCAAGAGGTAAAACTTTCAAATATTCTTTTCTATTAACATTTGAATGCACAAACAATGTGGCAGAGTATGAAGCCTTGCTCATTGGTTTGAATATAGCCACTAAGTATAAAATAAAAAAATTAGCCGTACATGGTGATTCTAAATTGGTCACTTCCCAAGTGAGAGAAAAGTACCTATCAAAAAACAAGAGGTTGAAACAATATAGAAATGCAGTCTGGGATAGTATTGAATTATTTGATGCCTTTTCAATCAACTGGATTGATAGGTCTAAAAACATTATGGCAGATTTTTTAGCAAACATTGCATTGAAAAGGGACGATGCCACATTGGGAGGAATTACAGAGGTTGAATTCAAGACCAAACCCACCATCCCAGATAATATACATAACTGGCAAGTGTTTGATAATGATGCTGATATAATCAATTTCTTATAGTGTGTTGATTATTATGAAAATCAAGAGATTGATTTCAATGCATTTGTAGAAGAACATGATGGGAAGGAAACCCTTTTTGGTCAAGAAATAGTTCAATTAAAAATGAATCAGATAGCCAAGGGACTTATAGCATTGGAAAAGGCATTCGATGGACATGACAGATCTAAAGTAAAAGATACACCAGTGGCACTGAATGACCTTGAAGAGATTAATTTGGGGACACAGGCAACCCCAAAGAATGTGTATATTGGAAGAAATCTTAACCCAAAAATCAGGAACAAAATCATCAACTTACGTAGGAAGTATAGACATGTATTTGCCTAGTCATATGATGATCTGAAGGCATATAGAGAGGATCTGTTTTAGCATGAAATACTACTAAAACCAGATGCTAAACTGTTTAGGCAAAAATAGAGGCCAATCAATCCTACATTAGCTCCTAAAATGTTAGAAGAACTTACAAAATTAAGGGATGGGGCTATCATTAAACCTATCAGACATTCCTCCTGGGTATCTAATTTAGTTCTTGTTAGAAAAAAGAATGATGATATCAGATTATGTGTGGATTTTAGGAATTTAAACATGTCTTCTCTTAAAGATAACTATCCCCTCCCCAATATGGAAGCAATATTACAAAAGGTTACTGGATGTGAATTGTTGTCAATGTTGGATAGCTTCTTAGGTTACAATTAGGTGAAAGTCAAAGAATCAGAGCAATTTAAGACTGCATTCACCACTCAATGGGGAACATATGTATATTTGAGAATGCCATTCAGACTCACTAATGCTGGAGCAACATTTCAATGAGCAGTGGATGTGGCTTTTGCTGAGTTAATTAATAAAATTATGATAGTATATCAAGATGACTTGACAGCGTATTCTAAAAGCACTGAGGATCATTGCACACATTTGGAACAGATATTTATCAGAGCCCTAGAATATGGGATCTCATTGAATCCTAAAAAGTGCCATTTTGTAGTGACAGAGGGGAAATTACTTGGTCACATAGTTTCTAAGGATGGAGTAAAGATAGATCCAGAGAGGGTAAAAGCAATCGACCAAGTCCCTATTCCTAAGAATGTGAAAGCTATACAATCATTTTTTTGCCAAATTAACTTTGTCAAGAGATTTATATCAAATTTTGCAGAAATTGTTTGCCCTATATCAAGGATGCTGAAGAAAAACTCAGAGGTGAAATGGATGGTAGAAATAATAGAAGCATTTGCTACTATTAAGAAAGCAATCAAAGAAGCCCCTGTCTTGATATCCCTTAATTTCAATAAACCATTCCAACTGTTTTCATTTGCCTCTTATCATATAGTTGCAGCAATACTATTGCAGAAGAACAATGAAGGATATGAATAGCCTATCTCATTCTTTAGCAAATCCCTTCAGAATGCAGAGTTAAAGTATGACATTGTTGAAAAATAGGCATATGCATTGGTACAAGCAATTAAAACTTTTAGGCCATATTTGGTGGGAGCTAAAATCATAACATATGTACCTAATGCTGCAATAAAGGATGTATTGGTCCAAACCGAAGTCACAGGTAGAATATGCAGATGGATCAATAGAATTCAAGAATTTAATATTGAAATCCAGATCACTAAACTAGTGAGAGGACAAGGCCTTGCTAGGTTGATGGCTGAAAGTAATCTTGAGGCTTCCTAGATATGTGGTGCTAATGATGTTGATAATGCAAGTTCTAGTATTGAGCATACTTCATGGTATTCTGACATTATATATTATCTAAAACACATGAAATGTCCTGAGGGGTATGATGATAACAAAAGGAGGACACTTAAATTACAAGCCTCAAAATATGTATTTGTTGATGGGGATCTTTACTGGAAAAACAAAGATGGAGTTTTACTGCTATGCTTAGATGAGCATCAATCAAAACATATCATGAAGGAATTGCATGAAGGTATGTGCGGAGGTCATTTTTTAGCTAAGACTACAGCCCACAAGATCTTAAGGGCTGGATACTATTGGCCTAAAGTTTTTAATGATCCATATCATTGCACTAGAAAATCTGAGGCATGTCAGAAGTTTTCAGGTAACCTGAGATATCAGGGAGCATTGCCCTTAAAACCCATGCAAGTTGAGGCTCCATTCTATCAGTGGGGTATTGACTTCATTGGAGAAATTTTAGAGAAATCAAGTGGTGGACACAAATGGATTTTGTGGGAAACTGATTATTTCACAAAATGGGTGGAGGCAATTCCAACCAAACAGGCAACAAGTAGGGTGGTGATTAACTTTATGATGGAAAATATTATGTTTAGATTCGGCACTCCAGTAAGGTTAATTACAGATAATGGAATGTGTTTCAAATTTGAGGAATTTAAAAACTTCTGTAATACACATGGCATCACTATGTCCTATGCTACCCCCTATCACCCACAAGCAAATGGACAAGCAGAGTCAAGTAACAAAAGTCTCCTGAAAATCATAAAAAGAATGTTGGATAGAAACAAAAAGGCGTGGGATTCAAAATCAAGAATGGCAGTATGGGCTGACAGGATCACTATAAAAAGAGCAATTGGGAGATCTCCTTTTGAACTAGTGTATGGAACACATGCAAAAGTACCGTTAGAAAATCTCATGCCAGTTTACAGGTTCATCCTTCAAGAAGATTTAAATGTTTGTGAACCAATGGAAGAGAGGTTGGAACATCTTGCAGAATTGGGTGAAACAAGAAGAATAGCTCAAAGGTAGAATGCTAAGTTACAATCACAAGTAAAATATCTCTATGACAAAAAGGCCAAAGGTAGAAAGTTTGAAATAAATGATCTGGTACTAATGTGGAATGCGAGGTGTCAAGACAAAGGAAAGCATGGAAAATTTGAAGCCCTATGGTTAGGTCCATTTGTTATCACTAGCAAAGGAGGTGATGACTCTTATTACTTGCAAAATATGTCTAGAGAATAGCAAGAATTGCCTGTGCATGGGCAATATTTAAAGCTGTTCTTTTCATAAACATGTACAAGGAGGATTGAGCATTGCCACTGCATGAACAACCCTCAAACAATTCTCAAAATATTTTATTCCATGCACAGTAGTTTAGGAATCATTCCCATTCCCCATCATTTGTCACTCTCCTTTTCCATTTTTCATCACCCCAAATAAATAAAACATGTGGTCTACTTCCCCAGGAGATCTGGATTGTTGTTATACTCACAGGGAGTATACATCCCAGATAGAGCCACTATTGGGACAGCAAAAATTTAAAATTTTTACTGTATTCTCACTTCACCATATCTGAGCAAATCATAAAACATCCCAAAGCCATAGTAAAAAATTGATACATCCTACAAGATGTCCATGGCTAAGCAATGCAAGATTACCTAAATTTCAATCTATCGGCAAGACTTTGTGTTGCTTATGCCGATACATAAGAAATTAATGAAAATGACTATCGGTGTGAGAGTAAAGATCGAAGAGAGATTTGTAGAAGTTGCCGATGGAAGAAGTAATACCAATGGCCTTTCATCGGTAAGAGAATCAAGCAGTCACACCGATCAGTATGACTACTAGTCATTGGATGGTGCTTTGAAAATTACCCCGACGACATATATCATACCAAAGAAACATTTCAACAAAAGTCTCACCAAACATCCTATGGGGACAAAAGAAATGATAGCCATCAACAAGAAATGAATCAGGATAAAAAATTAATGAGTCTCTGATACTCCAGTGTCTTGGCAAAACAATAAAAAGCACTTTCGGTGTGAGTCACACCAATACACCTATCCATCGGCATAACTCAACATATTGGAATGAAGTACTTATATCTTGCTGACTCACAAGTCACAACGATAAACAGGTGTTGGTGACACTTTGAAAGGTTCTCTCCGATAAGGAATATAAAGTGGCCATCGGGGAGATAACTGTGATCGGGTAATTTGAAAAGGATTACCCTGATGGTATATCTCACTTTGATGGAAATAAGACTATACCCATTGATAAGAAGTTTAACCAATAACCCTATCAGTGAGACATTAAGATAGTCCTTCCGATCCAGAGAATAGAAGATATACAGTTCACAATGTTCTCAAAATACCATGTTGCAAGATTACTATTGAAGAAGTAAATTGAATTTTTATGATCTTGTGGTTTTATTCTGGCATCAATTATTTGTTAAACTTACTCAATTGTGTGGTTGTCTCCAGTTCTGTATTTCCTTGTTATTCAAATTAATATATCAAGTATATATTTAATTTGTCAATACACATTTGCTGTAGTTGTGTGGTTTGATTAATTGGTTTCTATAATAGGAATTAAAATCCTCCTAATCAATCACAATAACCTAGAAGTATTAGTCTGGATCACTAAGAAGAGCCATATAATTAGGATTGCCATTCTGTCTCCAAGTTAATATTATCTATTATTCTTACATATTTCACTCAATTGGTTCCTTCAAGAAAGGATTAAAGTACCTTCTGGTGAATTATAAGATATTTGATTATATTGGTTGGATCAATAAGAAGAGTTTGTCAGTCATCTCCCTGCACGTTTATACAAGTTATAAACTAAAATTGTGCCAAACAGTTAGAATTATTGCCCACTATAAGCCACTAGTCTTAGTCCTTCATTTGACTCTGTTACCCAATAAGGCACTGGTCTTATCTCCATTCATTATTTAAATCCCTTTCACCTTGATATTACTTATACAATTTATACCAATCATTAGTTAGATATAAGTTAGCAAACTTTCATCTATCCTGCACCATATGCCATTGTAGATAGATTCAGTTAGTCAATACATTTAGTCTACCTTAATTCCCAAGGTTCACCCACCTAGGTGTAGTAGGACCTAAAGTGTAGGAAATCATCAAACCCTAAAGGTTGATTTCGTTAAGTTAGTTCAAAAATGTTGCTAATCTAAACATAGAGCTTGGCATCCTCTTAGGATTAGCAACCTGCATTTTTGAGACCTAACACCTTCAATGTTTAGTGGAGAGGCAGATTTTAACATCTAAACAACAAAATATTAACAAATCCAAATTTTCCCTAAATAGTTTAAGTCATTAATCTGATTAGAAGTTGTGAAAGAAGATTAAAAGGCAGAAAAGGTTAAATTGTGTGACAACTGATTCACCCCCCCTCCTCAGTTGTCCAGACCAATTCCAACAATTGGTATCAGAGCTCTTCTGCCCTTTCTTTTGAAGGTTGCTCAATTCTTCTCTTCATCTCTTCATCTCTTCAATTCTTTCTTTGTTCTTTCTTACAGCTTCTTTTGTGATGCCAATACTCTCAACATACATCTCAACTTTCTTCTGCACTTTCCTTTTGTCTTTTCTTCTTCTTTCCTTCGAATGTAAAGTGATTCAAATGTATGATCAAGTGACCTTTTATCCTCTAGAGAAAACCTATGAGGAGACATATGATGGGATTGATTATCGATTCTGGATGTTGAAAAAGTAAACATCAATGACCAATAAACTAAAATTGATGACTCCTCTATTCCAAAAGAGGAGGAAATAAACAAAGAAGACACAGAGATGGTGAACAAAATTGATGATGCAGGAGACACTCTAACTCCACCTGGTCAATCTAGGAAAGAAGATAATATTTCTACTCAAATCCCTCCAAACTAGGTAGCAAGTGATGAAGAAAAAGAAAAGATTCCCACTATAGATGATATAGAAAAAAGTGAAGTAGACAAAGAGAAAGAAGAGGGTAAAGAAGACAAGGCAGAAGAAGATGATGCAAATGTTAATGCACCCACACAAATACATTCTGATGCTAAACAATCTCAAGGGAAAGAAACTGGTTCAAGAGTTGTAGCAAGAGACACTACAGATGCAACAAAAGGTCTCCTAAGTAAAGAAATGCTTGAGTTTGATTTACCAGAGCTGTTTCAAGGATCGATCAATCTAGATGCTCTCTCTCTGGTTCAAGTAATGAAGATAGCATCTTTCACACAAGCCAAGGCAAGAGAAAAGATGTTGAAATCTCACATTGAGGACAGTGAGCCGCTAGGCCTTGCAACTAGAGTATTGGAGAAGATAATACCAACCTTTCAGAAGAATCCATCCAATTCTCCCTCTAGTCATCCAAAGAATCTTGGAAATTCAGTAAGTACACATTTTGAGTCCTTTGAGAAGTCTGTAGAAACTAAAGTCAAGAATGCAATTTTGGCTAAGAAATTTAGTGAAATAAAGAGCATAATTGGGAATGATAGGATAATACTTGGTATCAGTATAAAAAGTATTCAAAATGCTCTAAGTGATGGAGGTGATATTTACAAATTTTTTCTTTCCTGGCCCAAAGTCAGTGAGGATATTGAGAAGGAAATAAAGAAGCAAGAACAAAAATTGTTAAATCTATCCCAAAATTTTGATCCTCTAATAGTTTCTCCTATGAGTCAGGAATGTCAAGTAATCAACTTGACCGATGAAATAAAGAAGCTTGTTAAAGAAAAAGGTAATATTGTGAAGAGAATGTGTGAGCTCCAAGGATTGATTGCCCCCAAGTTAGGAACAATGTTTAATGCATTATCAGAAGCTCAAACTACAGCTCAGACAAGTGATCCTTCAGATCTGGCAAAGGCAGAAGCATACACATTTCTACTGAGTGGACATATCTCAATTTTGGATGGCATGAAAAGTAGTTGGCCCTCTAAACTTGTCCAATTGAAAAATAATTTTCTAGATATCCTAAAGTGTAAATATAACTTAAGGATTGGTTGTACATATGCAGCATTGTAGACATAATTTTTGGGTGAATTTTGGTTTACGGATCCCACCCTTTGCCATTGTTGTCAAAGGGGGAGTGAAGAGCAGTGAAAAATGAGGAATCCATCAAAGGGGGAGCTTTGGAATCAATGGAGAGCATAAGAGTATAGAGTACGAGGGAGTAACACTTAGTCATTTTTCACTAAGTGTTTCCATCAATGCCAAAGGGGGAGATTGTTGGCAAGAGACACTGCTTCACATGATAGGTGTTGTCATTGATGGCAACTAAGACTATTCCAGTCATCTGCATAACATAATTTGTTCATATCGGAAGTCAGAATCAGAATTCATCTAAGTCCAGGTAGCCAGAAACAGAGCATGTGACAGGGTTTGATATCTTGATCCCGATCTCTCTGGTGGTAAATCAGAGTATGCTACAGATCTGAAGGAGTCATAAGGATTGCCAAGGCAATCTAAATCCAAAATTTTAACCTTCAGTGATGAAGGATTCAAAAGTTATTTGCATCTGAGTATCTAGGGTTATAGTTTGATAGTAGAAGAATAGGCCGACCTTGTAATTGATCTTAGTTCTAGATAAATGGAAGTTGTCAGTTGGATATTTTTTGATGATTAGTGATAGTGGCTGACATGATTGATGATTTGTGAATGCAATTTTTGTTCCTTGTTACAAGTTATGCATGGATTTAGCCGACAGAGCAGAGTATTCAACAAAGTTCTAAGTGTTCTTGAAGCCGACTGAAAAGTGATTGAATATCATGATGCGGATATATATAGCTGATGGATTCAAGTATTATGAAGTGTGTGCAATGCGACTATGGAGTAAGTGTGAAAAGAGCAGAGATCTAGGGTTTAGATGTTAGTAGAGTAGTAAACATGGTAGAGTAAAGATGAAGTGTATCAAGTCAGTATTATGTGCTTAATTGAAACTGAATCCTTGCATTGGTAGATGCTATCTATCAGTTCAAACTCATTGTAATCTTCTTTTAGTAGGTAGTGAGCCTTCTTTTGAGCAGTGAGCCCAAATACATGTGCATTCCCCTTTGTAATATTTTTAACAGAGTATAATCTTTGTGGGTTAACTCCCACCGTGGTTTTTCCCTTAACCGAGTTTCCACATCAAAAATCTTGGTGTCAAGTGTGTTATTTATGTTTCTGCTAATGTGTTATTGATTCATGCTTTAATGTTTATATCATTATTCTGATTAGAAGTTGTAAAAGAAGATTAAAAGGTAGAAAAGGTTAAATTGTGTGGCAACTAATTCAACTCCCCTCTCAGTTGTCTAGACCAATTCCAACAAGAAGAAAAGAACAAATTAAGTAGTTGAAGAAGAAGAGGCCTCAAAGGAGAAAGCCAAAGGAAAATCAAAGAAAAGCAAGAAATCTGATCATGTGCCCCTACAACTTGAAGCCATTGTCAATGCAATCATAGAACAAGGTGCCTTGAAAGAAATAGTTGAACTCTATAATGAAAGACCATCAACTGATAAATCCACTATTGAGGAAGTAGTTGTCAAATCTATGGGAATCCTCAATGTAGATCTGATTGAGATCAGTCATCGGTTACTTGAGAATCCAACTAATGTTCTCACTTTAAGCTATGAACAAAGATACTGAAATGAGAATTAGGCTATAGTTGAGAAATTTTTTCCTTCAATCTCTATAGAAGAAGAGACTAAAGTTGTTCAAAGCAAAGCTAAAGAATTTAGAACAAAATGAGACTGAACACCTTGATGTCTAAAGACATAGATGAAATAAAGAGATTAGGAGACTATGAAGAAAACTGCATAAATTCTTAAGGAGTTGAAGATTAATAAAGAAATCATTGAAGTTATCTGATCTATCCTCTTTTAAGGAAATTAAAAAAGATGATAACAAATCTGAGAAGAATGAAGGCACATGAACAACAAGCACTAAAGCAAATACACCTCCTCCTGATGGCACTGCATGACAAAGCTAAGAAGATCAGACAAAACAATACAAGATAGATGTCCTCTCATTTGAAAACTACTGAAGCACCAGTTGCAGAGGATGAGGATGTTGGAAATACATATCCTCCAGAAGACACTAGTGCAAAGCATGATAATTCGCCTCTGGATAATATAGAGAATATTGGGAAAAAGAAGGAGAATCAGGAGGAGAAGAAGGAAGAGAATAAAGAAGGAAATAAAGGAGAAAAGGATGAAGGAAAGCAAGAGGTTAAAATAGGAGAACAACAAACAGTTGAAGATAAATCAGAGAAAAAGGATGGTGAAAATGTTGACACAGGTCCAAGTGGATCAGAAACTAATTCCTTCAAAGATTTGTTGAACTTGCAAATACAATTCCAACTTGTTATCACCCCTCAACTATTACAGGTTCCAACCAATGAAGGATAGATAGACTTAGCAAGCATCTCCCCTTTTCACAAATTGTAGCTTGAAGATATATTGGATGCAACTACTACGAAAGAGTTCTTACAAGAAAATTTGAAGAAATCCAGTGTAGTAGATGATGAGAGCGAAGGTAATTCAGGAAGGGTTACTAGAGGTAACCATTGACCCCTCTCTTCCTATTGAACAAAAGCTCAAGTTAATAATGGACTCTTTCAAAGATCACTCTTCCTGCTTAAGGAAAAAATAGAACAAGAGGTAGAAGGAAGAATAAATAATAAGAAAATGGTTGAAAAATGTGCCAATGTCCATAATAAGCTTAAAGAGAATTTGAAGAAATTCAAAGTCTACATTGACAAGCCATATCCCTATATCTATTCTATCTAAGATGTTCTATTTCAACAAAGAATATCAAGGCACAGATTAACTCTATTGAGTCACAATTATCTAAGTTGGCCAAAGCTTATGATTTGTCAAAGGATAAGAATGGTGCAACTAGAGCATAGGTAGAGAATCTTCATGCACAATTTTCTCAACTACAGGATCAAAGAGAAAACATAAAGAAGAAATTTGGTCAGTTGAGAGAGGCAGTTAATTTGAGACTTGCCTCAATGTCTAGTCTATTAGGGGAAGTAGAAAAAGAAGATCGAAAGATGAAGAGCCCAAGAAACTTAAAGGAAGCTGAAGAAATGTGCATGAAGTGTGAATGTCAAAACTACATGCTTGCCTCAGAATGTGTTATCTAGACCACAACTATTCAACAACTCAAGGTAATCTATAAAGACATCATACCATCCAAATGAGTTGTTAGATAAAAAAATGTTTATGTACATAGTATTGCGGACATATTGAGTAGAATGGCGATACCATTTTGGTTTTCAAAGGTACAATTTAGTAACTAAATAACACAGTGAAGAGGAGTACAGTTTAGAAGTATCTTTGCAAGGGGAGTCTATACAATTTTTGGATTGATACAAAGGTTATCAATCCCTTTGTCCTAGATGTCAAAGGGGGAGTATATGTTGCCATCAATGACAAAGGGGGAGATTGTTGGCAATATGTGTTGTCATTGATGTCAACATAGAAGATGGAAATGTATAGACAAGCTTGTACAAAGAAAGAGATTGTATGGTCAAGGCAAACTAGTCCAGGAGAAGAGAAAACAATCTAAGTATGGGGAGATGATTAGCTTTGGTTTTGATCATGGTGCAGAGGAAAACACTCATATATTTGCATATTCCTTGTATCCACACTTACATATCTCATTAGTTGGGAGTACCGCACTCAAGGGTAAGAAGTAGAAAATTGACTAAGGCACTCATAGTGCACGTCCTAAGGCAGAGTTAGCTTGAATTGGTCTACACTTCTCCACAAAGAAAGATTTGGTCTTGTGGTTCTAAAGATAGCTTTTGGTATGTATTGACATGATATATCCAAGACTTCAGCTCCTCACATCCTTAGTTGGAAAAGTTACAAGGGACAGTGTACCAGCTACCACTTAGTTAGAGCAGAGCAACAATGAGGAGATAATGGAATGCTCTGCATTCCTCTGGATGAGATCTTTTTGTCATGTGGTTTTGAAGAATAAATAAGATATGTATGAGACATGTTATGATGGAGATTCAAGTGCTCTAGTGGTTTGCAAAGACAATACTTAAGTGACAGAGGCAATACTGCTTGTTCCGGAACCCTAGTTATCCAAGTCACATTTTGAATTCCTCATGAAACATCAGATAAAAGTGTATAGATATGATAAGTGGCATATATTGATGTTTAAGTTCATTCCCAAAAGTTTTTGGGCCTTGCACTTCACCGCAACATCATGTCTTAAGATGTAAAGCATCACACGTGGTTAGAAAGACTCTATTTTCTATAGAGAGTCATGTTTCTTGTCTTGTGGATGCATAGTTTGATATGATACATCTTCAGTAAGGGCTATAGATGTTATTGAGATCATGTATGAAAGAATCCTTTATCCACATTGAGTTTTTGGCTTCTCCTTGATAGTAGAAAGATGAACAGTTGACTATCTTGAGCAGTATTAGTTGACCGGTTAAGTATCAGAATATGTAGAGGCTCCTTATTAATTTCCTCAAGTTTGGAAGATATGGAAAGACATGTATTAATCCTTTTCATAAATCCTTGAGCTCTGTAACAATTTTTCTTATCATTTTTAATGTTGTGAGGCCAACCAGTGACAAGTTACACATTTCATCCAATATTGATCATGATGCCAACCTAATCAATGCTTCAATGTGTTGCTGAGGATATTTATAGAAGATAAATTTCATTTGTAAAGCAATAAGGAGAATGTGAATATAGTAGGGGAGAGGATAAGATATGAAGTGTGTAAAATTAGTCTAAAGATATGTATTGAGCAAGAAAAGAAGACTGCACCATCATCATATAATAGATGTGTTCTCCATAGCAGTCCTTGTATTTGTTTTATCATTGTAATTCAATAGCAGTGAGCTAAGTCTTAAGGGAGTAGAAGCTTCCTTGGGTTGTATCCCTAAATCAAAGTTGTAAATTAGGGAGTAGTAGCTTCCTTGGGTTGAAGCCCTAAAACAAATTAGTAACATTTTTGCAGTGAGCATATTATATTGTAAGCTAACACTCACCTTGGTTTTTTCTTATTTTAGGGTTTTCCACGTAAAAATACTAGTGCCATGTGTTGATTTTTATGTTACATGATTTTCTTTTTGTCCTATATGTTATTCAGCTCAATTTACTTATATCTAGTTAAGTTTTAGTATGTGTTGGTTCACCCCCCTCTCAGCAACTCATTGTGTTCAACATCATCAACTAGCGGTAAGTGATCTATTACATATCCGATGTTATATATTTCATGTTTTCTATATTAATGTCCATATTGTTTGATTATATTAACAAGTGGAGCTACAAAAATCTCTGTTGAGGAGGTCTAGTCAATAGGAGAGAGAGGATGAGTCACTGGTTGACTCTCCATCTTCACGGCCAAGTAAGGGTCATCGATTATTTGATACTAGTTCATAGGAAACTAGACTTTGGGACATTTTTTTGTATGCCTAGATGGCTTTGTATACATACTTTTGTATATTACAGATGTATATCTATGTATATACCTGTATGGCTTTGTTTGTACATGCCTATATGGATTTATATATAGACCAGAAGTTATGTTCATGGCATTATGTATAAGATAGTTTACATTAAATATTTAATATGATGATCATTTATTTTTTATTGTTACAAGAATTTGGTTTTACACATGCCAATTGCATTTGCTTGAAAGTTTATAAATCCTTTTCAAAAAATCCATTTTGTGTATATCTTGCAATGATTACATTCCATGAGACTATGCATTTCTTTGAGGCATAATGTCAAACTATTCAACACCTTGTCTATGCTTCTACACTTTGCCTACATGTATACAAGGGCAGCTACAAGTACAACATGTGACAAAATTCCTATATCCTTTATGCTTTGATGATTATTCACATCATGTTCCACATATCCCATTTTGGCATAAGCAAGGAGGATGTTGGATGAGGTTGTGGAATTTGGTTTTAGATGTGTTAATTGCATTTGCTTGAAAGTTTCTAGAGACTTTTTCAAATAATCTATTTTGTGGATATCTTGCAATCATTGTATTCCATGAGAGAATATCTCTTTGAGGCATCATGTCAAATAGTTCACCTACCTTGTCTATGCTTCCATACTTTGCATAAATCTCTCCTAGGGCAGTTGCAACTACAATGTATGTCAAAATTCCCATATCCTTTATGCTTTGATGGATGTCCATACCTTGTTCTGAAGATCCTATTTTGGCATAGACAATGAGGATGTTGGCTAAGGTTGTGGAATTTGTCTTTACACTCGCCAATTGCATTTGGTTGAAAGTTTCTAATGCCTTTTTGAAAAAATCCATTTTGTTCATATATCTTGCAATCATTACAAATTCGATGAGATGACATTTCTTTGAGGCATCATGTCAAATAGTTCACCTTCTTTGTCTATGCTTCACAACTTTGCATACATGTCTCATAGGGTAGTTGTAACTACAACATCTAACAAAATTTCCATATCCTTTATGCTTTGATGGATGTCCATAGCATGTTTCAAAGATCCCATATGTGCACAGACAAGGAGGATGCTAGCAAAGGTTGTGGAATTTGGCTTTACACCCGCCAATTGCATTTGCATGAAAGTTTCTAAAGCCTTTTTAAAAAAATCCATTTTGTGCATATCTTGCAATCATTACATTCCATGAGATAGCAATTTTTCGATGCATCATTTCAAATATTTCATCTGCCTTTTCTATGCTTCCACACTTTGCATAAATGTCTCCTAGGGCAGTTGCAACTACAACATCTATCAAAATTCCTTTATCCTTTATTGTTTCATGGTTGTCCATACCATAGAAGCAAATAGTAAGTATAGTTCACAACAACAATCTCCCTAACATTTTGAAATACCTCTTAATTTTATAGTAGTGACAAGCATTTTAGGACAACAATGTCCTATCTCAACAATGTTTCATATTAATCATTTTTATGATTAATATTTCCTATAATGTTGACTGCAGTATTGATGCCCATATTAATTGACCACAATACTAATAAGGATGCTACAAAACACCATAATGATCAAGAATGTATAGGTCACAGTAATGATATAATACTATTGATTAGCGATCATAAGAAGTTTAGTAATCACAAAAGGATAGTTATGTCTAGAGACAATTATGATGACAACCATCTCAACTGGTACAACATTATTAACAACTATTATGTAATTCTGAAAATTACCAAACAATTGCCTCAATAATACAACTGTTTTAGAAATGAAATAATGACAACAATATCCATTGATATGTACAAATGACAACACTAACATCTATGGTGGAATAATAATGACAAGCCAAAGGATAGCATAATCATTTGACAGTTTTGTCTAGTAATGACTATGCCCATAAATCAAAAGTAATGGCATAAGTGCTTGTTGTTGTCAAAGATAAAAATGATTATCGCTAATCACAATAACAATATCAGAATATATCAGGATATTTTAAAGATATATACTTCTATGGTCCATACCCTATTCCAAAGATCCTAATTTGGCATAGGTAGGGAGGATTCTTACAATGGTTATGGAATTTGGTTTTACACGTGCCAATTGCATTTGCTTGAAAGTTTATAAGGCCTTTTCCAAAAATCCATTTTTTGCATATCATGCAATCATTGTATTCCATGAGATGGCATCTCTTTGAGGTGTCATGCCAAACTATTCACATGCCTTGTATATGCTTCCACACTTCGCATACATGTCTACAAGGGCAGCTACAAATACAACATGTGACAACATTCCTATATCCTTTATGCTTTGACAGTTGTCTATACCCCATTTTGAAGATCCCATTTTGGCATAGACAATGACTTAGATGGTGGATAAGGTTGTGGAATTTTGATTTACATCCTCCAATTACATTTTCTTGAAATTTTCTAAAGCCTTCTTAAAAAAAAACCATTTTGTTCATATCTTGCAATCATTGCTTTCCATGAGACAACAGTTCTTTGAGGCATCATGTCAAATAGTTTATGTGCCTTATCCATGCTTCCACACTTTGTATACATGTATCCTAGGGCAACTGGAACTACAACATCTATCAAAACTCCCATATCCTCTTTGCTTTGATGGATGTCCATACCCTATTCCGAAGATCCCATATGGGCATAGACAAGGAGGATGATGGCTAAGCTTTTGGAATTTGGCTTTATAACCACCAATTACATTTGCTTGAAAGTTTCTAAAGCCTTTTTGAAAAAATCCATTTTGTGCATATATCTTGCAATCATTGCATTCCATGAGACAACATTTCTTTGAGGCATCATGTCAAATAGTTCACCTACCTTGTTGATGCAGGAGCATAGGCTCAAAATGAATGAAGTGACTTTAGGAGATGGAAAGGAGTACATTTGCATGTTTCAAAGTGGTCTTGCAGGTCAAGACATCCATTTAAGTCATTTAGATAAGGATTTCCCATTTTCCCGCGTAAATGGACTATTTGAAAATTCAAGTTGTATAAGGACTTTTGGAGGCCTCAAACATGAACATGAAAGGTTTCAAGAGTTTAAATGACCTTGAATCTCTCATACAACATATTTATATTCTTTCTTATTGTAAAACCACCTTGACGTGTTGTCAAGAGGTGAATGAGTGTAGTGGTAAGTAAAAAGTGTAAGTTGACTAGGTTTTGGTGGATAGGGATGAGTGGATAAATCTTATAATTTTGAAATCCAAAGTTATAGGGATGAATTCTACATGGTATTAAGGAGATAACCATGTTTTCTATTCAAGGAAGTAGTTGAATAACTTTAGGAGAGGTTGAGTTTTTTTAGGAGCAACTTTAGAGGTTGCCAAAGATAGCAAAGACTAGTTTTTTGTATATTATCTATTGAAGAAGACAATAGGAGAAGCATGCAGTTATATAGAAGGTGTGGAGAAGGTGTGAAGGCATTGTATTTAGAGTTTACTAAAGGAATAAGAAAGTGATTATAGTTATGTATACTCTGTTGCATGTTTTCTTATTGTTTTTCTTGTATTTTTGGTATCTAAACTTCCATACAAACCCTTAGACCCTTTAACTTGAAAACTGTGATGATTCCATGAGGTGTAATATATGTTGATAGACCTAATCCAATGAGTTATACCACTTGAAGTAACTTATTTTGCATTTTATAGCAAACTGAGTACTCTTAGCCATTGAGGGGGTAGTTTTAGTAAATTTTGATTTTCTCCCAATTCCACCATATGTAGGTATATACAAAACTATAGGAAAGATTTTAGAGGTTGGTCACATGTGTAAGTGCCATTTTGAAATCCATACTCTATTTGGCCTAAAGAGTCACTATTTTAGTGTATTTTTGAGAATTCTTGTGTTGGGTGAGTGATTTATGTAAGGGAAGTGTTTAGACATGTTATATATCCCTATCAATCTCAAGGTTTAAATCCATGTGCAAGTCTCTGCTATTATATTATAGCCCCCAAAATAGGCCTAATTTGACTATAACAACCTAGTTTTTTCCTATTCTGTACAAAACAACACTATCTCATTTTCACATATGTTTTACAAGGACCCAAAGCATATCTAAATCAGGTCTCATATCTCTATTATGAGGTGTATAAAGGAAGTTATGATAGGAAAGGTCTTTGAGAAGGGCTAAAAACTCGTAGGCCACTTACAAGGCAAGTGCATGTTATACTGGTCACTAAGCTCTACCCATCCATGGAAAAGGTTGGTATAGTGAATTTAAGTATACTTGAGTATTTTCAAACCATGTGAAACTCTACAAGTCTTCCAATCAAGATTTGGTCTTGTTTTAAGCCTAGAGTGAAGCTAGTGTGAGCTAGTGAGAACTCAAATTGCTTAGTTCATTGCATGAAGATATTAGGTTGAAGTCATATGATCTAGTGCAAATCTATAGATAATCTGATCTATTTAATGAAGTTTAGGAGTCATGTGAATACACAAGGCATGATAGGTTGGAAGCAAGTGTTCAAGGTAAAGAGCCAATTTGATGCGAGTATGGCTCAGCTAGGATGGTATCACTTGTCTATGCTTCCCCACTTTGCATACATGTCTCCTAGGGTAGTTACAACTACATCATCTCTCAAAATTCCTTTATCCTTTATGCTTTGATGGATGTGCATACCCTGTTTCAAAGATCACATATGGGCATAGACAAGGAGGATGCTGGCTAAGGTTATGGAATTTCAATTTACATGTGCCAATTGCATTTTCTCGAATGTTTATATATCCCTTACTTTCTCATGCAAATGGATAAACTATGTTTTCATCTTATAATGGATAATGGATGTGTACATGTTTTCTATCAATGATAATGGATGTGTTATTTGTACAATTTTCAAGAAATGTGAGAGTTGAAGTTACATTGCCTCATAAACTTTACCTTCTTGTCCTTCATTACCTTCAAGTAGACTTGTTTCCTCACACTCACTAGTCAGTGAGTGAAGCTCACTACAATTTAGAATAGAGATTATGTAAGTACATGTGATAACAACTCTCTTATAGATCTTACACAAATTTCTCATTACCTACGTTGACCTGCATTTGTCTTTCTCTTGCAAAACAAGGAAGAGAGTAAGAGAGAGAGAGACATGTTTGGAATTATTCACATATCCTAATTTCACCTTCTAAATGGTTTCTATGCTTTGCATATCCTCATTTCACCTTTATACATTTTCTTTACACCTACCACTTTGCATACATGTCTATCAAGGCAATTGCAACTACAACATTTGACAAAATTCCCATATCCTTTATGCTTTGATGGTTGTAATTAGAACACATTCCATACTTTGTGGGGTCTAATTGACTATGCCAATGCATCGAGGTGGGTGGGTGAATGCTAGGGGATGTGTATTTTTAGTGGCAAAGCCTCCTAGAGATTATCAGCTACATCAAACATAGACAATCTCTCAAGAGCCCTAAAACAGAAAAGGTGTCAAGCTTTGGACCAGTTGTTCCATCAAACCATGACACCTAGAAACATCTTCCTTACATGTATAGGTGGATGTCAGGTCCACCTACAAATAGCTACCTCAGTTTTTTAAATCAATTTCATTTGCCTATTATGGCAAGGAACACATTATTCCAAAATGCTTCAGTTTCATGTAGTGGAAAGGTGCTAGGAGTGAGATTCTGTATTCCATAGCTTGTGGAATTGAACTGACTACACAAACATTTTGGGGGGATGGGTAAATGATAGGGGAGGTCTCGTTTCATGTGCTAAGTGTCTATGCCATTTGGGGTAGTAGGCTACCTGCAAAGTCACTTAAGATCCCTAAGAGCAAAAAGCTACCAAACTTTGATGGAGCAGTTCTCAGAATTCTTGGCAGCTAGGAATGTTTCATTTAGACTTAAAAGTGTGGATGGGGTCCATCCACAAAAACCTCTCCTAGTTTTGGTCACTCCAATCTATTTGATCGTGCCGAAATCAAATGCATTTTACAAAATACTTCAGTTTCATATAGTGGAAAGGTGCTAGGATTGATATTTTGCATTCTATGGCTTGTGGAGATGAACTGACTATGCCAATGCATCAAGGAGGGTGGGTAAATTCTAGGGGAGGTCTTGTTTTGTGCACCAAGGGTCTCAATCATTTAGGGCAGCAAGCTACCAGCAAAGTCACTTATGATCTCTAAGAGCAAAAAATACCAAACATTGAGGAAGCAGTTCTCAAAATTTGTGGTAGTCGGGAAATTTTTGTTCAAACCTATAGGTGCACATGGGATCTATCCACAATAACCTCTCCCAATTTTGGTCAACTCCAATATGTTTGATCGTGCTGAAATCAAATGCATTCTTACAAAATGCTTCAATTTTATTTAGTGGAAAGGTGCTAGGAGTGAGATTTTGCATTCCATAGCTCGTAGGGCCAAATCAACTATGCCAAAACATCGGGGTGGGTGCGTAAATGCTAGGGGAGGTCTCATTTTGTGCACCAAGTGTCTCAATCATTTAGGGCAGTAGGCTACTGACAAAGTCACTTAAGATCCTAAGAGCAAAAAATAGCGAAACTTTGACAAAGCAATTCTCAAAATTTTTGGTAGATGGGAATGTTCCATTTAGACTTACAAGTACATGTGGTGTCCTTCCATAATAATATCTCTCAATTTTGGTCAACTCCAATCTATTTGACCATGCCAAAATAAAATGCATTCTTGTGAAATGCTTCAGTTTCATATAGCACAACCTTTTTAGGTACCATATTTTTTGTTCTGCTCATCATGGGGGTAAACCAACCACACCAACATGTCAAGGTGGGTGGGTAAATGCTAGGGGGGTCTCTTTTTGTGCACCAAGTGTCTTAGTCATTTGGGGTAGTAGGCTATCGACAAAGTCACTTAAGATCCCTAGGAGCAAAAAATGCCAAACTTTGATGGAGGAGTTCTCACAATTCATGGTAGCTAGGAATGTTCCATTTAAACCTATAGGTTCATGTGTGGTCTACCCAAATAACCTCTCTTAGTTTTGGTCAACTCCAATCTATTTGACTATGCTAAAATCAAATGCATTCCTGTGAAAATGCTTCAGTTTCATGCAGTGGAAAGGTGCTAGGAGTGAGATTTTACATTCCACTACTCATGGGGCTGAACCAATAGTGAGAATGTGTTGGGGTGGGTAGGTAAATCTTATGGGAGGTCTCATTTCATGTACCAAGTGTCTCAATCATTCAAGGGAGCAGGCTACCAACAAAGTCACTTAAGATCCTAAGAGCAAAATCCTACCAAACATTAATGATAGAGTAGTTCTAAGAATTCATGGTAGCTCATAATGTTTTGTTCAAACCTATAGGTGTACATGTTGTTTGTCCATAATAACCTCTCTAAGTTTTTGCCAACTCCAATCCGTTTGACCGTGCCAAAATCAAATGCATTCTTGCAAAATGCTTCAGTTTCATATAGGACAACCTTGCCAAGTGCCATATGTTTTGTTCTGCTCATCATGGGGTCAAACTACCCATGCCAAAGTATCAAGGTGTGTGTATAAATTCTAGGGGAGGTCTCATTTTGTGCACCAAGTGTTACAGTCATTCGAGGTAGTAAACTACTGACAAAGTCACTTAAGATTCCTAAGAGCAAAAAACTATCAAACTTTGATGGAGCACTTGGAATTCATGGAAGTTGGGAATGTTTTGTTTGGACCTATAGGTGGATATGGGGTCTGTCCACAATAACCTCTCTTGGTTTTGGTAAACTCCAATCCATTTGACCTTGCTAAAATAAAATGCATTCTTGAAAAATGCTTAAGTTTCATGTAGTGGAAAGGTGCTAGGAGTGAGATTTTGCATTCCAAAGCTTGTGGGGCCAAACTGATTGCACCAACACATTGGGGTGGGAAAGAAAATGCTAGGAGAGGTCTCGTTTCATGTGCCAAGTGTCTGAATCATTCAGGGTAGTAGGCTACATGCAAAGTCACTTAAGATCCTAAGAGCAAAAAATTACCAAACTTTGATGGAGCAATTCTTAGAATTTGTCACATTTGGGAATGTTCTATTTGGACCTACAGGTGTATGTGGGGTTTGTCCACATAACCTCTCCCAGTTTTGGTAAAATCCAATCCATTTGACTGTGCTGAAATCAAATGTATTCTTGCAAAATACTTTAGTTTCATGCAACACAACCTTGCCAGGTGCCATATTTTTCATTTTGCTCATTGTGGGGTCAAAATGACGATGCCAATACATCTGGGTGGGTAGGTAAATGCTAGGAAAGGTCTCATTTTGTGTGCTAATTATTCCAGTCGTTTTAAACTCTAAGCTACTGATAAATCACTTTATCAGTAGCTTACAGCTTGGAACAACCGGGACACTTGGCACATGAAATGAGACCTCCCCTAGTATTTATTTGCTAGTAGCTTAGAGCCCAGAACAACTGGGATGTTAGAAATGAAGGTGCAAACCACACAACAAAAATTTGATTCAAACCTTATTTATGTGCTTTAAACAATGTAGAATCAATGAAGATTGCAACATAAATTAAAACCCATTACACAGAAATAACATGCATCAAAAACCAAACACATAACACAATGTCTAACATGGAGAAAACTCTTTCGGGTAAAAAACTCCACCAAGAAAAGAGGTTCCAAGTTGTATTATCTTCAAATATGAGATTACAACACATGCACTTCATCTCCTCTCCAGTCTTCAATCGAGTGCCGCCTGTCACACTCAACTCTGATAAAAACGTAGTACAAATATCCTTATAAAAGGGGGTTGCCTTCTAGGGCAAGATAACTGACATAATATCAACCTTCATATCTATGACCTAATGATGAATGATCCATATTTACAATGATAAAATATAAAATAAAATGTGGTTTCGGGGGCATTGCCCCTAAAACCCCACCGAGGGATGTGACTCCCAGACCCCCCACCAGGGGGATGATCCCCTCAGACCCCTTGCAAGGGGGAAACCCCCCTGTGACCCCCCATCACAGGTGGGTTAGCATCGAGGAATAGATATAAACATCTAGCTGAAACAAGACCACTACCGGTGAAACCTTTCATCCCTTATGGGTGATTTACAAACAATACTAGGAGTAATTAATTACATAGGATTTACAAGGTTGATGGCACCTTAATCCTAACATGGAAAACTTGGCACATGAAGTGAGACCTCCCCTAGTATTTACCTCCCCACGACCTATGTAATGTAAAATTTCACTCGTAGAACCTTTTGACTTTGTTGGTAGCTTGCAATGTAGAATGACTGAGATAGTTGGTGCACAAAACTATACATCCCCTAGAATTTACCCACCCACTCTAACATGTTGGCTCAATCGGTTTAGCCCTAGCATCACCTGTGAAATGCAAAATTTCACTCCTAGCACCTTTTGACTTTGCTAGTAGCTTGCATCCCAAAACAAGTGAGACACTTGGTGCATGAAACAAGACCTCCCCTAGCATTTACCTTCCCACCTCAATGCATTGGCATAGTTGGTTTTGTCCCATGACTTTTTCACTCCTAGCACCTTTCGACTTTACTAGTACCTTGCAGCCTGGAATGACTAAGACACTTGGTGCACAAAATGAGACCTCCCCTAGTATTTACCCACCCACTCTAATGTGTTAGCCTAGTTGGTTTGACCCCACTACCTATGGAATGTAAAATTTCATTCATATCACCTTTCAACTTTACTAATAGCTTACAGCTTGGAATCACTGAGACACTTGGCGCATGAAACAAGACATCCCTTAGCATTTACCCACCCATGTTGATGCATTGGTGTAGTCAGTTCAGCCCCATGACCTATGGAATGCAAAATTTAAATCCTAGCACCTTTCGACTTTGTCGATAGCTTGCAACCTAGAATGATTGAGACACTTCACACATGAAGCAAGACCTCCCCTAACATTTACCCACCCACCCTGACACATTGGTGTAGTAAGTTTGGAACCACGACTTGTGGAATGCAAAATTTTAGTTAGACCATCTTTTGACTTTGCTGGTAGCCTATAACCGGGAACAACTAAGACACTTGGTACACAAAATGAGACCTCCCCTAGCATTTACCCACCACCTCGATGCATTGGCACATTCAATTTGGTCCCATGAGCTGTGGAATGCAAAATCTCACTCATAGTACCTTTCCACTACATAAAACTGAAGGATTTTTCAAGAATACATTTGATTTCAGCACGGTCAAATAGATTATCAGAGCCAGTTTTGCAACACTAGGGCTTTGGGAATTTTGATGAGTCTTGTCTTATTGTTTGTTCTTGCATGGAGTTGGTAGCCTTGCTGGTTTTGATTTTTGTTGATGTTTTCTTGTTAAGTGAATACGTTGTCCATGGAAATTGATAGACCTTGATAATGTTATTTAGTACTTCATGCTTGATGCTCTTAACATTTATGAAGAATTAATATTTTGAAAGGTAGTCATTGAGTGATTGTTTTAATCCTTAATTGAACTGCATGGTTACCTATATAGTCCTATTCTTGAAAATTTGTAGTAATGAAAGAGTGCATTAAAGATTTTGAATCTTGAATGATTCTTAGTTACCTTCTTGTTGATTTATGCATGTTGAATATAAACAAACATTCATATTAGTCTTTTAGCATACATATCTTAAGGAAAAATAATTAAAATTATATAATCACTTAGATAAGTTGTTCTTTAAAGGAAATCATGTTTAACGTTTGAATGGTTATGGTACACCATGGAATGCTTGGTATATAGTAAAAATTTTAAATTATGTTTTGTAAAAAGTTGATGACCATGCTACAATAGCATGAATAGTACATTTACCCTATGCATATGTGATACATAGTGCACAAAGTTCAATGTAGATTTAGTGGTGTTAATAGATGACATTTTCATGTTTGTGTGTGTTAGCATAATGTGCTTTTAGGCATGTGAAAAGAGACCCTGTAAGATGAATTAGATCATCTTGGGTGGATGACCTAAGTCCCCAAGTGTGTTATGATGATAGTTTTGTTATTTAATAGACCTATACACTACATAAATCTATGTAACATTTATTATATCTACTAACAAAGAAGTTGGATAGTAGAAATCTCTTATATGTAGGTGCACTTGTACCTAGAACATCGAGTACTCAATATTATAGCTAGCCAAGAGGTGTTCTTGTGATGAAAAGAGTTACAATCATGCAAGTCAAAGATGCTTCCTTCAACTTACTCACAATTTGGAAGGATAGAGGTATGTTGAATATTTAAAAAAAACTTTGCTGATTTTAAGTAGCATGTATTTTAATTTTTTTTACATGCTTACAAAAGCTGAAGTAAATCTTATGATTTTTTTAGTTTTGTTTTACTTGATTACCATTCATAATTGGTGGTTTAAGCTGAATTATAAATGAACCTTATAGGGATTATAGTGGAAAATTTCAATGGCTACATGAGAATGATTACATTATGAGTAGGTGAATATATGCATCATGTGATTGTGTTGTTAAAATGATCTTGCTATGAACTTTTTGAATGTTTTGTGAGTTGTTAGAAATGTTTGAGTTGAATGTATGTTTACGAAGATAATTTTTGTGTAAATATGATTGAACTTATCTTATGAGTAATGTTTATGCAATCATTAGATAATGAGAGGGAAATAAATGGTGTTATTATGTTTTGTGTGAACACATGTATCCCAATGTGAAATTTGTCTACAATAAACTTTGGTATATTTGAAAGGAGATGTATTTTGGATGTGCATTATGTTGTGAACACATGTGCTTGACTTTTATGTCCTTGTGAATGTGAATACCCCTTTGATAGTCTATTGCTAATATGTTGTGAACACCTGGTACTTGCTTTGTGTATCCTTGAGCTTGTGATATTGAATATCTATCCTTGGATTGAGTTTTCTATTGCAAGTATGGTGGAGTCATACTTGTGTGCTTGTTTGGATGTGTACCTTGTTGAGAGCCAATCTTTAGGTTGATTACCTCAACATGTGTGGAGTTGAGTAGGGTAGTGTAAAACTTAGGAAGATATGGTTCTATGTTTCTATATTGGCCAGGGGGGGTCCTTAGTGACCATACCTTTCCTTTGTAGAGTACTGACCTACTCCTCCTTAGAGATGGAACCACTAAGTTGGTTCATAGTGCTAGACTATCTTGCATTGCTATTCCTATGGTATTATTACATCCTGATATAAGATCTTGGTTATGGATACTATTCTGGGCTTGAATTGCTAATTCTTTGTTGGATACTTGGTGAGAAATTTGTGAATGATACTCTAATTCCATGTCGAGGCAACAATATGTTCCAAGATGTGTTGTAGGGAATTATTCCATCTCTCACTTGTGTTCCAACATGAGTGTAGGAGATGATGTCGTGTTGCTATTAGAGCATATGAGTTATGTTGCTATAGGACATGATGCCATGTCACTACTAGTGTGACTAGAGGACATGAAGGTGCACACTATTTATTTATTTTCAATCCTTGCAAAGGATGCTCTACCTTTTTTGACGAAAATTCCCCTCCTCCCTTGTTAGTGGCTAGACATAGTCACATAGTGCATGTAAATGTGCAATTTAATGATTGTGAATCTTACATTTAGTTACTTTTGAGTTTTATATTTTCTTATGAGGGCCAACAATTAGCTTTTTTTTTATCATTGATTGTGAACAACTTAGCCATAAAATTTTCAAAATTATTTCCATTTCACTCTTATGAGTGCATATAATTTATTGTTGAAATTGAGCTCATTTTTCCTTATTGTTGACATTGAGATTTCTTTTATTTGGAATTATTGAAATTGTGGTGGCTATGCTAGTTTTATTGTTGTTTTATCTTGTTGGCCTTGTGTTGTATTGTTCTATCACTACCATACCTAAGTTGGATCATGGTAGGATTGTTATAAGGGAGTAGAGCGTGGGGAATATTGTGTGAGGCTGGAGGTTACAAATGGGACTGTGAGTATTACCAGTCATATCCATTCCCTCCTATACTTTTAGGTGATCTCTCTCATGTTTCTCTTGGAGACTAATCCCCTTAAACAAACAAGAGAGATGGGTGCTTTGGAAATGCATGGAGGGGTCCTTGGAGGGCCCTAAGACCATAATTCTATTTGGATCTTTAGTTCTTGGATACTATGTTGTTACCTTGGAGTTTTCATGGAACATTATGTGAGCCTGTATTGTCAAAACCTATGATGTAAATGATTGAATCATGTATTGTAGAAGTGTATGCATTAAATAAAATATCATAAGAACTAGTTGAAAAGTATAATTTATGCATCATATGCATTATCATGTGAACTAAATTATTTTCATGGATTGTATACAAGGAAGAATAGTAAATTTTATTATGTGTATGAAAGTGAATGAGATTGTTTTGATTATTAATTTGTATTGAAAAATTATTGTTTCTTTGTGATTAAACAAAGAGTTGATCATGTTAAAAAGTAATACTTTGGTTATTAGTATTTAGTTACTAAAAGGTTTAATTTATGAAAGGATAGTAAATTGTTTCCATTGTTGCTTATGTCATATATTACATTGATTGTTATCATATTTATGCTAACTTTGTTTGAATGTGACTCATAAAATAATATTTTCATTCTTGAATAGATGCTATGACTTGTTAAGTCAATATTTAGGCTAAGGTATTACCAGGTTAAATGTTATGAAAATGATTGGAAACCACTCATGTTCTAATTAGATGATTAATTAAGATTGATAGCATTTAAAATGTCGTAATGAGGTTTCATAGAACATGGATGATGGTTTAAGACCACCTAATGCTTCGGCTATGATTTTGTTGTTAGATTTGATGTGTGCAATTAAGTGTGCAGGTCTTACAAGTACAATAGCTGATGGGGGGCATGTGGAGAAGTAGCTCATGGATTTGTCTAGTTACCATCTCACTTCATCTAAAGAAGCAATGAGACCATCCTTATGTGTTGACCCGTTCACCTTGTCACCATGGGTATGGAAGACCTAGTGGTATTTGTAAGTACTTAGTGTGTTGTTGCATTGTGTTTTTTTAATTTCTTGCTTGTGTTATCACACGTCTAGATGTGTCAAAATTTAGGGTCATTTGATAGATTTTATCTTCATTTTGGGATTATTTATTTAGCTTGATATTTGAGCATTTTAATTATTAATATTACTTTTCCATAAATTTATTTATTTCAACCATTTGGTCAATTTCTACTTAATTTGAAATTGTGGTAGTCAAAAACCCATAAAGTTTAATTTTATGGTCTTTTTGGATTACAATTTTAGATCCCTGGCATTGCGTTAATGTTTATTTTTTGGGGGGGGTTGATTTAATAAACCTTTGGAGATTTTTATTTTATTTATATTTTAATTTCTATTTTATAATAGTCTTTTCTAACTTTTGAAATAGGATAAAATTTGCCTGGTTCTTGTTGATTCGGGTCTTTTTTTTAAATGGTTAGTGTTATTTTAATTGTTGTTAACAAGAATTAATATAAAGTTTATATCATTTTCTTTTTATCTTTTTCATTTTAGTTTTAATAAATAGAGAAAAGAAAAAAAAAGAAGAGTAGTTAAGGGTTAGGGCAAAAGAAAAGAAAAAAAATGGTTACTGAAAAAAAGGGCTGGCCGTCATAGGGAAAAAAGGCACTTTTTGGGAGGTTTTCAGGCATGCTGGAGATGTAAAAATGAAGGAAAATCTTAGGGTTTCTAATATACTATTGAACCCTTTCTTTTTTATTCTTCTTGGACTTCTATGGCTGCATATATGGGACATTTTTAGCTTAGAATGATCTTCTTAGGTGCTATTATTGTTGAGCTCCATTCCTTCCACATTGGTTGTGTTGGGCTTTATCATCACTTTTCCATTGAAATCAAACGAAATGTATTCTTCATGTCCATTTTTTTATTGTTGATTTTCTTTATGGAATTGTGAAATGGAATTACATGTGTAGACTCCATTAATGGAGTATGAATTTTATTAAGTGATTTTCTCTGTGTAATATCTTCGTAGAGTTTGGGCAGGGGGCCTGGCTCAATTGGCGAGTGCTTCTTGTGGTAGGCACGAGGTCATGAGGTCTAGTCTCCCCCCTGCCCACCTGATATTGTAGCCGGTTCATAGCTCTGGTCAAAAGCATTTACCCATGTTGAATTTAAAAATATCTTCGTAGAGTTTTATGAAACCTCTTATCTAGAGGATATTGAGTTCATATTATTACTTTGAAACTTTTATGTTGCTGCACTGTGTACACATACTTCTTTCCATTTAGAATTGTTCAAACAAACTTGAAACTCTTTTAATTATTGCTGATTTGAGTGAGTCTACTCAAGCTGAGTTTTTGTCGAAAGGGGGGGAGTGGGTTGAAAACCCTCGTTAACAATTGAATCAATGGCCATCCATTTCTCAATTTGTTGCTACTTTGAAAGATCTCATTATTGTTTATTTGGAAGTGGATTGAAGCATTGTTAAAAAAAAGATTGCCTTACTTTGTATTGGGGGTTTTGTTGTTGCATTTTCTTATACCTTGATTCTTGTAATCCTTGCAAGTTATGTGGGATTAAAGCCGTTGATTTATGTATCTGGAGTATTGTAAAATTTATGACTTTTTTATTGAATTGTGGGTATATTTATGAAATCTTTGTGTGTTCTAAGATTGTATCCTTATAAGAGGAGCTTGTTGAATTGTAGTCCATGCCTTCTTGTGAAATAGTTGTGGTCTTGTGTAGGATTGTTATTGAAGTTAGAAGGTTGTTTAAACCCTTCCTAGACCTTTGTGATCTTGTGATATAAATGTGACCCTTCTTGTATGAAGCTTATACATTATAGGCATTGTGAGTAATTCCTATGTGTAGCCAAAAATGGCTAAATCATTCAATCTAAGTTGGAATTTGTATGTGAGACTTGTGTAAACCTAGAGATGGATCCTAGAAACTTGGAATCAAATATATGTGTAGTTTGTTGGTGTATAATGTTTGGTATGTGAATCAATGGCTCTTCTCCATGCTAGGGAGATGCCTAGAGTAGAGTGGTGCTCCCATATGCACTCAATGATGATATTATGGTTGGGTGGTAGCTAACTTGCCCCCTCTTCGGTCTTGGTACAAGAGTTGGTGATAAATATGGAGCCTTAGAGATGCATCATGGAGTTTGAATACAACTCTTATGGGTGTTTGGTTTGTTGTATCTTCTTATTGTTGTAGCATAATAAAAAATTGTACATGGTGAGCTTTGTGATCCATGATCATTTATTATGATTATATATTGATTTATTATGTTGATATTCTCATTCCATATATGTATTTCGATATGATTCTTAATTGTAATCTATAAATAAGTGTTATTCAATTGATTATATGATGAGCTTTGTGTTGGTGTTACCATGAAAAGTAGTGTAGTACATTTACGTGTTTAGGCCTTCATATTGTTTCATTTTCATGAATTGTAGAAAGTAAAGTTGTATGTTGGTATTGAGACATCATAGATGCTTAAATTAATTGGCATTAAGATTTATTTCCTAGCTCATAAGTGGATGGAGTTATGCTCTTAATTATGTTCTCCTTTGTTACATGATAGGAAGCCATTGTCATGTTTGAATAATGATTTTGGCCAAAAAAAAGAAAAGAAGTGTTTTAGGTGATTTAGTTGGTTGGTTGCATTGCTAGAAATTGTCTTATTTGAATAGTTTATATCATATTCACCCAGCCCTGTGGGTGTAAATGTAGTGGTTCAATTTATGGTGCAGCCTTTTTAACTTGCATGGACTTGCCAAGGTATGGGAATTTGCCCCTTTTAGCTTTTGAACACTTTTATGTTTTATAAACTTATAATTGGTGTTAAAAAGGATGTTAGGACTCTATAATTTCCATTTACCTTATTTATGGTGAGGTTGGATTGAATTGGACAAGTGTTGTTCACTTTTGCACTCATTCTCTCTATTAACAATTTGCTGTTTTGAGTAAGGGGACAACAGTGTTTTTGCCATAACTCTTAAACGGTCATCTGTGTTGCCTCAATTTTTGGATATATTGTTCTTAATTAAGAAATAGTTATTAAATTAAAATATTATCTTTCCAGATTTTGTTTACAATTTCCTATGACTAAAACTAGGGGACTGCTTTACTGTAGTTTTGTAAAAGTCTGTCATGCAGTCCCTCAACCCTTTGTTGTTCTTTATCTGTTACGCGTTTTATAAAACCCTTGGTGGGTTTTGTAGGAAATTTATTCCTATTTCTTTTCCATATTATAAGTTAGAATAATATTATGTTTTAAGCAAGTTATGGTTATTTTAGCCTAGACTGTAATTGTGTGATTACCACATATTTTTGCATGATAAGACTAACTTATTTACATTGCTAGAAAGCTCTTGGGATTCTCTAACGTTGTTTTGAGTGTTTGGAAGTCTTTGGAGAAATTATCATGGTGTTTGATAGGAATTTATATTGGACAGTTTATTCCCTTATGAGAATTTCTTAAACATATTGTTCTTATGTTTGGTTTCAATGATTAATAGGATATAGAACCTGCATGGTTAGAATGTCATTCCTTCTCTTTTATAATGTCATTATATGTAATGGATGCATGAGTATACCTCATTAATAAAACTATGATTGTGATTTATTTTACATTGGGTTTGAATGAGAGGTGTGTTTTTACCCTCCTTATTGCTGTCCTACTTATGCATTTAGTTGTAGTAATCGTAGAATGTATAATATTAAGTTTAAGTTCACTAATTCAATAACAATGCTCAAGGAAGGAATATCTAACCTTGTTAGAAGGAAATACCATGTACCATTGTTAATATATGTCAACGAATTATTGTAGTAGAAGTTGATCCTATGGATGATAGGTATGTTATCCATCTCTTCAGCTAATGGTTAAGAATATAACTATGCTATGATTGTCTCCTAATCAAACCTAATCCATATCTGGACCATAATATAATGAATTGAAAGAAGAGTCATTTGGTTCCTTGATCTTTGATTTATCCTTTCATTAGTTTATTGTGTTTTGGCACATTACGATGCATATGGTTGGTGCATGGAGATGCAACATCTCTCCTTTATGGTATACATTTATTTGTGCTTCTGCTATAGAGATTGTGTTGATTTAGATATTATCAATCTTGCCTTGTGATAGAATGCAATGATCTCCCTTGGTCTCTGTGTCTCTTGCATTTTTTTTCACATATGCAATGGAGTTGGTGCTGATGATATTGAGGTGTCAACAATACTTGTGCATGTTTGTGTGCAAGGTAGCTCTATAGATGTTGTGTGTGCAAAAAAAAAGTTTGTCGTGTTTTCAACTAGTTATGTCCAACTTTAAGGGTTAGGCATTACACAGATTGGAGTTGATCAAAACCAAGAGAGGTTGTTGTGGATGGACTACACATGCAGTTGTAGGTCAAAACAAAATAGTCCCAGCTAACATGAATTCTGAGAATTGCTCTGTCAAAGTTTGGCATTTTTTGCTCTTAAAGATCTTCAATGACTTTGTTGGTAGCCCACTGCCCCGAATGACTATGACACTTGTCTTAGGAAATGAGACCTACCATAGCATTTACCTGCCCACCTTGACATGTAGGCACAATCAGTTTGGTCCCATGATGCGTAGAACAAACAATATGGCTCCTAGCAAGGTTGTTCTGTATGAAACTGAAGCATTTTGCAAGAGTGCATTTGATTTTGACATGGTCAAATGGATTGGAGTTGACCAAAACTAAGAGAGGTTATTATGGATGGACCCCACATGCACTTGTAGGTCCAAATGGAACATTCCTAGCTGCCATAAATTCTAAGAACTGCTCTGTCAAAGTTTGGTAGTTTTTTACTCTTAGGATATTAAGTGACTTTGTCGGTAGCCTATTGCTTTGAACGAATGAGACACTTGGCACACAAAATGAGACCCCCCTAGCATTTACCCACTCTCTCCGATGAATCGGCATAGTTGGTTTGGCCCCACAGACTATGGAATACAAAATCTCACTCCTAGCACCTTTCCATTGCATGAAACTAAAGTATTTTGCAAGAATGGATATTAGTTTGGAATGGTCAAATGGATTGGAGTTGACCTAAACTGAGAGAGGTTATTGTGGAGAGACCCCATGTACACTCGTAGGTATGAATATAACATTCTCACCTGCCACAAATTTTGAGAACTGTTGCGTCAAAGTTTGGCATTTTTTTGCTCTTAGGGATCTTAAGTGACTTTGCTAGTAACCTTCTGCCTTAAACGACTGCAACACTTAGCACACTAAATGAGACTTCCCCTAGCATTTACCCACCCACCCCAAAATGTTGGCACATTCTATTCGGCCCTAAGAGTCATGGAATGCAAATTCTCACTCCTAGCACCTTTCCGCTGCATGAAACTAAAGAATTTTGGAACAATGCATTCCTTGCCACCATAGGCAAATGAAATTTGATCTAAAAAAAACAAGGTAGGTTTTTTTAGGTAGACTTGACATCCACCAATACATGCAAAGAAGATGTTCCTAGGTCTCATGGTTTGATAGAACAGTTGGTCCAATGTTTGACACCTTTTCTATCTTAGGGCTCTTTAGAGATTGTCTCCGTCCAATGTAGCCATGAATAACTAGGAGACTTTACCACTGAAAATGTATCTCCCCTAGCATTTACCTATCCACCTGGATGCATTGGCATCATTTGTTTGGCCCCAAGAGATGTTAAATGTAAAAATTCAGTCCTAATACCTTTCTAGTAGATGAAAATTTATTGCTATAAAGGTGTTACTTGATCCAATGTCTTGTAGGGTATCAATTAAGGCTTCCCTTACCACTTCTATCAATTTTTAGCACCAAATATGAAGAAACAAATGAGGGTTTGTCATTAAAACTCATTATGAAATAGTAACTAAAGCACATATCATCATGAATACATACCTTTCTTTCTTTCCAAAGGAAACTTCATAAGGATTATGCCTACCTCCATCGTACTCAAATCCTGCATGCAAACCATCATACTCAAATCTTGCATGCAAATGCAATTGCACTATTTAGCTAAAATGAGTACACGAATGAACTCTATAATGAAACGAATCTAATCAACCAAGACCAAGGAGCACATCTAAGAAGGTAAGATAGGTGTCAAAAATATAGAAGGTGAAATAAGGATAGCAAAGAAAAATAACATACCTTTCCATCATTCTATTGATTCAGTCTAATGAACCAATTGGGTTTGCTTTACTCTTTATTATGTCGAGTATTGCCTCGTGGTCAAACTCACGAACCTTTCACAAGGTCATGTTCAATGGTCTACCCCTATATTTGATCAAATGAATGTTTGATGCCACAACAAGGTTAGAATAATGAAGAATCTTCCTATGTGTGTCAAAGTCCTCAAACAACTACACATCAAACTCCTTCACTAGGTACCTTCTAATCCATGTTCTAGTAACAACCACTATCTTGTAGGTACTCAATGTTTTCTCCATCTATAATAGGGGCATCTAATTTTTTTTTTGCCTCAACACAATGACACAAATAATAATATGTTCCTTCTTCATTGTCTTTAGCTGTAATAACTGCATAAACATGCCCTGCATTGATATGTGCATTTAGTTTGATAAATATAGTCAACAATAAAAAAAACACTACAAAATAAGATGGAATATTGAATTTTATTAAATTTGGATGTTGATAATACCTAGTTGAACTAGATTTGAAACATGGTCAAATTTAACTAATGATTCAATCTATGTGAATTGTAGTGTTGTTGGGAGTTGATATGTGTTAACCGGGCTTAGGCTTCTTGTACACCATTCATCGAACCACTCCTTTGACTCACAATCATACCAAGTTTGATTTGTACATGAAGAACAAAATCATACCATATGCCGCACATGAATACTCCATGAACTTGCATTAGATCTTCTAAAAGAGTGTAGCTCACTCGATCCTGTCAATGTACAACAATCCTCATATTTTGAAATGTTAGTATCATCAACAAACCAAAAATATACATGAATTATATACTTACCTTTGTTACCTAGACCCATTGTAGTGTTACACCATTTGACAATAGATCTTACATCTATCAACTTTGTATTGTCTTTGTACTTTAACTCTTCTCAAGCTAATGCTCTTTTAATACATGCTCCTACACCATCATGCTCTCCCTTTCCATGCCCAAACTCACAAAAACTCCACATATGTTAAACACCATTCATCTTATGCATCATTATCAACCAATAGAACATTCACAAGTTCTTGAATTGGGATAGATAATTATCTGACTATATGATATGCCGATCAAATGATATATTGCTGCTAGCCAAACCACGAAAGAACATCTGAAATCATCCTTGCATGAACTTTGTAGAATGTGTACGATCATCACTGATATAAAAATGATACTCCCTTAAGATCTTCCTATCATCCTCTGTACTTTCATCTACATGAATGAATGCTATATGCAAAAATATAACAACCTACATGGAGTTGTAATATTATGATTGCACCTCATTCTATGGCTAGTGTGTAGTTCTCTGCAAAGTCAACAACTAAAATGATGGTACCAAGTGGAAACATGTCCTTGCATATAACTTGAATTGCAAGTCCAACCATCGAGCTGTATGCGTATGCCTTCCATACTCGTAAACTATATTCTCTCAAAAAAAAGATAAATTGATGCACTAGAATCTTTTCAATGACCAATTCACACCTTTTTTCTTCTTTACCATCTTTTACACTATATGCCACTATCTTATATTTTCCAAAACTTACTAGTTCATTCTGAATTGCATGTATGTTCTCCATATGTTCACAAATTGGCAAATTTTGCAACCCACCACAATGGTCACATGTGTCATCCAAGAATAAGTTCTGGTAGAATAATTGACTATCCACTCTTTGAAATAAGATGCTCGATATGAAATCTCTTGAAGATCTAGGTGGAGCTTTATATTATACTCCTGCAAAACATCATTAGTATGCAAATCTACACATATATATCTATGAACATCATAATGATTAGAAAACTCAATATGTACTCTACAACAACAAGTTGTGCATGTGTGATTTATTTTGACATAAAAAGACTTTACCATTTCAAGATACCGTAGTCTAATTTTGATTTGAGGATACATCTCTTGAAATTTCTTGAAAAATTATGTTTGAGTCACATCTAAAAAATGCTTTGGATGTGGATCACGGTTTTGACAACCAATTCTCCTTCTTATAGTATCCCTTGCATTAGGAGATACCCTTGTGTTATTTTTCAAAAAAATTTCAATGAGGGATCTGAAGGCTTCAAAACAACTTTATCTTTCAATGAGAGTTTCCCAAAGAATTCTCACAATTCATTAGTATTTGGGTCCTCAACTCTTTCACACCTTCCAATGACTCTCATTGGAGTTTTTCTGCTTATTTTCAATGCTTCACTTATCTTTCTAATGAGGTGAGCTTTTTTTGTTTGATGGCTTACTATTATTGACATAATGACATGTCGTGTGACATTACTATCCTTGGTGTGTGAGGTGGAACCCACACTCTCATATGCACTCATTATATTATTTACAATTAATTTTTCACTTGAAGAATCTGATGTTCTTAGGCCAAGAATATTCATAATGGGCCTAAATTTTAGATTTCTCATCGATTGAATAAATAGTTGACATCTTCCAGTTTCATTTACATTCTCAAAGAATGATTTCTATATCTTATTGGCATATCTTTGGCAAGTACTCTTGGGAATCTTATCCTGCATGGGCTTCAAACATTCTAATCGATATCAATTAGAAACTTAGGCTTTCTATGCCAAATTCTAGGAGGGGTTTTCAATGGTAAAGTTGACTTAGTATTAGGAATTTATTCAATATTTACTTGAGATAGAATAGATGTCATACCTTAAATTAGAGATGGAAAATATGAAAAGCGTTAAAGTTGAGATGGAGAATATGGTTTACCTTCAACCTGACATGTGAATGATGGCGTGCCTCCAACTTGAGAAGAGAATGAAGATGTACCTTCAACTTGACCTCTAAAATATGGAGTGCCTACAATTTGAGAAGAGAATGATGGTTTACCTTCAACTTGACCTGTGAAAGATGGAGTACCTCTTACTTCAAGATTCAATATCCTCATTGAACAAAGGTTTTTCATTTGTTTCCTTTGTGTCACCAATTCCATCTCTCTCTCATCTTGATTAGATGATTCATGTTCCTCTTGAATTGACAATGGTGGCATGTCTTCTTCTATGGTTGACAATTTCCTATTTTCGTGAAGTCACCTCATTCTTTCTCTTTTGTTCGCATTCTCAGCTTCACACTCTTCCGGAGTTAGACTTTTTTCTCATTTCCTTGGCATGATGATGATTTCTATGTGCATCATGAATAAGAGAGATAAATTATTCCATCTTGGTACAATAGAGTAAAGTAATCTCATACACAAATATCAAAATATAATCATATAATTAAAGTAAATAAATAAATGATTATAAATCTAAAAATTTATAGTTTCTTAGGGTTGTCCAACCCAAAACATAAAGATCACATACATGTCATATACTTGCAATCTTTTACAAATCAAGATTAAGCTAGGATAACATTCGAATTACAAGGTAAGATGACATATATCATACCATTCTTTTACTTCATGGAGTAACTAACATTCATCATTTAGATGATATTTAAGAACATATCATACTAATGCAAAGGAACTCTTCCAACACTTACAATGTATTTTAGCTCTCTCTATATATAGAGATCAACTTTTCCATACTAAGTTTTTAACATAACATCTATGGTCAAGATATGGTCAACATTTACAAATGGTGGTAGGCACAATCTCTAGGTTAATTTCACATTTTCTTAACATATCTTCTCAAAAAATTTGTTTGATCTTGACTTAGGTTCTCTTTTAGTAATTTCTTCCTCTATCATATTTTTGTTAAAATAGTGTATCTAGAGAAACCTCCTACTAGCTAGCAAAAAATTGGGATAAATGAAAAATGAAACACAAAGATTTTAATCAAGATCAATGAAAGATCTGAAAACATGACAAGTTAGATTAAAGATGAAACATATTCATTCTTATTTAGTACAAATCCCTTCTCTAATCCCTCTCCCATTCCTAGTCAAATTGGTTGTGAAATTATAATCAAGTGTCAAATTTAGTTTCTTTTTACAACTTCGCCAAATTTGGTGTCCTTATTTTGATCTTTTAGTTGACACCAATCTTCCCTACCATATGAATATCCTTTCAAGACCACCTAGATATGTTTATATAGTATCATGGATACCTTTTTGCATGGATTTGAGACTCATTGACTTATCATTTAGTGTTGATTTACACCTTGTGTATCAATTGCTATCCTACCCATGGCTGAGAGGTCATAACTATTCCTAGGGTTGCATGATAGCTATTGCAGTATAATTTAGTCTTTGGGCTGATATGATAGTTCTTCCGAGTGAGTATGTTCAAATGACAATCCTTAGCTTGATTTTAACATGATGATAATTTATTGTAACATGATTTCCTTAGTATCCTTCTAATTGTTTAGGTTAGTGTTTGAATCAAGATAATAGCAACATGTGATTGCACGTCTACTCCATAGTGAAAGTGTTTCCATGACCTTGCTCTAGTTTAGGATTATCTTTGAATGTTGATAAGACTCCCTTCATAATTATATACCAATACTATATCTTGATGAGTTCCTTCCCATGGTGATATGGCTTGTTGTCATAGATTGTTATCTCAAATAAATATAATTTTTTAGTTTCTCATGATAATTTAACTTGTCAAAATGATAATTCTCTCAGTTCCCTCATGAATATCCTATAACATTAGACTTCATGATTTAACATAATCATTAAGTGAAGTAAATGAATACATAAAGAACATACCTTAGATTTTGAGGTTTGAGTTGCCCAATCCTAAAAAAATTGGCTTAAAAATCCTCAAAAATTTGATCTTTTAGGCAAGTTCCTTCATATTCAATGTTGAATTCTATATAACTCTAGTAGAATTAGTGAAATTTATGAAAAAAATAAACATATATCATCAAATTCAATCCAAATAGCTAAAAATTAGCATTGAAACAATATGAAACATGAAACTATTAGTTTAAATAAGCAAATTTTGTCTAAAAACATATTGTATACGCCTAAAAATGACACGATTTAGTCTAAATAAATATTCTTAATATTTACTCCCTTCTAAATTCTTCTATCAATAAATAAATAAACAAATTTATTTATTCAATTCATATTCCTCTAAATTAATTAAATATCGAAATATTTAATTACCTCTTCAAAAGTCAAAATTAAATAAAATCCTTTATTTAATTAAATTCTTCCAAACAATTAAATAATTCTTAATTATTTAATTAAATCAAATTATTCTTCCAAATTTGAATAAATCAAATCAAATTTATTTAAATCCTCTCAATCTCTAAAAATAAAATATAATCAAATATTTTATTTATTCTTCCAAATCATGCACAACAATTAAATAAATTTATTTATTTAATTTGCTTTCTTATCTTCTAAATTAAATAATACCAATTATTTAATTATTTCTTCTGATAATATGTTCTCTAAATTTAAATAAATCAGATATTTATCTAAGTTGTCTTTTTCTTCTAAATTGAGTTATCTCTAAATATAATTCAATCTTTGTGCACATGCAATTGAATATTCTAAATATTTAATAAAGAAAAATATCTTCTTATTCTCATGCAAATCCCTTCTTCTTGTTTTAAATCACTTAACTAATTATTATATTCCTTTAAATGCTTTAACTCATTCTTCTATTCTTGTTAACTCCTCTCATGCAAAAGAAAGCAAGACACATGTCTTCTTCTTATTCGCCCACGTTCCTCATCTATTCTCAACTGTTGATCTTCTCATTTCTTCTATACCGTTGATCTTCTTTCTTCCAAGTCTATAAATTGAACCCTGTTCTTCCATTTCATTCATCCAAGCTTTAAGTATTGTTACTCTGCAGAAATTACAGTGCGCCTTTGGCACTAATTCCTTCATTGTTTGTGATCACACTCGTTACTACACACTACTATCATTGTTGTGAAGCTCATCTTCATGGCGATATTATTAATGTCATTCCCATTTGACATCTTGCAATTATAGCAAGGAAGTGTACCTTTTGAGGGCCATATTCAGTAGACAAGATCATTTGTGATAGGCGATCAATGGAAGCTACGAATTGAAAGAGGTTTGCTTTGTTGTTGTTCATTATTTATTTGAGTCTCTTTTGTTCACCATTTCATTGAGTTTTGGGTATCTTGATATTTGATATTATTGATTATTCATTTGAATCCAATTTTCCCTTAACATTTTAGGCACCCACCGTGGGGCCTAGCCCCAAATTTAACTGAAAAACTAAGTTTTTTTGTGTTTAGAAAGCTGTACACAGGAGGAAACAACTCATCTGATACTTCCTAACACACATCTGATATCTATCACGACGCATACATTCCTGCAGTGCATACATACTTTGTTACAGTGCATCTGCTACTTCAACACATATACACTATTTTCCTGCGCTTTTGACCTATGTCTTAGTGCATATGTATTGCGGCGCTTCTATTTCTACTCATTTAGTCTCTGAAGTGGCACATCTATTTTAGGCAGTGATTTTTAGGGTTTCCTTGAAGTTTTTTCACTAACGCTGACGTCTTTTTGCAGGAACTCTCTTGATCTATTTTACAGGCTAGGTACTGGTTTAGATTCATATAGTTGCACTTGTTAGATCACACTTTGATTTCTAAATGGAAAAATAAAATGGATGCTCATGCAAATCTCAGATAGTTTTAAGTAGGAAAGTGGTAATTGAATCATTGCTATCTTGCATATCATTGAATCATTGCTATATTGCTATCTTTTCCAAGTTAACAACTCATTGCCATCTGGATAAAATTGAACTCATCATTGCTATCTGGATAAAATTGAACCATTGCTATCTCGATTATCACTTCAAAGTTAACAATTTGTGCTATGAGGATAAAAATTGAATTCATCATTGCTATCTGGGTAAAACTAAACCATTCCTATCTCGATCTTCACTTCAAAGTTAACAATTCGTGCTATCTGGGATAAAATTGAACACATCATTGCTATCTTGGTAAAAATGGACCACTGATATCTTGTTATCACTTCAAAGTTAACAAAATTCTATGCTTGCCCAAGTAGATAGCTCATCTAGTTTTTATCATTTTAATTAGGGGAAAAGAACCACTGTATTTTGTGTTTTTAGGAATGATACTAGGCCTATGCTCTCCCCTATCTTGGATGACCAAAATTACAGACATATCATTTTCGCATGTGTTTTTCCTTTAGGGGGGCCTGCTCTTGGATACCGTTCATCTAAGTAGGAATGATCCTAAGTGGTAACAGGCTAGATGCCAAGCCCTTCGAAGCCACTATAAATAAATTATGTTTGGAGCAAAAGCTTCAAACAATGAGTGCAGTTGTGTTATACCGACAGCCAACCTCCCCCAAAACCCTTCAAGGCGTAAATCTTGCAGGCTGGGAGACTAACGGAGAGTAGTGTTGCCACATGTATAACCACTCAAATAGTTGCCTTTATTACTCATCCTTGTTTTAGTAGACCAAAAACCCCTATAATCTGGTGCAGGGAAAGCGGATTATTACCTCCCGAAGATGCCTCACCTAGAAATAGGGAGAATTCAGTTTTATATTGTTCTTTTGAAACCTAGGGTTGTACTTTCTTTCCTTTTAGTCCAAAAAGAGTAAAAAAATTACAAAAAAATTTAAAAAACCATTAAAATATTCTTTGTGTTTACTGTGTCTTCTTGCCATAATTTTAAAAATATCAGATCAAATAAGACCTTCTTGCAACCAAAGTACCAAAAACATCAGAAAAATTCCAAAAAAATTGCAAAAATACTAAGAAAACTAGAGCGGCACATTCGCCCTCTGTTGCTATGCACTTGTGTTGACCTACGACACATCTATTGTGACTTACAACACTTTGACTATCTGTTATAGTGCATCTTCTATTTACCAGTATAGTACATTTGTCCTGACTTCCTGCACATTTATCAGTTTCAGCAGTGCATTTGTTTCGGCACATGTGTGACAGTGAGCACTTGCACAATTTTTGAGAGAAAAAGTTCATCAGTTTTGGGTATCCATTTCAGTCTAGTTTCAGGTTCAGAGATCAAATCTTACCTTGCAGTCCTTTTCCCATCCATTTTGTGTCAAAGTCTCTCTTTTGTTAGTCATCCCATTCACCTTCTATCAGGTCTTGTCCATAGTCAAAAGTATCCCATATCAGATCAGCATAGGACCCTTTTTTGTATCATTGTGGATTCAGGTAACCCTAGTAACACACAGAACTTTGCTAATCATCTTGGTACACAACTAGCCCCTACACAATAAGACATGTATTGAGTACCCTTACTAGTGGCTATCATCTTGTATTGGCTATTTTACTTGGAATCATTGATCGAAATAGTCCCTTGTCCAAATCTTGTCGTAAGTATCCTATTCTCAGCAGTCTCCACCGGCACCTTGCCAAAATCTCTAGTTCCATCCCACCTCATCCCACGTCACCTTGCATTGTTCTTACTAGATCTCAATACAAAAAGCAACTTGAAATGGATAGATCATCCAACCACATCATCACACCTCATGATAGTGATGAGGAAATCTCTCATGAAGAGTATCAAGGAACCATCCAAGATCAGAAATTCCAACTCTTGCTAGAGAAAGTGCTCCATGATGACCCTCACAAATATTTTTCTCATCTTGCAAATCTTGGAATTAAACTCCCTGCCGATTTCGATCTAAGCACAATCCAAGAAAACGTGGAGGATAATCATGAAAAAGGAAAGAAGGCCTTAGACCCAAACATAGACAATAATCATGAAAAAGGAAAGAAAGCCATAGACTCAAGCACTCCTATGGAAGAAATGAGGAAACAACTCAAGGGTCTAAAGCAACAAATTATGGATCTCAAGACGGGTACAAACACTAAAACCTACTCCTTGGAAGATATTGCACCGTACTCCTTTGACAAAAGCTTGAACATGACACCATTTCCCTTTCAATTCAAAGTTCCTAAGTTTGACAAATACAAAGGGAAAGGGGACCCTAGAGATCACATTAGGGAATTCAACGCAGCATGCATGGAAGTAGCCCACAATGAGACTTACTTAATAAGACTATTCCCTAGATCTCTATTTAGTCAAGCCATGGAGTGGTTCTCATAGTTTCCACTGGGCATCAAAACTTTTGATGAGTTAGTCAACAAATTTATCACACATTTCTTGTACAATATTGAAAACAGAGTCTCTATGCTTGATTTATGCAACACCAAGCAAAAGAGTGGTGAATCATTCACCACCTTCCTACAAAGATGGAGATAATTAGCAAGCAAGTGCTCATATGATGTACCTGAGAAGCAATTAATGGAGATGTTTGTCCATAACCTCAATGGTGATCTTAGCTATCAAATACAAATTCAATGCCCCACTTCATTCTCAAAAGTCATTGAAATGGGATTGTTCATAAAAAAAGCTATGATCACCAAGGGGCAAATCAAGTTATACAAGGACACACCTACCTCCAACTACACGATTGACAAATCAAAGTTTTCGATTAAGAATAAAAATATCATCAACGATGGAGTGGTCGATGCCAAAGTGGTGGCTCCCAAACAACAACCAATACTCACTCTCAAAGGAGAGGCAAGCAATGGTACACCCAACAAAACATTCTCTCAGGAGCCAAGACCATGGTTCAATGCAAATCCAAGGTGAAAGTTCACACCGCTGGGTGAGTCCCAAGAATCTGCATTAAGGAAACTATTGCCCAACAATGAAATCTCTCTACCGCCAACAAGTGATTATGAGCCTCAAATCAAACCTCACTATTGGAAAGACACCGACTATTGTGAATATCATAGAGGAAGAGGACATACAACCAACAATTGTATCCATCTCAAACATGTTATTCAAGATGTGCTTGATCAAAATCAAGGAGGTGCTCATCAACATACTTCTAATGAGACACATGTGGCTTACAAAGATCCACTTCTCAATCATGACAAGCTGTACAACAACAACAACAATGACGACGACAACAGAAACAATAACAACAACAACAACAACAATAACAACAACAACAACTGCAACAGGCAAAATTAGAATAGTGGGAATAGTAATGCCAACAATGCAAGTGTGCTATTCAACTATACCATCAATTACATATCAGAGCATGTTCCATAAATCAATGTGGTCACGGCCAACCAATAATCAGAACCTAATAGAACTGATTGTAGTATCATTACTCACAGCGGTAAGGTCACCTTGAATACCATTCCTCCAAGGTCGTCACCATCTCAGTCTAACATCCATCAATATAGCGTCATAGACTAACTATAGAAAACTCTAGCCCACATTTCTATCTTAGAGTTGTGTCTCTCTCCTTCCCATAAGGAGATCCTTAATAAAGCCTTAGTGGAAACCATTATCCCCACTAACTTGGCCCAAGAAAAGTTTCAGGCCATGGTAGGTAATCTGACTTCCTCAAGTACCATATCATTTACCGAACAAGATGACCTCTTAGTGTCTGAACCCTATAACACCCCTCTACATATTGTGGCCTTCATCCACAAGCACTGCATCAAGAGGGTTCTCATTGATGGGGGAGCCAGTTTAAATATTTGCACGTTGAAGCTAGTCCTTACATTAGGGTTCTCTAAAAATGCATTTGATCCAAGGAAGAAGATTACTATCAAATCCTATGATGAAGAGGAGAGAACCACCAAAGGAACGGTGGTATCACCCATACAAGTGGGACCAATAATAAAAGATGTTGTGTGCCAAGTCCTAGATAGGGAGCTCACCTATAATATTCTCCTAGGTAGACCATGGATTCATGCCATGAAATTTGTTCCCTCTACCTATCACTAATGCATAAAATTCCCACATAATGGAAAGCAAGTCACCATCCAAGGTGACCCTGACCCCTTTCTATTAGATATAGGGTAGACAATTGAGAGGGGGGGGTGAATCAGTTGTTCAAAACTTTCTTCCAATTAATCACTTAAATCCTTTCTTAATTTAGTAGCATAATAATAAATCAAACATGGAAATATAATGTAGCAATTCAAGAGTAAAAACACATATGACACCAAGATTTTTGACGTGGAAAACCCGATTAAGGGAAAAACCATGGGGTGACTAACCCAAGATTGTATTCTCTGTTAGAAGAATAAAATGAACAAATGGCACATGCCAATTAGGGCTCACTGCCTGAGCACACTGCTCACAAGAGGTCCACTGCCTACAAGAGACACACTGTCTACAGAATAATAAGTATTACGTACCTGAACTGAAGAATAGTATCTTCGCCATGCTTGAGTCAGTTCCATTTAAGCACAATATTTCTGCTCTGCCTTTCACTCCTCTGCTCTCTACCACACTCTCATCATGACACCATGCCTTTGAAATGACTTTACAATTCCTCATTTATACAAGACATCAACTTAGGGATAATCATCCAAGTCGGCATTACATTACAGAGAAAACACATAAATACAAAATGATTAATTACAAAAGGACTTCACACAGATCAAAACACTGTCGGCCACAAAGATCTGAGACTTCAATCTTTCTTCAGGAACATGCCATTCTTCACATAATGTCTTCAAGATCATCTGCAGGATGTGTAACTCATTTGGTTGGCCTGACATGGGAAGAACATCATCATTCAGAAGTAATTCTTCAATTACGAGCTCAATCTTCAATGTGGACCACCAACACGAACTGGACACAATCCAAAGAGCTCCACAAGCTTGCTTGAATCACCAAGAACATCCACACTACTTCTGCTTACTAAAACCATTCTCTCCTTCACTCGAAACCTCAAGAATACAGTCTGTCATCACTGTCATATTGGAATAGATGCTTGCGGACCTCCAGACCATGAACCAATTGAGTTGTCAATTCACATTAACTTCCTAAACACTTCACCAAATCCACAGAACAAGATATTTGATTTGTGGAGCTCACCGGACCTATCTGTGTCACTCTGTCACCTTTGAACATTTGTCGGAACCAATTTTACTTGAGTGGCCATAACTTCTTCAGATCTTCATGCGGACCTCTAAAATCTTTAGTGGATCATCTTAAGACACATATCTACAAATCCTTTGAAGCACATCCTCTTATATTCATCTTAGCTAGGATCTTTACCTCACTGTCTTCACTATTCTTCTTTGTTCCTAATAGGACTAATTTTCTCAATATCCTCAGCATACAGCTCATCCAATCCTTATCATCAATGCAACAGGAGTATGTTGACATCAATGACAACACCGGTTAGGCCCATACTTGCAACAATCTCCCCCTTTGTCATTGATGGCAACATATGATGTGAAAAACTATTTTAACCATCAAGACAAGAACTTCTTATTGACACAACTTCCCCTAATAACAAAAACCATTCATATTTCTTCTCTTCTTTTATTGCTCCCCCTTTGATCAGTAACCACACATTTTTCACATGTCTTCTCTCCCCCTTTGACATCAATGGCAAAGGGCACATACTTGCATCACTTCAGAATCATACCAGCTGCTCCCCCTGAGTGGCAGCTTCCCAAACATCAATCTAGACCACAAGATATGACTGTGAAATTCACCAAACTGATGTGCATCAGTGCACCTTAGTTCATAACCAGAGGGGTAATAACCCCTAACTTCTCCCTGAGATACTCAAAAGAGTCCTTAGGAAGAGGTTTAGTAAAAAGATCTGCAATCTGATCCTTGGAAGGCACAAATTCCAATCTGACTTCATTCTTGTTCACTTTCTCTCTCAAAAAGTGAAACTTGATGGATATATGTTTGGTCTTTGAATGCAACACCAGATTCTTAGGTATATTTATTGCACTTGAATTATCACAGAAGATTGTGATAGGTTCCTCATACTCCACTCTGATGTCTCTTAGCATTTTCTTCATCCACAAAACTTGAGTTCAACTTCCTGCTACTACAATATATTTTTCTTTAGCTATGGACAGAGATATTGCCTCTTGTTTCTTGCTTAGCCAAGAAATCAATCTCTTTCGCAAAAAGAATTCTCCACCACTGGTACTCCTCCGGTCATCCACATCTCCTGCCCAATCCACATCTGTATATGCATGAAGAGAGAAATTATGATCTCTAGGATACCACAAACCATACTCAACTGTCCCTTTTAGATATCTAAAAATCCTCTTGATTGCCATGACATGAGATTCTCTAGGATCAACTTGGAATCTAGCAACAAGACCAACAACATTCATAATGTCAGGTCTAGTTTGAGTGAGATACAATAGTCCTCCAATCATTGACCTGTACTTTCTCTGATCAGCCTTAGGAGAGTCACCATCTTTTCTCATGTTACATCCAGTTGCCATGGGAGTACTCATTGGTTTTGAATCTTCCATCCCAAATTTCTTCAACAATTCTTTCACATATTTGGTCTGAGAAATGAAGATTCCTTTCTTTGTTTGAGTGATTTGTAGACCCAAGAAGAAATTCATTTCCCCAAACATGGACATCTCAAATTCACTTTTCATTTGATTTGCAAAAGTCTTGCACATACTATCACTTCCTCCAAAAATGATATCATCAACAAACACTTCAACAATCAAGATATTTTCATGTTCAATTTTGAAGTACAAATTATTGTCAGCAGTACCTTTGTTGAAGCCAATCTTTAAAAGATGCTTATCCAATCTTTCATACCATGCTCTTGGAGCTTGCTTCATTCCATACAGTGCTTTCTTCAACTTGTAGACCATATCACCATGCTCAAACAATTGAAATCCATCTGGTTGCTCAATGTATGCTTCTTCTTCCAAGTCACCATTGAGGAAGGCAGATTTGACATCCATATTATATACTTTGAAATGCTTGAAGGCAGCAAAAGCAAGAAATAATCTGACTGCTTCAATTCTTGCCACTAGAGAAAAAGTTTCTTCAAAATCAACTCCTTCTACTTGGGGTAACCGTTGTAGACCAATCTGGCTTTGTTTCTGACTACTTCACCATCTTCATTTAGTTTATTCTAGAAGACCCATTTGGTTCCAATCACATTCTTGTTTTTAGGTCTGGGAACAAGATCCCAAGTGTAATTTTTCTGAATTTGCATTAGCTCTTCCTCCATTTCTTTAGTCCATTTTTCATCATTGCAAGCTTCATTCACTGTCTTAGGTCCAATCTTTGAAATCAGACAATACTCTTCTGAATCTTGAGCAATCCTTCTTCTTGTTTGTACACCTTTGCTTTTATCACCTATGATCTGATCTTCAGAGTGATTCAATCTTACATACCTGAGAACTTTGGGAGTTTCTTGCACTTTTGATTCTTGAACAGGTTCATTCAAACTTATCTCTTCTTCCAGATTTACCAGATCAGTTTGAATCTGAATTTCAGAGGGAGCTTGGACTTCTTGAACAAAAACATCATTTTGATCATCTTCATCATATTCATAAAACCTTGACGGTTTTTCAATACCTTCATCAAGCTTCACATTTGTACTTTCCACAATCTTCCTTAATCTCTTGTTATAACACCAGTATGCTTTGCTTTGAGTAGAATAACCCAAGAATATTCCTTCATCACTTCTAGCATCAAATTTCCTAGATCTTCATCTCTTTTAATGTAACATTTGCTACCAAAGACTCTGAAATACCTCACAGTGGGAGTGATGCCAAACCAAAGTTCATAAGGAGTCTTACTGGTATTGCTTTTGATTTGTACTCGATTGAGAGTATAGATTGCAGTGCTTACAACTTCTCTCCAATAGATCTGAGAAAAATTTGCTTCATCATCATGGTTCTAGATACTTCCTGGATGGTCTGGTTCTTTCTCTCCACTACTCCATTCTGCTGTGGAGTCCTAGGAGCAGACAATTGTCTTTGTATTCCATGTTTCTCACAGAATTCTATGAACTCACCAAATGTGAAATCTCCACCTCTGTCAGACCTCAAACATTTTAATTTTAATCTAGTTTCATTGTCTACCATAGCCTTGAATATTTTGAATTTCTCAAGAGCTTCTGATTTTTCTTTTAGAAAAGTCACCCACATCATCTGGGAGTAGTCATCAATTAATAACATGAAGCATCTATCACCTTGCACACTTCTGATTCTTGCTAAACCACATAAATCAGTATGAACTAAGTCCAATAATCTGGTAGAAGACTATTCCTTACTTTTGAATGTGACTCTGCTCTACTTGCCCAACTGACATTCTTTGCACAAGTTATTAGTAGGTTTCACAAGTCTTGGAAGATCTCTTACAACCTAAGTGTTGATTATCTTGATGATATTAACAAAATTCAGATGACACATTCTCCTATGCCACAACCAACTCTGATCAATTTGAACAAATAAGCAACTTTTACCAGTGCCAACCAAGTGGAAGATATTACCTTTAGTTTGAGTACCAAATGCAATCTTTGTTTCAGAACTTTCAAAGATCTTGCATTTTCCATTTTTGAATCAGAGATCATAGCCTTTGTCCACCAACTATCCAACACTAAGAAGATAGTGCTTTAGGCCTTCAACATACAGTACATTACCGGTTTTGTTCTTTCCATCAAAAGAAATAGTTCCTCTACCTCTGATTCTACCAACAGAATTATCACCAAAATTTACCACTCCTCCTTTATATCTTTCGAAATCTATGAACTTATTTTTGTCACCTATCATATGGTGGGAGCATCCACTATCAATGACCTAATCATCCTTTTCTTCAATTTGGGCAGCCAGAGCTCTTTTTACAATTTTATGATTAACAGATTTAGAGGGCATTGGATCTTCTTCTTTGATGGCAATGAACACCCAGTCACTTCCAGATCTATTTCCTATCTCTGATTCATCATCTGTAACTCCATCATCATCAGCTTCATGAACATAGTAACATTTCTTCTGGAACCTTGATCTATTAGGATTTGGCCTTGAAAATCTTTTCGGACACCTTGAGGCAAAATGACCAATCTAATTGCAATTAAAACATTTAAAAAGCAATTTCCCTTCATACTTACCGGATCCTCTTGGTAGTCTTTTTGCAATAAAGGCTTCAAGTTGAGCAACTTCTGCTTCATCTTCTTCTAGGTCTTTTCTTTCTTTTTCATACCATGATAGTTTCCTTGAAGAGTTCTCTCCTAGATCAAACCTTTGTTTTCCTTTTACAGAGGCACTAGCTTTGAATGCAAATTTAGTCTCGGGGGGCATCTCCAAACTTGGTCAATTCAAATGTAGCCAATTTACCAACCAATTAATCTCTTATGATAAGTGAATAGGATTTGAATTCTTCAATGGTAGCAACCTTATATTTGTAAGAATCAGGAAGGGATCTGAGAACTTTGCCAACAATCTCATCTTCATCCAAGATTCCACCAGCACATCTAATGCCACAAACAAACTCATCTACTCTGGGCATAAATGTAGTGATATTTTCATCTCCTCTCATCTTTAGGTTTTCAAATTTTCCTTTCAGACTCTGTAGCTTGGCGTATTTAACATACTTATCTCCTTCATACAGAAGTTCCAGTTTTTCCCAAATCTCATGGGCAATTTTTAGATCAACAACATTTGTCAGCTATGAATCAGATAAGGCACTTAGAAGAGCTTCTTTAGTTCGTAGATTATTTTTAGCATCTCTGATTTCATCTACGGTACTCAGACCATTCTGTGGAGGAGTATACTTCTTTGAAGCCATGATCCAATACTGCATTCCCATACATTGCAAGTGACATTCCATACGACTTTTCTAAAGAGTGAAATTGGTTCCATCAAACGTCAGACTATCCTTCTTGTAGGATGACATCTTGGATCTCCTCAAGCTGTTAAGCTCTTTTAGAGGAACTTGGATCTGATACCAATTGTTAGATATAGGGCAGACAACTAAGAGGGGGGGTGAATCAGTTGTTCAAACCTTTCTTCCAATTAATCACTTAAATACTTTCTTAATTCAGTAGCATAATAATAAATCAAACATGGAAATATAATGCAATAATTCAAGAGCAAAAACACATATGACACCAAGATTTTTGACGTGGAAAACTTGGTTAAGGGAAAAACCACGGGGTGACTAACCCAAGATTGTATTCTCTGTTAGAAGAATAAAAGGAACAAAATGGCACATGCCAATTAGGGCTCACTGCCCGAGCACACTACTCACAAGAGGACCACTGCCTACAAGAGAGACTCTGTCTATAGAATAATAAGTATTACATACTTGAACTGAAGAATAGCATCTTCACCATGCTTGAGTTAGTTCCATTTAAGCACAATATTTCTGCTCTGCCTTTCGCTCCTCTGCTCTCTACCACACTCTCATCATGACACCATTCCTTTGAAAAGAATTTACAATTCCTTATTTATACAAGACATCGACTTAGGGATAATCATCCAAGTCGACATTACATTACAGAGCAAACACATAAATACAACATGATTAATTACAAAAGGGCTTCACGCGGATCAACACACTATCGGCCACACATATTTGAGACTTCAATCTTTCTTCAGGAACATGCCATTCTTCACATAATGTCTTCAAGATCATCTGTAGGATGTGTAACTCATCCGATCAGCCTGACATGGGAAGAACATCATCATCCAGAAGTAATTCTTCAATTACGAGCTCAATCTTCAATGCGGACCACCAACATGAACTAGACACAATCCAAAGACCTCCACAAGCTTGCCTGAATCACCAAGAACATTCACACTAGTTCTGCTTACTGAAAACATTCTCTCCTTCATCCAGAACATCAAGAATACAGTTTGTCATCAATGTCATATTGGAATAGATTCTTGCAGACCTCTAGACCTTGAACCAATTGAGTTGTCAATTCACATTAACTTCTTAAATACTTCACCAAATCCATAGAGCAAGATATTTCATTTCCAGAGCTCACTAGACCTATCTGTGTCACTCTGTCACCTCTGAGCATCTGCCAGAACTAGTTTTACTTGACTGGCCATAACTTCTTCAGATCTTCATGTGAACCTCTGAAATCTTTACTGGATCATCTTAAGACACATATCTACAAACCCTTTGAAGCACATCCTCTTATATTCATCTTAGCTTGGATCTTTACCTCACTATCTTCATTGTTCTTCTTTGTTCCTGATAGGACTAATTTTCTCAATATCCTTAGCATATAGCTCATCCAATCCTTATCATCAATACAACAGTAGTATGTTGACATAAATGACAACACCAGTTAGGCCCATACTTGCAACACTTTTAGCATTGCAACTTTGTCCTTTCAAAACCTGATTGCATCATACCAAACAATAGAGCATCTACATCCCCTACCCCATAGCATGATTCTACCTCTGAAGCTTCCTCATCAAAGTCAAAAGAGTAGAAAATTACCATCAAAGAAAAAGGAGTTGGGGAATACTCCAAGAGCATAGCCTCAATCTAGCTAAGATGCCTTTATCTCCTAGATCCTTTGGTCAACCTAAGAATTTTCCAAAGCCATCTGCCCCTCCTATATCTCCCATAGCTCCCTTTGTAAAATGGGGGACCTTATCAGATGAGACAGAGGAAAGGGATATCCTACAATGGCTTTATATCGAAGAAGAAGGGAACGTACAACAAGAACCACCTAGGCTCCCAACAGAAATCTATAGGCGAGGTGAAGCTATCCTACATGGAATGCGTTATGAAGGACAAGACCCCATCAGCCTAAGAAAAGAAGGAATCATATAACCCATTCAACCTTCTTCATCCTCATTAGCCAGAAATAAAAAAGGCCTATGATATAAAGATAAGGGCAAAGCTAAAGCAAATGCTTGTCTTGTAGAAATGATCCATACACTCCAAGAGGACAGTGACACAAATTCCAATGAATATGAGTGGGATGAGCTGACAGAGCATTCCTATGATGACAAAGAGGTCGATACCATTCAAACTTATAGCCCCTACCGTGAGGGACAAATGCTACTGAATAGACCATTAGAGTGTGATTTGCCTATCTCTAAGAATACAACTTTCAAGGAAACTTTGAGTTCTACACAATAAATAACTTGGAGGAAAGTACCATCCTGAACACTCCCCCTACCAATACTCCTTGTATATCCATTCAAAATATCAACAAATCAGATCTATCCCCTGACTCCCTCCCCCTTGTGCATCCTAAGCTTATTGACTAGGATCTACAAGGAACCCCTTAACTAGATATGTTCCAAAATGATGATGCCTATACTATATGGAGCTTAGGGACCACCTACCCAAAGGAGATCATAAAGCTATCTTTTCTATTGAACTTAATACCATGGCTTATTTTGGAGAGGGTGCCAAGCCTTCCAGTAAAAAAAATATCAAAATAAAACTGGATCTGATGGTGAAAACTGCTCTGCGGCAGTGTCAGGTCCCAAAACAGTAAAAAGAAAGGATGCATCTGAAGGTGAAAACCCAACTATGGTACCTGATGATGGAAGGCTTGACACTCTCCCTAATGACATGCATAGGAGAAGAATTAATTTGTTGTAGAACCCACAAAGCTGGTTAACATTGGAACAGAGAAACAACCTAAGATCATTCACTTTGCTAAGTCTCTAACTCCACCAGAGAAGACTAAGTTTGTACCATTCTTCAAGAGAAAGCAAGCCAATTTGGCTTGGTCATATGCAGATATGCCTGGCTTAGATCCAAATTTGATTCTACATCATCTTCCATTAGATCCAGGAGTGAAACCAGTGAAACAAAAGATTAGAAAGATGCATCCACACATAGCCCTACTTGTTAAAGAACTCAAGAAACTACTAGATGTAGGATTTATCAGAGCTATAGACTACTGGAATGGGTCTCCAACATAGTACCAGTGTCCAAACTTGATGGCTGAGTAAAACTATGCAATGATTTTAGAGATCTAAACAAAGCTTGCCATAAGGATGATTTTCCATTTCCAAACATAGATATCATAGTCAACTTGACAATAGGGCATACCATGTTATCTCTCATGGACGGCTTCTCAGGATATAATTAGATCAGGATAGTACTAGAAGACCAGCATAAGATGGATTTTACTTGTCCATGGGGTACTTTCTGCTGGAATGTCATGCCATTTGGGCTAAAGAACGCAAGAGCCACATATCAACATGCTATGACCACTATATTCCATGATATGATGCACATCACAATGAAAGATTATGTAGATGATATCCTAGCAAAGTCACTCACAAAAGAATCACACCTAGATGTGTTAGAGAAATTCTTTCAGAGATTAAAACAATTCAAAGTCAGGTTGAATCCAAAGAAATGTGTGTTCAAAGTCACCTCAGGCAAGCTTCTAGGTGTTATTGTATCGGCAAATGGAATAGAGGTAGACCCCGCCAAAGTCAAAGCTATTATGGACATGCCACCACCTAAGATTATCACACAACTAAGATCTCTACAAGGCAAGCTACAATCAATCCATGGATTCATATCACAACTGGTAGACAAGTGTCAACCATTTAGTCATCTCCTGCACAAGAACATTCCATTTAGATGGGATGAAAAATGCGAAGAGGCATTCAACAAACTAAAAGAGTATCTTATGAATCCACCTATTCTCATGCCTCCTATCCAAGGGAATCTATTGATACTTTACATATCTTCTACACCTATAGCTCTTGGGGATCTTATAGCACAACAAGATTATGAAAATAAAGAAAGAGTTGTCTACTATATTAGTCGCGCATTGGTGGGCTATGAATTGCAATACTCTCAGATATAAAGATCATGTCTTGCGGTAGTTTTTACTTCCCAAAAACTCTGGCATTATATGCTTGCACATCTAGTCAAACTTATTGCAAAAATAGATCCACTGAAGTACCTACTAAGCAAAGCAGCTCTAACAAGTTGCCTAGCCAAATGCGTAATGCTCCTAAGTGAATACGACATTGAGTATGTAGATAGAAAGTTTATCAAAGGGCAAGTCATTGCTGATCAGTTAGTGGATGCACCACTACAGGATACCACACCAATGCAATTTGAGTTTTCAGATGAATCCTTATTCAATATATCAACACATTCATGGAAACTTTACTTTGATGGGTCCTACACAAACCATGGATCGGGGGCAGGAATCTTGTTTGTGACTCCTCATGGCGACACCATACCAAAGTCTTACCAATTGTTATTCCCATGTACCAACAACATAGCAGAATATGAAGCCTTAGTCATTGGTCTTAAGATGGCAACAGAGTGGAAAATCAAAGAGCTACATGTCTATGGTGATTCTCAACTAGTAATCAATTAGGTCTATGATGATTACCAAACCAAAGATGGGAAGCTTGTCCCATACAAGTGGATGGTCAAGGACTTTAAAGAATGCTTTGTGATCATCTCTTTTGAGAAGAAACCTTAGATTGAGAACAAAGCAGTAGATGCCATGGCAACCATTGCCTCTCTTCTTGAAATACCAGAGAATGAGTCATGGTACGAGTTCTTAGTGGAATCAATTTAGTAACCAGCTTATAATCTTCCTGAAACCCATTCCATATGCCTTTTAGTTGGATCTGATTCACCTTGGTATGGTAAGGTTTACACTTACCTCAAGGACAACACCCTCCCACTTGACTTATCTTCAAACCAACGATGAACCTTTATATGCCAAACCTCTCGTTATACCATTATTGCTGACACGCTATACAGACGTGGTCTAGATGGTACTTTACTCCGTTGTTTAGAATGAGAAGAATCCCAAATCACCTTACAAGACATACATGAAGGGACTTGTGGAACACACTCTAGCAGTCCTTCCTTAGCTAAGAAACTCATGCATTTGGGTTATTACTGGCCGAACATGGAGACAGATTCATATAAATTTGTGAAGAAGTGCAAGCAGTGCCAAATACATGGGAACCTGATACATGCACCAGCTCAAGAGTTGAGACCTTTAATGACACCTTGGCACTTCTGCCAATGGGGACTTGACCTTGTGGGAAAGATCCATCCGCCCTCATCCAACGGCCACAAATTCATAATAACCGCCACTGAATACTTTACCAATTGGATTGAAGCCATTCCCCTCACTACCATCACAGGTAAACAAATCTCCTCATTTGTCTTGAATTACCTCATCTACAAATACAAAATTTCCTCATCCATTATCACGGATAATGGAAGACCCTTCAAAAACTAGGATGTCCAAGAAGTCTGTGACCGATTCAAAATCCAACACCATTTCTCCACACCCTATTACCCCCAAGGTAATGGTCAAGCTGAAGCATCCAACAAGACCATCTTGAAACTACTCAAGAAGATAGTCAATGATGCTGGTCATGATTGGCACATCCAACTCAATCCCGTTCTGTGGGCCTACAAAACCAGTATACGCACTACCATAGGTACTACCCCTTATGCCCTTGTCTATGGATCATAAGCTATCCTCCCCATAGAGGTCGAATTACCATCTCTCAGGGTGTCATTAAAAGGTCTCATATTAGATGAAGAATACAGAGTTTCCAGATTGCAAGAACTAGAGTTGCTAGAGGAAAGGAGACATAAAGCCTTTGATCATCTCAAAGCATATCAACAAATGATGTCACAAAGCTATAACCATCGAGTTCATCCAAGAGTCTTTAAAGTTGGAGATCTAGTCCTTAAGGAGAATCCCCACAATCAACAAGATAGGGAAAAGAAAGGCAAGTTTGAACCCAACTGGATTGGGCCTTATGTGATCATAGCTGCTTATGGATCGGGGGCATATTAGTTAGCAACATCAGAGGGTGAGCTATTAGATGACCCAATCAACAACATGCATCTTCACTAGTTCTATACCTAGGAGAACCCCAATGTAAGGGGGCATAAAATACAAAAAAAAATCAGAAAAATACAAAAAAAAAATTAGAAAAATACAAAAAAATCATCCTTTGGTGAAAACCTGACAAACAGGCGCCTTGGATAGGTATCATGATGAAAACCTAGCAAATAGGCATCATGCATACTTTCTAACTTTTGTGCAAATAATAGCAAGTGGTGAAAACTGGGTAAATAAGGGTTACTTGTGATAAACTGCTTCCTCCATCTTTGGAAAACAAAACCTTATGTCCCAATTCGATCCATATCTATTCCATAATAAAATCCCGATAGTAACCTATCATGGCTTGATGCTCTATCTCTTTGTTGCCTTGTCAAACAAGGTTTTATCCCATATCCTATCCATAGTGTCAGCCTAGTATAATGTCTTTCGTTAGTATCCATGGTCCAAGTCCATGAACTACATTGCCTCTGCGTTGTCATGTAGGCAAGGCCATTTCTCAAATGTGCCCCCGAGGCTCCATTGTCCCGTCCATTCCATGTCTAGTCCTTCTATCTATCTGAGTCCACACCACCTACCGCGTAGGTCTTAGGTCCGTTAGGGTTTACCCTGAACTACGTTGCCTCTGTGTCATCATGTAGGCAAGGCCATTTAGCAATGAGCCCTTGAGGCACTAGGTCAATCCTTTAGGGTCTGTCTCACCATTAAAGATTATGGAATCTTCTCACTAGGCAGGCAAGCGCAAGTGAAACCTTCTCCTTTCAAGCAGAAATCCTGACACAAGAAATTAACCTATCCAAAACAAAGCAAGCAAACACCTAAGGCATTCTAAATGATTTTACCTAAATTATGGCAAGAAACAAACACATGTAAATGTAAAAATGTTTTGTGGATTGGAAACATGGTTAAAATACAACGTCTTGATTTTTGCTATCATACCTTTCTATGCTACTCAAGGATGTCAAAAGCTAGAGATACTATGATGGGGGCATGATTATTTTCTTTGTTTGTTGTTTGTGGATTAAACTTTAGTAATATGATGCCTTGTCTAAAGACATGATCGGCAAAAGATCATCAAGGACACACAAGGTCTAACATGAAAAGGAGCAGATACACAAGAAATACTTAGGTCATCTTAGTTCAATTATACCTAGATGCTTGTATTAACTTGCTAAATCAAAACCCATGTAAGCAATACTCAGGTCATCTCGGTTCAATTATACCTAGATGCTTGTATTAACCTACAACATTTCAAAAAAAGTACCAAAAAAATTGCCCAATGATGAAATAAGCACTTCAAAATACTTGCACCATCAAGATGTCAAAAGCAAAGCATCCATTATACATCTATTATACATCCATACATCCATATCCCATGCAATAAAAGATCCAAACAATGCAGAGTATCAATACAAAATCAAAGCTCGTGAGTCTTTCTATCGAGTCATTCTTTCAAATTAATCTTCTATCGACCACTATATCATCTATGTGTCGATAGAGTGCATTTGAACATCACAAAAAACATAGCATATAGGTGCATATCATATCACATGAGATAGTTATTTACGTGATTAAATTAGTTGCATACATAATAAGAGTGCATTAGGTCAGCCATCTACATTTTACAATCATCATATAGTGTCAGTAGAAAAAATAAAAAACATAGATAAGTGCATCACATAAATTGCATAATCATATAGATACCATTTGCATTCACACACATTAGAAGCATATCAAGTAAAACATCTAAGTCTGCATTATATAAACATGTGCATCGCATCATACAAATAAAAATGCATCCATAGCATAGAATGAGCAAACTACATATAGAAAGCATCAAGGAAACTACATCATCATATAAATATCATAAATATGTCCAAATGTACAATATCAAGTGGTCCATCTCTAAATCAGTGTCATATACAAAAAGTACATCCCAAAGGATGGTGATACATGTCTCAAAATACTAAAATGGTACATTAGTGTATCTAGCTATTTGGGCCATTAAAAAGGTACATGGGATCCATAATCTGCAAGTCTCTGCTATCCCTGCTACTATGAACCACTGCTACCAACTGTGTCTCCTGAGTCTCCTCATCCTCCGCTGGCCCCAGACTACTATGGACCCGTCACGGAGGCCCTTGACCTCAATCCACCTGCTCTCTGGGAGGCCACAGACTAGCTCCTATAGCTCGGAGCCCTCTGACTAACTAGCACTGCACCATGGTATAGGCCTTGGTAGTATTGTATCTGAGCCTGTACTCTCACAAGCTCACCCTGTATCTGCACTACCTAAGCCTATGTCTGTGCCAACTGAGTCTGAGTTTGAGCTAGCTATCCCTCTCCACTCGGATAACTCATATCCATGCCTCTGTCATGTCTCTCTCTCTAGTAAGACCCAAGATGACCTCTACATCTATCTCCCACCAGGCCTCAGCAGTCCTAAGTTGTGCCTGTAGCTGCCTAACCTGTCCCCTCAACATGGCTATCACCCTCTCCTGCACATCTGATGATGCTGGACCCTGTGGCTGGGGTACCTACTGCTGTGCTATCTGCTGAGGTGGTGGCATCTATGCCTACTGTTGTGCCACCTGCTGAGGTGGTAGCATTTGTGCCTGCGGTGCCTATTGTACCTACTGTGCGGCCTGTGGCTACACTACCTGTGGAGCATGGGAAGGTCCCTCACTAGCTCTCTACCTCTATCTAGGTCAGCCTCCATCATCCCCACTGCCGCCTCTGTCATCTCCACCATCTCTGCCACCTTCCTATCCCCCTCTCCTCCTCCCCCTCCTCCGGCCAACCTGGCCCTCATCGTCTGAATCTGCCTCATCTATCTAAGGCACCAGCTCCCCTAGCCCCAATTACCTCAAAAATGGGTGGGCCGTGAACCAATCCACAAAATCCTAGGTCACCCCAGCATCTGCTATCTCTCTCCTCATGTCCCAGGTGACATATGGTGTCTGCCAAAACTCAGCTAATGCCTCCTCATATGATGCCATTGGTCCCCATCTGTATCTCTCGACATGAGTCCTCGCAAACAAGGCTTGCACCTGTGGCATGCCCTGGCTCCTCCTGAACTATTTCCATACTCAGCTGATAATCTACCACTCCAAGATAAACTGTGTCCGCCCTATCAACTACCTTGTCTGGTAGCAGTATGGCTGCTCATCTACCTCATCCTCCCATGGCTCACAATCTAGATATGGCCGCCAAATGACCATATCTACTCCATCTAAGGCATGCCACCAGTACTCGAGCTTCCCTAGCCTGTGCTGGGAAATCACTCCTGCATAGCCATAGCTATATGACTCTCCTCTCTGCCTGTCAAAAACACATATCAGTCTCGTGATCGCTATGTGCTCCCATAGCCAAAACTGTAGCAGTGACACACCTGCGGATAAGCTCACACCTCTATGGTATACCACCTAATGCATGTCGTGGTATAAGTGTGCAAGAACACAGACACCCCAAGCATACTGGGTGCCCTCTGTAATCATACTCTCCATGATCTGACCCCATCCAATGGGGAAGCCGTGTGATCTCTTGTTGAGGCATACAACGCCTCCGATCAATCTTGCTACAATCCCTGGGAAGTAGTAGTAATAATCATGAATATCCTACTAAGAGATGATCTGTCTAACCAGTTTGGGGTCACCAAACACTCAACTGCACTCAGCAAGTCCTGCGTCCGTCTATGGATCATACTCCACAAGCTCTCCCTGAATGGGTAAGTGAAGAATCCTGTACACATTCTCTAATGTCACAGTCATCTCGCCAGTAGGGAAGTAGAATGTCCAATCCTCACTGTGGAACCTCTCCACCACTGCAGTCAGCAACCCAGGTTTGCCTGAACCTCAGGCATAAAGAAAACATAATCAAGTCCCATCGCGTCAAGTACCTCTCTATCCATCTCAGTCAAGATGTGTCTCTGCAACATAGGCATAGGGAACTGCTCCCTCGACTAAAGCGTATCTCAGATATCCTCCTGTAAGGATGCAAAGCAAGGCATCAACCTAAAGCTGCAAGTACCATACTCAACATATCTATAGAAACAAATCAACTAACTTAGCATATCAAATTGATCAAAACAAGCACACTACATCTCTTGACTAGATTCCTACAATCTCAAAGATAGCTTATCAATTGACACGTCAAACAGGACGCCAATCGAGTCAATTTTTGCTAAGTAAACTATCTATCTATATCATATGCGCCATAATAGGTGGTACATGTGCCATTTCTTAACAAATGCACCATTTCCTAACAAATGCACAACTTCTGACAAGTGCACTGCAAGATTCCATGCATGTGTTGTCCTATACTGTAAATGCGCCACCACGACAAAAGTGTCACTTCATACCGTAAATGCGCTGCCTAATTATGCATGCACCGAAAAAACTCATGCATGCGCTGCTTGAGTATATGCACCGTTCTATATCCTATATGCACTACAGAACTATGTATGCACAGTTTCGCGTGGCATATGTGCCACACTGTGTTCTAGTGCATTTGTCCATCCTAATTTTCTCCTAGCATTTATGACTATCAAACTCGACCGTAGGGGAAATTTTTTAAGATACATACTGGGGGTCCTACCTCTAATAGCTGGTCGAACCATTGGATGCGCTCAAATCGATGCTCCTCGTGTGGAATGTCCATCCTCGTGCTGACTGCTCTATGCTCTATGCTCTCCAAACCTCTCAGAAGCAAATCCAACTAAGACAAGTGTGCAAATGAATTATCTTGTGGACACAGCTCCTATATATAGCATGCAAACCCTAATTTGGCTAGGTGGTGATTGTGACTACTTCCTGCCCCTGTTTTCTTCCCAATTTCTTCCCGTTTCTCAAAAATGCATCATATTTTCTTCAAACCTAACCTAGTTTCCCTTCGTCTTCGTGAGATTGTCTCTCTCATCCTTTTGCCTTTTTCCCATCCAATCTCCCAAGGGGGCATCCTATCGTCATAACCTATACCAGGAACAAACTGGGGCATGTATCATTATCAGACTATTTATTCTTTAAAGCAACGCTGTAAACTGCATTGCATCAAAGAGGGGCAAAATGTATATGCCTAAAAATAACACGATTTAGTCTAAATAAATATTCTTAATATTTATTCCCTTCTAAATTCTTCTATCAATAAATAAATAAACAAATTTATTTATTCAATTCATATTCCTTTAAATTAATTAAATATATTTAATTACCTCTTCAAAAGTCAAAATTAAATAAAATCCTTTATTTAATTAAATTCTTCCAAACAATTAAATAATTCTTAATTATTTAATTAAATCAAATCAAATTGATTTAAATCCTCTCAATCTCTAAAAATAAAATATAATCAAATATTTTATTTATTCTTCCAAATCATGCACAACAATTAAATAAATTTATTTATTTAATTTGCTTTCTTATCTTCTAAATTAAATAATACCAATTATTTAATTGTTTCTTCCAATAATATCTTCTCTAAATTTAAATAAATCAAATATTTATTTGAGTTGTCTTTTTCTCCTAAATTGAGTTATCTCTAAATATAATTCAATCTTTGTGCACATGCAATTGAATATTCTAAATATTTAATAAAGCAAAATATCTTCTTACTCTCATGCAAATCCCTTCTTCTTGTTTTAAATCACTTAACTGATTATTATATTCTTTTAAATGCTTTAACTCATTCTTCTATTCTTGTTAACTCCTCTCATGCAAAAGAAAGCAAGACACATGTCTTCTTCTTATTCACGCACGTTCCTCATCTATTCTCAACCATTGATCTTCTCATTTCTTCTATACCGTTGATCTTCTTTCTTCGATGTCTATAAATTGAACCCTGTTCTTCCATTTCATTCATCCAAGCTTTATGTATTGTTATTTTGCGGCAATTACAGTGCACCTTTGGCACCAATTCCTTCATTGCTTGTGATCACACTCATTACTACGCACTACTATCATTGTTGTGAAGGTCATCTTCATGGTGATATTATTATAGCCGTTCCCATTTGACATCTTGAAATTATAGCAAGGAAGTGTACCTTTTGAGGGCCATATTCAATAGACAAGTTGATTTGTGATAGGCGATCAATGGAAGCTACGAATTGAAAGAGGTTTGCTTTGTTGTTGGTCATTGTTTATTTGAGTCTCTTTTGTTCACCATTTCATTGAGTTTTGGGTATCTTGATATTTCATATTATTGATTATTCATTTGAATCCAATTTTCCCTTAACACATACAATCTACTTCTTCTATGTTGAAAAATCAATAAAGGTGGTGGATTAAGAAAACAATGATTATCAAAATGTCAACACCATAAAAAAGTGTTTTCTTGTCTGATTGTACATGAAAAGTAGGGAATAACAGAGCACGTGGGTCTAAATCATATATCCCACATGTTCTTTTTCTATTTTTTTGGTTCACCAAAATGTGATCGCATTATAACATGAGTGCATTTTTTCAAGCATGGAAAGTTTAAGTGCTTTCATGCATGGAAAGTCTTAAGTGTTATCATGCATGGAAATTTATAAGTATTTTAAGTGCATGGAAAGTGGGGAGGGAGGTATAGAGGTGAGAGAGAGGGTAGGAGATATAGAGGGGTGGGAGAGGGTAGGAGGTAATGAAGAGAGAGAGAGAGAGAGAGTATAATTTTGACATGCAACCCTAAACCATTAAACCCTAAATAACTCATAATTGCCCTAAACCCTAAACCTCTAAACCCTAAATAATGCACCAAAACCATAACCCCTAAACCCAAGAAACCCTAAACCTCTATCCCTATATCTATCATCCCTCTACCTCTCAATCTCTCTCCCTATGTCTTTGGCCATGTCCCTCACTCTTTATCTCCCTATCTCTCCCTTTGGTCTCCTCTATATCTCTATATTGGTCCTCTCTCTCTCTAAACCCTAAACCCTATACCTCTAAACCTTAACCTCTAACCCCTAACCCCTAAACCCTAAACCCTAAATCCAAACAACCCTAAACCCCTAAACCCTACACCAAAGCAACCCTAAACCTCTATCTCCCTATCTCTCTCTATCTCCCTATCTCTATGATCCCTCTACCTCTCAATCGCTCTCCCTATGTCTCTAGCCATGTCCCTCACTCTCTATCTCCCTATCTCTTCCCTCAATCTCCTCTATATCTCCCTATCAGTCCTCTCTCTTCCTCTCTAAACCCTAAACCCTAAACCTTAACCCCTAACCCCTAAACCATAAACCCTGAATAATGCCCTTGAATTCTAACCCCTAACCACTAAACCCTAAACCCTAAAACTAAGAAACCCTAAACTTGAGAAATGCTAAATCCCTAAACCCCTAAACCCTAAACCCTAAACCCAAGCAACCCTAAACCTCTATCTCTATCATCCCTCTACCCTCAATCTATCTCCCTATGTATTTGGACATGTCCCTCACCCTCTATCTCCCTATCTCTCCCCTCTATCTCCTCTATCTCTCCCAATCTCTATCAGTCTCAACTTTATATCTCTCTTTAAACCCTGAACTGTAAATTGATAAATCTTAACCCCTAAACCCTAAACCCAAACAACCCTAAACCTAAGCAACCCTAAACCCCCAAACCCTAAATAATTCCCCTAAACCCTAACCCCTAACTCCTAACTGCTAAACCCTAAACCCTAAACTTGAGAAACCTTAAACTTGACATAAACCCTAAATAATACCCTTAAATCTTGACCCCTAACCCCTAAAACTTAGAAACCCTCTCTCTCTCTCTCTCTCCCTAAACATGTAAACTCCTAAACCCTAACCCCTAACCACTAACCCCTAAACCTTAAACCCTAATCCCCAAACCCCTATCTCCCTATCTCTATCATCCCTCTAACTCCCAATCTATCTCCCTATATGGCGTAGTCACAGTAGGAGGGTTAATAGAATGAACTATTCAGACCGTGCATCAAGAGTAAACACAATAGAAACAACACAAGAATATAGAACATATGTAGATTCAGCCATTCAATATATCAAATAATTCAAATGCAATCTAGCCGCCAACATGCGGGCTTACAACTGGGCTCAAAGGCCTGATTACATACATGCGCGAGATAAAGCCTTGAAGCCCCCTTCACACAAAATCTAAACTAAGAATTATGAATCAATTGCTAACTGCTTTCCTAAGGATCTCTTACATCATTATATATCATTTCCAGACCAATAGATTCCTCTGTGTCGGCTAAGGAGGATCACAAACTCCAATGAAGAGCTGTAATGTGTTCATAGGTAGGTTGGACCTAAATGCATAGAACACACCCTCACATGAAAGGAACAACATGCAGACTTTTGAGAAAGGTTGGCCATGAACCAAGGATCATTGAATGATGTGTCATTAGGATCCACAAGTCAAGGAATGATCTGCAAGCCTTCTCCTTTAGTTGATTATCAGGAATTGTCAGAATGCTCTGCTCTAAGAAAATAGTTGATCTTCTGATAGTGATATCTTTCCGATAACTGATCAAAATGCTCTGAATTCTTAATATGATGAAGATAAATGAATGTAGATGCTAAGTCCAGATCCGTAAGATGAGAAATGCCAAAACTAGACCACAAGCTGAAATTGCTTCTAACTGCACTACTTAGACTGAACTAGAAAATGAAAGAACTGAAATGCAAATGTTTTTTTTGGTTGATGCAAGATTGCTCTTGAACCAGGGATGCTTCTACATTAGACATTCAAGGTTATTGAAAAAGTGAGTCCTTCACTTTGGTGGGGGTAGGGGAGAACCAAGACGGTCCACCTCAGCCTGAGAAATCCTTGATGAATCTTCTTCTAGTTTGCCTTTCCACTTCACAAGGTGTTCTTTGTATTATCTTCCTCTAGTGTTGCGTCCAACTCTGCTATCCAAAATGTCTTCAATCCACTCCAGTGCTTGTTGTGGTAACTGCTTCTTCAGGTCTTCTTCCATGTTGGCACTGAACTCTACTTCATGATACTGATAAAGGTCGGCAATGGGTAAGTGCAAGAAGATGGGGGGCCAAAAAGGGGTCTTAAGTGGCCACTTTTTTTTTCTAAAATCAGGAAATACTGGCCTTGGATGAGAAATTGAGCATAGTTACACTCAAAATTTAGAGATGCAACCAAAACAATGTTCGTAGTGCTCCAAGTCTACTTTCTAAACTATTATTATTTTTTAAATGACATAGATTAAGGGGTTTAAAAGAGGGAGCCATAGAAATTGGTGTTGTTTCTGTCAAAAAAACATAACATAGCATGTTTTGTGGCTCCCTCAAAACATCAACTTTTTTTTGGTATTTTTAAAATCACTTCAGTGAGAAATTAGCTAATAGCATGTAGTTTATGCCTGATTTTTCTAATAATTTTTTGATGAATATTTGATTTTTTACTAATTTTGAAAGTGGATAGATCCTAAAAAATAGAATTTTGGCCGTGCTACCCCTATAAATTTTGAAAACTGATTGAAAATCATTTTTTTCTTTTTTTAATATTTGTAGAATGGAGTCTAGTTTCTAAATATGTATTGTTTTTTAAATTTCAATGAATAGTTAATACAATGAAAAAAAGACCAAACAGTGGTTTTTACCCGAAAACGAACACACAAACAAAAGAAATTAAAGATGAAAGGCTTAACATTGTTAAAATGTGGAAAAAATCACATCGTCAAATAGCTAAGAGAAAGCCTAACATTACCCAGGTGTTTAATTTGTTTGACCTTGAAACACGTGCAAATCTGAGGGTTAGCATGAACGAAATTATGTGAAATCTTGAAGAATATGGAAAAACACGTATGTGGATGTTGAAAAGGCACTCCAAGCCTTTGGGTTGGAAATCTAAAGAAAATCCCAAGCCCAAGGCTTGGGATCCCAAAGCAAAACATAACATGAGCACGTTATAACGCGATCGCGTTATAACATGCTTGCATTAGTTTTTGCTTTGCATTTTTCCTTTTCCGCAAAAGTTTGTACTATTTGTCATGGGGAACATAACGCGAGCGCGTTATAAGGCGAGCGCATTATAATGTGCTCACGTTATGTTCCCCTTAAATTTTTTTATGTTCAAGGATATTAATCATGTATGTATGTATGTATGCCTATATGTATGTATGTATCTATGTATGCCTATATGCATGTATATATAGTGTCAAGGGTATAGGAGGGTAGAGATGGGAGTGAGCTAGATAGGGGAGGAGAGGAGTGGATAAGGATTGAGTGATTAAGGTTTAAGGTTGAGGGTTGAGTGTTTAGAGATAGGATTTAAAGTTTAGGGATAAGGGATTAGAGTTTAGGACCTTGAGGGATTAGGGTTTAGGGTTGAGGCTTTAGGGATAGCATTTAGGGTTAAGGGTCAAGGGATTAGGATTAAGGTAGAGTGTTGAGGGTAGAGGGATTAGGGATAGGGTTTAGGGTTGAAAGTTTAGGGTTGAGGGATTAGGGTTTAAGGTATAGTTTAGTAGTTCTTGTGGATAGAGCTAGTAAACAATGGGAGATTATTTGCCTATTTCATAACAATATACCTCCCCTAAATGCGGGGTGGACAATAAGAAACATAGATGTACCCTAATGCAAATCTTTTCTCATAATGATCATCCTTCTGATTTCAACTGTTAATTACTCATTGTGGATGTACCATACGCAAAGCTTTTCTCATAGTGTGTACACCTATTGGCATAATGAACCCCAGATGGGCCAGAAAAACATGCCATATAACATTACTAACATTAAAAAAGTTCATAGCCATTTTTTTGACATATTCTTGCAACTCAAATATCTTTAAGAGAAAAGTGTCAAAAATGATGGGTTTGACAACTTAACATAAGGCAAAGCAGTTTTGTTGGGTTTAGGGATAGGGTTTAGGGTTTAGGGTTGAGGGATTATGGTTTAATGTATAGTGTTGAGGGTTGAGGGTTTAGGGATAGGGTTTAGGGTTGAGGGATTAGGGTTTAGGGTTGATGGATTAGGGTTTAGGGTTGACGGATTAGGGTTTAATGTTGAGAGTTGAGGGTTGAGGGTTGAGGGTTTAGGGATAGTGTTGATGGTCAAGGAATTAGGGTTAAAGTAGAGTATTGAGGGTAGAGGGATTAGGGATAGGGTTTAGGGTTGAAGGTTTAATGATTGAGGGTTGAGGCTTTAGGGCTGAGGGTTAAGGGATTAGGGTTTAAAATATAGTGTTGAGCGTTAAGGGTTTATGGATAGGTTTTAGGGTTTAATTTTTAAGGGTTAAGGGTTGAGGGATAGGGTTTAGGGTTTAGTTATAACAGATTAGGGTTTAAGGTATAGTGTGGAGGGTTGAGGGTTTAGGAATAGGGATAGCCTTTAGGGTTTAGGGATGAGGGATTAGGGTTGAGGGTTGATGGATTAGGGTTTAGGGTTGAGGGATTAGGGTTTAAGGTATAGTGTCGAGGGTTGAGGTTTTATTGATAGTGTTTAGGGTTGAGGGTTGAGGGATTAGGTTTTAGGGTTGATGGATTAGGGTTTAAGGTATAGTGTTGAGGATTGAGGGTTTAGGGATAGGGTTTAGGGTTGACGGATTAGGGTTTAGGGTTGATGGATTAGCATTTAATGTCAAGGTTAGGGTTAGAGTGTTGAGGGTAGATGGATTAGTGATAGGGTTTAGGGTTGAAGGTTTAAGGATTGAGCGTTGAGGCTTTAGGGATGAGGGTTTAAGGCTTAAGATATAGTGTCAAGTGTTGAGGGTGTAGGGATAGGGTTTAAGTTTTAAGGGTTAAGGGTTGAGGGATAGGGATTAGGGTTTAAGGTATAGTGTTGAGGGTTGATGGTTTAGGGATAGGGTTTAGGTTTGAGGGATTAGGGTTTAGGGTTGATGAATTAGGTTTTAATGTTGAGAGTTGAGGGTTGAGGGTTGAGCGTTGAGGTTGAGGGATATGGTTAATCGTCAAGGGATTAGGGTTAAATAAGAGTGTCAAGGGTAGAGTGATTAGGGATAGGGTTTAGGGTTGAAGGTTTAAGGATTTAGGGTTGAGGCTTTAGGGATGAGGGTTAAGGGATTGGGGTTTAAGATATAGTGTCGAGTGTCAAGCGTGTAGCGATAGGTTTTAGGGTTCAAGTTTTAAGGGTTAAGAGTCAAGGGATCAGAGTTAAGGGTTGAGGGATTAGGGTTTGACATTGAGGGTTGAGTACATTGAGGTTTGAGGGTTAAGGGTTTCAGGATAGGGTTGAGGGTCGAGGGATTAGGGTTAAAGTAGAGTATCGAGGGTATAAGCATTAGTAATAGGGTTGGAGGGTTTAGGGATAAGGGATTAGGGTTTAACATATAGTATTGAGCCCGTTGAGGGTCTAGGAATAGGGATAGCATTTAGGGTTTAGGGATGAGGGATTAGAGTTGAGGGATGATGGATTAGGATTGAGGGTTGAGGGATTAGGGTTTAGGGATAAGGTTTAGGGTTGAGGGTTCAGGGATTAGGGTTTAAGGTATAGTGTTGAGGGTTTAGGGATAGGGTTTAGGGTTGAGGGATTAGAATGAAGGGTTGAGGGATTAGGATTTGATGTTGAGGGTTGAGGCTTGAGACTTTAGGGTTTAGGGTTTAGGGATATGATTGAGGTTTAAGGGATCAGAGTTAAGGGTTGAGGGATTAGGGTTTGACGTTGAGGGTTGAGGGTTGAGGTTCGAGGGTCAAGGGTTTAGGGATAGGGTTGAGGGTCGAGAGATTAGGGTTAAAGTAGAGTGTGGAGGGTATAAGGATTAGGGATAGGGTTGGAGGGTTAAGGGATAAGGGATTAGGGTTTAAGGTATAGTATCGAGTCTGTTGAGGGTTTAGCAATAGGGATAGCATTTAGGGTTTAGGGATGAGGGATTAGAGTTGGGGGATGATAGATTAGGGTTGAGGGTTGAGGGATTAGGGTTTAGGGATAAGGTTTAGGGTTAAGGGTTGAGGGATTAGGGTTTAAGGTATAGTGTTGAGGGTTTAGGGATAGGGTTTAGGGTTGAGGGATTAGAGTGACGGGTCGAGGGATTAGGATTTGATGTTGAGGGTTGAGGGTTGAGGGTTTGGGGTTTAGGGTTTAGGGATAGGGTTGAGGGTCAAGGGATAGAGTTAAGGGTTGAGGGATTAGGGTTTGATGTTGAGGGTTGAGGTTTGAGGGTCAAGGGTTTAGGGATAGGGTTGAGGGTCGAGGGATTAGGGTTAAAGTAGAGTATGGAGGATATAAGGATTAGGGATAGGGTTGGAGGGTTTAGGGATAAGGGATTAGGGTTTAAGGTATCCTATCGAGTCTGTTGAGGGTTGAGGGATTAGGATTTGATGTTGAGGGTTGAGGCTTTAGGGTTTAGGGTTTAGGGATAGGGTTGAGGGTCGACGGATAGAGTTAAGGGTTGAGGGATTATGGTTTGATGTTGAGGGTTGAGGGTTGAGGTTCAAGGGTCAAGGGTTTAGGGATAGGGTTGAGGGTCAAAGTAGAGTGTGGAGGATATAAGGATTAGGGATAGGGTTAGAGGGTTTAGGGATAAGGGATTAGGGTTTCAGGTATAGTATCGAGTCTGTTGAGGGTTTAGGAATAGGGATAGCATTTAGGGTTTAGAGATGAGGGATTAGGGCTGAGGGATGACGGATTATGGTTGAGGATTGAGGGATTGGGGTTTAGGGATAAGGTTTAGGGTTAAGGGTTGAGGGATTAGGGTTTAAGGTATAGTGTTGAGGGTTTAGGGATAGGGTTTAGGGTTGATGGATTAGAGTGAAGGGTCTAGGGATTAGGATTTGACATTGAGGGTTGAGGGTTGAGGCTTTAGGGTTTAGGGTTGAGGGATCAGAGTTAAGGGTTGAGGGAGTAAGGTCTGACATTGAGGGTTGAGGTTCGAGGATCAAGGGTTTAGGGATAGGGTTGAGGGTCGAGGGATTAGGGTTAAAGTAGAGTGTGGAGGGTATAAGGATTAGGGATAGGGTTGGAGGTTTTAGAGATAAAGGATTAGGGTTTAAGGTATAGTATCGAGTCTATTGAGGGTTTAGGAATAGGGATAGCATTTAGGGTTTAGGGATGAGGGATTAGAGTTGAGGGATGACGGATTAGAGTTGAGGGTTGAGGGATTAGGGTTTAGGGATAAGGTTGAGGGTTGAGGGTTGAGGGATTAGGGTTTAAGGTATAGTGTTGAGGGTTTAGGGATAGGATTTAGGGTTGAGAGATTAGAGTGAAGGGTTGAGGGATTAGGATTTGACGTGGAGGGTTGAGGCTTTAAGGTTTAGGGTTTAGGGATAGGGTTGAGGGTCGAGGGATTAGGGTTAAAGTAGAGTGTGGAGGGTATAAGGATTAGGGATAGGGTTGGAGGGATAAGGGATTAGGGTTTAAGGTATAGTATCAAATATGTTGAGGGTTTAGGAATAGGGATAGCATTTAGGGTTTAGGGATGAGGGATTAGAGTTGAGCGATGACGAATTAGGGTTGAGGGTTTAAGGTATAGTGTTGAGGGTTTAGGGATAGGGTTTAGGGTTGATGGATTAGAGTGAAGGGTAGAGTGATTAGGATTTGATGTTGAGGGTTGAGGGTTGAGGCTTTAGGGTTTAGGTTTTAGGGATAGGGTTGAGGGTCAAAGGATCAGAGTTAAGGGTTGAGGGATTAGCCTGAAGAGAGTTTTTGTTGTCAAATGAAGATTTATGGGTTTGATTTTATTGATTGCCTCTCCAGTTTTGGGGTGTGGATGTTTTGGAATCAATCAGGAAGTCTTTAGGAGACTTTGTGGAAGTGGATTGGCAATCGCTTGATAGAACCCCTACTATTTATCCTTGGATAAGGATTTGTCACAAACTAGAACTTCTGCTTCCAAAGAAGATCTGTCTTTCTTCCTCGATGGGCATTTTCTATCAAGGACTTGATTACGAGGGCTTGCCCCTTCATTGTTATGCCTATCATATGGCAAAGCATCTAGCAAGCTCTTGCAGGAAACATGAAAAGTTCTCCCTCAAAAACCTTGTGGTCATTCAAGTCTGAAGGGGAAGGTTTGGAAAGAGAAATGGATCACCAAAGAGATGAAGAATTTCTTATTTCTCAGACACCATCAGTCATTTTTCTCTGATGCAGAGGACCTACCAAGATGGAAAGCATTTAAAGATTATATGATCTCCAAAGGAAAATCTCCTAATTCTCCCAGAATGTCATCCTTCAGTAAGGCGGGACCAAGTGCCTTGGCTCTTCCATTCATGGATCCTCCCATATTTAAAAGGAATTGTAAGCCTTGGAAGTGTTAGTTGATGAAGCACAGGATGTGGTCATCCTTGCTTGTGTTAAGGAAGATAATGCACATGATGTGATCAATCTATAGCAGGACAAAACGTGAGCGCATTATAATGCGCTCGTGTTTTGTCCTGCTATAGAAACGGTAAAAAAGTATTGACCCCTATGATCCAGGACCACATGCTCTATTTTCATACTGATTCTGCGCGTGCTCTGACAAAAAAGAAGTGCTTTCATGCTGTTGAGAAGTTCACATGCACATTTTACACATTCTACCACCTTTGCATGATCTTTCCACCACCTTTTCTGCTTTGCCAACTTGAGAAGGAGGAAATAACATAGTTTTCACACCAAGTTTGATATATATCTATTCAAGTTTCAATTTTTGTAGTGTTACAATGTTAATTGTGATTGAATTTTAGGAATTTAACATTATAGATTGGTTAATAGTATTGTTGTTAGTAATTATATTTGAGTGTTATTCAATTTAATATTGAAAAGGAAGCAAGTGGTGAAAAACTCAAATTGTTGAGGAGTTTGATGCAAGAAGAAAAAAAAAACTACATAATTGGTAATCTCTCCATTTGAATCTTCATTTTTTAGGTATGTCAAGTCTTTACATGCATGTTCTTTATATTTTCCTTAATTCTATTTGAATTACTTTATCGTGCTTTATCATACATGTTTAAAATAGACACATTCTGAATCAAGAAAGCATCCTACAATCTCACATGATGCCATGTATATTTTCTACACTTGGGCTCTTTAATAATTATGTGTAATAAACAAACCTTAACATAACATGATGTCAAACTATACAAGAATAAATCCTTACAACATAATAAAAATACAATCCCACTATTATCTTGTATTCATTTCTTAGGAACTAATATTGGTCTCTTTATCATGCTACAGACAAATTCCCCATCATGTCGAGGAAATGATCAAGAATTAAACCAACACAGGAAGAGATAGAAGCTAAGAATGCAAAGAAAGTAGTGGCTATGAGGGAACTTCATGAGAAGAGGAAATTGGACAAGATAAATGAAGACATGCCAATTGAAGAGGAACCACAACCATCACAAAGAGATATGGTATTGGCAGCACAAAGAGAACGAATGCAAAAACTTCATGCTACGAGAGATTTGAATACCATAGTTGGAGACACGTCCTCTACCGCAAGTCAACATGTAGGGACACCATCTACCACATCTCAAGTTGAGAGTACATCATCACTGAAGGAGGTACGCCATGGTTACCACCTCAACCTCAAGGTATGTCATCTATTCCATCTTCAATCAAAGGTATGCCATCTAGCCCATCTCATTTAAATATTGATGAAATTCTTAATGTTGAGATAAATTTACCTAACTTAACACCACCTAGAATTTTGCATAGAAAGCCAAAGTATTTGATTAATATTGATGAGAATATTTTGTAGCCAATGGAAGGTAAGATTCCAAAATGCACTTGTAGAAGATATGCTCATACGATTTGGAGATTGTTCTTTGAAAAGTTAAATGAGACTGCAAGATGTCGACTATTCATTGAAATGATGCGAAGTATAAAGTATAGGTCCATCATGAAGATTCTTGGGTTGAGAACATCAGAGGCTTCAAGTGAAAAATCTATTGTCAAGAATCTAATGAGTGCGTATGAGAGTGTGGGTAACACCTCATGCATAAAAGATAGTAATGCAACACAGTGTGTGATTACATTGACTATGGTAACTAGTCAAATGAGGAAAGCTCATCTCATTAGAAAGATGAGTCAAGAATTGAGAATTAATAGGAAAACTTTATCAAGAGTCATTGGAAGACACCAAAGAATTGAGGACACTAATACCAATGAATTATGGGCATTCTCGAGGAGACTACCACGAAAAAATAAACCAATTGTTGAAGCATTGAGATCACTAATTGAAGACTTTTGGAAGAATTACACAAGGGTATCTCTGAATTGAAGGGATGTGGTAAGAAGGAGAATCGGTAGTTAGAACCGTGAACCACATCCAAAGCATTTTTTGGATGAGACTCAAACACAGTTTTATGGTAAATTTCTAGAGAAGTATCCTCAAATTAAAATTTGTCAAATATATTTTGAAATGCTAAAACCTTTCTATGTCAAGATAAATCACACACGCACTACTTGTTGTTGTAGATTACATATTGAATTTTCTAACCATTTTGATGTTTATAGGTCTATATGTTTAGATATGCATACTAACAATGTTTTGTAGGGTTGTGCCATATGTGCCCCACCAATATCTTCAAGAGACTTCATATCAAGAATTTTATGTGAAAGAGAGGAAGGTCAAATATTCTACAAGAAATTATGCTTGGATGGCACATGTCATTGTTGCAGTGGCTTGCAACATTTGCCAATATGTGAACATATGGAAAGAACACATGTGGTTGGAAACGAACTAGTAGAGTTTGGCAAATATAAAATAGTGGCATACAATACAAAAGATGGTAAAGAAGCAAAGAGGTGTGAATTGGTTATTGGAAAGATTCTAGTGTATCAGTTTATGCCTATATTTCGTGACAGCATAGTGTATGAGTATGCAAGGACACATTTTCAGTTGGTAGTATTTTTTCAGTCATCGACTTTGCAGAGAACTACAGTCTATAGCCACAGCGTGAGGTGCAATCACAATATTACAACTCCACACATGTTTCTATATTTGTGCACATCACATTCATTCATGCGAATGATAGTACAGAGGATGATAGAAAGATCATAAGGGAGTATAATTTCTATATTAGTGATGATCGCACACATTCTACGGAGTTCGTACAAGGTTGCTTTCAGGTGTTCTACAATGATTTGGCTAGAAGGGGCATATCATTCAGTCAACATATCATATGGTCGGATAACTGTGCGTCACAATTCAAGAACTCACAGAATTTCTATTGGCTGAGTAGGAGGCATAATTTTATAGGTATTCAACATATGTGGAACTTTTGTGAGGCTGAGCATGGAAAGGGGGGGCATGATGGTGCAGGAGCATGTATCAAAAGAGCCATAGCATGAGAAGAGTTAAAGTATAAAGACAATGCAAAGTTGATAGATGCAAAATTGATTGTCGAGTGGTGTAATGCTTCCATGGGTCCAGGTAATTAAGGTAAGTCTTCAGTTTGTAGATTTTTTTGGTTGATAGATGATACTAACATTGCACCATATGAGGACTATTGTACACTGACAGGATCAAATGAGATGCACTCTTTCAGAAGCTCAATTGTAGGTTCATGGAGTATCCATATGCGAAAGATGCCATGCTTTTGTTCTTCCTATACAATTCAAGTCTGGGATGAGTGTGAGTCAAAGGAGTGGGTTGACTAATGGAAGTTAAGTTATCTTAGCCCACTTGACACGTATCAACCCCCGACGGCACTGGAACTAACACAGATCGAATCATCAGTTGACTTTGACCACATATCAAATTTAGTTCAACCAGGTAATATAGGGCACGTATATGCATCTAATTTCATCTAGTTCAACCAAGTAATGTCATCTTACTTTGTAGTGTTTTTGTAATGTTGACTAATTTCATCTAATTTGCTACACATATCAATGTAGGACACGTATATGCAGTTATTGCAAATGAAGATAATGAAGAGGGAACATATTATTACTTATGTCATTGTGTTGAGGCCAAAAAGAAATTGGAGGCCCCTGTTACAGATGGAGAAAACATCGAATACCCTACAGGCTCAGTGTTATTACTGGAACATGGCTTAAAAAGTACCCACATAAGAGTGTTAATGTTTGGCTATTTAAGGACTTTGACATACATTGGAAGATTCTTCATTACTCAAACCTTGGTGTGGCATCCGATGTTCATTTGATAAAGTATTGGGGTAGACCTTTGAACAAAATCTTGTGAAAGGTGCGTGAGTCTGACCATGAAGCAATACTTGACACAATAAAGAGTAGATCAGACCCGGATGGTTCATTGGATTAATTTGTAAGTATTCACATTGATTTTGTAAAGTCATGTTACATTGAATTGTAAGTATGCACATTAATTTGTAAGGTTTGTCTTTTTTTTTAAATTTCCTGTTGCATTTTTACACATATACACATTTTTACATAATCATGTTATGCATTTTGGGTGTCTTGCTCCTGATGCGACCAAACTGACTATTCCAACGTGTCTGGATGGGTACATTTAAGCTAGGCATTGTCCTATTTTTCACCCAAACATGTCGAAACAGTCCGAGCTACATTGTACCGACGATATCCCTGAAGAGTCCAAAGTGCAAAAAGGCAACAATCTTTGACGAGATGTTACTTGAAAACTGTGTCACTTAGAAACATTATGTCTAAGGCAACACAATCACATAGAGTGCCTCTACAATAACCTCTCTCAGGTTTTTATATCTCTGAGGTGTTCGCCCGTGGTGAAAAATTTTCTGCTGCCCCAAAAATTGTCAGAAAGAGGCAGTGTAAAGTTGTAAAAGGGTGTAACTTTTGTCCTGCTCCTGATGTGACCAAACTAACTATTCCAACGCATCTGGATGGGTACATTTATGCTAGGCATGGTCCTATTTTTCACCCAAACATGTTGAAACAGTTCGAGCTACATTGTATCGACGATATCCCTGAAGAGTCCAAAATGCAAAAAGGTAGCAATCTTTGATGAGATGTTACTTGAAAATTGTGTCACTTAGAAACATTCTGTCTAAGGAATGTGATCACGTAGAGTGCCTCTACAATAACCTCTCTTAGTTTTTTATATCTCTGAGGTGTTTGCCCGTGGTTAAAGGCTTTTTTGCTGCCCTAAAAATCGTCAGAAGGAGGCAGTGTAAAGTTGCAAAGGGGTGTAACTTTCATCCTGCTCCTGATGCGACCAAACTAACTATTCCAACACATCTAGATGGGTACATTTACACTAGGAATGGTCCTATTTTTCACCCAAACATGTCAAAACAATCCGAGCTACATTGTACTGACGATATCCCTGAAGAGTCCAAAGTGCAAAAAGGCAGCAATCTTTGACGAGATGTCACTTGAAAACTATGTCACTTAGAAATATTCTATCTAAGGGAACGTGATCATGTTGAGTGTCTCTACAATAACCTCTCTCAGTTTTTTATATCTCTGAGGTGTTTTCCCGTGGTGAAAGGTTTTCTGCTACCCCAAAAATCGTCAGAAGGAGGCAATGTAAATTTGTAAAGGGGTGTAACTTTCGTCCTACTCCTGATGCGACCATACTGACTATTCCAACATGTCTAGATGGGTACATTTACACTAGGAATGGTCCTATTTTTCACCCAAACATGTCGAAATAGTCTGAGCTACATTGTACCGACGATATCCCTGAAGAGTCTAAAGTGCAAAAAGGTAGCAATCTTTGACGATATGTTACTCAAAAACCATGTCACTTAGAAACATTCTATCTAAGGAAACGTGATCACGTAGAGTGCCTCTACAATAACCTCTCTCAGTTTTTTATATCTCTGAGGTGTTTACCTGTGGTGAAAAGTTTTCTGCTGCCCCGAAAATTGTCAGGAGGCAGTGTAAAAATGCAAAGGGGTGTAACTTTTGTCCTGTTCTTGATGCGACCAAACTGACTGTTCCAACGTGTCCGGATGAGTACATTTATGCTAGGCATGGTCTTTTTTTTCACCCAAACATGTCGAAACAGTCTGAGCTACATTGTACCGATGATACCCCTGAAGAGTCCAAAGTGGAAAAAGGAAGCAATCTTTGATGAGATATTACTCAAAAACCATGTCACTTAGAAACATTCCATCTAAGGCAAAGGGATCATGTAGAGTGCCTTTACAATAACCTCTCTCAGTTTTTTATATCTCTAAGGTGTTTGCCCGTGGTGAAAGTTTTTCTGCTGCCTAAAAAATCGTCAGGAGGTAGTGTAAAGTTGAAAAGCATTGCTAAGAAATCCTCAATACTCAAACACTCTAATGAACTAAAGCAACTTCTTCTTAGGCACAAATGTAAGGGTACACAAGGGGAAAATGGTGCCTAGATGACTTAGTGCATTTCTATGACTTCATTCACATGTTTAAATGTTTGAGAAACTCTCCTTTACTAAGCACTTATCCTCATGTCAATGTTAAGCTTTATACCTCCTAGGTACTCAATTAGGTGATGTCATTAGATACAACTTACCCTTAGGCACCAATGTAGCTTCTTCAATCCATCACACTTCTAGGCGCTCAAATTTGAGGTCTTGGACTTGTATCTTATTCCTAGGTGCAATTGGATGATCTTCGTAGATCTAGGCGTTCATGATGGTGGGAAATTACATGAAGGGACACCTAAGTCCAATTGACTAGGAATGGCTCAATTTCTAAAGTGCTGACTCAATAATGTAAGTTTAAGATCTTTTCCTCCTAGGCACTAATTAATGAGTTCACTAGATGCAATTTCTCCTTAGGTGCCAAAACTAGATAGTAGAGACAAGAGGAGGCACCTAGCATCAATTTAGGCTCTATTCATTATTTGTAAGACCTTCAATGGTTAAACATGCTTGAAATAAGCCTTTCTCTCTTGGAACTTACTCAATGATATAGATTTGTGATACTTTATCTAAGGCACCAATCTAGATCTATATGGAGGTGAAAGAGCACCCAACATCATGAAGCTTTATACTTGGCATTTTTTATGCTTTAAATAATTATGGTCTTAGGATGACTTTTCCCCTTTAGGCGCCTACTCTTAGATGTCCTTGGATGCAATTTCAATCTAGGTGCTCATGGAGGTATTGAATGATAATCAAAGGTTTCCTTAGCTTACTTAGCCCATTTCTTTGGATTTTGATGATCTTGACTCTTAAATTCCATCTAGTCTCATGCTCTTAAACTCTCCTCTTACAAGGCACCATATTGAATGGATTTAAACTCTCTTGTTATGCTTAGGTGCCAATTCAAGGTCATTCTGAAGGCAAAGAGTGCCTAGAATCTATTTGACTTAGCTTTTAACATTTCAACAAGTTTAAGCAATGGGAGAGATCTCATCAAGGAGTCCACTCAAAGCATTGTTTCATGTCAACTCTTCCTATGCACCAATGTGTGATTAGATAACAAGGAACATGAGCCTAAACTCCAAACATTCAGTCAATCTTCATATACATACTTCTCTCCTTCAAGGTGCTCAAAGTGGTTAACTTAGTCTTCAATTCTTTATTCTAGTTGGTTCTAAGACCTTTAGGCACTGTCATTCACTAATTCAAACCTTCAAACACTTTTCAGGTGCTCAAAGTGATGTCCATCACCAATCCACTCCTTAGGCACTCAAATTTGATTGTAGAAGCAAGAAATTACACCTAAGGTTTATGTTGCTCAAGACCTCCTTTGCAAGGCACCTTAGATGATGATCAAGGTAAGACTCAATGTAATCTCATAACCTCACCTTATATGTAAGAGTAATTACATTTAATAACCACAATGGTCACTTACCGCTAACATTTAATCAATCTTCATATACATACTTCTCTCCTTCAAGGCACTCAAAGTGGTTAACTCATTCTTCAATTCCTTATTCTAGTTGGTTCTAAGACCTTTAGGCACTATCATTCACCAATTCAAACCTTCAAACATTTTTAAGGCGCTCAAAGTGATGTCCATCACCAATCCACTCCTTAGGCGCTCAAATTTGATTGTCGAAGCAAGAAATTGTGCCTAAGGTTTATGTTGCTCAAGACCTCCTTTGCAAGGTGCCTTAGATGATGATCAAGGTAAGACTCAATGTAATCTCATAACCTCGCCTTATATGCAAGAGGAATTACATTTAATAACCACAATGGTCATCAGGTGCTCATAAGCATATGATTTTGACTATCTTATTCAAAACAACAAACATACTCTTTGCATCCCAATATGATATAATAACAAGAAATTAAGAAATATTTTCAATTGACCAACTCAAAGAATATGGATCAACATACTCATTTGAATATTTTCAATTGATCAACTCATAAAGAATATTAATATTTTCTGTTCAACATGATGATTCATTTTTTTTTAAATACAACTTTTATCTTTTAGTTCTAAAATGAGGTTTAGGTGATACTTGAATAACAATCGCTAGCTTATTAGATCAACAAACATCCTATGTAATACAATTGGACTTTAAATATTTGAAGTAGCCATCAACAAATATCTATTCAAACATGGATTTATAATGCAAGTATGGACGCCATCAATAAAAAAGATTTGTATTAACCAAATATCCATATAGGCATACATCAATATCTGTCGATATAAGTATAACATATATACAAAATAGCCATATAGGCTTACAAGAATGCCATATAGGCATACAATGTTAACTATATACAATACAAAATATATTTCCACAAATGCCATATAGGCATACAACAAAGGAACACAATAAAAAGTCATTCCCCTCTGGCTGGTGAAGAAAATAGATCACAGGCAGCCTTTGATCTTCTAGGGGATGGAGACACGCATGTGGGTGGTCTACTACGAACCCGAGGGCTGCTCCTCCTATTTAGTTCTTCCTGCATCTTTAGCTAGTACAATAAAAAGTATAGACATTAATATATAGAAATTACATGTTATAAAAAATGAAACATTTAACAAAATAATCACTTACCACTAACAAATAATCTGTCTCCTCACTCACCTCGGTAGTAGGAATAGGCTGTGGTGATTTCATGTCCTATAGAAACTATCCAGATAGAAATTAAACTTCAAATTAATAATCTTTTGATTTTTCTAAAATAAACAACTATAATAATGAATGTAAATTGAAATTTACTAATCTACCTCATAGCCCTATCAATGCCATGGAGCTATGAATCATAGAGGTCACACCATGCTCCATTGCCCTCTAAACATTGAGAGGTGTCTCTGTAGCTTGCATCATCTGGAAATAAAACAACATCATTCAATTACGAAAACTATAATAGTGATGCAAATCATGGCTCCTAACATACACACACATTCATCTAAACATGGAAGTACACACAATAAAGCACACAAGTCACATACAAAAATTTAGTAAGTACAATTCATTCATTAAACTATTTATTTTATTACCTCCGTGAAGCTTTGAAGTCCACCACCACTGGCAGGTGTTGTTGTGAAATCTCCAATATTAACCTATTCAACATCCAAAATCAGATATTAGAATACCATTCATATAATGATGCTATTCACATGTAATATTTATAATTATTTACTAGTTACATACCCCAACAGTAGATGATGTAGTGTAATATGCAGGTGGAGAACCACTGAAAACTGCATCAACACTATGACCTTGAAATTTCATTAAAATCATCAAACTAAATTAGTTAATCTTGCATTTCAAAAATGAAATTTAATAAATTAAATTCAATAAACTTGCTAATATTTACCTGAGTATCAAGGATGAAAGTCTCACTCAGGAGGGTATCTGTCATCACCATCTGCTCAGCTACAAATGTAGCCTATGCACCTGCATCCTGACTATCCATGGGGTAGTAACCATAGGTTGAACCACAAGTCTGACAAGTATGGGGTGGGACCGTACTCCTCATACTATCTCCCAACCCACTCTATGCTATAGGACCGGCATGTTCTATGATGCTCTAGGTCAAGGCACTAATGGACTGAAGTGTATCGACCTCAACACTCTCCTTCACAATGGAAGGGATAGAAACATGCTCATGGGCTAGTCTACTAATTACTCATCTCACTGCCCACTGTGGGTCAACACGTGCCCCTGGTCTATCTTGTGCTGAACCCCACCTCTACCCTAGAAGTCCCACATATCAAAATAGTTTGGCACTTTATTGAGGACAAACTCATAGTAGAGTTTCCTCAAAAAGTATTGCGAGACCTCATTATTATTACATGGAGGATGGTCAAAAACCATCCACCACCTCTGCCCAAAATTGTCCCTTATCACTTGGTTGTTGCACCAATGGATAGGGAACCTCTTGCATGTAATGGGTGGAGGTTGATTTGTTTGTAGGTTTGTGAAAATCAAACACAAGTCTAATTTTGTAATTTGTAATTTTTTTCACATCTTGGTATGACAGCTTGTCTGCATAATAGTCTCTAAACTCTCTCCTCTTATCCATCCAACTAGTTATTTTCTTGCTAATTGAATCTACATTTGATAACATAGATTCAAGAGATTTAGCAAGCGTGGACCTATGCAAGGTTGAAGTGGAAGGATCTTTCAACCTTGCAATTATATCTTCAATTTTATTTTTGTTGTTTTCAATTTGCCCCATTATATTTTCTTGTGTTCCAGGGGCATGTCGAGGAATGGATGGAGGAGGTTGTGGATTTTGAGGAGGAGGAGGAGGAGGTGCATTAACATTTCCTGACAATTAATGAAATAGACATCAAAAATCAACTCAAACCTACCTATTTAGAAATAGATTCAAACAAAAAAACAAATATAACTCACTCCTTTGGCATGCTCAACGTCATGGCGGGATTTTGACGATGAATCAATAAGGTTTTTGTGTTGAATTGAGTTTTGCAAAATGTGAGCGTGCTTCCTAGGGTTTGCAGGCCGCGGGTATAGAGGAGAAGAAAGAAATGAATGAGATAGATAACCTTTTTTTTTAATTTATAGCAAGTCAAAATGTGCTCACATTATAACATGCTTGCATTATAATGCGAGCGTGTTATGGCTTGGTTTTGACAAGCCTTAGGCTCGTCATTACCAAACCATAATGTGAGCGCGTTATAATGCACTCATGTTTTGCATTATTTTTTTTTAAAACAATTTGGCCACTTTTTGGTCCCCCATCTTTTTGCACTTACCAATGTTGAAAATAGGTGATATACCCAATGTCTCCGGTAGCTCCACTTCATATGCATTTCCTAAATCAAATTTCTTGAGTATCTTACAAGGTCCAAACTTCTTCATCTTCAACTTGTTAGATGTCCCAACTGGGAATCTTTCTTTTCTCAAATACACCATGACTTCATCTCCAACTTCAAATTCTTTGTGTCTTCTCTTCTCATCTACCTTCTCTTTGTGCTTACTGTTCATATCCTCCAAATGCTTCTTCACCTGATTATGCATTGTCTTCATATGATCTACGGATTCTTCTACTTCTGTACTCCTCTTTTCTTCCATGCTGATATCTCTCAATTCTACTACTCCTCTAGGATTCACTCCGGTAACAATCTCAAAAGGTGTTCTTCTAGTGCTTCTATTAACTAAATTGTTGTATGCAAACTCTGCTTGTGAAAGAATTAAATCCCAACTTCCAGTTTTCTCTCTAACCAAACATCTCAACAAATTCCCCAGACTTCTATTCACTACCTCTGTTTGTCCATCTGTCTGTGGGTGAAAAATTGAACTGAACTTCAAATTTCTCTTCATCTTCTTCTAAAGTGTCCTCCAAAAGTAGCCAACAAACTTTGTATCTCTATTTGAAACTATACTCTTAGGTAATCCATGCAATCTCACAATCTCCTTGAAAAATAGATCAGCTACATGCACTACATCAGTTGTCTTCTTACAAGGTATGAAATGAGCCATCTTTGAAAATCTGTCAACCACTACAAATATTGAATCATGTCCTCTCTGTGTCTTAGATAATCCTATTACAAAATCCATGCTCATGTCTTCCCAAGGTCTCTCTGGTACTGTCAAAGGTTTATATAATCCAATGTTCTGACTATACCCTTTTGCAACTTGACAAATTCTACAACTTTGCACAAATATCCAAACATCCTTATGAATTTGAGGCCAAAAGTAATTTTCACTCACCAAAGGCACTGTCTTATCAATACCAAAATGTCCTACCAATCCACCACTATGCTTCTCCTTGATCAAGTTATCTCTCATTGAACTTCTAGGTATGCACAACTAACTTCTTTGAACAACATATCTTCTTGAATGGAATAATCCAACCATTTACATCTATCTACTACAAAAGGTTCCTTACATGTTTTCCAAAGTTCTACAAAATCAGTGTCTCCCTCATATATGTTCTTCAATTCATCAAAACGCAACACTTCAACTCTCATCTCTGTCAACAAGTTTCTTCTTCTACTTAATGCATCAACAACTTTGCTTGATTTATCACTCCTATGATTTAACACAAAAGTATAACTCTACATGAACTCTACCTATCTCATATGTCTTTGATTCAATGTACCTTGACTATTCAAATATTGCAAAGCTTGATGATCTGTATACAAGACAAACTCCTTAGGCAACAAATAATGTCTCCACTTATTCAAGGCTTGAATTATGGCATACAACTCTTCATCATAAACTGAATATCTTCTCCTTGCATCATTCAACTTCTCACTAAAATATGCTACTGATCTACCTTCTTGACTTAACACTGCTCTAATTGCATTTCCCCTAGCATCACAATCAACTTGAAATACCTTATTGAAATCTAGTAATGCCAAAACAAGTTGTTCTATCACTTTCTACTTCAACAACTCAAAACTTTTATCTACTCCAGATGTCCACTTGAAATCTTTTCTGTTACCTCTCATTGTTTTTGTCATAGGATTACAATCTGAACTAAAATTTTTGATAAACTTATGGTAGAAACTAGCTAATTCATGAAATGATCTAACCTCTCTAATGCTCTCTGGTGTAGGCCATTCAACAATTTCTCTAACTTTCTTAGGGTCCATCTTCAATCCTTCCACAGAAATCACAAATCCCAAATATACCAACTCTTCTTTCATGAAACTACACTTCTTGATGTTTATCAATAATTTCTCTTCTCTCAACCTCTACAGAACTTGTCTAATATGCCACAAATATTCCTCTTTTGTCTTACTAAAAATTAGAATATCATCTAAGTACACAATCACAAACTTACCCAAGAATTTCTTCAAGACTTCATTCATCAATCTCATGAAAGTACTTGGTGCATTTCTCAATCCAAAAGGCATCACTACCCACTCATACAATCTTTCATTTGTTTTAAAAGCAGTCTTCCATTCATCACCTTCTCTAATCTTGATCTGATGGTATCCACTCTGCAAGTCTATCTTTGAAAAATATCTTGCTCCACTCAAACAATCTATGATATCATCCATCCTAGGTAAAGGAAATCTATACTTAACTGTGATCTTGTTTATTGCTCTAGAATCAGTACACATTCTCCATTCTCCATCCTTCTTCGGTGCCAAAACTATAGGAATTGCACAAGGACTTAAGCTTTCTCTAATCAAAACTTTCCTCAACAATTCTTGTATTTGTCTATTCAATTTTTCATTCTCTGTCGGTGTGATCTGGTGTGCTGGTTTGTTAGGCAAATTTGCTCTTGGTATAAGATCCGTGTGATGATTGATACTCCTGATAGGTGGTAATCCTTTAGGTACATTATCTAATATGATGTCTTCATACTTTGTTAGCAATTCTCTTATCTCCTTTAGCTATTCTTCTTCAGTTTATTTCTTCAATGCTTCAGGCTTCTTAGGAATCAAGGCATAACACATATTCTCATGTCTCAAACCATCCAAAATTTTTCTTCCATCTACCAAATAGATTTTAGCATTCCCACATACCACATCTTTAGGATCATCCTCCAAAGGAAACAAAGTAATTCTCTTTCCATTTGATGTTATAGTATATGTATTCTTTCTCCCATCGTGTATTGCTTTTATATCATATTGCCAAGGTCTACCCAACAAGATATGACAAACATCCATAGGCATAATATCACACAAGACTTCATCATGATATGATCCAATATGAAGTTTTACCAAACATTGTTCACTCACTAGTACCTTATGATCCTCCTAAATCCATGCTATCTTATAAGGCTTAGGGTGATTTAATCTTTCCAACTTCAGCTTAGTCACCATCTCCTTTGAAACTAGGTTATCTGAACTACCACTATCAATCACAACTTTACAACAGTTACCTCTGGATTTGCATCTGGTTCTGAGCAGACTTTTCATCTATGATGGTTCCTCATTTGTCTTTGTTTGACATAGTGCTCTCCTCATCACCAATTATTCTCCTTTCTCCAGATTACCAACTGAACAAGGTGATTCAACAAGTTCTTCTTCAAGATAGGTTGCTCTTCCACTATTTTATGTCCTCTTGTTTGTACTACCTTGATTACATTCAAATGCTCTATGTCCTTCATCTCCATAGTTGAAACAAGTACCTCTGAAGGTCCTCTTATCAAATCCTCTTCCCTCTCTTATATATCCTTCATTCCGGTATGCACTAGGGTTTCCTCTCCAATAAAAATTTATGTCATCTCTCCGGTAAGCATTCTTATCTCTATCATCCTTCTTCAACGGGCCATCAAACTTGTTCTGCTCCATAGATGATCTATCATATCTAGAAAATGATCTCCCTCTCTGAAATTTATCTCCTCTATCTCTCTGTGTTTGATCATGCTTCTTATTTAGCTTCTCTTCAACTTTCAGTGCAAATTGATATGCTTCTTCCAAAGATGTCATTCTTACCAAGCTCGACTCTTCTTGAATGTTTAATCTCAGTCCATTGATGTATCTAGCCACTTTCTCCTTGCTTGCTTCACTATGTCCTGTCCTTATGATCATTTTATGAAATTCTTTAGTGTATTCCTTCACAAATTTCTCCTTTTGTCTCAGGTTTTGCAATCTCTTCAACAACTCCAACTCATAGTCAACAGATATGAACTAATTCTTCAATTTTGTCACCATCCAGTCCCATTTTGTAATCTTTTATTTTCCTCTCCTATTTCTTTCCAACTGAACTTATTTCCACCATACAGCAGCATGTCTTTTCAATTTTATCTTTACAAATTTCACCTTCTCCAGATCTTCAATTTCTTCATATTCAAAGTATTCTTTGATGTCATTTATCCAATCAATCAACTCTTCCAGATTCAAATTACCAGTATAGTTCGGTACATCCAATCTAGGTCTTTTCCCAATCTTTGAAATAGCTCACAACATCTTTACTTGATCTGATTCTTCTTCTTCATGACCTTCTAGGGTTTTGCCACTTTGTTCAATAGATTGAAATTCTTCTTCATCATTACTTTCAATATTAGGTCTTGGTGTCAATCCTCTTCGCATGTTTTCCTCAATAGCATCCAAATGAATTTGCATTGTTCTCATCAATTCCATCATATCATCCATTCTATTAGCCATTGTACCAACAAGAGGAACTCTTCGCGATGGCATCTTCCTAGGATCAAGTACAAACTGCCTCAGGTCGGCAATCGGGCTACAAGAGATAATTGCCTCTCAGTTGACAATTGGTTGCGCACAAGTAACCTGCCTCAATTCAGAGATCTGCTTATAACAAGATCTTACGAAATCCCCTTCGCCAATTCACTCCAAAGAATCAAACTTTTGCTCTGATACCACTTGGTGTAGTCACGGTAGGAGGGTTCACAGAATGAACTATCCAGACCATGTAGCAAGAGTAAACATAATGGAAACAACACAAGAATATAGAGCATATGTAGATTCAGTCATTCAGTATATCAAAGAATTCAAATATAATTTGGCCAGCAACATGCGAGATTACAACTGGGCTCAAAGGCCTAATTACATACATGCGCAAGATAAAGCTTTAAAGCCCCCTTTGCACAAAATCTAAACTAAGAATTATGAATCAATTGCTAACTGCTTTCCTAAGGATCTGTTACATCATTATATGTCATTCCTAGACCAATAGATTCCTCTGTGTTGGCTAAGGAGGATCACAAACTCCAATGAAGAGTTGTAACGTGTTCACAGATAGGTTGGACCTAAATGCATAGAACTTGCCCTCACATGAAAGGAATAATGTGCAGACTTTTGGGAAAGGTTGGCCACGAACCAAGGATTATTGAATGATGTGTCATTTAGATCCACAAGTCAAGGAATGATCCACAAGCCTAGTTGATTATCAAGAACTGTAAGAATGCTCTACTATGAGAAAACAATTGATCTTCTAATAGCGATATCTTTCTGGTAACTAACCCAAATGCTCTGAATTCTAGATATGATGAAGATGAATGAATGTAAATGCTAAGTCTAGATCCACAAGATGTGAAATGTTGATAACTGAGAGGGGGGGTGAATCAATTATCCTAATTATTTATGCTTTGTGAACTTTATTAACAATCAATGTAATATTAAACCAAATGAGCAAACATAATCATGAAATGGAAATACACATGACACAGTATTTTTGATGTGGAAACCCTGTTAAGGGAGAAAACCATGAGGTGATTAACCCAAGATTGTATTCTCTGTTAGAAGAATGGAAATACAAAATGGCACTTGCCAATTAGGGCTCACTGCCCGAGCACACTGCTCACAAGGAGGCACACTGCCTACAAAGAGACACACTATCTACAAAAGAGTGTTATACAATACTTGAACTGATTTGTAGCATCCACATATGCTGGAGTTTAGTTCCAGTTAGGCTCAGTACACTGATCTGCTGCACTTCATCTTTCCTCTTCTCTTATGCTGCTTTCCTTTCACATACTAGACCTTCCTTACTGTTTCTGCTCTGCTCTGCTTTTATTCACACATCACATATCACCACACCACTTCTCTTAACCAAATCCATCCTATATATATCTGCACAAGTGATTTCATTATCTTCCTAGTTGGCACCCGGAACAGTCAATCTTCTCACAAACTTTGTTCTGTCGACTGAATCCTTACACATCAAGTAATGCGGATCAAGCATATACTTGTAGAAATCATTAATCATGTTAGCCAAACATAATTCATGTCTTCATAACCTTTACCACCATCATAAATGCATCCAGAAAATAGTCTAATGTTCAGTCAGTCAGTTCTTCCTCTGTTCACACTGTCACTCAGGAACCCGGTACTCAAGTATCCATATCTTTTACCTCATCTATCACTAGAGGCTAAAACCTTGGAATTTATCACTCAAAGTAATCCTCTTGACTTCCCCAAATCTGTACTTCACCAAGATACTTCCTCTGAGAGATCCGGACTTGTCTGTTGGACCTTGCCACATGCTCTGTTCCTGTTTACCGGACCACAACATTCTTCACTCTGACTTCCGGTAGAGACATACCATGTCCTACGGATGTGTGGGATGAACTTTGTTGCCATCAGTGACAATAATCATGAATCCATATAGTGTCTCTTGCCAACAATCTCCCCCTTTGGCATTGATGGCAACACTTAGTGAAAAATGACTAAGTGTTTACACTATGCTCCCCCTTGGCTGATGCTCTATTTTTATATATATTTTCCAGATCTCCCCCTTAGTTGGATTCCTCATTTTTCATTGCTCTTCACTCCCCCTTTGACATCAATGGCAAAGGGTAGGGTCCGCATACCAAAATTTTCAAAAATTTAACTATACTTAGTCGCATATTACATACTCACATAAACTGAAGAATGTCTGCAAAGGATGTCTTCAATTGGATGAGTTCTATAGCCCAACTTTGCTTCATTCTATCTAAAATTGAAATGTGACCACTCAACAAAAATACAAAAGCTTCTACCCTCTTAAGATATGTTGGATCATTTGTCTGGGCTGTGATTTGAGCTTCACTTATGGAAGAGAGAGGATCAAAACTTTGAGACAAACTTAGTAGTTTATCCTCTTGCTCTTTTATCTTCTTTTCAATCTCCATTGTTGCTTTGGACCATGATAAACAAAATTTGTATATTTCTCTGCCATCTTTAAGAGCATTTTGTAAGCTCTTTATCCCTATACTCATATTTCTCCTATCATTACTTATCAAACCTTGTACCTCTGATAATCTTTTTGCAAGAAATTCCTTCTGGACCTTATCTTCTGCTGACTTCTCTAGTGAATCAAAATGTGTATTAACACTGTTGACTAGAGTTTTAAGATTACTAGAAGTGGAGACTGTGGGATCTTTCTGAACCAATGGCATAATCTTTTCAAGCACTCTGGAAGTAGCTTCTATCAACTCACAGTCTTCCATATGAGACTTTAGCAGTTTTTCTTTCACTTTTGCATTAGCGAATGAAGCTATCTTCATAGTCTATACTGGAGAGAGAGAATCAAAATTAAATGGTCCTTGTAGAAGCTCCGGTTCATCAATCTCCATTGTTTCTTTGTTCAGGAATTCTTGGACAGTTTTAACAGTGTCTCTTGCCGGAGACAGATGTTTCTTCTCTTTTGCATTCTTAGGACTATCCCTTGGAGCTTTCTCTCCTTCTACATTCTTACCACTATTAGTTGTGGTTTTCTCTATTGGAGTCTTCTCTTCCTCTGCAACCTTGGTACTGTCAACTTCTTTTTCCTTCACTCCTGCTTCTTTCTCCTATATTGTGTCTTCTCCTTTAGATCCGGAAGCTATAGGGGAAATCAGAGGAGAGATATTTGTTTGTCCATGAGCCACCTCTTCCGGAATAGGGGATTCTGAGCCCTTGTCTTTGCTAGAGTCCTCTATGATGGGAATGTTGAACTTTTTAAGAGTATTCCAGAGAATCTCTTCAGTCTCTTTTGCCACTTTGTCGGTTTCACCAAGCATAAGCTAATTCATCCTGGCTTTGCTTCGGAACTCATCCTTGCAATCTTTGAATATCATATTCATTATTTTGGGATCGATTGAAGGATATAGCTGAATAGCTATCTGTTCCTGGATCTCAATGTCTTTTGCCATGGCATTGTTCTTTCTCATTTCTAACTCCTTTTCTAGGCTCTTAGGAATTAGAGATATAATTTCAATGAAAGCCTTATTATATATGTTCAAATACCTGGTTGTAGCTTCCTGCAGAATCTTTTGGTCAGCCTCATTGTAATCATCATAGAATTCGGCCATTGGTTGAAGGTTTCCATCCACAGTGACTGATTTGATTACACTTTCTAGAGACAGGGTGGGCTTTTCAACAAATTCCTCTACCATTTCTTCCTTGTCTTGGCCTGTGGAGGGTTTACCAGATCCTTTCTTCTTCTTCTTCTTTATTTCCTTTACCCCCTCATCTGATTCAGTTTCCTCTTCATCTCTTTGACTTGCATAAGCCCTTGTGGCTTTTGTCTTTGATATTTTCTCTCTTTTTCTGGATGCCTAGACTTCTGGTTTTGATGTTCTTGAGCTTTTGACTGTGACAGGTGCAGATCTCTTTGATGATCTGGTCTGGGTGGAGGTTTCTACCGGAGCACTTTCCTTGCTTTTCTTTTCTGCCTCTTTCTTCTCTTCCTTAGCCCTTTCCATCCTTTTCTTGAGGGCATCAAGTGCCTCCTTTGAGATGCCAAGGCCTTGGGCAATATTTTCTACTTCTTTTCTCACCTTCCTCTTGATCTCTGGTTCTCTGAGTTCAACATGAATTTTTATACTCATCTCCTCAAAGGTTCCAAACCTTTCTCCTTTTGGATCCTTAGGCTGACTTAGCATGTGTTAAACATGCAGCTCCACAATTTGTTCATCAACCTCATACCCCATGGGCATGATCCATAAAGTTCTTGGTTCTATTGCCTCCATTAGGCACTGATCAGTCTCTACCATAAAGCAAATTGTGTCTTTGTATTTCTCAACAAGAGACTGGGGAATCCTTTCTCTTGCTTGCATCATGTTCTGAAAGTTCTTGAAATATCCCCATAGAGCTATATTTTGTGCTTTGTTGTCACCAAGTCCATGTAAATAATCTTTGATTTGGATAGCTACCGGTCTATCATTCTCCCATACCCAGCCACTAGATCCAGGAAGCTCATTCATAAAGTAGAAGAATAAGCACAATATCAATCCACCATACTTGAATGAATTCTTTTTATCTTTCTTTATTTTCTGTAGATTCTCCATGAGTTGGTTCAAGAGAAGCTGGCAAAGATCATAGTCTGCATCCTTTCTTAGCATTTCATATGCGGTGTAGATGGCAGTTCCAGGTACAAAATTTTCCCTACTAGAATGATATATTTTATACCCAATGATGATGGAGGCAAACTTGACATCTGGATTAGAGATGTCATCTACTGTCATTGCTCTTTTGTCAAACTTGGATCCAATAGCCTCACTCATAGTTTAATTCTTCACAAATTTAAGAATAGGAATCCCACTAGATGAGTGTAATCCGGTAACTGCCCTAATGGGATCTTTTGTGATTTTGAACGGTCCATTTAACCACATGAAGTTGTCGTGTATTCTGCTCAAAACGTACCTGCCCCATTCATCCTCAGTAAAATAGGGGAAATGTATGAATTGTGCAAAGTGCTTAATCCGGAGGCCCTTGTATTGGGGTTTGAGCTCAAATGAATCATCTAACAGTTGTTTGTGATAGATATCTCTTAGTTGTATTCCCTAAATTCTTCAATATTGGCGTGTATGTAAACCCTAATGTCTTCTGTACGCAAAACACCATGTGGAACACTGGAAAATGCTCCTAGGGGATCTACCTCCAAGGATTTATATGGATGTTTCTTAAATGTGGGCCGAGGTCTATCAGAGATCTTTACTATATTCAGAGTAGCCATCATCAAACAATCTTACTGAAGGATATCAAGAATGATAAATACCTTTTATGCAGGTTAGGGCACACGAAGAAATCCGAATAGAGCTATATGAAGAGTTGCCTTGATCTTTTGAGAGAAGTTGTTTGCAGAGCTCCTTTTCTTTCTTCTTCGCATGTGAGTGTAAAAATGAGTAAATGACAGACAAATGAACTCTTTTATTCCAAGAAGCCCTAATTTTCACCCTGCAATAAATGTGCAACCTAATTCATTCTGGTTTGCCTGGTTTTCCTTATTCAAGGAGGAAGAAACTCATCCAGACCATTATGATGCCTTTGTGATTGATGTTAGTGATGAATCACAATGTCCACTTATTCTCCTGACATCTCATATATCCGCAGATCAGGCTATTTCAATTTGGATCCATACCAGGCCAACCTTGTGAGAAACCTGTTTTCCTGGAAGACTTGTTTAACCGGACAAATTCTGAAGGAATTAAACTTTTTAAATTTTCTTGCAGATCTCTTAGATCTTTACCTGACCTTCTTTACATGTTTCTCTAGAAGCTATTTGATCCGTAGCTTCACATGTGCCAATTTCAGGCACCAATTGACTGGCTAGGGGAACAAGTTTTTCTTTGTGTCTCCCCCTGAGCCAGAGATCACTTTTTAATTTCTGGAAGGAATATCAGCACCAGAGTCTGGTGTGGATCCAACCTCTACATGCTCTATACTTTTCTTTACCCAAATCTTGTTCATCTCACTTTTTACTTCATCTACATTTAATTTTTGTTTCCCCTTATCTTGATTCTGATTATGATATACCAGACCTCTTTTGTCTTGATTCTTACTTCTACAGAATTTTGCAATATGACCGGATCTATTGCAAATTTGGCAAACAACATTTCTTTGCATATTTGATTGATATCCTCTTGATCTGCATTATTTAGCCATATGACCTATTCTATTGCATGCAAAGCATCTACCATTGAATGATTTGTTCATTTGCATATTTCTGCATTCATGAGATTTGTGACCATACCTTTTACAGTTAAAACATTGTCTGGAGAAGGACGGATTAGTCTGATTCATTCTCTTTCTGCACTGATTAGCTTTGTGACCAAAGTGATTGCAGTTGTGGCAGTATCCATTGAAGGATGGATATCTTTGAGCATTAGGCTGTCTTACCAAAGGTCTTCTAGATCTATTCCTTAGATTTTCTGATCCAAAATTCTTCTGACCGGATCCGGAGCTTTCTCCTTTCTCATATCCCAAACCACACTTGTCATCTACCTTCTTTTGACTTCCAAGAAGAACTTCAAGTTGAGCAGAACTTATCTTGAATTTCTCTTTATACTCATTTGCTGTTTGAAGATCCCTTTTGAGAGAGACAATTTGATCCTCAAGTTTTTCTTCATTATCTTTAGCATCTTCAAGATTAGATTCAAGATGTCTGATAATTCTATCCATCTGGTGGCAATCTTCTGATTTCTCCTTGAGAGATTGTCTTAGATTATCTTCAATTTTTCTTCTCTTCAACTTCTTAGGTAAACTTCATGACTTCTGATTCCATTTCATGTCTTACCATAATGATTTCTTTTGATAACTTTTCACATAACTCAGTTTTTTCTTTTAGCTCTTCATTTGCATTATTTGCTTCACCTTGTCTTGCCAATTGCTGAAGCAGCTCCTTCCTCTTTTTCATAGAGAGACTTAATTTGTCTTTTAGTTCTCTCATGAAATCATCAGCCTGTTTGAGTCTTTCCTTTAATTCATTTACTTCAGAGTTTGACTGTTCAAGATCATCAAGGGCAGTCTTGAGTTACTCCCTTAAACCATATGCATCCATTTGAATTCCTAGATCTTCCTCAAGTTGTTAGGCTCTGTTAGGAGGAACTTAGCTCTGATACCAATTGTTGATAACTGAGAGGGGGGGGTGAATCAGTTATCCTAATTATTACTGCTTTGTGAACTTTATTAACAATCAATGTAATATTAAACCAAATGAGCAAACATAATCATGAAATGGAAATACACATGACATAGTATTTTTGACGTGGAAACCCTGTTAAGGGAGAAAACCATGAGGTGATTAACCCAAGATTGTATTCTCTGTTAGAAGAATGGAAATACAAAATGGCACTTACCAATTAGGGCTCACTGCCCGAGCACACTACTCACAAGGAGGCACACTGCCTACAAAGAGACACACTGTCTACAAAAGAGTGTTATGCAATACTTGAATTGATTCGTAGCATCCACATATGCTGGAGTTTAGTTCCATTTAGGCTCAGTACACTGATCTACTACACTTCATCTTTCCTCTTCTCTTATGCTACTTTCCTTTCACATACCAGACCTTCCTTACTATTTCTGCTCTGCTCTGCTTTTATTCGCACATCACATGTCACCACACCACTTCTCTCAACCAAATCCATCCTATATATATCCACACAAGTGATTTCATTATCTTCCTAGTCGGCACCCGGAACAGTCAATCTTCTCACAAACTCTATTCTGTCGACTAAATCCTTGCACATCAAGTAATGCAGATCAAGCATATACTTGTAGAAATCATTAATCATGTCAGCCAAACATAATTCATGTCTTCATAACCTTTACCACCATCAGAAACGCATCCAAAAAATAGTCTGATGTTTAGTCAGTCAGTTCTTCCTCTATTCACACTGTCACTCAGGAACCCGGTACTCAAGTATCCATATCTTTTACCTCATCTATCACCGGAGGCTAAAACCTTGGAATCTATCACTCAAAGTGGTCCTCTTGACTTCCCCAAATCCACACTTCACCAAGATACTTCCTTTGAGAGATCCGGACCTGTCTGTCAGACCTCGCCACATGCTCTGTTCCTATTTACTGGACCATAACATTCTTCACTTTGACTTCCGGTAGAGACATACCATGTCCTGTAGATGTGTGGGATGAACTTTGTTGCCATCAATGACAACAATCATGAATCCATATAGTGTCTCTTGCCAACATAAATGCCAAAATCAGACCATAAGCTGAAACTACTTCTGATTGCACTACTTAGACTAAACTGGAAAATGAAAGAACTAAAATGTAAACAAACCAAAATGGAAATATTTTTTTTGGTTGATGCAAGATTGCTCTTGAACCAGGGATGCTCCTACATCACTATATCTTTGGCCATGTCCCTCACTCTCTATCTCCATATCTCTCCCCTTGGTCTCCTCTATATTTCCCTATCAGTCCTCTCTCTCTAAACCCTAAACCATAAACCCTATACCCTGAATAATGCCCCTAACCCCTAAACCCCAAACCCCTAAACCCTAAACCCAAGCAACCCTAAACCTCTATCTCCCTATCTCTATCATCCCTCTACCTCTCAATCTCTCTACCTATGTCTCTGGACATGTCCATCACACTCTGTCTCACTATATCTCCCATTTGTCTCCTCTATCTATCCAAATCTCTATCATTCCCCTCTCTCTATCTCTCTGTAAACCTTAAACCCTAAACACCCAAACCCTAACCACTAACCGAGATAAACCCTAAATCCTAAAACTAAGCAACCCTAAACACCTTAACCCTAACCCCTAACCCCTATACCATAACCCCTAACCCCTAAACCCTAAACCCTAGACTTGAGCAAACCTAAACTTATAAACCCTAAATAATGCCCCTAAAACTTGACTCCTAAACCCTAGACTTGAGCAAACCTAAAGTCATAAACCCTAAATAATGTCCCTAAAACTTGACCCCTAAAGCCTAAACCCTAAACCTAAGCAACCCTAAACCTCTATCTTACTATCTCTACCTCTTCTCTCTCCCTAAACCCTAAATAATGCCCCTAAGCCCTAAACCCTAAACCATAAACCCTAAACCTAAGAAACCCTAAACTTATATCTCCCTATCTCTCCCTTATCTCACTATCTCTATTATCCCTCTACCTCTCAATCTCTCTCCCTATCTCTCTGGACATCTCATTCACTCTCTATCTCCCTATCTGTCCTCTCTATCTCCTCTATCCCTCCATATTTGTCTCCTCTCTCTCTACCTATCTATCTCTCTCTTTCTCCCTATCTCTTGCCTCTCTCTCCCCTATCATTCCTCTATCTCTATATTCCTCCCCTCTACCTCTCCCTCTCCCTTATTAATGAAGGAAATGGAAACAATAAAACTAGGACTCTCTCTCTCTCTCTCTCTCTCTCTCTCTCTCTCTCTCTCTCTCTCTCTCTCTCTCTCTCTCTCTCTCTCTCTCTCTCTCTCTCTCCCCTATATCTCCCCTCCATCTCCACCTTCTCTTCCTCTTCCTCCCTCTCCCTCTCCCTTATCGACAAAGGAAATGGAAACAAGATAAAACAAAAGTTCATTAGATGGGAAGAATGATGAGAGGAGAGATGGAAAATAGTAAAATAAGGAAAAATTGATGGGATCTAAAGGGAAATTGGAAGGGAAAAGGAAAACTAGGAAAGCTAGGATAAGGAAAATTAGGAGGTAGATAGGTGATAGAGAGAGAGAGAGGGTACTAGGTAGAGAGAGAGAGAGAGGGAGGGAGGGTAGGGAAGTAGAGATTAAGAGAGATGGTAGGAGGTAGGGAGGGGAGCAAAGTAGAGAGTGAGAGAGAGGGTAGGAGGTAAAGAGGTGAGAGAGAGAGAGGAGGGGAGGGAGAGACCTAGAGGGGAGAGAGAGAGAGAGAGAGAGAGAGAGAGAGAGAGAGAGAGAGAGAGATGATTTTATTTCACTATATGCTTTGCTTTGGTAATTTCCAAGCCTTTGGATTGAATTTGCCTTAGGCTTATAACCCAAAGGCTTGGACTATATTTTAGACATCCAAAGACGTGTTTTTGCATATTGTAACAAAAATTACATAATCTAGAGTGTACTCCCCATCAAGTTTGCACTTGTTTGAATGACAAGTCAAAAAATACCACCATAATCTTAATCTCTCTCTTAGCTTTCTAACCATATAATTTTTTTCATGTTTTGAGTATTCTAAGCATTTCATCTTTAATTTTTTCTGTTAGTGCATTTGTTTTTTTGTAAAAAACCAGCGTGTCTAGTATATTTGAATTGTTTTTTCAACCGTTCATCAAAATTTCAAATAAATTACATTTTAGAAATTAGACCCCATTCTACATGTATTAAAAAAATGTATTTTCGATTAGTTTTCAAAAATTTTAGGGGGATAACATTCAATTTTCTATATTTTAGGATGCATCCACTTTGAAAATTAGTAAAAAATCAATTATCTATGAAATTTTTTTTAGAAAAATTAGGGATAAGCTACATGGTGTTAGCTAATTTCTCATTGAAGTGATTTTGAGATAATAAAAAAAAAGTTAACATTTTAGGGGGATCACACGAGATGTTATGTTATGTTTTCTTTGAAAAAACAGGACAAATTTGGCTACCCCGCCCTTTTTGAACCCCTTAATCTCAACCATTTTTGAAAAAGGAAAGTAGTTTAGAAACTAGATTCGGAGCAATACGGCTCTTATTTTTGTTGTACATTCAAATTTTATGTGTGACTATCTTCAACTTCTCATCCAACATCAATCTTTCCTGATTTCAAAAAAAAGTTGGCATCTTAAACCCCCCTTTTGGTCCCCCATCTTTGCAAACATACCCAACAAGTTACACACATGTATGTGTACATATGTATATACACATACATATAGATGCACATTTATATTTACATCTATATATACATTTACCTATACCTATACATATACATATACATATACATATATATACACACATATATATTATATTAGATACATATACACAAAGGATGCAAACTCAAAATCTGTATTTTATTGATCATATGTGTATGTGTTTCATGTGTATCACTTCTTTAGTTAATATAAAAGTCCTTTTCACCATATTTCTAAATAGACCCATCTTTATATTTTTAGAGTTTAAGAGAACAACAAAAAATAACAATATAATTTTTAATTAATTTAATATAATCATTTTCATCCCCATCATGGTAGGATGATATTGTCTCCTTAGGTTTCTACAACTTCATCCTAACTCTATCCCAATAAAAACGTGGTAGTGGTTCTTTCACTTGCCTTCATTTACCCTTGCAATATTCAATGTACTTCATAAATGTTAAATTATCTTCTTTCTCATGGTAAATGTTGAATAAAATTTTTATATTTATAAAACCCAACTAAGTCTGATGCTCAGTATCCAAGCCAAGGCTATGTCCTCAATTTACCTTAACCCATCCTTCTTCACATTCAAACTTAAATTATTATTATTTTTACTTTTAAATAAAAGTTACTCTAACATATTGCAATATTATATTTATTATTTGAAATGTGAAGGGGTAGTCATGGCCACTGGCTTCAAAAGTTGATGACTCTCATGGCCATATTGGCATTCAGTCCATGAAGCACTAATTCCCTTGAATCTTTATGGTCCATGAAATGATGTAATATGTAGATTCACTTTTGAAAAGTTGTTCCCTATATTATTTGAAATGAGAAATGTGAAATGTGTCCATAAGGATAATGCAATCAGATTTTTTTGGTAAAGGTTACTTATAAGAAATAGAATATATATATATATATATATATATATATATATATATATATATATATATATATTCAAAATACGTAACAAAGTTTTTATATACAATTAGTTATATTAATTTTAATTACTATTAGTACTATAAAAATTATATCATTATATTAAGTATATCAAAATTAATTAGTTATAAAAATATTTAAATGTACAATTAAAAATAAGTTATTAAATTAATTCTCAAAAGATTAAAAATTCATTATAATTAACTTTCAGATTAGTACCAAATATCATTTTATCCACTTCTAATATTTTGAAATGCATTCAAGGTGAATGATAATTAAATTAATCATATCAGAGGACACAAACTCATACCTCTTTAAACCAGAGGAGCTATCATAATTTTTTTTAATTATAAAAGAGAACATGTAGAAAAGTTTCCTTTCGCAAATCATTTTCTAAAAAAATTGGTAATGATAACATAAAAGATACAAACAACTTTCAAAATGTTATAATTCATAAAAATACTCTCTATGAGATTGAGTAAGATCTACTAGAGAATGTGGGTAAGGGGTCGAGCCACAATAGATGAACTATCACATTCTCCTACAAAGTTATTGACAACATAGAGATTGCAAAGCAAGAAAAAAGCACCCAAAATAGGAATAAGTTGAACTACATTAAAAATGAAATGAGGTTGTACAAATAAGCATCTTGGAAGAAACTACTTGCCAAGAATAGTGGAGTTGACTCCCACAAGCTCAAAGTGGTGGTGAGTTTCTTCCACGAAACATGCAAGAGGTAGTGAGCTAACTCATTCAAAATAGGACTCTTAAGTAAACACCTAAGTAACCTTAACACCAAGTGTATTTATCCATGTGCAAAAAATGCAAGAGATATAATATATACACTAACACTCACAAAGAATAAAGACTTAATGTTTGGAGTGTCCATATTAATGAAAATCAATTTTTTATCATTAATATAAAAACACATTGATATTCAATATTAAGAGAAAAAAACCATTAATATTTAAGATCACTTTCTTTCTCTTTTCATCACTCACTAAAAATTCTTTTGAGTTGTATTAATTTAAAGATACTAAACATATAATGATTCCCTCCATTAGACTATAACCTATTAACCACACTTGTACCTATAAATAATGGATATCAACAAGTTATTATACAATTGATTGAATACTAAAATGCAACATAATCAATTGTATAAATGTAGTCCAAACAATTTGGAATGGATCTCTACCATCAAATAATTAAAACAATATCTTTAATCCAGAAACTTGGAAATGGTGTTACATTGCATAAGTACCAACATACAGGATGCCAAATCATTGATTATCGCTAAATATTATTTGAACATGCACATCCTATTGGAAGAACTTAAATAGTCAGTCCAATAGTTGAAATCCTGCTGACAAACATGTTTGTTGAAATCTTGTCGAGTTAAATGCATTGCAGGGCAGTCGAAAGAATTACAGGTCTGTAAAACAAGTCGACACAGTTACAGGTCAAAAACACCGAAAAACAGTTGGTAGACAACGTACCGGCTGTTTATGGGGTGCATCCTATTCGTATGGCTTTTTTATAAATAATCATGCAAACCACTTCCTCGTTGCCAGTGCATTTTTCTTCCTCTTCTAGTTGCTTTGTCTTAGTATGTGAATGTTTCAGAGAATCAACGAAGCCTCATCCTCGTGGCACCGTTTCTTTAGCAGGGTGGAAAGAACGGGAACCAAAACCTTGTCTGCGAAATGCCCTTAATTTTTCATTTGTTTCTTTCAATGGCAGAAATATGATTGGGGATGAACGACATAAAATAAAAACTGACAAAAAATAATGGCGATTTTTCGAGGAGATTGGATGGAAAGAACTATTTGAATCATCTTGATCGCCTAAGGCAGGTCGTCCATTTCATTGACGGAACACCTTCAGCTTAATAACTTTAAGTATATTTTGTAAGGCTCAGTCGTAAATAATCGGTGTGTTGTAAACGACTGGTTGTACGGGTGGGTCGACAAAACCTTCAGTCGATAAAATGTAATGATCAAATATGTTCGACTCATTTCGACCTATCTGGATGTACTAATCATCGATGGTGATTGAATTGTTTTTGAGCGACGTACTACATGTCGACCAGCGGGTCACTTACAATGCACCGGCTGGTTAAGACCTTCCTTTTGTTAGGGAAATGGCATCTTGAGGACTACCAACCCACTCTACTTAAATATCATCCACTTCAATGATCAAATACTCAATAGAAATTTAAACCTCATTCACAATAAAAATGATAAATATTTATCTTTAAAAAAAAAAAAAATTGACCTTTTTCAAAATGGATGATATTTAAAAATAACCCACCGAGCTACCAACCATCCGACATAGTAGGACAAAACTATTTTGCCATCAACAAGCCAAGTTCAAATTTATTTTATTACGAATCACGATTCCAACGCAATTAGTTAACGACCTTTCAACAATAAATGAGTTATCCAAGGCGCTGGTTTTACAAGGCACCCACGTGACTCTTCTTTGTTTTTGTATTTTTGCGTGAATTAAAATAGACAACGCTATTTTAATTGATAACATGAAGCAAAACTCAGCCCAATTGTAGTTATCTTGCCCATATGTTCTAACTGGGTTGCAGAGGACAGTGCTGATCAGAGCTACAAGAGCAAGATGAGGTGCGGGTCTTACTTTTCTATTCTTCTTCCGTTCTTTGTAATGGAATTTTCATCTGTGATATCCGATTTCACATGGTATAAGTGCCATAGTGATTCAACACCGTCGGCAGTACTTATTCTGCTAATCTGAATCAAGTTATGACTGATCTGTTGAGAAATACACCTCAAAGTTCTGGGTTTAACACTACTTCCTTTGGTCAAACGCCCAACAAGGTCTATGGCCTTCTGCAGCGCATTGGGAGCGTATCAGCAAAGAATTGCTCAGACTGTGCACAACAATCAAGTAATTCTCTTGAAGAAAAGTGTACCAATTATGAAGGTGGCCTGATATTGATGGATGACTGTTTTCTGCACTATGACAACTCTGACTTTTTTTCAAAACTAGATAACATGTTCTATTCCTCGTATCAGCCCGGTATCATCTCAGACAATATGGACGATTTCAACTCCACAACCTCCCTCCTCCTCTCCGATCTGTCTACAAAAGCTTTAGACCCTGCAAATAAGGGATTCGCTATAGGTTCAGCCAACTATTCCGCATCCGATAATGTATACGGGCTCGTTCAATGTTGGAGAGATCTATCCATCGCCGATTGCAAAGCGTGCTTGTCTACAGCAAGGAATACTCTGCAGGATTGTTGTGCTGTGACACAAGGAGCTCGTACTGTGTCAGGAAGCTGTATGGTTAGATTTGAGATATACCCATTTTTCGACACTTCCTCAGAAACCTCAGCACCGACTCCAACAATTTCCACACCTCCCAGAAAAGGCCAGATCCCCTCAGAAATTTCAGCACCGACTCCAACAATTTCCACACCTAACACAGAAGGCCAGATCCAATCAAAGAGTAAGCACGGCCACTTCTTCTAATATTTGTTGGATTATACTCTTGAATATGTTTATATTTATAAGAATCTACACTGCAGAGAAGTCCTCAAAAACATTACCCATAATTCTTGGAGTTGCGGGAGTGCTATTTCTGGCGTTAATGCTTATTTGTCTATGTGCAATGAGAAAAAGAGTGAGACCTGCCAGATTTGCTAGGCTTAATCTAGTTACCTTCAATGAAGGTGCCACTTCCAATTCCATCTTTGTATTTAGTTTTCTTTGCTGTTGGTTTTAGTATAACATAAAATTTTCTAAGCTTTTCCAAGTTTACTCCTCTACAGAAAGGCCTGCATGTTTCTCCGAATCGGAGTTAGTCGTACACGAACAGCAACATTTTATCATCAGCTTCGAGGAATTGGCAAAAGCTACACTAAATTTTGATGAAAATAACAAACTTGGAGAGGGAGGCTTTGGACCAGTATACAGGGTGGGGCTATAGTGTATACTTGACCTTAATTAAAACTGGAGTCATAGATCAATTAGGCTATTTTGGGGGAATTTCTTAAGGGGGATGTGGAGCTCTAATTCTGTTTGATCTTTCAGGGAACGACCAGCGACGGAAAGGAAATAGCAGTCAAAAATCTGTCTGCAAGATCTAGCCAAGATAATACAGAATTTATGAACAAAGTCAAGCTGATGGCCAATCTTGACCACCGAAACCTTGTGAAGCTGTTGAAATGTTGTTCTGAGGGAGATAAAAGGTTGCTTGTTTATGAGTATTTTCCCAACAAGAGCTTGGACACTTTTCTCTTTGGTAAGTTACATTTCTATCTTTATCATTGCAGAGTTGTTTGAAAGAAATTACAAGAATGATGGATAGAATTGGTTTTACAGATCCAGAAAAGCGTAAACAGCTAGATTGGCAAAAGCGTTATAATATCATCTTTGGAATTGCCCAAGGCCTTCTCTACCTTCATGATAATTCACACCTGAGAATCGTTCACAGAGATATTAAAGCAATCAACATTATGCTCGATGCTGATCTCGAACCTAAAATAGCTGACTTTGGTTTAGCCAGACTTTTCCCTGAAACAGAATTAGCTCCAGGCACACGGTAAGGACTCCGATGATGGTATCTGTGTGATTTTGGTTTCTGATTGATGATGTTAGTTTTATTTATTTTTGAGTGGGGTTCTATTTATGTGGTGTAGCGGTTACCAGGCTCCAGAGTATCTACTCAACGGAGAGTTGTCAGTTAAAGCCGACGTTTATAGCTTTGGCGTGCTATTGCTTGAGATTGTGAGCGGAAGAAAAATCATAGATGGCAATGAAGACGAATATCTGTTGGAATGGGTAACAAACCTAACTTATTAGATATGCATTTGCCTTCAGTAATAATAGAACAGACAACAAAGTTAAAAATGAATTGATGATGTGCGATATAGGCATGGAGACTGTACACAGGAGGAGGTCCTTTAACGATAGTTGAGTCAACAGTAGTAGAAAGATGCCCGCGGGAGCAGGTGGTACGATGCATTCCCGTTGGTCTTTTGTGCGTACAAGTTGATGCGAGTGTTCGCCCAGATATGTCGAAGGTGGTTACAGTCATCTCTGGCAGTTCAGTGATATTGTCCAATCCAACGAGGCCTAGGTGAGGTGCATTTGATTTTAGGGATTTTTCCATCTATTTTATTATTAGTATAGATATTTATTTAGTACATTTTAGAGCTAGGTGCAATATATCTCTAATAATGTCTCTCTCACATCTCGAATGAAGCTCTTGGAAGGAAAAATAAGGTGATAATATAAAGTATTTACACTTTTACTTCTAATTCTTAAAGCAGTTCTTAAACTCTCTCTTTCTTCCACATTTCTTTTTGGATACAATTCTTTTGTAAATAAAATCTTACTTAAATTTGAAGGTTATAATGAATAAGTCCACTAAGGATCAAGTCTTATTGAGTGCAAGGCTCCCATAACATAAGGAATGAGGCCCTGATCGTGCCTGGGGTAAATATGGTGGAATAGATACTCCTTAATCCTTAACTGTCCACTGAAGAGGTTCAGCCTAAGACTTGTGCTCCCAAATCGAATAGCAAAAACCAATTTGTAGATGACCTTTTAAAAAAAATAAAAATTTCAAAATCATAATTAAATTCCCCTAATTTGTTTTGCACAAAATTATAACTCTCATACACCCTGTTGAACATTTGTCTACATAAGAGTTGCAATTATTGCTTTATCAAATTCAAGGCCTAGTTATTTGTAAGAAGAAACTAACCTATTAACGGTTTTTTTTATAATAACAGAGATGGCGAGAGAAGAAACGAGCCTTTGGCTAAGGATGTATTTTTCTGTCACAGCGGCAAACAGAAGCGCCTTGTTCGGGAGCTACACAAGGACCTGACAAAGGAAGGTGTATCTTGCTTCTTTGATGAGGATAGCCTGCCAAAAGGTGAAAAATTTCCTCCTCATATTTTTGAAGCCGCGGAGAAATGCAGAATAGCAGTGTTGATTCTCTCCAAGGATTTTAGCAACTCAAAGTGGCCAATGCTGGAACTTTCCACTTTTATCGATGCTAAAAACTCTGGCAGAAATCCAGACATGAAAATACTGCCCATTTTCTTCCTGATATCGCAAAAGTCCCTTTCTGAAATTACAAAAGACTACCAGGAATGGAAAGACTTGGGGATATCTGATGAGATTCGGGCTCAATGGCATAGTGCTTTAAGAGAAGTAAGGGCATATAATGGTTTGGAGTACAAACAAGCTGAGGATATGGGGCGTTTTAGAGAGGAAGTTGTAAACACCATCTGCTCCCTACTAGCTTCAAGACCAGGTAACTCCACCGTTTAATCTTCCTTCTGAACAATCCCTTACTGACGTGCCAACGAGCAAGGTTTAAATTTGACAGTCCACCTTGTCTGTGAAGAACTTTTTTTTCCTACTGTTTAGTTTTCATTATTGCTTTTGGCATTACAATTATTTTTTTAATGCAAGTTAAATTTTATATAAGAAATTAAAAAAAATTAGAAATGATTTTAATGTATTCATATCAAGATATTACAAATAAATTGAGATACTATGGTAGACCTCCTGGATGCCTAATGTTTGATATGGTCCATGCTCTACATAAGAACACAAATGAATTGCATAAGACTCTTGGGTAAAGAAATTTTGGAGTGTCTATTCAGCACACTCCTTGAATCATTTGGATGAGTTACAAAAGGGGATGTAGCTTGTTGATCTGTGTCCAATTTGCTACTTGCAGTGTAGTTTGGCAATAACAAGAAATAGATTCATCATATTTAGATTGGATTGCATACAAATTGCACTTATATGTTAGATAATCTTATGAATGAGATCGTTCAATACTAATAAAAAGATCTCTCTTCCCTTTACTTCAATGTGTTTAAAATTAAATAAACTGACTAGAGATAACCCTTATATTGACATACACAAAAATTATACAATGGAAAAATTTATATTTATATGGTTCTGTGACAAGACTCACTTATAACTTGTTAAGAGATAATTAGTTACTGGTAACTGCTAACTTGCTAAGTCCTTTTCTAAAAAACTCTTATCTCTTTTGGGTTTTCTGAAATTTTCCTTCTTGTAACTTGTCTAATAGATTATAGTCTAAAACTAGATTAATAGAAGAAATAGAAGAAATATGAAATAATGTGCAGCTTACTTCTATTTGTATAAACAAAAAAATTATTCATTTGATGTGTTAGAATGAAAATAAGACAATTGTTTATATAAAATTTTCTATAAGAAAAACTCAAAGACTATTTAGAATTTTAAAAAAATTGGGATTTTTTATTATTAAACAATAGAAGTTTGTTTTATAAAATAGAAAAAAGTTTCTATTAAAGAATTTAAAAATTATATATATCAGTTTGTTAATACAATCAAATATTTATTTTTATTGTATTTTACAGTAAAAATCCCAAAACACACCTATACAGCTCTCCAATTTAAACCCTGCGGCACTGAGATAAGCAAGTGTTAAAGAGCACCACAAATTACTGGATTGGGATTCTTCCTTCACTTCCTTTCAAGTAAAACATGTGGAGGACCTCCCACTGTCAACACGTGTGAGGAATCTAATGTATAGTTTTACATTGCTTAAGGATTTAATTTCCTGTTAAACATAGTGTACGGGACTTCAAGCTCACAGGGATGAATCTGCTATTGAATCGTATCACCGCCGACTTTTGTATTATTTTTCAGTAATTTTTAGTAAAGTTATAATCCACTCCAAGTGTAATTTACAGTAATTCTAATTTTCGGACTCAGTGCTCCAACATTGACAGTTATTCTTAAAGTGTTCTCTGTGATTTCTAGCTGAATCGTGTTAGGAAAAGGAATCAATATTTGAGCATCTTTCAATAGATTGAATTTATAGATTTTGAGAGGTACTAATTTTTTTTTAATGAATATGAGGCACTAAACTATGACTGTTGATACCTCAAAAATATTACTATAATTGCAATCTTGGAATTTGAAGTTATAGGTAGGTGGACGAGGGAAGGGATCAATATTATAATTATAATAAAAGAGTAATAATTTTATTGTGTTATATTGTTTTTCTTAAATATTAATTTTTATGGTTTTTAATATAATATTTAATAAAAAAATTATTTGATAATTAAAATGTTGGAATAAAGGATTAAATTGAAAAATATTTAAAAAAAAGAGGTGTATGGAACAATGAGAAATAATTTAGGAGGTTTTTTAAAATGTAATCAATTCAAAAAAGTTATTACAACTCTTGAAAAATAAATAATCATAAATTGGAGGGACAATAATTTTGGAGAAATTAAATTAAACAATAAAACATTCATTTGTAACTTATGAGTCCAAATAAAAATGAATTGCAACTTCTGAATTTCTTATGTAAATAAGGTACAACTTGTTAATTAAGGATTGGTCCTTGTTATTTTTTATTCAACTAGGGATATATATGACATTCTCAAAGGGAGCATTATTTCATATTCAAAGGTAGATTATGTATAAGACCTAGGCTAAGATGAAGGGTTCTATCCCTCATCTAAATAATATAAAATTTATACAAAATATTGATTTGAACAAGGGTGTGAAACTTTTTAAGATGTTTTTCTACAAATTGATATGAATTATGAGAGTATATTTGAATAGAGAAATCAATCAAGTGGTTTATTATTAATATTAATAGTTTTCTTAACTTGTATCAAAATAGTCCTTAGAAAACTTGTCCCACAACCATGTCCTTATAATCAAACAAGAGGGAAAACTTCTAAGAGATTGATTATGATTTCCACTCAACTAGGGACTAGGCTAAAATTCAATAAAATACCCATTAGGATTAGGTTTAGTGCCACCTTGTAAAGTCCTAGGAACAATTGTAAATATTTAATATTTCATATGTTTGTAATGTTGGGCCCTTTTAAAATAGGGCACCACACATGAAGGAAATCTTCAGATTCCATGTAAGACATACTTTAGGACTTAGAAAATGCACTACAATGAATGTACGAGAGCATTAAGTATGGGGGTTACAAAGTGTACTTGAAAGCACAATAGTGTCTCCCACCTTTTATCATTATTGGGCCACCAAAATTACCACTTTAACATTTGACACATTCTATAAATTATATTGAACAAACCATCATACATTTAAGGTTGATGTAAACTAGTAATTTATCATTTTATTTATCGATTGAATTTATAACTTATAATTTTTTTTAAAGAATATTTTCATAACTTTTTTTTTTAGTTTTCAAGAAATTTTTTATTATTTTGTAGTGAGTGATATTTTACCATAATTGTAACACCCCCAATGTTTCCCCACACTTTTCTAAAATTAATACTGGGATAAAAATCTTGAAGGCCTTGTGAATCACAAGCCTCAATGGTATTAAGAAAATTATTTTTGTATTATAAGGTTGATGAACTATAATAATTTTTTATATTGATTGCATCACTTTTGTTAATAAATAAAATTATATTGTATCCTAAGTAATTGGATTGGGCATGATATTGATTAAGGTTTTGATTTTGAAGCTACTTGGTGTAATTTTAAGTGAGATATTTCTTTGAATAGCCTATGTGCATGATTACACACATTTATTATAATAATCCTAAGGTCATTAAAGTTAGTCAAAATATTATATTAATGTTTTAAATATTCAAAAAAATTGGCATCATAAATTATTACTTACAATTATGATATTTGATGATAATTTATGGGTACATGTGGTTGATCATAAGGACTAGGTCAAACAAGTAGAAGGAGGAGTGTATGGTTTAGTGGGACCTTAAATGATGACTTATAATAGTGCATGAATAATTGAATAAAGAGAAGATAGAGTATTCGAGCATCAAATTAAGATGCCAAGCATCATGACCTAATATGACAATCTAAGTTACCTAATTGTAAGAACTAACTATGAGGTAAACCTTGAGATTAATGCATGGGATTAAATAAGCCTAGACCCAAGAGAATGTTGATATGAATTGAAAGAGAGTCAATTTCCTTACTCAATTGCATGGCTAAAGGATAGACTAATCTAATACAAATAAAGTGTGCATGGATTGAACAACCCATGGAATGAAATGATTTTAGAACTAGGAAGAAATCTTATGTGAAATTTAGAGAAAATAAGGAATCACTAAGCCAACTAATAAAATCTAAGGAATAGAGGATTCCAAGATTATATTGTTAGAAATGAAGATGCAAACCACATAACATAAATATGATATTAACCTTTTTTATGTCCCCTAAATAATTTAGAGTCAATCGAGATTACAATAGAAATAAAACCCACTACACAAAAATAACATGGATGAAAAAATTGATTATATAACATAATATGTAACGTGGAGAAAAAACCCTTTTGGGTAAAAGACTCCACCAAGAAAAGAGGCTTCAAGTTGTATTATTTTCAAAAATGAGATTACAATACATGCACTTCATGTGTTTCTTTAGTCCCTCAATCCAACAGCACCTATAATACACTAATATACAGTCGTAATACTATATCCTTATAAAACAGGTTGCCTTCTAGGGCAAGACAAACTAGAAAAATCTCCACTGTTAGATGGGTGACCTAATGATGAACGGTGCAGATTTACAATGGTAATTTATATATAAAATGTGGCTTCTAGGGGCATTGCCCCAGGACCCCCACCAAGGCATGTGGCCTCCGAATGCCCTATCGGGGGCCATCCCCTCTAACCCTGTAGGGAGGTACCCCCATACAACCCTGCGGATAACCTACATCCATTGGGTACCAGGATCAAACATGTCGTTGAAACAAGATTTTTAATTGGTGAATACTTCATCCCTTCTGAATGATTTACAAAAAATATTAGAAGTAATTAATTACATAGGATTTACAAGGTTGATGACACCTTAATCCTAACATTCTCCCACTTGACATAATACATTGTAAATACCCATAGGAAAACCATAAAATAATCAGGCACTAGAAGCAAGGCACATGGCCTCTCTACACGAAACAAATTTTTCTATGCTCACAAGCTTGGTCAATGAATCTAAAACATTCTCCTGACTATCTACCTTATTTAGCTTATTTTGTCCACTTGCAACCATTTCTCTAACAAAGTGATATTGTACATCACCATGATTAGTCCAAGCATGATATAGAATTCTTGAACAAATAAATAGCACTCTAGCTATCACAACCAATTGGATTGACCTTGCAATTAAAACCAATACCTGTACATAATCTCCTCTACCAAACTGCCTCTTTAGAGACATGGGTAACATCCATATACTCTACTTTGGTGGTGGACAAAGCAACTTTGGGCTGCCCTTTGCTCATCCAACTCACTGCTCCTCCAAACAAAGTAAATACATAGTCACTAGTGGACCTTCGACTATCCAAGTCACCTACCCAATCTGCATCAATAAATCCTTGTATGTCTAAAGTTCTGACAGCACTATGACTACCAGAATAAACCAAATAGTAATCGGGAGTACTTGCAAGATATCTAAACACCCTCTTTGCATAATTCCAATGTTGTCTACTAGGGTTCAACATAAATCTACTCAAAACTCCCATTGCTTGGCAATATATGGTCTGGTGCAAACCATTGCATACATCAAAATCCCTACAACACTAGTATATGGCACATTAGACGTATCCTCTAAATCATATTCATTCTTTAGACACATGTCTAATGAAAGCTTAGTACCAATGGGAAAAGGAATTCTAACCGGGTTATAGTCCTACATACTAAATCTTTGCAAAATGGTATTCACATACTTTGTGATAACCAAAGCTTTATGTTACCTCTATCCCTTTTCATCTTCATCTCCAAATTATACCTAGCTGCTCCAAGATCCTTTATTTTGAATGCATCTGAAAGTCGGGCTTTCAACTCATTGATCATACCATTAGTATTGCTGAAAAATAACATGGCATCAACATATAATGCAATGATCATCATAGAAACATCAATACAATGAATGTAAACACAATGATCCTCCTCACTTCTAATAAAACCTGATTTCAACACAAATGAATTGAATTTTTGGTACCACATTCTGGGGGATTGTTTCAAACCATGAAGAGACCTCTTTAATCTACAAACCTAATGTTCTTTTCCTTTTACCTCAAAACCTGTAGGTTGTTACATGTAAATTTATTCCTCAAGATCTCCATGCAAAAATGTAGTCTTAACATCCATTTTCTCTATTTCCTAATCAAAAGTTGCAACAATGGATAAGAGAAATCTAATAGAAGTTAATTTAGCAACAGGAGAGAATATTTCACCGAAATCAACTCCCTCTCTCTGGGAGTAACCCTTGGCTACTAGTCTATCCTTGTACTTCTCCAATGAACCATCTACTCTAAACTTCTTCTTGAAGACCCACTTGTAACCTATGGCCTTTCTTCCTTTAGATAAATGAACAAGATCTTAGGTGTTGCAAGACTCTAAATCCATCATCTCCTCCTGCATGGCTAACTACTAAGACTCACTATCATCTAAATGAATAGCTTCCATGTGTGATCTAGGCTCATCATCAATACTCAATAAAGCAAATACACAACAAAAATATGGTGGGCTAAAACAATCAACTGGATTCTATTGTCTTGTGGATTTTCCTAGAGGTGGAGTAAGAGACTCTTCAGGTTCTTTTGCACGCTCTTTTGTACCAACTTCTTAGATGTTACAATAGATTCTTCCTCATTAGAACTTTCACCCAAGTCTTCTTCTACTTCTTCACCCCTCAATCCATCATTATGTTCTTCTCGAGGTGCATCTTCATGCTCTAATTCAAAGTACACTCTCTTCACCTTTTCTTCTTTTTCATTTTGTTGTTTAGGTTCTAAAATAACACTAAGTTTCTTAAACATAACATCTCTAGAATAAACAATCTTTTTGGGTTAGTGGATTCCAAAGCTTATAACCTTTTACATTATCACCATATCTAATGAAAATACTCTTTTTAGCTTTTGGATCCAACTTAGTTCATTTTTCTTTAGACACATGAACATAAGTCTTGCAGCCAAATACCCTTAAATGTGAAACAAAAAGTTTCTTACATGTCCACATTTCATAAGGAGTTGAAACAAGAGCCTTACATGAAGATCTATTAACCAAGTAGTTTGCAGTACACACAGCTTCTGTCCAAAAGGATTTATTCAACTGTGATTCTCTCAAAATACTTTTGGCTCTTTCCTTTATTATTCAATTCATCCTTTCTACCACTCCATTCTATTGTGGAGTATAAGGAGTTGTCTTCTATCTAACAATATTTGCATGCTTACAGAATTCATTAAATTCTTTCAAATAATATTCCCCTCCATTATCAGATCTCAAAACCTTTATCTTATCATCTAATTTCTTTCAACTAAAGATTTAAATTCCTTAAATTTAGTGAAAACTTCATATTTGTGACACATAAAATTAATCCAGGTAAACCTTGAGACATCATCAATGGAGGAAATAAAATATCTAAATTTTCCAATTGATTCAACATCCACTGGACCAAAGACATCTAAATGAATAAGTTGGACCAATTTGATATTAGATTTATTACTACCAAAAGCAAAAGGAGATGCATTCTACTTTCCAAACACACAATGTTCACAAAATCTAAAACTTTCATCAGAATAGGACAAATTGTCTAACATTTTTTTATTTACAATAGTCTTTAAACTAGACTGAATTACGTAGCCCAATATATCGTGCCACAATAGTATTAGCCTCAAATGCATAAGAGGCATTACAAACAGTAGTGGCTTCTAGCTTAAATAGAGTTCCCAATCTTTTCCCCTTCGCTATCTAAAGAGGGAGCAACATCTTTATTCATTGATTTGAAATGTTATAGTGCAATAGATTTATACAAGGATGATAAAGTTCACATAACTGTATATCAGTTATAACTGCAACATTGTTGTAATTAACAATGTAATACCATTGTTGCTATAACTATTCACCAACATTCCCCCCTTATTACATTGTTCCTGCAATAGTACCAAGGGACCCCCCTGAATGCTAACATACTAAAAAAAGTTTATTACATAATATGAATACATATTTTATAGAAGATCTTCTCCCAAAGAACAAATCCTGAACCAAGCGGGGCTCCATCATGTTGTCTCGTCTACCCTCGGAAAGGTGTAGCTTCGAGCTGTGTTCTTGAGCTCTTTAGTCCTAAACTCTCAAATCACAGTCTTGAATTATTCGACAATGAACCCTAAGAGATACGACAGATCTCTGCCATTGTATAGTGTCTGCAAAATGGTATAATTCTCGATCATATACTCTTTTAAGATCGCTAGACAACAATCCATATTGAGCTCAACACCAAATCCCAAACCTGTCTCCAAAACAAAATCTTCACAAAATGTACATTCTTCAAATCCGTCAGCAACAACAAGGAAAAGCAAACCAAAACAAAAAACTCTTCTCGTGCAAAGCATTATCTCACAGTGAGAAGCTAACTTGAGATGATGGAAAATCTTCTATCCTATGATGCCGCCTGCCTCCAATATAATATGCTCACACTCTATCCATTTGTTTTAGACTTTTCAATAGCACAAGCATGCAAGTCTCTTAAATTTCTATCAATGATAGGATGGATGGCATCGGAACCTCAAACATAATGTGTGGCCATAATGATGTCAATTTTGATCAATGATGGACTCAACCAAAAATATGCCTTTTCACAAATTTCACAAAAACAGATCCTTATAACTCCTTATTATGCTTCCAAAAATTTGTTTCGAAAAATAGCTATAAACCATAATCTTCCAAATGTAAATAGCATTCTAGATAACACAATAATGTTTTTAAATGCAAACTTACTGCTGTGCGTTCAAATCAAAACCTAAAATTCTGCACATTTTACTCTCTCTGTAAACCTAATTTGCTATATGTTTGATGCTTACAAGATGCAAAACAAAAATGTATTCTTTAAACCCCAAAGCATGAAAGAAGCACGGTTTTCTCCCAACCAATAAAATCAATTCAAAACAATCACTTGCAAATGTCACAATCAACCCAAAAACATCTTTCTTTCTCCTTCACGCACTGTATAAAGCAATTAAAACATTAAGCAATGAAAAATATATATTCAATACCTTAAGCACCACACAAATGCAAAAATGATTTTTTGATGGCCGCAGTTTCTGATATTGAAAATGCTCTTGAATAGATTGCCCTACAAATCCTAGAGGATATTAATGATACTTCAGGCAAAGGCCGATCACATCAAACTTCATCTACCTTCACACACAACACTAAAATGTTCTCCAACACTTTAATCATACCTAATGATCTAAATTACACCCAATAATTCTCCTTGCAACTCAATGCATTTAGATTGCAGCATACTTATCTCATTATTCTTGCTTAGGGGTCAATTCGTGGCTTCTAAAACCTTCTTTGCAGTGTTTCTTGAGTTGACACATGGAAGAAACCTACTTCATTCCCTTCTGTAGTGCTTAATGGCTTCCAACATTTTCCTACTGGTCTCCTCCATGAACAACACTTCTCGGTCAGGTCATGCCTCCATGACTCTGATACCAAATGAAGAGGGAGTAATGTCTTTATTCATTGATTTGAAATGATACAGTGCAATAGATTTATACAAGGATGATGCAGTTCACATAACTGTATATTAGTTATAGCTGCAACATTGTTGTAATTAACAATGTAATACCATTGAACTGCTATAACTATTTGCCAACATTCCCCCCTTATTACATTATTCCTGTAATAGTACCAAGGGACCCCCATGAATGCTAACATACTGAAAAAAGTTGATTACATAATATGAATACATATTTTATAGAAGATCTTCTCCCAAAGAACAAATCTTGAACCAAGCGGGGCTCCATCATGCTGTCTCGTCTACCCTCGGAAAGGCGTAGCTTTGAGTTGTGTTCTTGAGCTCTTTAGTCCCAAACTCTCAAATCACAGAGTCTTGAATTATTCGACAATGAACCCTAAGAGATACCACAGATCTCTGCCATTGTCTAGTGACCGCGAAAGGGTATAATTCTCGATCATATACTCTTCGAAGATCGCTAGACAATAATCTATATTGAGCTCAACACCAAATCCCAAACCTGCCTCCAAAACAAAATCTTCACAAAACATACATTCTTTAAATCCGTCAACAACAACAAGGAAAAGCAAACCAAAACAAAAAACTCTTCTCATGCAAAGCATTATCTCACAGCAAGAAGCTAACTTGAGATGATGGAAAATCTTTTATCCTCCGATGCCGCCTGCCTCCTATATAATATGCTCACACTCTATCCATTTGTTTTAGACTCTTTAATAGCACAAGCATGCAAGTCTCTTAAATTTCTATCAATGATAGGATGGATGGCATCGGAACCTCAAACATAATGTGTGGCCATAATGATGTCAATTCTGATCAATGATGGACTCAACCAAAAATATGCCTTTTCACAAATTTCACAAAAACAGATCCTTATAACTCCTTATTATGCTTCCAAAAATTTGTTTCGAAAAATAGCTATAAACCATAATCTTCCAAATGTAAATAGCATTTCAGATAACACAATAATGTTTTTAAATGCAAACTTACTACTGCGCGTTCAAATCAAAACCTAAAATTCTGCACATTTTACTCTCTCTATAAACCTAATTTTCTATATGTTTGATGCTTACAAGATGCAAAACAAAAATGTATTCTTTAAACCCGAAAGCATGAAAGAAGCATGGTTTTCTCCCAACCAATAAAATCAATTCAAAACAATCACTTGCAAATGTCTCAATCAGCCCAAAAACGTCTTTCTTTCTCCTTCACGCACTACATAAAGCAATTAAAACATTAAGCAATGAAAAAATTATATTCAATACCTTAAGCACCACACAAATGAAACAATGATTTTTTGATGGCCGCAGTTTCTGATATTGAAAATGCTCTTGAATAGATCGCCCTACAAATCTTAGAGGATATTAATGATACTTCAAGCAAAGGCCGATCACATCAAACTTCATCTACCTTCACACACAACACTAAAATATTCTCCAATGCCTTAATCATACCTAATAATCTAAATTACACCCAATAATTCTCCTTGCAACTCAATGCATTTAGATCGCAGCATACTTATCTCATTATTCTTGCTTAGGGGTCAATCTGTGGCTTCTAAAACCTTCTCTACAGTGTTTCTTGAGTTGACACATGGAAGAAACCTACTTCATTCCCTTCTGCAGTGCTTAATGGCTTCCAACAATTTCCTACTGGTCTCCTCCATAAACAACACTCCTTGCTCAGGTCATGCCTCCTCGCTCAGGTCATGCCTCCATGGCTCTGATACCAAATGAAGAGGGAGTAACGTCTTTATTCATTGATTTGAAACAATACAGTGCAATAGATTTATACAAGGATTATGCAGTTCACATAACTGTATATCAGTTATAACTACAACATTGTTGTAATTAACAATGTAATACCATTGTTGCTATAACTATTCACCAACACTATCATCAAGCTTCCTTTCACCAATCTGCAACCATGCTTATCAAATGTCACATGCATTCCCAAATCATTCAACTTTGAAATAGAAACCAATTTTCTAGCCAACCCAAGAACATGCAAAACACCAAGGAGGTTTTTAATTCTTTCATCATTGAAACACAACATTACCTTCCCTTATCCAATAATAGGATATGTAGAGTTGTCCCTGAGATACATATTTCCTCCATCATACTCTTCATATGTGAAAAACCATTCCTTATGTGGGGTCATGTGGTATGAAAATCTTGATTCAACCAACCAATGATCATGAGAAACAACATTACATGCAGAAAGTAAAGCCTCATCACTTGCATTCGAAGACTTGTCAATAGTGAAATCCCATTGTTTCTTCGAGTTTCTATATTCCTTTTTCACATGTCCTCTATTTATATAGTTCCAACACTTAACTTTGTTCTTCTTTCTGGGAGTCTTAGAATGGCCCTTAGACTTGTCTTTAGACCCTTTTTGATCTCCTTTTGGTCCTCTTTCCTTAGACCTTCCCTTGATACTAAGATCATCTCTTGAACTGTCTGAACTTTTCTTCCTCAATTCATGTGATAGTAGAACTGAAACAAGAGCATCCAACTTTGGATCTACGAAATTAGCAATGATATCCAAAATAACATTCTCCTATGACACAGGTAAAGAACAGAGAAGCAATATACATTTATCTTCCTCATTCACATCAACATCTACAGATGTTAGTTGACTCAATAACAAATTAAATGAATTCAAATATTCTAAAACCGATTCACACTCTCTTATTTTCATGAAAAAAAAATTGTGCTTTAAATAAAGATTGTTTACCATACTCTTGGGTTGGTAGATCTCACCTAGATGCTTCCACAAGCTATTTGCAGACTTCTCACTCGCAACATTTAGTAGAAGAGAATCTGCAAGAAACAACCAGATTGTACCTCATGCCTTTTCCACTAGTCTATCCCACTCATCTAGAGCACAACGATTTACACAAACACACACAAAGGACTAAAAAACTCCATACACCCCCAGAATGGATACAAGGATTTTTTCAATTCCCAACCACCAAATTTGCCAAGGAAAGAAATAGAAATTACTTTGTAAAAATGCAAAAAATGGCATAAATTGGAAAACATATTCAAAAGTACCTCGACAAAAATTAGCCCCAATTGGAGGGCAAGCTGCACCAAGCAATCTCCGAGGTCACGACGTTCAAACCAACGCGCGCGCAAGAGAAAGGCTTTTTACAGCAACATGAGCAATTTCTTACAACAACAAATGCGTGAGTGTCGCGAAGTAAAAGACTAGAGATGTTTGTATGCTAGTAATGTGGGATAAAAGTCTCAGATCAACTTCACAGCAGTGCCTAATCCTGACGGGTCCACCTCCTCACGCACAGCAAACTTGAAACCGTAGGAAATATTTTGTAAATGAAACTTTATAATATAAAAAGTTTGTGCAAAAAACTTCCTCGCACGTAGCGCTCCTCCAGACGTTCCTTTAAGGTTTAGCGGCGACGGCATCTCTACACCAGTTGCCTATGTCTCATCATAGACCATAACCTTGCCAGCACCAAACGTTTGCCTTTGAACTGAGATAAGAATGACTATAGCTTTGCCAAAATCAAGGCCTCATGAATGAAGTTTCAAATAATTCAAAGGCCATTGCGCACCATTGAAGACGCTGAACCCTCGAGCAATATTAATCTTGGTTGCATTCCGCCCTCTCCAGCTTCGGCACCAACCTCCTCATTCTCGAAAGCAGCCAAATCACCAAGGTAGCCAAACAGAGATGAAGGACGATTAAGTGAAATAAGAGGCACATTCAGTTTTCTCCTAAAAAAAGATCTTGACAGCGAGCCAAATCTGCCACTGCAAATTACAATGAACAACGCCAAAAAAACTCAATCTGTCTTCCTTGAAATCGATAATGGTCTCTGACCAAGAATCGAAATATGAATCTACAAACAAATCAAATATCAATCTTCCCTGATCTCAAAAACTCCAATGAAAACTCTCAACAGGAGGAGGTGCAGGTTGAAGGCTTTGATACCATGTTGGTGTTATCCACCTCCCAGAATCCTTAGCCTGCAAAAACAAAACACCTTCATAGACGAGGGAAGCAAAATGCTATTTCATCAGAGATGAAAATATATTGATATGAGATGCAATATTTTACATAATGTACAATAGTACCTTATAAAGACAAGATGCAAGTGGATAAAAGAAGTAATTGACAATAACTAACAAAACTATATGCACCTAAATAATCATTATCTAATAATGTTTGCCTGAGTAAAACTTAAGCATGGTAAATGGTAAACCATTTACTCCAACACCAAACAAAATCCCTTTTACGACCTTATTTCTTATTATATTAGTATGTTGTATGGTGGCTTCACATGGATATTGGGCTATTTTGGTATGCAAAATTCTTTTCTACTGATGTTTGGTGGTAGCTTCACATGGATTTTAGGCTATTTAGGTGCTCTCAATTGCTTTGTTGGTTTCAATCAATACATCTTATGGTTGTTCTCTTCATACATCAAATAATGGAGCTTAATCAAAGAGTGGCTTTGCCTTGGTTGGAAAAGATGGATATGCATCTGTTTAAGCTAAGATGATTTTTTTTTGGTAGTATTATCCAATAGAAGAAGTTTTATGATAGGTTATAGAATTGAATTTGTTAGATGTTCATTTTCTTTAATTGTGTTCTTTGATGTTGCATCTTCCTTTCTTTTTAATGTAATGGATATTATGAATGATTTAGGTCTGGTGTAGTTTCTAGCTAGAATATACATTCAACCTTTCGTTTGCTCTCTCCATACGTAGGACAAGAAATTGATATATATTATGATGTTGGTTTGGGGGCTATAGACATTGGTGGAGTTTTTCTAAAAGTGGCTCTTCAAAATTTACCGACAATGCTCTGTTCTCTCTTAGCCATGAGATTGGATCTCATTTATGATTCTATTTTGGATACTATGTCAATTTTGGAGATCATCATTCGAGATTCCAACATGTTTAATGCCATACATTTTTTACTAAGACATGCTACTAATAATTTCCACGCGAATGCATTTCCACTGCAAATGGATGCTTATGAGATCCCTAGTTCTAGTGGCAGTTGTGATGGTTGACACAATTGTATAACTTGTCAAGTGTTTTAGTGTTTCTCGTCTATGTATTTTCAAGACTCTATCTTGTTTTTTAGAATTGGAAATCTTTTTCTCTTGTATGTAATCTTTAATACTTTAATATACTGTAAGCGGTATACTACCACTTTTTTATCGATAAAAAAAATCTTCCTACATAAATCAAGCATACTCAAGCATTCATTCATTCAAAGAAAAATACACATCAATCTACCAAAAGATAAATGAAGAATACCTCTAGTAAGATCCATAAGATGTGCCTTTCTCCTTTAACAACACAAACTTCAAGTAATAATCCAAAATCCACATCCAAATCTCCCCAAATCCGTTTTAATCTTTTATGGCAAGCTAGGGTTCTAACAAAATACATTCTATTTTTTTCTCTCCCCGAGAAAAATGCATAAGGATGAATAGATGGAATAGAATGAATAAAAAACCATTTCCTTTTGCATACATAAGCTCTAGTTTAAAAAGATAACATTTTATTTTCCCATTTACAAATTAGCTAGTTATTTCATCAAATAAATAATGTTTTAACTAAATTATCTAAAATGACCTTATAACTTGCTACAAAAAAGTCATTTCTCCTTGTTAACAAGTCATAACATACTCTCAAGTCATATGTGTATATAAACCCTTTATTTTTTGTATGAATAAAGTAAAAATGACATTTTATTTCATGCTAAAATCACCAAACAAAATCTAAATGACCCCTTTATTATTTCAAGTGCATTTTTATCATTCCTTAAGGCCTTAATTAGTTTTGAACTCATACAAAACATACATTAATGATGAGAACTAATTAAAAGAACACGAAAACATACACTAACTAGTTTTACACAGACAAGGATCTTGAATCATGAAAATTCTAGATAAGAAATTGGATAAACACATCACATGTATTAATACCTCAAATGGAGCAATATAGGATTACTAACTCAAATAGACTATGTGTTTGACTCCAAATTAACCATTTTCAATTTTAATCCTATACATGCACACTCAATTAACACATCAAGTCTACCTACACAATATAAATAATTGAAGCATGAAATATAACAATTAACATGATTAAATTCAACAAGGCATATTCATATTACATTCCCATCATGTATACATCTCATTAACAATAGTTTAATATCAAAAAACATGATTAAATATGATTTAATCATTTACCAAATAAGCCCTGAAATAATGCTCTAGCATAAGCATTAGCAAAATTAGGACAAGGCAAGAGTTAACATAGGTTGGTCTTACAAGAAAACTTTCAAGATAACACTAAGCATGTGATTTTGTAATTTTTTTCAAGTGTGGGACTCCCACTTGTCTAAATCCAAGGTAATACAAAGGCATTTTTACAATGAATCCAAATTTGATCTAGAAATGTTGGCACATTTTCCATTCAAATCTAAATTTAAATTTAAATGTTATCATTTTTCTATCAAGAAGGTTTTTTGTTATTGCCAAGTGTTGTTTTCCCCATCATTATATTGCGCTCACCTTGTATGACTCCTTATTTCTAAAAGGCTCCAAAGTTTTTCCATATGATAATTTTACCTAACTCAAGTCCATGACATAATAACTATACAACTATAGAATCACGTAATAATGATATATAGGATCTCAAGGTTATAACAAATATTGAATAATATCACCATTGAAATTAGGTAACACATTGTTCATCTATTCTAAAAGAATATGTCCTTTGGGTTGAGAGAGTTTATTTGAAAGCTTGCATTCAAAAGAGTTAGTTACACATGCAAAATTATTGAATATGGCATTCACCCTCTTCACATTTTGTTTGCATTTCATGTATTTTTGCTAAGTATCATAGATTAAGATGTATAGAAAATACAACAATTAGACATAATAAGTACCCATTGAAGGCTCTTCAATCATATGTGAAGTTATATGAATAATGGATCAAGAACCCTTGGTATGAGCAATGTATGGCTTTCCTATAGGGAGTTGGTATTGATATAAATCATCTCCCTCCTAGTACAGTTTCTATAAATCATCCCCACATGTTGAAAAAAGTGTTCATAGGGAATTAGAGATGAGATCTACAAAGCCCACATAAAATCAACTTGGATAGAAATAGGAGAGCTATTATTAAAAAATATGCATAACTACTCAAGAAGTATTATATTCATATAAATTATTCCTCCCAAATACACTAGGCTTCACATTGGTTTGAGTTTTTCTTTGGGACAATTGCAAGTATGGTTTTATCAGCTCCACATCAAGTCATACAACTTTACCGAAAGAGATTAGCACATTTGTAGACATTGCAACAATGAACCAAAATTAGAAGAGTATTTTTTATTTAGGTGTCAAATGTATTGTGAGATCTATCATGGGTTTTGTTGTCTCTTTAGAAAAAAATAATGGCTCTTTATGAGCTCTTATTTATTACAAGGATCAAAGATTTGTTGTTCTATTCATGAGAAAGATGACCCAACATAGTGTTTAATAGTCATCAATCCAACTCTTTTTCTCAATGTTCACCTTCAAATTCTTTTTTTTCAACCTTAACTTTAGAGACACAAATATACTTATTGTAAATTATTATTTATCTTTACATTTATTACAAACTTTTAAATATTTTTTCTTACAATCCTATTGAGCTGATTTAGTTACTATTGGACAATTATATATAAAATAAATATTTCAATTGTAAGATGTTATAGTTGTTCTATTTTTTAACAAACTTGGTTTTCTTGGCCTTCCTCTCACTTAGTGAGGCATTCTCCATGAATACTTACACTATCTCTGTGTGTGTGTGTGTGTGTGTGTGTGTGTGTGTGTGTGTGTGTGTGTGTGTGTGTGTGTGTTTGCATGCATATATCCTCCCTAGGGCCTTCAACAGTGACTATTCTCCTAACAAAATACACTTATGCCTATCATGCATACATCCATACCAGGTATAGTAGGTCAAAAAAAATAAAATATCATTTACTTTAAAATAAATGTGAGTTACAACACTAAGTAAAATCTTACCCATACAATAAAATTAGTTAAAATATGAACTAATAAAATACAAAATAAAAAATAAAATTACAACTAAATTGCATAATAATATGTGGAAAAATATTATATGTTTTTTAACATACCTCAAAAAATATTCTAAATATTCTCTAAATAACAAGATAGACATAATAACTATAAGCATATTTTGTAAGGGGAATGACCACTTCGTTACTACTACCAACCAATCAATAATGGCTTCTCACATGGTATGACAAAACTAATTTTTCATCAAGAAGCCAAATTCAATTTTGTTTCATTATCATGAGTCATGTGTGTGTGGGTAAAGTTTTTTTTAAATAAACAACATATCTGTCCCTTAAGTTTTTTTTTTAAATAAACAACATTTAGTTTATTTTTTTATTTAAATGTGTAATAATAATTGACAATATAAAGTATAAATATGTTGCAAGATTATATCCTATAACTAAAAGTACTATATCAACAATAGTACCCCACTCCACTACTAGCCCCTCCCCTACATTTCTAAATGATCTTGGCAACAACCACTAACATTTATTTTCCTTCTAATTACTCAACCTCACACAACTAACATTAATTACCTTAGTTTACGTATGAACAACGAACATTAACTATGTTGAAAATCCTTACAGGTGCTGCTGATTTTCCATGGCGACCTCGACTTTTTTTTCCTTTTTGCATTTTTGCGTGTATTAAAATAGACAACACCGGCCTCAACCCCTCGAATTCATCGCTAAAATTGATCACATAAAGCAAGACTTAGCCCAATTGTAGTTATCTTGCCCATAACTTCTAACTGGGTTGCAGAGCACAGTGCTAATCGAAGCTACAATAGCAAGATGAGGTGCAGGTCTTACTTTTCTATTCTTCTTTTGTTCATCAAACTTTTGTTCTGTTCTTCTTTTGTTCTTGATAAGAAACCTAATTTATTAGGTTTGCATTTGCCTTCAATAATGGTTATATAGAATAGACAACCAAGTTAAAAATGAATTGATAATGTGCGATGTAGGCATGGAGAGTGTACACAGGAGGGAATCCCTTAACGATGGTTGAGTCAACAATAGTTGAAAGATGCCCTCCGGAGCAGGTGGCACGATGCATTCAAGTTGGTCTTTTGTGTGTACAGGCTGATGCGAGAGTTTGCCCAGATATGTCGAAGGTAGTTACAATGATCTCTCACAGTTCAGTGACATTGCCCAATCCAACGAGGCCTTGGTTTCTGAATCAAGTCCAGGGGTAGGACTGGGGTTTCACAGGGATGAAAGGCCACTTTCACATCTTAGTTATTCTGGAATATCATATATTTCAATAGTCAAAAGTTAATTTTGATCAATAAAAATAGGACAATTATTTACCACTTTTTGTTGTGAATGAGTTGTAAAATTGCTATTGACTATTTAACCATTGAAATGGATGATATTTAAGTAAAGTGGTAGTGAACATCTTGAATGACCCCTTCATTTTAAATGGAACCTCCATTACTGAAGTGACAGATAAACAGATGTTAGAACAACACAAATTACTGAATTGGAATCCTCCATTCACTTCTTTCAAAGTAAAACATGTGGAAAGGACCTCCAACTGTCAAACACCTGTGGGAGATTTAACACATAATTTTACATTGCTTATACAGACTTAGGTATAAATTTTCTAAAATGTAACTGGCATTACTAATTAAAAAATTCTTTCACTATTGACATTAAATTATTTTACAATAACATCCCTGGCTTAACAAAAAAACATAATAGAATATTTGTTTTATATCCACATCAATATACTAAGGTTTAACCTATCTGGAAAGCACCTGTCCAGATGCTTGTTACGTCTTTCTGGGAGTTTTCCCTTTGATCACGCAATTTTCAGGAATTGACAAGCACATGCCGATTGCTGTCCAGTTAGTCACGTAAGTGGTCGTATAATTTGTTTTTCTCTCTCCAGTCTGACTATTCGTAAAGCGTGTCATGTTTATGTACAATTTTTTTAAGCAGTGTAAGACCTGAAAGTGGGATCTCCGTCCTTGGAGTCTTTATGTCTTGTTAATCAACTTTTCGCTAGTCGAACACATCAAAATAATTATCAGTACCTATAAAGCTGCCTTTAATTTGTTTTTTCAGAGCAGGAGCATATCAGCGGCTTAATGCCATTATAGGGAAGAGGGACCCATAGTGGGTCTGGCTCCTATATTGGGTATAGGAGTTGATTAAATTGGGTCTATTACTTTTTAATAAAAAATCTTATATATATATATATATATATATATATATATATATATATATATTTCAAAAATAGGATATATGGGGACCAATCAATGTTCCCATCAAATTTGTTCACTTTTTAATGTTTTTTTTATTAATATTAGGTGGCATACACAAATGATTAACAATAATTTTAAAACATAAATGCATCTGACATTATTTTGAACTTGTACACCAGTGGATGCAACATAACCCAAAATGTCACATTAAAGCATTTATATTAACAAGTAAACATCTCCAAGTACATGACCAGCGATCAACCCAATTTAAGTTCCAACTTGTTTTATAATAAATAGTTTTAAACACTTTTTCATTATAACATATCCCATCCAACATGAAGATCCGTCCCAAAAAAAAGTGCATATAATAAAAAGTTGGAGTCCCAAGTAAAATGTTAAAGTGTCCAAGTGCACTCAAAATAGTGACACATGCCCATCTACTGGTCCCTTTTCCTTAATACTTGCAAAAAAGGCCACAGATGAAGGTGTAAGGCTCACCAAACTAGCTGTCAAAACAAAAGAACAACAATTTATTAAAATCTAGCACCAACAGCCCAAACAAGCATTCAACCACACCATTGAAGGTTTAAGGCTCACCAATCAAGCAATCAAAACACATTAAAGGAAATCAACCAATTCAGAGCAAACAAGCATTCGACCAAATCAATCACCTCCCATATTTAATACTAAATTCAAATTTATAGACATCCATCAAATCATTCAAATGGAGTGCAATAAAAATAATTTGAACCAATCAAATGACAGTCCACAGATCACAAACACCAAATTCCAAGTTTTCCTATATAAACCCCAAGTTTACCTACATAAATCCCAAAATCCCATTCACAAGACCCCTAGAGGCTTGGAATTGTAGAGTTCTATCAACATTTAGGTAAGTTCAATATTCCAACATCACTGCAATGTCTGTTTCCATTTCAAATGTTTGTTGTTTAAGTTGAAACTCTAAATAGAGTTACAAATGTTTAGCTTCATTTCTAAACCAAGCAACATAGATTTTAAATCAAACAACAATACAGTTAAAACATAAATATCTTTTAGTGCAATAGTGTGAAAAAAAGGTGGCAAGTTGCCCAGAAAAAATGTTTCTTAGAAAATTCTTCTATAGCTAAGCTCTAAACTTAGACATCCTAATAAACATTGGTTATCATTTAATCCCTTAGCTTCACCAACTCAGAATGGGAAAAAGGTTGCTTTTGATTCAATTTGGAATCTGCATTGTATGATATTTAGTTGGCTTTGCTAAATAGTCTAGCCTATTTGAATGTTTTCTTATTCTCGTGAGTTCATTGTGTTTGTTTTCTCAATCTACCGAGTGCTGCAGTGGTTTGTTAAGTAAACTGTATAGTGGGAAACTCCCATTCCACTGCAAAAAAGATAGTAACACAAGCATGCCATCTTGTTTAAGAATTGACTTGAACAAATAACCCTGAAGCAACTTGAGTATTAACATTGAATGCTAATGTCAGCTGATCATTGTTACAGGCCTATCCTCGCTATGAGAAAATTTTAGCAGCATTCTTAAATGTCAAACATTGTTATCTGATCAAGAGCAACCATAGCCAAAAATATGGGTTATCGAGGTGGTGGTTTGGGGTCCCAAGGACAAGGCATTTGGAACCTAATAGATGTAGTCACTAGAAAACCAGTTGATAAACAAGGCCTTGGAGCCAATAAAATAGACCAAGGTCATACAAGTACAAATGAAAGAATTCATTTTATTATAGCTTCAAATCCTAATCCTCATGATCAGATGCAATCACAACTTGGACATGCCCATGGTGGAGAGCCTAGTGTGACTGGCACTACCACTAGTGGAGAACTTAGTCAGCATGTGCTACAACAACAGGTCCAACAACAAATTACACACAATAGGACACCAATACAAGATACCACACAAACACTCAGTGATCAAGGAATACAAAAGAGACAAAGGATTATGACAAGACCAAGTCCAACTACAAGTTCCACTATAAAGGAGTTATTTCTAACACTCCCCCAGTTAGTGTGGCTACAACAAAAATTACAAGTACTCCTATTCCTTCACCATTCAAGCATTCCCTTATTACTATGTCCCTAGGTTTTGATTACATTCAAGAGTTTAAAAAGAAATTAGAATTGTATGAAAAAGAAAAGAAGCAACTGATGGAGAGTGTGTCTGTTGTAACTTCAAAGCCTGCAACAACCATGATATTACCCACATTTGACACAAATACAGAAATCATGGAGTACACAATTGTTGTTCCCACAGTTCAAAATAAACTAGAAAATCAGATGGATCGATCTAAATTTCAGGTGAGCAGTTTGCAATTTAATTTTTCTAGATTAAAAAATACCGACAAAATTAATATATCAAAGAAGAACAATGAATTGGTGTACACATCATTGCTAAAGCATGATAGAGAGAAAAAAAAGTTACAGAATCAAATATAAAAATTATAGGCAGACTTAGCAAATGAGAAAGCAAAGAGTAAAGCAACAGATAACATGAGCAATGAATTAGAAAAAAGAATTAAAAATCTGCCTCTACATCAACAAGGAAAGAGGATAAACAAACAGAGGTGGAATTGAATGTACTTAAGCAAAGGTTAGACGAGAGCAAAAAGAAATACGATGAGGAAAAATCCACTTTAGAAAAATTAAGACAAAGCATTGGGAAAGGAAATGAACAGTGGGAACAAAAATTGGAGAAAGAGAGAAAAACATGAAACATTGGCTATAGAGCTTATGGAAGCAAAAAATGAAATAAAATCTTGTCAAAATAAGTTAACTGAATTTTGTATACAAACAATGAGGCACATGAAACAAAAGATATGGGAGGAGATAATGCAGAGGATTCATCATTTGTGTGAATTGTTTCAATTGATTGATGCTATGAGACTACATCATAAGAAGTTGAGCAAATATTTAATGGACAACAAAAATGTGCAACTACAAGCAGAAGATAAATCTGCAAATCAAGTTCTAGAAATAGTCTACAAAGCTAGTGACAATGAATTGATTTCAAAAGGCATTACTAAACGGATTGAAGAATGTATGTTTTGTGAAGATTTTGTTTTGGAGACAGATTTGGGATTTGGTGTTGAGCTCAATATGGATTGTTGTCTAGCGAGCTTCAAAGAGGATATAATCTTGAATTATACCCTTTCACGGTCACTAGACAATGGCAGAGATCTATTGTATCTCTTAGGGTTCATTGTCGAATATTTCAAGACTCTGTGATTTGAGAGCTTGGGACTAAAGAGCTCAAGAACACAGCTCGAAGCTACGCCTTTCTGAGGGTAGATGAGACAGTATGATGGAGCCCCGCTTGGTTCAGGATTTGTTCTTTGGGAGAAGATCTTCTATAAAATATGTATTCATACTATGTAATCGACTTTGTTGACTATTTTAGCATTAAGGGGGGTACTTTGGTATTATTGCAGGAACAATGTAATAAGGGGAGGAATGTTAGCGTATTGTATTACATTGGTTAGATTGGTTATAGTTGGTTATAGTTTGGTTGGTTCAGTTTTGTATAACCATATAACTATCAACCAACTCCCTCATGGTATATGTACATGGATGTATCTACACTTTAATCACCGAATCAATAAAACATTGTTCGTTTGCATACTCTTCATTAGATCTATCATGGTTTTTATTGCCTCTATAGAAAAATCATGGCTCTCTATGAGCTCTTATATATTATGAGGATCAAACATTCATAGCTCTATTAATGAGAAAGATGACCCAACATAGATTTTAATGGTTATCAACCCAAGTCTTTGTCGCAATTTTCATCTTCAAATTCATTTTTTCAACCTTAATTTTAGAGACATAAATAAAATTATTGTAAATTAGTATTTATCTTTATTTTTCCTACAAACTTTTAGGTAATTTTTATTACAATCCTATTGAGTTCATTTAGTTACTAGTGGACAATTATATATATATATATATATATATATATATATATATATATATATATATATATATATATATATATATATATATATATATATATATATATATTCAAATGTAAGATTTTATAGTTATTATATTTTCTAACGAACTTGGTCTTCTTGGCTCTTCTATAACTCAATGATGCACTCTCCATGAAGACTTAAACTATCTGTGTTTGTGTGCATGGATATACCCTCCCTAGTACCTTCAGGAGTGACTATTATCCTAACAAAATACACTTATGCCTATCATGCATATATCCATACCATGTGTTGAGTTCATTTAGTTACTAGTGGACAATTATATATAGATTAAATATTTCAAATGTAAGATGTTATAGTTGCTATATTTTCTAGCTAACTTCGTCTTCTTGGCTCTTCTATAACTCAGTGATGTATTCTCCATGAAAACTTACACTATCTGTGTTTGTGTACATGCATGTGTGCATGGATATACCCTCCCTAGTGCCTTTAGGAGTGACTATTCTCCTAATAAAATACCATGAATCTTGTTATCTCTACCCTTTATATCCAACACAAATGACCCAATAGTTGAACACAAAATACTATATAGTGTTGTGAAAACAACACGTTCTTATTTAAAATACAACTTATATTGAACTTTAAATGATTAAAAAACTTTTTGACAACCTTTTACATTTCATGTCAAAATACAAGGTATTTATTGTGCTCATCTTTTACATCTCATACGACCAACATGTAATAGGAGGTATTCCACTCCATGTATATTGCCACCAAAGTAGTTGTACACATATGAATAGTATTTGTCCACATAACAAAAAGACTTGGTTAGATGAGGAACGTATTTTATTAATGACTCACTAATAGTGCATAGTTATGATATTTTATATAAAGCCAAGAAGTATTTATTACACTTGTTAATGAATGTATCTATGATTTTTTATTGATATTCATAAGTTTTTATGTGTTCATGTAAGAGTCGACATTGATTAACAAAGTTGGTCATTTTTTATATTTATATGTGGAATAATTATTGACAATATATATTATAAATATATTGCAAGAGTAAATCTTATAACCACAAGAACTATATCAACAATAAGGCCCCACTCAACTATGACCCTTCTCCCCTAACAATCCACCTACACAAACCTCACATTTTTTTTCCTACCTAATTGCCCAACCTCACAACCCATAGTCCCCAACATTAACTATCCTAGTTTACTTACTATTAGTGACTATCCACCAGTAACATTAACTACGTTCACAATCTTTATAAATGCTAATGATTTTTCATGGCCACGTCACGCGTGACATTAACTATGTTGACAATCCTTAATCCTTACATGTGCTGTTGACTTTGTTGGTTAATATGGACAATTTCGATGGCCATCCCCGTGACGCCTTTTTTTGTTTTTGTTTTTTTGAGTGAATTAAAATAGACACCGGCCTCGAACCCATCCGATTCATCGCTTAGATTGGTCACATGAACCGAAACTCAGCCCAATTGTAGTTATCTTGCCCATAAGATCTAACTGGGTTGCAGAGCACAGTGCTGATCAGAGCTACAAGAGCAAGATGAGGTGCAGGTCTTCCTCTTCTATTCTTCTTTTCTTCTTTGTACTGAAAATTTCATCTGTGATATCCGATATTAAATCGGCTGTGTGCATTAACAAATCAAAATACACCAACAGCAGTACATATTCTACTAATCTGAATCAAGTTATGACTGATCTGCTTAGAAATACACCTCAAAGTTCAGGGTTTAACACTACTTCCTCTGGTGAAACGCCCGACAAGGTCTATGGCCTTCTGCAGTGCATTGGGACTGTATCAGCAGAGAAGTGCTCAGAGTGTGTACAACAAGCAATTAATTCTCTGAAAGAAAATTGCACCAACGACATGGGTGGCATGATGTTAATGGATGACTGTTTTCTGCGTTATGACAATTCTGATTTAAGTTCACAACTAGATTTCACACCATATTGGTCATATCACGGAGATAACATCTCAGGTAATATGGATGATTTCAACGCCACAACCTCTCTTCTCCTCTCCGATCTGTCTACAAAAGCTTACGACCCTGCAAGAAAGGGATTGGCAACAGGATTAACCATGTATTCCCAGTCCGATAAGGTATACGGGCTCGTTCAATGTTGGAGAGATTTATCCATCGAAAATTGCAGAGTGTGCTTGTCTGCAGCAAGAAATAAGCTGAAAAATTGTTGTGATGAGACTCAAGGGGAAGAATGTTGTTCTGTGAAAGAAGGAGCTCAGGCTATGTCAGGAAGCTGTACGGTCAGATTTGAGATATACCAATTTTTCAACCCTTCCTCAGAATCGTCACCACCGATCGAATCAAAGAGTAAGCACAGCCACTTGTTATAGTATTTGTTTGATTGGGTAGACTCCTGAATATGTTTATATTGAAAAGAATCTGCACTGCAGAGAAGTCAAAAACATTACTCATAATTTTGGGAGTTGCGGGAGGCCTGATTCTGGCGTTGCTTATTTGTCTAATTGCAATGAGAAGAGGAAGGGGACCTGCCAGATTTGCTAGGCTAGCTAATCTAGCTACCCACAATCAAGGTGCCACTTCCAATTCATCTTTGTATTTAGTTCTCTTTGCTGTTGGTTTTAGTATAACATCAAATTTTCTAAGCTTTTCCAAGTTTATTCCTCTACAGAAAGGCCTGCATATTTCTCCGAATTGGAGTTACCTGTACACGACCAGAAACATTTTATCATCAGCTTAGAAGAATTGGCAGAAGCCACACACGATTTTCATGAAAATAACAAACTTGGAGAGGGAGGCTTTGGAGCAGTATACAAGGTGGGACTATACTGTATACTTTAGCTGAATTAACACTGGAGTCATAGATCAATTAGTCTATTTTGGGGGAATTTCTTAAGGGGGATGTGGACCTCTAATTCTTTTTGATCTTTCAGGGAACGACCAAAGACGGAAAGGAAATAGCAGTTAAAAAGCTGTCTGCAAGATCTAGCCAACATAATACAGAATTTATGAATGAAGTGAAGCCGATGGCCAATCTTGACAACCGAAACCTTGTGAAGCTGTTAAAATGTTGTGCTGAGGGAGATGAAAGGTTGCTTGTTTATGAATATTTTCCGAATAAGAGCTTGGACACATTTCTCTTTGGTAAGTTACATTTCTATCTTTATTCACTATTATTAATATTGCAGAGTTGTTTGAAATAAATTACAAGAATGATAGATAGAATTGGGATTACAGATCCAGAAAAGCGTAGACAACTAGATTGGCAAAAACGTTATAACATCATCCTGGGAATTGCCCGAGGCCTTCTCTACCTTCATGAAGATCCACGCCTGAAAATCATTCACAGAGATATTAAAGCAACTAACATTATGCTCGATGCTGATCTCGAACCTAAAATAGCTGACTTTGGTTTAGCCAGACTTTTCCCTGAAACGGAATTAGATCCAGGCACACGGTAAGGACTCCGATGATATCTGTGTGATTTTGGTTTCTGATAGATGATGTTAATTTTTATTTATTTTTGAGTGGGGTTCTATTTATGTGGTGTAGCGGTTACCAGGCTCCAGAGTATCTACTCAAAGGAGAGCTGTCAGTTAAAACCGACGTTTATAGCTTTGGCGTGCTACTGCTTGAGATTGTGAGCGGAAGGAAAATCATAGATGGCAATGAAAACGAATATCTGTTGGAATGGGTAACAAACCTAACTTATTAGGTATGCATTTGCCTTCAATAATAACAGAACAGACAACAAAGTTAAAAATGAATTGATGATGTGCGATGTAGGCATGGAGACTGTACACAGGAGGAGATCCTTTAACGATAGTTGAGTCAACAGTAGTAAAAAGATGCCCGCCCGAGCAGGTGGTACGATGCATTCACGTTGGTCTTCTGTGCGTACAGGCTGATACGAGAGTTCGCCCAGATATGTCGAAGGTGGTTACAATGATCTCTGACAGTTCAGTGACATTGCCCAATCCAACGAGGCCTAGGTGAGGTGCATTTGATTTTAGGGATTTTTCCATCTATTTTATAGTTAGTATAGATATTTATTTACTACATTTTAGAGATAGGTGCAATATATCTCTAATAATGTCGCTCTCACATCTGGCATGAAGCTCTTAGAAGGAAAAATAAGGTAGTAATATAGAGTATTTACACTTTTACTCTAATTCTTAAAGCAGTTCTTAAACTCTCTCTTTCTTCCACATTTCTTTGAATAAGTCTATCAGGGATCAACTCTTGTTGAGTGCAAGGCTCCCACACCATAAGGAATGAGGTCCGGATTGTGCCTGGGGTAAATATGGCCGAATGGATACTCCTTAATCTTTGACTGTCAGCTGTGTAAATGCAAGAAACAAAATAACAAAACCAAAACAGAGCAACAATTAAAAAGAATACTCAGAATGAAAAGATTCTAAAAACAACACACACACAGAAGACAAAGCAATTAATGTGGATCAACATTTTAATGGCTACATCCACAAAGAAGGGCATTCATTCATTTCAGATAATACATCTCTCTCTCTCTCTCTCTCTCTCTCTCTCTCTGTTTTTCATACATCCGTGTATATCTACTGAACAGCAGCAAGTACCTTGCATCCTAAAAGACTCCTATCTGAAAACTCTTGCCAAACGTCTTTTACATCTGGAATCATCGACCCAAAATCAGGGGTGGTTACAAGCCAAGATTGGCTATTGCAGATAGACGGTTACAAGGAATAAAAGAAGACAAGAAGTTATTTGGCCATTACATTGGGCTTCACCAGTCCATGTGCCCAACAAGCTGAAGAGGTTCAGCCTAAGGGCACTTGTGCTCCCAAATCTAATAACAAAAATGAATTTGTAGATAACCTTTAAAAAAATAAAAAATTCAAATTCATAATTAAATTTCCCTAATTTGTTTTGCACAAACTGATAACTATCATACACCCTGTTGAACATTTGTCTACATAAGAGTTGCAATTATTGCTTTATCAAATTCAAGGCTTGGTTATTTGTAAGAAGAAACTAACCTATTAATGGTTTTTTTTTTTTTAATAACAGAGATGGCGAGGGAAGAAACGAGTCTTTGGCTAAGGATGTATTTTTCTGTCACAGCGGCAAACAGAAGCCCCTTGTTCGGGAGCTACACAAGGACCTGACAAAGGAAGGTGTATCCTGTTTCTTTGATGAGGATAGCCTGCCAAAAGGTGAAAAATTTCCTCCTCATATTTTCGAAGCCGCTGAGAAATGCAGAATAGCAGTGTTGATTCTCTCCAAGGATTTTAGCAACTCAAAGTGGCCAATGCTGGAACTTTCCACTTTTATCGATGCTAAAAACTCTGGCAGAAATCTAGACATGAAAATACTGCCCATTTTCTTCCTGATATCGCCAAAGTCCCTTTCTGAAATTACAAAAGACTACCAGGAATGGAAAGACTTGGGGATATCTGATGAGATTCGGGCTCAATGGCATAGTGCTTTAAGAGAAGTAAGGGCATATAATGGTTTGGAGTACAAACAAGCTGAGGATATGGGGCGTTTTAGAGAGGAAGTTGTAAACACCATCCGCTCCCTACTAGCTTCAAGACCAGGTAACTCCACTGTTTAATCTTCCTTCTGAACAATCCCTTACTGACGTGCCAACGAGCAAGGTTTAAATTTGACAGTCCACCTTGTCTGTGAAGAATTTTTTTTTCCTACTGTTTAGTTTTCATTATTGCTTTTGGCATTACAATTATTTTTTTAATGCATGTTAAATTTTATATAAGAAATTAAAAAAAATAGAAATGATTTTAATGTATTCATATCAAGATATTACAAATAAATTGAGATACTATGGCAGACTTCCTGGATGCCTAATGTTTGATATGGCCCATGTTCTATATAAGAACACAAATGAATTGCATAAGACTCTTGGGTAAAGAAATTTTGGAGTGTCTATTCAGCACACTCCTTGAATCATTTGGATGAGTTACAAAAGGGGATGTAGCTTGTCCATCTGTGTCAAATTTGCTACTTGCAGTGTAGTTTGGCAATAACACGAAATAGATTCATCATATTTGGATTGGATTGCATACAAATTGCACTTATATGTTAGATAATCTTATGAATGAGATCGTTCAATACTAATAAAAAGATTTCTCTTCCCTTTACTTCAATGTGTTTAAAATTAAATAATGGAAAAATTTATATTTATATGGTTCTGTGACAAGACTCACTTATAACTTGTTAAGAGATAATTGGTTACTGGTAACTGTTAACTTGCTAAGTCCTTTTCTAAAAAGCTCTTATTTCTTTCCTGTTTTTTGAAACTTTCCTTCTTGTAACTTGTCTAATAGATTACAGTCTAAAACTAGATTAATAGAAGAAATAGAAGAAATATGAAATAATGTGCAGCTTGCTTCTATTTGTATAAACAAAAAAATTAATCATTTGATGTGCTAGAATGAAAATAAGACCATTGTTTATATAAAATTTTCTATAAGAAAAACTCAAAGACTATTTAGAATTTTTAAAAAATTGAGATTTTTTATTGTTAAATAATAGAAGTTTCTTTTATAAAATAGAAAAAAGTTTCTATTAAAGAATTTAAAAATTATAAATATCAGTTTGTTAATACAATCAAATATTAATTTTTATTGTATTTTACAGTAAAAATCTTAAAACACACCTATACAACTCTCCAATTTAAACCCTGCAGCACCGAGATAAGCAAGTGTTAAAGAGCACCACAAATTACTGGATTGGGATTCTTCCTTCACTTTCTTTCAAGTAAAACATGTGGAGGACCTCCAACTGTCAACACGTGTGAGGGATCTAATGTATAGTTTACGGGACTTCAAGCTCACAGGGATGAATCTGCTATTGAATCGTATCACCGCCGACTTTTATATTATTTTTCAGTAATTTTTAGTAAAGTTATAGTCCACTCCAAGTGTAATTTACAGTAATTCTAATTTTCGGACTCAGTGCTCCAACATTGACAGCTATTCTTAAAGTGTTCTCTGTGATTTGTAGCTGAATCATGTTAGGAAAAGGAATCAATATTTGAGCATCTTTCAATAGATTGAATTTATAGATTTTGAGAGGTACTAATTTTTTTTTAATGAATATGAGGCACTAAACTATGACTGTTGATACCTCAAAAAAATTACTATCATTACAATCTTGGAATTTGAAGTTATAGGTAGGTGGACGAGGGAAGGGATCAATATTATAATTATAATAAAAGAGTATTAATTTTAGTGTGTTATATTGTTTTTCTTAAATATTAATTTTTATGGTTTTTAATATAATATTTAATAAAAAAATTATTTGATAATTAAAATGTTGGAATAAAGGATTAAATTGAAAAATATTAAAAAAAAAGAGGTGTATGGAACAATGAGAAATAATTTAGGAGGATTTTTAAAATGTAATCAATTCAAAAAAGTTATTACAACTCTTGAAAAATAAATAATCATAAATTGGAGGGACAATAATTTTGGAGAAATTAAATTAAACAATAAAACATTCATTTGTAACTTATGAGTCCAAATAAAAATGAATTGCAACTTCTAAATTTCTTATGTAAATAAAGTACAACTTGTTAATTAAGGATTGGTCCTTGTTATTTTTTATTCAACTAGGGATAGATATGACATTCTCAAAGGGAGCATTGGTTCGTATTCAAAGGTAGATTATGTATAAGACCTAGGCTAAGATGAAGGGTTCTATCCCTCATCTAAATAATATAAAATTTATACAAAATATTGATTTGAACAAGGGTGTGAAACTTTTTAAGATGTTTTTCTACAAATTGATATGAATTATGAGAGTATATTTGAATAGAGAAATCAATCAAGTGGTTTATTATTAATATTAATAGTTTGCTTAACTTGTATCAAAATAGTTCTTAGAAAACATATCCCACAACCATCTCCTTATAATCAAATAAGAGGGAAAATTTCTAAGAGACTGATTATGATTTCCACTCAACTAGGGACTAGGCTAAAATTCAGTAAAATACCTGTTAGGATTAGGTTTAGTACCACCTTGTAAAGTCCTAGGAACAATTGTAAATATTTAATATTTCATATGTTTGTAATGTTGGGCCCTTTTAAAATAGGGCAGCACACATGAAGGAAATCTTGAGATTCCATATAAGACATACTTTAGCACTTAGAAAATGCACTACGATGAATGTACGAGAGCATTAAGTATGGGGGTTACAAAGTGTACTTGAAAGCACAATAGTGTCTCCCACCTTTTAGCATTATTGGGCCACCAAAATTACCACTTTAACATTCGACAGATTCTATAAATTATATTGAACAAACCATCATACATTTAAGGTTGATGTAAACTATTAATTTATCATTTTATTTATAGATTGAATTTATAACTTATAATTTTTTTTAAAGAATATTTTCATAATTTTTTTTTAGTTTTCAAGAAATTTTTTATTATTTTGTAGTGAGTGATATTTTACCATAATTGTAACACCCCCAATGTTTCCCCACATTTTTCTAAAATTAATACTAGGATAAAAATCTTGAAGGCCTTGTGAATCACAAGCCTCAATGGTATTAAGAAAATTATTTTTGTATTATAAGGTTGATGAACTATGATAATTTTCTATATTGATTGCATCACTTTTGTTAAGAAATGAAATTATATTATATCCTAAGTAATTGGATTGGGCATGATATTGATTAAGGTTTTGATTTTGAAGCTACTTGGTGTAATTTTAAGTGAGATATTTCTTTGAATAGCCTATGTGCATGATTACACACATTTATTAAAATAATCCTAAGGTCATTAAAGTTAGTCTAAATATTATATTAATGTTTTAAATATAAAAAAAAATTGGCATCACAAATTATTACTTACAATTATGATATTTGATGATAATTTATGGGTACATGTGGTTGATCATAAGGACTAGGTCAAACAAGTAGAGGGAGGAATGTATGGTTTAGTGGGACCTTAAATGATGACTTATAATAGTGCATGAATAGTTGAATAAAGAGAAGATAGAGTATTTGAGCATCAAATTAAAATGTCAAGCATCATGACCTAATATGACAATCTAAGTTACCTAATTGTAAGAACTAACTATGAGGTAAACCTTGAGATTAATGCATGGGATTAAATAAGCCTACACCCAAGAGAATGTTGATGTGAATTGAAAGAGAGTCAATTTCCTTACTCAATTGCATGGCTAAAGGATAGACTAATCTAATACAAATAAAGTGTGCATGGATTGAACAACCCATGGAATGAAATGATTTTAGAACTAGGAAGAAATCTTATATGAAATTTAGAGAAAATAAGGAATCACTGAGCCAACTAATAAAATCTAAGGAATAGAGGACTCTAGGATTATATTGTTAGAAATGAAGATGCAAACCACATAACATAAATATGATATTAACCTTTTTTATGTCCCCTAAATAATTTAGAGTCAATCGAGATTACAATAGAAATAAAACCCACTACACGAAAATAACATGCATGAAAAAATTGATTATATAACACAGTATGTAACGTGGAGAAAAAACCCTTTTGGGTAAAAAACTCCACCAAGAAAAGAGGCTTCAAGTTGTATTATCTTCAAAAATGAAATTACAATACATGCACTTGATGTGTTTCTTTAGTCCCTCAATCCAACAGCACCTATAATACACTGATATACAGTTGTAATACTATATCCTTATAAAACAGGTTGCCTTCTAGGGCAAGACAAACTAGAAAAATCTCCACTGTTAGATGTGTGACCTAATGATGAATGGTGTAGATTTACAATGGTAATTTATATATAAAATGTGGCTTCTAGGGGCATTACCCCAGGACCCCCACCAAGGCATGTGGCCCCCGAATGCCCTATCGAGGGGCCATCCCCTCAAACCCTGTAGGGAGGTAACCCCCTACAACCCTGCCTACATCCATTGGGTACCGTGATCAAACATGTCGTTGAAACAAGATTTTTAATTGGTGAATACTTCATCCCTTCTGAATGATTTACAAAAAATATTAGAAGTAATTAATTACATAGGATTTACAAGGTTGATGACACCTTAATCCTAACATTCTCCCACTTGACATAATACATTGTAAATACCCATAGGAAAACCATAAAATAATCAGGCACTAGAAGCAAGGCACATGGCCTCTCTACACCAAACAAATTTTTCTATGCTCACAAGCTTGGTCAATGAATCTAAAACATTCTCCTGACTGTCTACGTTATTTAGCTTATTTTGTCCACTTGCAACCATTTCTCTAACAAAGTGATATTGTACATCACCATGATTAGTCCAAGCATGATATAGAATTCTTGAACAAATAAATAGCACTCTAGCTATCACAACCAATTGGATTGACCTTGCAATCAAAACCAATACCTGTACATAATCTCCTCTACCAAACTGCCTCTTTAGAGACATGGGTAACATCCATATACTCTACTTTGGTGGTGGACAAAGCAACTTTGGGCTGCCCTTTGCTCATCCAACTCACTACTCCTCCAAACAAAGTAAATACATAGTCACTAGTGGACCTTCGACTATCCAAGTCACCTACCCAATCTGCATCAATAAATCCTTGTATGTCTAAAGTTCTGACAGCACTATGACTACCAGAATAAACCAAATAGTAATCGGGAGTACTTGCAAGATATCTAAACACCCTCTTTGCATAATTCCAATGTTGTCTACTAGGGTTCAACATAAATCTACTCAAAACTCCCATTGCTTGGCAATATATGGTCTGGTGCAAACCATTGCATACATCAAAATCCCTACAACACTAGTATATGGCACATTAGACGTATCCTCTAAATCATATTCATTCTTTAGACACATGTCTAATGAAAGCTTAGTACCAATGGGAAAAGGAATTCTAACCGGGTTATAGTCCTACATACTAAATCTTTGCAAAATGATATTCACATACTTTGTGATAACCAAAGCTTTATGTTACCTCTATCCCTTTTCATCTTCATCTCCAAATTATACCTAGCTGCTCCAAGATCCTTTATTTTGAATGCATCTGAAAGTCGGGCTTTCAACTCATTGATCATACCATTAGTATTGCTGAAAAATAACATGGCATCAACATATAATGCAATGATCATCATAGAAACATCAATACAATGAATGTAAACACAATGATCCTCCTCACTTCTAATAAAACCTGATTTCAACACAAATGAATTGAATTTTTGGTACCACATTCTGGGGGATTGTTTCAAACCATGAAGAGACCTCTTTAATCTACAAACCTAATGTTCTTTTCCTTTTACCTCAAAACCTATAGGTTGTTACATGTAAATTTATTCCTCAAGATCTCCATGCAAAAATATAGTCTTAACATCCATTTTCTCTATTTCCTAATCAAAAGTTGCAACAATGGATAAGAGAAATCTAATAGAAGTTAATTTAGCAACAGGAGAGAATATTTCACCGAAATCAACTCCCTCTCTCTGGGAGTAACCCTTGGCTACTAGTCTATCCTTGTACTTCTCCAATGAACCATCTACTCCAAACTTCTTCTTGAAGACCCACTTGTAACCTATGGCCTTTCTTCCTTTAGACAAATGAACAAGATCTTAGGTGTTGCAAGACTCTAAATCCATCATCTCCTCCTCCATGGCTAACTACTAAGACTCACTATCATCTACATGAATAGCTTCCATGTGTGATCTAGGCTCATCATCAATACTCAATAAAGCAAATACACAACAAAAATATGGTGGGCTAAAACAGTCAACTAGATTCTATTGTCTTGTGGATTTTCCTAGAGGTGGAGTAAGAGACTCTTCAGGTTCTTTTGCATGCTCTTTTGTACCAACTTCTTAGATGTTACAATAGATTCTTCCTCATTAGAACTTTCACCCAAGTCTTCTTCTACTTCTTCACCCCTCAATCCATCATTATGTTCCTCTCGAGGTGCATCTTCATGCTCTAATTCAAAGTACACTCTCTTCACCTTTTCTTCTTTTTTATTTTGTTGTTCAGGTTCTAAAATAACACTAAGTTTCTTAAACATAACATCTCTAGAATAAACAATCTTTTTGGGTTAGTGGATTCCAAAGCTTATAACCTTTTACATTATCACCATATCTAATGAAAATACTCTTTTTAGCTTTTGGATCCAACTTAGTTCATTTTTCTTTAGACACATGAACATAAGTCTTGCAGCCAAATACCCTTAAATGTGAAACAAAAAGTTTCTTACATGTCCACATTTCATAAGGAGTTGAAACAAGAGCCTTACATGAAGATCTATTAACCAAGTAGTTTGCAGTACACACAGCTTCTGTCCAAAAGGATTTATTCAACTGTGATTCACTCAAAATACTTTTGGCTCTTTCCTTTATTATCCAATTCATCCTTTCTACCACTCCATTCTATTGTGGAGTATAAGGAGTTGTCTTCTATCTAACAATATTTGCATGCTTACAGAATTCATTAAATTCTTTCAAATAATATTCCCCTCCATTATCAGATCTCAAAACCTTTATCTTATCATCTAATTTCTTTCAACTAAATATTTAAATTCCTTAAATTTAGTGAAAACTTCATATTTGTGACACATAAAATTAATCCAGGTAAACCTTGAGACATCATCAATGGAGGAAATAAAATATCTAAATTTTTCAATTGATTCAACATCCACTGGACCAAAGACATCTAAATGAATAAGTTGGACCAATTTGATATTAGATTTATTACTACCAAAAGCAAAAGGAGATGCATTCTACTTTCCAAACACACAATGTTCACAAAATCTAAAACTTTCATAAGAATAGGATAAATTGTCTAACATTTTTTTATTTATAATAGTCTTTAAACTAGACTGAATTACGTAGCCCAATATATGGTGCCACAATAGTATTAGCCTCAAATTCATAAGAGGCATTACAAACAGTAGTGGCTTCTAGCTTAAATAAAGTTCCCAATCTTTTCCCCTTCGCTATCTGAAGAGGGAGCAACATCTTTATTCATTGATTTGAAATGTTATAGTGCAATAGATTTATACAAGGATGATAAAGTTCACATAACTGTATATCAGTTATAACTGCAACATTGTTGTAATTAACAATGTAATACCATTGTTGCTATAACTATTCACCAACATTCCCCCCTTATTACATTGTTCCTGCAATAGTACCAAGGGACCCCCCCTGAATGCTAACATACTGAAAAAAGTTGATTACATAATATGAATACATATTTTATAGAAGATCTTCTCCCAAAGAACAAATCCTGAACCAAGCGGGGCTCCATCATGTTGTTCGTCTACCCTCAGAAAGGCGTAGCTTCGAGCTGTGTTCTTGAGCTCTTTAGTCCTGAACTCTCAAATCACAGTCTTGAATTATTCGATAATGAACCCTAAGAGATATGACAGATCTCTGCCATTGTATAGTGTCTGCAAAATGGTATAATTCTTGATCATATACTCTTTAAAGATTGCTAGACAACAATCCATATTGAGCTCAACACCAAATCCCAAACCTGTCTCCAAAACAAAATCTTCACAAAATGTACATTCTTGAAATCCATCAGCAACAACAAGGAAAAGCAAACCAAAACAAAAAACTCTTCTCATGCAAAGCATTATCTCACAGTGAGAAGCTAACTTGAGATGATGGAAAATCTTCTATCCTCTGATGCCGCCTGCCTCCAATATAATATGCTCACACTCTATCCATTTGTTTTAGACTCTTCAATAGCCCAAGCATGCAAGTCTCTTAAATTTCTATCAATGATAGGATGGATGGCATCGGAACCTCAAACATAATGTGTGGCCATAATGATGTCAATTTTGATCAATGATGGACTCAACCAAAAATATGCCTTTTCACAAATTTCACAAAAACAGATCCTTATAACTCCTTATTATGCTTCCAAAAATTTGTTTCGAAAAATAGCTATAAACCATAATCTTCCAAATGTAAATAGCATTCTAGATAACACAATAATGTTTTTAAATGCAAACTTACTGCTATGCGTTCAAATCAAAACCTAAAATTCTGCACATTTTACTCTCTCTGTAAACCTAATTTGCTATATGTTTGATGCTCGCAAGATGCAAAACAAAAATGTATTCTTTAAACCCCAAAGCATGAAAGAAGCACGGTTTTCTCCCAACCAATAAAATCAATTCAAAACAATCACTTGCAAATGTCGCAATCAGCCCAAAAATGTCTTTCTTTCTCCTTCACGCACTGCATAAAGCAATTAAAACATTAAGCAATGAAAAAATTATATTCAATACCTTAAGCACCACACAAATGAAACAATAATTTCTTGATGGCCACAGTTTCCGATATTGAAAATGCTCTTGAATAGATTGCCCTACAAATCCTAGAGGATATTAATGATACTTCAGGCAAAGGCCGATCGCATCAAACATCAACTACCTTCACACACAACACTAAAATGTTCTCCAACACTTTAATCATACCTAATGATCTAAATTACACCCAATAATTCTCCTTACAACTCAATGCATTTAGATTGCAGCATACTTATCTCATTATTCTTGCTTAGGGGTCAATTCGTGGCTTCTAAAACCTTCTTTGCAGTGTTTCTTGAGTTGACACATGGAAGAAACCTACTTCATTCCCTTCTGCAGTGTTTAATGGCTTCCAACATTTTCCTACTGGTCTCCTCCATGAACAACACTTCTCGGTCAGGTCATGCCTCCTCGCTCAGGTCATGCCTCCATGACTCTGATACCAAATGAAGAGGGAGTAATGTCTTTATTCATTGATTTGAAATGATACAGTGCAATAGATTTATACAAGGATGATGCAGTTCACATAACTGTATATTAGTTATAGCTGCAACATTGTTGTAATTAACAATGTAATACCATTGAACTACTATAACTATTTGCCAACATTCCCCCCTTATTACATTATTCCTGTAATAGTACCAAGGGACCCCCCTGAATGTTAACATACTGAAAAAAGTTGATTACATAATATGAATACATATTTTATAGAAGATCTTCTCCCAAAGAACAAATCTTGAACCAAGCGGGGCTCCATCATGCTGTCTCGTCTACCCTCGGAAAGGCGTAGCTTTGAGCTGTGTTCTTGAGCTCTTTAGTCCCAAACTCTCAAATCACAGAGTCTTGAATTATTCGACAATGAACCCTAAGAGATGCCACAGATCTCTGCCATTGTCTAGTGACCGCGAAAGGGTATAATTCTCGATCATATACTCTTTGAAGATTGCTAGACAATAATCTATATTGAGCTCAACACCAAATCCCAAACCTGCCTCCAAAACAAAATCTTCACAAAACATACATTCTTTAAATCCGTCAACAACAACAAGGAAAAGCAAACCAAAACAAAAAACTCTTCTCATGCAAAGCATTATCTCACAGCAAGAAGCTAACTTGAGATGATGGAAAATCTTCTATCCTCCGATGCCGCCTGCCTCCTATATAATATGCTCACACTCTATCCATTTGTTTTAGACTTTAATAGCACAAGCATGCAAGTCTCTTAAATTTCTATCAATGATAGGATGGATGGCATCGGAACCTCAAACATAATGTGTGGCCATAATGATGTCAATTCTGATCAATGATGGACTCAACCAAAAATATGCCTTTTCACAAATTTCACAAAAACAGATCCTTATAACTCCTTATTATGCTTCCAAAAATTTGTTTCGAAAAATAGCTATAAACCATAATCTTCCAAATGTAAATAGCATTTCAGATAACACAATAATGTTTTTAAATGCAAACTTACTACTGCGCGTTCAAATCAAAACCTAAAATTCTGCACATTTTACTCTCTCTATAAACCTAATTTTCTATATGTTTGATGCTTACAAGATGCAAAACAAAAATGTATTCTTTAAACCCGAAAGCATGAAAGAAGCATGGTTTTCTCCCAACCAATAAAATCAATTCAAAACAATCACTTGCAAATGTCTCAATCAGCCCAAAAACGTCTTTCTTTCTCCTTCACGCACTACATAAGGCAATTAAAACATTAAGCAATGAAAAAATTATATTCAATACCTTAAGCACCACACAAATGAAACAATGATTTTTTGATGGCCGCAGTTTCTGATATTGAAAATGCTCTTGAATAGATTGCCCTACAAATCTTACAGGATATTAATGATACTTCAAGCAAAGGCCGATCACATCAAACTTCATCTACCTTCACACACAACACTAAAATATTCTCCAATGCCTTAATCATACCTAATAATCTAAATTACACCCAATAATTCTCCTTGCAACTCAATGCATTTAGATCGCAGCATACTTATCTCATTATTCTTGCTTAGGGGTCAATCTGTGGCTTCTAAAACCTTCTCTGCAGTGTTTCTTGAGTTGACACATGGAAGAAACCTACTTCATTCCCTTCTGCAGTGCTTAATGGCTTCCAACAATTTCCTACTGGTCTCCTCCATAAACAACACTCCTTGCTCAGGTCATGCCTCCTCGCTCAGGTCATGCCTCCATGGCTCCGATACCAAATGAAGAGGGAGTAACGTCTTTATTCATTGATTTGAAACAATACAGTGCAATAGATTTATACAAGGATTATGCAGTGCACATAACTGTATATCAGTTATAACTACAACATTGTTGTAATTAACAATGTAATACCATTGTTGCTATAACTATTCACCAACACTATCATCAAGCTTCCTTTCACCAATCTACAACCATGCTTATCAAATGTCACATGCATTCCCAAATCATTCAACTTTGAAATAGAAACCAATTTTCTAGCCAACCCAAGAACATGCAAAACACCAAGGAGGTTTTTAATTCTTTCATCATTGAAACACAACATTACCTTCCCTCATCCAATAATAGGATATGTAGAGTTGTCCCTGAGATACATATTTCCTCCATCATACTCTTCATATGTGAAAAACCATTCCTTATGTGGGGTCATGTGGTATGAAAATCTTGATTCAACCAACCAATGATCATGAGAAACAACATTACATGCAGAAAGTAAAGCCTCATCACTTGCATTCGAAGACTTGTCAATAGTGAAATCCCATTGTTTCTTCGAGTTTCTATATTCCTTTTTCACATGTCCTCTATTTATATAGTTCCAACACTTAACTTTGTTCTTCTTTCTGGGAGTCTTAGAATGGCCCTTAGACTTGTCTTTAGACCCTTTTTGATCTCCTTTTGGTCCTCTTTCCTTAGACCTTCCCTTGATACTAAGATCATCCCTTGAACTGTCTGAACTTTTCTTCCTCAATTCATGTGATAGTAGAACTGAAACAAGAGCATCCAACTTCGGATCTACGAAATTAGCAATGATATCCAAAATAACATTCTCCTATGACACAGGTAAAGAACAGAGAAGCAATATACATTTATCTTCCTCAGTCACATCAACATCTACAGATGCTAGTTGACTCAATAACAAATTAAATGAATTCAAATATTCTAAAACCGATTCACACTCTTTTATTTTCATGGAAAAAAAATTGTGCTTTAAATAAAGATTGTTTACCATACTCTTGGGTTAGTAGATCTCACCTAGATGCTTCCACAAGCTATGTGCAGACTTCTCACTCGCAACATTTAGTAGAAGAGAATCTGCAAGAAACAACCAGATTGTACCTCATGCCTTTTCCACTAGTCTATCCCACTCATCTAGAGCACAACGATTTACACAAACACACACAAAGGACTAAAAAACTCCATACACCCCCAGAATGGATACAAGGATTTTTTCAATTCCCAACCACCAAATTTGCCAAGGAAAGAAATAGAAATTACTTTGTAAAAATGCAAAAAATGGCATAAATTGGAAATCATATTCAAAAGTACCTCGACAAAAATTAGCCCCAATTGGAGGGCAAGCTGCACCAAGCAATCTCCGAGGTCACGACGTTCAAACCAACGCGCGCGCAAGAGAAAGGCTTTTTACAGCAACATGAGCAATTTCTTACAACAACAAATGCGTGAGTGTCGCGAAGTAAAAGACTAGAGATGTTTGTATGCTAGTAATGTGGGATAAAAGTCTCAGATCAACTTCACAGCAGTGCCTAATCCTGACGGGTCCACCTCCTCACGCACAGCAAACTTGAAACCGTAGGAAATATTTTGTAAATGAAACTTTATAATATAAAAAGTTTGTGCAAAAAACTTCCTCGCACGTAGCGCTCCTCCAGACGTTCCTTTAAGGTTTAGCGGCGACGGCATCTCTACACCAGTTGCCTATGTCTCATCATAGACCATAACCTTGCCAGCACCAAACGTTTGCCTTTGAACTGAGATAAGAATGACTATAGCTTTGCCAAAATCAAGGCCTCATGAATGAAGTTTCAAATAATTCAAAGGCCATTGCGCACCATTGAAGACGCTGAACCCTCGAGCAATATTAATCTTGGTTGCATTCCGCCCTCTCCAGCTTCGGCACCAACCTCCTCATTCTCCAAAGCAGCCAAATCACCAAGGTAGCCAAACAGAGATGAAGGACGATTAAGTGAAATAAGAGGCACATTCAGTTTTCTCCTAGAAAAAGATCTTGACAGAGAGCCAAATCTGCCACTGCAAATTACAATGAACAACGCCAAAAAAACTCAATCTGTCTTCCTTGAAATCGATAATGGTCTCTGACCAAGAATCGAAATATGAATCTACAAACAAATCAAATATCAATCTTCCCTGATCTCAAAAACTCCAATGAAAACTCTCAACAGGAGGAGGTGCAGGTTGAAGGCTTTGATACCATGTTGGTGTTATCCACCTCCCAGAGTCCTTAGCCTGCAAAAACAAAACACCTTCATAGACGAGGGAAGCAAAATGCTATTTTATCAGAGATGAAAATATATTGATATGAGATGCAATATTTTACATAATGTACAATAGTACCTTATAAAGACAAGATGCAAGTGGATAAAAGAAGTAATTGACAATAACTAACAAAACTATATGCACCTAAATAATCATTATCTAATAATGTTTGCCTGAGTAAAACTTAAGCATGGTAAATGGTAAACCATTTACTCCAACACCAAACAAAATCCCTTTTACGACCTTATTTCTTATTATATTAGTATGTTGTATGGTGGCTTCACATGGATATTGGGCTATTTTGGTATGCAAAATTCTTTTCTACTGATGTTTGGTGGTAGCTTCACATGGATTTTAGGCTATTTAGGTGCTCTCAATTGCTTTGTTGGTTTCAATCAATACATCTTATGGTTGTTCTCTTCATACATCAAATAATGGAGCTTAATCAAAGAGTGGCTTTGCCTTGGTTTGAAAAGATGGATATGCATCTCTTTAAGCTAAGATGATTTTTTTTTGGTAGTATTATCCAATAGAAGAAGTTTTATGATAGGTTATAGAATTGAATTTGTTAGATGTTCATTTTCTTTAATTGTGTTCTTTGATGTTGCATCTTCCTTTCTTTTTAAAGTAATGGATATTATGAATGATTTAGGTCTGGTGTAGTTTCTAGCTAGAATATACATTCAACCTTTCATTTGCTCTCTCCATACGTAGGACGAGAAATTGATATATATTATGATGTTGGTTTGGGGGCTATAGACATTGGTGGAGTTTTTCTAAAAGTGGCTCTTCAAAATTTACCGACAATGCTCTGTTCTCTCTTAGCCATGAGATTGGATCTCATTTATGATTCTATTTTGGATACTATGTCAATTTTGGAGATCATCATTCGAGATTCCAACATGTTTAGTAGCATACATTTTTTACTAAGACATGCTACTAATAATTTCCACGCGAATGCATTTCCACTGCAAATGGATGCTTATGAGATCCCTAGTTCTAGTGGCAGTTGTGATGGTTGACACAATTGTATAACTTGTCAAGTGTTTTAGTGTTTCTCGTCTATGTATTTTCAAGACTCTATCTTGTTTTTTAGAATTGGAAATCTTTTTCTCTTGTATGTAATCTTTAATACTTTAATATACTGTAAGCGGTATACTACCACTTTTTTATCGATAAAAAAAATCTTCCTACATAAATCAAGCATACTCAAGCATTCATTCATTTAAAAAAAAATACACATCAATCTACCAAAAAATAAATGAAGAATACCTCTAGTAAGATCCATAAGATGTGCCTTTCTCCTTTAACAACACAAACTTCAAGTAATAATCCAAAATCCACATCCAAATCTCCCCAAATCCGTTTTAATCTTTTATGGCAAGCTAGGGTTCTAACAAAATACATTCTATTTTTTTCTCTCCCCGAGAAAAATGCATAAGGATGAATAGATGGAATAGAATGAATAAAAAACCATTTCCTTTTGCATACATAAGCTCTAATTTAAAAAAGATAACATTTTATTTTCCCATTTACAAATTAGCTAGTTATTTCATCAAATAAATAATGTTTTAACTAAATTATCTAAAATGACCTTATAACTTGCTACAAAAAAGTCATTTCTCCTTGTTAACAAGTCATAACATACTCTCAAGTCATATGTGTACATAAACCCTTTATTTTTTGTATGAATAAAGTAAAAATGACATTTTATTTCATGCTGAAATCACCAAACAAAATCTAAATGACCCCTTTATTATTTCAAGTGCATTTTTATCATTCCTTAAGGCCTTAATTAGTTTCAAACTCATACAAAAACATACATTAATGATGAGAACTAATTAAAAGAACATGAAAGCATACACTTACTAGTTTTACACAGACAAGGATCTTGAATCATGAAAATTCTAGATAAGAAATTGGATAAACACATCACATGTATTATTACCTCAAATGGAGCAATATAGGATTACAAACTCAAATAGACTATGTGTTTGACTCCAAATTAACCATTTTCAATTTTAATCCTATACATGCACACTCAATTAACACATCAAGTCTACCTACACAATATAAATAATTGAAGCATGAAATATAACAATTAACATGATTAAATTCAACAAGGCATATTCATATTACATTCCCATCATGTATACATCTCATTAACAATAGTTTAATATCAAAAAACATGATTAAATATGATTTAATCATTTACCAAATAAGCCCTGAAATAATGCTCTAGCATAAGCATTAGCAAAATTAGGACAAGGCAAGAGTTAACATAGGTTGGTCTTACAAGGAAACTTTCAAGATAACACTAAGCATGTGATTTTGTAATTTTTTTCAAGTGTGGGACTCCCACTTGTCTAAATCCAAGGTAATACAAAGGTATTTTTACAATGAATCCAAATTTGATCTAGAAATGTTGGCACATTTTCCATTCAAATCTAAATTTAAATTTAAATGTTATCATTTTTCTATCAAGAAGGTTTTTTGTTATTGCCAAGTGTTGTTTTCCCCATCATTATATTGCGCTCACCTTGTATGACTCCTTATTTCTAAAAGGCTCCAAAGTTTTTCCATATGATAATTTTACCTAACCCAAGTCCATGACATAATAACTATACAACTATATAATCACGTAATAATGATATATAGGATCTCAAGGTTATAACAAATATTGAATAATATCACCATTGAAATTAGGTAACACATTGTTCATCTATTCTAAAAGAATATGTCCTTTGGGTTGAGAGAGTTTATTTGAAAGCTTGCATTCAAAAGAGTTAGTTACACATGCAAAATTATTGAATATGGCATTCACCCTCTTCACATTTTGTTTGCATTTCATGTATTTTTGCTAAGTATCATAGATTAAGATGTATAGAAAATACAACAATTAGACATAATAAGTACCCATTGAAGGCTCTTCAATCATATGTGAAGTTATATGAATAATGGATCAAGAACCCTTGGTATGAGCAATGTATGGCTTTCCTATAGGGAGTTGGTATTGATATAAATCATCTCCCTCCTAGTACAGTTTCTATAAATCATCCCCACATGTTGAAAAAAGTGTTCATAGGGAATTAGAGATGAGATCTACAAAGCCCACATAAAATCAACTTGGATAGAAATAGGAGAGCTATTATTAAAAAATATGCATAACTACTCAAGAAGCATTATATTCATATAAATTATTCCTCCCAAATACACTAGGCTTCACATTGGTTTGAGCTTTTCTTTGGGACAATTGCAAGTATGGTTTTATCAGCTTCACATCAAGTCATACAACTTTACCGAAAGAGATTAGCACATTTGTAGACATTGCAACAATGAACCAAAATTAGAAGAGTATTTTTTATTTAGGTGTCAAATGTATTGTGAGATCTATCATGGGTTTTGTTGTCTCTTTAGAAAAAAATAATGGCTCTTTATGAGCTCTTATTTATTCCAAGGATCAAAGATTTGTTGTTCTATTCATGAGAAAGATGACCCAACATAGTGTTTAATAGTCATCAATCCAACTCTTTGTCTCAATGTTCACCTTCAAATTCCTTTTTTTCAACCTTAACTTTAGAGACACAAATATACTTATTGTAAATTATTATTTATCTTTACATTTATTACAAACTTTTAAATATTTTTTCTTACAATCCTATTGAGCTGATTTAGTTACTATTGGACAATTATATATAAAATAAATATTTCAATTGTAAGATGTTATAGTTGTTCTATTTTTTAACAACTTGGTTTTCTTGGCCTTCCTCTCACTTAGTGAGGCATTCTCCATGAATACTTACACTATCTCTGTGTGTGTGTGTGTGTGTGTGTGTGTTTGCATGCATATATCCTCCCTAGGGCCTTCAACAGTGACTATTCTCCTAACAAAATACACTTATGCCTATCATGCATACATCCATACCAGGTATAGTCGGTCAAAAAAAATAAAATATCATTTACTTTAAAATAAATGTGAGTTACAACACTAAGTAACATCTTACCCATACAATAAAATTAGTTAAAATATGAACTAATAAAATACAAAATAAAAAAATAAATTTACAACTAAATTGCATAATAATATATGGAAAAATATTATATATTTTTTAACATACCTCAAAAAATATTCTAAATATTCTCTAAATAACAAGATAGACATAATAACTATAAGCATATTTTGTAAGGGGAATGACCACTTCATTACTACTACCAACCAATCAATAATGGCTTCTCACATGGTATGACAAAACTAATTTTTCATCAAGAAGCCAAATTCAATTTTATTTCATTATCATGAGTCACGTGTGTGTGGGTAAAGTTTTTTTTAAATAAACAACATATCTGTCCCTTAAGTTTTTTTTTTAAATAAACAACATTTAGTTTATTTTTTTATTTAAATGTGTAATAATAATTGACAATATAAAGTATAAATATGTTGCAAGATTATATCCTATAACTAAAAGTACTATATCAACAATAGTACCCCACTCCACTACTAGCCCCTCCCCTACATTTCTAAATGATCTTGGCAACAACCACTAACATTTATTTTCCTTCTAATTACTCAACCTCACACAACTAACATTAATTACCTTAGTTTATGTATGAACAACGAACATTAACTATGTTGAAAATCCTTACAGGTGCTGCTGATTTTCCATGGCGACCCCGACTTTTTTTTCCTTTTTGCATTTTTGCGTGTATTAAAATAGACAACACCGGCCTCAACCCGTCGAATTCATCGCTAAAATTGATCACATAAAGCAAGACTCAGCTCAATTGTAGTTATCTTGCCCATAACTTCTAACTGGGTTGCAGAGCACAGTGCTGATCGAAGCTACAATAGCAAGATGAGGTGCAGGTCTTACTTTTCTATTCTTCTTTTGTTCATCAAACTTTTGTTCTGTTCTTCTTTTGTTCTTGATAAGAAACCTAATTTATTAGGTTTGCATTTGCCTTCAATAATGGTTATATAGAATAGACAACCAAGTTAAAAATGAATTGATAATGTGCGATGTAGGCATGGAGAGTGTACACAGGAGGGAATCCCTTAACGATGGTTGAGTCAACAGTAGTTGAAAGATGCCCTCCGGAGCAGGTGGCACGATGCATTCAAGTTGGTCTTTTGTGTGTACAGGCTGATGCGAGAGTTTGCCCAGATATGTCGAAGGTAGTTACAATGATCTCTCACAGTTCAGTGACATTGCCCAATCCAACGAGGCCTTGGTTTCTGAATCAAGTCCAGGGGTAGGACTGGGGTTTCACAGGGATGAAAGGCCACTTTCACATCTTAGTTATTCTGGAATATCATATATTTCAATAGTCAAAAGTTAATTTTGATCAATAAAAATAGGACAATTATTTACCACTTTTTGTTGTGAATGAGTTGTAAAATTGCTATTGACTATTTAACCACTGAAATGGATGATATTTAAGTAAAGTGGTAGTGAACATCTTGAATGACCCCTTCATTTTAAATGGAACCTCCATTACTGAAGTGACAGATAAACAGATGTTAGAACAACACAAATTACTGAATTGGAATTCTCCATTCACTTCTTTCAAAGTAAAACATGTGGGAAGGACCTCCAACTGCCAAACACCTGTGGGAGATTTAACACATAATTTTACATTGCTTATACAGACTTAGGGTATAAATTTTCTAAAATGTAACTGGCATTACTAATTAAAAAATTCTTTCACTATTGACATTAAATTATTTTACCATAACATCCCTGGCATAACAAAAAAAACATAATAAAATATTTGTCTTATATCCACATCAATATACTAAGGTTTAACCTATCTTGGAAAGCACCTGTCCAGATGCTTGTTACGTCTTTTTGGGGGTTTTCCCTTTGATCACGCAATTTTCAGGAATTGACAAGCACATGCCGATTGCTGTCCAGTTAGTCACGTAAGTGGTCGTATAATTTGTTTTTCTCTCTCCAGTCTGACTATTCGTAAAGCGTGTCATGTTTATGTACAATTTTTTTAATCAGTGTAAGACCTGAAAGTGGGATCTCCGTCCTTGGAGTCTTTATGTCTTGTTAATCAACTTTTCGCTAGTCGAACACGTCAAAATAATTATCAGTACCTAGAAAGCTGCCTTTAATTTGTTTTTTCAGAGCAGGAGCATATCAGCGCCTTAATGCCATTATAGGGAAGAGGGACCCATAGTGGGTCTGGCTCCTATATTGGGTATAGGAGTTGATTAAATTGGGTCTATTACCTTTTAATAAAAAATCTTTTATATATATTTTAAGTTGAAACTCTAAATAGAGTTACAAATGTTTAGCTTCATTTCTAAACCAAGCAACATAGATTTTAAATCAAACAATAATACAGTTAAAACACAAATATCTTTTAGTGTGATAGTGTGTGAAAAAAAAGGTGGCGAGTTGCCCAGAAAAATTGCTTCTTAGAAAATTCTTCTATAACTAAGCTCTGAACTTAGACATCCTAATAAACCTTAGTTATCATTTAATCCCTTAGCTTCACCAACTCAAAATGGGAAAAAGGTTGCTTTTGATTCAATTTGGAATCTGCATTGTATGATATTTAGTTGGCTTTGCTAAATAGTCTAGCCTATTTGCATGTTTTCTTATTCTCGTCAGTTCATTGTGTTTGTTTTCTCAATCTACCGAGTGCTGCAGTGGTTTGTTAAGTGAACTGTATAGTGGGAAACTCCCATTCCACTGCAAAAAAGATAGTAACACAAGCATGCCATCTTGTTTAAGAATTGACTCGAACAAATAACCCTGAAGCAACTTGAGTATTAACATTGAATGCTAATGTCAGCTAATCATTATTACAGACCTATCCTCGCTATGGGAAAATTTTAGCAGCATTCTCAAATGTCAAACATTGTTATCTGACCAAGAGCAACCATAGCCAAAAATATGGGTTATCGAGGTGGTGGTTTGGGGTCCCAAGGACAAGGCATTTGGAACCTAATAGATGTAGTCACTAGAAAACCAGTTGATAAACAAGGCCTTGGAGTCGATAAAATAGACCAAGGGCATACAAGTACAAATGAAAGAATTCATTTTATTAGAGCTTCAAATCCTAATCCTCATGGTTAGATGCAATCACAACTTGGACATGCCCATGGTGGAGAGCCTAGTGCGACTGGCACTACCACTAGTGGAGAACTTAGTTAGCATGTGCTACAACAACAGGTCCAACAACAAATTACACACAATAGGACACCAATACAAGATACCACACAAACACTCAGTGATCAAGGAATACAAAAGAGACAAAGGATTATGACAAGACCAAGTCCAACTACAAGTTCCACTATAAAGGAGTTATTTCTAACACTCCCCCAGTTAGTGTGGCTACAACAAAAATTACAAGTACTCCTATTCCTTCACCATTCAAGCATTCCCTTATTACTATGTCCTTAAGTTTTGATTACATTCAAGAGTTTAAAAAGAAATTAGAATTGTATGAAAAAGAAAAGAAGCAACTGATGGAGAGTGTGTCTATTGTAACTTCAGAACCTGCAACAACCATGATATTACCCACATTTGACACAAATACAGAAATCATGGAGTACACAATTGTTGTTCCCACAGTTCAAAATAAACTAGAAAATCAGATGGATCGATCTAAATTTCAGGTGAGCAATTTGCAATTTGATTTTTTTGGATTAAAAAATACTGACAAAATTAATATATCAAAGAAGAACAATGAATTGGTGTACACATCATTGCTAAAGCATGATAGAGAGAAAAAAAAGTTGCAGAATCAAATAGAAAAATTATAGGCAGACTTAGCAAATGAGAAAGCAAAGAGTAAAGCAGCAGATCACATGAGCAATGAATTAGAAAAAAGAATTAAAAAATCTGCCTCTACATCAACTAGGAAAGAGGATAAACAAACAGAGGTGGAATTGAATGTACTTAAGCAAAGGTTAGATGAGAGCAAAAAGAAATACGATGAGGAAAAATTCACTTCAGAAAAATTAAGACAAAGCATTGGGAAAGGAAATGAACAGCGGGAACAAAAATTGGAGAAAGAGAGAAAAACATGAAACATTGGCTATAGAGCTTATGGAAGCAAAAAATGAAATAAAATCTTGTCAAAATAAGTTAACTAAATTTTGTATACAAACAATGAGGCACATGAAAACAAAGATATGGGAGGAGATAATGCAGAGGATTCATCATTTGTGTGAATTATTTCAGTTGATTGATGCTATGAGACTACATCATAAGAAGTTGAGCAAATATTTAATGGACAACAAAAATGTGCAACTACAAGCAGAAGATAAATCTGCAAATCAAGTTCTAGAAATAGTCTACAAAGCTAGTGACAATGAATTGATTTCAAAAGGCATTACTAAACAGATTGAAGCCTCAATAAAGGTACATCTATCATTCAAAAGTGTTTAAGAATGCATGAAACAATAGAATTTGTGACTGAGGCTGCAATAAAGATTAACAAGGAGGATGAAAAGGTAAGGAACTTGACAAAGCTTGGTTTGCCACAAGTTTTTGACACAAATGAGCAATTAATTAGAAAAGATAATTTCAGAAAGAAGATGATGCAAGGAAGATTGATTTGGACCAGTTTCCTCAGAACCCAGATGAGGCAAACTTTTTGGATTGCCTCAAACCACTGATAATCTTGAATGTATCTTTAGCTGAAACATTCAAGTCAAGATCCAAAACTGAAATTTGATCATACATTGTTAACAAAAATTCAAGTCAGACAACATCAGCTAGAAGAAATGACAATTCCACCACCTGAATAGTGGAATTTGCTAAAAAATCTATTAGAATTATTTGATATTGATAATATGAGTTTCCAAGTTCCAAATTGGCTCTATGCAGAGTTGTGTTTGAGAAATTTTTTACATTGCCTATATGTATTCCTTCACTTGAAAATCAATAGAAAACTTAAATTCAGTAATGTGTTGATGTTCAATTATCTATATTATTTATTTTATCAATTGAATAAAAACTCTGGTTTCAACTACTAGATACACATTCAACGATTGTTGATGTTAATTGTTCTATATGCTACTATTGTTAATATGTTAAGCTGATGTTATTTACAATTTCAAATGTTTTATTCACATACCATTGAGACAGCCCACTATCCCTTTGGCTTCAACAGTGTTTAGATCTACGACAATGGGGTAATAGGGAACAGTCCAGAGTAATTATGGGCTCATCAACTTGCATGCTATTTAACCTCCTTAGTCATCTGCCTAGCAGCTTAACTTTTTTATCATCAAACGGTTAAGATTAAAACATCTTACCACATATTTGCTCATGTGCTTTATAATTCCTTTAAGTAGCTCACTGTTTAAAACCCAATGCAACTCCTTCGAAATATTTGACAAAAAATTTCATCTCATGTCTTCTAAAGTCTCTTCAACGGTCCAAATAAAGACAAGCGTCATCTCCCCGCTATCCCTCTAAGTGATGAAAGCTTTTGGTGGGCCCCCATGGGCTAGTGGGGAACAACCCAGATTGACTCTAAAGATGTTGATTCTCAATGCTTCGATGTTCAACACCTATAGTGGACAATGGGTCCCACTTTGATAGGAAACATGTGTCACTAGCCCACTGTCCCTCTAGATTTCTTAAAACATCATTTTATTCAAGTGGGCTAGCGAGAAGCAGTCAGGATTTAATCTACGAGATCCAACGGCTCCCATTAATTTTCAAATATGCACATGCGAATTATTTCTGACTTAAAAGCAAGCATCTCTAGGTTGATGGGGCAAAGAGACAAAAACTTTGGGAGTCAAGATTTAAGATAAAATATGAAATACTTAATCCCTTTAAATATTTTGACGCATAATGTTCCTAACCTAGTGGTGACCGATGAGACAAGGCAAAGGGGCTAGTAATACTGATAGGTTTGATGGCTTAAGTGTGAACTTGGATGATTGGGAACCAATGGTAATGAGTCAGCTTAAAATTATAATGCAAAAGGCTAAAAGTTTAGGTTTATGTATGAAATGAAGACAAACCCTAAACCCTAAACCCTAAACCTAAAACCCTAACTAGCAAATCAAATGGTCTGTTGTAGTAGTATATTTCATTTTCTAACCTAGTTATGGATGAGGCACTGATCACAATAATTCATTAACTATGAAAAATGATACAGAATCACATATCAAATCAAAAACCAAAATTCTACTTTACTGCAAATTTTATGTTTTATGCACAAATCAACTTAGCAACAAGATATTAAGCAGTGAGTTGAATGATGTGTTAGTAATCATTTATGTCTAGGGTTTGAGCTTAGATGTTTGCAGGTTTTTCATTCAAACCCTAAATTTTCTAGGTCCATTGGCATGAGTATCCCTTGTCTTAGTGATCATGTTGGTAGCAGTGGTGTGTTCATTACATCGCCAAGACTTTATCTATCGGTGGCCGAGGTTGATGTCATTCCGACGAGGCTGGTCTGGCCGATGGAATATGGCTTGAGGCTTTCATCAGGATGACTGGTGTTATCGGTGCAACATTTTTCTAGCCCTCTGATGGTTTGTGTCTTGCCGAAGGGTATTGCTGTCGGCGAGAGTTGTGGGATCAGAGAGATAGGCTTGTGTTTGGCCGATGGAGTATGTCTCCCCGATCCAATGGTGTCATCAGCGTAACTTTGGATGTCGACGAAGCTGGGAGATCCTCTTCCGATGCCTTATGTTTGGCTGATGAGGTTGAGCATCGGGCTGACTTTCTGTGTCAGGTAGACATGTATGAGGTTTGCCGATGTGGAGGGTCTAGCCGATGGGGTGTGAGGATAAGGTTTTATGCTGGTGCTGTCAGGAGAAAAATCACTGACATTAGATATGATCACGGCCAGGCAAATAAGGTGCTAAAAGGGTCTCCACGGGGTGCATGTGGGATAAATGGTTCCTGCATATTTTGAAATATCAGGTTGATGTATTTTGGTGGGGAGGTTTCAGAGGCATGATCTATTGCATTTTCTGATGGCCACAGGTTTGGCATGACATTAATGACATAGGAATTGTAGAGGTATGGCCTAGTTGCCTAGGTAGCTACCCGATTGCAAAAGAAAATTCTCAGGTGGCGGTGTGGGGCTCGAGCTCAACCACTCCCAGCTTTCTTTTCAGCCTATGCATTAATTGTTTCAAGTACCATTCTCATGATGCTCTACATTTGGTTGAATTACAAAATTTTGAGAAGACTTTGTGATTAATTGCTGAAGGTACATGCTTGTGCTATAACAACCATGCTGTGTTATTCAGTGTGATGGTTGAAAACTAGAAAAAATCCAGGTGCTGTAATAAGATGCAACTCCTTTGGTGACCTTATCTAGATGTCTTGTGAGTTTATGAGTCTCATGTTGTATGTCTTATGCATGAATTTACTGGTTTCATGATTAATTTTATATGAGTAATGCTGTATTTGCATGTATTTGGTTATTCTATCTCCAAACTGAATGTGTTCTTCTTTTGAATCTAAACATCTAAGGGATGTCTGGTATTCTTGGATATGGTCCTGCCATATTGAAAACTTGATCTTTTACTTCTGCCTAAGGGGTAGATTAAAGTGTTTCAGGTCAAGGGTTGGGAGGAATATGTTGCAGTAAGGATATTGTGAGTATAGGTAACTGAATACTCTGTTCTAGGAGGTATCTGTAAGGCAGATACCACAACATCCCCTTGAAATCTAGTCTTAGTATGTTCATGGTGACCATTCACATGTGTATGTCTATTGACTCCAAGCCTTGGATAGGCACCAATCTAGTCTTGCATTGAGGTTACACCTCAGGTCCTAGTTTTGCATCCAAATACCAAATCAACCTAAACTTCAAAACCAAACCATTAGGACCTTAGAATTAGTTTTAGGATCAGAATCTTCTATCTCACAACTGAACATAGGCCCAAAGCTAGCCCCTTTGCACTTATCTTACAGTTTTGGTCTACATAAAGGAGGATTCATCTGCTTTATATCAGCATCCCACCATCCACAGAGATATTTTATGGATGTTGAATAGGGAATACCCCCCTAGGTTTTGCAGAGCCTGAAGAAGAAGAGGAGATATCTATAGAGTCTATCTCCTACACTGTTGGCCCCTGGCCTGGATATCCTATTGATTAATGATGGCTACCTTGTAGGGATACTGGGAATAGGCATCCAGTCTGGGAAAAAACCAACATGATGAATCAATGAGTACATGTAAATCTTATCAGTATGACAATTAAAATACAAAATAATTAATAATATGTTATTGTATTCAATTTGATTCACAATTTCAAGGAATAGAATATGAAATATCATCAACTAAAATTTTGGAATATGATTCATGAAATGCAGTATAAATACCTAAAAACTACTAATTCACTTCCATTTCCCAAATTGAATCAGGGTCCTCAAACTGACATTTAAATAAAGTAAAAGAGTTGTCTTGATTCTAAGTCTGGTCTTCATTTTCTTCGTCTTAATTCTAAGTCTCAAATTCATCAATGATTGTGTCACTATCATTTGTCCCACCACCACCAGTGTTTGAACTTTAAGTGTTACACAACCCTCTTCTTTCACATATGGACTTCCAGATTGTAAGTGCCTTTTCATAAGGAAAATTTTTGACATTATACGGACTTCCTAACACCCTCAAGAAAATTTCCAAATTCTTCTCTAGTTTGTTTCTTATCTTTGATTTCAAAAACCCCAATGCACTGAAAACTCTCCCATCTTCCACTGAAACCAATATCATTGTTTGACATAAATTAGTAAGTTTGAAATATTTTGATATCGAATCATGCAATATTTCACTCTGACCCAAGTTTTTCCAAGCCTTTGTTATTGATCCTGCTTCAGAGGGATTCTCCATGGCTTTAAACTGGTCTATCATACTTCTTGCAAACTAACTACATTGTCCTCTGAGCTTATTTCCATCTATAATTCCTTCTATTGTCTATCCATTGCATTTTGCACTTTTCAAAAAGTATGCTATCAAGCTAGTTACTTTTTGATGAAAACAGATTGGGTTATCTCGGTGGCCTTGAACCCAAAATTGAGGATACACAATACACATGGCTTCAAGTATTTCTTCTCGAGGGAATTGATTATAAATCTTTGTCGAAAGATTGCTTGCAATTTCCTTCAACTTATTACTAATAGATTCAACAATGCCATCAAAATCTTTTTTTCTAACAGGTACTTCTATGATAAAGCACCTGACCATCTTGTAATGGTGCATTGGTATCTCAAATCTATGTACAAAGGCATATAACTCCCTGCTTGCATTAAACTATAAATAATTTTTAGGATGATTCTAATTTGTAATTATCTGCCACCTATAAATATATGGGCTTTGAAAAGTTAGATCTAGATATAGATTATCGAGGGCCATGCATGTCATTCTATGTAGTTTGGTATACTCATAGATATACATAGTTCTATCTTGGGCTTTCTTCACAAGAATATTTATTTCATCTAGCACGGGGAGAAGACTAGCTAAATTTAAGAGTGTCTCTATATAGCTTAACCTATGTAAGAGGTTAGGAACTTTGTCTACTGTGTTACGATGCTGGTACATTATTCCAATCAAGGATGGATATTCTAAAAGAACTAGTTGCACTGGTCCATGCAAGGAGATCCATTTGGTATCAACATCCTTAAGAAGCTTGATTCCTGCTATTATTCCCTCAGTAAAATTTTGAAATTCTGCAAAACATTTGGGACTTTGACAGAAGTATGCGTGGAGCTCACAGACTAGATTTTCAACTTTTGATACTGTAGGAAACTTTCTTACAATTTTAAATGCTAAATTCATTATGTGGGCCATGCAATGAGTGTCACGCATGTATGGTGCACAAGTAGTTTGTAATTTTGTGCAAAGACCGGTCCTATGACCTTGCATTACCGTATCTCCATCACCTCCTACACACACCAACTTTTTGGCAATTGTCAAGTCATCCATACTTGCAATTTCATTCAAAGACTCCTTAACTAGTACAAATAGATTTTGTGATGTTGAATTGTCCTTCATTTTATGAACACATAGTAGATGAGCTCAATAGACATGTTTGTTTACAATATGCATATGCATACAGACCCAAGAAGTATTATCTACCACTATATCTTCATCTAAAGATAATGCAATGAAGTTTAACTCTTTTAAATTCTCCTTTAAATCTTGCTTTTCCACCGCAATGAGATAGTGAGGAACACTCAAAAAAGGTAATAAATTACTATACTTTAGGTAGTCTATCATAGGATGCCTTCTGAACAAAATATGAAAAATAATACTCATTTGAATAGTTTTTGCCAGTTGTACTCCTTCCATTTATTTTCCAAATTGACCCTTGATTGTACCTCCACTTGTAGAAAGCTCCGTCATTCTTTTCTTATGCTCATCATATTTTGCGGCATACTTTACATTAAGATATTCTTCCTTTGTTTTTCATCTTACCACTGATGCTTCCTTTCTGTCTATGATTTTTTTTTCATAAACTTTACCGATATGCTTTTCTATAGTGTCAAGCTTTAGCTACAATTTCTTGTCTCTTTTACATTTCCAACTATAAATCACACACTATCATTCTATTGGTTGTTCATCTTTGTTTTCTTTCTCCACTAGTTCAATGAATGGGTACTTTGACACCCAATCATACTAAAAATTCCTTGACATTTCCCACTCACGCCCTATTTTTGATTTGTGTTTTCTTTTCTTCTTACCAACATCATCTACAATGTCAGCATTTTCATCCAAGTCAATTATCTCAATCTAGCTAACCAGGTTATCCCTTGGAGCATCTTCTGCAGTATTGCCATCCTCACTCTAGCTAACCAGGGTATCCCTTGGAACATCTTCTGCGGTATTGCCATCCTCATTCTGGCTAACTAGGGTATCCCTTAGAACATCTTTTGTGGTATTGCCATCCTCATTCTAGCTAACTAGGGTATCCCTTGGAACATCTTCTACAGTATTGCCATCATCATTTGACTCAATGGAAATCCTACCTTTTAGTGGTGGTGAGGTATTGTGAATGGCTTCTTCATTAATATTTGGTAGAAGAGTTGATGATGTGGCTCCATCTTGATTTGATGGATCAGAAACATTGCCAATTCCAAATTAAGACTATATACTAACTCCACATTTTTGGTGTTTTGATGGCCTCCCAGTCCCTTCACCACCTTGAGGAGTCTTACCCTTGTCGCACTTGCAGCTCAACATCTTGATCTCTCACTTTGAATAAAAGCTGGAAAAAAATGTCTTCTTGTTTAAGAACATACTTATAGAATATAGATCGTATTCCCTACTAAATATATTCTATAAGATTGAAGCAAGAATGGAAAAGAGATAAAGAAATCTTATAACACTAATACTATGAAAAAATTATTACTCACCTTTAAATTTAGTTTTTCACTGACTTGCTATTCATTAATGCAAGAATACTTGTGTTGTAAGTTTGTAACTTTGCCTACAATCAACTTCAAGGTTCCAACTCCAACTTCCAAAATCTGAATCGAGAGATCACATGTTCAAAACTGAACAAAATTTGTAAGAATAATTAAAAGTTTCAATTGTATTTATATCAATCCATATTTGGCAAATTCCACAGGAATTCTAAATGGTATATTAAAAAATTTGGTGAATCCCGCATGATTATATAAGGAATACGTTTAAGTGTTAGCAAATCAAACCTCGACAGACTACATGCTTTGTAATTTCCAAGGTGAATATGGCCCTATGATTAGCACGGAGGTGTCATGGAAATTGGTGAAATGGCCCCTCATAATCAACTACTTGTAAATTTTAATTGGTGAAATGGGTCCTCATGTGTAGCGACCATTTAATGGTGTTAGCCAAACGTGTCTCAATACAGAATGTTGTTTAATAGTATTGGTGAATATATAGGTGATTTAGTACTTGCTTCCGATATTTCAGGCAAAAAATATTAGTCCACCCATTTGAAACGCGTAGTTTGTTAAGGCAAAATATTACTTAATTGATTCTCATAAAATAAATCGATGGTGAATGGATATGCATTCGACTAATAATAGGTCAAATCTAGGCAATTTGACCACCCTGTTGGATGTGATTTATTCAACAATTCTGAGTTGGTTGATCTACAATATTCGTCAATTGGTGAATATTTGCCACTAAAAAAATCTTTTCTTGTAAAGTAATAACTTAGACCAATAGAAATCAATCCATTTATCTAATACGCATGCAAGGATGGATAAAAACCTTGGAAATAATCTAACAATAGTTGTCATAGTCCTTACTTCCTAAATGTTATCTTTTTTTCTTCTAGGATTGTATGTCCATGGCTTAGTTGCATCAATAAGTGAAATACCTTTCTCTTGTCAACATCTAGTGCATATATAGGCCCTTGAGGTGTTTGAGAAACTTTTATTCCAAGGTAACATTCTTGAAAAATGTAGCACACGTTTGATCAAACAAAGCTATCTACATCATGTCAAAAAAGCATTTGAAATTTATTAAAATCTCTTTGAAGCATTCCATTTGGATTTGGTATATTTTGTACATTGTTTCCATCAAATACATTCACTTCATGTGTAACTGCCATATTCATTTCTCGAATATTAGGAGCTAATTAATGCTTGTACATCTTAGTTGGTTGATGAGTACTTCGTGGACCTTGTTCTCTCTCAAAGGCAATGGATTATTGAGATGATCGTGCATGATTTCTTCTCGTGAGATTAGCATGTTCACAATTTTGTATTTCTAATTCATCAACTATTAATTTAGATATACGTTTCACAGCTTTTTCTCTATCATTTTCATTTAGTCTTTTTCTTTGATGTTCTCTTTCAGCATCTGTCATTTGTTCTTGTAAAGTGAACAACACTATTAATAATTAAACACATTGATCCTTAATTGAAGGCTTTATAGTAAAATGTATAAAATATAATGTACTTACTTCAAATTACTACTCCCTTCACCAATAAACTTTGCTTCTTTTATATTTCATATGATAAAACCCTAAGAAAATATAGTTATGAATTAAATTATTCTAGAATAAATTAAATATATTTTGATCTTTTTTATTTCATATGATAAAATCCTAATAAAATGTAGTTATCAATTATTAAATTTAATTGTGGAGAAAAGAAGAAAACTATATTGAAGATTGTATAGTAAAATTTATAAAATATAATGCGTTCACAATATACTTTGATTCTTTTATATTTAATATTATAAAAGCCTATAAAAATATAGTTATAAATTATTTAATTTAATTATGTAGAAAAGATAAGAATATTAAATTGAATATTTTATAAATGTATAAACTATAATGTACTTACTTCTGATTACTTCTTCCCTTCATGAATACACTTTGATCCTTTTATATTTCATATGATAAAACCCTAAGAAAAAAATAAATTATTCTACAATAAATAATCAATTTCAAGTATTATTATTAAAATAACTCTAGAGTAAATAAAATAAAATATAGTTATAAATTAAATTATTGTAGAAAAAGGAAAAGGTAACCTTAACAAAACATAATACAGTTACCATTGGAAAAACTTCTTTACACTTTGCTCTTTTTATATTTCATATGATAAAACCCTAAGAAAATATAGTTATAAAATAAATTATTCTATAGCAGTTAATTAATTTCAAGTAAATAAAGTAAAATATAGTTATAATATAATAATACCCTGATAAATATAGTTATAAATTACATTATTGTACAATAAATAAATAACTCTAAAGTAAATAAATTAAATTAAAGAAAAGATAACCCTAACAAAATATAATGTACTTACCATTGGAAAAACTCCTATGCACACTTTGCTCCTTTTTTATTTCATATGATAAAATCCTAAGAAAATATAGTTATAATATAAACTTTTCTACACTAAAAAAATTACAAATAAAGGAAAGATAACCCTAATAAAAACCCACAAATCATAAGAAAATATAGTTATAATATATACTTTTCTACATTAAAAAAATTACAAGGAAAGATAACCCTAATAAAAACCCACAAATTAGATTTCAAAAGAAAATAAATTGAAATCTTTAAATAAAAATGTATAAAATAAAATGTACTTACCTTGAAATAACTCATGCCCATCTCTAGTATTCTTTTACCCTACCTTATTAGTACCTAGGAGTACTATTGCAATGCGTTTTTTTTATCTAGTGATTAATCTATCTAGAGTAAACCATCAAAACATAGTATTATTTTTAAACAAAGTATTATTTTTTTGTGTTGAACAAATTTTTATTTTTCTTAAGTCTACATTAGAAAATTTTAATAAAAAATAATTACAAAATCATTTATCTATGTTGTAATTAGTTCAAAATTTATGGAAATACTATTTTGAATAAAAATATTTGAGAGGTAAGTAGCTTGCAATACTCACAGATTTAGTGGCTAAATTCTTTCCTAGAATTTGGTTATTGAAAAAATAATTTTTAATGTCACAAATAACATTTTTTTTATGTCTATGCAAATATTATAATAAAAATTTTAATATTATATATTATTTATAAATTTGATATTTTAAATATTAATGAAATGATATAATTAATTATATATTAATAATAGAATGTATGTTATTATAATATATATTTGTGTATAAATATTAAATATTGAAGTATTATACTAATTTAAATATTAATATATTATTTTGTGTAATACTATTATTAAAATTTATTTTTTATTCATTGTATATATTAATTATAAATTTTTTATTTTAAGTATCATTAGAATAATATAATTAATAATAATATTTATACTAAATTATTGATTATACAAATAAATTTGAATTATCATTATAATGTATTTAAATTTATGTTATATTATAGTAAAATAAAATATTGATATATTTGTGTATAAGTATTAAATATTTATAAAATTCTTATTTTAATATCATTAGAATAACATAATTAATAATAATATTTATACTAAATTATTTATTATACAAATAAATTTGAATTATATTATAATGTATTTAAATTTATGTTATATTATAGTAGAATAAAATATTGATATATTTGTGTATAAGTATTAAATATTGAAATATTTTAGTGATCTAAATATTAATTGGTCAAGTTTCTAGGAATCCCCTTTGCTATTGATCCCTCTCTCAAGAAAATGTGGAATTGGCTATTTGTTAAAATAGATATTAAACTCAAGAATTGGAATATACAAGCTCTTTCTTTAGCAGGGAGATTCCTAGTGTACCAAAAAATCTTGTCTACCTATACTGTATATTATGCTTCCATGTGGCTTTTCTCTAGCATGCAAATAGAAAGTTTTCAGAAAGTGATAAGATTCTTCCTTTGGTCTGAAGGCAAAGGGAAAAGTAAGAAACATTTTGTCAATTGGAAATGGTGTTGTAGGGATGAAGGGGGACTAGGTTTGAAAGATCTAAAGATGCAGGGTATGGCCTTACTAGCTAAATGGATAATAAATTCAATGGAAGGCAATGAACCATGGAAAGTACTAGTGAGGAATGATATCAAACTGGCTAGGCCGAGAGGTAATCTAGGTTGGAATAATTTGCATCCTTGTGATTACCTTTTTGGGGATTTCAAAGTTAAGCCCTTCGGATCGGTGGTCTTTGCTTCTATTTGGAAAGCTTGGGAAGGTATCAAAGAACTCATACCCTATCCAGGAAGGAATGGCGCTCCATTTCAATGGGGAATGCATAATCCATTTGGTGGTCACTAAAGTATAAAGAAAGACATGTAGCTCTAATTCAAGGTTGTTCTAGCCTTAAGTGGCATAAACTAAGCATGTCTACCTTTCAAGATGTGATAAATTTAGAGGGCTTCAAAAGATGGGAAAGGTCAAAGTTGATTTTTGGATGAAAGATTCTCAAAGGAGAACATACTCTGTGCTCTTTTTAGCTTACTCAAAGAACCCTGGTTAGGTAAATTTGCTGAGTGAATAGGATTGGTTGGGTAAACTAAAATGGAAAGATGAAATCAAGTTGAAGACTTGTGAATCTAAAAGGATGTATAGGATCCTTAGTAATTCTAACCACATCTTTGAGCATTGTGTCAAGACTTGGAACTGTGATGTATGTTCTAGGAAATTAAGTCAAATTTTTAGGTCTTTTTGGAGTAGGCCATTGGATCCCAAGAAAGGTTGCTTTAGATGGTTATTATGTTTGAAGAAATTGCCAATTGGATATAACAATTATGTTTGTAGTCTGTGTAATGTTTTTGAGAATTGTGGTTATATATTTTTTAAATGTCCTTATGCAAGTCAAGTCTAGAATTTGTTTATGGGCAATATTTCAAACTGGTCTTTATGTAATCCAATGTCTAAATTTGGGATTTTATTTGGTTATGTTTTTGACTTTGATACTAAAACTAATTTGTTTTGGCTAATTTTGACAACTAAAATTTTATGGAATTTGTGGAAAATGAGGAATGAGGACCATTTTCAAGACAAACCAAGATTACTTACTAGGTCTGATGCAAGACTCACACATGCTAACATCTATATACATGTGGCTATGGTAATAGAAAAGCAACTAGTGAATATGACCAAGGATACTGAGAAAGAAGGTCTTAATTTTCAGGATGATGTTGCTTCTATGTTAGAAGTGTGACTTCATGACACCACTAGTGTAACGCCCCACCATGAATACCTTAGAGAACAACACATTTATGCTATATGCAACAAGATAATTTTTTTTTAAAAAATTGAAAGAGATAGTAAAGTAACAAAGTAATATTAACGCATCATTTAAACTAATGATTTGTCCTCTAAGATATCATGGTTGCATTACTTGACAAAACAATTAACATAATCTAACACACATCATGAATTAACATTAGTAACTCATTGTAAAACTAATGCACTAAATCAATAAACATTTACATCTACATAACATCATATAAGTATTCATCAGGATCTAGTACATAGTTACAATTTCTCCCAACATATGAATACAACATTGCATCGTTACATTATCATCTTCTGACTACATATGAATACATACATAATGAATCATCTGATACATAGGCCAGTACATGAGCATAATAACTGTCTCCATAAATAGGTACACGATCTGGATCTGCTATAGGAGTTGCAACCTTCTTGCACACGAACAAAGGCAAGGAAAAACCAATGGAGATAAAGCACATCCACCCGACCATGTGGAACCCTAAGGTCCACACCCCGTGCTAGGAGATAACATAAGGTCCCAAAACATCATACAGTTAGGTAGATAATTGCCTAACAGGAACAAATATTGAACAAGACTCCATTACAACACATGACAACACCACAAGCAACTCAAAATCACTTCTAGAGGCTACACATGACGAATGGGGAGAGTACAACTAGGGAATGATAGGCTGTAGTAAGGAGAGTGTCATCGCATGGCCCTAACATGGGTTACCCTGACAGCCTCTAGCTAGACGCCGGCCCCCATCTATGGTTACCCTGACAGTCTCTCACTAGACGCCGGCCCCATAGGGTGACACATGCAGAATCAACATTCCTTTCATGAGGACAAGGAAGTTGATTTTGCCAACCACGGCCTTCTCATCTCATCCTTAGCCTGAACGAGCACTACAGGCATGAGTGAGGCATCCAATTATCTTGTTAGTGTGAAAACTACCCAACCCCTAGATTAATTATTAGGTTATCACTTATTACCAACTCCCAATGGGTTACCCTGGCAGCCACTTTGGGCACTGACCCCACATTGGAAGCCACTCTCCTATCTACACCTAGGAAACCCTATCCATAAAACATAACAACTATCATCATAACAACAAATATACATAACAATGCAAGGCATCAACCATCTTGCAACCAATCACAACATAATAAATCACCAGAGCAAGGCATGGGTCCTCTTGCTCCAACATTTCAACCATAACAAGGTGTAATCTAGAGCAAGGCATGGGTCCTCTTGCTCCCAAAATTTCAACCATAACAAAGTGTATTCCAGAGCAAGGCATGGGTCCTCTTGCTCCCAAAATTTCAATCCTTTACACAGACCAACATAGAATTTAAAACAAACTCAACACAATAGGGAACCACAGCCTTCAAGAAGAGCTCAACAACATGGATTCAAGACATAACAACAGGACTAGATATACTGAGCAAGGCATTGTCCCTCTTGCACAGTCATCATAATCACATAAACCAAAACAAGTTCATCCTATAACAAGATTGCCATATCACAAGAGTCAAACCCACAACTACCCTTCCTAGCCTCTGGAAACAACTTCCACTAGACACCACTGTAACACGATAATCCCACATTAACATTTACTCTTAAAAGCACAACTCCTTCAAATAGACCAACTCACATGAAATATTTACTTGCAATATGTGATTTCCACTAGACAACTCATTGACCACATAAATTCTTCTAACTAGAGCAATTCAATCCTTTAGTTATCCAATTACCTATAAGTTTTACTTATAAGTCCAGATTTTCAAATACTTTGTTATTTCACCTAATTCCAATCTTTCAATCCAATTTCAACTTAACAAAATCATTATGAAAAACATCTTTGCAAAATCAAACCAAACTAGATTAAATTTCATCTACACTGATTATATTGCCATATCCAATTACATTTAATTGTAATAGCAACTAGATTCAAGTTATATCTCCACCAAGAATTTCATTAAACCTAGGTCTAGTTTAATTAATATTAATTCTATCTGTTATATTAATCACTCATCAATTACATATAACCATCAAGCTAACCAATGCATAGATAATATTAATTACAAATACTTATAACTTAAATGCTAATTACAACATTTATAATCCAAACCCATATATCATATTTCTACTAACAAAACCATTATAATAGAATCAATGGCATATTATAGTAAATATGTGATCATATCGATTAGTTTAATAAACATTTGTATTAAATTATAACTACATTTCTTTTGTTTCATAGGTTAATATCTATATCATATATATATACTCCAACAAACTCATCTACTAAATCATATATTTTAACTATGCATGGATTCATATTTAATTTATAATTAATAATTGATACCTATACAAATATCCATATGACATAAATGTTTATATACATGTTCATGCACTTGTGTAGGTTATTCCTATTCTCAAGGTAAGATTTGGTCAATCAACCTTCAAATTTTGGACAGTTTATAAACAACACCACTCTGCCTTTGAGTAGCAGCCACACCATTTCCATTTCTTCAAGCGACGACTTCATAGACCACCACACCCAATTTGAAACACCTTTGTTATACATGGCTAGAGTCTCACCTAGAGGATGGAGTTTGATAGACTTAAGGAGTATGCACACCGTATTAAATGGGTTATCTAGATTTGGATTATGGTCGATCAAGAATACTGTGAAGATTTGAACAACCAAAGAACAAGACACCCAAAATATAAATTGACTAAATGAAGAGCTAATAAGATGTTTAATACAATCTACTATAAGAATTGGATCTTGAAGAATCTATGCAAAAGTGGGCAGTTTTATATGATCCAAAGTCCATATTTATTTGCACATAAGAAAAATATTTCCATCTAGATCTAATAGAAGGCAGAAGTAAGGAATACTCTAATGGACAAGGTACTTGAACTGTTTGGCAAGGCTCAAAGATACTTACGTACACAAAGAACATCATTAGTTTATCTACTAGAGGATATGAACAAACTAACAGATCCTTAGCAAGATGACTTCATAACCCCTTTTAAAAAATAGATAAAAACCATCGTTTCTAAGATCCAACACCAACATTTAGCAATTATAAGATTATATAGAAATCTTAATACTAATATATAGATAACATATGATTATATGCAAACCTTAATGCCAATATATATGGCGATTACTATATTATAATTATAGGAAGATCTAATGTAAAAATCAAAAATATAATTCATGCTATGCTGATCTAGGTTTATGACATGCAAATAAGGCAACGAATATGCTTCTTACATTGAAATGTTTGCTTTTCCAATTTCACAAGCAACAACCCTTAGAAAAACAACCTTTACATTTAATAAATAAAGGATACATATAATATTTAGAACATACAATATTTACATAAATAACCAATAAAGAAAAACATATAATATTTATATTTAATCAATAAAGAAAAACATATAAAATTTACATTTAATCAATAAAGAAAAACATATAATATTTATATTTAATTAATAAAAAAAACATGATACCTCAATCGCAATATCCCACTAATGGTAGAATCCTTGAATGAAAATCATAAAATGAGCCAGTCACCCCCACTCCATGAAGAGTTTTTAAAGAGAAGGAAAGAGTAACTTCCTACTCAAAACTAACTCAACCACCCAACTAACTCAACCACGCAACTAATTCAACCAACCACCTTCCCATTTTCGTCACTTTTGTAAGTGGGGCTTAAAGGAAGGTCTAAAAACCTTTTAAAATATTATAAATAACAAAAATAAATTTCTTACCTATGTACCTTGGACATAAGACAATTTTCCAAACATAAAATACAACTTAGACCTCTTAAAAACACTTAAAAATCATTTTAAAAGTTACAAGGTTAAATCCCCACACAAGAACATAATTATTTTATCACATAAAACTAAAAATAATATTTCTTAACATCATGGCCAATAGACCTTAGGCCCCATGCCTAGGTCAGACATCACACAGAAAGACACAAAGTGGCTAAATGACCACCATCATCCATTGACATAATAATTCTACATGTACACTCAACAAGAAGTGTTAGTACAATATATAGCCAAAATATATCCATCATAAATAACATATTATCACAAATCTATTAGTAACCATAGTGTAACGCTGAATCAATACACTCTTGATCCAATTGTTAGGCTTCGTCAATTGGATGATAAGACTGTCTCCTCTCTACTCTAGGGTCTGGTTAGTGCGTTTACTAGTGTTCAATGACCTTCCCTTAATTAAATCAATTTAATAGTAGTAATAAAATAATTCATATTCAAACAACTTTAAATAATTATTTGAACTAGGTAATTATCAATTACCAATTTAATCTTATTAAATATTAATAATAATAATAATATTATATGACTTTATTAAATATTAAAGTGGGTCAAATATTAGTATGACTATATAATGAGATATAGGCATACAACATAACCCACTGAGAAGGACAACCATTAAAAGCCAAATCAAACATGTTCACAAGCCAGGGCCAAACACGCACTTAACCAACAGGCTCCATCAAATATCCATCAGTTGCAAGACCTGACATACTGACAGAACTGACAGGTTGGTAGACATGTCGTGCATCCTGATCGAGGATGATGACTTGAGATGTGGGACCTTAAGTTATCTCTAGAACAACTTATCCATTGGGTTTAGGGCATGCTCAGACCTGTTAATTCAGGTGGAGTCGATGCCCGATACCTGCATCCTGCAACAAATGACACAGTCAAGCATATATCGACACACAAAAGCTGACACTAGGTGAAAATGGAATCACAATATCATAGGGCACTCGCAAGTGAGTGATACGACATCGTCCTTTCCACATCATATCAATCTAGATTAGATAACACATAACTGTAACCAAATCAAATCTACCTCATTATCTGAACAGAACATACATTGAACATATAGATGCATGAAATTGAATAAGTCTTAGAAGTACCATCATAACAAATAAATCTAACAGAATCAGTCCATGAGATCCATTCTAACATATAGCAATTGTAGTAAGATCGACATCTTAATCATAGGAATGCAAAACAATGTCAAAGCCTTACCTTAATTATTCCCATTATTTTACCTTCATATTCATGCGCCTTGATCAGTTCACTTGTACATCCAAGGTGGGAACAGAGGGGCACTACAACTAGAACCTATCAAACTTTCAATATAAGGCTGGAAGAATTGCATAAAAAATTCAGAAATCTTAACCTTGTAGGAATGGTGAAAGACAATATACAACAGGAATCAGATTTCTACAAGGATACTCAGTTTTGCATAGAGAACCAGAGGATTTTTATGGATAAAGAGGGCATTTGTCATACTGAGCTTGACCCAGATATAGAATCTTCAGTCTTGGATGTGATGGATGCCGAACCATTGTCTAAATATGCTCCTTTAGAAGCCTCAAATGAGATACATTTTGCTGATTAGACTGCATACTTTTTATTATGACTGATGCATAAATTTTTGATCATTATACTACCTTGTCAGACTTATACTAATATGTAACTCTCCGCCTATTTCAGTGATAAGTGATTTAATCAGTGAAGTCCATTTTGGTCGCCCACTTGGCCACAGATATGTATTCTTCTTTTTTCTGTAATTCAAGTGAACTATCTTTAATCCAAAATAAATATTAATATATTATATTCAAATTAATATGATTATTTAATTTTTATTCATTGTTATTATAATATTGATATTTCAAATATCTATAGAATAATATAATTAATACTATTTTTATAATAAAATTTATTGAAACATAGTAAAATAAAATATTGATATATATATATATATATATTGGTGTGAATATATTCAATATTAATTACACCAATTGATGTCTACTAACCTGTCATAAGGTTTGGGTTGGACGAGCAATATGACATTTAGTATGACAATTTTTTATTCAGTACAACAGGGCTTTAAGATTGCATAGTTCCAACCATGGTGAAGGTGGTGTCAAAGAACAACAAAACAATGTCTAAGGGAGGACGTACTGATAGTGATTATAACAACATGGCAAAGGAAAAAGATTGGGAGGTAATATCCATTGCTTTTTCTTCTACAAATGAGGTTTGTATAGAGCCTTTTGATTATCCACATAATTTTGCCAAACTTTGTAGCTAGATCCAATGATGCTAGAGTTTGAGTTGTGGGCTTATGTTCTTAATTCTTATATGTTTGAAATCTTTCTCTTGAAGGCAAGTAATAAGCAAAAGGAAAATAGAAGATACTTTTCTTGACATTTACTATTTTTATTTCTTCTTTAATATTTTATTTCTCAGTAGGATAGCAGTAAATATTGAATCTAATATCAGATAGGAGTAATCACTTATCCAAATAATTTTAGCTTCTAAAAGATATCGATTCTAACCATTCACAATATGAATAAGAAATGAAGAGATGTTAAATATTGTATTAGGAGTTAACAATCTATAGTCCAAAATAATCTAGAAACTAGATTGCTTTTATTTGGTTTGATAGAAACAAATACATTTGTACAGTAAACCTAAGGACATGACTATAATATATGGTTCTAATTACCTAAGTATGAGTATATGATTGACTTTATTTGGTTTGATAGAAATAGATACATCTGTACAATAAACCTATGGACATGATTGTAAAATAGGCTTCTAATTGCCTAGGTATGAGTATATGATTCATGTTATAGGCATATGGAGTATTGAAACATATCCCTCTAATGACTGCTATTGTTATTGAAAACAAAACTTTGAACATATTTTTTTGATAATCTATTTTGTAGGGTTAAATATAAAATGTTTCATAAATAAATAGCCATAGGCCAAGGAAGGAAAAACTAAGAATATTACCCTAAAGAGATTTATAATAATTAACATTATATTAAAAATATTATTATTAATATATTATATAATAAATATAATTATATAATATAATATAATAATATATTAAATTATTATAATAATTATGGTTATGGTTTAAAATAATGATGTAGAAAGATTAAATGATGCACAAAAGAACAGCCAAAAACAAACTGACCTTTAAGATGATGCAAAAGCATATTAGCAATGTAATGTATGAGTTCTTAAGGTGTGCAAGATAAATAAATAAACTTTAACCATAATACTTTAATGATAATAAATAAATAAATTACATGTTCAAAAATGTATTATAAGACTATTATCATTCAAATTCATTCATAATGGAAGTAGAAATATCAGTAATTTTTATCTAGAAATATCAATATTTATTATGTTGTCATTTGATTCATCATTGTGAAATTGAAGCAAGATGAAAGTTACCATTTAAAAACATCTAAATTTCCATAATTTGAAATAAAAATTGTTTTCAAAGAAATTGCTCCACAAAAAGGCGCTAAGAAAGTAAGACCATTGCAAATACTTGGTAAAATGTAAGCAAGAGGAGATCCTTTGATTTTATTCCTTCTATACATTTTAAAATGGTTATTTAAATGTTTTTATTAATAATAAAATAGATTATCAAAAAATATTCAAAAATAAATATAGAGAGGTATAGGTAGTTAATTATTATTTTTTTATTTGGGGATGGGGGCCCTGGCTCAATTGGCTAAAAAATTTTGTTGCGGTAAAGAAGGTCATGATGTCCAATCTCCCCCCTGTCCCTTTGGTACCGAAGGGCATGTTGTGCCAGCGTCACTAGTCATGTGAAAAAAGTTTACCAGGTGCACTACAGTTTATAGGGGGTGCTACCCAATTCCTACAGTCTAAAAAAAATTATTATTTTTTTATTTATTCAATTGCAAGGTTTGCCTCTAGAATATAGAGAATTAAAGTTGATAGAGACCATGGAAAATAGATTGGGTATTTCTTTGAAACATGATCTTCAGCCTTTTAAGGATCCATCAGTGGCAGTTAGGGTTTGTTTGCTCTTAGACACAACCAAAAATTTTGCACAACATCTTCATCTTGTCTCTAAGTTTGGCACTTGGATACAAGAAATTTTTATGGAAAATGCAAATGTGTGTCCTCGGTGTCACACAATGGGACATTTACTTTCTGCTTATCCCTCTAACATTACCACAAGTGAAAAACAACAGCAAAATTTTAAGCATGGAGATTATAAATCAGCAGTTAGCATGTCACCTTCTTTTGAGCAGTCAATCACTAGTATGGATCAAAACAAAGTACAAGAATTGAAAGTTGGGTAGGGGCAAAGTAAGTCAACATCTTCAGGTTTGGCTCTGGATAGTAGTCAAGTCCTAAAAAATTGGCAAGGTAGTAGTTTATTGTCTTTAGTTTGTCAGTTGGGAACTCATGATCTCAAAACGTATAGTCCTCTTTTAAGAAAACCTATAGCAGTTTCTATTTCTACTAACTTTAAGGATCTTCTTACCAATACATATCAGAGATATTGTTTGAAACTGCATGTGCTCCCAGATCCTAGTATTTTTGAACTTCAACTAGATGGCATCACTAGAAAGCTGATGTTTGAGGGAGTTTTAGAACATGTCTCTTCTTATATAGTACCTTCTACTGGAATGGGGAACAACTTTTTTCACGTTTCTAATTATGGGGAAAAGGATGAGCTAGAACTTCTCATAGAAAAATGGTTGGCTTCAGTTGCATCTGATATGATAGATGAAATAGCTATTGAGGAAGGAATATTAGGTCCCACATCTTCATTGCCAGACCAAAAGATATTAGTAGCAGAGGCTCCCCTTCTACAAATTGAGGGGGGTAAGGGGACTAACAAATAGAAAGTTGTTACTAATGTTGAACTAGTTTTTGGTGAAGATGATTTTGACTATTCTCAACCACTATCCCTGTCACAAACACCACCACAAGAATTTTTTAAAAAGTCTCCAGGGAAATGAGGTAGGAAATCTAAGTTGGAAAAGCTACAAAAGGAGATAGAAGCAGGAGTTCAAAGAACCATAATGTAGTCCATCTCTGGTTATGTGGAAAAGAGACCAAGGAGAGCCTATTGCTCTCCTCGAGTGCAATGAAGATCACTACATGGAATGTCAAGGGTATTAATGCCCTTGACAAAAGAGCACACATTAAGCATCAAGTGGATACTTGTGGTGCTCACATTGTTCTCCTTTAAGAGATAAAAACTTTAGTGCCAACATATGAAGCCACTGTAAAAAAGTGTTCAATGTGGGAATCAGTTCATTCCTCCACCCAAGGAGCTTTTAGAGGCCTGATTACTTTGTGGAATCCAAAATTCATCACAGTTTCTTCACATCAGAACCACCCAAACTAGCAGTTATTGGAAGTAGTTAAATTTGATTTGGGATTCTGGCTACTCAATATATCTGGCCCCTCTGACATATTGGTTCAAAAGCATATTTGGGATGAAATCATAGAAGTTCTAAATGCTCTAGGGGATGTACAAGTTGTCTTAGCAGGGGACTTTAATGCAATTACTAATCTGGAAGAAAAACAAGGGGGTATCAGTCCACCTGCTAAGGTTATGGAAGACTTCAATAAATTTATTTTATTGAACGCATTGCAAGGTATCATCCCACTTTTAGGAAAATATACTTGGATAAATAGAAGCACTGGTTTTCTAAAAATAGCAAAGAGGTTGGATAGATTTTTAGTCACTCCAAACTGGTTACAAATGCAATATACTATGTAGGCTGAAATTTTACCATATTTGGGCTGAGATCATTATGCAGTAATGCTAAATGTTGTAATTGTTTCTCTTCCAAAAATAAAGTCCTCCTTTAAGTTTGAAACTATGTGGTTTAGGCATCCTCAGTTTATGCCTTTGCTTCGATAGTGATGGGTGGCAGCCCCTTTTGTAGAAGAAACAAAAATGTTCCAACTTAGCTAGAAGTTAATGCATATTAAAAGGCAAATTTAGGTTTGGCACAAGGAATTTTTTAAGAATATTTTTCAACAAAAAGAGTTAGTTCAAAAAGAACTCTCTGATGTGCATGATTATATAATTCATAATGGTTTGGATGGGAGTTGGTTTGAGAAACTGACAAATCTGCAAAAGTCAAGGGAATTGTGGCCTAAAAGAGATAGAAACACAAAGCTTTTTCACGCATCAACTAAAGTGAAAAATGGAAAAAAGTCAATCTTCTCAATAAAACAATTGTCTATAGGTAATTGGTTCACTAAGGAAGAAGATATCCAGACTGAGCAAGTTAGTTTCTTTTCAAATCTTTTATCTGCTCTACATAACAAGAGTGATCAGAGTGCCAAAGATGAGAAAGAGTCCTTAGAGTCAATTCCAACCCTAATTTGAAAAGAATACAACGACATCTTGATGAAACCTTTTTCAATGAAAGAAGTTAAGCATGTAGTTTTTTCTCTAGCTCCTGACAAAGCCCTTGGTCTTGATGGCTTCTCAACAATTTTTTGCCAAAAATGATAGGACTTTTTGTGTTATGATCTTCTATGGGCTTTAGAAGAATCTAGGAGAATCAGAACAATGTTAAATCATTTCAACACTACTAATATTTCAATTCTCACCATGGTAAAAGATCTTGAATCCTTTGCTAACTTTCAACCAATTTCACTTTGTAACACAGTTTATAAAATTTTCACAAAAGCAATCTACCTTAGGCTACAATCCATCATTTCAAGAATAATTTCACATGAGCAAGGAGGGTTTGTTCCAGGCAGGGAAACATTTGAAGGAACACTAGTTGCACATGAAAATCTACATTTTATTCAGTCGTCACAAACATCTTCATTAGTTGTAAAGTTAGATATGATGAAGGCTTATGACAAAGTGGATTGGGGGTTTTTAAATAATGTTCTTACAATGGCAAATGGAGGCATTAGATCAGATCATGTTTGGCTAGTGCTAAGTTTTCTGTAATCATTAATGGTTCTTCTCTAGGTTACTTTAGTGCCTCTCAAGGTGTGAGACAAGGGGATCCTTTGTCCCCTTTTCTCTTCATTATCATGGCTGAAGCACTTAGTAGATACATAATTCAGACTGAAAGGCGAGGTCTTTGTTAAGGAATAAAAATTCAATCCACAGACATCACTGAGTCGCAATCATTGTTTGTAGATGACACTTTACTTTTCAGTCTTGCCTCCATTACAACAACCATTCTTGTCAAAGAGATACTAGACAAGTATTCTTCTGCTTCTGGGTAGAAGATTAATGCAGCTAAATCTAAAATATATGTGTTTAACACTGATGAAGATACAAGTCAATAAATTATTAGCATCTTGGGTTTTCATCCTACAAACCTTCCATTTAAGTACCTAAGCATTCCATTTTTCATGGGCCCTTCAAAAGCATCTTTCTAGAGCAAGGTAACTGAAAGGTTAAAGTCATCCATACTCATGTGGAAAGCAAGATGGATTTCATTATCTAGTAGGATCCTTCTGGTGAAGTCATTTTTAGCCTCAATTCCAAACTACTTTCTAGTTGTTCTCAAGGCTCCCTAATCAATGATATCAAAAATTGAAAAAATAATAAGAACTTTTATATGGAAAGGTAACATGAATAATTAGAAAAAAGTTCCTCTCATATCATTAGAAAGCATGGCTAGAGATAAATCACAAAGGTGTGTAGGCATTCATAGTATTTCAATTTGGAATAAAGCCTTTGGGGCTGAGCTAGTATGGCAGTTATATGTAAAGCCAGAAATAAGATGGTGCAAAATAATGCAGTCCAAATACCTTGACACCCCATGCCCATCAAGAATTTTCACCATCTCAAATCCACCGAGGGCCTCAGCCATGTGGAATTTCTTGATCTCGTGCATGAAAGTGATAATTGATTATATCACATGGGAGGTACACAATGGACACCATGTAAAGTTTTCGTCAGATTCGTGGAATGGGTTTCCACCACTACAAAATATTTTAGAGTTACAGGTTATTAGGGAAACATTGATTGAAATTTGGGGTGAATCATTCTTGAATTATGTACATTCTACGAACCCTCTTACTGGTAAAGTGTTTTGGAAGGATTGTATAGATACTCCGATTTTAGCTTAATATTGTCAGGCATTGCATCTTGTCTTGTGTAACAGAATTGTCTATCTATTGAATAAAGTAGATAAATAATTTGGGTCCCTTCAAAAGATGGCTTGTACATAGTTAAACAAGGTTATAAAGCCCTATCACAGATCAAGGAACAAAGAGCACCACATAGAGCCTTCTCTTTTTGTTGGAATGATAAGATATTACCAAAAGTTGGTAGTTTTGCTTGGCTAGCATTGAAAAATAGGATTCTAACAAGCGATAGACTGGTGAAGATGGAAATAGCAGACCCATTCAAATGTCATCTCTATCAAATTGAGTGTGAAGATGTTGACCGTCTCTTTGTTCAATGTAGATTTTCCCAGTATTGTTGGGACCTTATTAAAGGTAAGCTAAATTTGTCACTACCTTTACCAAATACCCTATGGGATCTTTTTCAAAGTTGTCCTACACTGCATAAATCTTCTTTTTTGCATGTATTTGGATTTGCATCCCAACCTTGGTTATCTGGAATATTTGGTGGGAGAGAAATCTTTGCATCTTCAGGAAAGAATGTTCTCCAGTCCAAATAACTATTATTAAAATAGAAAAAGCTATATCTAAAGTAGTGAATTCATATGTTCAGAAGCATAAGCATATTGGCTCTATGTTCTCAGATTGGGATGGCTCTATTTTGCAAAATTGGAAGAATATAACCCTTCCTTTTCTGGGTAGCCTACATAATCCAACTAAGTTGAAAATGGATAGAATTTCAATTAGATGGATTCTACCACCTCCTGATTTTCTAAAGTTAAATTTTGATGGAGCATCTCATGGAAACCTAGAGATATATTAAGAGAAAGAATATGTATAAGGGATTTCATGGGTTCTATCATCTCTCTAATTTCTTCTCACCTTTCATATGGATCAAACAATGTAGTAGAGGCAATGGCAGTTTTGTTGGGGCTAGAAGCAACTTTAAAGATGGGCATTTCAAAGATTCAAGTAGAAGGTGATTCTCTCATAATTGTAAATGCATGTAAAGAGAGAAAAATCCACAATAGAGCTCTACAATACATTCTCCAAATAGTTTGGATGTTATTAGATAAGTTACAAGCATTATTAATTTCTCACACTTACTGGGAAGGGAACCAATTAGCAGATTGTTTATCAAATTTGGGTTGTGATTCTATAGAAGTTTCGATTCAAAATAATCTGGAACAAATCAAACCATTTCCTCAGTTTCTAGATATCATAAGAAAGGAAGCAATACCAATAGTTTAAATTTAGTATGGTGGCGAGAACCTGGCTGACATTTTTCAAAGGCAAAAAGTAATAACAAAGGTTTGAAGTAGACACAGTGGAAAGTTTAATGATGACATAGTGGCAACAAGTTAATTCATCTTGCTTGTTGTGCTGGGGGACAATTCATATCCTCATTCATGTGTCACTTACTGACATGATGGTTTTTTCTAACATGTGCTCTTTTGTGTAGGTACATGTATAAAAGAATTGTGATGTCATTTACACATGTGATGGGTCATCCCACAATAATGGGTTACACTTTTTGGCCAAACTTGACATTGAAATCAACATTTTGAACTAAATCTTAACTTTTTGACACCTATAACTGCTAAACCGTTAGGAATTTGAAGATGATGCGAACTAGTGATTTGTGAGATTTTGTTTTTAGACTCTAAATATATATTTTTTAAAAAAATTGGAGTTAAATTGTAAATTTTTTGTGTCTCCTTTGATAACTAGTTTTTAATAGTAAACACCATTTTTTAAAAGTGATGTGTATTCCGTAGCACATAACTTTTTTTCTACGAAGGATAAAATTCAGATTCTTTTGAATTTAGATTGGTAACACCAATGTATAGGGCATGCATTTGGTTTTATAATGTTTTGTTGAATATTTTATTTTAATTCAGTTTTGAAGTCAAACCAATTATAATTTCGACATAGGCATATTCCATAAAACATAACTTTTCCTGTATGTATTGAAATTCATTTTTTTTTGTTGAAATTAGGACATCAGTACCTAGGGCATAGATATTTTTTAGAATTTTTTTTCACTAATTTACTAATTTTCCATGTGTGTACAATAGAGAACTTGATGTTCACTGAAAAACCTACATTCACAAGAAATAAAAAATAAATATAATAATCAAATTAAATATATTTAAAGTTATACTTTTTGGGAAGCTTATAATAAGGAATACATACTTACAAAACATAAATTTTAAATGAATTCATTTGATCCCTCAGAAGGTAAATCAAAAGTGGTTTTTTATCAACATTTTGATAGGTGTAGAGGAGACTCCATTATAGGTATGGTTTAAAACTAGCAAGGTTCTATCCAAGTGGGTTTGAATCTAAGGGGGTTTGATCAAACCCTCTTCAATTAAAATCCTTTAAATAGAACCTTTCAAGGATTAAATCATTATATTTTCTAAAAGTATGTGATTTTAGCAAAAATTAGAATGTCCTAGAAAGTGTAACCCATTATTGTGGCAACACCCCAATGTCTCATCACTTGTAAAAATATGTTGTAGTTCTTCATCTGTAATTGCCTCAGAAAAAGGCATGAAGTTTGAAGCAGAGCAAGAGAGGTCAAGCATGGATGATCTTCAAGATAGAAGGCAACATTGCCTTTCTTTGGCATTCATTTTATACATTTCAATATATGTATTCTATTTTGTGTGTTGCTTTTTCCCTGTTTTGCTTTGTTGGGTCACAATCCTGTGTGGCAGCACCCTTCACACAAGCCAAGAATTTTTTTTTTCTTTGGCAAAAATGGTTCAAAGAAGGCATTAGAATGTGGGAGGGTTGACAGAGCATGGGATTCTATTGGCAACATGCCTTGGAGATGTGAATGATAGATAACACATGATTTTGTTGAACTCTCAGACCCCTTTAGCTAAATTTATTTTGGATATTCAATGTTGTACTTTCATCAATGGACTTTTTTGCTCTACTACCAGCCTCTAGCTCTAGTTGTAGGTGATGAAAGTGCCAATGAGGACCAACAGGGCTTCCTTGTAGCAGACCTCATTGTGGAAAATCCGATGGAGTAGTTGTCTATGCTGCTGGTCTTTTGTTTTGTTGTTTATCCTAGATTGTTGTTCACTAGTTTATAATCTATAATGGTGGTTGTTTTTAGTATTTTCCCCTATTTTGGCTACTAAATGGGGTGGTAGTTATGGGTTTGTATATTGACCCTTGTGGATTTTTTTTGTAAAACTCATTTATATTAATATAATATTATGGTGTTTAATACCTTTACCCAAAAAAAATAAAAATAAAATAAGGGTTATAATGAGTACATAATCAACTTTATAATGAAATGGAATACAAGATTAATAATAAAAAAGATAACTATCCATTGTTTTGTAGATCTTCATGATAATAAATAATAAATTAAAATTATTAATTCAAAATACATATGTTAAGTATCTACAAGGAAATGGATTGCGCCTTATATTTATTTAGAATTATTAAATTATTAATAATAAATAGTTAATTTGAGTTAAATAAATAGTGGATTGAAATTGGTAAATGTAAATGATAATCTAGACAAAAAGAAGGTCTTAGATCTCTTTGTGGTAGAGTGTAGTGGATCATGGATGGTAACTATTAAAGAGAAATTATAATAGAAATCTAACTAGAAATACTAACATATAATAGATTTAGGGTTAGGGTTATGTACATAAGCAAAATGTGATAATATAAATGAACTTGGATTGTGAAGGAAATATATATACCAACATATATATACCACAATGAGGATAGCCATGAGTTTGTATAGGTCGAGGAACAAGATTACATTAATGTGTTAGAGAGACAAGAACAAAGATGTGGAGAGACATAAGTGCGGACAGATGCAGAGAGAGAGCGCAAAAGATACATATATATAGGAGAGGAAGAGACAAAGAGATAGATAATTAGAGAAAATATATATAACCAAAAAACATATTCTTAACTAGTTAGAATTACAATTAGGGTTAGGGTTAAGGATAGAATTAGGGTTAGGGATAGAATTAGAGTTAGGGTTACAATTAGAGAAAATATATATAACCAAAAAATGTTAGGATTAGAGTTGGAATTACTGTTGGGGTTAGGGATAAAATTATGATTAGGGTAGAATTAGGGTTATAGATAAAAATAGGGTCAATGATAGAATTAGGTTTAGGGTTGTAATTAGAATTAGGGTAAGGTTTAGAATCAGGGTTAGGCTAAATGCTACAATTAGTGTTAGGGTTACAAGTACAATTAGGTTACGGTTAGGGAAATAATTAGTATTTGCTTATAATTATGGTTAGGGTTAGGACAACAATTAGGTTTAGGGAAAGAAATAGGTTTAAGGTTAGGGTTAGAATTAGGGTGAGTGTTAAAGTTGGAATTAGGGTTAGAAATTGGGTTAGGATTAGAATTAGGATTAGAGGTAGGGTTAGGGTTACAATTAAAATTAGGCTAAATTTTAAAATTGTGGTTAGGTTTATGATTACAATTGGGGTTTGTTATGGAGTAAAAAGTAACCCTATGCCTTTTTACCTCCTAGTTTATCTCCTAGGTCCACTCATTTACATTATGCAAGCTTAATACTTATCATGGAGCAATTTCCCTTGAAACCCATGTCAAATAGGACTTAGGGGCCCATCTTAAATGTTAATAAGGACAAAAGAATGCCTTGGTACTTGAGATCCCATGCCCAAGTCTAGGATGATTTGTCAAGATTTAAATTTTAATGTTTTAGCTTATGCCCCTTAAAAAGGTTTCCCTCTACCAGCCTTTTCAATTTGAATTACGAAAGTTAGAGGGAATGCATATATACGTGTGTTTATGTGTCCATTTTATAGCTAGATGGATAATGCGAACTTGTGATATTGAGTTAAGGGATTTCAAGGCTTTCATTGTGATACAGAGTAGAAGTGTGCTGTTATTGTGTTTGTTTGTTGCATATTTTGATTCATCAATCTATCTCCTCATGGTTTGAAGGATGTTCATCTCTGTGAGCACTTCACCTCTAAGGTGACATCTATTTGTACTTTAATCATTTTATTTCATCATTTCTTTGGCCTCTACCCTCTATTGGGCATGCACTCTATCTAACAATGATGTTGAAAGACTTGAATGTCATTATGGGGCTTGACAAAGGAAAACTCCTAAACACCACAACCCCCAAACCCCTCTCTTTGTGATTATAGGTTACAGGTGTAGAATTTGGTGAAGTATAGGTATAGAGAAGCAATTTAGAGCATAAGGATTTGGATCTTGAGAAAACTTATTATAATTCTACCCTGCTAGACTAGAGTACCCACCCCATAGTCCTCCTGACAAGATTTACCCCAAACTCAGGAGTTGAACATCATCCAATATTGCTCATTATTCCAGATCTATAGAAAAGTTGCCCTATCAGACTTGGGTGCCCACCTCATAGTCTGCAAATCTTCAATTCTGGGAATCTAACTTCTAGTAAGTTTTTGATCCTTCCTGAGTGTCTTCCTATCTGATGATCTATAGTAGTTTATTGATTTGTACCCAATTTCATTATAATTAGGGTTTGAAGGCTTATTGAATCTAGGGTTTGACAAATCTATAAATCTAATCTATCTTTCCATATCTTTCCTAAGTACACCAACCTATAGCTGAGTCCTCTTTCATCTTTAGTGACTTGGCTTGGTTGTTGTCCTTGAGTGTTATTGTGTAAGGAGGGTTTGATTGGATATAAACTTAACTACTTTATCCCTTTCCCACTTTTCATATATAGCATTAAATTGGTGAACCCATGTTTTTACTAAACTTGCATCTTGTTGAGTGTTGTAATAATTCCTTACATTTATTCATATCTTATTAATCATCTTGCATTGAAAAATTTAGCATACATTTGAAAAATTGTAAAAACAAGCATTTTAGGCTTGCATTAAGGCATAGTTTTGTACATTTTATATTGTGTATTACAAAAAGATTTAATTTTCTGATTTTTGCATTAGATTTGATCCATATTACAATAAATCATCATTTCATCACATCAAATCTTGCATTTGATGGTTTCATTTTCTAGCGTTATGCTTAAATAGTTACATTTTTTTATATAGCCTAGTAATTCCAAAAGAAAGGCTTTTAGTCAAAATCTTATTTCAGATTTTTCTACTCTAGGAATGATTTAAAGCATATTTTTATTGCTCATTTGAAAATTTTGCATCATTTAATACTTTAATTTGAAAATTTCACATGTTTGTAATTACACAATGTGTATTTCAACATAAGCATTGTAGCCTCTCTCAAACATTACTCTACAAAAAAATCTTAAAAGTGATCTATATTACCATTTTAGTAGCACTCTTTACATCTTAATCACTCCATTTTTAAGGACACTAGTGTGTTTTTGTTCTTGGTAACAGGTTTCAAAAACCTGGTTTCCTCAAACTAGTGTTGTGGTGTACAAAAGTCTCTCATATTACTTATATTTGATAAATGAAAAGATCTTATTGTGCATTGCTATTCCAAGATATTCTATTATGACATCTTCATATCATTTCTCTTTGGTATCTTTACATGCATATATCAAAGACTTTGAAATTTTCTACAAATTCCGTAATATGAATCCTCATGTTCTCACTCATATACAATCCATGTATCACAAGGATATATTTAAGTGCTCTTCGTTTGAAATTATTGATTATGTATCTAATTTTGACAATTTCCTAGCTCTCATGAATACTTAACCTTTGGTATTAGAAGATCTAACTGAATACATTTCCATGAAGACTCATGAGAAAGATGAGTGTGAAAGTCCTATTAATGCTGTGGAACTAATATCTAAATATATGATGATGATGATGATGATGATGATACCATGAGTTATCATATTTCTCCTCTAGTTGAATGTTCAAACACCTTGGACATCCCTAAGGAAGTGAAGACCTTTGATCTTCCTCCTTTAAATGAATGTTCAAGAACCTTGGATATATCTAAGGGTGCAAAGACCTTGGGCGGCTCTCCTTTGGTTGTAAGTTCTACTCTATTAGACATCACTAAAGATAAAAACATAAACAATTCCATTTCTCTTTGTTCCAATGCCCTCCCTTTAAAATATGAAGCATTGGTGGATAAAGAAAGGTCCCTCACATTAAATTCTATAGGGATTAATGTCAAGCTTAATCAAAATCAAAGAAATGTTAATTCAATTACCTTTAATAGGTTTCTTCCACCCACTAATGGGTTACTATAAAAATGTATTAATATTCCTAAGATGATTGTGCAAGGGGCACCTAATGCACCTTCTTTCCTAAAACCAGGTATGATGATTCAAGGTGATCAGAAACAACCTTGACCCCCAGATTACATTCTAAATTATGTAAGACAAATCACTCAAAGGAGTGAAGGTGTTCAAAATGTGTCACAACAACCAAATTACAATGTGATTGCTCACACATACAACACCCATAATAACAAGAAAAACAAGCAAGCACCACATGTGCCTCTCTCTCTTGTATCTTCTCAACCTATGCTTACTCAACCACCTTGCCTTACTCAAAAAGGTGGCCAAGATTATAATCTTGCTGAGTAGCTTCATGCTACTCCTGCTAAGATCTCTCCTTGGGAACTCATATAAACATCACCTACATACCATAGAATGCTCCAAGAATCTTTACAAAAGGTGATAGTACCACTTGCTATTAAGCCGAATGATGTAGTGGCTTTATTAGATTGTATGCATGTAACAAAAATGGATATTCTATTTGAACCACATGAATTACCGTCAACCAAAGTTCAAAACCAACACGATCCTCTTATAATATATTTCACAATATATAAAAAGTTGATAAAGAGAGTTATAATTGACAACGAATCGACTCTTAATGTTTGTGGCATTGATTTGTTGTATGCAAAATTAAGATCGATAATTCTTTAATCAAACTCAATAGGCTTAGCATTTGTGGCTTTGATAATGTTGGTAGACAATCCCTGAGTACCATAACTCTACCTATAAAGGTTGGACCCATGACATTATCTAGTCTTTTTCATTTCATGCCTAGTTCACTTTCATATAATATGATTCTTGGTAGACCATGGATCCATGCCATGGGGGTAGTTCCATCTACCCTTCATTGATCAATAAATTTTTATTTACAAAAATAAACTTCACACCATCGAAGTGGATCTGGAGCTGAAAAGTTGTTTACACATTGAAATGCAAAAACAAGTTAACAATCATATGAGTCTAAATAACTCACAATTTGATTCATCAATATATCTTGCCACAGATAATGTTGTGCAAGAATCTAAACCATCGAGTGTACTTTTTGGTGATGATTGAGGTTCATTAGATTTTAGTCCTTCCTTTATAGAAGAATATAAAATTAATAACTTTGACACATCAAAAGTTGCATCGATCTCATCCAAGCAATCATTGGAAACACCTTAGAAGCCTAAAGTTTCCTTGGTAGAAAATAAAGACAATACTCTTACTTATACTATAGATTATGAGATGTACGAGGACTCACCATCTTTTAAAGAGATGGACTCTCTCTATGGTCTTGTATTTCAAATTTTATACAAAAATTGTGACTACATAGGTAATGGTTGTGGTGTAAATCAACAAGGAATTAGAGTACCTTTACAAGTTGTTGGAATTAATTATACAGTTGGTATTGGATACCATTCTCTAAAGCCCACCAAAGCCTATCATCATCCTAAACTTAATGTTAATACAATATCAGCAAATGCAATATATCCTGAGATGATAGACATGCATTGTCTTCTATGAAATATCATATTGAATCAAGTATTTCTCCCTTCATTAGCCACACTTGATGTACCATAGATATTCTAGTTGCTGTCAAGGGTAGCCTCCTCCTAGATATATATGTTGTTAGCATTGTGTTGTGTTCCCCTGTGTTGTGTTATATGTTGTTTAGGTCTCTTTGGATGACCCTTGATACTCTTGTAAGCTCAAGGATACAAGGAGACCACCTTCGTTGTAACCATTCTTCTATTTGTTTCATCATTATCCTATTTCTACTCTCCTCTATTTTGTTTTTGCGTGTCGTACATCTGGAGCATAACATTGCAGATGATGTCTTAGGGGCATCCTCCTACGTGGTGTTCCTAAGGCACTTGTTTCTCCTCTCTCATTTGTATTGTTTACCTTCTTCAATGATCCTACCTAGTCGAAAGATGATGAAAACAAACAAATACTGATAAGGATTGAGTATCCCTTCAACAAGCAAAGAAAAATTGGACCCAGTCCATCTATGAAGATAGGGTTGATATATATCTAACGCTTGACTAGTAGAATCACTCCATGTGATATATTATATTGTGCTATCTCTTGTAACTAACATTTGCAATACTCTCAATCTACTCTGTGCACTTTGGATGGTTTTGTATCTCACCTTGTTGCTACACTCAGTTCTCAGGTACCTATAGTATAAGCCTAATGGATATACTCAAATCCAAACCCGTAAGTGTAGCCTTAGTCCTTGATGTGATCTAATATATGGTTTATGCATAGCTTTCATTTGGTTGTTATCTTAGAATAAGATTTTCTAACCAAGGGTTTATATCTTTTTATCTTATCTTAGCAAATCTTATCAATCTATTTGTGGGAACATTTGGCAATCGTGGCATATGGCACCTTTGGGGGAATGGGCTTTGTGAGAGATCTTGTTACCCTGCATGTTTTCACTCTACCTTAATGTGCTTGATATTGGCAAGTGGTATCAATCACCTTAAGGTGGGGGCATATATAATGGTATCTGTCTAATTATCTTCTGACACTAATGAAGCATGTTTGTAAGCCCTCTCCACAAGGTAGCCCATGCTGTATCTCTTGAGAAAGTGCACATCCATTTATATGCAATGCAAACAGCCCTCTCCATGAGGTGGGATGATGTATCTCTTGAGAAAGTGTGCATCCTTTTATAAAAAGCCATCATCACAAGGTGGGATGGTGTATCTCTTCAGCTAGTGCACATCCTTGTAGACAAAGTCCTCTACGGAGGTGGGGTTGGATCTTGAGTCATCCTCCCTTACGCATGTCTTTGGCAGTTGTGGTAGCGTAGGTCAACTATCAAGTGTGTCTAAAATGTGTTTTAGATGGTGGGACTTAGTAATAAGCTCCTTCCCATCATTCATGTTTACCAGGTATAAGATGTATAGTATGTCAATGAGATACTATGCAGTGCTCATGTATTCTGTGTGTATTCTTTATGTGTTTATTATGTCTTCCCCTGAGTATGGTCTAAAGGCTCGTAGCGATGAGCTCCCTCCACATTTAGGTTTTTGTTTGGCATGTCTTCCCCTTGGTGTGGTCTAAAGGCACATAGTAATGAGCTCTCTCCACACTTTGGGTTTTGTATTACAAATTTTTGGTAGTCTAAAGGCATGTAGCGATCTGATCTCCCTCCACCCCCTAGTTTAGGATTTATTCTAATTGTTAATCAATGTATTCTCTATGTATTACATTAATTCTCTCATGTCTTCTTTGTGTATTACATGCTTCACTATATTCTATGTGTTTTCTGTGCTTCTTATTTTCATTCTGTCTTGCATGTCTTCCATGTGTTTCCTAGTGCTTACTTGAGATTGGGGGCTATAATTGGTCCTCCAACCATTGGGTATGCCTTGACTCTATGTGCCTCATGTGTTTGATGTGTTTTCAACCTTAATCTAATACATGTATGGATCATAAGATAATACATACATTAAAGTGGGGGCTAAGTGTTATGGAGTAAAAAGTAAACCTATGCATTTTTACCTCCTAGTTTAGCTCCTAGGTCCCCTCATTTGTATTATGTAATCGTAATACTTATCCTGGAGCAATTTCCCCCCAAACCCATGTCAAATGGGACTTAGGGGCTCATCTTAAATGTTAATCAAGACCAAAAGAAGACCTTGGGACTTGGGCACCCATGCTCAAGTCTAGGTTGATTTGTCAAGATTTAAATTTTAATGTGTTGGCCTGGGCCCTTTAAAAAGGTTTCCCTCTTTTGGCCTCTTCCATTTGAATTATGAAAGTTAGCAAGAATACATATATAAGTGAGTTTATGTCACCATTTTACACCTAGATGGATAATGCAAACTTGTGATATTGAGCTAAGGGATTTAGGGGCTTTCATTGTGTTACAAAGTAGAATTGTGTTGTTATTGTGTTTGTTTGTTGTAGATTTGACTTCATCAATCCATCTCCTCATGATTTGAAGGATCTTCATCTCTGTGAGGGCTTCACCTCTAAGGTAACATCTATTTGTGCTTCATCATTTTATTTCATCATTACTTTGGCATCTGCCCTCCATTAGACACACACTAGATATATAACAATGTTGTTAGAAGACTTGAATGTTACTCTAGGGCTTGACCAAGGCAAGCTCCTAAACACCATAACCCCAAAACCCCTCTCTTTGTGATTGTAGGTTACAAGTGTGGAATTTGGTGATTTATAGATACAGAGAAGCAATACAAAGGTTAAGGATTCAAGATCTAGAGAAAACATGCTATAACTCTACCCTGCTAGACTAGGGTGCCCATGGTCCCATAGTCCTCTTGACAGGGTTTATCCCAAACTCAAGAGTTGAACATCATCTAACACTACTCACTAGTTTGGATCTGTAGCAAAGTTGCCCTATTAGACTTGGGTGCCTACCTCATAGTCCATAAATTCTTCAATTCTCAAAATCCAACTTCGAGTAAGTTTCTGATTGTTCTTGAGTGTCTTCCTATCTGGTGATCTATAGTAGTTTATTCATTTATACCTGATTTCATTATAATTAGGGTTTGAGTTAGATTATTGAATCTAGGGTTTCACAAATCTATCAATCTAAACTATCTTTCCTTATCATTCCTAAGTACACCAACATGTAGTTGAGTCCTCTTTCATCTATGTAGTGACTTGGCTTGGTTGTTTTCCTTGAGTTTTATTGTGTAGGGATGGTTTGATTGGATATACACTTAACTACTTTATCCCTTTCCCACTTTTAATATATAAGAGGGTTATAGATAGAATTTATGTTAAGTTTAGTGTCATAAATAGGGTAAGAATTAGGGTTATGATTAGGGTTATCATAAGAAGTAGGGTTAGAATAATATTTATGAATATGAATATAAGTAGAGTTAGGATTAGGGTTAGGATTACGCTTATAAATAGGATTTTTTTGTAGTTTATCAAATTATATAATGTATATTAGCTACTATGAGAATGAGAATGATTTTTGAATCAAACGAGCAAAGAAGGCAATATCAGAGAGAGTATCAAAGAGAATATCGTAGAAAACAATGAGAACAAATGAAAGATGTTCAAAGGGAAGAACAAAAAAAGAAGACACAATGAAGCTATTAGACAAAGAAGGGCTAGTTCAGAAAGTTTTTTGTAAATGTGTTTGTAATGGTGCTAATGGGCATGATAGTGTTTTTTGATTTTTATCACACAATCATGTCATCAATTTTAGGACTTAAATATGTATTGAAACTTTAAAATAATTAGGCAATTATGATTAGGGTTTAAAATAATAATGGATAAGGTTTAAAATAAGTAGGTTTAGGATTTAAAATGATGATTAGGGATAGGGTTATAAAATGATAATTAGGGTTAAGGTTTAAAAAAAAGTAGGGTTAGGCTATAAAATGGTCATTACAGTTAGGGTTTAAAATGATCACTACGATTAGGGTTATAAAATGATAATTAAGGTTAGGGTTTGAAATAAGTAGGGTTAGGGTGTAAATTGATCATTAAGGTTAGGGTTTAAAATGATCATTACAATTAGGGTTATAAAATGATAATTAGGGTTAGGGTATAAAATAAGTAGGGCTAAGTTTTAAATGATCATTAGGGTTAGGGTTTAAAATAAATAGGGTTAGAGTTTAAAATAAGTAGGGTTTATAATAATTATGATTTAAAAAAATTAAGGTTTATAATAATTAATATTAGATTTAATAATATTACAATTAATATAAATATAATATAATATAATATTATTATATATAATATATAATATTTATATTATTATATATAATATATAATATTTATATTATTATAGTATTATTATTAAAAGTAGGGTTAGGATTTAAAATGATCATACCATGGGGGTTAGAGTTATAAAATGATAATTAGGGTTAGGGTATAGAATAAGTAGGGTTAGGTTTTAAAATGATCATTAGGGTTAGGGTTTAAAATGAACATTAAGGTTACAGTTTAAATTAATTAGGGTTAAGGTTTAAAATAATTAGGGTATAAAATAATTATGATTTAAAATAATTAGAGTTTATACTAATTTTGATTTAAAATAGTTAAGGTTTATAATAATTAATAGTATATTAATAATATTATTATTAATATATAATATAATATAATAGATAATAATATTTATATTATTATAATATTCTATATTATTATTAGGGCTTAAAATAATAATGGTCAGGGTTAAGTTTGTAATAATGGAATAATAATAATAATATAAATATAATATTAAATTATATTTAATAATTTTATACGATATAATTATATATTAATTTTATTAATTTAATTAACGTTTATAATTGTTGTCGATGAGGATTGCACCCTTATGCAATGCTGTGACACTTTGCAATCCTTCGAAACATGGGGACAAACTCAGGTTGTGGGTGATCTATAATGAGTTTGAACCTCCAGATTGTGGGCTAGTTCCCTTAAAATATTCTATTGGAATGTATGATTTTCTATTTTGGAAAAGGGTAAGAATGAAACTATAAGGAAATGAAAACTATAAAATTTGGTGATGCACCTAATATGGAAAAAAAAAATGCAATCTAGTTCATAATATAACTCAGAAATCTTACTCACACAATCCAATCTTGGCACAAATATCACAAAAGTATTTCTAAAGAAGGTTTGAAAATAGGCTTTCTATGAAGGAAAAGGATTTCTCCCAACACAAAAAGGATTATTTTCATTAACACAACCTAAGACCTGCAATAACACTATGCTCAATACTGCAAGCAAAAGTGAGACAATAATTTTAAAGGTTTAATAATTAAACACAGTAAAACTTCATCAAATCACTTCAAACAATTAGCACTAAATGGAAAGGCAACTACTTGATATCAAAGAACAAAGGAAATATTGCAATAGAGACAAAAATGGAACTTGTAACCTACTGTGATTTCTCTATAATACTGTAAAAAATTGAGCTACAAAACCTTCTTCTCTCAAAGTGTATAAGAGCAAAAAGGCAAGAACTCCAAAGATGAGTTACAAAACCTCTTGTCTTTCAATGTGTAGAAGAGAAAAGAATACAAGAACTAGAAAAAACAAGTTTTGTTTTACAATATATAGCTTTTCTCTCATTAAGAGGCATGCAAAAAATGAACTGTAGCTAGCTACCTCTAAAAATAAGTCCTCCAAGGTGATCCACGAGAAACCTCAAAAATCACCAAAAATAAGGGCTCAAACTGTCTCAAATCAAGCAAAAATAGCTCAAATTTGGACCTCTCCATATGCTTGACCAAAAAGTTGACCAAGAACCCTAAAAATACTCCTCAAATCATGCAAAAATTCCTAGGTGGCCTAGTTAACTCAGCTCATCAATTTGCATGATTTTTCTTTTTCAAAATTGATTGAGTAAATAATAAAGTAATTAAATAATTACTCTATTATTGGTTACAACTTGTACTATTTTTGACTTTACAATTTGTGAAAAATAATAAAGTAATTTGTAAAATATTACTTTATTATTTATTTACAATTGATTTATTTGTAAAATCATCCATGAAAAAATATAAACTTCTTATCACTCCAAATACACATGCCTAATTTGCATGATTTGAGAAAAAAATAGGACTTGGAAGAAAATACAATATCTTTATAGGTCCTTGTGAGAAAATACATTACTTGCATGTCAATATGCCTTAAGGAAAAAAATACCCTGATCTCTCCAAATACATTATCAAGAATGCATGAAAAAACAAGGCATTACATATAAATCCATATAACTCCATATTTGTATCAAAAGAAAACAAATACTCTTCTCTGCCTTATAACTACAATCACCATGCAAAAATAGCCTCTCTACAACATACACTTATAATACAAGATGAAAATACATACCCTCTTCCATATCTCTTCTCCATGCATTCTATAACCATAAGTCACTTTACCACTCTACCAATTCCTTTGACTTTGTGCATATCTTTGACTTTTGATGGTAATATTATAAGGCATAACATCATTTCTTTTGACCATATTTGGTCATTCTGCATGATACAAGTATTGTTTAAGGGAATCTTGTCTTATCATAAGGCACATGATGATAGGGAACCTCCTCGACCATGCAATGTCGACTCCAAGGTAATGAATGCTATTTGAACTTTTTGCAAGGCATAATGCCCATCCTTATGACCATTGACCACTATTTGATTTCAAACAAAAACCAAGGTATATTTTCTGTCAGCCACCTCTTATCATGATGCTAGGAAATATATCTCTAAAGTTGTTGACCCCACTTGAAGATTAGATAAGGTAATAATTTGCATTCGGTGAAGTCAAAAAATAAAGATGAGAAAAGAAGCTTCAAATAAAAAAGATGAAGGAACCCTAAACACTTGTTATTTTTCATTTTGCTCTCTTATGCTAGCTGACACTTTGCTCTACAACTTTTGAAATCTAGGGTTTGATATCTCTTGGCTTCTTCGCTCAGTCTTTCTCTGTCGGATTCCATGATCTTCTTATATTTTTTGAGCATAAGGAGTGGCAGGAAGTGGTAAGTGTAAGGCATTTTGACTCGTATTTCTTTATTTTTGTAGCATCTTAACATGAATGGTCAGGGCCATTACTGCTCTTCTTGCTCCTTCTATAACATTCTTTAACAATACTCTTTCTTTCTATGTTTTCTTTATGCAACTTCATTGATATCTACTGGGAGAAACCTCTCCATGAGGTCACAACCATGACATTTATCATCATCTCTATGTATTAGAATGTAAAACTTTACTCTTCTTACTGTAAGTCTTTGCATACTTCAAGAAAGAAATAGGGTTTCGATTTTTATCACCTAGGCATTGTTAATACTCCTCTCTTTCTGTATGGCCACGGCCATTGACACTTCTGTAGTATATTCTTGATTTTCTAACAGGAACTCGAAGGTTCTTTGGTTTTATCATGAGGTTTCAACAAAATTGCATATAAATGCATTTCATGCTTACGACCATACCAGAAAACACTTGCTCTAAGCTTTCTTTTCGACTGCCTACTATAAAAAATGAAGAAGGGTTTTGACACAGAAAAGAGGGTTTTCCTTAAAATGCATAATATTTGCCATTTCAGGCACATCCATACCAGAAACATACTGTAGCATCATTATTTTCTTGTAAATGCAAAGATTATGTTAGGGTTTCACCATAAATCCATATGGGTATCTCTCACTTCTCTTCTTTAGGCACGACTATTATATAGACAATATTTCACTATAGTTTTTCTCTCCACTGTACAAAAATGAAGATGAGGCTTTCATTGAAACAATGGGGGTTTCTTCAAAAAAAGTATACAAAACTCAGTTCCTTCTTTTACGGCTATGGCAGAAACATTCACTGTATAGACTCCTTTGACTGTATACAAGAAAAATTACTAGGGTTTCAAACATTCTTCAATAGTTTCATTCTGTATAAATTCCATTATAACACTATGGCATTTTCTCTTCCTTATGAGCATGGTTGCTCATTTCTATTCTATCAAGATATATATTGCTCTCCATTCTGGGTAGTAGTATGTGCTATTTTCTCTTACATCTCTGTGCAAATGTTATCTGTTATCTTTGAGACTTATTTCTCTAAATTTGTAGCTTATTATACCTTTTCCCTTTCCTGAGCATAGATTTTGGTTTGTCATTTCATCTTTCTTTGGCCTAAATTGGTCAATTGCCAGATACTTTTTTACACAAAATCACTTCAGATATGCTTGCACTCTTCTTGATATATTTACACTTTGCATAATGTAAGTGATGACTGCAACTTACAACTCCAAATGGTATCTTTATACTTTGTACTTCTGTGCATTCAGAAACACCTGTAGCAAGTTTAGTATGTCATTTAATCTCTCCTTTGAACATGGCATTCCTACCATCACTGTATTAGCCAGACACCATGATGTATGATCAATGAACTACTTAAATCTAGCATGTATCGTTTAGAGTACTACTGTCTTGATCTCCTTTTCTCACTACCTGTAGATACCTTTTATCATTTTGTCATGGATAATGATACATGTTCTTGATGTAGCTTTCATTTGAAACTATATCAGTGAGATGCTCCTTTCTTGATGTATCTATTTGAAATATCACTAATGACTGCCAGTCAAATGCTCTCCATGATAAACTTGTATCTTGATTGTTTTGATCATGAACATCTATTCATCTCCTTTTCATACCTTTGTCATTCCTTAAGTATGATTTTGTGAAATGTGACATAAAAATGACAGCAATCAAGTATTCTGATAGTATTTTGATAATGATGTGAACAAGATAAATACCTTTTATGGCTACAATTATGTTTTCTGCACTTTGCCAACTTGACTCAGGCATTCTAAATTAATCTGATTTATTTCAATCAACTGTAATGAATGTCATGATGACATAGCTTCTCTGCAAGTTGATTAATGATGCATGATGTACTTTGAATGATGCATCCTATCTTTTTTTTACATTCCTTCTCAAATGAATAAAAAGGAAACATGCTAGGATCAACCCTTGTGGGAGCCACATTTTCTCCACATGTTTATTTGTCGTCAAATTAGCAACATTACTTTCCCTATACCTGCACAATGAACAAACAAGTTAGCATGAAAAATGTACCTGATGGTATTGATTGATCCTCTTTGATATTTTGGCTTGTAGCATATGTCTGATATGATCCTTGATATGAAATACATGATGTGATGAGTTGATATATCTTCCTGATAAAGGCATATGATAACTTTAAACATCTAGAGCTGTAACAAGATTGTCCCCATTTTTTTGCAGGTTCAATTGATGATAGCAGCTAAAGATGAAGACTGAAGACTAGCATCAACAAAACAACTTTCTTTCTCAGGCAATGATGGATGTTTATTTTTATCATGCGTTCACATTATTTCTTTTTATCATTCAGATATATAACTTACATGTCTGCATTGCTCAGTCTAGTTACTCCCATGGCTTATGTGGGACATATTTAAACACTTTTTTTAAACATAATCAATTAATTTATCTAATGCACTTGATGTATGGGTATTTCTTTTTCAATCAATTCATAGGATAAAGTAACAGATATTGAATGTATGTTCAAAATATGACATGAAATAATAGTTTAGACAAATATCTTTCCTTCTTTCCTTCGAATGCAATTAAGTGAATAACCAATCTGACTTATAACTCCTAAAAAATAACACCATGTTAAAACAACTGTATTTCTTGAATGATTGATACCTTGGCAACCTTATTCTCTTGTCATGATAATTTGTCAGTCCTGATTGGACTGATGGGTTATCCTGTCAACTGAAGTCCATTTTTGTTCTGTTAAGATATCAACTGTTCACTAATGCATAACTTCAAAGTTTTCTTTTATTCCTTTTCAACAACTGCACTTAGGTCTAACTAATTTTAGTGTGAACAAAAAATTAGTAACAATAATAATATTAATATAATAATAATATTATTTTATAACAAAAAGGGTAAAAATTATATTGAGAAACTAGCATAGAGTAGAGAGCAAAGGCCAAGTGCCCAACCAAGGATGAAACACTAACAACAAATAGAAGTTACAAAAGGAACTCCATGAAAAGAACAACTACATAGCCTTGTCCTCCATAATTAACTTCTCCAAAGTTGTGGAAAGATTTGGGGACACGAGCCCCAAATCATCTACATCCCATCTATCAAAGTTCTCAAAAGCCCATTTAGCTAGACAGTCTGCCACTCTATTCCACTCATAAGGAATATGATAGAAAGAAATATGATCCAAAGAGGAACACAAACTCATGATCTGCTTAGCCACTAAGGCTAAATGCTAATTAGCTTCATCCAATCTTTGCTCATTTAGCATATCCACCACAATCTGTGAATCAGATTCATACATAATCCTCATCTAGCCAAGTGAGCACCCTCTCTCCATTGCATGAAGAATAGCTAAAGCCTCCATAAGGTTATTAAAATGCTGCCCTTTATAAATAGAGAACAAAAATACAACACCTCCATCACTACCTCTACCAATGCCACCAATTCCTGCATGTCCAAGATTTCCCCTAGAAGAACCATCAATGTTAACCTTCAAGAATCCCCCAAGAGGATGAAGCCAACACCCCTCTCTATGAAGATTCTATTTTCCCTACCTCGATCTTCTACTAGTAGAAACTCCTGACCTGTTACTAATCAAGTTTAAATTCCTTACATTTGCTAGATCACTAGGATCCATTGTTAGAGAAAGGTCACAATTTGCCAAAATAGTCTCTTGATGCCTACTGATAAACTTGTGCCACAAGAGATCACTCTCCATTTTTGAATCCTGAAAGATTCTATGATTCCTTTCCAACTAGAGATTCTAGATAATGAAAGAGGAGCCAATACTCCAAGCAACTTGGAGAAAAGAGGTCTTAGCTAGAGGTCGACCAAAACATTCCCAGAACTCCACTAAAGAAGTGGCATGGATGCAAGCATGGTTCCACACCCATCACCAAAGGTCTGAGATCTCCTTAGAGTAAGGACACTGAAAGAAAAGATATTACATGTAAGACATTATTTAATAGTAATAGTATATCTAAGACAATAATTCAATTAATATATAATTATATAGTACAACATTATTAAATATAATAATTTTTTTTCACTATTTCATTATTATAATATTATATTATATATTAATTAAATTAATGTCTTACATGTACTACTACTAGCTTTTATATATATATATATATATATATATATATATATATATATATATATATATATATATATATATATATATATATATATATATATATATATATATATATATATATATATATATATATATATATAACAAGTTGAAAGATATCCTAATTGAGGCACCTAAAACACTTTTTTGATAAATTGATAATATTATATAGGTACCTCAAGAAGGATATCTCTATGTGTATTTTATATATTATTATTTAATAAATATAAGCTAGTATATTATAGCAATCTAAATATTAATTTATTTTATTATGTAGTATTCATATTAATAAAAATTTTAAGCTATGTTTAAGAGTAAAAATAGAATGGTTTAAAGTTAGTTATCTTTTTGACATTATGAGATTATTTAAAATAAATTGTTATGAATAGAGAGCTAAGAATACAAGTGTAGAAGAAATAATATTTATTTGTGGCTTTGTTTTGTTTTATTTTGCTCTCACAAAAATGAGAAAAGAAAGAATATATCTCACTAAAAAATCAAACACCACTTGTTTTAGAGGAGGAAAAAATTTAGAATGAAGATAGATGAATAACAAGTAAAACATTTTACTGGAAGCTCTAGCAAGTGCACTTATAGGGCATACATTATTGTGTCCGTGATAGACTTCATAGTAAACTTATCCCATCTTTTTCTCACATATTCTTTCATGGCATAAATTTTCCATACGGTTCAAGATTTCATGGCATAAATATTCCATATTATTCAAAATTTAATGTTTTCATTAAAAAGGTAATTTTCTAGTATGATAATAAGCATGCCCTTTAGAAAAAGAAAACTTCCTTATGTTGAAGTTAGTATATTAGGATGGGGCATATTATCATTTTGAAATTAATTACTTGAGTGCCCATTAAATTTTCTACTTCATAGACCCAGAGACATTATGGGTTTGATAAATTTCAGCTCTTTGAATTAATATTTTCTTCACTATAATATCTTAATATTTAATTTTTATAAACACACACACGTCTATATGTGTGTGTATATATATATTATTATAATTATAATTATATATATATTATTATAATTATAAGTATGAATATTTCATTTTACTATGTTATAATAAATTTTATTTAAAAAATAGTATTAATTATATTATTTTATTGATATTTAAATATAAATATTATAATTACAATGAAGGAAAATTAAATAATATGATTATTTATTTTTTCTTCATTGTGATCTTATAATATTGATATTTTAAATATTATAAAATTATACATGAGTAATGTTATTTTTATAATAAAAATTAGTAAAACACAGTAAAATGAAATATTGATATATATTTGTGTCATCGTAATATGTTTTAGAGGAGGAAATTTTTTAGAATGAAGATAGATGAATAGCAAGTAAAATATTTTGCTAGAAGCTCTAGCAGTTGCACTTACAATGCATACATTATTGTGTCTATGATAGACTTCATAGTAAACTTATCCCATCTTTTTATTACATATTCTTTCATGGTTTAAATTTTTCATACCATTCAAGATTTCATGGCATGAATATTCCATATTATTCAAAATTTAATATTTTCATTAGAAAAAGTAATTTTCTAGTATGATAATAAGCATGCCCTTCAAAGAAAGAAAACTCTTTTATGTTGAAGTTAGTATATTAGGATGGGGCATATTATCATTTTGAAATTCATTATTTGAGTGCCTATTGATTTTTCTACATCATAAATCCAACAACATTATGGGTTTGATAAATTTCATCTCGTTGAATTAATATTTCCTTCACTATAATATATTAATATTTAATTTCTATAAAGAAATATATATGAATATTTCATTTTACTATGTTATAATAAATTTTATTATAAAAATAGTATTAATTATATTATTTTATTGATATTTAAATATAAATATTATAATTACAATGAAGGAAAATTAAACAATATGATTATTTAATTTTTCTTCAATGTTTTCTAATAATTATAATTATTAAAAATAGTAAAATGAAATATTGATATATATTTGTCTCATCGTAATAATAGCAAGTAGTAAAATGTTATAATATATGAATAAGATAATCAAGAATTAGCAATATTAGACTAAAATTCAGATTTTCTAAATTCTCCAATGGTAAACTCCATTGTAGTCTATGCTAGCAAAACAAATATTAAATCAAAATCAAAATCAACTAATCAATTCATGAAGAGTATCTACAATAAATCAATTCCACATCAATATTAAACAAATATTTAATCTAAGAAAAAAAATTAACTTAAAAAATAGATACTATTATTACAACACTACAAGGCATGTATTGGCAACTACGTGGCACTTGTTTGAATATAATGCAACTCCAATATTCTTTTTCTCTACCTTATTTGAATAGAGTATTCTTTTTCTCTATATAAAACCATGGAGGTTATATTTTTTAAATTTAATTCTTCTCTGCTTTCATTTAAAAAAATATGTAGGTTATATATTTTTTAAATATAAAATAGTAAGTTTATAAATTTTAGATACATTCATTTAATAAAAGTATATGGACTATATTTTAAATTTAAAATGCTTACATTATAAATTTAAATTTAAACATGTTGGCTCTTTCTAGTTTTTGTGAACACGATCATAATCATCCCCTTCCCTTCCTCCCCTTGATTCTCTCAACATAATTAAAAATAAATAATGTTGGTGTCAACCACCTACCAAGAGCACAACCTACTGATAACACCTTCACAATACGAGAGAAGCCCGAGCCTATTTCACCAGAATGATCAAAAATATATTGAGATATAAGATGCAAAAATAATGTACCAATCCTTGCTTGTAAAGGCAAGGAAAAAGTTGGTACAGAGATAACTGACAATAACTACCAACTAATAAACTAATATATAATAATGCATTATGATGCCTAAATAAAACTTAATCAAATTAAATGGTCAAAACCCATTTACTCCAACACCCCCTTAAGTGCAACTTAGGGAGATTATTATGCAATATGAGCAAGATGCAATATGGGTCCCAGCTACACAACCATGTTAGGTACCCATTTACAATGTAAATGCAATGCAATCTCTCACATACCAAAGAAAAGGAGAAAACCTTATGGGATAAAACTCCTCTCTAAAAGAGAAAAGAAAACAAGACGATGCATTGAGGACTCACTTATTCCCCCAAGGACTACATACATTATGTATATACAACCAATGATTCCCCCATCAGAAGGAAAAAGAGAGACATGATATCCCCCCATAATGAAGAAGCTCCAATGTCAATGAAGTATGCTTGGAAATAAAAGATGATCCAATGCCTACAAGCAACACCTCTCCCCTTAAGAAGAAACAAGCCACTAAATGATGAAGAAGCCACTTTGTATCCAACTAAAGAAAGGAGGAAGGAAGTCTCCAAATAGAAATCTCTAAATATTGAGTAGGAGTCTCCAAGAATGAATAATCCACCACATAATCATGATAAAAAACAACCAATAAATGTGATAAATCAACTGAAAGAGAAAACTCATGAATGTCAAAACTCTGAAGAAGATGTAAATATATCAACAGTCATGTTGGAACTATCATCAAAGAGGAGATAAATCCCCTCAAATATATCTCCAAAATATGCAAGATGAGACTCTACAAACAAGTCTAAAATACCTACTAAATACTCATCTAATAAAGCAAGATCTGAAAAACTATGATCAACCTTCTCAAGAGTAGGTCTCAAATCTAAAGAAGCAGGAGGTGTAGGAGGAAGCTTAACACTAGTCTCTAGAATACCAAGATTCAAGTGACCAAACTTCTTGATGCAGAGGTTAGGTAGAAAAAGAAAGGTTGTAGAAGTTCACTAAATGAACTTAGATCACTTTCCCCAAGAGGTTTACAATGTGGTATGTGAAGACAAAACCTACACAAGGCTATTCCAGAGATTTATCTAGCCTAGGACCACTATCCAATGTCCTTCTCACAGGCTGCCCAACTCTCACCTTGAAGAGTTGCTATTCAATCCCTCCTTTCTACACAACCACCTTGGTTTGACTCACAACTTTCCTACCCACACCTCTACCAACATGGACAACCACACAAATCAACATATATTGACTTATGACATGCATGAAACTAACCCCAACCTCTCATTCCACTCCTCCAACAGCAGAGGATAGCAAGTTTCTGTATGACTATCTTTTGACAGTGACAAGGAAGCTTCTATCATGTGCCTTTATGAACAAAACTAGTGTTGATTCTACTACTCACAATAACCTTCCCATGCATCTATTAAGGATAGCAACAACAAGAGTTTCTTTGACAAAAAGGTTATAAACTATATTGGACTGTTCACCAAAAGACTGTCTTGCAGCATAGTTAAAGAGGAAACCCGTCTCTTGAAGCATAACAAAGACTTAAACCTTCAACACCCTTCTAGGACTTCAGATGACCATCAATGTTTAATGCCTACTCAACATTTAATGTGAGAAAACCACTAACTACTTATGTGCAGGCCCACATAGTGTTTAAAAAGGTAGAGGACAGCAAATAGGAGGATGACTGTCCTATGACAGTTTTGAAGTATCCATTGCTTCTTATCTCCTTTGAGAAGACTCCAAACTACAAAAACTCCTCCAACAAAGATCACAACACCACATGCAACCATAAGTATAGATCCCTACTGTTTTGACACTCACCACAGTACTACACTGACATAAGAAGTACGGCAGATTGGCTGTCTTCAATGAAACAAGGTTAAAGAGTAAGTTATCCTTGCAAACAAAAAGACATTTGACACCATAATAGTCATTCATAGACATTCTATGACCTTCATTATTTGGTGCAAGAACCAAACACAAAATTGAAGTGTTTTATCCTCCATCAGCCCTGCAGACCGTACTATACCCACGTGCAAGACAGCAAACTGTCTTTTTCTGTCATCTATTGGTAATTGCCTTCCAAGGATTGTCTAGTTTAAGATGATGGACAAGAGGTGTATTAAGGATCCTTATCTGGAGTGTAGGACTCTTATGCAGACCTATATCCCTCTTAAAACAAAAAAAACAACTCCATCTTATCAATGCTATGGCTGTCTTCTTCTACATTTGCTGTCCAAAGTCTCTTCTCCACTAACTAGTCACTATTTGACTAGATAGAGACATGCCAACCACTATGAAATAAGGAGAACAACCTATCAAACAACAAAAACATGCAAACTATTCTAAATTCCTCCATCTCATCAAAAGATGACTATTCACCTTCAGAAGACAGAGGAAAAAAACTCCATTTTACCTCAAAACCCTAGGTAAGGAGGGTTTAATCCAATATTCACAGAAAGGAGAAGATCTAACACCTCCAAATGTTTCAAAAGCTCAAATCCCCTGCAAATGGAAGCCACGACCCAGAACTAAAGCATTTAAAAAAATTACTTCCCAAGCAGCCCATACTTGGCCGTACCAAGACTGTTTTCATAGCAAAAAAATAGAAAAACACACTTTTTTTCTTAAAAAACTCCTTCTTGCTTTATTATATTTGGCATGTTTTTAACAACTGATGTATATAGGAAGTTCTAAAAACTCTTCCTCTTCCCATTTGTCCGTACAAATGCCTAGGAAGGCAGAAAATCAAATGGAAAAGGCAGTTTTAATAAAAACAAAAAGTTTCTAAAAGAGAAAAACCTATAAAATAGGTCTTTCAAACCTTCTAGTGGACTAGTCAAATAAAGTGGACTAAGTCCTTATTACAACACATCAAAAATGGCTTCTAATCCCTTGGATAAAACCAAAATTAACAAGGTCATCAAATATTATATTTGGAAAAAGAAATATAAATTGAAGCTCCTGTACCATACTCCCCCTGTGGGAAAAACTCAAGTCCCTTGAGTTGCCAATTGTTGAAGTGTCATGCCATGCTTCAGAATATCTACTTCAGTCATCTAGGTGGCCTCTGAGTCAAGGAGATCCTTCCATTTCACTAAGTAGTCCTTATAGACACCTCTCCGAGTCTTCTTGATAACTTTGGAATCCAGAATGCACTCCAACTATAAAGGTTTGCTTGGAGGCAAATCCTTGATCCAATCATCATCTTCAAGAACCACATCTGATCCACTTTCATTAGGCAATGGAGGTCTGAAAGGAAAAAGATCACAAACATTGAAAATAGGAGAGATACCCAGGCCATCTGGTAGTTCAATCTCATAGGCATTTAGACCGAATTTGTGCACTATCCTGCAAGGTCCAATCTTCTTCATCAGGAGTTTAGTTGGCTAACCCTTTGGTAACCTTTCTTTCCTCTGATATGCCATGACTAAGTCACCAACTTTGAACTGTACTTCTCTTTTCTTCAAATCTGCCTTTTCTTTGTACTTTGTAACTGATTTTTCTAGGTGTAACTTGACTTGATCATGAACTATTTTCATGGAGGCAACAAACTCTTCACCAAGTGCACTCCTTCTATCCCAACCTTGGAGATCCTTCAGTTCAAGTGGCCCTCTTGGATGAAAACCATAAACTATCTCAAAAGGACTTTTACCAGTGCTCCTATTCCTTGAATCATTATAGGCATATTCAGCCTGATTGATAACTAAATCCCATGCCAAACCATGCTGCTTTGTAAGACACCTTAGAAGGTTTCCAAGAGACCTATTAACCACCTTAGTCTGACCATCAGTTTGTGGATGGTAGGCTGATGAAAAAGACAATTGTGTGCCCAGCTTCTTCCATAAGGTCCTCCAGAAGTGACCTACAAACTTAGAATCTCTGTCAGTTACAGTGGACAATGGTAAACCATGCATCCTTACTACTTCTTTGAAAAATAGACCTGCAACATGAGATGCATCATTTGTACATTTACATGGCACAAAATGAGCCATCTTGCTGAATCTATCAATAAGGACAAACACACTATCCACCCCTCTGGCTGTCCTGGGTAACCCAAGCACAAAATCCATGCTGCTACTTTCCCAAGGTCTGTTGGGAATGGGAAGGGGCTGGTATAGACCTGCATTTGAAGACACACCTTTGGCCCCTTGACAGATTGCACAACTAGCTACATATTTTCTCACATCTGATTGCACCTTTGGCCAAAAATAGAACCTTGTGACTTGTTCTAGTGTCTTGTCCAAGCCAAAATGTCCTCCTAAAGAACCATTATGCTTCTCCTTGATGATGTTGTCCCACATAGAGCACTTAGGAACACACAGCAAATTGCCCTTAAACAAGAGGCCTTCCTACAAAACAAAATCTACATACTCTCCATGGAATGTGTTAGCCAAGTTCACACAAACATCATAAGCCTCTTTAAAATCAGAATCTTCTTTATACAGCTCTTTTAAATAGTCAATACCCATGCTTTCTAACTGAATTTCTTGAACAAGAAGCAACCTCCTACTCAATGCATCAGCTACCTTATTAGAGACACCTCTTTTGTGCTTAATTGTGAAAGTATACACTTGTAGCTGTTCCATCCATTTAACATGTCTATGGTTCAATTTTTCTTGACTGTTAAGAAAGCTTAAAGCATGATTGTCAGTAAACACAATAAATTCCTTGGGCAGCAAATAATGTTGCCACTTCTTAAGAGCTTGCACCTTTGCATAGAGTTCTAAGTCATAGGTAGAATACCTTTGCTTGGCTTCATTCAACTTTTCTAAAAAGAATGCCACTAGATGTCCTTCTTGGCTAAGAACAGCACCAATAGCTTGCTGACTTGCATCACACTCAACAACAAATACCTTATCAAAATCAGGGAGTACTAAGGTAGGTAACTCAGCCACCTTTGTTTTCAACAACTCAAAACTATCATCAACTTCCTTTGTCCACTGGAACCTACATTCGACTCCACCCTTGATGGTGTTGAGGATGGCAGCACTAATGTGACTGAAACCTCTGATAAACTTCCTATAGAAAGTCGCCATTCCATGGAAACTTCTCACATCTCCCACTATTTTTGGGGTAGGCCAACTGAGAATAGCCTCAACCTTAGAGGGATCCATCTTCAAACAGCCATTAGAAATGACAAATCCCAAGTATACAAGTTTAGTTTTCATGAACTCACATTTGTCTAAGTTGATCATCAACTTGTGCTCATGCAGCTTCTCCAACACCTGACCAACATGCTTCACATGGTCTTCCCTTGTCCTGCTAAAGATTAGTATGTCATCAAGATAAACAATAACACATTTACCAATGAATTCAACTAATACCTCATTCATCAAGCGCATAACTGTACTTGGCGCATTGCTAAGACCAAATGGCATAACAAGCCATTCATAAAGACCTTCATTGGTCTTGAAAGCAGTCTTCCATTCATCTCCCTATCTAATCTGGATTTGATGATATCCAGATTTCAAATCAATCTTTGAGTAATAGCAAGATCCTCCCAGGTAATCCAAGAGATCTTCAATCCTTGGCATTGGAAATCTATATCTTATGGTGATTTTGTTTATGGCCCTGGAATCTGTGCATAGCCTCCACTTTCCATCCTTCTTAGGAGCCAGTACACTTGGAACTGCACAGGGACTTAGACTCTTCCTAATCAGCCCTTTCTCCAGAAGATCTTGAATTTGCCTTGCCACCTCTTCATTTTGCTGTGGAGTTAGCTTGTATGCAGCCTTGTTAGGCAATGTAGCACCAGGTATTAAGTCAATTTGATGACTAATATCCCTCATGGGTGGTAAGGAGTTGGGAACTTCCTCTACCACAAGGTCTTGATACTTATCCAGAAGTTGTTGTACTTCCAATGGAATCTCTTTCTGTTTTTGATCTTGCTGATCTGATCCACTCTTGGGCTTCATGACCAAGGCATACCCCTAGTTGTCATTCTCCTTTAAGATATTTAGGAATTCATTTCCATTCACCAACATGACACTGTTGTTATTTTCCTTTCCCCTGGGCTGCTCCAACAAAGGATCCATTTTGAATGGCCTTCCATTCTTGGTGATGACATAAGAGTTCTTCTCACCATCATGCTGAGCTTTCACATCATACTACCAGGGATGACCAAGAAGCAAGTGACATGCATCCATAGGGATGATTTCACATAGTACTTTGTCCTTGTAGTCACCAATTGCAAATTCAACCCAAGCTTGTTCCTCCACCATGAAACTTTGGTTCTTGTTCAACCAAGAAATCTTGTGAGGACTGATATGAGGCAGCCTCTTCAACTTGCACTTCTCAACCATCTCAGTGGATACCACATTCTCAGTAGACCCTGAATCCACTATGATTTTGCAGAGTTTCCCATAGGCTAAACCTTGGGTTCTGAAAAGATTCTTTCTCTGAGGAGGCTCTTGCTTCAATGGAATCTTCAGCATAGATCTTTTTATCATCATACTCTCTCCATCTAGAACAGGTGCAACACTTCCCATCGATGGATTCACACTTTCACAGTCATCATCTTTCACCAACTGATTTCTCTTCCCACTGTCATGAGAGTTGCTGGCTTTCCCTGGACATTTGTTCATTGTATGGCCAACTTGGTTGCAGCCATAACATCTTCCAATGAAGACTCCTGGTCCTCTACCACCTCCACCATTTCTGCCTCTACCATTATGATTTCTACCACCTCTGAAATCTCCTCTATGCTCTGTTGCTGATTGAGTTTCTTGTTGGCTGTTATTTTCAATTTTGTTGAACTGTCCACGGCCAAAATTGCCTCTACCTCTTTGATTTCTACCACCTCTACCTCTGGCACTTTGATCACCCTTCCTTCTCAGTTTTTCCTTAGCTCTAGAAGCCAACAGGAAACATTCATCCACTGTCTTTGGTAACAACAAACTTATCTCATCTTGCAGATTGTATTTCAGTCCATTCAGATACCTAGCCACCATCCCTTTTTCATCTTCATTATGATTGGCTCTCATACTGAGTCTATGAAATTCTTCTATGTAGGCAGCCACATCCATGTCTTTTTGTCTCAAATTCTAAAATCTCCTTATGATTTGAATCTCATAGTTAGGTGGCATGAACTTGCTTCTGAGCATAGCCACCATTCTGCTCCATTTAGTGATGGGAATTTTCCCAATCTTCTCCCTCTCACTTTGCATATAGTTCCACCATACCAGTGCAGAACCTCTTAGCCTTGTCTTGGTAAACTTGACCTTTTTGCTGTCCTTAAACTCCTTGTAATCAAAGAAGTTACACATAGCTTCTATCCAGTCGGTGAGAACATCTCCATCCAACTTGCCATGGAAGGTAGGCACCTCCATCTTGGGATCACCACTGTCTCCATGAGCACCCTTAAGTGCATTCAAGAAGGCTTTCTAATCTGCAGACATATCCTACTCCTGAGGATCCTCTTCTACCTCTGTTTCTTCATTTGTGTCTGAAGAACTTCCTTCTTCTTTGGTCTTACCTTTAGATTTCTTCTCTTCCTACAATTTTGCTTCTTGCAGTCTTGCTTCAACCATCTCTTCCACCAACTTCTTGATGCCATCTTGACTCATTTTCTTGGGAGATATTGTACTAGCCTCTATTTCAATTTCCTCTTCTGACATACACTTTCTTCAATCAGAATATTGGCTCTAATACTAATATGATGCAGAGGTTAGGTAGAAAAAGAAAGGTTGTAGAAGTTCACTATATGAACTTAGATCACTTTCCCCAAGAGGTTTACAACGTGGTATGTGAAGACAAAACCTACACAAGGCTATTCCAGAGATTTATCTAGCCTAGGACCACTATCCAATGTCCTTCTCACAGGCTGCCCAACTCTCACCTTGAAGAGTTGCTATTCAATCCCTCCTTTCTACACAACCACCTTGGTTTGACTCACAACTTTCCTATCCACACCTCTACCAACATGGACAACCACACAAATCAACATATACTGACTTATGACATGCATGAAACTGACCCCAACCTCTCATTCCACTCCTCCAACAGCAGAGGACAGCAAGTTTCTATATGACTGTCTTTTGGCAGTGACAAGGAAGCTTCTATCATGTGCCTTTATGAACAAAACTAGTGTTGATTCTACTACTCACAATAACCTTCCCATGCATCTATTAGGGACAGCAACAACAAGAGTTTCTTTGACAAAAAGGTTATAAACTATATTGGACTGTTCACCAAAAGACTGTCTTGCAGCATAGTTAAAGAGGAAACCCTTCTCTTGAAGCATAACAAAGACTTAAACCTTCAACACCCTTCTAGGACTTCAGATGACCATCAATGTTTAATGCCTACTCAACATTTAATGTGAGAAAACCACTAACTACTTATGTGCAGGCCCACACAGTGTTTAAAAAGGTAGAGGACAGCAAATAGGAGGATGACTGTCCTATGACAGTTTTGAAGTATCTATTGCTTCTTATCTCCTTTGAGAAGACTCCAAACTACAAAACTCCTCCAACAAAAATCACAACGCCACATGCAACCATAAGTATAGATCCCTACTGTTTTGACACTCACCACAGTACTACACTGACATAAGAAGTACGGTAGATTGGCTGTCTTCAATGAAACAAGGTTAAAGAGTAAGTTATCCTTGCAAACAAAAAGACATTTGACACCATATTAGTCATTCACAGACATTCTATGACCTTCATTGTTTGGTGCAAGAACCAAACACAAAATTGAAGTGTTTTATCCTCCATCAGCCCTGCAGACCGTACTATACCCACGTGCAAGATAGTAAACTATCTTTTTCTGTCATCTATTGGTAATTGCCTTCCAAGGATTGTCTAGTTTAAGATGATGGACAAGAGGTGTATTAAGGATCCTTATCTAGAGTGTAGGACTCTTATGCAGACCTGTATCCCTCTTAAAACAAAAAAAACAACTCCATCTTATCAATGCTATGATTGTCTTCTTCTACATTTGCTATCCAAAGTCTCTTCTCAACTAACTAGTCACTGTTTGACTAGATAGAGACATGCCAACCACTATGAAAGAAGGAGAACAACCTATCAAACAACAAAAACATGCAAACTATTCTAAATTCCTCCATCTCATCAAAAGATGACTGTTCACCTTCAGAAGACAAAGGAAAAAAACTCCATTTTACCTCAAAACCCTAGGTAAGGAGGGTTTAATCCAATATTCACAGAAAGGAGAAGATCTAACACCTCCAAATGTTTCAAAAGCTCAAATCACCTGCAAATGGAAGCCACGACCCAGAACTAAAGCATTTAAAAAAATTACTTCCCAAGCAGCCTGTACTTGGCCGTACCAAGACTGTTTTCACAGCAAAAAATAGAAAAACACACTTTTTTTCTTAAAAAACTCCTTGCTTTATTATATTTGGCATGTTTTTAACAACTGATGTATATAGGAAGTTCTAAAAACTCTTCCTCTTCCCATTTGTCTGTACAACTGCCTAGGAAGGCAGAAAATCAAATGGAAAAGGCAGTTTTAATAAAAACAAAAAGTTTCTAAAAAAGAAAAACCTATAAAATAGGTCTTTCAAACCTTCTAGTGGACTAGTCAAATAAAGTGGACTAAGTCCTTATTACAACACATCAAAAATGGCTTCTAAGCCCTTAGATAAAACCAAAATTAACAAGGTCATCAAATATTATATTTGGAAAAAGAAATATAAATTGAAGCTCCTGCACCACTTCTCCTCACAAATATGATTCACCCTTGATGGAAGTGTATAAAAATCAGCCAAAGGAATATCATCATCAAGAGAAAAATGAGAAAAAGAATACAAGCGAGATGCATGATTCACAACACCTGTAGTAATGATCTCGCTAGTCTCCATGTCTCTAATGTAAACATAATCAGGAGTGAACTCGACTATTTTACCTTGTGCACCATGAGTAATTTGATAAACTAAAATGAGATTAGTGGTTAAGGAGGGTACACAAAGAACATCATTGAAAGATCCCTCACCCATATCAATAAAACCTTTCCCACAAACCTTCATGTATGTATTATTACCCATCAAAATGTTAGATGAACTACAAGGCTCAAAAGAAGATAACATATCTAAAGAAGATGCCATATGATGAGATGCACCTGAATCAAGAAACCATCTCCCATTTTTAGGAATAGTGGAAGCCAAGAGTGCTTTACCTTTCATCCCATTAGCAAATCTTGCATTCCCTAATTGTGTAGATGAAGATGCTACCGAATGTGATGGGGAAGGAGAAGAAGGAGAAGAATACTCTGATGATGGCAGTGGGATGTTGTTCTTCTGAAGAAGGTGAGTAAGCTCATCAATCTTCTTAGTATAATATCTATGCTCATCATGTTTGGATCTCTTGCAATAAGCACATTTGATCTTCTTATTTTGTGATGGTTCCTCTTTAGAAGAGGTCTTGGTCTCAGGAGTAGGTTGTAAGGAGGATCCTTAACTTTCTCTTTAGAGTTAGAATCCTTATTTTGCTTCTTTTCTTTGCCACTTGAAGCCTTAGGACTTTTTACAAGAAGTGTTTGGGACTTTGTAAGTGTCAATGTGCCCAAATGTGCCAACTTTGCTTGTTCCCTTATGAGTTGTACTGCAAAACCATCAAGAAAAGGCATTTTGTGTGCACTACCTAGAGCATCCATGGTAGCATAAAATGAAGAAACAAATACAGAGTAATCAGGAGCTAACTTAGAGAGAGTAGCTAGCATCAACTGCTCATCATTTTTTTAACCCCACATTCAGACAATTGCAATCTAAGAGAATTAAGCTTGGTGAAAAAGTCTTGGATATTATCAAAATGACTAGGATCAAGATTCATTAGTTTATTCTCCAAATGAAATTTCCTCATCTTATCTGGCTTACCAAATAGATTCTCTAAGGTAGTCCAAATATCATTAGGATGATTACAAGATAACACATGATATCTCAAATCAAGAGAAATGGACATAATGAGAGTACCAAGAGCTTCATCTCTTAGATCAAACCAGTTCTTTTTTCTATAACACTTGTGGGTTCAGGATCTTGGCCAAAAGTAATCCTTTGCAATTTCAGTTTCAACAACAAAATCTCCACATTAGATTTCCACTTAAAATAATTTGTTGTAGTTAGAAGTTGTACTTTAGGCAAATCCATGATGAAATAAGAGAATGCGGCAAATATTCTTCACAATATAAATAACTAACCCCTTATGTTCACAAGAATTGAGCAAAACTAATATCAAACTTTAAGGGATTAAAAGCACAATATGAGAGAAATACCTCAACTGCTGCGAAGGTGACAAAAATACCTTGCCATTGATATTAGGTTTGCAAAAATCAGCATCCGTTTGCAAAAGTTATGCAAAAATGAAAAAAAGGCTTATGAAGGCACTTTCAAAGCACCAACAAGCACCTAAGGGCTCAATTCTAGTCGCCCATTGATGCAACACACAACATACACTCAATACAATTTTGCCATTAATCATGTGAGAGCCAAAGATTTGAAGACTGAAACATAAAAAAAACTTATATTCATCAACTCTACTGCTACGATGAGAGAAAACTCTCTTATATCCAAGAAAACACAAAAATAAAAAAATTACCTTTTTTGGCAAATTTTGACAATTGTCAGATTTTTGCGATTTTAGGTAATTTTACAATCATATCTTGATAATCTAGTTTTTTCCCAAAAACTTCCTAAAGCTAAGGTAGGACGAAAAGCCAACTAACATCCTAAATTTGAAACATGAGTTTCGAGTTATTAAAAAAAATAACTTTTAAAAAACTAGAAAAAAATACTAAATTGCCATTTTGAGGGCCAACATAAAAGTTTCAAGCCCCGAAAAAGTGCCAAGATGAGGTCCAACCGACTATGGTGGTTGGGAAACAAGTGGCCACCTCATAATGCATCCACCTGTAAAATTTCATAGAAAACCCACATCTGAGTCAAAAGGTATGACCACTGGAAGTCCCTGCATCACCCATGTGACCACATCCTTGAGTGGAGGCAAAAAATCTAGGCCCCTAGGGCCAAATGGATCTCAATATTCAAAGTGTGTGGTGTGTTGTGGTGGGTTCCCACGCCACATGAATTCCAAGTCACCAAGTCTTAATGCCAAATCACTAATTCATGATCGAGAGAGACAAAATAGACCCTTGTGAGCCTTGCTCACAGTAGTATAATAGAGTAAAATGCTATTTTAATAGCCAAAAACTATGTTACTCCCCTAATGTTGGAGTAAAGTCCATTTACAACTTCAAAACAATGCCCATGCCCAAAGGAAGCTAGTGAAAGGGCCCACCACTGTTTTTGGTATAGATATGCAAACCAACCTCCATTCACCTCTGTTCACACAAACCCTAAATAAATATTTATTGTAAACTTTATAAAGTCTAAAGTCAAAATATGTATTGGCCAATCAAATTATGAAGCTCTCACTATGCACTCATAGCCTGGACAACAATTAAAAAAACTTGGGACTCCTAAGTCTAGAGAGACCATGATGGCACGAGCCTAAGGAAGGCCATTTAGGCTATGAAGAGAGACATGATAGTGGATGTGGCTGATTGGAAGCAGCAAAGTCTTCAAATAAAGAGAAGTGCTCTTATAGAGAGATGACTCCCTTTAGATGGAAGAAATAATGATGCCCACCAGGGTTTTAGGATCATCCTTCAAAAATTTAATATGACCAACAAAAAAATTAAACCTACAAATTCACAACCCTTGAACGAAAAATTGCCAAAAGGTTATAAGAATGCCAATATGGAGAATCAATCAATCTCAAAGGATCTGGATTCTCCTCAGTTTTCCATCAAACCAATAGAAGCCATTAGATGGAGATTTTGGCAAATAATAGGTGAAATAGAAATTTAAAAAAAATTCAAATGCCAAAAAAAATCATTCCACAAAAAAATGTAGGAAATAAAATCTTGATCTCACCGATTCACTAATGAAAACTCTCAGAGTCGGAAGGAGGTGTAGGAAGACCCCTCTGATACTATGTTGGTGTCAACCACCTCCCAAGAGCACAACCTGCTGATAAGCACCTTCACAATACAAGACAGCACAAGGCTATTTCACTAGACTGATGAAAATATATATTAAAATATAAGATGCAAAAATAATGTACATTTGCCTTGCTTATAAAGGCAAGGAAAAGCTAGTAAAGAAATAATTGACAATAACTACCAACTAATAAACTAATATCTAATAATGCATCATGATGCCTAAGAAAAACTTAAGCAAAGTAAATGGTAAAAACCCATTTACACCAACAAATACGTAATATATATTTAATTTTTTTAGAAATATATGGCACACTAGATGAGAGAATCCTCTCCTAGAGGGTATTTTTTAGAAAATTGTATAAAAGTTGACGTCCCATGGAAACTATAAGTTTAATTAAATTTGACTTTAAAAACTATTAAAAAATAATAATTTATTCAAAATTAATTTTTTTCTCATGCACTAGATATTTGAGTTGTTTAATTAGAAAAAAAGTAATTAATGAAAAAAAGTTAATTTGCTATATTTTTCTTGATGTCCCATTGACATCACTTTTTTCAAAACATTTCAGCAATTAAAATTCATCTATTAAATTCATAAAAAAAATATCCAACTAATTCTTGAAAAAACTTAAAATATTATAAGCATAAACTACATTAAAATTTCTACATTTCATTAGTTTATATCATTTTAAAATTCAAAACATACATATGACTTTTTTGTCATTTAAGTTGGAAAAATATATTTGTGTTGGTCATTTCTTTTATAAAAGTGTGATACAGTTTGAAACTTTTACCCATAAAAAATTTGTAAACAAATATTAGAATTGATGCCATGTTTATGTCCTCAAAGATCTAGTATAATTTGTATCCTCCTTTGTAGCAATAGGGTTCTCCACTTGATGTTAGGAAATAAAATAGGGATATGATGAAAATTGGTGTATTGAAGTCTACGAGCTTACGATAACAAAAACTAAATGGCTCTCAAAGTCCTATAAGAGAATGCAAATGCTATGGGGGTCACAATGTATGAACATGACCTCTAAAGGTGATTCATTATGGGAATGAGAGATCTTAGCAATGATGGAAATAATACAAATATGATAATCAACCTCCTTAAGGGAAACTAGGAATTGAATGCAAGAAGCTTAGAATCTTTGAAATAAGAATGAAAGAGGCACATGTGGTCTTGTGGAAGAATAAGATGCTTGGGAGAATTACAACAATAGAAATGGCAAAATTCATACTTGGGTAATTCTAGATAAGGAGAGCCTTTTGTAGAGGAAAGACAAGCTATAGTAATACACAAGCTACTCCAAAACCAATGGAGAGGAGGGTTTTATAGGACAAAATCAACATGAAATATGGGAAATGATTGAAAGTTAATAGAGAGACTGATTGGGAGATCTCACTTGAGATTGATGGAAAAATCATTTAGGTATGATTGGAAGTTAACAAGAGACTAATTGGAATAGGAGAAATAGTTAGGAGGAGTTAGGGTTTAGTTAGAAAAGAGAGGACTCCCAATCATAAGTGAAAATAGAAGTAAACTAGCTTAAAAATGAAAGAGATCACATATCCCAAAAGGCAACAAGGTCACCCTTTTTTAGAATAGGGTTTTTTTTCTAGGGCAAATCACTCAGGTGACCCTACAACCTAAGGATAAGTCAATCAGGGGATTCTAAGGTCTCTTAGATGACCCTCCAATTAAAGATCTAGAAAATGTTTACTAACACACAAAAAGTCCTAGAACTCTATTTTGAGATTGGAGAAAATGATCAAGGAGCTAAAGAGACAAGAGGATGTGTCATTAAGTGTGAAACTGATGAGAGAAGTGTAATTAATACCTTTGAGGCTCATTAGTTAGATCACTTAATTATCATTGAATTATCATATTGGCCTCTATATTTTTAATTACTTACAAATCTAGAAGAGGGTATCTCTGCACCACCACTATCCTTTTTTTCTCCTCCCCAACTCCCTTTGAAGTGGATTGTTCCTTGCTAGGTGCTAGGCTTTAGAAAGAGAAGTAGAAAAAGGGGATTTTTTTGAAAATATGTTGTTATTTCCAAGTACCAAATTTAGAATATAGGGAAACATTAGAAAGAGGATTAAATATGATCATATATTAGCAGAAACTCCACAGCGTCCATATTCTAACTTCTCGTATAACTAAAACTAGCATTTGCACCCACAGGGGGTTCAAGGAATACGCCAATAGGGTATCTCTGCACTAATATGCTCATGTACATTTGTATTACATTTCCAATGCGGTAAGTCAGTCCTGCGATTCCTTCGAACAGACAGAGAAGAGATGATAAAAAATGAGTGAAGCAAAACATTAGAATTGGAAGGTGAAAATTTTAGAATTGGAAAATATTTGTCGCCTAACAAATCCAATATGCGTTCCATCCTGTCCTTTACACTTCCCTCGTCAAATGAACGTTAGGGAGGTAGTTGGTCCAATTTGTACGATGCTTGTTTTAAGATTCAATGCAACTAGACTTTCCGGGGCCTTTAGGGCACCGATGGTGCCATAGACCACTTTACTTAAATATCATCCACTTCAATGGTCAAATAATCAATAGCAATTTTACATCTCATTTACAACAAAATGTGGTAAATATTTGTCCTATTTTTATTGGCCAAAATTAACCTTTGACAGTTGAAGTGGATGATATTTAAGAATATAGCCGCCATAGACGCTGCATGCCCATCCATACATTTCCCATCACTTCAATCCTATAGCATGCAGCACTGTGAGTATTGACAGATGGGGATGCCTTTCATTTTGTACTTATATTTCTTTATTAGCCGATAGTACAAGCTTTGAGTGTGGCTATTCATGCGGAAAATTTTCTAAACCTTGTTAAATCGTGTTATGAGATTTCTATTTTACATTATATTATTATATCATTATATAATATGTCATAATTATTTTTATTATTATTATTATTATTATATTATTATTATTATAATTATTTATATTATTATAATATTATGTTTTAATTATATATTATTATATAATTAAAATATAATATTATAATAATATAAATAATAATATCAAAATAATTATTATATTATAATAAAATAAAATAATTATATAATATTATAATATAATAATATAACTATAATATTATAATATAGTAGTATTATAATAATTATAATCATAATTAAAATATAATATTATAATTAAATAATTTTATTTATTGTATTTATTCCTATATTTATTATTATAAACATTCTTTATAAGTATGTAATAATATTGTAATATTTAATAATGTTATGCTATATTATTATATATTGATTTAATTAATGTCTTGATATAATTATATATTAATTTAATTAATTTAAATAACTTTTTCTAATAATGTAATAATAACATAAATTTAATATTATTATATTTAATAATGTATTTAATTGTAGACATGATATTTTCACAGTCCATGATATAAGTTGTAGATAGCTTCTGGCATAACTATGTATTGCTTTTTTGCATCAACATTTTGGATCACACTCTGTGATCCATCATTCTCTTCTTTTCATCTTGATGATGGATCACAAAGTGTGATCCAAAATGTTGATGCAAAAAAGCAATACACAGTTATGCCAGAAGCTATCTACAATGTATTTAATTGCTAACTTAAGTTAATAGAATTGTTATTTTTTAAACTAATCATTTGGTTATTTGATTAAATGATATCTATTGAATTTTGCAAAAATTGTGGAATAAATAAAGTTAGTAGTTAAAGGTCCAGTATAACTAGCAATTGCACCTTAGTTTGCAATGGGTATGCTAAGAATGGATGTGGAAAGGAGTTTCATTTGGATAAAAGCAAACATTCTTTTGCATATGGGAAACATCAAATATGTAATATAGAATTTCATATGTAGAACTCATGCCAATGTCAATATCATAGATTTATGCTATTTTCAATAGGACTTGAGGATGCTTATTAGTGAATTTGTAGAAATTGTAAACATCTATGATGTATGCAAACAAGGCTTCCAAATATGAATAACAAGAAGCATCCATGATGAAACCATTCAAATTTTCCAACACTGTTAGAATTCTCTTTCTTACATATCTGATTTTAAAACTTCACAACTCTTATGGGTATCTACCCTTCTATCTTGGAAAATCTCATTAATTTCATCTTCTTGAGAGATCACGAGGAAGGTAATGATGAAGGCATTCCCCCTTCTCTTCCTACATTTCATGATGATATAATAGACATTGCCTCTAAGACATATGAGGCTGACATAGCCTCGTGTACCTCATCCAGTGAATTAGAGTCTTCTCCTAACATAACCTCACCTTGTGAGGATATCTTAGCGCAAGAAGAAGAAATCATTGAGACATTCCTTAACACTACTCCACCATCTATTCATACCAATGCTCTCCCTAACCAAGATGAAGCATTGGATGATGAAGACTCTCTTTGTGAACAACTCTTTCAACATATTGATACTAGAAATTCATCTAGTGATCTTAGAACTCTTCTTAACTACATCTTAAATAAAGAAACATATCACCTACCACTACTTGAACACTTTCTTAATGTTACAAAGGACCAAGGTACTTTAACAACACCTCAACTAGTTGAAATGGGCATTTTACCGGCTCCTTCATCACCTCACTTAACTACAATGGGAATCTATGAGGCTACTTCTCCACCATCCTAGCATATTGCACAAGACAACCTTCAAGAGAGGGGTTTTCCATTGCCAACTCATATGGTTACCTCTTCACAAATTTAGGAAAATGTGGATAATATAATTCAATGAAAAGAAAGAACAAGGGACAAAGCCTTAACAATAAATGTAAAGATCAAGATCAAAGATAACAGGTATGTGTTGCAAGTATGTGCTATCAGGTGTTGTCATTGATGTCAACATGTTTGTGATTTCATTGGTGTCAACTATATCTTCTGATATTGATGATTGTTGATTAACTGAAGAACATTGTTTGAGTATTTTTATATGCATTCTCTCTATATTGAAACCAGAGTATGAGGTTTGGATATGACTTAGAGAAGTATTTGGAGATGCTAAATCCAAAATTTGGTGGTCCAGATAGTTGTCCAATTAAATTAAAAAAAGGTGAGCAAGATGAGTTCTTGACAGGGATTGAAAATCGGCAATAGAAAGAAAATCTGGTGTGAGTTTCATAAAGCCTATCGGCTAATTAATAAATATGATCAAATGTGCATCCAGAACATAAAGTGACCTAAATTTTAAGGAGTATTTAATGGTGGATATTCATTGCAAGTTGTTTGATATGAAAATTCAATTCTATCAAATTTGACCCCATTTTTATTCAATTGTACTCTTTCATCTTCTTGGTTCCTAGAATTATTTTTTAAAAAAATTCTTAAAGTGGCTCTAATGACTCTTGTTCGGTATGGTCTTCAAGCCTTTTTTATGTATAATATTCAATAATGTTTTGAAGCATTGTTGGATCCTACTCCTGATGATTGACCTTACCAGTTCGTAATCTCATTGATTGATTGTAGTAATCAGATTTTGTTAATTTCTAAATAATTTATGTAGGATAGGTAGTCAAATCTTTTTTAACTTTTGGGAAATATTGTTTGTAAAAGTGGACATGCTTAATTTTAAAAAATGGATATAAACAAATTAGATTATCTTGTTTTATTAGGTCTTAATTTCTTTTCTAAAATTTTGAATTATAATTTAGTTTAATGAAATGAAATGTATATAATTACTTTATTTTTTGTGTTTTTAACAAAGAAATATAATTTAAATCTATTATTATATACTATATTTAATATAATGTAAATTATTAATTAAATATATTTCTAATATAATATTTTATTATACAATGGTCTACTTATATTAAATATATTATATATTTACTATTTAAATATATATTTGTTATTAAATTTTATATTTATATTTATTATTGTATATTATATTCTATAAAATATATATTATCAAATATAAAAATATTATGGTACATAATACAAATAAAATAAACTATATATAAATTATAGTATATAAAGAAAGTATGTCTTCTAAAGGTTTGCTTGTGGAAAACAAAGATCTAATTTTTTGTTTAGCACATCATACTAAAGGATTCATTAGATTTGGAGTTCCAGATTACCTTATGAGCCAACAATGGAAGCTTAAAGAGTTTGACCAAGGTCCACTATACTTTTAATTTGAATATGTGTATAGTATGCCAAAGGGTGCAAGGGAAAACCATATCCTTATTTAGTATGATGTTGAACTAAAATTTATGGATCCAAACTACTTTTCAATTTCAAGTAGAAAACATGGCTACATGCATAATCTTCCTAGGGATATAATCATTTTTAGATTTAACCTTTACCACCCATGACAATCAAAGAGACATTTCCTAAAATAGAAAATCATTAGCCACTACAAAACTAAGCTTAATTGCATAAACATAGTGGAAAAAATTGTTCCATTATGTGATAGTCTTGGGGTCATAGTCAAGCATTGCAATTGATAACCCTACATTAAAGATCAAGCTATGGTATTTTTACAATGTAAAAATGTGGAGCTTGGTATAGGTTGGTCCATATCATCTAGCTCCACTATAGCCTCAAGAAATGGTAGATAGATGAATAGAGAAACAGAGATAAAAGAACACACATCCTTATGTGGTTTTAATGTTGTCGACAACCAAGTTTATTTACTATCATGTATACATGTTTATTCTAATCCATAAGAGAGAAATATAAGAAACATAGCTATAGAGAGAGAGGGAGATTGATGGAGAGGAATAGAGATGAAGAGATATAGCAAGAGAGAGACCTAGAGATAAGAGACATAAAGGGAAATAAAGACTAACTTTTGATCAACCATTTCACACCAACAATCCAATGAAAGAAAGATAATAGAAATGATGGGTATACCAGACAATTATGTTGTATCTACAAAAATGGAGGTAGCAAGACCTAGAAATTTTTTCGCGTGAATTTTTTTACAACATGACACAACATTGGTGGTCGTTTTCGCAACGACACTCAAAGCTAGTACTATGGGCTAATAAAGAAATATAAGTACATAATGAAAGGCATCCCCATCTATCAATACTGACAGTGTTGCAGGCCGTAGGATTGAAGCGATGGGAAATGTATGGATGGGCATGCAACGTCTATGGCACCGTCGGTGTATCTTGAAGGCCCCGTAGATGTTGCCGACCTTTCGAGTATAAAGGAAGTCTTATTATGGATACCATATGTTACGAAGTTTTTATAGTATTCACACATGGAGGAAATAAAACACCCCTTTAAATATAAGTTAAGCCTTATATAAAACAATTGAGATGGATTAATTGAAATTGTAATTTAATATGTACATAATAAGTGTTGTAGTGGCCAATACCTTTCTTTGTCGTGTAGTATTAATAGTATGTGTGTTGTGGTTATTATGTAATGATGTTTTTGTATTTTCTTAATTATAACTTTAAAATTTAAGATTTTGAGAATTAATAGATACAAAGATCAAATGTTTAGTACTTGTTAAAATATTTATCTTCATATTTGTCTTATAGATTTTTATAATTTTTTAAAATGTACTACAAATTTATATTATAAAATTTATATGAGTTGGATTGATTGAATAGATCATATATTATTTTTGTAATAACAAATTTTAGAAATTACCAAGAAAGTTCATATAACAAGTGTCACATAGTAAGTATGGTTGAAAAATCGTTTTAGTTAAATTTTGTTATAGTAGTTTATTTTTTTTAGAGTTTGAGATCAAAATCTTCTATAATAATTATTAAATTGTCAATTTTTTGTGGATAATGCATTATCTACAATAACAATAAAATACTATTTAATTACTTAGAAATAATTATATAGTTCATAAATGAATTAATTTATAAATATAATATTATTGATATATATTATAAATATCATAGAATATCAAAATTCTTAATAATTTAGTTATTACTAGAATCTAGTTATAATACTTATATAATTTTTAAATGTACTACAAAATTTATATTATAAAATTTATGAGTTGGATTGATTGAATAGATCATGTGAAGGCTATGTATTCTTTTTCTAATACCAAATTTTGGACATTACCAAGAAAGTTTATATAACAAGTGTCACATAATAAGTGTGGTTGAAAATTAGTTTTGGTTAGATTATGTGCTAGTAGTTTAATTAAGTTATTTGGATATTGCATTATCTTCAATAACAATAAATTATTATATAGTTACTTAGAAATTATTATGTTTCATAAATGAATTATATTTATAAATATAATATTATTAATATATATTATTAATATTGTAGGATATCAAAATTCTTCAATAATTTAGTTACTACTATAATCTAGTTATAATAATTATAACATATATAATTAATTAAGAATGTTCAAAATATTTTACATAAAACTTTATGTAAGTAGAAAATTTAACTCATAATAAATACTATAAAAATATGTTATGTTTTGTAAATATATAATTAGAAATAATTACTAGTATAATACTTATATTATTTATAGTTAATGAAAGATGTTGACAAAATTTAACATAATATTTTATATTAATTTTTAAAAAATAGAAAATTAAATAATAAATGACTTGACACTTGTGATGTCTAGTAAATAACAAATTATAGATAATAGTTTTTAAAAATAAATAACTAATGAGTTAAAAACAAATATTTTTAAATCTATGTGTGGGCTTTAATAAGAATCCAATATTTCATCAAATAATTTTTCACATAGACAATATCTTTCATTATTTATTAAAGAATATGCATGTTAATAGTTAGAAAAATAAATATTGACATTGATTTTTAAAATACTTAAAAAGGTAATTGGAGATAGATAAAATGCTTGTAGTGTTTGAATTCATCAATTTAATTTATCGTGCCCAAAAAATGCATTTATTTATTAGATGGAATAGTGCTCCAAAAACATCACTCCATTCTAGGGCCATGAGTGGTAGTTGCCAAGTGTTCATAGTGGCATGTAACAAATTGGTAAAGGAAATTTGGTTAAATTTTTCTTTAGTTTTTTGCATTTGTGTCCTTAAAAACTGGTAACATAATATCTAAAAAGAAGTAAACCCATAAAATTGGGCATTTGTGTCCTTAAAAAGTGGAAACATAATGTCTATAAAAAAGTAAATCCACAAAATTTGTCACTAAGAGCTCAAATTATTAGCCAATCACAACACAGATAAATGATTTTTCAAATAATTTTTGTTAAAATTTTCTCATGTAGACTTAGGAAAAATTCAATTTTGTTCAACATGAAAAATAATACTCTATTTTGATCGGTTTACTCTAGATAGATTAATCAATAGATTAAAAAACTCATTACAACCAAGGCATGATAGTAACTTTGAATTTGATTGATTTCACCTTAAGATACAAGAGGTTGTGCAATTTTGTCATGATAGAACAATTTTGTCAATGTGCATAAATTGATCATTAGTACCTATAAAATTTGATTGCCTAATTTATATTCAAGAGGAAAGTAATGTGGTTCTAAGAAGCACCATACGAGCCTATTGTGTTAGCATTATAGTTTGGACTTGCTTAACCCTAAGTCAATCCCTTTGAATTGAGTTAACAATTGTAAAAAAAGAGAAAATGTGTGGCTATGAATGTCAACATGAGAGGTGGCAATGAATTCCTCTAAATGTATCATTGAAGCTTGTAGAAGCATAGTGCAATCCAATGAATGGTTATTTTTGAAGATGTCCTTAGAGCATGCTTTGAAAATGAATGTGGCAATTTGGCAGTCTAGCAATCTTGCCATGATGGACAACTTGGCAATTTGACAATTCATCAATCAGATGGTTGGGCATCCTACACAGCTCTTGGTGAATTTTCAATGCCTCTAGACCTCAACCCAATTGCTATCTTAAAGGTGTAGTAGTACAATGAAATGTCAAAGGCAATGGTTGAGTCTCCAATAATTTTGGTAAGCCTTCAATGCTTTAGATTGGCACCATCAAGATTTAATAGAGGAGGATAACAAAGTCAGGATGATTCAATGCTATGGCACTAGAAGTAGTTGTGGTAGATATTTCCTGCCCGGTGTAACATTTTGAGGTAGTTAGATTGAGCCTATATATAGGGCCATGAGCCATAGTAATAAGGGTTGGGCAATGTTTATCCATTAATCCAATTCTAGGATTTTGAGCAAAGAATTGATAGGATTTCAAGCCTCTATGGATGCTTTTTAGACCTATTGAATACTTCATAATTGTGTCTTAGTGACTTTTATAATCTATTCTTGGTTCATCAATGAAGAAAAGTAACACCGTGTGCTTACCCTATGTCTATTGAGTTTTCTTTTGAGTTCTAGATGTTGACACGTCTCTATTTTTTAGTTTCAATGAATAATGTTGGTAAGTGGTTTGAAATCGTGCCTTTGCGCTTTTGGAAACCATGAGTTAATGTTATGAGTTAACACAGGAAATCACTATGATGTTCCCACATCCATTGGAGTACTATTTTCTAGTGCATCATTTTAGATTTGATTACTTATTTGAGGTTTCTCTCTTCTCTTTCCTCTCCCTAGACTTTTGAAAGAATTAATGAGAATCTTAAGGAGATCCATATTCTAAACTCTCAGAGGTTATCATGTGATTCATAAAAGAGTCCCACAGTTACAGGATCTCCCAGTATTTTCATGGTTGTCTGAAATGAAGAGAAACTCCTAGGGTGGACACAAAAAGCCATCAATAGTATTTTTGGCACACCTAGTGGGACTTGAATGTAAAATCACCTAATTAGAAGTTAGATTGTATGAGTAAAAGGTCCATAATAAGATCATTTACAACATCCCATTTAGGCCTTTTAGTTCCTCCAGATGTGATAGTCCCCAGAAGGATAGTAGTACACCCAAACCCACTACCCATCCAAATGGTTCTACCAGAGGTTCCTAGGAACTTTGTGAATATTGGAATAATGGTAGCCCACTGACTCTATCAGTCCCACTAGCAGTACGTGACCTAATTTTGGCTAACACCCTTAAGGTACTACATAAATGCACAGGAAGACTCAACGGACTCTTGTAAAAAATCTTCAGGGTGTGGTTAGTATTTGTACAATTCACTATGTAATAAAGAAAAATGTCAACTTTAGACTACTTGCAGCATCATTCAAGGGCAAGGTTCTTGACTACTATAGGTCTTTTCCCTTGAACTCAATAGGCACATGGGATTGGCTAGGAGATTTATTCTTCAATAGTTTTAGTGAAATGGGAGACAGATCTTCACTGCTACAATAGGTCATTACCATTAAGCAAGCACCATAGGAAGCAGTCACTAACTTGAACACTCAGATCTACAAGACTTGGAAAAGGATCCCAATGACCTCTCACCTACCTCTAGTTATGGTTATTGTTTTCTATTTGAAAGATTTGAATGTAGACAATGTTGTAATGATTTAGTCCTTGGGATTAAAAACTCTCCTAGATGCATATGATGTGGTAGAAAGAGCTAAAAACAACCTAAGGGATGCTAAGAAGCTACCTCCTAGGCCACCCATGCTAGTATTACCTAAGCTATCATTACAAGAACAAGCACCTAAAGCTAAGGCCCTCCTATCCAATACAAATCCAACTTCTTCCCCTCTTAGTATAACTATCCCACTCACAAAGTACCAATACATGTTGGTCAGAGGTCGCAAGTGTTAGAAATAGATGATATGAAAAGCATCCTATGAATCTTCTCAAATGAGACCATTATTCTAAAGATACAACAAGGCTCATATCTGAGACCTCCCTATAATGCTACCAAACTCCTAGGCCCCAATATCAACCTAATAGGTACCAAAACTCCCAAGGGGTAGGTCCATCCCAATAGTAGCTAGTGCCAGTTCTTGTCCCACTACAACAAATACCTCCAAACCCAGTGCAAGACTTGATCCAAGGAAAAATAATGTCGTAGATGAGTCAAATGCATGGTTTTTCCCCTGTATTGCTTATCATTCACCTAGAGTTTGTCTGCAAGCGAACTTGTATTGGGAAGTAGTGGATTAAAGATAGCAAGGTTTACAAGGAGAGACCCAGGCTAGGCCTATCAATCATCAAGGGCACAAAAATATGTCCTAGTGGCACAAAAGCATGGGATGTCAGTGCAACATGAAGAAGAAATAGCTCCTGAACATGCACTATTCTCATGGATCGAAGGACAAGATGTATTTGTGAAGAATCCTTCTATTTCAAAGGTTTGACAAGTTCAGTCCAACTACACCTGTCATTTAGGCACTCAATCATGGAATTCTAGTTCAAAATAGTAGAATAGAAGCATAAAGTAATGCAGCACCAATTATCCTAGCACAAAGGTAGAGATAAACATGATATGTGCCTAAATCGTAGATTTCTTCAACGCTGAATGTGGTGGAGCAACTTGAGGAAGCCCTAACTAACATCTCCTTATGGCATGTTCTATCCATTCTATTGTAGAAGAGATTGCTTCATGAAGCACTTGAGAAGAAGGGGACACCACTTCCAACAAAACAAGTGACTATTAGCATGCAAGAGGAAGTAGCATAGCCCCAAAATACAATGTGAACTCAATCCCATGGTCCTCACAAATGCAAAGGTAGAAGTAAGGAAGCATAAGCCCACACCCCTCTACTTAACAGTGATAATATTCAAGAAACAACTGCACAACTCTATGATAGGTTCTAGTGCTAGTACCATGGTCATGCCCAAGAGGGTAGAAGATGCCCTTCAACTATAATATAAACGTTTGCAAAAGGTGGTAATGCAATTGGATGGGAAGTAAGTACAAATAGTGGGAGTCATCAAAGCTCCATCCCTCATGCTTGATGCTTTCTTAAATATCATGGTGCTCTAAGAAGTGGTGATCATTGATATCCCACTAGCCTTTAGGCTTTGCCTATCCTAAGACTTCACTGCCAAGATTAGAGGGTTCCTTTCTCTTGATTGGACTCATCTCATCCTCAGAACTAGGTGTGGTTCTAAGATGATATTTTCTAAACCTCTCCAAAAGGAGCATATCACTCATGAGATGATGATAAACATTGGATCAGCTCGCACCATGTTGTCAAAGGAAGAGAAACAAGAGATAGAGCTCCTTGATTGAGAGACCAAGAGGAACAACTGAACTGATGAAGAGGAGGCACTTCCATTTGAAGCTATGTAGACCAACCCCTATGAAAACTTTGAATCCACTGGATGCATTTTAATAGTTGTACCATATTTATTAATTTGGCATCTTTTGATGAAGAGAAACTTGATAATTTTTTGGAATATCTCTAATTCATGTGAAATAGTTGTTCATAAACTTGATTTGGTGATCTTAGAAATTGTGATGTCTTTAGTTATTCATCAATCTTAGAAAAAGGAATCTTTTCTTCTTGGAACTCCTCTATTCTTAAGGTTTTTCCTTTCATCAAATGGCCTCCTTTACATGATACAATTAATATGAGAAAATCTAAGTATTCTATACTAAATGCTAAATCGTTGCCTCTTCCTCCTCTAATGAACATTAACTCCAATGGAGATTCAAGAGGAAATCTAAATTGATTTGGTGCAAGTTGTGTCTTATAAGATTTAGAAGGTAGATTTCTTTTTACAACATTGAAGAAATTATTTTTTAGGTCAGATAACTATTAACGAAGTAGAAATCCAAGCTTTATCTTTAGGTCTTGGAATTTCCTTGAGAGAAAATTATTTGAAGGTTATAATAGAAAGAGACTCAAAACTAGTGATAAATCCCATTAAAAAATAGTATTTGGATTCTTAGAAATATCAAATATGATGAATATAGCTTGGAACCTATTAAATCAATTTGATTATTTTAAATTTTTTCATTGTTTTCAGGAAGCCAATGCAATTACAAATAGGTTAGCTAATATGGCAATTGATGGGGAATTTGAATACTTGGAAAATACAAACATTAAGGATTGGAATGATATGACCCTTTCTTCCCTTGCCTCAGTGGAAAAGTGCTTCAATCATGATATCACATATAAAGAAGCCTAGTCATCATTTTTGCATCTCCTGACCAGATAGATCTATTTTCATACTAATGTGTGTTTATTCTTGATGTAGGGGTTCTTAATACTTTTCCTCACATTATTTTCATTTTTCTTATAATACTAGTGGTTTCCAAATGAAATCCCTTGTGCAAATTTATTTATTCTTATATCAGCATGTTGTATGGTAGCTTCACATCACTCTTGGGCTATTTTGGTATGTGAATAGTTTTCTTCTTATATCAACATGATGTTTGGTGGCATCTTTGCATGGATTCTAGGCTATTTACGTGCTCTCAACTTCTTTGTTAGTTTCATTCAAGACCTCTTATGGTTGTTCTCTTCATAATTGGAATAATGGAGCTTAATCAAAGAGTGGCTTTGCCTTGCTATTTTGGAAAAGCTAGATATGCATCCATTTGATAAACACAAGCTAAGATGAATGTTCATTTTTTACTATGATCTTGTAGAAGAAGCTTGATGATAGGTTATAGGAAATAATCTATTAGCTATTCATTTTTGTTCACTATTATTCTCTAATGTTGTGTCTTCCTTTCTTTCAAATGTAATGGATATTAAAAATGACATAGCTCTAGTACAATTTCTGGTGGAAAAATGCATTCAACTTTTCTATTACTCTCTCCAAACTTTGGATAAAGTGTTGATAGATTATGATGTTGGTATGGGGGTCATGGACATTGGTGGAGTTTTCTCGAAAGTGGCTCTAAGAAATTCATCAACAATGCTCTATTCTCTCTTGGCCATGAGATTGGATCTCATTTCTAATTCTATTTTGGGTATTATATTAGTTTTGAATCTTTATCAAAGGGACATTGGTATGGGTGTGATCCCACAATAGTGTGTCTCACTTTTTGACCAAAGTGGGACATTGAAATTAGTATTTTTTACCAAATTTTCACTTTCTATCACCTATAACAACTAAATGATTAAGAATTTGAAGCTAATGTGAACTAGTGATTTTTTAGATTTCATGTGTAGATTCTCATTTTTTTAATTAATTTTCAAAAATAATTTGTGAAATTTTTATGTAACTTTTAATAACTTGTTTTTTTATAGTAACAACAATTCAAAAACTAAACCAATAAAAAAAAAAAAATTTCAATAAGTGACATTTATACCATATAACATAATTTTTTTTATAGAAAGGATAAAATTATATCTTTTTTAAATATAGATTTGTCACACCAAGATCTAGTGCATAGTTCTTTTTTTTAATTTTTTGTTGCATATTTTATTTTTTATTAATTTTTGAAGTGAGATTAACTATAATTTATATATAGGTTTATACCATATAGCATAATTTATTTTTGTATATATATAAATATATATATCCAAATTAATCTTTTTTTTGTTGAAACAAGGACATCAATACCAAGTTAATAGATAAAATTTTATAAATTTTTTCTCTATTTTACTATTTTTCGACATGTGTGGAACAAAGACCTTGATGTTTAGTGAAAAACTATATTCACTAGAAAATAAAAATAAATATAATAATAAAATTATATATTCAAAATTATACCTTTTGAAAAGATTACTTTGAGGGCTACGATCTTGCAAATTATCTTGTCAGGTTGATTACATTTATTGGTCCAACCCAAGGTTTGAGATAATTTTTTTTGAGGAAAATCTAGGTACTAAGGTGGAAAGGTTATTTCTAGGAACTTTCAAAGGATCTTAAAATGGAAGTCCATGAGAAAAAAGAATCCATAAAAGTTATAAAAGGGACCTTCGTTCGGAGGTCACTTTCTATTCCTTTTATGGAAAGTACAAAGGTGGAAAGGTTATTTCTAGGACCTTCTTTCAAGGATCTTCAAATGAAGGTCCATGAGAAAAAAAATCCATAAAAAGAAAAGAAAGTGACCTTAAAATAAAGGTCATTTTTTTTCCTTTTATTGAAATGACCTTCATTCAAAGGTCCTTTGCACACAAACCTTTGAATGAAGGTTCACCTTCATTCGATGGTGATCTTTGACTTATTTTCAAATGAAGGCATCTTCATTTGAATAAATACCTTTTGAACAAAGGTGTTCAGTAATTATTTTCGCCCAACATATACAAAACTCTACCTTATTTATTTCTAAAATTGGAAATTCTACTCTCTTGTATGTAATATTTCATACTTTAATATAATATAAGTGGTATACTACCACATTTTGGCTAATCAAAAAAATTTCTTGTTACATAAATCAAGAATACTCAAGAACTCATTCATTCATAAAAAATACACATCAATCTATCACAAAATAAATAAAGAATACATCTAATAAAATCCACAAGATTTTCCCCTCTCCTTCAAACACAAACTTCAAGAAATAATCCTCAATTTGCCTCCAGTGCTCCCCAAATCCCTTTTAACCTTTTATGGTAAGCTAGAGTTCTAACAAAATATATTCTCTTTTTTTTCCTCTCCCTAAGAAAAATGCACAAGGAGGGATAGATGGAAGATAATGAATTAAAAAACACTTTTCCTTTGCATATATAATTTCTAATTCTAAAAAGATAATATTTTCGTTGAACCCATTTGCAAAACAACTAGTTTTTTTTTCAAATAGATAGTATCTTAACCGAAATAACTAAAATGACATTTTAACTTGCTACAACAAGTCATTTCTCCTTTCTAACAAGTCATAACTTACTCCCAAGTCATATATGCACATAAACCCTTATATATTTAAGTAAAAATGACATTTTATGTCATGCTAAAATTCACCAAACAAAATCTAAATGACCCCTTTATTATTTCAAATGCACTTTTATCATTCCTTGAGGTCTTAATTAATTTCCAACTCATACAAAACATAGATGCATGATAAAAACTAATTAAATGCACACAAAACACAAACACTTACTAGTTTTACATAAAGAAGGATCTTGAATGATGAATGATTCGTATAAGAAATTGGTTAAACACATCTCATGTCTTAATACCTTAGATAGAGAAAGATAGGATTACAAATTCAAATTGACCATGTGTCTAACTCCAAATTAACCATTGTTAGTTTTAATCCTATACATGTACACTCAATTAACACATCAAGTGTACCTACACAAAATAAATAATTGAAGCATGGCATATAACAACCAACATGATTAAATTAAAAAAGGCATATCCATCTTAAAATCCATTCATAGACATCTCAAAAACAATAGTTTAATAAGAAAAACAATGTTAAATATGATTTAATCATTTACTAAACAAGTCCTAGAAGAATGCTCTAGCATAAGTATTAGAGATAATCAAGACAAGGCAAGAGTTAACATAGGTTGGTATTACAAGGAAACTTTCAAGATAACACTAAGCATGTGATTTTTTAATTTTTTTGCAAGTTTGGGACTCCCACTCATCTAAATACAAGGTAATACCAAGAAATTTTTACAATGAATCCAAATTTGAGATAGAAATGTTGGCACATTTTTCATCCAAATCTAAATTTAAATATAAATGTTAGCACTTTTCTATCAAGAGGTTTCTTTGTCATTTCCAGCAATTGTTTGGTCCATCATGATCTTGAACTCACCTTGTAGGATTCCTTATTTCTAAAAGGCTCCAAATTTTTTTCATATGAGAAATTTTACCAAACCCAACTCCATAGGGCAATAACCTAAGTAGCTAAAAAAAATTATATACCTATATAATCACATAACAAAGATATGTAGGATATTTAGGTTACAACAAACATTGAATAATATCACCTAAGAAATTAAGCAACAAATTATTCATCTTTTCTACAAAAGATGTGCTTGGGTTAAGAGATTTTTTATTTCCATGCTTTTTGAAATTTTGGATTCAAAATAGTTAGTTCTACATGCAAAATTATTGAATATTTCATTCACCTTCTTCATATTTTTATTGTATTTCATGTAGTGTTGTTACTTCATAGACTAAGATGTATAGAAAATACAATAATTAGACATAATAGGTATCCATTGAAGGCTATTCAATCATATACAAAGTTAATGAATAAGGGATCAAGAACACTTGGTATGACCAATTTATGGATTTCCTATAGGGAGTTGGTATTGATATAAATCATCTTCCTCCTAATACAATTTCAATCAATCATCCCCACATGTTAAAAATAAGTGTTCATAGAGTCATTAGAGATGAGATCTACAAAGCCTACATAAAATCAATTTGGATAGAAATAGGACAACAATTATCAAGAAAAATGCATAAGTAATCAAGTAGCATTATATTCATATAAAAGATAGATAAATTATTCCTCCTATGTCCAGTAGGCTTGCCTTTAGTTTGAGTCTTTTAGTAGGCCAATTGCATGTATGTTCTCATTAGGTTCACATGGATTCATACAACTTTACCATAAGAAAATAACACATTTGTAGACTTTGCAATGATGAACCAAATTAGAAGATTGTTTTGTATTTAAATGCCAAATGCGTTGTGAGATCTATCATGGTTTTTATTGCCTCTATAGAAAAATCATGGCTCTCTATGAGCTCTTATATGTTATGAGGATCAAAGGTTCATAGCTCTAGTAATGAGAAAGATGACCCAACATAGATTTTAATGGTTATCAACCCAAGTCTCTGTCTCAATTTTCATCTTCAAATTCATTTTTTCAACCTTAATTTTAGAGACATGAATAAAATTATTGTAAATCAGTATTTATCTTTATTTTTCCTACAAACTTTTAGGTAATTTTTATTACAATCCTATTTAGTTCATTTAGTTACTAGTGGACAATTATATATATATTCAAATGTAATATTTTATAGTTATTATATTTTCTAACAAACTTGGTCTTCTTGGCTCTTCTATAACTCAATGATGCACTCTCCATGAAGACTTCCACTATCTGTGTTTGTGTGTGTATGTGTTTGTGTGCATGGATATACCCTCCCTAGTACCTTCAGAAGTGACTATTATCCAAACAAAATACACTTACGCCTATCATGCATATATCCATACCATGTATTTAGTTCATTTAGTTACTAGTGGACAATTATATATAGATTAAATATTTCAAATGTAATATGTTATAGTTATTATATTTTCTAGCTAACTTCGTCTTCTTGGCTCTTCTATAACTCAGTGATGCATTCTCCATGAAAACTTACACTATCTGTGTGTGTGTGTGTGTGTGTGCGCATGCATGTGTGCATGGATATACCCTCCCTAGTGCCTTTAGGAGCGACTATTCTCCTAATAAAATACCATGAATCTTGTTATCTCTACCCTTTATATCCAACACAAATGACCCAATAGTTGAACACAAAATACTATATAGTGTTGTGAAAACAACACATTCTTATTTAAAATACAACTTATATTGAACTTTAAATGATTAAAAAACTTTTTGACAACCTTTTACATTTCATGTCAAAATACAAGGTATTTATTGTGCTCATCTTTTACATCTCATACGGCCAACATGTAATAGGAGGTATTCCACTCCATGTATATTGCCACCAAAGTAGTTATACACATATGAATAGTATTTGTCTACATAAAAAAAACACTTGGTTAGATGAGGAACACATTTTATTAATGACTCACTAATAGTGCATAGTTACGATATTTTATATAAAGCCAAAAAGTATTTATTACACTTGTTAATGAATGTATCTATGATTTTTTATTGACATTCATAAGTTTTTATGTGTTCATGTAAGAGTCCACATTGATTAACAAAGTTGGTCATTTTTTATATTTACATGTGGAATAATTATTGACAATATATATTATAAATATATTGCAAGAGTAAATCTTATAACCACAAGAACTATATCAACAATAAGGCCCCACTCAACTAGGTATGACCCTTCTCCCCTAACAATCCACCTACACAAACCTCACATTTTTTTTCCTATCTAATTGCCCAACCTCACAACCCCTAGTCCCCAACATTAACTATCTTAGTTTACTTATTATTAGTGACTATCAACCAGTAACATTAACTATGTTCACAATCCTTATAAATGCTGTTGATTTTTCACGGCCACGTCATGCGTGACATTAACTATGTTGACAATCCTTACATGTGTTACTGATTTTCCATGACCCCCCATGACTTTGTTGGTTAATATGGACAATTTCGATGGCGACCCCCTGTAACGTCTTCAAATTCAACGAATGTATTTATTACACTTGTTAATGAATGTATCTATGATTTTTTATTGACATTCATAAGTTTTTATGTGTTCATGTAAGAGTCCACATTGATTAACAAAGTTGGTCATTTTTTATATTTACATGTGGAATAATTATTGACAATATATATTATAAATATATTGCAAGAGTAAATCTTATAACCACAAGAACTATATCAACAATAAGACCCCACTCAACTAGCTATGACCCTTCTCCCCTAACAATCCACCTACACAAACCTCACATGTTTTTTCCTATCTAATTGCACAACCTCACAACCCCTAGTCCCCAACATTAACTATCTTAGTTTACTTATTATTAGTGACTATTAACCAGTAACATTAACTACGTTCACAATCCTTATAAATGCCGTTGATTTTCACGGCCACGTCACGCGTGACATTAACCATGTTGACAATCTTTACATGTGCTGCTGATTTTCCATGACCCCCCATGACTTTGTTGCTTAATATAGACAATTTGGATGGCCACCCCCGTGACGCCTTTTTTTGTTTTTGTATTTTTGAGTGAATTAAAATAGACAACGCCGGCCTCAAATCCATCCAATTCATCGCTTAGATTGGTCACATGAACCGAAACTCAGCCAAATTTTAGTTATCTTGCCCATAAGATCTAACTGGGTTGCAGAGCACAGTGCTGATCAGAGCGACAATAGCAAGATGAGGTGCAGGTCTTCCTTTTCTATTCATCTTTTCTTCTTTGTAATGAAAATTTCATCTGTGATATCCGATATCAAATCGGCTGTGTGCATTAACGAATCAAAATACACCAACGGCAGTACATATTCTACTAATCTGAATCAAGTTATGACTGATCTGCTTAGAAATACACCTCAAAGTTCAGGGTTTAACACTACTTCCTCTGGTGAAACGCCCGACAAGGTCTATGGAATTCTGCAGTGCATTGGGACTGTATCAGCAGAGAAGTGCTCAGAGTGTGCACAACAAGCAATTAATTCTCTTAAAGAAAATTGCACCAACGACATGGGTGGCATGATGTTAATGGATGACTGTTTTCTGCGTTATGACAATTTTGATTTAAGTTCACAACTAGATTTCACACCATATTGGTCATATCACGGAAATAACATCTCAGGTAATATGGATGATTTCAACGCCACAACCTCTCGTCTCCTCTCCGATCTGTCTACAAAAGCTTACGACCCTGCAAGAAAGGGATTGGCAACAGGATTAACCATGTATTCCCAGTCCGATAAGGTATACGGGCTCGTTCAATGTTGGAGAGATTTATCCATCGAAAATTGCAAAGTGTGCTTGTCTGCAGCAAGAAATAAGCTGAAAAACTGTTGTGATGAGACTCCAGGGGAAGAATGTTGTTCTGTGAAAGAAGGAGCTCAGGCTATGTCAGAAAGCTGTACGGTCAGATTTGATATATACCAATTTTTCAACCCTTCCTCAGAATCGTCACCACCGATCGAATCAAAGAGTAAGCACAGCCACTCGTTATAGTATTTGTTTGATTAGATAGACTCTTGAATATGTTTATATTGAAAAGAATCTGCACTGCAGAGAAGTCCTCAAAAACATTACACATAATTTTGGGAGTTGCGGGAGGCCCGATTCTGGCGTTGCTTATTTGTCTAATTGCAATGGGAAGAGGAAGGGGACCTGCCAGATTTGCCGGGCTAGCTAATCTAGTTACCCACAATGAAGGTGCCACTCCCATTTCATCGTTGTATTTAGTTCTCTTTGCTGTTGGTTTTAGTATAACATCAAATTTTCTAAGCTTTTCCAAGTTTATTCCTCTACAGAAAGGCCTGCATATTTCTCCGAATTGGAGTTACCTGTACACGACCAGAAAGATTTTATCATCAGCTTAGAAGAATTGGCAGAAGCCACACACGATTTTCATGAAAATAACAAACTTGGAGAAGGAGGCTTTGGACCAGTATACAAGGTGGGACTATACTGTATACTTTAGCTGAATTAACACTGGAGTCATAGATCAATTAGGCTATATTGGGGGAATTTCTCAAGGGGGATGTGGAGTTCTAATTCTGTTTGATCTTTCAGGGAACGACCAGAGACGGAAAGGAAATAGCAGTTAAAAAGCTGTCTGCAAGATCTCGCCAAGGTAATACAGAATTTATGAATGAAGTAAAGCTGATGGTCAATCTTAACAACCGAAACCTTGTGAAGCTGTTGAGATGTTGTGCTGAGAGAGATGAAAGGTTGCTTGTTTATGAATATTTTCCCAACAAGGGCTTGGACACTTCTCTCTTTGGTAAGTTAGATTTCTATCTTTATCCACTATTATTAATATTGCAGAGTTGTTTGAAAGAAATTACAAGAATGATAGGTTACAGATCCAGAAAAGCGTACACAGCTAGATTGGCAAAAGCGTTATAACATCATTTTGGGAATTGCCCGAGGCCTTCTCTACCTTCATGAAGATTCACACCTGAGAATCATTCACAGAGACATTAAAGCAAGCAACATAATGCTCGACGCAGAACTCAAGCCTAAAATAGCAGACTTTGGTTTAGCCAGACTTTTCCCTGAAAACAAGACGCAAATCCGAACAGAATTAGTGGCAGGCACATAGTAAGGACTCCGATGATGATATCTGTGTGATTTTGGTTTCTGATAGATGATGTTAATTTTTTATTTTTTGAGTGAGGTTCTGTTTATGTGGTGCAGCGGTTACATGGCTCCAGAGTATGCAATGGGAGGACAGCTGTCAGTTAAAGCCGACGTTTATAGCTTTGGCGTGCTACTGCTTGAGATTGTGAGCGGAAGGAAGATCACAGACGGCAATCTTCCCGATGAAATCCAAAATCTGTTGGAATGGGTAACAAACCTAATTTATTACTATGCATTTGCCTTCAATAGAACAGACAACAAAGCTAAAAATGAATTAATGGTGTGCCATACAGGCATGGAGACTGTATACAGGAGGAGACGTTTTAACGATGGTTGAGTCAACAGTAGTAGAAAGTTCCCCGCGGGAGCAGGTGATACGATGCATTCAAGTTGGTCTTTTATGCGTACAAGCTGATGCGAGAGTTCGCCCAAACATGTGGAAGGTGGTTACGATGATCTCTAGCAGTTCAGGGACATTGCCCGATCCAACGAGGCCTTGGCCTGTGAACCTTTCAGAACCAAGTCCAGTGGTCGGACCCGCTTCATCTGTAAATGGAACCTCCATTACTGACGTGGCACCGAGATAAGCAGTTGTTACAATACCACAAATTACAGAATTGGGATTCTCGGTTCCTTCCTTTCAAGTAAATGAGGGTGGCCTACCCAATTGTGATCAGAATTGCTTAAATTTGCTCTAATTTCCTGTCAAGCATAGAAACCAGGGGGAGGTGCCATTGTTGGCTTCGACGGTGTTATCATTAGAGACCTGGTGGTAGTTGCAGGCGGTAGTTTTGGTAGCGGCCCTGTTGGCAGTGTTGGTGTTCACGAGTGGAGGAAGAAGGTGTCGAGGGAGCAGTAGGATGATCCGGCCCTGGAGGTGGCTTGGATGGTGCCAAGAGGAGACACTGGCGGTTGCTGGTGGCAGAATTGCTCCGTCTCCCGTGGGAGTGGTGGATGTCGAGCTGAATGTGTCTGTGGCGGTGGTTACATTTGTGGTGGTGCTGGCTTCTTGCTGGGTGGTGGTGGTGTTTTTCGGCGGTGGTCGTAGAGTTGAATGCTGCCCGGATGGCAGTGATCGCAGTTGCTGAGATTTCAAATCTCAACATTTATGACTTTGGGCATACGTCTCCCCAAGACAGCCACATCGGTGACAATTTGTTGTCCTTTGATCCCAACAGACAGATCGTCAGAGGATGCTGCCATTTATTCCTGTCAGGACAGTTGGCAGATGATGTTGGGTTGCTTATTAATGTTTATACATTAAAAGCATGTGTGGCTCCTTCAAATGATAGTTGAGCCATTTTTTGGAGAATTTCTTATGGCTATGTCTATGGTACATTACTTTTGGTCAATTATCTATCCTTTGGCTTCTTTTCAACTTCACTTCCCACCGGCCACTTTTTAAACGTTTGACAGGATGCTTCCTTGTAAGCTAGCTGGGTGTTGTTTTTGGCTGATGTGCCTTTTTGCCTTAGGCCTCCCTTGTACTTTTCAATTCTATTTTAATATATTGGTATGGGTGCTTGCACCTTTTTCTGTTTTTTTTTTTAAAAATTCCTGTCAAGCATAGCATATGGACAGTGTATATGCACTCCAAGCTCAAAGGAATGAATTTTTTGAAGATGTTTTTCGACAAATTGATGGAGAATTATGAGAGTATATTTTAATAGAGAAATCAATCAAGTGGTTTATCATGAGTATAAATAGATGCTTAACTTATGTCAAAATAGACCTTAGAATATTTGTCCTAGAACCATTCTCTTAAAATTAAACAAGAGCATGGAAAAAATAGGTGTTCAAAAGTTAAATTATGTTTAATTGAAAAAAACTATTGGATAGTAAAAGAATAATTTCAAAGAAATAGATTTATAATGAATCCTAATCAAGGTAAATATAATAAAAGGATTAGGTGTCACAATTCATGGAGGAGGTTTACCAAGTGTAGGAGACCTTGAAAGCCATGCGAATGAAGAAGGAAGCTATAAGCCATCATGCAGGGACGTAATAAATGAGTTACATTGAAGTATTGAATACTTTTACCATATCTTGCAAAGAACAAAGCACTCCGAGTTGTCTTCAAGTAATGTATTTATTTCATCAAACAGGTGGGAAGTCATGTATGCATGATTATGATTTTAAAGGCCATCATTGTTCAAGAAGAGATCATCTTGTACAGTTTTGAAGGTTTAATCACTAATGTTCATAAGCCCTGTGTATTTGGTTTTGGATCCCATCACTACTTCCAAGCCATACCAAGAATACCATAGGTCTGATAGTTTCTCTATAAAGGCTGCATGATAATCATGAGGTTGGAAGGTCAAGATGTACTAGTCTTCATTAGATTAGTGAAAAGGAGAAAATGAAGACATCCAAGGGCATATACCTATTCACAATGATCTACTCCTATTGACAGTAGGTATATTCATGTCTACAATAACTGCAAGACTATTGTCTTCATCCCAAAGCCTTTTCCTATCACCAAAATATTGTCACAATGTGACAGTGAGAAAGGGTAGGTATAGACAGTAAAATGAGTGGTATGTAGCTAGAAAGAAGCAATATAGACATATAGGAAGTAATAGCCAAGAGGTCTACATATAGAGTGACAAAGGATCAAATAGTGAAGGGTTTATAGAAATATAGAAACATCTTAACAATGAATAGAAGACAAACATCTTCAACAATGTCAAATGCATACCTAGGTCTGATTTAGATTATACAAAGACCTATGAAGACAACGATCTAAGTTTGAAGCATCTGTGATAAGTGTGATTGAGAGAAGAGAATAGGGATACATGCAGAGTTTCCTCATTATGCAAGTATGTAAAGTGAAAAAGGGACAAGACTTTGTGTATGAATCTGTATAAAGGGTGCAAGGACATTTAAGATCATACGAAACCCTAGACTCCCATCAATCCCTAAGGGGGTTCTAAAAGTCTTGTCCATGATATGAGAAGAAAGGTTTGTAATATTTTGTAATGTTTCATGTGTGTGATGAGTTTGAAACAAAACCCTATACATTTAACCTATACTAATGTGTTGTGTCTATCAACATTGATTAAGCTTTGCTTGCATTTTGAAGACTAGTATGTCAATAAGGGTATAGCTGATCATTTTAAGAACATTCTTAGTGCTTGATAGAGATGTGAAGACCTTAATGTAGAAACCTAAGTTATAAATAACTTTAAAGGATAAGAAATAAGCATGAAAGACCGTAGTCCATGAGTTACCTAATGGTCTACTGGTACCAAAGAGAAATATTCAGCACCACATTGATTTGATCCCAGGAGCATCCCTACTTAATCAAGCAGCTTACAGAATGAGCCCTACCCACCATGCATAACTCAATAGACAAGTGGTAAACCTCATAAGCAAAGGTGTGGTGAGGGAGAGTATGAGCCCATGTGTTGTACCCGCTCTATTAACTCCAAAGAAGGATGGCACATGGAGGATGTGCACAGATAATAGGGTAATCAATAAAATCACCATCAAATATCAGTTCCCCATCCCTCGTTTGAACGACATGATGGATGTGCTTGCAGGGGATAAATACTTCAAAATTGATCTATGTAGCGGTTATCACCAGATCCAGATTCAAGAGGGGGATGAATGGAAAACAACATTCAAGACTAGAGATGGATTATTTGAGTGGATGGTTATACCATTCGGGTTATCTAATGCACCCAACACCTTCATGAGGCTAATGAATACTATACTGCGTCCTTATATTGGTAAGTTTGTGGTGGTTTACTTTGATGATATTTTGCTTTTTAGCAAGAGCAAAGAGGAGCACCTGCAACACTTGAGGATCATATTAGATGTGTTGAAAAAAGAGAAACTAGATATGCAAACTTAAAGAAGTGCAAATTCATGCAAGAAAGTTTGGTCTTTCTAGGCTTTGTCATCTCTGCAGATGGTATCAAAATGGATACAAAAAAGGTCAGGGCAATTCTAGAGTGGCCTAGTCCAAGGAGCATAACAGAGGTAAGAAGTTTTCATGGGTTATCGACATTCTATTGAAAATTCATTCAAAATTTTAGCAGTATTGTAGCACCCATAATAGATTGCACCAAAGGAAGGGATTTTGTGTGGACTATGGAAGTTGAGGAAGCTTTTAAGTTTCTGAAGAAGAAGGTGACAGAAGCTCCTATTTTAGCATTACTAGATTTTGATAAGGTATTTGAAGTGGATTGTGATGCCTCACATGTGGGCATTGGAGCTATACTTAGCTAAAAAGGTAAACCCATAGCCTTCTTTAGTGAAAAGTTGAATGAGGTAAGGAAGAACTATTCAACTTATGATTTAGAATTTTATGCAATTATACAAGCATTGAGACATTGGAGGCACTACCTAGTGCCAAAGGAGTTTGTGTTGTTTATAGACCATATTGCCTTGAAATACTTGAACACACAAAAAAAATTGAATAGTAGGCATGCAAAATGGGTTTCTTTCTTACAAGGCTACAACTTTGTTCTCAAGCGCAAGTCAGGAAAACAAAACTAGGTTGCAGATGCTTTAAGTAGGCGTGTTACACTATTGACAACAATGGAAAATGAAGTGATTGGTTTTGATGCCATCAAAGATCTATATGAATCTGACAATGATTTTTGGGAGATTGTGGAACAGTTGAAAACCCTAATAGTGGGTAGCATGGGCCACATTCAAGGTGAATATCTTATGCAAGATGGTTATCTCTTTAAAGGAAAGTAATTATGTATTCTAGTTGGGTCCATGAGAGAGAATATTATAAGAGAGCTTCATAGTAGTGGGTTGGCTGGACATTTTGGCAAGGATAAGACCATAGCTCTGGTAGAAGATAAGTACTATTGGCCAAAGATGAAAAGGGACATAACAAGATATGTGACAAGGTGTAGAATTTGTCAGATGGCTAAAGGACATTCACAAAATACGGGGTTGTATATGCCATTACCAGTACCTACTCAACCATGGACTGATTTAAGTATGGACTTTGTGTTAGGGTTGCCAAACACACAATGAGGTAATGATTCCATCTTTGTTGTTGTTGATAGGTTCTCTAAGATGGTTCATTTTATTGCCTACAAGAAAACTAGTGATGCAACTAGGATGGTAGAGGTTTTTTTTTAAGAAGTTGTTCAATTGCATGGTGTTCCATAAACTATCACATTTGGTAGGGATACCAAGTTTCTTAGTCATTTTTAGAGGACCCTATGGAAAAAGATGGGAACCAAGCTCCAATTTAGCAGTGCTTATCACCCCCAAACAGATGGGCAGACAGATGTTGTAAATTAAAGTTTGGGAAACCTTCTAAGATGTATCGTTGGAGAGAAACCCAGATAGTGGGACTTGGCCTTACCACAAGTTGAATTTGCATATAACAGTTCAGTCAATTGATCTATAGGTAAATCACCATTTCACATTGTTTATGGTAGGAATCTTAAGGGTGTTTTAGATTTGGTACTGCTACCAATTGGAGACAGGATTAGTGATGATGGAGAAGCGTATGCAGAACATATTCAACAATTACAGAACGAGGTGAGGCAGAAGCTCCAAGAAAGTAATGAAAAGTATAAAACTATAGTAGATGCTGGTAGAAGACATCTAGTATTCAATGAAGGTGACTTAGTCATGGTTTATCTAAGAAGAGTGAGGTTTCCCACCGAAACTTACAACAAGATGAAATACAAGAAAACTGGCCTTTGCAGAATTACAAAAAAATCAATGACAATGCTTATGAGGTAGATTTACCAAAGCAGTTAGACATTTCTCCTGTGTTTAATGCTTTTGATTTATATGATTTTCATGGTGACATTCATAATGAAGAAGGTGAGGCTGAAGTAGATTGGAAACAACAAGTTCTGAGAAAGAAAAGGGAAAAGATTTCACAGATTCTGGACAAGAAGACAATAGACACTTGACAAGGTCAATACAACAAGTTTCTAGTATAGTGGGAAGGTCTAACACAAGCAAATAATACATGGATTCCAGAATGAGAATTGAAGAAGCTAGATCTAGACAAGTGGCACAAGTTCCAGGAAAACAACTTGCATGAGCTGCATTTTTTTCAACTAGAGGAGAATGATGCAGGGACTTTTGGAGGTCATAACTTTTGACTCAGAGGTCCGTTGGAGCTAAAATTTGGTGGGCAGATGCGTCTTGAAGAGTTTAATAAAAAACCTATTAAATTAGTAAATTTGGTAGGTCGTCGTTTGGACACTTTTTCGGGACCTTATTCGATCATCTAGGGCCTTAAAATAAGGTTTTAATGTTTTTTTTTAGATTTTCCTAGTTTTTTTTCTAAATATTTTCCTAAATTTACTTGCAATTAGATTAGAAAGTTGACGATTAGTCATTTTTTAGTAAGTTTCAAATATTTGGAAACTTTCATGGTCATACAGATAAGGATGCGAAGTTAGCAAAAATGACAATTTTAGAAAGTTGTGAAAATCTTCCAAAAATGGTAATTTTCGTTTTTGTATAAATTTGATATTTATCTTTAGTTGTAGTTTAGTTGTAGCAGGATGGGATAGAATGAGAAGAAATTTGAAAATAGTTTTGAGTTTTATGGGTATTCTTTTGTAATAATAGAGTTGAATTTTATGTTGTGAAGTTTGGTTACATCAAAAAAACAGATCAAGGAGACATGAGAAGGAGACAACAATTTTCTTTTCATTCATACACAAAAATTACATTAAAAAATGATACAAAAATCAGAGCTATGGCTCTGTATTTACTCTATGAAACAAACTGCCCAAATTCTGGAGCATTGGAGCTTTCTGTGCGCTGCTCTGTGTTGCTGCTGCAAAATTCTGGAGCACTGCTCTCTGTCCAATATCCTTTGCTATTGTAGGTTCTTCTTCTTCTGTTCGCTGACTGAACTGTTGTTCTTCTCCTTCTTCTATTTTGCTGAACATTCCCCCTGTTCATACTCTGTTTGTCTTTCTTGCCTTTCCAAAAGTTTTGCCGCCCGTTTCAAATTCACCTACCAAAATAAATTTGTTGCTAGAAACATTAACTGGACAACAAAAACCAGACATGGCAAATGGGGGGAATTAATCCTAACGGATCTCTTTTGTCGATTGCATTAAATGCAGTTGGTTGTTCCCGCTCAAGATTATATTTCCAACATTATTCACTATGCAGTGCCATCTATGGATGAGATGATATCCAGTTGCGATGCCAGTATTACTCACACTATTTTTGGCAGAAGATAACATGCATTCTAAATAAGAGTTTAGCACGACAAGCGGCGAATGAAAACACGTATAGTTTCCCTACTTAAGCGCCATTCATGGCACACAATAACATACAATTTATAGGAACCCCCCAACACATTTTGATGGAAACTATACATTCATACTGTATAAAACTTAGGTGCCTTTTTACTAGCGCCATTTTAGGTGCTTGGCAAGTTATGGGCATCCATGAAACTAGTTAACCCAAAATGCCTCAACGAGAGGTCATTAAACATTGCCAGATCGCAGAATATGCACAAAATGGATTTGCTAAAAAGGCTTTCGAACTTTCAAGCAAATGCAGTTGCCAGACGTTTCAAGATATGCACAAAATGGATTTGGTTGAAAATATTAAGAATCTACAAACAAATGAAATTGACAAGTATAAGCCTCATCTATAGCCTACACCATTTATTTGAACTCGCAGATGCGCCACACAATGTTTTCACTAAAAAGTGGAAGCATAACTTGGAGCGGAACCAAAATCGTACAGTACATATTAATTAAAAAAAATGTAAAATGTACAAGGATCGGACATCCATGCTGCGAGGTTCAAAAGGTATGGAGAAACATGAAAGATAGAGGGATTAAAGCATTCCTAAATGGGACGTGGTCTCAAGGACTGCAACGATTGCAGGATATGGACAAAATGGATTTGTTAAAAAGGCCTTGGAGATTTTTTTCAAGCAAATGCAATAGGTAGATGTTAAGTCAAATTCCACAATCTTTTCCAGCATCCCCCTGTCTGTGCACAATTGGAAACTTAGGGATATGATATGAACATCCATCAAAACATAATAGGAAGCGGATTTTTATTAGATGTTATAATTAGAAATTCTCTAGTCGACATGTATGCAAAAATCTAAATCATAAACAAGGCACATGGGTTATTTACAAATATCTCAAGAAGATGGAAACTCGTGGAACACGCTGATTGTAGGATGTAAGAGAAAGAAGTTTTAACTCTGGATGGTGAACGGGTCTGCGGGATAAGGGGAAAATACAACTTCCAAGTTCTAAACTGATCATAATCGCATGAGGCCTAGGAGAAGAAGGAAAAGAAAATGTTTAAAGGTTGGGTGTAGACATGGTATTCAAAGTTTGTTACTTGCAGCAGCAACCGTCTGATTTGGGATTTAAGAAGCAAGGTATGCTAGACGCAGCGCCTAAGAATCACGACTAGGGTGTTGTACTCTATACAAGAGAACAACATTGGTTTACACTAAAATTTAAATCCAGAACCATTTTAACCGGACGCCAACCAGACATTACTGCTCAACAAGAGGTATTGATGAGTCGCTGTTTGCATTGACAAGAAGAATAGCTATGGTTTGGTTTTATTATAATTAAGCATACTTGTGGGCCAGTGACCTTCCAGAAGCATGGTAAAACTAAAATAAGCAAAAGGATTTGTATTTAGATTGTCACTATGAAATCTAACATTCACAGCCATACTATTCCATTTTCCATTACATGCATATTATTTTGTTTTAACAAAATTGAAGAGAATTACTTCCGAGTACCTGTAACAAGAGATTCCGCCTCATTCCTCCGTTTCCCGAGAAGTGAACAGTCTGCAATTTTCTCAACCTGCAACTTCCAACAATTTTAAACAACCCAAAAATCACGCCGACTGCCCCGTCGAGAGAATTCTAATCGACAAACACTATGGTCGAATGAGTCGCGGCTGTTTACGGTGGGCGTAGTTACCCAAATTAAATCAGAAAGCATGAAACCTAAAGTTTAATTTAGAAACAAAATCTATAAGCGAGAAACTCTTGAAAGAGGATAAAGATTAGAAGAGCCTTCAAGGCAAAATCATCGAAGGTATCAATATAGAAAGAGTCGAACATGTTTCTAAAAACGTCCGTTACCTTAATTAGTAAACATTTAAAATTCGAATAAACGTTTTTCCTTAACCATATATATTCCTTTTTTAATTTAAGGAAATAAGACGGTTACTTATATAACCTCAAATAAACTCTAACTAGGCATGAAAGAATATAACATGAAATCTTAATAGAGTAAGATAATTGCCAATCCACTATTAATTAAGTGTTATACTCGCCATTCTAAGTTATTTAGCAAGTTTGTGACATGCTCAAGGGGAATAAGTTATTCATGTATAGTAATAAATCAATCTAAGTAAAAATGCCTAACTATCGAAAAAAGTAATAATACTTGGAATTAACTAACTAATTCAATAATTTAATTAAAGTTAAATATTATGACTAGCTATGAAGTTAGGGTTATGACACTTTGTGTGGTTATGGACAGTTCAATGATTACCCATGTATGAGCATGTCTAGTTACAAGTCTGTAGGTGTTAGCTATAGAGCTTAGCTTATGGGTAATAGTTGCATGTCAAGCTTTCTTGGTGAACTTGGATTGTGTAGATGTTGAGGGTAGGGTAATGACTCAATTCCCCATTGGATCAAGGCACCAGTATATGGTGGTTCCCCTCTCTACTACTCCATTCATAAAATCAATTGAAATACAATTTTGTTTCTTAGTTTGCAGTTTGTTGTTTGTTCTACCTTCTCTCATGGCTCTTTGAAACAACTTGTGCAACTTGTGTTGAATCCTAGGTGAATTAATATCTATTAAAACTTGTGGTGAACCATTATGGATGTTAGTGCAACATTCAAATGTGTATGTAAAGCATAAGGGAATTCATCATAGGTGATACACATTCATTTCTATCTTCAATTACATGTGCATACCTATCTCACCTACTTATTAGTAAGGTCTTTAGCTCTGCCTAAAGTTTCCATTAGGGCATGGTTAGTCAAGACCTATCAAATACTTTCATTTCTCTTTAATTATCATGTATGAGACCTCAAGGATCACCCTCCTATATTTTGTAAAACCTAAAGAAGAAGAAAATATGCCCTATCCTATTATTTGCCCTATAGTTGTCCTCTCCTTGTTGATGAACCCTTATCTTGGTGTAATATATCTTCTCCACTTTATCTTAGTCTTGAGTATTTGTTCTAGAGGAGAGGAGGTGCAACTTTGGGAGCCAACAAATAGTGACTCTACTAGGGTCTAGCCTCAATTTTTACCTTTGTTGGGCTACTATGTGTTGAAAAATCTACTAGTGGAAAATACTTAGACCTGTTAGTATAATGGTTACCTTGGATCAATTAATTCAATTACTTCTTCATGTGCTTCTAGATCTAGTGCTTATGATGGATATGATAACCATGAATGTTATAGTGATTCCTCTTCATGCTATGATTTTAATTATGTCCCTGCCCTAAATCCTTCCTATTATGCCTTACATACACACTCCTCCTATACTCCACAAGGCAAAGATACACTATCTTTGATGTCCCCTTTCTGTTGTGCTTCTAGGTCCATTTCTCTAATTTTGTGTGTTGGGCTTATATTTTCTTATTTATTCTTGTTTGATTTAAATTTTTGTAGTTGTTTGTGTCTTAAAAAATTTAGAAAATACTTAAAATTTTATATTTGTATATGTTAGCTTTCTTTATTTTTGTATTTTCAACCTTTTTTGGGGGTTTCAAAGGTTTTTGGGACCTAGGGACATGTTCCAAATTTGCCTATACGTCCACTCCCCACTTTGGTTGTTTTCTTGTCTATTTTTTAGGAATTTGGGGGTTATAAGGACATTCAGACTTTCTTTGATATCCCTATGTCCTTAAACCCTCCGAGCCCCATGCATTGAATTTTGTATATTTGTTAGTCTTTTTGAGGCATTGGGAGTGCTAGAGACATTTAGACTTGGTCTAATATCCCTATGTCCTCTCCCTCTTAGGCTTCTTATTTTGTATATTTGCATCAGAGGCTTTGGGGACTTTCAGACTAGGTCTAAAGTCTGCATATCCTTCGACTTCTCAGGTTCCTGTCAAACCCTAATCGTCCATTAATACATTTGTGTGAGTAGTTGGGAGTTTATAAGCATTTCTCTAATAATTTAAATTGACATTTTATGATTGAATTTTTACTTTTGAGAGCTTTGAGAAGACATTTCCTGAATCTTGGGGTCTTCTTTGTCAATTGGTCAAGTGTTGTGAGTATTACATTTGGAGATCTTATGCATGATACATTGTGGTTTGAAAGGACTTCTATATACCAAATTAGTTCTACCTATTTTGTTAAAGTGAATAATTTATCTATTCACTATAGCTTAAGTGTACTTAGGTTGATGAGGTTAGACAACATCTTGTCTAACTGAATGTGCAACCTTTTAGAGGATAGAGGTTACCTACTTGTTTGGTAAACCTCATGTGCATACCTTTTGAGGTTGGAAGACTTTCCATCTCACCTCAAAAGGCACTTTGTAGTCATCCAACACTTGTCACACACGGTTGTTAGTTTGCACATTCGAAGTGATCCAAAGGTTGACACCTTATAGAACACTTGTCTTCTTGCATGTGCCACATCACGGGGCACTTGTCAATCCATGTGCAAGGTAGATTGCCTCTTTCATGCCTCTATAATGACACATTCTCATGTAAATTTGTAATTGAGATTAATGTATGTTTATGCTTTTAATAGGTTCATCAATATCATTGATTTTTCATCTCTATTTGTTTGATTTCTATATTGTGAAAGTGTTGATCAAGTTGCAGAGAATCCTTGGCTAATTCCAACATGGTATTAGAGCCATGCTGCATACATGCTCTCTATTTTGAGGGGATCAGGAGGTGAGGCGAAAATCGGTGTGTCCTAGAGAGAAATCTATCTCACAAGCAAAATTGAAAAAGAAAATTTCTTTTAGAAAAATTGATTAAAGCATTTCTTAATAGGACATTGTCTCAAGGACTGCAGCTATTGCAGGATATGCACAAAATGGATTTGTTAAAAAGGCCTTGGAGATTTTTTTCAAGCAAATGCAATAGGTAGATGTTAAGTCAAATTCAACAACCTTTTCTGGCATCCCCCCTATCTGTGCACAATTGGAAACTTAGAGATAGGATATGAACATCCATTAAAACATAATAGGAAGCGGATTTTTATTAGATATTATAATTGGAAATTCTCTAGTCGACATGTATGTAAAAATCTAAATCATAGACAAGACACATGGGTTGTTTACAAATATCTCAAGAAGATGGAAAATCATGGAACACACTGATTTTAGGATGTAAGAGAAAGAAATTTTAACTCTGGATGGTGAGCGGGTCTGTGGGATAAGGGGAAAATGCAACTTCCAAGTTCTAAACTGATCACAATCGCATGAGGCTTAGGAGAAGAAGGAAAAGAAAATGTTTAAAGGTTTGGTGTAGACATGATATTCAAAGTTTGTTACTTGCAGTAGCACCCTTCTGATTTGGGATTTAAGAAGCAAGGTATGCTAGACGCAACGCCTAAGAATCATGACTAGGGTGTTGTACTCTATACAAGTGAACAACATTGGTTTACACTAAAATTTAAATCCAAAACCATTTAAACCTGACGCCAACCAGACCTTACTGCTCAACAAGATGCATTGATGAGTCGCTGGTTGCATTGACAAGAAGAATAGCTATGGTTTGGTTTTATTATAATTAAGCATACTTGTAGGCCAGTGACCTTCTAGAAGCATGGTAAATCCAAAATAAGCAAGAGGATTTGTATTTAGATTGTCACTATGAAATCCAACATTCACAGCCATACGACTCCATTTTCCATCACATGCATATTAGTTGTTTTAACAAAATTGAAGAGAATTACTTCCGGGTACCTGTAACAAGAGATTCTGCCTCATTCCTCTGTTTCCGTAGAAGTGAGCAGTCTGCAATTTTCTCAACCTACAACTTCCAACAATTTTCAAGAGCCAAAAAAAAAAAAAGAAAGATGCCTCTTGATGACCGATTCCCTTTTCTTCTTTCTATCCATGATAGCTAGGTAAACCTTAAACAACCGTGCGACCAAAAATCATGCTGACTGCTCCATTGGATTGTCTATTTGTTGGGTCGATTGTTTTTTCAAAATCATAACAGGTCGAAATTGGCCTGGCTGTTTACGGTGGGCATAGTTACCCAAATTAAATCAGAAAGCATGAAAGCTAAAGTTTAATTTAGAAACAAAATCTACAAGGGAGAAAATCTTGAAAGAGGATAGAGGGGCCTTTAAGGCAAAATCATCGAAGGTATCAATATAAAAAGAGTTGAACATGTTTCTAAAAACGTTCGTTACCTTTAATTAGTAAACATTTAAAATTTGAATAAATGTTCTTCTTTAACCATATATATATATTCCTTTTTTAATTTAAGGAAATAAGACGATTACTTAAATAACCTCAAATAAACTCTAACCGGGTATGAAAGAATATAACATGAAATCTTAATAGAGTAAGATAATTGTAAATCCACTATTAATTAAGTATTATATTCGTCATTCTAAGTTATATAGCAAGGTTGTGACATGCTCAAGGGGAATAAGTTATTCATGTACAATAATAAATCAATCTAAGTAATAATATCTAACTATTGAAAAAAAATAATACTTGGAATTAACTAATTAATTTAATAATTTAATTAAAGTTAAATACTATGACTATTTGTGAAGTTAGGGTTATGACACTTTGTGTGGTTATGGACAGTTCAATGATTGCCCATGTATGAGCATGTCTAGTTACTCACAAGTCTATAGGTGTTAGCTATAGAGCTTAGCTTATGGGTAATAGTTGCATGTGAAGCTTTCTTGGTGAACTTGCACTGTGTAGATGTTGAGGGTAGGGTAATGACTCAAATCCCCATTGGATCAAGGTACCAGTATATGGTGGTTCCCCTCTCTACTACTCCATTCATAAAATCAATTGAAATACAATTTTGTTTCTTAGTTTGTAATTTGTTATTTGTTCTACCTTCTCTCATGGCTCTTTGAAACAACTTGTGTAACTTGTGTTGAATCTTAGGTGAATTAATATCTATTAAAACTTGTGGTGAACCATTATGGAATTTAGTGCAACATTCAAATGTGTATGTAAAGCATAAGGGGATTCATCGTAGGTGATACACATTCGTTTCTATCTTCAATTAAATGTGCATACCTATCTCACCTACTTATTAGTAAGGTCATTAGCTTTGCCTATAGTTTCCATTAGGGCATGGTTAGTTAAGACCTATCAAATACTTTCATTTCTCTTTAATTATCATGTATGAGACTTCAAGGCACCCTCCTATATTTTGTAAAGCCTAAAGAAGAAGAAAATACACCCTATCCTCTTATTTGGCCTGTAGTTGTCCTCTCCTTGTCGATGAACCCTTATCTTGGTGTAATATATCTTCTCCCCTTTATCTTAATCTTGAGTATTTATTCTAGAGGAGAGGAGGTACAACTTTGGGAGCCAACAAATGGTGACTCTACTAGGGACTGGCCTCAATTTTTACCTTTGTAGGGCCGCTATGTGTTGAAAAATCTACTAGTGGAAAAGACTTAGACCTATTAGTATAATGGTTACCCTGGATCAATTCATTCAATTACTTCTTCATGTGCTTCTAGATCTAGTTCTTATGATGGATATGTTAACCATAAATGTTACAATGATTCCTCTTCATGCTATGATTTTAATTATGTCACTACCCTAAATCCTTCCTATCATGCCTTAGATACACACCCCTCCCATACTCCACAAGCCAGGGATACCCTATCTTTGATGTTCCCTTTGTGTTGTGTTTCTAGGTCTATTTCTCTAATTTTATGTGTTGGGCTTATATTTTCTTATTTATTCTTTTTTGATTTAAATTTTTGTAGTTGTTTGTGTTTAAAAAAATATAGAAAATACTTAAAATTTTATATTTGTATATGTTATCTTTCTTTATTTTTATATTTTCAACCCTTTTGGGGGGTTTTAGAGTTTTTTGGGACCTAGGGACATGTTCCAAATTTGCCTATACTCCCACTCCCCAATTTGGTTGTTTTCTTGTCTATTTTTTGGGAATCTGGGGGTTCTAAGGACATTCAGACATGCTTTGATATCCCTGTGTCCTTCCACCCTCCGAGCCCCATGCATTGAATTTTGTATATTTGTTAGTCTTTTCAAGGCATTGGGAGTGCTAGGGACATTTAGACTTGGTCTAATATCCATGTGTCCTCTCACCTCTTAGGCTTCTTATTTTGTATGTTTGCATCAAAAGTTTTGGGGGCTTTCAGACTAGGTCTAAAGTTTGTGTATCCTTCTACTTCTCAGGTTCCTGTCAAACCCTAATCGCCCATTAATTCATTTATGTGGGGTAGTTGGGGGTTTATAAGCATTTCTCTAATAATTTAAATTGACATTTTATGATTGCATTTTTAATTTTGAGAGCTTTGAGAAGACATTTCTTGCATCTTGGGGTCTTCTTTGTCAATTGGTCAAGTGTTGTGACTATTACATTTGGAGATCTTGTGCACGACACATTGTGGTTTGAAAGGACTTCTATATACCACATTAGTTATCCCTATTTTTATCATTTCCACATTGGTTTTACCCTTCTTCAATGTTGTTTTTGTTAGAGTGAATAATTTATTTATTTGCTATAGCTTAAGTTTACTTAGGTTGATGAGGTTAGACAACATCTTGTCTAACTGAATGTGCAACCTTTTAGAGGTTAGAGGTTACCTACTTGTTTGGTAAGCCTCATGTGCATACCTTTCGAGGTTGGAAGACTTTCCATTTCACCTCAAAAGGCACTTTGTAGTCATGCAACACTTGTCACACAAGGTTGCTAGTTTGCACATTCCAAGTGATCCAAAGGTTGACACCTTATAGGGCACTTGTCTTCTTGCATGTGCCACATCACGGGGCACTTGTCAATCCACGTGCAAGGTAGATTGTCTCTTCCATGCCTTTATAATGACGCATTCTCATGTAAATTTGTAGGTGAGATTAATATATGTTTATGCTTTTAATAGGTTCATCAGTATCATTGATTTTTCATCTCAATTTGTTTGATTTCTATATTGTGAGAGTGTTGATCAAGTTGCAGAGAATCCTTGGCTAATTCCAACATGGTATTAGAGTCATGCTGCAGACATGCTCTCTATTTTGAGGGGATCAAGAGGTGAGGAGAAAATCAGTGTGTCCTGGAGTGAAATCTATCTCACGAGCAAAATTTAAAAAGCAAAATGTTTTTTGAAAATTTGATATTGCTGTGTAATTTTATGAAATTTTAGTTTCAAAATACAAATTTTTTTGAAAATTCAATATTTGCAGGCATCTAATTGCATTGTGGGTTCAATTGGAGGACAAATTTGTTGGGTGCATCATCCATTTAGGCGATTTTTTTTTTTCTCCGTGTTTGTTGTGTTGTGTTGGCAGATCAAGTGGCCTATTTGGCCTTTGCCAAGGCCACCAATTTTTTTGTGATCGAGGGTTTATTTGGGGAGTGGTTTGATCTGCTAGACTACTCTGTGCTCAGCCCACATGGTCACACTGCAGATTCATTGTTTTGGATTCCATCACAAGGGTTTCAAGCATTCTCTGGTTTGTTGTTTTTCATATCTGGTCTGTGGATTTCTATTAAGGTCACGTTTGCCAAGCTTCATTAGCCAATGTCCATCATTATTTGCTCTAACAGTTCAAGTTGTTTTCCGGAAGAGATTAACTAGTCGGTGTGCTGTAAACAACCAGCTGGTTGAAAATGGTATGGCTTATAAATGACTGTCAAAAATTAGTCAACCAATAGTACAAATGAACAGGTCAAGAGAAGCTGTGTGACTTCAGTCAGTAGTCAAAAATTCTCATAGACTTATCAAAAAATCTGTACAGTGGGTCGTTTACAATGCACCGGCTGTTTACGATGGGTGGTTTCCCAGCATTGCACACTTGAGTAGATAGGTGTTCCCTCATAATAAGCGGTTGTCTGTGTGTTATGCATTGTCTGTGTGCTGCCGAAGGCAGCAGAGGACGGAGAAATAATGTTACAAGGATTATAGATGACAGCATTCAAAAATGGTCTATGTTCCTCTGTGGCTGACGCCTACTTCAAACCAGAAGGCTGTGTTTGCTCATTGTTTGCAATCCACGGTTTGTGATTATCATGTGTTGCAGATCTTTTCATCCAGCCGGTCTCTTCAATGTCACAGGTCTCTCAATTTTGGCGCCTATTCAGGCTTTTGTCGGCATGCAAGTGCATTTCAGTCGCCATTTGGTTACATATCCAATTTTTTCTAGTCTCTGTTTGATTTGGTTTGTATTTGACTCACCATTTGGATTTGAGAGGTCCCTGGCTCCATTCTCCTCTGCACGCCATCCACAACAATAGTCTCCTTCATGTTTGGTTAACTGCTACACACATTGTGTTGTTTTTAAACACGAGATCTCTTCATAGATGCGAGCATTTTATGTCTCTTGTTATATGTAACATTTAATATTCCATTAAATGTATGTTCAACAACAACTCATTGTCACATTTGTTGTGACATTAGCATTCTATGTTGTTTACACAATATTAAACATAATTGCTATAGTCAACATTTGTAATAACGCTTTGTATTTTCCCTTGTCAAAAACGGAGAGTGAGGCTTGGGTTGGTAGGAGGCCAATTCCCCCTCACATTTCAAACCATTGTATTGTCTATTTCACCCCAATTCCAATGAGTGGTTGGAAGGCTATATTCACCTCACAGATTGTCATTTTTAGTGTTGGTTATTAAATTAGGTCTTTTATGCAGGAAATTGACAGTTTAATAACTTTTGATCGGTAGCTCGAAATGAAGTACCATTTTTTACAAAAAATGGATGTTTTTTCATTATCCACACATTGGTCAAATTTATTTTGTAAAACACACTAAGTTATAGAGTGTCAAAATCTTGGGGGTCTCTCTTTCAATAGTTTCGGGGGACTTTTTGCATTTGATAATTTGCACATTATACCATGTCTACATGTTTCACAATAAAGTGTACTTATTGTGGGAGTACTCAACATGGGTATGCACTTTGTCCTTATTTCTCTCACATTATTTTTTTAATGTTTTGTAAGACTGCAAATTCACCACCTGATGTTTCATTCAAGATGACTTTCAATGATTCCTTGCATCTAAACATTGTCATCATGCTTCTAGATCCACCATAGTGGGATGTATATCTACAAGACATCAGTTCGTTGTTTGTATAGTCTCACCTTTCAGATTTGGATCACACCATTGTGGACATTCATCTTCTATTCAATGTTAGATTCATTGAAGTTGCATCACTGATGTATTCTTGCTCATGCCTCACCTACTTCAGCTACTATAGTGACTCATTCTACAAATACCTATGAGTCTCCATATTACACTCCATCACCATTCATCTTGACACCTTCTACAGTAGCATCATATTCTTATGGGTCTAGTTATCACCATACATCTGTGATCCCTGTGGTCCTTGTTCTGAATCTTTGTCACATGACATCCTTGGATTGGAGATCATTGAGTATCCTTCAAAGACATCATGGGCATCATCATTTTCTTTGGATCATGTGTGACATTCGGAGACATTCATCATTCTTTCTATATGTTCCTATCTAGAATGGGAAGATCATATGCACACTTCTATGGTTTGATTTCTTCCTAAGGGGAGAAATGTGGTTCAACGTTCATGGATTCTCTTCAGCATACTTGATCGAGCATCTATGCACACTGTAGCATATCTTATGGGGGGCTTCCAAGCCTCTCTTTGTATCTCCTATTTTGGGGAAATATATTGTACATATGTGATAGAATTTGTCCTAGGGGGGTAATAATACAAGCCCATCCTTCTTCACTTGTTTGCTTTTTATGCATTTTGTTTCTCTTTTTGGAGAGGAGTTTTTCTTCCCACTGGGTTTTCTCCTTTACTCCACCTTATGAGAAACTTTGTACATGGCTACCTTGTTGGCTCACGATTGCCGTTAAACCAAAAGGTCGACCTATCAATTTTTGATACAAACACCAAAGTTAATGAATCCACGGGAGGTGGTTAGTCTATGCCACAAATCTTGAGGCTGTGCTAAACATGGCACTGTCATGTCCCACTATTTAGTAAAATCGGTTTCATTCAAATTAAAGATATGAATGAATATAGAATATTATATCATAAATTAATATAGATATAATATAATTAATTAAATATTATTATTATAATGACAATACTTATTATAACTTATCTATAAATAATATTATGATTACATTACAATAATCATAATATAATTTAGATATCATTATAATAATAATATAATATAATTCATAACATATTATATATAAATAATAAATATTATTGTAAATAGCAATAAAGACTAAATATTATTATAAACATATATGGTCAATATAGATATTCATTACCCCAACATCCCCTAATATATTTTTGTGATTTTTAAATTGTTGGCTCAAAGGGGAACATAGTCTGACTAGTTTCAGTCAATAAATTTTAAGAAATCCTATGACTATACATGAAGCATAAGAAATATCTGGTGGGTCCCGAATCCACTAAGAGTTTAGATTTTATTTGAAATAGTGTTTTAAATATGAGGATCAACAAATACGTGAATCTCTAGTATAATTGAAATCCATAAAAAGAAAAAGAAGATAGTAGACAGTGGGCTCCTGAAAATATTTGGAAGGGAGAATAACAATAAGTATTAAGACTGGTAATCATTGGCCAAAAGGAGAATCTAACAGCAGCGACTATATTGATAGATTCTAATTAAATAACAAAACATTTAATACATGTTAAATTAAGGGAACAATTCATGGGTCGATCATCATAATGATGTCAAATAAAAAGAAGACAAACAGATAAGAAGAGGCACAAAAGACAAGTAATAATTATATTAAACTATTAATAATAATATGATGATTGAGCACCGATCCAAGAGAGACATCCATGCAAAAAGCCACGATCCTTCAAAGGAAGGAAAGATATTTAAGAAGGATCGATTTGGTATCCAAAAAAAGAAAGAAAAGGGGGAATGACTTATCAATCAATCGAACAATCAAACACAAGAATTAACTAGTCAAAACAAGCATTTGGAATATCAAGCACCTACAAACAGAAATCATCATCACACAGCATATAATCGTTCCATCACATCTTATCACCCCATCGGCACCATTAAACAAGTTCGTGGGCTATCTATGACAACGGTGAATGGGAAGATAGGGTAGCAGTGATCAACAAGAGAAAGAATAGATTAAAATATTCAAGAAATAACAGTGAGCAGCTTCCAAGGAAATAGTAGGAATAAAGAGCAGTGATCAGCAGAGGTTTGTTGATAAGAGAAGAAGCATGCATCGGGTCTGAGAGAATTAACAATCTATAAAGAACATTCAACAATTATACCCTGCAGGTAAGTCTTCTAACTTATTCAATTCATATTTGTAAGATTATAAATAATAAAAGCAATAAGTAAATATGTTTATAAATAAGAATTTATTACTGTTCAATATACCATTAATGATAGGATAGGATCGAATATATATGGTTGTGAAATTGACTAATATATTAGATGTTTACATATATGATCTTCATTGGCATTGAAATTTGAAACATGAAATTAAAGAATAAATAAAAGTTATATGAATGTCATGAATGTTTTAATCAGTTGGGAGTTATATGATCTTGATGTTGAATCTCATATTAGAGTCATTCCAAGGTTAGTAGTAATAATGTAAACATCTAGTTTCATAGTCATAAAGACATAAGCATTCAAAGAGAAATGACAATATACTGATTTTAAATTGAAGACATGTTGATGCCTAGAATAATAAGTATATATCTAAAGGGGATTGATTATGAGATTACCTTTAATAAGTAATCGACGTGGCCATGAGTACCAGGCTAGGATTAGTAGCCTTCCTCTTAATCCACCTACACACCTTATTAGTACGAGACTGGTGGTCAGAAGGAATCTAGCGTCTAGCACTCGAGCTGGCAAGTCATTGTCCCTTAGAGCTAAGAGCGAAGTATTGTCGGGTGTAGCATGAAGCTCTTAGACCTAGGGTAAGAACGAAGTATTGCCGGGTGTAGCATGAAGTTCTTGACCCTATGGTTGCGTAGGACCTAGATAATATTAATGGCCTAATGGTAGGTGAACCTCGAGCTGGCTATAAGCCCCTCCGAGCCAAGAGTGAAGTACCTCTGGGTGTGAGGTGAAGCCTTGGGCCTACGGTCGTGGGTCTTGGAATCCTTAATCCACCCTCTCATATTAGGTGAGTGGTCTGATTAATGGGTAGGATTACGAATGTCCTCCTCGAGGTATGTCCATGACTCATGTGTGATTAATGATATAAGATAGATCATGAACATGGATATATGACTAAAAGGATATGAAATAGATAGAGTTTATTACTGTTAAGCACTTTATGTGAACATGATGAAATGATTTGTATACTAATGTGCTCTCTTTTACAAGTTGAACTTGTTTGCAAGGTTGCGAAAATTTTGGCTTGCTAAAAGGGGACATTACAAGTGGTATCAGAGCTATCGTCCTGCCATCCTGTGAATGGTTGAGAAATTAAGGATATCCTAAAGAGAACATTATAAGATTCATATGACTCACACCTTGTGTATTACTTGTATTCTTTCCTTAACTTCCTTGCCTTACTAGTATGCTCTTGTGTGTATTTACGTATATTTTGTGTGTGTATTCTTGTGTAATCTTGTGTGTTTTCGTATATTACTTGTATGCTTTGTATTGATATGCTTGCTCATGTTGATGAATGTGTGTTTCTCATATCCAATATATTCTTGGCATGTTTACTTCAGTGTTCATACGCATGGTACTTAGACATTCATGTGTATATTTTATGTTTATACTTCATTGAGTGTATTTGTGTTCAAGTGTATGCTTTTGTTTTTGAGTGTATAACTCTATGCCATGTAATTTGAGTGTATACTCCATGATTGTATTTGAGTGTATGACTCTATGCCTTGAGATTGTATACTCTATGATTGTATTTGTATTTGAGTATGTATGATTTGTATTTGTATAACTAGTGATTGTGCACTCTATGACTTGTATAAAAGCACATACTCTATGATTGAATACTTCATGCCTTGTATTTGTATGACTCGTGAATGCATACTCTATGATTCACATGTGTATTCAAGTATGAATATGTATTCAAGTGTATGCCCTATGACTTGTATATACATTGTGACTTTGTATTCAATGGAATGCTCTATGATTGTGTTTGTATTTTGAGTTTACACTATAATTTTGAGTTTGTACTCTATGCCACGTAATTGAATTTGAGTACTTTATAGCTTGTATTTGTATTCGAGTGTATACTTAATGTATGCCCTTGTATCTGAGTGTATACTTTGAAAATTGTATACTCTATGCATTGCATTCAAGTATTATTATGAATTTGACTACATGCTTTATGATTTGCACTTGTATACTTCATATACCTTGTGTAGTACATGCATCCGCAGGTATACTTAATGTGTGATGCATGCTCCCTAAAATGTAATTGTTTCAAGTGTATGTTCTAACATGTAATTGTGTTCAAGTGTAATTGTATTCGAATGTATGTGCCATGACTTGAACTTGTATTTACTTATATTCGAGTATGTATTCTATAATTGTACTTGTATGCGAATGTGTGCTCTATGACTTATAATTGTATTCAAGTGTGTGCTCCATGACTTGCATATGTATATGATCTTTGAAATTGTATTTGTACTCAAGTGTATACTTTGTAAATGTATTCAAGTGTATACTCTGATTCCGTGAATTGTATGATCTGTATTTGGAATTGAATGAGTGCATGCTCTATAACTTGTATTTACAATTGTATGAAGTGGTAATTGGATGATTTGTATTCATATGCACATGCCTAGTATGATTGTGTATGACTTGTATTCAAGTATGAATCTGTATTCAAATGCGTACTCCATGACTTGTATTTGAATTTGAAGGTGTACTTTGTAACTTGTATTCATATTCGAATGTATACTCTCTGAATTTGTATCCAAGCATGATTGCGTGTATTTAATAACGATGTATTTGAATGTACGACTTTGTTCCTGAATTACTTGTATACTCCATGATTGTACTTGTACATAAATAAAGACTCTATGACTTGTATATTCTATGACTTATGGTTGTGTATGCATTTACAAATTGTATGACTTTGTAATTGTATTTGAAAATTGAGTGTATGTGTATACTCTATGATTTTGCATGACTTGTATTTGCAACTTTATGAAGTGTATTCAAGTGCATGCTCTATGAACATGTATGTTCTATGAATATGTATGTGCCCTTTCTGACTTGAAATTGGTGTTTTAGTAAATACTCTGTGAATTGTATTTATTCAAATATATGTTATGACCTGTATGTCAATGTATACTCTATGGTTATTTGAATGCATACTCTATGAATTGTATTTGAGTGTGTACTTTGACTTGCACTCTATCACTTGTATTTGTATGATTGTGATTACATATGCCTTGCATTTGTATTTGAGTGTATATTCTATGCCTTATACTCTATGATTTGTATTCGATTGTATACTTTGGGACTATGTGTATTCGAGTGAATTCTCCATGACTTTGAATGTTCAAATGTATACTACATAATTCATGTGTACTCCATGACTTATGTATGTTCACATGCGAACTTCATGACTTGTATTCATGGGTATTCTTCATATTCGTGTATTATGTGCGTATACTTTACGTGTTAAATGCGGTATGTATTACGTGTGTATACTTTGTGAATTACACTTTATGTGTTACGTGCATGTATACTTTGTGTATTCAAGGGTATACTTTGGATGTACATTCATATTTTGTGACTTATTCATGCATATACCTTATGACTTGTATTCGTGTACCTTACGAATCAAGTGTATTCTTGTGAAACACTTTATGACTCAGGTGTGCTTCATGACTTACACACACTTCATAGTCCATGCTTCCTATGTATACTTTATGTATTACTTGTATTCATACTTGTGACTTGTGTGTATTCACACGTATATTTGTAACTTACTTGTATACCTTGCGATTTACATGTATTTATGTCTATAATTTCAATTTGTGACTTATGCGGGTATACCTTGTGACTGGCCTACACTTCATGTATCACATACACTCCATGTATTACATGTGTGTTACTCTAAATGTGTCTAAGATTACTTATGTAAAGGCCAAATCTCTAGGGTCCTATTTGACAAATGCTTCTTGGGTTTAGGAGCACTAGCAAATTAACTTACATAATAATAAGAATCATATCTAGTAACGTAAAAGTGTGACTTTGTCAAATTTGAGAATAATCTAAGACCCTGATGGTTTTTGAACTATCCCAGTTTGATTGCTTGAGGACAAGCAATTTCGAGTGGGGAGGGCTGTCATGTCCCACTATTTAGTAAAATCGGTTTCATTCAAATTAAAGATATGAATGAATATAGAATATTATATCATAAATTAATATAGATATAATATAATTAATTAAATATTATTATTATAATGACAATACTTATTATAACTTATCTATAAATAATATTATGATTACATTACAATAATCATAATATAATTTAGATATCATTATAATAATAATATAATATAATTCATAACATATTATATATAAATAATAAATATTATTGTAAATAGCAATAAAGATTAAATATTATTATAAACATATATGGTCAATATAGATATTCATTATCCCAGCATCCCCTAATATATTTTTGTGATTTTTAAATTGTTGGCTCAAAGGGGAACATAGTCTGACTAATTTTAGTCAGTAAATTTTAAGAAATCCTATGACTATACATGAAGCATAAGAAATATCTGGTGGGTCCCGAATCCACTAAGAGTTTAGATTTTATTTGAAATAGTGTTTTAAATATGAGGATCAACAAATACGTGAATCTCTAGTATAATTGAAATTCATAAAAAAAAAAGAAGATAGTAGACAGCAGGCCCCTGAAAATATTTGGAAGGGAGAATAACAATAAGTATTAAGACTGGTAATCACTGGCCAAAAGGAGAATCTAACAGCAGCGACTATATTGATAGATTCTAATTAAATAACAAAACATTTAATACATGTTAAATTAAGGGAACAATTCATGGGTCGATCATCATAATGATGTCAAATAAAAAGAAGACAAACAAATAAGAAGAGGCACAAAAGACAAGTAATAATTATATTAAACTATTAATAATAATATGATGATTGAGCACCGATCCAAGAGAGACATCCATGCAAAAAGCCACGATCCTTCAAAGGAAGGAAAGATATGTAAGAAGGATCGATTTGGTATCAAAAAAAGAAAGAAAAGGGGGAATGACTTATCAATCAATGGAACAATCAAACACAATAATTAACAGTCAAAACAAGCATTTGGAATATCAAGCATCTACAAACAAAAATCATCATCACACAGCATATAATCGTTCCATCACATCTTATCACTTCATCGGCACCATTAAACAAGTTCGTGGGCTATCTATGACAATGGTGAATGGGAAGATAGGGCAGCAGCGATCAATAAGAGAAAGAATAGATTAAAATATTCAAGAAATAACAGTGAGCAGCTTCCAAGGAAATAGTAGGAATAAAGAGCAGCGATCAGCAGAGGTTCATTGATAAGAGAAGAAGCATGCATCGGGTCTGAGGGAATTAACAATCTATAAAGAACATTCAATAGTTATACCCTACAGGTAAGTCTTCTAACTTATTCAATTCATATTTGTAAGATTATAAATAATAAAAGAAATAAGTAAATATGTTTATAAATAAGAATTTATTACTGTTCAATATACCATTAATGATAGGATAGGATCGAATATATATGGTTGTGAAATTGACTAATATATTAGATGTTTACATATATGATCTTCATTGGCATTGAAATTTGAAACATGAAATTAAAGAATAAATAAAAGTTATATGAATGTTATGAACATTTTAATCAGTTGGGAGTTATATGATCTTGATGTTGAATCTCATATTAGAGTCATTCCAAGGTTAGTAGTAATAATGTAAACATCTAGTTTCATAGTCATAAAGACATAAGCATTCAAAGAGAAATGACAATATACTGATTTTAAATTGAAGACATGTCGATACCTAGAATAATAAGTATATCTCTAAAGGGGATTGATTATGAGATTACCTTTAATAAGTAATCGACGTGGCCATGAATACTGGGCTAGGATTAGTAGCCTTCCTCTTAATCCACCTACACACCTTATTAGTACGAGACTGGTGGTCAGAAGGAATCTAGCGTCTAGCACTCGAGCTGGCAAGTCATTGTCCCTTAGAGCTAAGAGCAAGGTATTGCCGGGTGTAGCATGAAGCTCTTAGACCTAGGGTAAGAACAAAGTATTGCCAGGTGTAGCATGAAGTTCTTGACCCTATGGTTGCATAGGACCTAGCTAATATTAATGGCCTAACGGTAGGTGAACCTCGAGCTAGCTATAAGCCCCTCTGAGCCAAGAGTGAAGTACCTCTGGGTGTGAGGTGAAGCCTTGGGCCTATGGCCGTGGGTCTTGGAATCCTTAATCCACCCTCTCATATTAGGTGAGTGGTCTGATTAATGGGTAGGATTACGAATGTCCTCCCTGAGGTATGTCCATGACTCATGTGTGATTAATGATATAAGATAGATCATGAACATGGATATGTGACTAAAAGGATATGAAATAGATAGAGTTTATTACTGTTAAGCACTTTATGTGAACATGATGAAATGATTTGTATACTAATGTGCTCTTTTACAAGTTGAACTTGTTTGCAAGGTTGCAAAATTTTTGGCTTGCTAAAAGGGGACATTACAGGCACCAACCTTTTGGGAGATGAAAGCACCAACTTTCCAATAATCTCCCCCCCATCACCAACCCTAGGGGATTCGAACTCGTGACCTTTTTCTCTGATACTAATTGTTGGCCCATGATTGTTGTTAAACCAAAATGTTGACTAATCAATTTTTGATACAAACGCCAGAGTTAATGAATCCACAGGAGGTGGTTAGTCCATGTCATGAATCCTAAGGCTACGTTGAACATGGCACCAACCTTTTGGGATATGAAAGCACCAACTTTCCAACATACCTAACATGGCCTAGTAGTCGAGACCCATATCTTTGTATCTATTGCACTTTTGTTATCTTCCCAAGTATCACTTAGGGGGGTGTTAGAGTGAACAATTTATCTATTCACTATAGATTAAGTGTACTTAAGTTGATGAGGTTAGAGAACATCTTGTCTAACTAAATGTGCAACCTTTTAAAGGTTAGAGGTTACCTACTTGTTTGGTAAACCTCATGTGCATACCTTTTGAGGTTGGAAGACTTTCCATCTCACCTCAAAAGGCACTTTGCAGTCATCCAACACTTGTCACACAAGGTTGTTGGTTTGCACATTCTAGGTGATCCAAAGGTTGACACCTTATAAGACACTTGTCTTCATGCATGTGCCACATCATGGGGCACTTGTCAATCCACATGCAAGGTGGATTGTCTCTTCCATGCCTATATAATGAGGCATTCTCATTTAAATTTGTAAGTGAGATTAATATATGTTTATGCTCTTAACAGGTTCATCAATATCATTGATTTCTCATCTCTATTTGTTTAATTTCTATATTGTGAGAGTGTTGATCAATTTGCAGAGCATTCTTGGCTAATTCCAACAATTTTTGTATTTGGAGTCCAATCTAGAGCCATCGTAATGTTTGATTGATTTTTACTTAGGTTTCCTTTTGTTATGGGTCAAATTCATTGTGGTGTCAAACCCAAGGTTTCCCATTTTCTATTTTTTGTTATGGTTTGAACCTTAAATCTTTTAAAGTGTTTGGGTGCATGTCATAAAATGAAAAAATAATTAAAATGGTGTTAGATGCTTTAGATTGATTGTTTTCATTAATTTTATGTTTATTCTATGTTTTTTCCCTTTCAGGGTCCTATTGCTATTTCGGGCCTTAACCTTCGATCCTTACTATAGACACCTAAAATTTACCATGTCCTCATAACCCTTCAACATCCCTTAGACATTCATCTTGTAAGACATTGTCCCTTAATCTCTTTCCCAAATTAATTAAATAAATTATATTTATTTAATTAATCCATTCCCTCCATCACCCAAATTATATTTATTTAATTTATCCATTTACCCATTTTAGCCAAAATTAATTGAATAAATCTTATTTAATTAATTAATTTATCTGCACATCATCCCCTCTCTAATAATTAAGTAAATAATTTTATTATTTAATTTAATTATTGAATCACATGACTAGTTTATCCTCATCCTCATTCACTTGCCACAATCAATAAATGAGTGTCCCAAAAGTCCAACTAGGTTTTCATCCTAGCCATTTACATAAAGAATTCGCTAAAAGCCCTAATCCTCCACCTCTTAATCTTAGCCCTCCATTTCATATTGCACCTCTTAATCTTAGCCATCTATCTCCACATCTTAATCTCAACCATCCATTGCACCTCTTAATCCTAGCCCTTTATCCTATCAATCAACAATGCATAAATTATCAAGCCTCAACCAAGCCATTATCAACACATCTTATGCCATATGCTTATGCTACCCATTTTCTATCTCAAGTATCCACATTCTAAATATCATCATGCTATAAAAATCATCATAGATCTCCCATTATCATATATCCATCATCTTTATCTAATGTTATGTTGCTAGTTTGAGCAACCAACATATACAAATCTCTATCAAATATGAAGGGCAATAAGGACTCATTTGGTGATATTGTTTCATTTCCCTTTTTATAGTTACTTTCTCTTGTTGTGTCTTATGTATGGAATAGGTGTTTTCATTTGTTTCCTTATTTGATTCCATATTTATGCATACACATTTTGGCACATCCAATGGGACCCACATCCCCCGTCTCATCTCTTTTTGGGAAGAAACTTAGTCATTTTTTCTTGTAGGTTACAGGTCCATGCCTATGACTGTCAATCCATGCCTCCATTTTATGACTTCGTGGCCTTGCCTGATCCTTAGGTACCCTTGTCTAATCCTAGGGTACCCTTGTCTAAAATCAAGGCACCCTTGTCACACAAAGGCACACCCTTATCATAAATCAGGGCACCTTTGTCTATGGCTCAATTTTTTTAAATTTTTTTCTACATGATTTGATATTTTTTGCACTTCTAACCCTCAGATATGGTCTTTTTCTAGCCTAACACTGGGTTTTGTAGGGTTTTAACATCATTTTCTTATTGATTTTTACACATAGTCATAGATCCTCGCCTTTGTCATCTAAAAGGGTGCCTTTGTTTGTACTAGGTTGTTATCAATTTTATTTTGTTTTATGGAAACTAGATCCTTCTAACACATATTATCTATTTTTCATTTCTTGTTTCTGGCAAATTTGATTGTCTTTTTTGTAGATTTGAGTTGAATTATGACTCTACACCTTTGTTTGATAGTGGAGTACCCTTGTCACATAGTGAAGTGCCCTTGTCACACAGTGGGGCACCTTTGTCATACAATGGGGCACCATTGTCATACAGTGAGGCACACTTATTACACAATGAAGTGCCTTTGTCAAATATTGGCTTGCCTTTGTTTGTGGATGATATTTTCTAGTCTCTTTTACCTAATTTTATGTAATTTTAGTACTAACCCTTAGATCTTCATGTTTGCTAGCCTATCACTTGGTTTTGTAGGGTTTTAACCTCTTTTTCTTGTCTATTCTTATATTCAGTCATAGATCCTCACCTTTGTCATCTAATAGGACATCTTTGTTTCTATAGGGTTTTTTATCAATCTTGTTTGGTTTCCTGGAAATTAGATCTTTCTAACATCTATTCTCTATCTTTTGTTTCTAGTTTTGGTCAAATATGATAGTCTATTTTACAGATTTGAGTTCCTAGGTATCTAGCTGCCTTTGTCTTATAGAAGGGCACCTTCATTGTAAATTGGGGTGCCTTTATCTCACAGAAGCTCACCTTTGTCATTTGTTAGCTTGCCTTTGTTAGTTGTCAGTTCGCCTTTGTCTAGTGTCGACACGCCTTTGTCTGAAGGTATAACAATATCTATTTCTTAGTGCCTATGTTCAGATTTCATTTTTTTGTCTAATTCCATTCCCTTGGATGTACTTTCATGTCTTTGTTTTATCATTATTTTATAGCTAAATTGTGGGTTTGTGTTGGAACTAACTAGTTGTGCATCTTGTTTACACTTGTCAAAGATTATATCTCAAACTACTAACAAGCTTGTTCTAGGTTTTCTCTTGTCAAAGGTATATCATTTCAAACTTTGTGTTTCCTTTGTTTGGTGGATTTATTTATGAATTAGGGTATGTATACTCCTCCCTTGCACTTAGTGTGATCTTGGGAATCAAAAGCATCTTTGAGAAACATTCATCTTCACACACACATCTTTTTTATCTAAGGGAATTAATCTTGTTTGTGTAGATTATGTGTGTGTATGCTCTCCTCTCACACCACTTGGTGATCTCAAGAATCGAAAACATCACTTGAAACACTTTTGTAATGCAAGAAGCCAAGTTGTGTATGCTCTTCCCTTGCACTTAGTGTGATTTTGGGAAGCAAAATCACTTGGAATCCTTTCCCATTAGTAGGCTTGTTTAGGGATTTAATCACCCCAAGGGATGATCTCAACCACACATTCTAGTGGGGTGTATCAAAGGGGCGAGAACAAAAGTTGTACCTCAATCTAGTCTCATAGTCATTGGCATAGCCTTGGGGCCCGAGGTAATTCTAGACACAAGGTGAAGTGACTTGTCACATGCCTTTAACAGACTAGTGTTCATGTATTTGAACCCCATGTACCTTGTGTATTAAAGGGGACTCCCTAGAGAACTTGTACATCCTAGCTTAAGACCTTTCAGTCATCTTCTAGTGTGGTGCAGGGTTTAGTTGATCAAGCCCAAAGTTACTCACCATGTACTTCCAAGGGTAGAAAAATAAGTTTTCTTTGGGAAAGTCATCAAAGCCTCCAAGGAAAGGGAGAAGGTGAGCCTTTGTTCCAATGAACCTCTAGCTATTCACTTTGGTAAAGATATTCCTAGTTATGTAGGAATATTGATGAGGTATTCTATTGTCTGGGCCTACACTATGAAGACACACCTACTTCAATAATGTAGGGTGTTGTTGTGTTTTGTGTGTTTGTTCATTTTCATTAGCTAAATCCAAATCCTTTGTAAACCTATGCATGTATATGTGTAACCTATTTGTTTGTAATTTGCCTAAGGTCAAGCAAGAAACCATCCCTAATCACCTTCTAATCATTATTTTCCTCCAAATCTAAATCCAAATCATCCATCTCTTTTTAGTCAAATTCATCCTAATCCATTCTATCCACTTAGTCCACATGATCCTTCATCCTAGACTTTCAACCATGAACACCATGGATCCATATGCCAAAATACAAGAAATTCATAATTCCCCTATGCTACAAGGATATAGACGTATGTATGAGGGATCTAAGCCCCTTACTAAAGAAAAATTCAGATATCTCATTGGTTATTTTCCATGGACATATCTCATCATTGGAAATTATCAAGACCATTCTTATAGTCCTATCACATCAACATCATAATCTCATATGTCATCCCCATCAACTTAATAGCAATCATCATCCTCTTATATGGATATGTCATCCCAACCAATTTCTTATCACAAATATTCACATCCCATCTATTCAAACACTTCATACCCCACTTCATCTTCTAATCTATATCATTCTAGTCCATCCCCATATCAAATCCATTCTACATCAAACTATCTCATGTATATCCCTCAACATCTATATCAACAACAACCCACTTCTTCCCATATCATCCAACATCCATATCAAGCTCCCTTAAAACATGAACATGCTAGTCCGATTTACCCCTTGAACCAAAATCAAATGTTCATAAGTCCTTCTCATGCTACCTTTGACAAGGGAAATTCCCCTCATGCTAATCTTAATCTTGTCATATCCACTCCTAGTATCCCTCCATTAGACCATCACCCCTCATCTCAAGTCAAAAGCCAAGAAAAATCTCAAGACAAGGTTGACCTACTTGCTTCTTATCTCAAAGCTAAAGTCCATATCAAAGAGGCTATAATGAAGTTTCTTGTTGACAGTGGAGCCATATTAACCCAAACCACAAGTCACCCGAATATATACAATCCTAATCCATCAAACCTTTCATATAATCCCAATCCCAATCCATCCCCTCCTATTATACATCCACTTGATCCTAATCCTACAATTTCCTCCATTATTGTACATCCATTATATTATCCATCTCCTACCTCTCCTAATACATTCACCCCTAAACTTATGAAGGATGTGATCCAATGGCTATTAGGAAGGAATCAAAATCCATTATGCAATCTCATGCCTACCCTTGATTCCACAAAATAGCTTGCAACCATCATGCCTATTCCTCCAAAACCATCTATTGAACTCCTCTTGAAAAACCTCTTACCGTTAGTACAAATAAAAATCCCTCATGTAATCATAATTGTCAATGATCCAAAGCCTATTACATGCATCCAAGAAACTCAAGAGCTATGTCAAGTGTCAAATCCAAAGCATGAACAACCTTGTTCCTCACCAAGTGAATATCCAACCATCCAAGCTCCTCAAGATTACATTACCCAAGCTACCCAAAAACCAACTACTCCATCCCCTTCCCCTCATGTTTTTCCTATAAATAATAGTGAGCATGAAATTCTTGTTGATCAAATTGAGCACTCACCCTACTTCATGGCCTTTCTTAAAAGTAAAGAAACTTCTCCTCCTATCTATAATCACCCCAACACTTGTCCTATCCATCATCCGACAAAATCCATTTCCCTTGATGAGACACTAGGTCCCCAAGAAAACATAGACAATCAACTTCTTAATGACCATAATGAGGATCAGGATCATCCATTATCCCCTATTAATCATTCACCATCCTCTATTGATCCCATTCCAACTCCATCATCCTATCCTCTTGTCCCTATTACCTTCATCTGTGGTGTTTCTCTTGTACAAGAGGAACAAAATCTATCCACCACTCATCCTCCCTCATCTAATCATGGACTCACGTCTTGTGTCCTAAATAACAAACATCCCATTGCATATATCATACTCCAAACCATGAACTATCAAGGCAAAGGCTTATCCCTTCATGAACAAGGCATCTTAGAGCCCATCCATGTCAAAGTCCCTCCACGATCACATGGATTTGGCTATGTATCTCAAGGAAACCAATCTACAGATGTTGGTACCACCTCCACACCTCTTAAATCCACTTCTTTCCATCACAAACTCAGTGCATCTCATTGTACCTCTAAATCATATGCTGCCATCCCTCCTCCATTGTCATACAAATCCAAAAATCATGTGACCATACATCTTCCCCATTCACTCTACCTCCTCATCTTTCAACAACTAATGTTCCTATCCTCAAATCCCCTCATTCTTTCATCCACAAGTCTACTAATCCTTCCATCCATAAATTTGACTCCTTTAAATCCCTTGACATTCTTTATCATGATCAATGAATGCACACATAATCAAAATCTGAAGCTATCACAAAACCCATGGGATTGAAAAATAAAACTTTGGACTCCTGTACATATATAGAAAAAACTCCATCAAACCCTAAGAATGATCATGCCGCAAGGCCTCAATCCCTGACATCTAAGAAAAATCCATCCAAAAGGTTTCCAAAGCCCACACCTTAAAAATCACACTCCAAAATAAAATGGTATGGATGCCTAAGAAAAATTAATCAATCCAAGTGGAGCATCCCAATCTCACTCCATCCAAAAATCTCAAATTCCTTCATCCCACACCCAATGTGAAAATCATAAAAATCCTAAGTCCATTTGGGTTCTTAAATCCATAAAGAATTCCAAATCCCCATTGCTTCCTACACCTTCTCCAAATCAGAAGCTTCAACATCCATCACGATGTGTGCAACCATTGGTCTTGGTTTATTTCCATTCCATTACATTTCCACATACCTCCATCTCCTCACTTATATCCACTATCCTACGTATCTCCCCCATCACCTTCCTATGGTCCATGATTTTGCACAAACCTTTTATCCATTAACCATCCATCTATCCATTTGTACTTGATACTCTCTACTCCATCCATTCTATCTTCCCACATCTATCAACATCCATGTGCATAATGACACTCAACATGGTCCATGTGTGACATCCATCTATAATGTGACACTATCACCTTTCTATGGCAATAGATTCTTGAGTCCCCATCCTCCATCTATCTCTTTCCCCCATCCTCCTATCCCATTCAAAGAAAAAAGTAAAGTGAAATCCTTCATCCAATAGTGAAAACCATTTAATGGAACCTTGGATAAGTACCATGATGAAAACTCCTCATGGACATCATGCATAATCATTCCTTCCTCCATTTGTGTCTTACACTTGGGGGTAAGTTAATATCTCATCTATTTCATCCTATCATTTTTCTCCTATCACTCCACTCATCCATTATATCCTTGTAACTATCCCAAGGAATCATCCTCTCCTCCCTTCCTCCTTTTGATCTTGATAAGGACAAAGGAAAAATGTTGAAAAATTCTTTGGAAATCTCTTGATATACCCAATCTTTTCCAACCAATCCTATCACATATTCATACAAGAATCATTCCCACAAAGTCCTAAGTATAATATTTAAGTGGGACATGTTCTCCCTATGCAACATAGTCCTTGAAGATCACATCCTAACCCCCTTTATCCATCCATTATGTATCCTCCATCCTTCCCATCTTCCCTCCATAATCCTTTTGGCCATCTATCCATTCCTTTCATCCTTGTTCTTCAACTTGGTTTTCCCTTGTTATTGGTATCTAGCATCCAAGCTATCTCAATTGCAATCCAAAGCCATCCCATAGCATTTCAAAAATCCAAAAAAAATCCAAAAAACCAAAACAACACAAAAAAACCCAAATATCCAAAAAACCTAAGCAATAAATCCAAATGCAACCCATCCTTAATCCATACTAATCTAGTTAAACAATCTAGTCAAGCAATCTAGTCAAATTATCCAATCACATCCTTGGTTTTGTTCCAACCTTGCTATCAACCTAATCAATCAATCAATCATCACCATCATCAATTGGATATATTGCTCCTGCATCCTTGTGTTCATCTAGGGATATATCATTCCCCACAATGACAACACTATCTTAATCATTAATGAATCAATCATTAGTTTACAACTTGATAAGGTAAATACCTTGTTTATTTTTGAATCATTTGTGCATGCTTGCTTGCTTTCTTGTGTGTGTTATCATTTTATCTTGCATTTACATCACATCATTGCAACATATTTCTACAATGACATCATGGTCTTCCATATCATGATGCCTGGTGGAACCCCCCCATGCAAATTTTCTACCACCAATCTAAAACCCTTGCAAATGGATGAGTTCATTCCCAAGAAGCTTAAAAGCTAAGCCCTTGAGCCTTTCTCCACAACCTATGTTATAATTTTGTGTTGACTTGCAACAAACAGTTATCCTTGACTTAAGTTATGACTTAATATCCTTAGCTTCATTCAAAACTAGTCCCATGAGCCTAGTCACTAGTTCCCCCTTTGTTTATGAAAAATAATTTCTAAGGTTCGAGCACATGCTCTATAGAGGCAGATGGATGGTTATCACTATATTGTGAGCTCTAGATTTGTCAAGTTTGTTAGGATTGTGCTGATGTGATAACCATTGATTTTTAGTTGGCATGCCCAAAGTCTTGTTTATTTGCTTGTTCCTTAATGGATCATGGTAGCATGCTGTGAGGAGGTGTTGTGGAATATTCCATGCACTATTGTGATAATGTGCCAAATGGAGGGTGGCACCCATTCTTGTCTTGAAAGGAAATGTTCAATGAGCACCTAGTGTGCAAGAGCAAAGGTAGTAATATGGGTCCCCATCGAGCTTGCATTGCTGCGATAAGTGACACATGGGAGGGTTGTGATCTGTTGATTAAAAAAGGCATTCTTTGTTGGCATCTCATGGTTGGTTTTTGACTCTTCAATGATTCTGATGGACTCTTCTGCATTCTTAGCCGCTCATCTTGTTCTGATGTGTCTTAAATCTATGATCCAAATTCAAATTTTGGATTTCATTCAAGTGTGATGGCATGAACATCAAAATAGGTATGGCATGATAGGTTCAACCTAGATTTTTTAGATTATTAGAGGTGTTTATCACATATGAAAGAAGATGATTTGATAATTAACACATTTCTCTGGTAAGTCCTGATACTCATTTGGATCTTGGTACATGAACTAGACCTTTTTTGTTCATGTGGGAGGCATTTTTAGTCAGGTGATATTAATTTGCAACTCAATTTCATGCTTTGAATATTATGAATAGATCATTGAGGACTTCCAAATATGAATTCAAATGTGTTAAGCATGTGAACACCTAGAATGGAATTAAAGAGGTTGTTGGAAAATAGAAATTGCTCGGGTAAAGGACCTTCATTCATTCTTGCTATAAATGGAAGTGTTTCCATGAATTGTTCACAATAATTACCACCATGAGTACTGTGCAAAATACTTTCCTACAGTTTCTATCGTTTGTTTTCAAAAGAAGAATGTGCCTGTTCTCTTGGTTGTAGGTCTGTTCATTCTAAATTAAGGAAGGAGTAGATACTGACCATTGGAATGGGAGGAATTGGAAAGTGCAGGAGTATCTAGATACAATAATATTGCTAGTTTCCCATAACCATAGCTAAATAGTGTCATTTTGGTGGGAGACTGGTCAGATCATTCATATACTCTAACTGCATGAATTTGTTTCCCAAGGGTGGATGGACTAGGTATGATTACTGCAATCTCAACCAGGACTGGCAATCAAGAGTGTAGGAGAGATACTAGTTTTCTCTTGCATTATCCCTCCCTTTGATGACTTTCATCAAGAACAACAGTAGAGGGAGGGCATCATGGTTTGATGCCAGGGACCATAGTGTAGAAATGAGGCTTTGTAGATAGAGTCAAAGAAGTCCTCACCCTAGCAAGGATGATATCTTTTGGTTTGATTGTTGGGAGTTGCCTCAATAATTCTAGGGTTTATATCTCCAATGAACAAGGATTGAAAGGTGGGGAGTTGTGTTTCCTTCCCAACAACCTATGATCTAAGCTTAAATATGAGACAAAGAGGGGATATTTGGTTATACCCACCTAGGAGGACTTTAAGCCAATTAGAAGATTCTGGAATATTGTTGTAATTCTTTGTAAATGAATTAGCTAAAATAAAGTGTCTGCCAATCAAAGCAAGGATGTAATTTCCCAAGTGGAAAGTATTAAATGAGATGTAACTAAAAAAGTTGTACTAAGGGAATCCTAGCCAACATAGTTTGCCTATATATAGGGTTTCAAAAGTCATAGTATGATGCACAGTAAGTGAGATATTCCTAGAGAAGTAGGGTACAAATTCTATTTTTATCTTTGGATACAAGGTATTCACATTCTTAGGAAATAGTTTTTGTAGCACAATAGGTGCATGATCAAGTTTTCAAGCAGAATTATGCCTGCACATGAATATTTTTTTGTATGACAGTCTTTTCAATTTCAGATTGAGAAATATGAATAACAATACATGTATGTGCTTCCTGCAGTTGTCTCGTTGAATGTATGCATCTCTTTTGTGAATGAAGAAATCAATAGTTTTGGAGTTCATCTATGCACATTTGATGTATTGAATGTCTTGTTTATTGCTTCTATTCAAGGAATGGATTAAATATGCTTTAAGTAAGATATAGGAAGTGGTGTATTACATTAGGAGTATTGAAGAAGAATTGCATGAAATACGCTTTCTTGGACTATTGTTGTAATGTAGTAATACTATCACTATCAGTCCTCTGAATTTGGAGTTTTGGTGTCAGAAAAAAAAACTTTTGTATTTTGGAATTTTGACTTAGTTACCCTTGATAAAGCACCAATTTGAGAATCTATTTTCCCAAAGGTCTAGAAAAGAAAGATATATCTAAAAGACAAATCATTTAAATTATTTCATTTTATACTTTGTTTTAGTTTAGGTGTTGCATGTTCTCAGATTTAAATAGTGAAGTTAATCCAAGAATATCGTTAGTCTAGGTTTAATCTTACACATCTTGGTGCAGATATATGAGAACATATCTACTTGGTTGTAAATGAAAGATACATTTGATGCTATAATGATAAGGGACACCCCCTAGGTTTGGCAGAGACTAAAGTGCATGGGAGACAAGTGAAAATCAATCTCACTCTATTGGCTAGGTCTTCATTGAACTTGATCATAAGAAGTGGAAAATATTTAGAGTTTGGTGTGTGCAGATTTGGGAACCAATAGAATTGGTGACTCTACTAGGGAGAAAGCTTAGTTATCCAATTGGAGAGAGTCAAGAAATAACCGGACCTAATCATTAGGGTCAGATATTGAAGGTTTCAGTGTGGAATATATTACAGTACTTGAAAGCAATTTTGAAGGAAGGGGCTCTACTGAAAGGATTAACCCAAAAGGCTTAATTGATATTTTTTCCTCTTTTTGAGGTGTCGAGTCTAAATCTAAATCTATTTGAAGCTGCAATACACTCCCAGATACTATATCTTGTTAGTATTTTCAAATCAGATGTCAAAAATGAATTGCATAATTGCTGAAAGGTATAAAGCTCTAAATTTTAATGACATTCATGGGTATCCAAATGTTGTTCCTAGTGAAGTCAGAAAATATTTACTGAAATATTGTGGAAAATATTCTAAGTCAACAGATAGACATTTGCAAAATTTCTATGATGTAATGGATGACTATGCAATTGAAAATGAAGATGTTGTCATGAAACCTTTTGTTCAATCTTTGCAAAATGATGCTAGAGACTTGTTTTATTTTCTACCTGAATGCTCTATTTCTTGATGGTCTGAGTTCAAAGTTGTATTTTTAGAACAATTTGGTGAGAGATTTGATATGGTTTTGTTCGTAACTAATTTCATGACAATTCAAAAGGAGTATAAATCACTGCCTGCTTTCAATTTATGATTTTCAAAAGTAATCAGAGATATCTCAGAATACATAAGGCCAAATGATAAATTTTTTATGGTTATATATTTGGGTGCATTAAATGAAGAAATGAGTTATATGTTGAGGAATAGGGAACCTACTACACTTTGTCAAGCATTTGTAGATGCAATAGACATAGAGAATAACCAAAAATATGGGATGATAAGAGGACAGATGGATGCAAGTGTAGGTTGCTACAAAATCTCTCACGCAAGAAAGCAAAGCAAATAAGGGAGTATGTTTCCTATGCCTCAAAATGTTGATAATATTTTATCTCATAATATTAATGCTTAAAGGTGTGAGGTAAATTAGAATAAGGAAGAGTTTGGTATGATGAATAGAGATGAAAAGCTATTATGGAGTAAAAAGTAACCTCTTGCATTTTTACCTGCTAGTTTAGCTCCTAGGTCCATGTGTTTACACTATACATGTTTAAAACTTATCCTAGAGCAAATTCCCCTGAAACCCATGTCAAACATGTGACTTAGGGGCCAGTTCTAAATGCTTAATCAAGACGTAAAAGTTCCTTGGACTTGGGCTCCCATGCCCAAGTCTAGGCTGATTTTCTAGGACCCAAATTTAAATGTGTCGGCATAGGACCTTTAAAAAGGTTTCCCTTTGTCGACCTTTTCAATTGGAATTAGAAAAGTTGGCAGGAATGCATATATAAATATGTTTAGGACTTCATTTTACACCTAGATGGATAATACAAACTTGTTATATTGAGCTAAGGAATTTAAAGGCATTAATTCTGTTGCAGAGCATAATTGTGTTGTTATTGTGTTTGTTTACTATAGATTTGGCTTCATCAATCCATCTCCTCATGATTTGAAGGATATTCATCTCCATGCAGACTTCACATCTAAGGTGACATCTATTTGTGCTTCAATCATTTTATTTCATCATTGCTTTGGCCTCTACCATCCCTTGGGCACACACTCTATCTAATAATGGTGTTGGAAGACTTGAATATCATTCTAAGGTTTGACTGAGGCAAGCTCCTAAACACCACAACCCCTAAACCCCTCTCTTTGTGATTGCAGGTTACAGGTGCGAGACTTGGCGAGGTGCAAGTATAGAGAAGTAATTCAGAGGATAAGGATTTGAGATCTAGAGAAAAGTAGTTGTAATTCTAATCTACTAGCCTAAGGTGCCCACCCCATAGTTCTCTTGAAAAGATTCATCCTGAACTTAGCAGCTGACCACCATTTGACACTGCTAACTATTCTAGATTTGCAGAAAAGTTACCCTATTAGAATCAGACACCTACCCTATAGTCTGTAAAGTCTTTGCCTCCAGAAATCTAGCTTCTAGTAAGTTCCTAATCCTCCTGAGTGTCTTCATGTCCAGTGATCTGTAGCAGTTTGTTTCTCTGTACCTAATTTTATTGTAATTAGGGTTTGAGGCTTATTGAATCTAGGGTTTGAAAAATATTTCAATCTAATTAGTCTTTCCATATCATTCCTAAGTACATCAACATGTAGTTGAGTCCTCTTCATCTATAGTGACTTGGCTCGGTTGTTGTCCTTGAGTGTTAGTGTGAAAGGAGGGTTTGATTTGATAGATGTTAACACTATTCATCATCTTCCTACTTTTTACATCTAACATTTTGGTGAACCTATGTTTCTACTGAACATGAATCTTGCTTAGTGTTGTAATCATTCCTTGCATTCATTCATATAATATTAATCATCTTGCATTGGAAAATTTTGCATACATTTGAAAATTTTGAAAAAACAAGCATTCTAGGGTTGCATTAAGGCATAGTTTTACACATTTTGTATTGCACATCATAAAAGATTTAAATTTTTTTTATAGTTACATCAAATCTGATCCTTATTACAGAAATTCATCACTAATTCATATCAAATATTGCATTTACTAGGGTTTTGCTTAAAAATTTGCATTTTCATATAACCTAGTATTTGTAAAAACTAGGGTTTGTAGTCAAAATTTCATTTTAAAAATTTTCTACTCCTTTTCAACATTCATTCAAATCTGATTTTAAAGTGTAGTGTTGGATCATAGTGCATACTTTTGCATCCTAGCTTTGAAATTTCACTCTTTTACAATTACACAATGTGTATTTCAATATAAGCAATTTAATCTCTTTCTAACATTTCTTTGCAAAAAAATCTTAAACGTGGTCTATACTACCTTTTGCACAGCACGTTTTACATCTTAATTACTCTTTTTGTAAGGACACTAGTGTGTTTTTTTCTTGGTAACAATGTTCAAAAACCCGGTTCCCTCAAACTAGTGTTGTGGTGTGCAAAAGTCTCTCAAATTGGTTGTATTTGATAAATGAAAAGATTTTATTGTGCATTGCTATTTGAAGACATTTTTTTTTAATGCACCTGGTAAACTTTGTAACATGACCGGCGACGCTGGTGCAACATGTCCTCCAGCTCCACGCAAATGCTTTTGCTCGGAGCAATGAACCGGTGAGGCCACAACATGGGGGACCTCATGCCCTAGCAAGAACACTTCAAACCTGCAAGCTCGTTGGCCTAGTGAGGGCATAAAGCCTTGCGAGATTGTTGGCCCAGTGAGGATTTGAGCTCTAGTGGCTACCACTACAACCAAGCGACTTAACCACCGAACCATGCCGTCATCGGCAATTCCAAGACATTTTATTATGGTATCTTCATTTCATTTCTCTTTGGTATCTTTACATGCATATATCAAAAACTTTGAGAATTTCTACAAACTCCTTAATATGAATCCTCATGTTCTCACTCATATACAATCCTTGTATCAAAAGATATATTCAAATGCTCTTCATTTAAAATCCTTGATTAGGTATCTAATTTTAAAAACTTCATAGCTATCATGAACACTTACCCTTGGTATTAGAAGATCTAACCAAATACATCTCCATGAATACTCATGAGAAAGATGAGTGTAAAAGTTCCTCTTCCATTAATGCCTTAGATCCAACCTCTAATACATGTGATGATTGTAGTGTCTTTACAATGCTTGGTAAACTTGGTGGTAAACACACAATTCAAATGAATATCCTATTGAATAGTCCACTATAACTCTTGAAAAGACCTTCATTGAAATGTTAACTAGGGCTCATAAGCTTGTGATGGCACTTGCACTGTATGTGCTTTTAGGGATCAAACTATCTAACTTATCTATTACAGTACTGGAAATCAAGCTACTTATTAACAAGAGAAAGTAATGATGCTACAATGCTACAGATACTTTGCAATGTAAGACTGTAAGAAAAGATTATTAAGGAATGAACTCTAAATTACTAACGATGACTTTTCCTATCCTCCGGACACTATTGTATTTGACTACAAATTCTGATGAATGTTTGGTGACATATCGACAAAATATTGTCAACTTACTGACACAACACTGATTTAAATTTTGTCGCTGAATTTTCATCATTGTAACGACCAATTTTTTTATGTCAAAACCATGGCCCAACATCGTCGGTTAGTGCCATGGAAAATGTTGGTGGTGTCCGTCGCAAAATAGACGTAACTTCGTCCATCTATCGACGCACAAAATCACAAAATGTTGCAGAACACCCATTTGAAATTATCAAAAGAACACCAAACATTCTTCCATTTTCTGATGAGGTGGAGCAAACAACGATCTAGCATCGCCATTCAATCCCATGAAAAATGTTGGTGGTGTCCGTCACATAATCGATGTAACTTCATCCATCTATCGACGCAAAACATCACAAAACATTGCAGAATGCCCATTTGAAATCATTGAAAAAACACCAAACATTTGTCCATTTTCCGATGAGGTGGAGCATACCATCATTGAAATTACGATGAAAACTGCGTCGTGTGTACAGCAACCTCGTCACAAATTTTTGTGGTTTGTTGGGGTATGATAGTTGAAATTTTGATGAAACCCTATAGTTTTTTTTAAAAAATTATTCCAAATTGTTGGATACATCTCACATGACCTACAATAATGCAAGTCCCAAAGCATATGGGCATAGTGTTGAAAACCCACACATGGAAACTAGGGACCCAAATTTGTGTATTAAGGTTATGGAATGCCTACAAAAACCCTCACATCACTCTCAATTCCCCATAACTGATCATATAACATTAATCATTCATTCATCCATTAATAACATATAACAGTCATTCATTAACATATAACATTCATTCATGAACATATTCACATTCATTCATTAACATATAACATTCAATCTTTCAATTTTTACATATTATCAAAAATATGGTTGTCAAAAATATCAGTTTTTAACATTCATTAACATATTATCAAAAATATGGCTGTCATAATATGATTATAGTCACTTTTTTTTGTTTCTTTTTTGCAGATAAAAAAAGAAGAGTATCATTTTCTAAATCATCTGTCCCCCCTTTAATTGTTCTGCCCTCTACTCATGATCTTAATGTATGCCTAGTCATGTACTCAAGACGTGGACGCTGCTGCAAAGGGGGGTCTGCTGCAATAACAAAGAAATGTTAAATTCATATGTTTTATTATTATTGTTACAAGTATTTCATTAAATAAAAGAACATTAGAGTGGTGTTCTTTACCTGATGGGGCCACATCATGTTCCTGATCTTGTCTTATAGCCTTATGCTCAACATGCTAAACACCATCTAAATCCTCTGGATTTGAAGCATGAAAGGTTACATTAATTAATACACCAATTGCAATTAAATATGCTTAAAAGAACATTACAGTGGTCCTCTTTACTTGATGGGGCCACATCATGTTAATGATCTTGTCTAGCCTAATCATGCCCAACATGTTGATCACACTCTACATGCTCTAAAGTTGAAACACGAAAGGTTACATTAATTAATACGCCAATTGTAATTAAATATGTTTAATTGTATTAATCCATACTACATTTTGTATAGAACATGAATACATCTAGTATCGGGATGCACAACATGACCTTCATCTACAAGTTGTGCTCCACCCTCACTAGGCTACATTCCAATGTCATGTGTAGTATTATCATTACTTGCCTGTTTAAAACAAATAGGCACATAATTACTTTATGGTGGAAATTAATATTGAATAGATTGCACAAGTATTCAATTTTAAATAAACTTCATTGAGTTTATTTACCTACGTGTTGGATGCAGTGGAAGCTTGTGTTTGCCTAGTCAAGAGTCTTAGGTGTTCAACCACGGCCCATAGCCTTGCTGGAAGGTAATCTTTAGATCCTCTTCTATGGGCACTCTGTTGAATTCAGAGCCCTGCATTTTTGCATAAGATCATGAATTTTTCTTCTATGGTGTGATAAAACCAAAATTGTTTGCAATTTATTATTTGTATGTAATATTTCATTTATTGATACTTACAATTTGTGTGGCTAATTTCATATAACTACTAGAGCCAAATTTGTGCTGCCCATGTTTTTCTAGTCTTGCCTTTGTTGCCTTCGATGTGTCGGGCAACCTATGAAAAGTTTGAAATATGTTAGATTATGTAAAAAGAAAGAGTAATTAGTATATAATTACATTGTTGATAGTATCACATACCTTCCTTGGCTCGGTGGTGTCTTTCCTTTTTTCTTTTCAGTCTTCTCCTTTCCATCTGACACCAGGTCCTTCCACTCCCTCTCCGGAATCATGGGGGGATGCTCGTACTTTTTTTTCTTCTCTAAATGTGACCTGTATTGGTCGCTCACATATTTTAGATAGCTACCATCTTTCTTAAGGACCTTGGTTTGGTTGAATGTGTTATTACCGAACAGCACAACTAAACAGTTAATCAGCTCATCTTTTAAATATTGATTTTGGGCATTCCACTGTGTACGTATGGTGGGCCCGAAGATCTCCAATGTAATACCATTTAGATGTTTATAAAAAACATGATTTCCTACAAAATGATCATGGGATCATTAGTCTAAAAAGAGTGATCAATAAGTAAATTTCAATTGGATTATATATAATAATAATTAAAACATTTTATTTGGAAAGAACGTAACCGTTGCATCTTCCAAGAGAAAAGCCTCAACCTAGGAGAGATTATTAAGCAGATTCAAACTAGCATTTGTGAGATCCTCAACGCCAAAGCAGTCCTGAACCGAAACCGCTCCTTTACCTTATGGGATGAGGAACTAAGAAAAAATTGGCCTGAGCTAAGATGCACCGTATCCTCACATATTAAGAAGGGGCCAAATAGGAGCACAACAAAATGAACAAAACCTCAAAAGGATTGCATTAAACTCAATTTTGATGGATCCGCTAAAAGAAATCTAGGCTCGACTGGAGGGGGGTTGGTAATTAGAGATGCTCGTGGCGATGTACTAGGGGCTATATCTTGTCACTTTGGGACATTAACCAACAATGAAGTAGAATTCAAAGTGCTTCACAATGCACTGTGGCTTTGCGATAAACTAAATATCAGATCAATGGAAATTGAAGGGGACTCCCTCCTCTGTATTAATGTGATAAAGTCCAAACAAATTAGTAATTGGAAATTGAGAGGATGGATGGAAAAGATTGTATTGGCCCTGGCAAGTCTGGGAAGTTACTCAGTCACACATGTGTGTCTTTAAGTGTCCCTGAGATTCATTCTGAATCCCAATTGATCCTCAAAATCTATTCCCAGTCAGGAAGTATCCACCAAATTTCCTCCACTCAAGCAACATGATCATAGGGACAAACTTTGTGGGATTCGCAAGATGATCTCTTTGTAGGCAAGTGTAATTTCAAGATGAATAGAAACCCCATGAACTTCATGAAAGTTTCTTCACTCAGTTTCTATTTAAGGTGCATTCCCTGAGTAAAGGCATCATTCGGTGTGGAGCTTTCTTCTTTTAGCAAGCATGACTCAACATTTTGGTGTAACATGCTGCTGCAAGGAGGACGAAACAAACAAGGTGCAAATCGCCTATCTCTTTAGCAAGGCATCGAACGAAGAGAGGGATGCAATTTTGAAGGTCGTCAGGGAAGATTTTTGGTCTGGTGGCCACTCCCATGATAGTTTGGTCTTGGAAAGGTTTTTCATCAATTATGTACAGGTCATGGGTGCCTAGCTTTGGGGTCTGAGAGCAGCTTTGAGGCTAGCCTGTGAAGAGGTTCTGGAAGCTATCAGGCTTGCCTTGGATGCCATGGAAGTAGAGCTTGAACCAAGCCTTGCTCTGTCCATTTTGAGCCTGAATGAGGAGAATAAGAAGACCAAACTGCATAAAGCCTGGGCACTTTTCAAAAAAGGAGTGGAAAAATCAAATGACATCACTAATTTTCTAAATTTTGTAGAGGCCAATCCTGACTTAATTGACCAAAATGTAGTGGCCAGGTTGGTTGATATAGTTGAGGGTGTTGGGTACATATACCACTAAACATACAGCACTATATGTACTTGTTTTAATTTCTATATAATATAGGGAGCTACCCCCACTAATGGTAGCACTTACCTTAAAAAAATTTTAAAAAAATAATTAAAACATTTTAAAGTACATAGGACCTTCTCTATCTTTATGGGAACAAAATCCTCAGTCACCACAAATGTGACCGGCAATGTTCCTGTACTAGTAATATGGGAAAATCCAAAAAATGTTGCTAAAACATCACCAGTACTAGTGGCCTCTACATCCCTAGGTACATGTCCTGACGCATGTTCTGGCATGTGTTTGCTATCAGAGGGTGCACTACCCGATGCCTGCATGCTATGTGTTGTTGACATTTCAGTCGACAATATAGGCATGGATGATGGGGTCAGATGATGTGATGTATGTGTAGGAAGATCAGGATCAACACTTGTACCAACCCCTACTCCCCGGGCAGCACCTGCAGTACCCTGATCATAGCCAACAACATCATGAGGACACAAAAAATCCTGTAAAAACAACACATATTTTAGTTCATGACATAAAAGAGTACAAAATATAAAACCATGAATGAACTTATGTTATAATTAAAGATCTCATGACAGCTTACTTGCAAGTTCTGTGCTCTCTTAGTCAATATTTTAACCCTTTCTCTTATCTCATCTATTTGAGGCACCATGAATAACAATTGTAGGATTTCTTCATTGCATTTTTTTTGGGTCTTCCTTATCATATCCAGAGGGTTTGAAAAATATACGATGTCATCATCACATAATAGTGACTGCACCTCCCTATGGATGCTCTCCTCTACTGCTGGTGCCTTTCCCTGATCATCCAACTACGACAAGAATATTAAAAACATTATCAAAATTAACCTAATAAACTTATGAAAAAAACATAATAATAAAATATTTTGCTTGTATCTAATTTGTACAGTTACAATGAGGTAAACCTATCAGGTAGAAGCACCTGAAGATGCATTGTGATCTGTGCTCTGGACTGGAGCCTTTCCCCTACGATCAATGTCCCACTATGACAAAAATTAAATATAAAAAAATATTACCGAAATGAAACCAATAGACTTACGAAAAAAATATAATAATAAAATGGTATATTGGAGTCATTAATTGGAGGTTGGGTAAAATGGTATATAGTACGTACCACCCCCATAGTAACTATGTTTGTATCTATACGATTCAAATTGTAATCAATTAGCAACTCTTCCCTTACAGTTATTGATTTTATTGCACATATGAATACACGGTTTCCCTCGCGCGCCTCGAATATGCAATTGGGTTGCTTATTTGTTGACCTAGGTCATGTACTGTTTATAAACCCTACAATATTCCCTGATGCTTTTGGTTGTCTGTCAATGTACATAGCCACTCCTTTATTTTGATCCTTATCTTCTAGATGTATATAATTTGTTGATAGTGCATACCTACGCATACTTCATGTATATCAAACTAGCTGCATCCAATCTTTGTAACTGTAATAGGGTCTGACATACTCCATCAATTCAGTAACTTTGTCGTAGCAAGCCTTTATGCTATCCATGCAAAATAGGCCCAAACCATAATGACGATGGTCCTATGTGATATATCCTCTTGTTGACACAAAAAGCAGTGTTTATTGGAGGAAGTTCCTTGGGTACCCATTGTTTCCATAGATGTTTGTACCTCAAGGGCACGTCAATGTTGCCTATGCTCTCATCATCATAAGAACATGACCCCCCTTCAGCAAGAAAAAATTTCATACGTTTACAAAATTTTCTTCTAATCTTTCGACCTCTAGCTGATCTCCCTCTTTTAGACCTACTACATGTCTCGCTTTCCTCTTCTCTTCCTGAATTTCCCTCACTCGAGGAATATAGATCTGACAAATACCTATTTGGTGGTACCTGCACTCATAAGGATGTTGGATGAAGTTCTTTCATGGTGATGTGATCCCAAGGTATGGGGTTGGAGGATTAAAAAACAAGGTTGTCACTACTAGTCAAATGCATGTGGAGGTAACAATAGTTTGTAGGCATGGGAATGGTTTGTAGGGTCACCAACCTTGTGTTTTGAAGCCATTTCCAGGCATTGTATAGAATTGTACGGCCTTGAAGGCATGGTAGAATGGTTGCATGTGGTAATAATCTCAATCACCTTCCTGTTACATCAAAGTTCATGTATTTTAGTTAATATTTGTGTGAGTTATTGTGGATTTACTTCAGACTGCTAAAACCCTCAGTTAGGGTAAGTAGAGACAGAAATAATTATGTTTCTCCTTTATTAATTGGTGGAATCTTTTGGTTTCTTGTGAGATTATCCTACTATGAATGTTCTTTCATGTTTCAGTGGATTTAGGGAAAAATCATAAAGATAAGATGCGAGGGAATGAAGTTTCTTGACTGAAAAAACTATGTCTACAGTCTGTGAACAAAGTAATTACAAAGGTTAAGCCCTTAGGGTTTTGTAAAAATACTTTGTAAATGGACTTTTATGCTTTGAAGAGAAAATACCAATCAAACTAAATATATCCCAAGCACTAGACAAGTGTACTTTGGTCAGGAGTTAGTAAAGCAACAAACCCTTATGCAAATCAGGCCTAATTAGGCCTAAATCCGTCTAAGACAACAATATTTGAAGCTTGTGTTGTAAAAGTTTTGATACCCATTTTGAATATGTTTTAGATCTACAAGGAGGGAATTGAAAAGTGTGGATAGACTTGTGTAATAGTGCTTAGATTGTGAATGAAGCCCTGACAAATAGGTTGGTAGACCTACAAGCGTTGCAAACAGGGTATGAAGGAACCAGTGACAGTAAGAAATTTAAGGGCTTTTGATGATTAAGTGTGAGTTCTTGGTTGTTTTGGTTAAGAGATTACCAAGGTATAATTTGATCTCATTTGATATAAGGTTTGGTGTAAGCATGAAGTTAAAAAGTCCATTGCTTTGACTAATCTGTCTAATAATAGCCTTGTTTTGGAGACTAAAATGAAAGTATAATATATGATTTTGTGAAATTGTGAAGAATAGAGGATGGCAGATGGTTTACATTTGTTTGAAGTGAAATGGAATGGAAATTGTGTGGTCTATATTAGCCTAAATACTATTTTGGGTCAGATTACTTTATGTTGAGTTGAAATTGTGAAGTTTAGGACAGTCATACAGAGAGTTAATGGTAAAATGAAAGAGCAGACTGGGTAATTGTTTGTTTTGATCAAGATGAAGTTGACTAAGGTGTTTAAATGTCTAGTAATGGTTTGGAACTCTAAAGCAAAAGTTGAGTCTTTGTGTTGAGTTTTGTGAAGGGAAATATAGCTGAATAAGCATGTCAAAAGAAGGAAAGTTCAAGATTGTTTGTGACTTGTCAAATGAGATCAATTGTGTGAGTTTGTTTCCTTCGTCTAACTCTACATCATATACTTCTATACATTCTCTTATGGATAGGCACTAGGCATTTTTCATTGCACTCATGGACCATGTATTATTTTCAGTCCCTTTGATCATTTGTGGACCTCAATATGTAAATTTATTTCATTGAAGTTTAGAAATTTGAACCCTAGTGAACTTCATGTGTTGTTATCTAACGGGAATTCCTTTCAATCTTATAGTAGAAAAAATATGCTAAGACATATACAAAAACTGCAGTTCACAGGCCAAAAAAGGCCACCCAATTGATTGAACATCTCAAAGCTTGGTTGTTCAAACTAACCAAACACTAGTACTAGGTAGTACTTGGGCTTGTCAATGGGACATTGGCTCGAATTGACCAAAATATAGCATGCAACACCTTGATGGGAACAAACAGAGTCTAAATCACTGTACTTGCAACAAGATTTCTAAATGTGGGGGAAAAATCACTTACAGTCATTGTCCCTTGGTTAATTTTCCCTTTTTGAGTGCCCTCACCTCTCGCTCTATCTTTCCTCCTACCAAATGGTTCCTAGTCTTCCTCCTCAACTCAATGGTCTTGCAACACTTGTCTAGTGAAGTCTCGCAACTCTCCACTCAGGGGCTAGATGTAGTGGTTCTCGATGCAACTCTCCAGTTAGGGTCTCAGTGCAGTACGCTATGTCGTGCTCCTGCGTGCGGGGGCCAAAATTCAAAATATATAGTTTATATATATGTTATGTCAACATATAGTTTATATACAAAATATATATGCTATGTCACATTGGCTTGGAAGAACATAGGGCTCCTTTCTAGCTCGCTCGATCAACCTTGTATTAACCATGGTAAATCCATTATCATGTTAAATAATAGTTCTCTCGGGATCATTTTCATTCAATCATAGCCTATACCATTGGACGACGAACAGAACTAATTTGAAGGACTTAAAGTTACACTCAAGTATATCATCCAAAATCCCATAGTATCAATTTTCTTAGACTTTTGGATGTATGTCGCTTCTAGATGAAACATTAGTCACCTGAAAGACTATAGTTATCCTAGAATCACAAGTTTTCTTCGTGTCATCCAACTTTTTGATTCAAAATTTATGATAATTGCACCACATAGCCTTGTGGTGTTTCACCTACAATATGTCAAACATGTAAAAATTATTGCATCGTCAGTTGATAAACATATTTATTCTTGGCCGATTGTATGCAAAGAAAAAAAAACTCAACATATATATACATCAATATAATTGAAAATAATTAAATAATATGGGTAATTAATATATTTATACATACCTATTTATCTCTTAAACCATATGCTAAATCAATTTCCATTGGTGTAACATTAGAATCTCCATTACGATGAGCTTCTTTAACCAATGAAGCCACACCTTCCCATGTTAATGCGTGACCGGATTGTTGACATCATTCAATCCATACCATCATCCAATCAAGATTTTTTGTGACATACAAATGTAGTGCATCCCACTCTCGACCAACTATATAAAAAAAAATTGAAATTCACAAACGACGTATATTTAGTTAATTACCATGGTATACGACCTTAATTTATAATTGATGTACCTAAAAACCTAACATCCCACTACCACTGATCTTATTATCTTTCATTGTTAGATGAATTCAAATTAAAGGAGTATGCATAAAGAATGAATTATGACCCTAAAGGTTACATACACTCTTGTAAGAAAAAGCAAAACCTTAGTGGATACACCCATGTTCCTATACCAAGGGAAGATGTGTTTAAGAACAAAGAAGACAAAGAAGTAGAGGAGGTTATAGAGAATTTCATGAACGTATTATACCCTAAATTACAAAATTTGGTATTATGAGAGCCATCATTTGTGTGACAAGATCCATAGCATAGCCACCCATAACCATTAGTACCATCGCCCTAGTTACAACTAACCAAAATACCATTACATCCACTTTAGCAAGACTTTGAACCCTTCATACCGACCCAAAAAGCAGCAAGGATTTAGACTCGTGAAGCAAACAACTTACACAATATTTGAAATCTTATGAGCTAAGGGTATATTAGCCTAGAATAACCCCATCATTGGAACCTTTCATTATGATACACCAATGGTCTGATAGAGACAAGATAGTATTATATTGATATGACAATGACCTATCAAAGTAACTTTGAGTCATCCCACTGATAGATTGATGAAATTAAACATAGTGAACTTATTGGAATAACATGCAGATATTGGTGGAAACCACATCATGGTCCTACTGATAGGATGACAAAATTGGTAAAAGCAGATTGTATCACCGCAACATAAAGACTTCAGTGGAATAGATGTCACACCTTCATCGATGAGCCGATGAACTCAAGTTAGCTGGAACATGTTGACTTTGGCGGATCTTATATACAAGTTCCTCTGATATGCCGATAAAAGCCCACAAGGACAATAAGCAAAGCTGAAACATATAAGGATCGGTGGAACCAAGGATAAAGTTTCACCGATGGCCCAAGATAACTGAAAAGCATTACCAATATGATAAGTATCACCTAAACTAGGGTATATTGGATTAACTACATACAGAATCTCGCCGATAGACCAAGAAAAGGAAATCCATCGATGGAAGAAGTGGGTATCGGTGAAATATAATGCAAAGTCACTGTTGGAACTAAAAATTTCACATTTTTCATCTGCTAAGAATTCACTAATGTCCCTCATTTCCAAGACCAACCGCTAAAATTTGTGTGACAAGATCCATATCAGAGTCCACACATAAAAGATCCCATGAACATACCTAGCTCTGTGACCATAGCTCAATTTTGATACTAGTTCATCCATATCGGCAAGACCTCATGTAACTCACACCGAATGGTAAAATACATTTTTGGAAGAAAATATGATAATCAATGAGAGATGAGCAATGTCTGAATGACCAAGATTTCATATGTTAAAAATTTTAGGGAGACATTTGGTATGTATCACCGATACATTCTCATCAACATAAGTATAACAATCGGGCAAAGTCCTAAAGTCACACCAAGCCTTTAAGTCACACCGATCAATGACTTATCGGCATGAAGGCAAGTAATCTCTCCCTGATGCATAACAATAAGGCTATCGATGTGACACATACAATTGGAATGAAATCCTTAAGCTTCTCCGATCATAAAAGTCACCCCGATATAAGGAGCAAAAGGATTTTTTGCAAGACTCTCTCCGATATGTTCCAGTAAAGTTGAATGAAGGAAATAAGATGATCGGGAAGACATGACCCATCGGGACACCTGCATATTTTCTTGCCGATGAAGATTATCATGCTGATAACGGCAAGCTAATACCTATCCATCGAAGAAACACTCACCAATGCTAGGGTGAATAGTAATCCAACTTGACCAAATGTTGTCAGGATGAAAATTGAAATATCTTCCCGAAATAATGATAAAAGGTTAAAAACTACTTCGGGGAGACACCAATGTACCCATGACGACCAATTAGATACATATGAATGAAAATGACACCAAGGAAATATGAAGGTTAGTAAAAGAATGAGATAGTCTCACTAATATGAATAAAAGAGCATTGCCCTGACATTTTGAAAGTCATGAACTCCCTGCATTCAATTCAAGTGGCAGCCATTACTGGTTGATTGAACATAAGAGGTATAAACTAGATTGAATTCAATTGAGATCAATACAAGGGTTGCAGACAGAGAAGAAGGAGTTCACCAGGAGCCAAGGAGATTGCATAGATTGTATATGGGTAAGTCCTTGAACTCTCTCTAGAATAGTCACGTTCTGATAGTCACCAAAAATGGAAGGTTCCTCTAAAACAAAGAAGACGCAAGCAATTGAGAAGAGCCAAATTAAGGGTAAAAAATAGAAAATTGACACAGAAAAGGGAGAGAAAACACCAGAGAGGAAATTAAACCAAGACCTTATAGACCAGTTGCCCGGTTCAGGGCCCAAGGCCAGAAGAACTGCACAACTAAGAGCAAATGTGGAAAAAATTGAAGATAACTACAAATACGTAGGAAATGTATGGACTCCTATTTAAGGATATGAGTTATTTATGTTCCACTATCACAAGAGACATAGGATGGAACCCGTCTGTAACCCCTGGCAACTCAATTTGGGGAGATTGATAGTTACAGATGTTTTTTTCAATATCGACCTTTTGCAACTACTGGCATACCATTATGACCCTGACCAAAAAGACATATGCGATCTACAAGGAAAGCCCCTGTTTCATGTTTCAAAAAATGCAATCTGTGAAGTTTTTGACTTAAATGACACATACAACACCCCAATTTTGCATGAAGCCCTACAAAAGGAATATTTCAAATTGGATACAACATATAAGGGATGGAGACTACCATTACATAGGCCATGGAATGAAGGGAGTCTGGTGCCATTTGAAGAAGGGGACGAACCACCGTTTCATGTAGATTTGTTCGAACCTTACTTGAGATACACATATTACTCAGTGGGATAGGTGTTGGGGACTAAAGTTATGGAGTTTATGTCTATAGTGCCCATGGTTATCTCTGTGGATATCCAGTGCCATCAAGCTAGGACATTTGATTATGCTACTTTTTATTTTTAAGGAAATAGACTCAGGTCTGAAGGCCATAAAAAATAGTTTCCCCACAGTCAGCTTCAGACACTATTCTATTCTCATGCATATGGTTTTGTATTTTGGACAAGAATTAAATTTATGGCTAGAGCAGCTAAAATTTTTACAAATTGATAAAAATGGTCAGCCTCTACCTCCATAATTATGGACCTCTGTTTGGGACAGTAGGTTTATAAATTCCAGTTATCTTTATTTTGAAGAATTCTTTGTGAAAACCTTGTACAGATGTTATGGCTACCCATGCAGTTATACTTTGTCTGAGGAAATTAAAAGGTTTCTGAGACCCAAAGATTTTGATGGGCCATTTGCTGTGAACCACAATTGGGGGGATTGGTATAGTTTCTTTGATTCCATAATGATCAAAGTGTTTGGGTTTGAGGATACTCCTTTTTTATTACCAAAAACTGTACCAGATAGGGTGGCATACTTGGAAATAGTTAGACAACTTGATTACTCAAATGTGATGCATCTCAATGCATATGATAAACAATCCTTTATGCCGAACACCTTAGTTTTCGGTGACTTCACTGTGTTGGCTAAAGAAGGTTATGATCTTATTCTTGATAAATTATCTCATTTTAATCTTGGGAAAGAGATACAAAGAAAGAATTTTGACCCGGAGGGCTTTATTGATTATGCTAATGTTATCCTTTTTTCCTCTACCTAGAGTTAAATGGTTAACCTAGTAATTTTCTGGAAAATCCTTTAGAAATGATCATACAAGGTGTAAATTTCTCAATATCTCATGCTTTGCATTTCCAAAAATCCCAAGATCTTGCCTAGAGAATCCTTGCACAAAACTCAGAAAAACCCAGAAATCTTTTAGCTTTAACCATTTTCTATCACTGGCATTTTTCTCATTTTTATGGCATGTATTTGTATGTATTTTTGAATGTACATTTGCATATACATTCGCCTTTGTATATACAAAGGAATATGCAAAGCAATATACAAGGCAAATGTACATTGGCAAGACAAGAATCTCATTGGCTTTCAAAAGGTGGAAAAGATGGTTGTATGCATCCCAAATGCATATTGGGTTTGCATATGCATTTGGGGAATCTTTCGCAGATTCCCCAGATATTCTGTGCTTGCATATCAAAAGATTATATATTGGGTTTGTATGTTTGCACATACTAGGGGATATACAATGAAAAAACATACAAGGATGACAAAGATACATTTGCTATAGTGGAATGTACATTCGCCAGTGTACAAGGCAGGGAGTATACAAGTAAACATACAAAGGTGTTTGTATATGGCCAAATGTATAAGAGGTGGGGCCCACGCATATACAAGGAGGATTGCATGTGTTCTACATACAAGTGAAGCGCTACAGTGGAATGTATATCGGGTTGTATGTTAAAACATACAAGGCCGATATACAAGCAAAATGTACAAGCTGAACCCAAAGGCTTTTTTCAGAAAGCTTTATAAAAGTTTGAAATCTGGGTTGTATATTTTGCAGTTGTATATTGCGATATACAAGTGGAGATACAAGCCGGACCCGACAGAATAGTCAAATATGGTTAATGGTCAGTTTGGGGTCTGCAGCTTGTATGTTGGTAGATACAAAGGATTTTCAACTGGTGGGACCCGCACATACAAGGGCAATTGTATGCATATACAAGTCACGATTACAGAGGGGTAAAGTGTATGATTGTATGTGCTGGTTTTGTATGTATGTTTCACTTGTATCTTTGCATATATAAGCCGACATGCAAGGGCCGATATACAAGGGAGTTTTCAGCCAAGCAGGATGTGGTTATTCAGCAATGGGTCCTAGTTTCAGTTCAACAGCAAATCAGGCGGTGCCACGTGGCAGTGGCGAATGCGTATACAAGGGCTCTTGCACATACAAAGATGATTTAAGAGGCCACTTCAAATGCATATTCTGAAAGTGATTACAAAGACCTTTTAGGCACCAAAAATAGAGATACATGCAAAGCATTTTGTACATGCAAAGGCAGACTCAGAGGTATTTTCAGAGGCCGATATATACACAGATGCAAAGCGATATATATAAGCAGTTGACCAAAGCTTTGACCACCTATATCTCCTCCGTCTTGATGAATTTCAACACGCTGTAAAAGGCAAAAGTGCATGTTTTTGCCTCCTCTTTCATTTGGCAGGGTTTTGAGGGGATTTTCTAGTTTTCATTTTTTAGATCTGGCTTTGCATATTTTGGCCGATTGGACATTTCAACGGCCATCTTGAAGATGCGTGGGACTTTTCTTCTCCCTAGTGGCTCCGGTTGGTGGTTTCTGCAGGTGCATTCATGGCATATGGGCTTCTTTCCTTGCAGGACCAATTTCTATGCATTGGGACGATGATCTTGGGGATTTTTCTCTATGCCTTGTCCTATCTCACATCTTGGTAGCCATTCTCTGCTGCCTTTTCGTCCTGTCGAGGCATGGGCCCTATCCCTTCACCATACCTCTGCCCATGCGCCCCTGTTCTAGAATTTATGGCCTCGGATCCATGAATTAGTGACTCCATGCTTTTCTAGTAGGAGTCTGACCTATATATACAATGTAAACTCTCTTGTGAAAGGAGGATGGTTTTATTTTTGAGCTATTACACTGCCAAATTTCAAGTAGACAGATCCTTTCTGTTTCTGAACATTTTGCATTGTAATGGTTTTGGGGCCTTCATGATTAATATACGATGACTTCTCGCCTCTCTTATGTTTGGATTTCTATGTTTTAATTGAAGTTGTAGTTTGTTCTGTGGGTAAAATGGCTCCTCTGTAGGTTTAACTTTCATACCGAAGCCTCAACCAGTCATAAGTCTATGTGAATCTCCCTCAGTATTAAAAGAATCATTGTTGTGTCCACACCATGACCACCATCGCTCACTAAATCTGGTGTATCACCCCTTTCCCTTTCAATTTTCCTTCCAACTCTTTTCCTTTGCAAAATTTTAGCACTAGGTTTAGTCGCACTGCTCTAAGTAATAGGCTTAGAGAGAGGAACCAGCCTTCTCTGGAGGTCTGATCTCAAATCACAAGGTCCCACACTTCGAGGTCATTTCCATGTTTCCCCCAGATTGCTGAAGTTTCATAACCGCAGCAAAGGGTGCAAATCTGGGTGACAACAATTTCTGGCATGCCCGGTGGGACTAAGAATTAAGAATAACAACTTCAAGTACTACAACAGTTTACTGGTTTTGATGTGCAGCCAATAATATCCAGACCTGTGAGAGGTTGGAACTTGCACATCTAGCGACTCCAAACTTTGGTCTAGCAGAATCAGTGTATTTCTACTTATGAGAAGATTACATACCAGAAGCAACTCTTCACCTTTCGAATACCTACAATTATCCCCACCTAGGAGAAGAGAGGTAATAGCTGAGAAGCACAAGAAGACTCGTGTCCAGTCTAGGAGAGCTAAGTCGACTCCCCCTATAGTTGGAGTTCATACTACCCCAAGGGCCTCAGTCACAATGATTCCTGTGGCCAGAAATCAGCCTTTTGTCGCTTTTAATCAAGGCAGCCCGTTGAATCTAGCTCAACATGATGATATCCATGTCACTGCCCTAAAGAGTTTACCGTTCTTTCATGGTGAAGATCAGACCACTCCAGCTGAGCATATCAAAGACATTGCGAACCTATGTGCTGTCCATCATGTGACAGAAAAAAATGTAGCAATTAGGCTATTGGTAGCTTCCCTGAAAGGGAAGGCTCTACAGTGTTTTAGAAGTCTGCCGATAAATTCCATAGATTCATGGGATCGATTGGGGGAAGAACTGTGTAGCTTCTTCGAGGACAAATTAGATCATCTATCACTAGTGGAGTAGCTGTCTACAATCAAAAGAGCCCCTCATGAAGTAATGTCAGACTTCAACCACCGTTTCCAAAAGGCGTGGGATAGAATCCCACCAACAGTAAGGCCTACAGCTGACCATGCATTCCTATATTTTTTGAGAGCTTTAAATAGCGACATCTCTATCATGATTCAATCCATGGGAGGATTTTCCTTACCACAGGCTTATACCATAGCCATAAGAGCTGAAAACAGTCTCATTCAGGCTGGTAAGATTGCCCCTAAGCCTCCTTTGCCAATTTTCCCCGCTATTCAACTGCCATTCCCAACATATGTACCAACCATAGTTGTTGTACCTGCCACACCAGCATTACCAGCAGCTAATGCACAGCCCAATAGGTTAGAAAATCCTGCTCAAACTCAGTCTTTCAAGTTGCAAGAGATCAAAGGATTAGTGCAATCTTTTGGTAATGAGCTGACTAATATAAAAAAGCAACAGTTCTAGAATAGACAGCCTTATCAGCCACATAGCCAAGGGCAAAGCCAGCCTTATTAGGGACAAAACAAACCCTACCAAGGTAATAAGCCACCTTACCAGAACAATTACCAGGGGGCTACACTGAACATGAACCAAAGGCCTTTCTAGCCTTACAATCCGGTGCCCGCCAAGGCTGTTAGCGACATAGTCCCTGTTCAGAACAACCTAGCATCTGAGTATGAATGGTGCTCTCCATGCAATCAGCCGCATAGTCAAGCAGCATGTCTAAACAAAACCATAAATCAAGCTTTGACAATGCAAAATGTTGCAATTTCACAGCCATGCATATCTAATGAGGGGACTGTGCAGCAGATAGAGCAGCCTTAGAATGATACTGCCTTCCTAAATTGGCAGGAAAATGAGTTTTGTGGCATGAATAGGGAGGACACTCCAGTTGTAGCGAACATGAGAGCCAAAAGAAGGAGTCATGAAATGGATCAGGCAACAAGTAAAGAAAAAGGACCTACTGATCCATCTATATCCCAGTTTCCCCATGTGTTACAAAGGAATAATCATGCAACTGCCAGGGAGTAGCCTCAGTTGCAGACCGATATTGCTGCTGCAAAGCCACATCAAGGGTAAGTGTTACTACACCTTTCAATATTATTGAGAATATGAATAAGGTGAACGTGACAATGTCTATGTGGGATTTCTTAGCGATCCCGGGTTAAAAGGACATGTTACAGTCTGCTTTGTCTGGTTTATAAGTGTCAGATGATACAACTGTTGACCCAACTAGGGCTATCCTTACCAATTCACCCCAGGACAACAGCAAGCAACCAAGCAAGACTGTCAAACCGCTTCCATTCTATGTGTCATTAATAATAGGGGATAAGCTAGTGCACAATTGCATGGTGGATAGTGGTGCAAGTAGTTCTGTGATGCCTAAGAGGATTACAGACCAACTAGGATTGAAATACCAGCCCCTAACAAAGGGTGTGCTCCAGCTAGATGGCACAGCTGTCAACACCATAGGTGTGATAAAGGACCTAAGCCTTACCTTGCATACCTGTCCAAATGTTTCCATCACTCAAGAAGTGTTCATCATAGACCTGCCTCCTCATTTTGCCATGTGTCTGTCAAGGGAATTCACAGCCAAGATAGGGGGATATTTATCCTTGGACTGGTCCCACATGTTTTTCAAGACCAGATATGGCACCAAAGTAACCCTAAAATCTGAATTGCTTTCAAATCACCACATAGAGCCCTACACTCCAAGTGTCGTTAATACAAATTGCATTATCTCTGATGATCCTAAGCTTGTTGCTGCTCAGTAACTGCGAGCTGAAAGTATACCAGAGGTATTGTTAAGGGAATGGGCCTTGGAAAATACTATTGATGGTCCCAAGGAACACATTCAAGAGATTGGTATGGGAGTGTACATACTGCATGAGCCTGAATCAGAAATTCCAAGCCTTGTAAAGAGTTCAGAGCTGCTGATAGAGGAGCAGGATTAGGTATGGAAAATGTACTTTGATGGCTCTAGAAGTAGGAATGGATCAGGTGGCGGTGCAATGCTTGTGTCTCCTCAAGGTGACAAGTATTATTCTACTTTCCATTTTGCCTTTTCATGCACCAATAACACTACTGAATATGAGGGGTTAATCCAGGGATTGCAGTAGGCAAGAAAGAGGAAGATTGGTTGTTTACAGGTGTTTGGAGACAGTGAACTCATTGTAAATCAGGTGAGAGGATTGCATGCTACATAGAACGATAGTTTGAAATGCTATAAGCATAGGGTGTGGGGAATGATTGAAGAGTTTGACGCTTTCAATCTGATATCTATCCCAAGAAATCAGAATTACCATGCAGATAGGTTAGCTACAATTGAGGCTCAATTTGACATCCCCAGTGATATTTAGAGGGAGAAGGTATAGCCTCATGTAAAAATAGTTGATAGACCCTCTATCCCTAACAATGACATTCATTGGTAGGTTTTCGAAAGTGATGAGCAAATCCTACATTTTTTGTTAGAAGAGGATGAGTTCTCTATGGTGAACCAAGATAAGCTCAGACAACAGTATGGCAACAATCAAATTGTTTAGTTAAGAACAAACAAGCTGCCCAAGGGACTGGTAACACTGGAATCTATTTTTGGCACTGATGACCAGATGAAGAGGACCAAAATTGGCATGTAGATAAAAGAGGAGCATTACGAGAAGCTATAAATTTTTAAGGGTAAGCTTCTCAAGATTGGAAGAATTTGTTCGCCTGAGGATAGAAAGGCTTTTATTGCTCTGTGCCATGAATTTGAAGATGTGTTTTCCTGGGATTATTCAGACCTAAAAGGATTTGACCCTCACATAGCCCAGCATACCATAGAATTAGAGCTAGGCGCAAAACCTGTAAGGCAGAAGCAAAGGCCCCTAAACCCAAAGCTCGAGCCCCTGATGATTAAAGAACTGACCAAGTTGATCAAGGGAAAGATCATTTTCCCGATCAAACATACCTCTTGGGTCTCCAACCTTGTCCCTGTAAGGAAAAAAAATGGAGAAATCAGACTGTGTGTCGACTTTAGAGACCTAAATAGAGCCTCCCTGAAGGACCACTACCTGCTGCCCTCAATGGAGCAGATCCTGCAAGTAGTAGCTGGCTCAGAGAGATTCTCCTTACTTGATAGTTTTTCTAGTTATAATCAAGTGTTAGTCAAGGAGGAGGATCAGTTTAAGACCCCTTTTACTACCAAATGGGGCACCATGGCCTACAAAAGGATGCCTTTCAATTTATCAAATGCTGGTTCAACTTTTTAGAGGGCTATGGACGTGGCTTTCAAGGGCTTGCTTTATAAATTGGTGCTGGTGTACCTCGATGACATTACAGTCTTTTCCAAGAATGCATCTGAGCATTTATTCCATTTGAGGCAAGTATTTGGGAGATGCAGAGAGTTTGGGATATCTCTCAATCCCAAAAAATGCATTTTCGTCGTCCATGAGGGCAAGCTGTTGGGACACGCGGTGTCAAAGGAAGGCATTACCATTGATATAGAAAGGGTAAGAGCTATTCTAGAATTGCCCTTACCTAGCCACAAGAAGGGACTTCAAAGTTTTATTGGCAGAATTAATTTTTTGCGAAGGTTTATACCTAATATCGTAGATCTCTTAAAGCCTTTGACATCCATGTTAAAAAAGAATGTAGTTTTTAGTTGGACGAAAGAGGCCAAACTCAACTTTGATTCCATAAAAGAAGCATTGTCAACTACACCAACTCTGATAAATCCTAATTTCGGATTTTATTTTGTATGCTTATGGCAGTCTAGATACCATTTCTACAATTCTGGTACAGCAACAGAATGAGGGTTTTGAACAGCTAATTGCTTTTTTTAGCTAGGGCCTAGAAGAGTATGAACAAAAGTATAGCTTCATTGAGAGGCACGTCCTTGCAGTGGTAAGGAGCCTCAAGAAGTTCAGGTATCTTATTTCCAACAATAAGATACATTTAATGGTCGCTCACCCTGGCGTAAAGGAGTTCCTGCTGAGTAAGGACGTCAATGAGAAAAGAGCCATGGAGTATGACATTAACATCAAAATAACCAAGCTCGTCTAAGGAAGAGGACTCAGTGAACAGCTTACTGCTTGTTCTGAGAATGAAACAAGCAAGGAAGAGGAGGCGTTTATGGCCGTTGGAGGTGAACATTAGGTTGATGCAACGGCGGTGGGCACAAGTTGGGTTCAGGATATGATTCATTTTTTGCAAACTGGTGAATGTCCAGCAGGGTTAGATAGGGCCAAGAGGAGATACTTTAGGCTACAGTCCATTCCAGACATTTTGATCAATGGCATCCTTTTTAGGAAAGATTTTAATGGCGTATTATTAAGATGCATAGATGAAGCCCAGACTGGCAGGGTGCTGCATGAATTTCATGATGGAACAGTAGGGGGTCATTTTTCCCCAAGGACTACTACTTGGAAGATAATGAGAGCTGGATATTATTGGCCCAACTTATTTAAAGATGCTCATGCATGGGCTAGAAAGTGTGTAAAATGTGCCATTTTTGCAAGCAAGGAAAGGCTGCCAGCTCTACCTCTTCAGCCAGTTCAAGTAGAGCAGCCCTTCATGAGATGGGGCATTAATTCAATAGGCCCCATTAACCCACCGTCCAATGTAGGCCATAGGTGGGTACTCATAGCAACTGACTACTTCACAAGATGGACTGAGACAGTGGCCCTAAAGGAATCCAATGAGGGTGCCATTTTGAACTTGTATAGCGATCTGGTATCTAGATTTGGGGTACCTTAATCAATCATCTCAGACAATGTATTAGCTTTTGTTGGATTAAAGATAACTGACTAGGCCATGAAGAATGGGATCTATTTGGGCACTTCATCAAATTATTACCCTCAGGGTAATGGCCTGGCTGAGTCCACAAATAAAAACCTCATAAGGATCATCAAGAGAACAATGGAAGACAACCAGAGGACCTGGCATACCAATTTAAAATCTACTTTATGGGCAGATAGAATCACTCCCAAGAGGTCTATTGGGAACTCTCCATATATGCTAGTTTATGGAAAAGAGGCAAGATTGCCTGTATCTGTAGAGCTTCCAGCTCTTGACATTATGAACCAGCTAGAAATGTTTGAAGAAGAGGATCCCATGGATGTCAGATATGCTCAACTCATGGAGCTTGAAGAAATCAGAGACAAGGCTATGAAGACTATGGAGTATCATCAGTTTTAGAACAAGAGGGTTTTTGATAGGAGGGCCACTCCCAGAATCTTTAAAGAGGGTGATATGGTGCTCAAATGGGATGAATTAAAGAGCAGGCCAAGAAAGCACTCCAAATTTGACAACAAGTGGAGTGGCCCATTTCTCATTACTGAATGCAAGGAGCACAATGCATTTCAGTTATCAAATATGGATGGATAAAATTTGCCTATCCTAGTCAATGGGATACACCTGAAGAGGTGTTTTGAGGTATGAGCGCTTTATAAATCGAAAGAATAGGTCTCTATACTTTCAATAAGTGCCGTTGTACAATAGTTGAGATACCTCTTTACTTTCCCTAAGTGTTGTCTAGCATAGTTGGTGGGTTGCTTTCAGCTTTTTGTTTGGGCTTTTGGTCTTCCTGTGTCCTTCATTGCTGTCATGCTGGGTTTTTGAGGCCAAGATGTTTGTCAAGGTAATTTTTAGTCTCTTTTGACTCCATGCCCAATGGATGTGAGGCCACTGATCATTTGTTTAGTAGGTAAACATCCCATAGAGGTTGCCAAAATGTTATCCTTTTTTCCTCTGCCCAGAGTTAAATGGTTAACCTAGTAATTTTCTTGAAAATCCTTTAGAAATGATCATACAAGGTGTAAATTCCTCAAGATCTCATGCTCTACTTTGCCAAAATTCCCAAGATCTTGTTTGGAGAATCCTTACAAAAAACTCAGAAAAACCCAGAAATCTTTTAGCTTTAACCATTTTCTATCGCTGGGATTTTTCTCATTTTTATGGCATGTATTTGTATGTATTTTTGAATGTACATTTGCATATAAATTTGCCTTTGTATATACAAAGGAATATGCAAATAAATATACAAGGCAAATGTACATTGGCAAGACAAGAATCTCATCGGCTTTCAAAAGGTGGAAAAGATGGTTGTATGCATCCCAAATGCATATCGGGTTTGTATATGCATTTGGGGAATCTTTCATAGATTCCCCAGATATTCTATGCTTGCATATCAAAAGATTGTATATTGGGTTTGTATGTTTGCACATACCAGGGGATATACAATGAAAAAACATACAAGGATGACAAAGATACATTTGCTATAGTGGAATGTACATTTGCCAGTGTACAAGGCAGGGAGTATACAAGTAAACATACAAAGGCATTTGTATATGGCCGAATGTACAAGAGGTGGGGCCCGCGCATATACAAGGAGGATTGCATGTGTTCTACATACAAGTGAAGTGCTACAATGGAATGTATATCGGGTTGTATGTTAAAACATCCAAGGACAATATACAAGAAAAATGTACAAGTTGAACCCAAGGCTTTTTTCAGAAAGCTTTATAAAAGTTTGAAATCAGGGTTGTATATTTTGCAGTTGTATATTGTGATATACAAGTGGAGATACAAGCTGGACCCGACAGAACAGTCAAATACAGTTAATGCTCAGTTTGGGGTCCACGGCTTGTATGTTGGCAGATACAAAGGATTTTCAACTGTGGGACCCGCACATACAAGGGCGATTGTATGCATATACAAGTCGTGATTACAGAGGGGTAAAGTGCATGATTGTATGTGCTGGTTTTGTATGTATGTTTCACTTATATCTTTGCATATACAAGCCGACATGCAAGGGCCGATATACAAGGGAGTTTTCAGCCAAGAAGGATGCGGTTATTCAGCGATGGGTCCTATTTTTAGTTTGACGGTAAATCAGGCGATGCCACAAGGTAGTGGCGAATGCGTATACAAGGGCTCTTGCACATACAAAGATGATTTAAGAGGCAACTTCAAATGCATATTCTGAAAGCGATTACAAAGACCTTTTATGTGCCAAAAATAGAGATAAATGCAAAGGCAGACTCAGAGGTATTTTCAGAGGCCAATATATACATAGATGCAAAACGATATATACAGGGAGTTGACTGAATCTTTGACCGTATATATTTCCTCCGTCCTGATGAATTTTGACATGTTGTAAAAGGTAAAAGTGCATTTTTTTGCCTCCTCTTTCATTTGGCAGGGTTTTGAGGGGATTTTCTGGTTTTCATTTTTTAGATCTGGCTTCGCATATTTTGGCTGATTAGATGTTTCAGCGGCTATCTTGAAGATGTGTGGGACTTTTCTTCTCCCCAGTGGCTCCAGTTGGTGGTTTATGTAGGTGCATTCATGGCATATGGGCTTCTTGCCTTGTAGGACCAATTTTTGTGCGTTGGACGATGATCTTGGGGATTTTTCTCTCTGCCCTATCCGATCTCACGTCTTGGTGGCCATTCTCTGCTGCCTTTTCATCCTGTCGAGGCATGGGCCCTGTCCCTTCATCATACCTCTACCCATGCGCCCCTGTTCTAGCATTTATGGCCTCAGATCCATGAAATAGCAAATCCATGCTTTTCTGGCAAGAGTCTGACCTATATATACAATGTAAACTCTCTTGTTAAAGGAGGATGGTTTTATTTTTGGGTTGTTATGCTGCCAAATTTTAGGTAGATAAATCCTTTCTGTTTCTGAACATTTTGAATTGTAATGGTTTTGGGGCCTTCATGATTAATATATGCCGACTTCTTGCCTTTCTTATGTCTAGATTTCTATGCTTTAATTGAAGTTGTAGTCTGTTCTGTGGGTAAAACAACTCCTCTGCAAGTTTAACTTTCATACCGAAGCCTCAACCAGTCATAAGTCTATGTGAATCTCCCTTAGTATTAAAAGAATAATTGTTGTGTCCACACCATGACCACCATCGCTCACTAAATCTGATGTATCACCCCTTTCCTTTTTAGTTTTCCTTCCAACTCTTTTCCTTTGCAAAATTTTAGCACTAGGTTTAGTCGCACTGCTCTAAGTAATAGGCTTAGAGAGAGGAACTAGCCTTCTCTGGAGGTCTGATCTCAAATCACAAGGTCCCACACTTTGAGTTCATTCCCATGTTTCCCCCGGATTGCTGAAGTTTCATAACCGTAGCAAAGGGTGCAAATCTGGGTGACAACAACTAAAAAGAAGCAAAAACTGGGATGTGATGCAGGAGAATCCAGTGGTGTAAGGGCAATCTTGCATCACCCAAAAAATAGATGTGTTTCAAAATTGTTGATGTTTTTTCCATTTCTTTTCAAAATTTGTGGTTCTAGTTCCATAATCGCTTGAATAATGATGTAGAACTTTCAGTTTTTCCAAACTGCTAAAAAAAGTAACCTGCTATTTTTAGAAAGTTTGCATTTGGGCACGGAATGAAGTGAAAATTTATAGGAAGCTAAATAACTAAAACATAAGACCTTTGGCGAAGGAATCACGCAAAGATCATTCGAAAGCTAAAAGATATTAAAGTTTTGGTTTCTGAAAAACACCTAAAAATTATTCAAACTCAAGTTTGAGGCACTAAACAGCCCCGTATGGGCCCAAAAATGGCCAAAACTGATAGAGCACATTCTTAGCACATAGAACACTCTGTAAGCTTTCCGATGCATAAAACGGTTTGTCAATCAGACACCCGGATCAAAAGTTATGGCTCCCGGAAGTTGACCTATTTTTGGAGGGAGATGCAAATTTTGAATTTAGGTTGTTGGCTGCCAAAAAGGCTATTAATAACCATTTTTGGGAACCCTAGGTGGTAGTAGAGTTAAGGAGGAAAGTGTAGAGTCAAGAATATGTGGGAAAATAGAAACCCTAGCTGATTTGGGGTTATAGAAGACTGATGATTCTAGAGTCTTGTGATAGGAAGCTATATTGTGTTGCAACCTGTGGAGGGTTGATTCCTCTGATTGTATTTGAGCTTCTATAAGTTAATAAGTTGTTCAAATCAATAAAGAAAGTTCTATTTTCTATGTATAATTTCTATTGTTGTGTGTTTTATTATTTACCCCCTTCATCAAGTGGTATGAGAGCCAGGTTTCATGAGTGTATAGACAGAATGCCGACCGTGAGGTAGTTTGCACCAGGGCCTGAGGTTGTGGGTTTTTTGTGGAGATCAAGATGCCTCCATGAAGAAATCATATTGGGAGAAATGCTTTGATGGAAGAGGGTTTTAGAGCCCTACAAAGGGAAATTGATGCATTGCAAGAGGAGCTGCGAAGAGGGTTTGAGCCAAGAACAAGAGAAGAGAGTAAGGATGAAGCTGAAGAAGTGCTATCTAAGGAAGAACAAGAAGCTGCAAGAGATCCTGTAGAAGTTAGGCTGTTGAGGGCCATTTCTAAGATTAGAAAGAGACCCAGGATCAAAGTTTCTACATATTCTGGAGATTTGAATCCAGAACAACTCATTGATTAGATCAATGACATGGAGGAGTATTTCCAGTATGAAGATGTGGAAGACCCAGATAGGGTCAAGTTTGCAAAAACAAAGTTGAAGGGCCATGCAAGTATTTGCTGGAAGGAGGTCTAGTTAGAGAGAAACATAAGAGGAAAAGGAAAGATCACCAGATGGTATTGGATGGTGGAGAAACTGAAGGAGCAGTTCATTCCTGTGGACTATGAGATAGAGTTGCTGAAAAAGCTACAAGGATTGAAGCAAGGTAACAAGTATGTCAAGGAGTATACAGAAGAGTTTTATAAGATTACTATCAGGATAGGCCATGCAAAGCCCAATAAGGAGAAGGTATCCCATTACATTAATGGGTTGAGACCAAGTATTCAAGAGGAGCTGACCTTGGTCAAAATGACCACCATAGAAGATGCATACCAGTTTTCCCTAAAGGTGGAAGAGAAGCTGAATAAAAGATTTGACAGCAAGCAAAGGGGAAGAAGTCAAGGTGGAAGGACTAGTGGAAGACCCTATGGGGGGTGAAATGAAGATTCAAAGAAAAGTGAAGAAGTCGGCACCAGTAAAAATCAGAGAGGAGATAATACCTACCACCCTTGTGACCAGAACAATGGTGAGCAAAGAGGAAGAGGAAGAGGCAGACTTGGGCAAGGACCTGGAAGAGGAGGTTTCAGAGGAACCTGTTTCCAATGTGGAGAAGAAGGGCATCAAGCATATGAGTGTCCGCAACATCAAGGAAGGACAAATAGAAGACCTGAAGGTAATGCACAAGTTGCACATGTAGGTGAAGATGCACATTTTGAGCATTCTGAAGATGCTGAAAGGGGAGAAACCCTAGTTGTCAGAAGAACCCTACTGAATTAGGAGAAAGAACCAAATCAGAGGAAGAGTTTATTCCGCACAAGGTGCAAATATGAAGGTAAGGTTGTGATATTATTATTGACAGTGGAAGCACTGATAATCTTGTTTCAAAGGAAATGGTTGACAAGAAGAAAGCACCCACATTGATATCATATTGCATGGTTGTAGAAGGACCATAGAGCTTTGGTCAATGAGTAGTGTTTAGTGAAGTTCAAGATTGGGGACTACCATGATGAGGTGCTATGTTATATCATACCGATGGATGCATGTCATATGCTATTGGGGAGGCCATGGCAGTATGATAGGAGCACTATCCATGAAGGGCCTACAAACACATATTCCCTAACAAAGGATGGAGTTCGTCACAAGTTGAAGCCTTTGAAGGAGGTGGAAGAAAAGGTATGTAGTACTGTCAGAATTTGCTTGGTAGATGGTAGGAAATTTTTGGAAGGTATGAAGAATGAGTGTCATTGCTTTGCATTGATTCCTAAGATTAGTGAAGAGAAATGTGAAGATGTACTAGCAGAATTTTTAGATATGTTGGAAGAATTTCAGGACATTATCTCTGATAATGTACCAGAAGGTTTACCACCAATAAGGAAGAAAAGTCATCAAATAGATTTGATACCAAGAGCCAGCTTGCCGAATAAGGAAGCCCATAGAATGACTCAAGCCGAGAGTGAAGAGTTGAATAGACAAGTTCAGGAGTTGTTGAGGAAGGGATTGATAAGAAAGAGCCTAAGTCCCTTTGCAGTACCTGCAGTACTAGCACCAAAGAAAGATTGAGAGTGGAGAATGTGTACAGACTCTCGAGCCATCAATAAGATCATGATCAAGTATAGATTTTCATTGCCCAGAATGGATGACATAATGGACTATTTGAGTGGAGCCAAGTACTTCCCGAAGATTGACCTAAAGAGTGGGTACCACCAGATCTGTATCAAAGAAGGAAATGAGTGGAAGACAGCCTTCAAAACCAAAGAAGGTTTGTATGAGTGGTTAGTCATACCATTTGGGCTAACCAATGCACTGAGCACATTCATGTGGCTCATGAACGAGGTACTGAAAGAATTTTTGGGAAGTTTTGTTATTGTTTATTTAGATGATATTTTGATTTTTAGTAAGACTTGGGATGAGCATTTGATGCATATCAGAAGAGTTTTAGAGAAGCTGAGGGAGGAGAAGTTGTTGATTAATCTGAAGAAATGTAGTTTTGCAAAGAAGGTGTTGGTATACCTGGGATTTGTTGTCTCAGAGGAAGGTCTTAGATGGACCCAGAAAAAGTAAGGGCTATCATTGAATGGCCTATGCCAAGGAGTGCCACAAAGGTATGATCTTTTCATGGTTTGGCAAGTTTTTACATAAAGTTTATCAAAAATTTTAATAGCATTTATGCACCCCTGACTGAGACAATGAGAGGGGATAGAAAAGAGTTTAGATGGACTAAAGGAGCAGATAAAAGCTTTGATACATTGAAGCAGAAAGTCATAAGGCAACCTGTTTTGGCACTTCTAGATTTCAATAAGGTATTTCAGGTAGATTGTGATGCTAGTTGCAGTGCTATAGGAGCTATTTTGAGTCAAGAAGGTAAGCCCATTGCCTATTTTAGTGAGAAGTAATGATGCCAAGAAAAAGTATTCTGTTTACGATCAAGAGTTTTATGCAATAGTTCAGGCTTTGAAGAAATGGAGACATTATTTGTTGCCAAAGGAGTTTGTTTTATATACTGATCATCAGGCTTTGTAGTATCTTAATAGTCAAGGAAAGTTGAACCAGAGGCACTTAAAATGGGTTGAGTTTTTGTAGAGCTATACTTTTGTTTTGAAGCGCAGGAGTGGGAAGTCCAACAGAGTTGCAGATGCCTTGAGCAAAAGGCAAAATTTGTTGACAGAAATGAAGATAGAGGTTGTTGGGTTCGATGAGCTCAAAAGTTTGTATCCTGAAGATCCAGATTTTGCAGAGGCTTGGAAAGCTTGTCTGGAACCTGTTACTTTGGACAAGACAAAATGGTTGGATTTCATAATCCAAGATGGCATGTTGTTTAAAGGAAGCCATTTGTGCATTCTGAGGAGTTCCATGAGAGAGAACCTGAATAAAGAGAAGCATAGTGGAGGATTGGCCAGACACTTTGGTTGAGATAAGACCATTGCTATTGTTGGTGAAAATTATTATTAGCCACAGTTGCAGCAGGATGTGAGGAAATTTGTGCAGAGTTGCAAAGTATGTCAGATGGCGAAAGGAGCAAGTCAGAATACATGTCTATATCAGACACTACCTGTACTAGAGAAGCCGTGGGATGATATTAGTATGGATTTTGTTCTTAGTTTACCAAGGACATAGAGAGAGCATGATTCCATTTTTGTGGTAGTGGACAGATTCTCAAAGATAGCACATTTTATTCCTTGCAAGAAGACTAATGATGCTATTCATATTGCAGAGTTATTTTTCAGGGAGGTGGTGAGATTACATGGTCTACTAAAGATCATAGTTTCAGATCGAGATACCAAGTTTGTTGGTTATTTCTGAAGGACATTGTGGAAGAAGTTGAAGACAGATTTGAATTTCAGTTCTGCACACCATCCACAAATTGATGCACAAATCAAAGTGGTGAATAGGAGTTTGGGTAACCTGCTATGATGCTTAGTAGGAGATAAGCCCAAGGGATGGGATTTGATTTTACCATAGGCAAAATTTGCTTACAATAATTCTATCAATAGGAGTATTGGTAAATCACCATTCCAAATTGTATATGAGAATAGTCCAAGAAATGCTTCAGAGTTAAGAAAACTGGACAAAGGAGAAAAGACAAGTGTTGAAGCTGAAGACTTTGTAGAACATCTGAAGAATTTACATGAAGAGGTGAGTAAGCACATTAATAAGATGAATATTCAGTACAAGGCTAAGGCAAATTAGAAGAGGAGATATAAGGAATTCTAGGTACGAGATGAAGTCATGGTTCATTTGAGAAAAGAAAGGTTCCCAATTGGAACATACAATAATCTAAAAATGAAGAAATTTGGACCATGCATAATTTTGAAGAAACATGATTTAGGAAATGCATATGAGGTAGAGCTACTAAGTGGGATCAACATTTCCCCTATTTTCAACATTGCTGACTTATCAGAACATCATGAAGGTGGAATAGAGGATGGACCAATAGAAGAACAGTGGAGTATTTTGGCATCTACATCAACCAAGGAGATAGAAGAGATCTTGGATAGCCGTGTGGGAAGAAGTACTCAGGACAGGCAATATGAAGAATATCTGGTGAAATGGAAAGGAAGGCCTATTGAAGATTCTTCTTGGTTGTCTAAGGTAGAGGTTGACTATTTTGGTTTTCCTCACACAAACACATGAGACGTGACAGGGTCACTTCTCAAATTACCCTAGGTGTCTGATGCAGGAGCATCTAGTGGTGTAAGGGCAATCTTGCATCACCCAAAAAAAAGATGTGTTTCAAAATTGTTGATGTTCTTTCCATTTCTTTTCAAAATTTGTGGTTCTGGTTCCATAATTGCTTGAATAATGATGTAGAACTTTCAGTTTTTCCAAAAATGCTAAAAATAGCAACCTGCTATTTTTAGAAAGTTTGCATTTGGGCATAGAATGAAGTGAAAATTTACAGGAAGCTACATAACTAAAAAAAGACCTTTGGCGAAGGAATCACGCAAAGATCATTTGAGAGCTGAAAGATATTAAAGTTTTTGTTTCCCAAAAAATGCCTGAAAATTATTCAAACCCAAGTTTGAGGCACTAAATGGCCCCGTACAGGCCCAAAAATGGCCGAAACTAGCAAAGTGGGTTCTTAGCACATAGAGCACTCCACGAGCTTTCTAATACATAAAATGGTTCATCAATTAGACACACGGATCAAAAGTTATGGCTCCCGAAAGTTGACCTATTTTAGGAGGTAGATGCAAATTTTGAATTTAGGTTGTTGGCCACCAAAAAGGCTGTTAATAACCATTTTTGGGAACCCTGGGCAATAGTAGAGTTAAGGGGGAAAATGTAGAGTCAAGAATAGGTGGGAAAACATAAACCCTAGCTGATTTGGGGTTACAGAAGGCTGCTGATTCTAGAGTCTTGTGATAGGAAGCTGTAATGTGTTGCAGCTTGTGGAGTTTTGATTCCTCTTATTGTATTTGAGCTTCTCTAATGTAATTTCTATTTTGTGTTTTATTTTCTGTTTGTAATTTCTATTGTGTGTTTTATGATTTACCCCCATCATCAGGAGGATATGCTCATGTACCATTCCCTCATGATGATGTGATCAGAAATTTGGAAGAAGTAGAGGTTGAAATAGCCATTGATAAGTATAATCAAGAAGTAAGGGAAAGAAGAAGAAAAACACAAGAAATTGAAGTTTTGTCCTCTAACAGTGAAGGGTCTGTAGCCACTGAAACCCATGACCTACCTGATACAATTTCAAAAAGTAGAATTGAACCATATTAGCCCCCGAAAAAAGAATTAGAAATTGAAGAAACATGGGATGATGATGTTAGACAAGTTGCATAGAGATCTTTTATTTCAGAGGACCAATTCATTCATACTCCTGAGTTTAGATCTTTTCTGTATAGACAGAAGGGAAAGGCTATTAGAGAATCAGTCCCAGATGTTACACCAAATAACTAGGCACAATTGATGAATGCTTTAAAAAATAGAGGTTGAAAAGGAGATAGAAGATATGACTCCTAAGAAAGGTAGAGAGCTAATAAGAGAATATGGTGTAATAATATTCCAAGGACTTGATCTGAAATCATCAATTGTTTTTGATAGTTTTTTGCATAATGATGACACAAAACACAAGCTTAGTTCTGAAGGGGTTGTTGAAGTGTATACAGGAACAAAATACAATCCAGATGGGAATTCTCTCATGATATGGGCTTTGTATCCCCCGTATAAGAAGCTTGCAATCATTGATACTGAGAAATTTTTTGGTCATGTTATGACATTGAGAGCTAGAGAAACTGATGCAGTTATCATAGCAAAGCTTGGAGTAAATGTAGCAAAGCTAAATAAAGCTCAAATTCAGATGTTGATAAAGGAGAGGGATACCTACAAGATGAGTTGGGAGAGATTGAAAAAGGAAAATGATTTTTTAAAGGATGCAATTCCTCTCAAAATGATTACATAGGTAGAGAACTCACAACAAGCCCAATCACCTTCAAAAAATCAAATGACACAGGTTAGAATAGATACACTCACTACAGTCCTGTAGAACAGGCATGATCATATGATGAAATGGATGTATAAATTATGGGACTTTTGTTCTGAGAATCAAAAGGTCATTCAGGAACATGAGAGATTGGATAATAGGGTAAGACATAAGTTACAAAAGATATAGGGCAAACAAGCCTCTGACAATGCAAGCACATCCGATTCTGACAATCTTATTAAACAACATAAGAAATATCATGATAGGCTTCAGGATGAAGTAAAAGAGTGCATGGAGACTTCGCAGATAGGTGTACCTATGATACTAAAAAATGACAAAGATTTGAAAAGAAAAGATGAATGGATCAAGGAGTGTCAAGGAATCTTGAAAGAGGCCCTAGAAATTGTGAAATAGGAAGATTTAGCATCTAAGGAGGCTTTCTTGCATTTGGAGAAGATGGTCTTAATGGAGGTGGACATTAGGGATGCAATTGAATATACTGAAAACCACCTGAGCCAAAAATACTTAGATCATCTTGCTTAGATTTACTTGTGGCTTAGTAGGGCTTAATTATGTTTGTTTAGTCTCATAATATTGTGTTTGTTTTACCTATTTAGTAGAGTAGTTTATGCACCTGTTGTTCAAAAGGAGTAGATCGACCAACACATAGATGAAACATCCTATGAGAAAATAGAAAACCTTGCTCAGGCCTTGAATGGTCACAGGTTTATATTCGAAGAGTAACGAATCGGTGTTTTAATTATATTTCTATTTATTTTCTTAATTCAGTTAGTTATGAAAAGATGTGACTCTTGCATTGTAACTGGCCTGAAGCTTATTTGCTTCCCAATATATAAAGGGAACCCAAGGCCATCTTTTTAATCATCATCAAGATTAGATTAGAATCACTACCATTAGTAGTAGCTTTCATCTATTCCATTCACTATCAAAATGTTTTAAATCATATCCAAAGACCATGTTGTACGTAATATTTTGAGGAAATCAATTGAAGATCTCAGATTCAGTGGCTCTATACTGGTATCAACTATTTGTTAAGATAAGAAATTATTTGGCTGTCTCCAAGTTGATATTCCTTATTATTTGAATTTATTCCATGTAGAATATTAAATTCATCAAACACATTTACTGTTCCTGTGTAATTTGCTTAACTGGTTTCTTCATGTAGGAATTAAAATCCTTTTAAACATATTACAGTAATTTGGAAATATCAATTGGATAGATAAGGAAAGTCTATAATTGAAGGCTGTTATACTGTCTCCAAAAAATACTATTAAGTTGTTCAAAATTGAATATATCAAGTATATTTTTATTTTGTTGGTGCACATTTTGCTGTCATTCTGTGATCCCTCTTAACTGGTTCCTTCAAGGAAGGATTAAAATCCTCTTAGATAGATCACAGTAATTTAATAGATCTTGATTGGATCAATAAGAAGAGTCTTTTAGTCACATCCGTACACGTTTATGCAAGTCATAAACTAGAAACACTATGCCAAATAGTTAGAATTATTGCTAGGTAACACCATTAATCCCAGGTTCTCACTTGACTCCATTTACCCAACAAGACACTAGTCTCACCCATTCCATCTTACTTAGAAATTCCATCAATCTAACTTAGGGTTTTTACCTTGATATTACAAATACAATTTATACCAAATTACCATCATTTCATTTCAGAATTCCATAAAATCTCATTTAAACATAGAGGGTGTGAAGGAAATTTACATAAGGTCAAAATTCAATCTTGATGAAAATTCAATGTTGATGTGGGCATTATACCCACCTCACAAAAGGCCAAAGATCATCGATATCGAAAAAGCCTTTGGACACATGATGACCCTTAATGTTGGGGAAACTGACCCTGTGGCTTTAGCAGACATGGGCATAAGCATTGCCAAGTTCAACAAGGTACAAACAATACAGTTGATGAAAGAAAGAAATTATTACAAAATGAAAAGTGAAAAATTAGATTTGGAAATTACTGCCATGAAAGATGCTAGAATGAGGATCACCTCTAGAACTAATACAGAGTTGCAGAGTGAATATGAGCAGTTGCAAGAAGAACATCAACAACTAGTAGAAAAGATGAAGGACCTTCAGTTTGACACTTTGGCAATGATGTTGCACAAGAGATTTACAAACCTGAAGATATGCCTTGATGATTTTTGGCATGTTCACAAAAAGAACTATGAAGCCATTCTTGAGCATGGGAGAGTGAAAAGTAGATTGGGTACTAAGAGACATGATATGCAACTACATGAAGGATCCGACACCAATTCCACCTCAGCCATTAACACAATCATGAGAAAGCATGACAAATATGATGAAGACTTACACTCAGAAAACATAGGGTTTGATGATACTGTGAAGTTGGGATTACCCAAATTATGTGATAAGAATGGGTTTCTGAAGGAACGAGATGATTGGATGGATGAATGCAATAGGATACTTCAGGAAGCATTGGATACAGTCAAAGCAGAAGGGCTATTGTTGGATGGAGCATGCAAACATATGGAATTGATGATAAAACTTGAATATGAAGCCAGAAATGCAATACATGATGCTGATACCCATACCTTGGAGGAGTATAAAAAACATCTCTCAGTGGCTAAGTCAATGTTAGGAGAAGATTACATTATTATATAAGTTTAATTAAGATCAGTAGTTTAATTATTTGCCAAAAGACAATCCAAAGAGACACCTTTGTTGGATCTTCTTCTTATATATATGAAATTCAAATTGTAATATTTGATCATCAGTACTTTTTAAGATTTTAATACTTTTAAGTAGTGAAAGACTTATTTTCTGGAGTAATACAATACCAGTACTTTTCTATTTGTGTGTGGAAGATTCTTTCATTTGGACTAGTTCTCTGTTGTTTCTTTTCAAGCAATTGAAGGCAATGTAAAATGTATTCTAATTAATCTCCATGACCATCTTATAATTACCTCTCACTCAACAACAACTTGGTGTATGAGGTAGTGTTCTTGTGCATTGAAAAATGTTAAAGGTAGACACTTTTGCATTTCACACATTAGACAAGGAATTTTTCTCCTCCAATAATTTATATCTTCTTTATGGATTTCTGTAGATGATAGCCATCTACAAGTGATTCAAGGCGCAAATATATTAACGAGATTTAACAAAAATATACAATATATTACATAACAAGTAAAACAAATGGCAAATATAAGATCTACACAATGAATTGAGCAAATATCTCTACTTACCTCATGTATTTTCCAAGATCATATATAACTTTCTTGACATTGTTGTCGAAGTTGTCTGGGAGAGATAGAGGTAGAACATATTGCAACAATTATAGAATGATCTTTTCATTATTTTTCCAAAACTAGTAAACATAATACACTGAAAAGTACATGCAGTATACAAATATATATAAAATATACCAGAATAATTACCTTAATAAAGGTATGCCAATCATGTGTTTTCATCCCTGACCCAAATTCACCTTTCCTTGTTATGATATTCTTTATGTTCACAACAAATCCTGTGGGAAATCAAATTTTTCGTATGACTTCTTTTATAGCATTGCTTTGCTACTCTATTAATAACCAAGTAAGGGCACTTATATTAATTTGGTCTCCATCGCTATTTAATTGAATGACATTTTTCATACATGATTGGCTTCCTGAATGTCACTACAAATTTTGACAATTTTTTCTTTGTCATGCCCTCCATCCAATATTTTCCATAACATTTATGTTATATTCTTTCTGATATGCATTGTATCAAACAAATGCACAATTTGTAGCTACTCATAGTAGGGCAACCTACTAAATTGTCTAGGATAACTTTTCAGTCCTTGTGGAAGCCTGCCATTAATGCCTTGACAACCTTCATGAAGCATATATGTTAAACAAATTAACAAGGACAATCATTGTCAATTACAACATGAGTAAACAAAACATAATATAAAAATATAAATTCCAAACATATCATATATGATAGATAAACAATTTGATCCAATGTATAACTTTGACGATTAATTCTATTATATTCCAACTTCCATAGGCAAGGTGTCATTCTTCGTGATTTTGATGTAGTCTCTTCTTTCCCATTGGAAAGATGTTTTCAGTAGTTCAATACTTATGATTTCTGTGGAGGAAGTGCCTATACTCATCAAACACTTGCTTTCCTAAACTTGTTGAATGATGAGATTTCATCTTTGGACCACAAATTAGACATGCAAATTTTCCCTTTGTTTGAAGACCTGCAAGATCATATATAATTGGATTAAAATGTCAATTTTTATAATTATATATAATGAATGGGTTATTTAAAAACATGCATGATATCTACTTCATAAAATTAAACATCGTTAAAGTGCAGTCGAATGTTATAACATACCACAAAAATGTGTTAGCCCTGGGGCATCATGAATTGTCCATACAAGCATTGCATGGAATTGAAATTGCCTTTGTCCTATTGGTCTAGAGACATCATACATAGTGACGCCATTCCATAACTTTAGTAACTCATCGATAAGAGGCTTGATATATACATTCATATCTTTAACTTGGTACTTACCTAGTTGAATGAACATAAACATTACATAATTATTATAACCATTTTACTGCAACATATATAAATTAATGTACTTGACTATTAAATGAAAAAAATATAAGTCATTATGCAACAAATAAGACAAATGAGATGCTATTACGTTAAAGAAAATTGATGTAAACAAATACTTGGAACAATCATTGCCAACATTATGTGCTCCCTCTTTATTGACATCCATGGAGGAATGTTATTGTTGATAACAAAAATAGGCCACACCGAGTAAATAGATCTAAGCTCTCCAAATGGATTGACACCATCCACTGCTAATGAAAGCCTGATATTACGAGGTTCTTCTTTAAAGTGTGGCCATTTTTCCTCCATGTCCCTAAATGCAGAACCATCCGCAGGCATTCGAAGAATGTCATCTCCACTTCTATTCCATGCATGGTAATCCATAAATTGCGCTAAGATTTCGCACCTAAATAATTCTTGCATATGTGGAATAATGGGAATATAATGAAGAACCTTGTGAGGCACCTTTTTTGTTAGTTGATCTGTTCGATATTTACTTATATGACATTCTAGGCATTCTATTGCAAATTCATGTTGTTTATGATATATAATATGATCATTGGGACATGCATCTATCGCTTGATACTCCATTCCAATATATTTCATAATGGTAGATAAATATTGGTATGAGCGAGGTAAAATATTTGGTGGTGGTAACAAAAATTCACCTATCAATCTACAACAAAAAAATAATTTGTTAATATAAAGAATATTAATGGTACATATTTCATCCTTTATTTACTAGTGATGAACTAACAACAAAAATAGATGAAAAAAGATGACATATATGACATACCTTAACATCCGTGAGATTGCTATGTTGGATAAACCATTCATAACCTTCAAGTTCACTAGTAACAATACAGTAGAGAGAAGAGTTGTTTAGGAGCCTTCATAAAGGGAATTGTATGCCTTCTCAAGTACAGGTAAATCATGAACATCATCAAAGTCATCTTGATCATCATGATCAGCTGCGCCACTAAATGTGTCATGGATCAATGTATTTGTACCATCATCTTCAACTGTGTTTTCTAGTGCATGATCATCTTCTTCCATAGGATCATTAACTTCATCTTTGATATTCACAACTCCATGTTCCTCTGCTTGCAAAACCACATTCTTCGGGCCGTGATAATCCATATCATGTGCCCTAGGGCACCCCACCTTATAATAATGATCGAAACAAATAAACCATGATCATGATCAAGTGATTTTATATATATATATATATATATAAAATGTTAAAATGATATAAACATTTACAAATTCAATCAATATAAAGACATATAATGAACTTACCAATGGATGATAATCATGCCCCCCTTCAATGTGACCATGTTGCCTACAATGTTTCTCAGCTATTGTTATTAAAAGTCTTCTCATCTTTAAGCCCTTGCAATTATTGCAAGGACAATAACATTTCCCATCACCCTTTCTTTTCAATCTAGCCCACAATCTAGCAAGTGTCTTCATTTTGTTCTGCACTAATATTATCTGACATGATTTTTCTTTACCAAGCTTGAATATTTAGAGCTTCAAAAAATATCAAACTCACACTACAATAATTTTTAATCATAGACAGGTAACAAAATCTAATAATTCTAAAATTTTGCACCATAAAATTTTAGCCTATAACCTCCACAAATTGTCACAAGTATAGCAAAACACTATCGCAATTATAGATAAATTGTCAAACTCACTCTTATTTAATAAAATACATTCGTCGGAACCCCGATGAACACTAACCATATACCTGTCGGCCCACAAATTAAGGAGGTTAACCATATGTCGGCCCACAAATTGATGGAAGGGGATGGTTGACTTGAAGTATATGTCGAAATAGCAACGAAAATCATGGAGTGTCGCAAGTTTGACGAACGTCGGGCAAAAATTTAAAAAAAATTGAAAATTTCACATTAAATACTCAGGTACCTGATGATACATCTAATTATACATCTTTTGTCAGAAAGTTTCATCGTATTTTGCAGTCAAATGAGTTAGTGGGAGTATCACAAATCAAATGAACTAAAATAAATTAAGAATCTAATTGCTCTTGTATTCATGAAATAACTGCTACAATAATAACAACATGCAAGAAATAATGTGAAGGATAGTTATCCTAAGTGGCCCTTGCTCAGGTGACTGCCTCACTTCTTAAACTCAAATCTAGCTCTTTTAAATCAACACAATCATATTGATTCTAACATACATTACATAATCTTTTCAAATCACATAAATTCTTGCTGAACTGTAATATTCATAACTCATAATCAAATAACATTGTCTTGCATAATCTGGAAAAAAATTAGATGCTATATCTATGATGGAACAAAAACTATTCAAAAACTAAACTTAAAACTAACTTCTACCTCAACCACCGAACCATAATATAGGCATGTGGGAGTTATTGAAATAGGTCCCTTACCTATAAACATAAAACACCACTCCACATAAACTAGAGTGTAATGAATACTAACAACAATGACTAGAAAAAGAAGGGAAGAAGTGTCCCAACAAAATCAGAAATCTCTGCTAAAATAGGGGAACATGGATTGATTGAACCAGTCCCAATAGTCTTCTAGTTGCAATAGAGTCCTTCAAGATTCCAATCATCTTTATTGATCACTTATCATGATCTGTGATTGTCTCCCTCAAGTGTCTTCATGCTGTGGTTGCTACACTTAGTTGAGTTTGGAATTTTCCCTGCTCTGCACCTAGAAATGTTGTGGCTGCGGGCTGCATCCTATAGTTGCTATGGGTTATAGTCCTTCCTCTTTTAGCTACAAGGTTAGTCCATAAATATGTACAAAATACTAACAACTATAATCAACATAAACATTCTCAATAATTGATACATTCCCACATATAACATACAATTTCATCATATTATAATCATATCTCCATATACTTATTTAACCAGGTTCAATTCTGCATAATGATCATAAGGGATAACATAACATAGAAATATGCTTAAAATAGTGTCTAGGAATGTCTTTCAACTTGCATAAAAGTATAAGAAAATAGGCTAATAACTAGGTTCATCACACCCCCCAACTATCCATTTTCTTGACCTCAAGCAAATCAACTAAGGTTGTAGGTTGTAATACAGGACCTGATCTCCCTGAAATCTTCAACAATACCTACTCCTTGGGTCTTCTCCAAATAAAATTCATTATTGTATGCCAACTTGTTCATCTTGGAGACCTCTGCTTTCTCACACTCTGCACTCCTCCCAATCTAATGTGGCACTTGGTATAGAAGCATAGGAGGTTGGAAAGTAAGTGGTATCTACCTCAATGCTTGTCCCTTGGCAATGTTCATGTATTTCCTGACCCTTTCAAACATAGCCATGAAGTTATGGGCAGACTAGGGTTCTTTCGTTTGTAACTTTGGGGTCAAATTGTCCTACCTATCCTATACATGCTAGAGAGTGATGGATGAGCCCAACTATCAAATGCTAAATACTATCATAATCTTGTAGCCTTAAATTCATAATCTTTCTCCCCACACCCTAGTGTTCTAAAAGCTACTTCCATTCTGCAATGATAAACTCAAGGATTTCAGATTCTTTTCTAATTGGAAGGGCAATGGATTTTTCTCTTTCTGTGTATGTTTGCATGATGTCCCCTCTCAATTTATCATTCCTAAAGTAAGAGGCCAATGCTCTTATCTGTAAATCCCCTAAATAAATTAATGGATTCCATTTAGTATCTTTAGATACAAAATAATTATGGAAATAAAACTCACATAGTTAATGTTGTTCATCAGGTATGGTGGTAGCAAAAACTTTGATGAAGGCCATTTTCTCACTCTTGTCAACTAGTTTATTATTGATCAATCTACTGAACTGGTAACTCAGAAATTTCTCCTGTAGAAACAAGGCATAGGTCCTAACTAGGGGTCTACATTTGACAATCTAAGCAGCTTTATTTGCTACTTCTACCATTCTAACTACCAGCTTCCACAACTTAATATCCTTTCTTTCCAATGCCTTAGTGTGGTCGGCAATCATGGTTTCTCTTTCTCTTCTCCATTCTTCTTTTTGTTCAGAGAAATCCTGAGTAACCTTCCATAATTGATATCCTAAGGATACAATTGTATGACAAGTCAGGGTTTTGACAACAGGGAGTTTTTTCTCTTTAGTCATTAATTCCTTATTTCCTACAACTATTATGGCTAACTCTATGAGGACATCTAGTTTTGACCCCTGATCATAGGTGTTAACCTTTTCTTCCAACTTGTGTATCCTTGCCTATCTCTCTTTGTCCTTCTGCTCATAGGTTTTGATTAATTCTTCTAGTTGTTTTATTTTATCAAAGGCCTCCTATAACTCTCTTCTTATATTCCTATCTTCAATCAACAATTCCTCATCCCTAGAAGACTATTCATCACCACCCCCTGTACACTCATATTCCTCATTATTAGGGTTGTCTAGGGTTTTCTTCTTAGTTTTCTTATTAATAAAAATATCCTTTGATTCAAATCCAGAGGTACTAGACACATATTGTTTCCTTTTGATGGGGGTTTGTACATTCTTGGTCACATTATCCTCTTGTTCATGGTCACTTTCTATTGCTACCACATCCACCTCTTTTCCAGGCTTCTCAATAGGACTCCACGTAACACCTTTCTTCTTAAGGTGATGTGAATGCCTTAATAGTGTGGATTTCTCTTTTGACCTCTTTGTAGGCTTAGAAGAAGAACCACTCTTCTTTTTCCTAGTTCTTGGTGTTTTAGAGCTAGGTGTCTTACTGGAGGATGGGGCCTGATTGACCTCTTCTTCTGGGGTTTGATTCTCTTCTTCTAGTATAGGTTAACCAAATACTACATTTGGCACAATTGGCACATCTTGTTCTCCTATTTCCTCTACGCTGCAGGTAGGTGAGGAAATGGGTGAAGTAGGGTTTTCTCTCAAGGATGCAATAGGGGACTACGTTTTCTAGTGTTGTTGGATCATTAAGGATGTCATTGATGTTTTTGTATTTTAAGAATCCTTTCCAAGGCACATTTGGATACTGCATTCTAAGACTTCTCTTCACTAATAGAGTGACCAAAAAATCATGGGATAATGCTGATTTTTTAAATTTCCTTTGATATTCATAACCCATTCTCTTTAAGAAATTATATAGGAAATTTAGTACTATAACTACTCTATTATGATGAAGATGGCTTAACACTTAAAAATGATAGTGTATAACATAGACCACCTACCATCATAGGTAAGGTAAATTTGATAATATGCATGGCATAAGTAGCCCATAATTCTTGAAGTGATAATCTTTTAGTATCTTGTAATGTGGATTCTAGTTGCTCCCCTAGCTCACTGAATTTGTCTCTTGCAGCTATTGCATTTGCTTTAATGGGGAACTCTTCACTAATTTTGGGCAAACCAGACACCTGAACAATTACCACTTTTGAAGCATCCACTATCAAACCTTTTATAGTGGCTTCATCATGGTAGACTAAGGCTGTAAACTACCTAATCATACCTTCATTAAATTATGTGAGCTTTAGGAAATAGTCAATCCATTCTACTTGTTGGAAGAATGACAAAGTTAATTGGTCTCCTAGTACCATATCATACACTATAGGTTCTCATCATATGATGTCTCCTCCTATATTGCTAAATTGAAATTCAAATTCCCCACAACCTCTTCTACAAACCCTCTATTATATCTATTTTCTCTTTTAGTTTTAATAATCCCCTGTATATTCCCTTGCTATATTATACCAACCTGAACTAACAAACCAACTTGAACCAACTCAGAACTATGGGAAATTGGAAAATATAGCATAGCAAACAATTTTAGTAGAAAAATTTAGCAAAATAGACATACGAATGAAAAAGAGGTTGTATTATCAGTGTTGTGATGTGTAACTAACAATGGTGAACAATCATTGTTTTGAACAAAAACACTATCCCTCCCCCCAACTAAAATCTTGAAATGACCTCAGTTCAAGGTTGTGTATGGTGAAGAGAAGGATGATAATATATGGATATAGGATTACAAATGATAATGTTGTATTATTAAATGCGAGCACTTATGGAAACATTAAAATAGTTGCATCAAATAATGGAAAATTAATATTTGTACCTATTGGAATGAGATGAACTGGGCTTTACACGAGTGGAGTGTTGGAAAATGTGTTTGCAACATAAGTTTGATTGGACAAAACTTATTATTATGAGAAATGGTGGAATGACATTCTGGTATGTCTGAACAAGCTGATGTAACTTGCATGTGGTGAGATGATGAACAGTGGCTGCATGCACTTGAAAAGTGGAGTACATGGCACCAAAATTGAATGAGGTGATGGATAGTTGCTACATGTTCCTTTTTTAATAGGTCCTAATGTGTATTATGGAAACATGGAGTGTGTTTCCTTCTTTAGATTCCTATGACTCTTTTGACTTAATCTTCATGAAGATGGCGACATTGGTGCTATGTGTGCACATGGAGAAAGGAAAGAAATTATACCTAAGTGACCTCAGGAGGTGGGCTATGTAGCTCACCTGCCGAGTCACTATGATAACTAGCAATATCTTCTTCTAGGCTACTGCTAGATGATGATATAGTAGTATCTGGCTCATGGCTAGGAATAGAGCATTGGTTTAGGAAATCATCTCTATTTGATGGCTTGGTGTAGAGTTTTAATCAGTGTCCATTAACCAAGAGTGAGAATCTGACCTCATCTATGGTCTATGGTTTAATAGTCCCATTGGGAAAGACTTGGTGTATTTCATAAGGTCCTAACCATCTTGATTGCAATTTGCCTTTGTAATCTTTATACTTTTAGTCATATAACAGGGCCCAGTCACCCACATGGAAGACTTTATTTTTGATATATTGATCATGCCATTTGGCTTGCTACTTCTGAAAAATCTCTGTGTGGTGCATAGCTGCCATTATGATCTCATCTAACCCATTGAGAATTTGGAGCCTTTCTTGTTGTGTTGCTGTCAGATCCATGTCAAGTTCTAGTGTAGTCCTTAGTGTCTGATATTCAAATTCTATGGGTAGAACTAATGTTTTACCATACACTAACTCATAAGGTGTGAAACTAGTTGTTGTTTTCCATGCGGTTCTGTATGCCCATACTACCTCTAGTAGTCTAGCTGCCTAGTCCTTCCTATGAATGTTCACTGTATTGGTCAAAATATTCTTAATTTCTCTATTTGTAACTTCCACTTGGTCATTGGCTTAGGGGTGATAAGGTGTTGATTTCCTATGCCTAACTTCATATTCTTTAACCAGTGTTGAAATAAGTTTAGAAGTGAACTGGGGGCCTTGGTTAGTGACAATTTCTATTGGTTCTCCATACCTAGTGAAAATTTCTTCATACAAGAATTCTTCCACATTCCCATCTCTAGCAAATTGAAAGGTCTTGACTTCAACCCACTTTGTCAGATAATCAGTGCAAACTAAAATGTACTCCTTATTATAAGAAGCTGGTGAAATTGGCCCAATGAAATCTAGCCCCCATTTGTCAAATGGTGCTAGTACTATATGTGGCTGCAAAGGCATCTTATCTAATCTTGTTGGTCTACCCATTCTCTGACATCTGTCACAACTCCATGTGTACTTATTACATCCTTATGAAGAGTTGGCCAATAATAGACTATTGTTAAATATTGAATGTTGTCCTCTTGGCTGCAAAGTGACCCCATAGGGTTCATCATGACAAGCTTCTAGGATGTCAAAGACCTTATCTTCTCTTACGCACCTCCTCATAATATGGTCTAGACCAGTGTAGAACAAATAACCAGTAATCCAAGAAATGTGATGGTATCTACCGTGCTACCAAATAGTTAGCAATATCAACAAACCATGGTGTATGTATATTGAGAGAAAACAAATGCTCATCTGGGAAAGAGTCATCCACAACACCTTCTTCTATTTGTGTAGTCAATCTAGATAGAAAATCTGCCACCACATTAGCTTTACTTGGCTTATCCACTATTGTTATATCAAACTCCTGTAGTAAGAGCAACCATCTGACTAGTCTACCCCCAATGATAGGCTTGTTCATTAAGTATCTGATTGCAGTATGATCTGTATGGATAAAGACCTGGTAACCATTTATATAATGCCTAAACTTATTGATATCATAGACAATAGCCAACATCTCTTTTTTTGTGACAATGTAATTGATCTCTTCTCCTTGTAAGTTTTTACTGATATAATAGACAACATACTCCTTAGTACCTTCTTTCTATCCCAATATAGCTCCTATAGCAAAATCAGAAGCATCTGTGTGTATGTGGAAAAGGCAATGTCCAATTTGGCCCTCTCAAGATAGGTGCTTTTGTCAAAGCTATCTTAAGTGTGTCAAAAGAGTGCTGACACTCTGTGGTCTAGTCAAATTCCATTTCCTTTGTGAGCAAAGAAAACAAAGGTGCTTCTAGTTTGTTGAAGTTCTATATACACCTCCTATAATAGCCTACATGGACAAGAAAACTTCTGACATCCTTTGGTTTCTATGGTACAAGAAGTGTAGAACTTATTTGAATTTTATTGGGATCCACCTAAATACCATCACTGGATATAAATTGTCTTAGAACAACTCCTTGAGTCATCATCATAAAGCATTTTTCATGACTTAATGATAGATTATGCTCTTGACATCTTTTCAGGACCTTCTCTAGATTATTTATTGTTGTCTCAAATGTGTCTCCATAGGTGGTGAAATCATCCATATAGATCTCCATAGAATCATGAGCATAGTTTGAAAAGATACTTAGCACTGCCCTTTGGAAAGTGGTTGGGGCATTGCATAGCCCAAAAGGAAGGACAAAATAATCATATGTACCCCAAAGGCATGTAAATATGGTCTTATCCTGGTCCTCTGGAGTAATTTTTATCTAATTATAGCCACTAAAGCTGTTTAAGAAGGAGTACTTTTTACTTGCTAGGGAATCAAGTACTTGGTCAATGAAAGGCAATGGGAAATGATCTTTTCTATTGGATATGTTAAGTTCCCTATAATCTATACACACCATCCACTTGCCTCCTTTCTTAGGGACAATAACTAAAGGTGACACCCATTCACTATTAGAAATAGGGTAAACAAAACTAGCATCAAGGAGTTTTTGGACCTCAGTTTTAACTATGCCTCGTAAGGTAGGATTCATTCTCCTTTGTGGTTGTCTTATAGGATTGAAACCACATTTATGTAGATCCTATGGATACACAAATATGGATCTATTCCTTTCATGTCATTGTAATATGATGCGAAAGTTGATGCATGTGCCTATAACAGAGTATGCAAGGAAGTTTGTTGTTGCTCAGTTAGAGTATTATTAATATTCAACAATTTACCTGACAAAATTTCTAATGTTTTCAAAGTTGGTTGGACAGATGAGAGGTCACATCCACTAATATTGGGAACACACTCTTGAGGTAGTAGAGAGTGGAAAAGATGGAATAATTCCTCTAAGTTTCAGATATGATGTTCTATAATGGATCTTGCAGACATGACAAATAGTCCTATTGCTGTGGGTCCCTACCGCAATGGTTCTGTATAATGTGGTCAATTAAGTCATCCTCATCTTGGGTTACTGACAAGGGGCTGCGTTCAATGGTCATGAGACTTTGTAGGGAATATTGGTCTTCTTCCTCTTCTAAGGTAGGCCATATGGTTTTCTCCAGATTGTCATGAGGTTGAGCTAGAGGATAAAGGACCAATTTCTTGGTGACAGTCACATTTGAGATTATCATGTTCCCAAACCTACAACCTACAACCTAAGATAAGTGGATAACTTGCAAGATTGACTTTTGGCTACAAAACTATGAAATCTACAGGGTACTCCCATGAGTCTAATGCGATGACTATGTCTTCAATGATCCCCTCAAGTTTCACTATTGAACTATTTGCCAACTATAAAATAGTTGGTGTAGGCCTTAGGTTAGGTTGCTGAAGTAGTTGCATTGTTTCTTTAGCCATGACATTGATGGCTTCCCCTAAGTCAATCAAGGTATTTTTGATGAGAGTTCCATTAATCTTAACATCCACTATTGGGCTGCTAGGGTCTGTGTACTTAGGGACAGTTATGTTCCCTAGCATGATATTAGCAAGGTTCCTTAGGACATGAATTGTTTGAGGGTCCTTCTTCCTCCCTGGTTTCTTAAGATAAATGTCTCTCACTGTCTTGGTGTAGATTGGAATGTCCTTGATAGCTTGGATAAGGGGTAATACTGACATTCTAAACTTGACCCAATAAGTTTGTGTCTGCTTGGGTTTGATGTTTTGGAATGATTAGTCATTCAGGGCAAGGAAGCTCTAGATTTGATATAGTCTATTTTCCCTGATTTGATTTAAGTTCTAGAGGTGAATTGTCTAATGTCTTAGCTATGGGTTGTTCATCCACCACCTCAGTGATTTAGGGAGATGAAGGCCCAACTAACATTTTCCATGATCTAAGATGGACATCACTCACCTCTACCCCATAAGTGGGGTATTGAATAGCCTTGTTAGTGTATGCCTATTGAATAGGCTTGTTATTCGGGTTAGGTGTAGGTTGGGTAGGTATTTGTGGTGCTCTTGGTGGTTGAGTTGTGGGACTAGATGGATTTGGCATAATGGCTTGTTGTTGTGGTTGAGAAGGCAGCAAGGGTTGTGAGTAATTCATATTTTGGTTCTGCCATTGCTATCATTTTCGCCATTGTGCTTGCCATTAGTTTTGTTGTATTGACCATTGAGGGTTGTAGTTAGGTCCTTGGAAGTTTTATTGGGGCCATACAATGGGTTTCTATTGATTCTAGTTTGGTTGAGGGTTTTTCCATTGGTTTTGGTTAGTTGGCCAAGGCTGAGGGTTCCAACCAAAAAAAATTTGATGACCTACATGAAATGATGTATTAAAAGTTAAAGGATTTATGGCATACCTTGTCTTTGCTTCCATGGTTTCCTTTGTGAAACATAGTAAACCTATCCATCTTCACCTTCAATAGGTTGAAAGTGCAGTTTCTCTAACTTATCTTCTATAATACTGGTCACTCTTTTGCATTTGCAATTGGCTTTTCTTTGTCAACAATTGGGACAATATTCAGTGAGTATTGCATCAACCTCCTCCTACTTCTTCAAGTGTAGAGTATCCATTTGAGTGGCTAGATGGATGATGATATCTTCTTTCATGTTGGTCAATAGGTTACTCAATTCCACCCTCAAAACTGATTTAGATACCTTTCCAATGGTAGATGCTCTCTCTCCCCTTGTCCTCTTGGTGAAGGTCCTTGAGTAATTTATGCAAACCTTGTAGACATCCTCAAAGGGTAATTAAAATATATCTCCTACCCCAATAAGATTGAGGACATCCATGCAATCATAATTTACTCCTCTTAGGAAGATAAGTTTTAAAGATTCATCTAATAATTTGTTCCATAGATTTTTCTTGAGACAAAACTGGAACCTTTCCACATAGTCTTTGTTTAGGGTAAAATTTGGATTGTTTAGTTTAGTGTTTGAATCCTCCTTTCACCCTTTACATTCAAGGACCTAGGGTTGAGTGGCAATGCACTATCATATCTTAGGTCACTATGAGATGTAGGGAAGCTTGGATTAGGATGTTTAATTATCAATTTTCCTTCTCTTATGCTTAATTGACCATCAAAACCCTAATTATGTGAAAACAACAGTAAATAGATGAATTACAGAAAATGCTCTTGCAGAGGGATGTAAAGTGATAAATCACAGAGTACTTGTTTTTGGGGTTCTGAGGTGAAAAATTTGGGGACATAGGAATGGGTGCCCAAGTCCAATGCCTATGTTTTTGTCCAAATCTAGGGACTCAGTCTGTAACTCTTTCTTATTGTTTTGTGGATTTTCCCGTTGTGGAACTTTGGGGACTAGGGAACAAGTACCCTAGTCTAGGGGGCAAATTTTCCTTCTGTTCTACAATTCTAACACTTCAAGATGCCTTCCTGCTACTCAACCTGTAACTTGTAACCATGAAAACTTTGGGAGGGGGTTGTGGTGTTTAGAGGCTTGCCTTAATCAAGCCCCGGAGGACACTTAAGTCTCCAAACACCATTGTTAGATATAGAGTCCGTGCCCTTGTGAGGCACAGGCAAAATCCAAAGGAAATAATGATGAAAAGATAATATAATGTTACCTTGTAGTGAAGATCTCATGGGAGGAAGATGCTCTTCATTCCATGAGGAAATGGGTGCTCAAATCTGCAAACACAAACACATAAACCACACAAATTTGCTCTTGCAACACAATGAAAGTCTTGAATCACAAGTTGATAGACAGTTGTAATCTAATTGCAATCTCTAGTCTATAAATGAATGCCTAATCATGCTTTTATATGCAACTACAAGAATTCTTGCCAAGATTTCATAAATTCAAACTTACCGTGTCGGCCTAGGGACCAAATAACGGTCATAAACAGACACTTCAAATTTGGGCCTGACCTAAAATAGGGCAGGACTAGGGTGCAGGTGCCCAAGTCCTCCCCCCTATTTTGGGTAGGGTTAAGCTCAAGGGGTCCCCCTAGGTCCAATTTGCCATGATACCTAGGGTTTATTCCATCGGGATGCCAAATTATGAAGTAAGATGTCCTAAATGCATACTAAAGACCTGGGAGCTAAACCTTATGAGGGAAAAGCCCCCAAGGGGACATTTTCTGATGTTAGATTTAGCCCCCACTTTAATGTATGTATAAACATGAGGCCAATACATGCATTAAAGTACAGTCACAAACACAAAAAATATGCCAAGCACGAAGGAGACACGCCAATCACATAGAAGACAGTAACAGGCACGCAGAACATGGAGAAGATAGTGACAGTCATGTAGAACATGGAGAAGATAGTAAATGCATGGAAGACAAGCATGATTTCTTTTCTTTTCTTTTTCTCATATATGTGTAATGCAGATGCAAGTACTAGAAAGTAAACAAACCTCTCATAATGCAGGAAGCACTCATCGTGTTGGTCTTTAGACTGCATATATGGGGCAACACACATGCAAGACACACAAAACCTCCCAAAATGTAGGAAGCACTCATCACACTAGTCTTTAGACTGCATATGGTGCAACAGACACGCCAAACAAAGCCAGCACACCAAACACACATACTTGAAGACATGGAGAAAACATGGTAGACAAGAGATGGTGTGTTCCCTATTTCTAGGCTCATCACCATCTCAGGCATATTATAGGCACACACTGATGATTGGCCTTCACCACAACAATCATTGAAAACATGCTTAAGGGTTGAGTTAGTCATAGAATGGATCCTCGCCTCTGCATAGGACTTTTGAAAATGACAGGATGATGCAATTTTCTCTAAGAAATACACCATCCCTACCTTCGCAAAGGGCTTAAGATAAAAAGGATATATGCAATATCCCGCCTCCGCAAAGGGCTTAAATGAATGATTGATTACAAACAAACTCAGGATGTAGGAAGTACTCATCGCACTAGTCTTTAAACTACATCTGAGGACAAGCACATTGCTAACATCTACAACAGACAGCTTACCTTATATATGCCCCCACCTTAAGGTGGTTGATATCAGGTATCGATATCAAGCACATTAAGGTAGGAAGAAAACACACAAGGGAACATAGACTTGCACAAAGCCCATGCCCCTTGGAGGTGACATGTACTTCACAATCACCAAATGTTCCCCAAACACATCCCTATAAGAAACATGTTAGTGCCTACAAAATCATAATAAACAACATGAATGAATATGATTAACCACAAAAAGAGCTAAGGTTATACAATGAATTTGAAGTTCGAGGATAATCGTGAGGCTATATCATGAAGCTCTCCGAATTGAGTACCACCAAGGCTAGATTCAAAGACAAACAAAGGTGCACAGAGCAGCAGTATTGTTAAGGTTCGTAAATGAGATAGCATACCATCAAAATCACTATGCAGAAAGCATGAGTGCTTCTACTAGCCAAGCGTTGAATAATTTATTACAACCCCATCGTCATATTAGGAATAAGTCCATTTTTTGATTGCTCTCGAAAGGGACACTAGGTCTGCATTAGTATAAATGTTTGTCATCATCCACTTGCTAGATAGAAACACTAGAGGAAGGGGAACAATAAATAAGAGAGGACAAACAAGTGTCTTAGGGACAGTCATGTAGGAGGGTGCTCCCAAATCACCAACTACAATGCTATGTCTGTAAGACACAACACAACAATGAAATTAGAGAGAGAGGTAATATAGAAGAATGATGATACAAATAGAAGAAGTTCACAATAGAGGTAGTCTCCTGGTATCTCAGACCTTATGGAAGAATCTGAGTTCATCCTAGGAGGCCTAAACAACACATAACACATCACGGGGGAAGCATATCATGAGAGAAATAAAGAGTTAGAGATACTTACCTATAGAAACCATCAGGCTAGTAGGTATCATCAAGCACATCATCATCATCCTCCCACTCACTAATGTTAGAGGAAAGTGGGACATAAGGTACCATAGAACAATTATTGTCTTGTTGATCATGTTGTTCATTGTTAGCATCATCTTTGTTTTTTTGAATGTTAGGATCAATGTTTTCTTGTTGAGATGCAAGGTTTGTGGCATAAGCTTGTCTTCTTTTTCTTCTTTCTCTTTCTTTTCTATTTTCTTTTCTTTTACCACTTATCTCTTGTAAGATAGGTCTTTCCTCTTTCATAGGTTTGTGCAATTTAGAAGATGAAGCACCAGGATCAAACCTCATTTGTCACGGTGGAATAGTTTGTTGTCAACAATGACCTCCTAATCCTTGTAAGGATTTTAGGGGAGGAACCTTAGCATAGGGACCTTGTCCTCTTGGTCTAAGGTTCTCTTCACATGCGCCCATTGTTTATCTTTTGTCATTTCCTACATAGAAGGATCAGGCATTGGGTGTAAAAGTTTTTATTTGTAGATTCTATAGCTCAAAAAGGTAAAATTTGTTCGTAGCTCTGGTTCTTGTTTAGGTTTGTTCCAAAAGTAGTCCAATGCAAAGTGTTGTTGTGTACTTAAAGGCTTGTATTTGTTTCGATGAATGGCATGCACATGTCTGTTCAAAGGGAATTTTACACACTTTAGATAGTTGAAGGGACGGCTTTCATAACCTTTAACCAAGGGGTTCCAAGTTTGATTTCAAAGATATCAGAAGTAGGGGTAACATCAAACCATTGTTCAACATGTTTCTCAAATACAGTTACCAACAATGATATCTTACCCAAAGGTTTTTCAAAGGTTCTTGTATGTGTCTTGATCATCATGTTCGAAGGGTCATAAGAACCTTGTATTAATTGATTTGCAAAGAGGAAATCTTTGGTGGCCACATTAGTCATGCAATTAGGATCAATAAGAGTTCCATCCACAAGATTTCTCATTATTTTCACAGTGATGTAAAGAGGCCCTTCAGAGTCTCCAATTGTTCTATCATGAGGTGTAAACACAATTTCAGGTTCAGGGGCCTTTCTTTTCATGTAAGATCTAGAAGGGAGCCTATTGTTGTTTTTGTGATTAGAGGCCATGTTTATATGCTCAAATCAATGCAAAACCAGATTTCAAAGTTTTTCCAATAAGTAAGTCAAAGACAAATGCAAAACTATATGCACAAATGGCCTAAAATGCTTGATTTTTTGTACTTTTTCAATGCAAATGAATGAGACAAAGGGTGTTGTAAGGATTTTAGTCAAGGGAAGAAAATTATATGTCTGATATCAATCCAAAACAGCAATAATATCCTTCACAACACACTATTGATGCAAATCTAAGATGATGGTAAGTCAAAATATAGTAAAAATATGTCAAAATATGCAATTTTTTCATGAAATCTCGATGCAAAAAAGCATGAAAAAGGCTGTTGTGAGGAAAATGATGATGGACAAAAAATTATATCAGTAATAATAGCCACTTAATGTCAAAATATCTAAAACAACATGCTTTTAGTGCCACTTAAGGTCAATCCCTAGTGAAAATATAGCAAAAATAGGCTATTTTTCACGTTTTTTCAATTCCAAAACCTAGAAAATGGGGTGTTGTAATGAATTTTAAGATGTGTAGAAAATAAAAGAAATGTTATCAGTCACCTCAATCCATAAAATTTGTCTCAACACACTCAGAGTGCAAACTAGGCCCAACCCTAGGACGAAAATAGCAAAAATGTGTAGTTTTTCACCAAATTTTCAATGCAAGAGGCAAATCAAAAGGTGTTGTGAATCTTTTTAGGAATGGAAGAAAATAATTACCCTAATAAAAACCAATTAGTACAAAAATACTCTTCACAACATGCCTATGCTACAAATTTAGAGAGTAGTGAAAATCGATGTTTTTGAAGCCCTAGGTTTGAGATCTTGACACCAAATGCTAAGTGGATGCTTTGAAATTTATTTTATGATGAAAATGAAATAATTTCAAATATGAAAATTAATTCCAATATCTAATATGAAAAATGCCAATCCAAATCTAATGAAAATGCATGAAAATTGCTAGTTTTTTGTTGAAATTTTTTATGCAAATATTTGAAATCTATATGCAAATTTACACTAAAATAAAAGACTACAGCCAAATGCAAGTTTGAATGAGTCTCTAAAATCAGTAGAAAAATCTGAAAGAAGATTTTGCCTACTAACCCTAGATTTTGGAATTACTATGCTATATGAAAATTGTCAAAATTTCTACAAAACCCTAGCAATTATACGATGAAAATACAATGCAAATTATTGGATTTTTGAAATTTTCTGTAGTTTTTATCAGATCTAATGCAAAAATCATAAATTAGGGAAAGTTAGAATGAACTGATTCAAATTAGTAACCCTAAAATGCCTTTTTTTTCAATTTTTTCATTTTTTTTGAGCTTTTCTCAATGCCATAAGATGAAATACGATATGAATGAATGAAATAAATCCCAAATCTGAAGAAAAACACTCAACAAGTTGCAACTAAGTCCAAAAACATAGGTTCACCAAAATGTTTAGGTTAAAATTTGGATTATTTAGTTGAGTGTTTGAATCCTCCTTTCACCCTTTACATTCAAGGACCTAGGGTCGAGTGGCAATGCACTATCATATATTAGGTCACTATGAGATATAGGGAAGCTTGGATTAGGATGTTTAATTATCAATTTTCCTTCACTTATGCTCAATTGACCATCAAAACCCTAATAATGTGAAAATGATAGTAAATAGATGAATTACAAAAAATGCTCTTGCAGAGTGATGTAAAATGATAAATCATAGAGTACCTATTTTTGGGATTCTGAGGTGGAAAAGTCAAGGGAACAGGAGCATGTGCCCAAGTCCAATGCCTATATTTTTTTCTGGATCTAGGGAATAAGTCTGCAACTCTTTCCTATTGTTCCAGATATTTTCCCATTGTAGAACTTCAGGGACTAGGGAGTGGGCGCCCTAGTCCAAGGGGCAAATTTTCCTTCTGTTCTTCAATTCTAACACCTCAAGATGCCTTCCTGCAAGTTCACTTTGTCTAGTTCCTCAACCTATAACCTGCAACTATGAAAACTTTGGGAGGGGGTTGTGGTGTTTAGAGGCTTGCCTTAGTCAAGCCCTTGAGGACACTTAAGTCTTCGAACACCATTGTCAAATAGAGAGTGTGTTCCCTTATGAGGTAGAGGCAAAATCCAAAGGAAATAATTATGAAAACACAATATAATGTCACCTTGTAGTGAAGATCTCATGGGAGGAAGATGCTCTTCATTCCATGAGGAAATGGGTGCTCAAATCTACAAACACAAACACATAAACCACACAAATCTTCTCTTGCAACACAATGAAAGCCTTGAATCACAAGTTGATAGCTAGTTGTAATCTAATTGCAATCTCTAGTCTCTAAATGAATGCATAATCATGCTTTTATATGCAACTACAAGCATTCTCGCCAAGATTTCATAAATTCAAATTTACCGTGTCGGCCTAGGGACCAAGTAACAGTCATAAACTAACACTTCAAATTTGGGCCTGACACAAAATAGGGCAAGACTAGGGTGCAGGTGCCCAAGTCCTCCACCCCTATTTTGGGCAGGGTTAAGTTCAAAGGTTCCACCTAGGTCCAATTTGCCATGATAGCTAGGGTTCAATCCTTTGGGATGCCAAATTATGATGTAAGATGTCCTAAATGCATACTAAAGACCTGGGAGCTAAACCTTATGATGGAAAAGCCCCCAAGGGGACATTTTTTAATGTTACAGTATTCAAATGGATCATGTTCTTTCTGAGTCATTCTGAAGATATCATCTCTTCTTCTTTCAACCCCTCTGCAATAGTCTTGGTATTTCTCCAAGAATTTTGTCTTCATTGTATCCCAATCTGGAATAGTATCCTTGCCTAGTCCCATGAACCATCTTAAAGAGGTATCCTTTAGAGTAGCAAGAAAGAGCTTGAACCTATGAGCATCAATCTTGTAGTCATAACTCCTACACAAGACATCAAACTCAAACATGAACATGTTTGGATCTTTAGTTCCTAAACCATAGAAGAGGCAATGCTAAAGGAGGTATATTCTTCATAGCAGCAACCTTCTCTTGTTGGTAATTGGAAGCTTGAAGGTCACATGCTCAAGTGGATCATCCAATGCGTCAACAATAGTGAAGAAAGTTCTTTGTTTATTATCAGTAGATGTTGATGAGAGGGACAATTCTTCTTTAGTAATAACATCACTCTGATCACTATAGTCACCAATATTTACTATAGCTTGTTGAGTAGATGGAAGGAACCTTCCCAAAGCATCTCTCTACCTCCACATACAATGTATATAACTTTGTATGGATTCTGCATAATGTTAGTAATATTTTGGTAGTTGGTGAGGTAGAACCTAAGTACCCTATCCTTTTGAAAGTAGAGTGTAACTAAGAGAAAGGGAAACTAACAAGGACTAATCTCTGAAAGTAGCACCATCCCTGGCAACGGTGCCAAAAATGTAGTTTCTTTACAATGCTTGGTAAACTTGATGGTAATCACACAATTCAAAGGAATATCCTACTGAACGGTCCACTATAACTCTTGAAAAGACCTTCATCAAATCGTCAACTAGGGCTCATAGGCTTGTGATGGCATTTGCATTGTATGTGCTTTTAGGGATCAAACTATCTAACTTATCTAATATAGTACTAGAAATTAGGCTACTTATTAACAAGAGAAAGTAATGCTACTACAACTACTATGGATACTTTGCAATGTAAGAATGTAACCAAAGATTATTAAGGATTGAACTCTAAATTACTAATGACAACTTTTCCTATCCTCCAGATTATTACAAGTCAAATGAGCTAAAACAACTTAAGAATCCAATTGATCTTGCATTCATGAAATAACTGCTACATCAATAATAACATGCAATAAATAAAGTGAAGGATAGTTATCCTGAGTGGCCCTTGGTCAAGTGACTACTTCACTACTTAAACTAAAATCTAGCTTTTTTAAATCAACACAATCATATTGATTCTAACATACATTGCACAATCTTTTCAAATCACATAAAATTTTGTTGAGCTGTAATATTCATAACTCATAATCCAATAACATTGTCTTGCATAATCTAGAAAAGATTTAGATAGTTATATCTATGATGGAATAAAAACTATTCAAAAAATGAACTTAAAACTAACTTCTACCCCAACTACTGAACTATAATATAGGCACGGGGGAGTTATTGAAATAGGTCTCTTAACTGTAAACATAAAACACCAATCTGCATGAACTAGAGTGTAATGTGGTGGTACCCCACTGAGGTTTAGGGCTTTAAGCGTGTCTCATCAAGGTGTTCTTCATTTTCCTTAAAGTTATGTGGTCTTCTTCTTCACTATGGGTTCTAATCTATTGTTGACTGCATACTGGGGGTTTCTGGTCACATAAGTTGTAACTTAAGGCCTTTTGAATCATTCAGTGACCAGCCCCCTTTGCCTAGTAGTACCTTTTATTCCCCATCGCATTATGAAATGCTAAGTCTTAAGTTTTAAAAGGGGTCGGGGTGCCATATGACTGCTTATCATGGTATTGCACTGCATCATTAGTGATGTCATCATTCCCCCGTGCAGTCATGATAAGGCACCAACTATCGAAAGAATATGGCTTATAGCCATTATGATGAGAATCCTATAATAACAAATTAGGTGTTTCCAGGTGTCAAGGAGAAAAGAGATATGCAGGAAGGATGAAATCCAACAGTTGTACAAGTGTGCAGGGGAATCTTTTAGGATAGAATATTCCATATGCTAGTGCAACAAAGTGACATGTGGCAAGATTCTGATAAACGGGGGTGCAAAACAAGTAAATAAGAGACAAGTGGATGGATTAGTGCAGTCACATAGAGCCTAAAGGCGGTGGACCATCTCTGGTTGCGATGATGTGAGATGGCACCATGTGGCAAGGACCGATGTACAGAAGGGAAAAGTCAAAGGAGTACGACCGTCGGCATGGCACAATTTCATTAGTGTTGGAATTTTCAAAGGAGACAATGTGGATTCTTGGGGCCGATGATCATTCTAAGGTGTTGATCTAGCAAAGGACAAATAGGGATCAATGGGTAAAGATTCAAAACTTGAAGCGACTCTTTGTCAACAAAATTCTCGCCCTCCTCCATGCTAAAGTGATTGAATTTGTAGCACAGTTGTAGACAAAAACATCAAATCCACTCATCTGATCGAGGAAAAACTTGCACAAATAGCAGATTTCTAGGGATTTTTGACTACTTCTACTACAAAAATTGACCCAAAGATCTGATTATATCTTGAAAATCTATAAGGATCTATTGTATCGTTTAGGAAGTTTGTCAGAGGTAGGTTTCTAGTAGCTTGTTTACTCCTTTGAAAAGGAATCATGGCTACTCTACCAAGTAGTGTGAGTTCATTTGGTCTTCTCCTTCAGACTTTGAATATAAGGTATTCACGTCTTTGGAAGGCATTTCCTGCTATAGAGTTGGTTCTTTGTCTGGGTATAGAGTAGTCTCTGATTTGTAAATGATATTTTCCTGTATGATAATGTTCTATCCAAGTTGAATTAAATGAAAAAAATTGCATTTGTGTCTTGTTCATGATTGTCTCCTTTGGTATTGACTTTTCTCTTTTGAATAAGGTTATCAAGAATATTTGAGTTCTTCAGTATGCATTCGTTGTATTGTATGTTTGGTTTCCTGCTTCTGCTCAAGGAGTAGATTAAATAGGCTCTAAATCATATATAGGGAGGGGTGTCATGTCAAAGGATTTCTAAAGTATGATCATGAGCATTACTCCTTCATGGACATCTTGTTGTAAGGCAGCGATATTTTCTTAGGTCCCCTAGATATGAATTTAGGTTGTCATAGGAAAACATTCACATTTCTAGGCTTGACTCTGTTGCCTAGGTAAGACATTAATCTGGGTACTTGTCTATTCAAAGGGTCTATGGAAGTCCCATGGCTCCACTCACTTACCATTTTATCACCTCCATCCATTAGTTTGTAGGAGTAGAATTAGGACCCTACGTGCTCTCTATTTTTACTAGTGTGAATAATCCAAGAATGATACCAACTTAGGATTCATCTCACAAATCTTGGTGTAGAAATAGGAGCATTTTGCCTATGCTGAAAAGTTAAAATCTTTTACTTTGATCTATCCAAAGTTAAATCTTTTGTTGTAGGGATACCCCCTAGGTGTGGCAGAACCTAAAGTGAAGGGGAGGCACATTCACACAACCTCCCATCTCTGTTGGCCAAATCATACAGTGAGCCTATTGATAAGAAGTGGAAAACCTTTAGGGTTTACTACTTTCTAATCATGGAACCAACATAATGAATACTAACAACAATGACTAGAAAAAGAAGGGAAGAAGTGTCCCAACAAAATTAGAACTCTCTATTGAAACAGGGGAACATGGACCAATTGAATCAGTCCCAATAGTCTTCTAGTTACAATAGAGTCCTTCAAGCTTCCAATCATCTTTATTTATCACCTATCATGATGTGTGATTGTCTCCATCAAGTGTCTTCATGCCATGGTTGTTGCACTTAGTTGAGTCTGGAATCTTCCCTACTCTACACCTAGAAATGTTGTGGCTGTGGGTTACAGTCCTTCCTCTTTTAGCTGCAAGGTTAGTCCATAAATATGTAAAAAATACTAACTATAATCAACACAAACATTCTCAATAATCCATACATTCCCACATATAATGTACAATTTCATCATATTATAATCATATCTCTATATACTTAATTAACCAAGTTCAAGTCTGCATAATGATCCTAAGGGATAACATAACATAGAAATATGCTTAAAATAGTGTCTAGGAATGTCTTTCAACTTGCATAAAACTATAAGAAAATAGGCTAATAACTAGGCTCATCAATGGTGACCTACCTTCATCTATTTCACATAATGATTCCTCTCCCAATGTTGTTCCCGCCTATGAGGAAATATTGGCGAAAGAAGATGAAATAATTGATACATTCCTTAACATCACCCTACCCTCTCTTCATTCCAATGCCATCCCTTTGGAAGAGAAACATTAAAAAATGAAGAGCCTCCTCTCAAAAAGGATCCTCCATGGGTAATTAATAGGTGTTCATCTAATAATCGCATGGTGCATGAAGCTGCTATGGCTCATCTGATGGATCTCCCTCCTTTGATTGAACACTCAAGAAATTTGGACATCACTAAGGAAGTGAAGGCCCTTAATCTTCCTCCTTTGGTTGAATATTCAAGTGCCTTGGATATCTCTAAAGATGCCAAGACCATGGATAACCATCCTTTGGTTGCATGTTCAAACCCTTTGGAAATCTCTGAAGATACAAACAACAACACTTCACCTTCCCTCCATTCCAATGATCTCCCTCCAAAAGATAAAGCATTGATGAATGAAGAAAGTAACAACAATGTTAATTCAATTATCTTTAACAGATTTCTTCCATCTAGTAAAGGGATAGTAGAAAAGTGTAGTAATATTCCTAAGATGATTGTGCAAGGGGCACCTAAAGCACCTTCTTTCTTAAAACCAGTGATTATAGTTCAACGTGATCTAAAACTACCTAGACCCCTAGGTTACATTCTAAATTATGAAAGACAAATTACTTAGAGAAATCAAGGTGTTCAAAATGTGCTGCAACATCACATGGTTTCTCACACATACAACACCGGTAATAGCAAGCAAAGTAAGAAAGGACCACATGTGCTTGTCTCTCTTCCATCCTCTCAACCTATGCTCCCTCAACCACCTCATCCTACTCATAAAGGCAGTCAAGAATATGATCTTGTCGAACAACTTCATGCTACTCTAGCTAAGATCTCTCTTTGGGACTTAATACAAATATCACCTACATACCACAGAATGCTCCAAGAAGCTTTATAAAAGGTGATCATTCCACCTATTATTAAGTTGAATGATGTAGCAACTCTATTAGATTGTATGAGTGCAAAAAACATGGATATTCTATTTCAAAAACATGAAGTACCATCAATTGAGAACCCAAATGATCCTCTTATAATATTTGCCACAATAAATCAAAAGTTTGTAAAGAGAGTTATGATTGACAATGGATCAACTCTTAATGTTTGTGGCATTGATTTTTTTATGTAGAATCAAATTCGACACATCTTTAATCACACTGGATAAACTTAACATTTGTGGCTTTGATAACATTGGTAGACAATCCCTAGGTACCATACTTTACCTGTAAAGGTTGGACCCGTGACATTATCTACCCTTTTTCATGTCATGCTTGGTTCACTTTTGTACAATATGATTCTCGGTAGACCGTGGATCCATGTCATGAGGGTAGTTATGTCTACCCTTCATTGATCAATAAAGTTTATTTATGAAAATAATCTCCGCACCATTGAAGTTGATCCTGACCCAAATAATTGTTTACATATTGAAATGCAAAAACAAGTTAACAATCATAAAAGTCTAAACAACTTACAAGTTGATTCATCAATACCTCTTGCCACAAATAATGTTGTGCAAGACTCTAAACCATCAAATGCACTTTTTGATGACAATTGGGGTTCATTAGATTTTACTCCTTTTATGGGGGAATATAAACTTAATAACCCTAATCCTGGCACATCAAAGTCACATCAATTTCATCCAAGATATCTTTGGAAACACCTAATAAACCCAAAGTTTATTTAGTACAAAACAAAGACAATACTCTTACTTATACTACAGATTATGATACTTATGAGGCCACACCATCTTCTTGTTTAATTGTGAAATTGGGATTGTTAATGTTTTAGTGTTTGATTGTTTGAATCCACCTTTCCACCTTAACATTCAAGGATCTAGGATCGAGTGACAATGCACTATCATACCCTAGGTCATTGTGAGATGTAGGGAAGCTTGGATTAGTGTGTTTAAATGCCAATTTTCTTTCCCCTATGCTTAATTAATCATTAAAACCCTAATTGTGTAAAAATGACAATAAACAGATGAATAACAGAAAATGCTGCTACAGTAAAATGTAAAATAACAAATCATTGCATACCTATTTTCGAGGTTCAGAGATAGAAAAGTCAAGGACTAAGGAGTGGGTGCCCAGGTCTAAGGTACTAGTTTCTTTGTAGAATCCTGACCTCCTTCTGACACTGATCTGCACTGTAACTTCTATTTCTAGAAATTCAATTGCAAAGGACACAGGAGTGAGTGCCCAAGTCCCAAAAAGGCTCCAGTGTCTTGCTTCTCTTTAGATCTTGAATCCTTGATGTCTGTTGATCCTTCCTACAACTTTACTTTTTCCAGAAACAACACCTATAACCTACAATCACAAACTTTGGGAAGGGGTTGTGGTGTTTAGGAGCTTTCCTCAGTCAAGCCCCGGAAGGACACTTATGTCAGATAGAGAATGCATGCCCTTGTGAGGTAGAGGCAAAATCCAAATGAAACAATGATAGAAAGCACAATGATATCACCTTGTAGTGAAGATCTCATGGGAGGAAGATGCTCTTCATTCCATGAGGAGATGAATGCTCAAATCTGCAAATATAAACACTTAAACAACACAAGTCTGCTCTTGCAACACAATGAAAGCCTTGAATCACTTTTAGAATGCCAATGCTCATCAATGTAATTTCTAGTTTCTAAATGAATGCCTAATCATACTTTTATATGCAACTTCAAGCATTCCCACCAAGATTTTAAAAATTAAAACTCACCATGTCGACCTAGGGACCAAATAATGGTCATAAACTGACACTTAAAATTTGGGCTTGACCCAAAATAGGGTAGGACTAGGGCGCAGGTGCCCAAGTCCTCCCCCCTATTTTGGGTAGGGTTAAGGTCAAGGGGTCCTCCTAGGTCTAATTTGTCATGAAACATAGGTCTCATTCCATCGAGATGCCAAAATATGAAGTAAGATGTCCTAAATGCATGTAAAAGACCTAGGAGCTAAACCTTATGAGGGAAGAACCCCCGAGGGGACATTTTTTGACATTACATTTAGCCCCCACTTTAATGTATGTATAAATGCAAGGCTAATACATGCATTAAAGTATGATCACAAACACAGTAAACACGCCAAGCACAGAGAAGACATGCCAATCACATAGAAGACAGTAACAAGCACACAAAACATGGAGAAGATAGTAAATACATAGAAGACACATTAATGCATGGAAGACAGGCATGATTTTTTTCTTTTCTTTTTCTCATATATATGAAATGCATATGCAAGTACTGGAAATTATACAAACCTCCCATAATATAGGATGCACTCATTGAGAAAGTCTTTAGACTATATATATGGGGCAACACACACACAAGACACTCAAAACCTCCCAAAATGTAGGAAGCACTCATCGCACTAGTCTTTAGACTACATATGGGGCAACAAGCATGCCACACAAAACAAGCATGCCAAACACACGCACTTGAAGACACAGAGAAAACACGGCAGACAAGCGATGGTGTGTTCCCTATTTCTAGGCTCATCACCATCTCAGGCACATTATAGGCACACACTGATGATTGGGCTTCACCACAAAAATCACCAAAAACACACTTAAGGGTTGAGTTAGTCACAGAACCGCTCCCCACCTCCGCAGAGGACTTTTGAAAATGACAAGATGTGTAATCTACTCTTAGAAATACACCATCCTTGCCTCCGCATAGGGCTTAAGATAAAAAGGATATACATGATATCCCACCTCCACAGAGGTCTTATATGATTGATTGATTGCAAACAAACTCAAGATCTAGGAAGCACCCATCATGCTTGTCTTTAAACTGCATATGAGGACAAGCACATATCTAACATCTACAACAAATAGGTTACCTTATATATGCCCCCAGCTTAAGGTGGTTGATATCTGCTATCGATATCAAGCACATTAAGGTAGGAAGAAAACACACAAGCGAACACAAGCTCTCGCAAATCCCATGCCCCCCCGAGGTGACATGTACTTCACGATCACCAAATATTCCCACAAACACATCCCTGCAAGAAACATGTTAGTGTCTACAACATCATGATAATCAACAACATCAATGCATATGAAATCTGCGGCATGCAAGATTCAAGGTAGGCAAAGTGCATGGAGTAGTAGTATTGTTATGATTTGTAAATGAGATAGAACACCATCAAAATCACTATGCAGAAAGCATGAGTGCTTGCACTAGCCAAGCATTAGATAAAATATGCAACCCCATCGTCATATTAGGAACTAAATCCATCTTTTGATTGCTCTCGAAAGGGACGCTAGGTCCACATCAGTATAAATGTTTTTCGTCATCTGCCCGCTAGGTGGAAACACTAGAGGAAGGGAAAAAATAAATAAGAGAGGAGAAGCAAGTTTCTTAGGGACAATCACATAGGAGGGTGCCCCTAGGTCACCAACTGCAATGCTATGTCTATAAGACACAACAGACAATAATGAAATCAAAGAGAGAGGCAATATAGAAGAATGATGATACAAATAGAAGAAGGTTACAACAGAGGTGATCTCCTGGTATCTTGGACCTTACAAGAGAATCTGAGGTCATCCCAAGAGGACTAAACAATGCATAACACATCATAGGGGAAGCACATCATGAGAGAGAAAAAGGTTAGAGATACTTACCTATAGGGCCCTTGCCGAGCTAGAAGTTATCTATAAGAAAATCATCATCGTCATCTTCCCACTCCCTAATGTTGGAGGAAAGTTGGATATAAGGTACCATAGCCAAATTCATGTCTTGCTCATCATGTTGTTCATTGTTAGGATCATTTTTGTTTGGTTGAATGTTAGGATCAATGTTCTCTTGTTGAGAGGCAAGGTTCATAGCATAAGCTTGTCTCCTTTTTCTTCTTTCTCTTACTTTTCTATTTCATTTTCTTTTACCACTTATCTCTTGTAAGATAGGGCTATCCTCTTTCATAGGCTTGTGCAATTTAGAAGATGAAGCATCAAGATCAAACCTCATTTGTCGCGGTGGAATATTTTGTTGTTGACAATGACCTCTTGATCCTTGTAAGGATTTCAGGGGAGGAACCTTAGCATAGGGACCTTGTCTTTTCAGTCTAAGATTCTCTTCACATGCAGGTTGTTTATCTTTTGTCATTTCTTGTATAGAAGGACTAGGTATTTCAATTTTATCCCAAAAGTAATTCAATATGTAATTTTTTTCTTAGCCAAAGATTTATACTTGTTGCGAGGAAGGGTAATTATACATTCATCAAGAGGGAATTTTAGACAATGGTGTATTGTTGAAGGAATAGCTTTCATTTCTTTTAGCCAAGGGTGTCCCAATTTAATACAAAAGAGGTCTGAAACAAGGACAACATCAAACCATTGTTCAACATGTTTTCCAGATAGTGTTACCAACAATGATATCTTACCCAAAGGCTTGATAAAGGTTCCTTTATATGTCTTGATCATCATGCTCGAGAGGTCATAAGAACCTTGCATTAATTGATGTGAAAAGAGGAACTCTTTAGTGGTGACATTAGTCATGAAATTAGGATCAATAAGAGTTCCTTCGACATGGTTTCCCATTATTTTCATAGTGATGTAAAGAGGTCTGTCCTTGTCTTCAGTTGTTCTGTCATGAGGTGTAAACACAATTTTAGGTTCAGGGACTTTTCTTTTCATGTAAGGTCTAGGAGGGAACCTATTGTTGTTGTTGGGATTAGATTCCATGTTTATATTCTTAAATCTGATTTAAAAGTTTCTCCAAAAGTATAGAAAAGGCAAGTGTAAAACTATATGCAAAAATGGTCTTAAAATGCTTGGTTTTTTGTACTTTTTCAATGCAAATGAATGAGACAAAGGGTGTTGTAAGGATTTTAGTCAAGGGAAGAAAGTTATATGTCTGATATCAGTCCAAAAAATCAATATTATCCTTCTCAACACACTCTTGATGCAATTTCAAGTTAATGCCAAGTCAAAATATAGTGAAAATATGTCAAAATAGGCACTTTTTTCACCAAAATTCAATGCAAAAGGGCATAACAAAGGGTTTTGTGAGGAAAATGATGATGGAAATAAAATTATATCAGAAATAACATATACTTAATGTCAAAATATGATGTAGAGGAAAAGAACAACTCAACTTCATACTAGGCAAAGTTCATAAGAATGGATTCAAATCCACAACTTTATCAAAAACCAAATCCACTACATAGTACATCTTTTCTTTTTAACTTCTCAAGTGCAAACCAGACTTCAAAAGGCCTTCTCCTATCTTAGGAATGTCAATTCAATAGAAATAAACATTTACCAAGGACTATTTCATCATGCATGCAACCATCTCTTCACTGACTGCCCAAACTCCTAGTAGCCCTATTTTATAGAACTGTCAAACATAAATTTTACCCTAGAACCTTTCTCAAAACCATGATGGATATTTTGAGTACCCATTAAGGTGCTTTAAATCATATCAAGAAATCACCATTGGTCATTTTGAAAAGAATGCCTCAAATCAGGACTGTCAGCGTGCTAAATATGCCTAATAGGCTTTGCATACAAATAGAGCTTATTGAAAATGGGTATACCACGACTTCCCACACCTTGCATGTGTTTGGAACACTTCAAAAAAGTTCTGCATAAACTTATTAATTCATCAAAAGGCCATCTTGCAATGATATGAGTACAAATCCCAAGGCTTACCTTCTTGACTACCCTCTAAACTCTGTTTTCTGGACTGTATACAAAAAAATAGTCATAAAACCATGATTTTCTCCACCTCAACCTTAGTCATTTGGTCAAAGACCTCTAGAATATGAAGGCACATACTACTACAACCATTTTCCACCAAAGATTAGTAACATGCAATGGATAAAAAGGAAGAAACACAATTATCTGTCACTGTTTACCCTAACAGAGGGTTTTGACTGTTTTTAGCAAATTTCCAATATCTACCTCAAAACAAAACCAATCTACATGCAACAAAATGGAGAGGGAAGGTGATTGAAGGAACTTTCATGCACCAATAGTTAGAAATGAATTCCTACCTGTATAGAGCTATACCATGCAAGAAGACAATGAATTCCTGAAGAAGAACACAGAAAAACATTGCTTTTTACCATTCCATTTCAAATCTCCAATCACCTCCGAGTTTACAAAGGTATACAAGGCCTTTTAAAGGCATTAAAATTTATCCTTTCAGTTTCCAACTACTTGGAATGAACTATGACCCTTCATCTTCCATAGATTGCATTATTTTGCAATTGTGACAACTTTTACACATTATGTCCAAATGACTCCAAAACAACTTCAAATGATCAAATTGATCCTATTACAACATTGAATCTCTAGAATGGAATCAGATTCCAAAAAATTGGTCTATGAAAACATTAATTTGCCAAGGTGCTCCTACACCATACAACCAACCAACAAAATTTCCAAGTCCCTTGGAAATGTATCTGCAACAAAAGTCTTTTTCTGCATCTCCTCTGTCTTTATCTTCAATCTTCTCAGCTTCAATCTTAAAATCTTCATACCAATGGCTAGTGACCAACCAAACAACAAATAAAACTATCAACTTTAGAGCTTCTTCAGGCTCCTTGTACTCCCATCAGTGGAGTACTCTTTAGGCTGCAACATCAAGTGCTTCTTCAGGTATCCATCTCTCTCACTGCTTCACAACAATCCAACTCACCAAACCATTCTTCTCACCCAACAAAAGATCCTGGTGATGCACCTACCACTCTCTCCTTAGTGATTTATCTCTACACCCTTATCCAACCTAATCTCCATTGGATAATGGTCATGACAGACCTCATCTTGTCTATCCATACACACAACCTCAGAAAACATCCTTTTACAGCTAGATGGATAAGCACCTACAACCAAACAACTTAGCAAACAAAAAAAATGCTCACCAATAAACATATTGTTTCAACATCTCCTCCTAGAGCTTTTGCTAGCTCTGATACTAATCTGATGCAAAGGAAAAGAACAACTCAACTTCATACTAGGCAAAGTTCATAAGAATGGATTCAAATCCACAACTTTATCAAAAACCAAACCCACTACATAGCACATCTTTTCTTTTTAACTTCTGAGGTCCAAACCAGACTTCACAAGGCCTTCTATCTTAGGAATGTCAATTCAATAGAAATAAGCATTTACCAAGGACTGTTTCATCATGCATGCAACCATCTCTTCACTGACTGCCCAAACTCCTAGTAGCCCTATTTTATAGAATTGTCAAACATAACTTTTACCCTAGAACCTTTCTCAAGACTGTGATGGATATTTTGAGTACCCATTAAGGTGCTTTAAATCATATCAAGAAATCACCATTGGTCATTTTGAAAAGAATGCCTCAAATTAGGACTATCAGTGTGCTAAATAGGCCTAATAGGCTTTGCATACAAACAAGGCTTATTGAAAATGGGTATACCACGACTTCCCACACCTTGCATGTGTTTGGAACACTTCACAAAAGGTCTGTATAAAGTTATTAATTCATCAAAAGGCCATCTTGCAATGATATGAGTACAAATCCCAAGGCTTACCTTCTTGACTACCCTCTAAACTCTATTTTCTGGACTGTATACAGAAAAATAGTCATAAAACCATGATTTTCTCCACCTCAACCTTAGTCATTTGGTCAAAGACCTCTAGAATATGAAGGCACATACTACTACAACCATTTTCCACCAAATATTAGTAACATGCAGTGGATAAAAAGGAAGAAACACAATTATCTCAGTCACTGTTTACCCTAACAGAGGGTTTTGACTGTTTTTAGCAAATTTCCAATATCTACCTCAAAACAAAACCAATCTACATGCAACAAAATGGAAAGGGAAGGCAATTGAAGGAAATTTCATGCACCAATAGTTAGAAATGAATTCCTGCCCATACAGAGCCGTACCATGCAAGAAGACAGTGAATTCCTGAAGAAGAACACAGAAAAACATTGGTTTTTACCATTCCATTTCAAATCTCCAATCACCTCCGAGTTTACAAAGGTATACAAGGCCTTTTAAAGGCATTACAATTTGTCCTTTCAGTTTCCAACTACTTGGAATGAACTATGACCCTTCATCTTCCATAGATTGCATTATTTTGCAATTGTGACAACTTTTACACATTATGTCCAAATGACTCCAAAACAACTTCAAATGATCAAATTAATCCTATTACAACATTGAATCTCTAGAATGGAATCAAATTCCAAAAAATTGGTCTATGAAAACATTAATTTTCCAAGGTGCTCCTACACCAAAATATCCAACACAGCACGCTTTTAGTGCCACTTAAGGTCAAACCCTAGTGAAAATATAGCAAAAATAGGCTATTTTTCACGGTTTTTCAATTCCAAGACCTAGAAAAAAGGGTGTTGTAATGAATTTTAGGAGATGAAGAAAATAAAATTGATGGTATCAGTCACCTCAATCTATAAAATTGATCACAACATGCTTAGAGTTCAAACTAGGTCAAACCCTAGGGCAAAAATAGTCAAAATGTGTAGTTTTTCGCCAAATTTTCAATGCAAGAGGCCAATAAATAGGTGTTGTGAAGTTTTTTAGGAGGGGAAGAAAATACACACCTTGATAACAACCAATTTGTGTGAAAATACCCTTCACAACATGCCTATGGTGCAAGTTTAGAGAGTCATTAAGGCCAAATTTAGTGAAAATTAGTGTTTTTGAAGCCCTAGGTTTTAGATCTTGACACAAAGTGCTATATGAATTTTTTGAAGTCTGATTTATGATGGAAATTAAATTCTTTTAGATCTGGAAATGAATTCCAAGGTCTAATATGCAAAATGCTAATGCAAATCTAATGAAAATGCATGAAAATTGCTAGTTTTTGTTCAAATTTTCTATGCAAAAATACAAATATTTTAAATCTAGATGTAAATTTACACTAGAATGCAAGAATACAGCCAAAATTTAATTTGAATGAGCCTCTAAAATCAGTATAAAAATATGAAAGAGGATTTTGCCTACTAACCATAGATTTTGGAATTACTAGGTTATATGAAAATTGTCAAAATTTCTACAAAAGCCTAGCAAATTAATGATGAAAATGCAATGCAAATTAAAGAAATATTTTGTGTTTTTCTGTAGTTTATATTAGATCTGATGCAAAAAACATGAATTAGGGAAATTTAGGAAGAATTTATGCAATTTAGTAAGCTATATGAAAATGCAAGCTAGGGTTTTCAATTTTTTGCAAATTTTCAATTTTTTTGTAATTTTCTCAATGAAATAACATGAAAGACTATATGAATGAATGAAATCAATCCAAATCTGAAGACACACACTCAGCAAGTTTCAATTTAGGTCCAAAACATGGGTTCACCAAAATGTTTAAGTGTGAAATTGGGATTGTTAATGTTTTAGTGTTTGATTGTTTGAATCTGCCTTTCCACCTTAACATTCAAGGATCTGGGATCGAGTGGCAATGCACTATCATACCCTAGGTCATTGTGAGATGTAGGGAAGCTTGGATTAGGGTGTTTAATTGCCAATTTTCTTTCCCCTATGCTTAATTAACCATTAAAACCCTAGTTGTGTAAAAATAACAGTAAATGGATGAATAATAGAAAATGTTGCTACAGGAAAATGTAAAATAACAAATCACTACATACCTGTTTTCAGGGTTCAGTGATGGAAAAGTTGAGGACTAAGGAGCAGGTTCCCAAGTCCAAGGTACCAATTTCTTTGCAGGATCCTGACCTCCTTCCAACACTAATTTGCATTGTAACTTCTGTTTCTAGAAATTTAACTGCGGAGGACACAGGAGTGAGCACCCAAGTCTCAAAAAGGCTCCAGTGTCCTGCTTCTCTTCAGAACCTGAATCCCTAAATTCTGTTGATCATTCCTATAACTTTACTTTTTCCAGAAATGATACATGTAACCTGTAATCACAAACTTTGGGAAGGGGTTGTGGTGTTTAGGAGCTTGCCTCAGTCAAGCCCTGGAAGGACACTTTAGTCTTCCAAACACCTTTGTCAGATAGAGAGTGCGTGCCCTTGTGAGGTAGAGGGAAAATTCAAATGAAATAATGACAGAAAGCACAATGATATCACCTTGTAGTGAAGATCTCATGGGAGGAAGATGCTCTTCATTCCATGAGGAGATGAATGCTCAAATCTGCAAATATAAACACATAAACAACACAAGTCTATTCTTGCAACACAATGAAAGCCTTGAATCACTTCGAGAATGCCAATGCTCATCAATGTAATTTCTAGTTTCTAAATGAATGTCTAATCATGCTTTTATATGCAACTACAAGCATTCCTGCCAAGATTTTAAAAATTCAAACTTATCATGTCAGCCTATGGACCAAATAACGGTCATAAACTGACACTTAAAATTTGGGCCTTACCCAAAATAGTGCAGGACTAGGGCACAGGTGCCCAAGTCCTCCCCCCTATTTTGGGTAGGGTTAAGTTCAAGGGGTCCTCCTAGGTCCAATTTGTCATGGAACCTAGGTCTCATTCCATTGGGATGCCAAAATATGAAGTAGGATGTGCTAAATGCATGCAAAAGACTGAGGAGCTAAACCTTATGATGGAAAAGCCCCCAAGGGGACATTTTCTAATGTTACACTTCTAAAGAAATGACATCCCTCTATAGTTGAGGATTTAAAATCTGTTATAACAATTATGACTATGTAGGTAATTGTTGTGGTGTAAATCAATAAGGAATCATAGTACCTTTACAAGTTGTTGGAATTAACTACATGGTTGGTATTGGATACCATTCTTTGAAGCCCACCAAAGCCTATCATCATCCTAAACATAATGTTAATACAATATCAATAAGACCAAAACCTAATGCGGTACATCCTGCAATGATAGACATGGATTGTCTACCAAGAAATATCCCACTAAATCAAGTAAGTATTTCTCCTTTATTTAGCCACACTCGATGGAGAACTTATTCTAGATGCTTTCAAGGGTAGCTTCCTCCTAGATGTATATATTGATATGTCATGTTGTGTTCCCCTGTGTTGTGTTAAATATTTGTTTAGGTCTCTTTGGATGACCATTGATACTCTTGTAAGGTCAAGGATACAAGGAGACTGCCTCTATTGTGACCATTCTTCTATTTGTTTCTACATTCTTCTATCTCTTATCTCCCCTATTTTATTGTTGTGTGTTGTACCTTGGGGGCATAACATTATAGAATATGTCTTGGGGGCATCCTCCTACATGGTGTTACTAAGACACTTTCTTCTCCTCTCTTATTTTCATTGTTTACAATCTTCAGTGATTCTACCTAGTTGGCAGATGATGAAAACAAACAAATAATGATAGGGACCATGTGTCCCTTTAGTAAGAAAGAAAAAATGGACTTGGTCCATATATGAAGATGGGGTTGATATATATATATCCAACACTTGACTAGTAAAATCACTCTGTGTTATGATTCATTTGACCTACAAATCTCCTAACAAATATTTGTAACAATCCACTTCTATACACTTTGGATTGTTTTGTATCTCACCTTGTAGCTACACTCAATTCTGAGATACCTGTAGTATAAGCCCAACAGCTATACTCAGTTCCAAACCCACAAGAGTAGCCTTGGCCTCTTTGATTTGATCTAATATACATGCATAGATTCTATGAATTGATTTGGTTGTTATCTTAGAGTAAGATTTTCTAACTAAAGCGTATATCTTGTTCATTTACTTAGAAAATGATATCGATGTGTTTGTTGGAAGCATCCAGTGACCATAAAGCACATGTCACCTTGGGGGTATGGGCTTTGTGAAAGCTCTTCTTTCCTTGCATGTTTGTTAACTTTACCTTAAATGTGATTGATCTTGGCAAGTGGAGTAAACCACTTTAAGGTGGGGGCATATATACCGACACCTATTTGATTATTTTGATACTAACAAAGTGTGTTTGAAATCCCTCATTAGGAGGTGGGATGGTGTATCTCTTGAGCTAGTGCACATCCTTATAAAAAAATCAAGCAAGAAATCCCTCATCATGAGGTGGGATTATGTATCTATTGAGCTAGTGCATATCCTTTTATACAAAGCCCTTCTACAAAAGGTGGGATGGTGTATCTCTTGAGCTAGTGCACATCCTTTAATACAAAGTCCTCTACAGAAGTGGGCTTGGATCTTGAGTCATCCACCCTTAAGTGTGTTTTTGGCAGTTGTGGTAGCGTAGCTCAACTGTTAGGTGTGTTTGGCATGTTTTAAATGGTGGGACTTAGTAATAAGCTCCTTCCACCACTCGTGTTTTTTGTGTATAAGACATATAGTGTTTCTATGGCATACTATGTGATGCTCATGTATTCTATGTGTCTTCCTTGTGTGCTTGTTGTCTTCCCTCGAGTGTAGTCTAAAGGCACATAGCGATGAGCTCCCTCCATATTTTGGTCTCTATTTGGCATGTTTTCCCCCAACTGTGGTCCAAAGGTGCATAGTGATGAGCTCCCTCCACATTGTGGGTTTTATTTTGTGTGTTTTTGGCAATCTAAAGGCACATAGCAATGAGCTCCCTTCGCCCCTAGTTTAGGATTTTATTTTAGTTGTTAAATCAATGTATTATTCATGTATTATGTGACTGCTCTCATGTCTTCATCATGTATTATGTACTTCCACTATATTCTCTATGTTTTGCATGCTTCTTACTGTCTTCATTATGTTTTATGTGTCTTCCATGTGTTTTCTAGTGTTTATCTAAGATTGGGGGCTATAAATAGTCCTCCAACCTTTGGGTATGACTTAGCTCTATGTGCTTGGCATGTTTAATGTGTTTGATGTACTTTGACCATACTTTAATGCATGTATGGAATTGTAAGATCATACATACATTAAAGTGGGGGCTAAATGTTATGGAGTTAAAAGTGTTTCTCATGCCTTTTTACCTCCCAGTTTAGTTCCTAGGTCCCCATGTTTACACTTTACATGTTTAAAACTTATCCTAGAGAAAATTCCCCTGAAACCCGTGTCAAATGAGACTTAGGGACCAGTTCTAAATGCTTAATCAAGACCTAAAAGTGCCTTGGGACTTGGTTTCCCATGCACAAGTATAGGATGATTTACTAGGACCCAAATTTAAATGTGTTGGCATATGACCTTTAAAAAGGTTTCCCTCTGTCAGCCTTTTCAATGCAAATTACAAAATTTAGTGGGAATGAATATATAAACATGTTTAGGACTTCATTTTACACCTAGACGGATAATGCAAACTTGTGATATTGATCTAAGGGATTTCAAGGCATTCATTATGTTTCAAAGAAGAATTGTGTTGTTATTATGTTTATTTATTGTAGATTTTGCTTCATCAATCTATCTCCTCATGATTTGAAGGATCTTCATCTCCATGAGGGATTCACCTCTAAGATGATATCTATTTGTGCTTCAATCATTTTATTTCATCATTACTTTGGCCTCTTCCCTCCCTTGGGAATGCACTCTATCTAACAACAGTGTTGGAAGACATGAATGTCATTTTGGGGCTTGATAGAGGAAAGCTCCTAAACACCATAACCTCCAAATGCCTCTCTTTATGATTGTAGGTTATAGGTGTGGGATTTGGCGAAGTGCAAGTATAGAGAAGAAATTTAGAGGATAAGGATTCAGGATCTAGAGAAAAGTTACTATAATTCTACCCTACTGGACTAGGGTGCCCACCTTATAGTCCTCTTGATAAGATTCATCTTGAACTTAAGAGCTGAACAACATTTGACATTGCTCACTCTTTTAGATTTACAAAAATGTTGCCCTATCAGACTTGGGTTCCAGCCTCATAGTCCATAAAGTCTTTACCTTTGTACCTAATTTCATTATAATTAGGGTTTGATGCTTACTGAATCTAGGGTTTGACAAATCTTTCAATCTAATATGTCTTTCCATATCATTCTTGAGTACATCAACCTATAGCCGAGTCCTCTTCATATGTAGTGACTTGGCTTGGTTGTTCTCCTTGAGTGTTAGTGTGAAAGGAGGGTTTGGTTTGATAGATGTTATCACTATTCATCATCTTCCCACTTTTTACATCTAACAAAAGCTTATGATACAACAAAGTAATCAAGTTTTTCACAAAAGAAGTAGGGTAAAAACTTAATTTGAAGGTAATAATTGCATAGATATACATGAGGTCATCTCTCCCAAAAATGTTGTTGCTAAGGAGCCACATAGACATATAGATGTCATGCCTCAAAGTCTTATATGCAATTCAAATGTTTATGATTGTTTTATAAATATGGGTGATAGTTTGTATGAAGCAAAGTTGGAAGTATCCACTTCTATTATTTGATGCACCAATGAAGGTGCTTACTCTATTGAGAATGGACAGTTCTCAAGTGAAGAAAATGTCACTATTGTTCATCTTATGATGATGAAGATATGTATTCTTCCGATGACTCTGATGATGTTAATGCTATAGATCTTTACAATGACAATGCATAAACTTTTAAGACATGGATGAATGTCCTTTATGATGAGCCATTAGTCTTACCAAAGATGAGAAATGATAACCTTATTAGTGTAGATATAATCCTATCTTTACAAATGATCAAGAATATGATGAACTTGAGAAGGATCAGCTTGAGGTAGATAGACCTATTTGTAAATTGATAGGGGCTAATCAAAAGTTTGACAGGCATATCTAGGCTTGTGAAGATCATGATTTGAATTCAGTTGAGTTCCCCCCACATGACACTAGATTGCATGATAAGATGAATGATCTTTTTGAAAGTCAGGATGAAGGAGTAACTAAATATGAATATTTTACTTTTTTTGATTTAGAACTAGTACCTAGTAAATATAGTTTATAGCAGGCATCATCAGAGATAATTTATGAAGGTTTTAGGTTTGATGTGGAAAATAAAGATAGGATCAAACTTGATGGTGATATTCTTTTGGAGGGTATTGAGATATTTTATTTCTTAGATTAGAATGACAAATATTTAAGGACTTATAGTGATAGTGTGATTGATCAAAGGCAATGTAAACATATGAATGATAAATTTCATGGATGTTTTTTAACATGTGCTAACATTGTTCACTCAGTGCAGGTTGATTTGATTGATAATATGATTGTATGGTCTCTCAAATTTAGCATAGGGATGTGTATTGAAAGAAAGGTATTTGACAGAAGCAAGCATTAGTTTCTTGTTTTTGGTGGCCTATGGCCACCAGATTGGAGTTGATGATTGAGTAACCTTTCAATCAGTGATCAACTCCTAATTGAGGCAATTACTCAGTAGTCCAATGGATTTGGCACATGGTCTACACCCCAGTGTTTTAGATCCTTGCCATGTAAACAAGAGTCATGTGTCCCCAACCAGAGCCACTAGTGGAACCCCCCCATGCAATGTTTTTTACCACCAGTCTAAAACTATTGCAAATGGCTAATTTCATTCCCATGAAGCTTAAACTATAAGCACTTGAGCCTTTCTCCACAACCTATGTTATAATTTTGTGTGGAATTGTGATAGGAAGTTATCCCAAACCTGAGTTATGATTTAATGTCCTTAGCTTCATTCATAACTGGTCCCATGAGCCTAGTCATCGGTTCCCCCTTTGTTTATGAAAAATAATTCCTAAGGTCCGAGCACATGCTCTTTAAAGGTAGATGGATGGCTATTGAGGTATTTTAAGCTCTAGATTTTTCAAGTTTGTGAGGATTGCACAGATGCAATAACCATTGATTTTGAGTTGGTGGGCCCAAAGTCTTGTTTATTTTTTTGTTCCTTAATGGATTGTGGTAGTGTGCTACGAGGTGTTGTAGAATATTCCTTGTGCTATTGCAATTATGTGCCAACTAGAGGGTGGGACCCATTCTTGTCTTGAAATAAAATGAAGTGAGTGCCTAGCACATGAGAGCAGAGGTAGTAGTGTGGGTCCTCTCTGGGCTTGCAGTACTACGATAAGGTGACATGTTCTATGGTTGTGATCTGTTGATTAAAAGAGGCATTATTTGTTGGCATCTTCTCATTGGTTGTTGACTCTTCAATGATTTTGATAGACTCTTTTACATTCTTAGCTACTCATCTTGTTCTGATGTGTCTTAAATCTATGATACAAATTCAAAATTTGGATTTCATTCAAGTGTGCTAGCATGAACATCAAAACAATGATGGAATGGTAGGTTCAACCTAGATTTTTGAGATTATTAGAGGTGTTGTGAGAGTATGCAAGAAGATGATTTGACAATTAAAAAATTTCTCTAGTAACTCATGATACTTAGTTGGATCTTGGTACATGAACATGACCTTTGCTATTCGTGTGGGAAGCATTTTTAGTCAAGTGATACTAATTTGTGCCTCTATTTCATGCTTTGAAGATTGTCAATAGATCATTGACAAGTTCTAAATATGAATTCAAGTGTGTCAAGCCTATGAAAACCTGTAATGGAATTAAAGAGGTTGTTGGAAAATGGAAATTGCTTAGGTAAAGGACCTTCGCTCATTCTTGTTGTAAATGGAAGTGTTTCAATGAATTTTTCACATCAATTACCACCATGAGTATAGTGCATCATACTTTCTTGTAGTTTCTATCCTTTGTTTCCCAAAGAAGTATCTCCCTATTCTCTTGCTTGCATGTATTTTCATTCTAATTTAAGGAAGGAGTAGGTACTAACCATTAGAATGGGATGAATTGGAAAGAGTAGTAGTATCTAGCTACAACAGTCTTGCCAGTTTGCCAAAACCATAGCTGAATAGTGTCATTTTGGTGGGAGACTGGTTAGATCATTTAAATACTCCAAATACATAAAGTTGTTTCCTAGGGGTGAATCGACTGGGTATGATTGTTGTAATCTCGACCAAGATTGGCAACAAGAGTGTGGGAAGAGAGATACCAGTTTTCTCTTGCATCATCCCTCCCTTTGATGACTTTCATCAAGAACAATAGTAGAGGAAGGGCATTATGGTTTGATTCTAGGGACTATAGTGTAGAAATGGGACTTTGTTGACAGAGTCAAAGAAGTCCTTGCCTCAGTAAGGATGATATCTTTTGGTTCAACTGTTGGGAGTTTCCTCAATGATTCCAGGGTTTATATCTCTAGTAAACGAGGATTGAAAGGTGGGGAGTTGTGTTTCCTTCCCAGCAACCTATGAACTGAGCTTAAATATGAGACAAAGAGGGGATATTTGGTTATAACCACTTGGGAGGAATTTAAGCCAATTGGAACATTCTGAAACATTGTTGTAATTCTTTGTAAATGAATTGGCTAATATAAAGTGTCTACCAATGAAAGCAAGGATGTAATTTCTCAAGTCAAAAGTATTAAATGAGATGCAACTGAAAAAGTTGTACTAATGGAATCCTAGCCAACATAGTTTTCCTATATATAGGGTTTCAAAAGTCATAGTATGATATAAGGTAAGAGAGATATTCCTAGAGAAGTAGGGTGCAATTTTTTTTCTAGGATTTGGATACAAGGTATCCACATTCTTGGGAAATAGTTTATGTAGCAGAATAGGTGCATTATCAAGATTGCAAGAAAAATTATGACCACACATAAATAAAATTATGTATGATAGTCATTTCAATTTTAGATTGAGTAATACAAATGATGCTACATGTGTGTGTTTCCTGCAATTGTCTCCTTAAATGTATGCATCTCTTTTGTGAATGAAGAAATCAAGGGTTTTGGAGTTCATCTATGCACATTTGTTGTATTAAATGTCTTGTTTACTGCTTCTATTCAAGGAATGGATTAAATATGCTTTAAGTAAGATATAGGAAGTGGTGTATTACATTAGGGATATTGAAGAAGAATTGCATGAAATACACTTTCTTGGACTATTGTTGTAATGCAGTAATACTATCACAATCAGTCCTCTGAATTTAGAGTTTTGGTGTCAAAAAAGAAACATTTGCATTTTGGAATTTTGACTCTATTACCTTTGATAAGGCACCAACATGAGAATCTATTTTCCTAAAGGTATAGAAAGAATACTAAATATAAAAGACAAATCATTTGAATTATTTCATTTTATACTTTGTTTTATTCTAGGTGTTGCATGTTCTCATATTTAAACAATGAAGATAATCCAAGAATATTGCTAGTCTAGAGTTAATCTTACATATCCTTATACAAATATATGAGAACATATCTACCTAGTTGTAAATGAAAGACATTTGATATTGTTATGATAAGGGACAACCCCTAGGTTTGGTAGAACCTGAAGTGTAGGGGAGACAAGTGAAAATCAATCTCCCACTTTGTTGGCCATGTCTCTATTGAACTTGATCATAAGAATTGGCAAATTTTTAGAGTTTCATGTGTGTAAATTTGGGAACCAATAGTGCCCAATGGCATATGTTTACTTGTGACCTTTTATCTTTTTTGAGTTAGTCTTGTTGTGATGCTCACAACACGCCCCATTTTACCTCTTAGCAAAATGAGGACCCCTGCCATGGTTGTTGCTTTTTTGCTTCTGTGTGGTCTTGCTTGGTGGTAAAGGGAAAAAGAGGTAAGTGTTACAAATCATGTTGAAAATTGAAAAGATTTAGCATTAAGTACCAGGAGGGAATAGAGGGGAATTCTTTGTGAAAAATGAGTAAGGGTTGCTTTTGAACCAGTAAAAAATTCCCAATATTATGTGAGATATATGTGTTTTTTTGGTAAAATGCATTATTTAGAGGTTTGTATGTCATATACAAAGTCATTTGTATGTGAAGTCATTGTATAAGTCATGTCGAGTACAATCGGGTTTTGTATCTTGGTAGTTTGCATGCATATGCTTAATGTTTGTATCCTTTGTGTGCAAGTCAGACCCGATAGGTTTTCATAAGTGGAATGAATAAAGTTGTTAGGTTTGCATTGTATGTCAGTTTGTATGTATGTCCAATCTAAGCGCAAATCATATACAAGGTTATATACATTCAAGGACCCACGGGAGGTATAAAATATAGTTTATTAAGGTGAGAAAAAGGTATGTCTTGTAGATTGTATGTTTCATTTTTGCATCTTTAACATACATAGAAGTGTGGATTCTGAAAGATACTTAAATCCGATGTAAGCGATGCATTGTATTTTAATGCTTTTTTGAGAAAGTATGCATTCACTTAATATACATGTACTGACCCAAAAGGAATATACAATATGGTCAATAAAAGTGAAAAGTCCAAAATGGTTGTACAAAAGTTTGCATGTATGAGAGATTGTATCTAAAGTGCAGATACAATTATTATTGGTTTGAAAAGATACAAGTGGGTAAGTAAAGTGGGGCCCACAGTGGTGTCTCGCAATTATATCTTGCATATACAAACGAAGATACAAAAATGGAAAGGTAAGATTCAAAGTGGATTTGAAAAAAGAGATTAAATAAGGTTAATGCTTTGTATGTATGAAGAGTTGTATATTAATGACATACAATCCTGATATACAAAGAGGTAAAAAGACAAAAGTGAGTTGTCGCGAAATAAAAGGTGGAAAGGTTTGTATAGGCTGCATTTATATGATGATTTGCATCTATTTTATATACATTGTGACATACAAACAAAAGATGCAAAGTTGAACATAAAGAAAAAGGTAATATTGTTTATAACCCGTTGCATGTTTAGGCTTGTATATTGATGACATACAAATAGACATACAATAATTGATATACAAGGAGACATACAAAAATTAATATGTATGCAAAGGGCAAAATAACGGATAGAATGTTCAAAATTAAAAGTTGAAATAGAAAGCCGAAGCCGTATGTGCATTGAATGCAATATTTAATGCTGAACTAACAATGAAATGATGAAATTTAACATGTTAGGGTAAATAAAGATTTTTTTTCTTTCATAATTACATTGTTAAAAACTAAAATTGTAGAGAAAAAGAACTATTGCACAGATTGAACAGAAAAATCATTACTGGACGGAACTTTTGAATGGGAACGATTTGAAAAATAGTAAAGTGGTCAACATTGTTAGAGTTGAGCTATCATGAATATAGGTATGTTTCTTAAAATGCTGTTACAATGCAGTTAATTATAAAATGTGAATTAGTTAGAGTAATTTCGGTTTAAAAATGCAAGTTAATGATGAATTACTGTATCTGATTAGGAAATTAGTTGATTGTGTTTAATAACTTGAAATCTAAAATGGAAAAGAAAAAAAGGGGTTAGGGTAAATGTAAAACTTAGAAAATTCCTTGTAAAACCCTAGGTAAATAAGGTAAAACTACAAATTAAATATGCATTTTTTCATAGGATGGCCCTGAAACAGAAGAAAGTAGATCTAGGGGTGAAGAAAAGGTGAAAAAGGAAAGGAAGCCACACAAAGAAATCAAAAAAGAAGAATTACTAGTACACAGAGGCTATCCTTCATTAATCAGTATGAGTGGAGTAAGGACAAATACAAGCATAGGAAACTCTGATGTTGATGATGTTCTACAAAAAATTATAGCAGTGGATGCAACTCCTGACATGAAATGTATTTGGGAAAGAGGATTATACAGAGCTGCAAGTTTCCTGCTAGCCATGGAGGCTAAGGACCTAGTTTTGGAATGCATAAATAAATATGATCTAGCTACCAAGAGGGTAATACATGAGGACTGCATCATTATAGATTTGTCCACTGAGGGGATAGCGAGGACATTTGGTCTGGAAATTCAAGAAGAAATGATGGACCTTGATATTGACCAATACACAGATGACTTCAACAACAATGAAAGGGATTGTAAAAGTAGAATCTTCTACAGTTGGTATAATGCAGAGAATAAACCAAAGGCTATAGTAAGAGTGCCTAAAAACATGCACAGAATAGATTTCAACGAAGAAATACATCTGATGATAACAATGTTGAGTAGATTAGTAGGTTTGAGAGATGCAACTAAATGTGAACCTTGGATGTTCACTATCATTCAATTCATGAGGGAAGCAAATAAAGAACAAGGACAAATTCACTGGGCTAAAGCTATTAGTACAGCTATATGGAAACAAGCAATGTTGAGAAAATAGAAGTTGATGCCTTCTTACTTGTCTTCATATGTATTATACTCATGTGCATCAATGATTCAACCATATATATTTGGAATTGACAGAGTTGGGACCCTGGGGAATGGTCTAGATCAAACACTAGTCTATGACCATTATCCAGATCAATAGGAGGATAATGCATTGAGAAAGTATGCTTTAGTGAATGATGTATTCTATACATACATGGTAAGGGTTTTGAGAAGAGAACAAGATAAAAGGTTATCTAAGGATGCAGAGGATACTATTTAATTGCACAATTCCTGGTACATACAATTTTAGAACTTTACATACATTAGAACTGAGGCTTTTGAAGGAAAACCATTTATGCTACCCAGATATCCATCCAATAAGTTGATTGTGTTAGAGTTCTCAAGACAAAATTAGAATGCTTTAAAGATGTACAACAAGAAGTATGGAAGAGGAAACCGCAATCTCCCTTGGGCAATTGGTAGGTATTCCTACTATAGTGGAGAGGTGGCCGCATATTCAGAAAAGGAATTGAGATATTATGGATTTGAGGAATTTGAACTAGCAAGACAGTTTGATCCTTTACACAGGATCCAAAGAACCATTGATCCCAAATTCAAACATCAAGTGCACATTGAGGATTACTGGTCAGATTGCAAAAATGACAGAGAAGTGAGGAAGAGAGCTCACAAAAGGCTGATAGTAGAGCAAATGAAGTCCATGGGGGAAATTTATGTGCCCTCAAAAATTAAGGATGATGACAAATTATTACATCACAGTTATGAAAGTGTCAGGCTTGTTCCTATTGGAGAGCCTGATTGGTCACAACCATGGAATACATCTTTGGACGCATTGTCCAAATGTGTCATTTTGTTTTCTAAAACATGGTTGAAGGATAAAATAGAACTTAAAGCTAAGAGGATTGAGCCCACATTTCCAAAGAAGGGTAAGATGAGGGCAAGGGAGCATCAAGATGAGCTCCAATGTTTCTATGAGAAGAAGAGGAAGATTGTAGAAGCAAAGATTATTGAAAAGGATAAGAATGCCACCCTAGTGGACCCATATGTTTTGGGGGTGATAGTAGCAGTAGCTTCAGGCACATTTGTGGAGGCAGACTCATCTGGCCATGACATCAGTGTAGAGTAGACCTAGGCTGCTAGGGGATCAACAAGACACAAAATCATGAGGGCCATAGCAGTGGAACCATCAAAGGGAGTGTTGGTTTTTCTTTTGAATCAGCATTAGGGTTTGCCAGTTCTAATGTACAGGTACATTCAGCCAACTGAATACAGGAGGTTGCGTGAGCTCCTCCCCTTCACTTCTGGTTCTGCCACACCAAGGGGGGTGTCCCTATTTGATAAAAGTATGACCTTGACTAGCTCAATGACAGAAAGATATAACTTGACAGCAATAGGCAGAATACTCTCACGTAAGGACCAAGATTTGTATAACAAATCACAAGGTTGGCAACATTCTTGGACATATATGTCTGGTTGGGTATGAGAGTACGCAGGGATCCTAATCCTACTCCTATAACTAACAGGTGGAAGGATGAAATGGTTTGATTTGATTTTTGGATGCAAAGCTGGACATGGTATATAACCTCAACACAGAGCTAGATTGGTGCCTATCCAGGGCCTGGAGTCAGTAGACATACACCTGTGAATGATATGCATGAACAACTAAAACTAGATTTCAGGGGGATACATATGATACCTGCCTTACAGATATCTCCCAATACAGAGTGTTAAGCTATCTATACTTATGGCATCCCTACTGTAGTATACCCTTCCCAATGTTCAATCTAAGAACAATTTAATCTACCCCTTGAGCAGAAGTTAAGAGATCAGACATTCAACATAGGAATTCTATGTTCTAGAGTCTCAAACATTGCTTAAATATCCAGAATCAGAAGAAAGATACATGCAATACTGGAGACAGAATTAACAAAACACATGCTAACATAGCATTTCTCATATAGAATTAACCATGAAATCAGTGGATTCATGCAAAAACATACAACAAGAGATACATAAACTCACAGGTTTTGCTGTACAGAGCAACCAAATTAGCTGTATTGTATTACAGAGCCAAATGTTCAACTTTCAACAACCCAAAATGAGTAACACTTCCTTCTTATAACAGCCAAAGAAGCGTACTCAGCATTAATTACAGGGCTTTGACAAAAAATTTGCCAGATACAGATCCTTCAAAGGAATGGCGCTCAGAATTTATTGCTGCAAAGACAGAAAGTAGACAATGGTGGCCTTAAGCCCTGTGCCACCATCTGGAAGTCCTCATGCCAAAAATTAGGTACATGACTGTTCAACAACTCACCCATGCCCCTGCTACAGTCGCCATTGATGGCTCAACCACTCGCGGCTGCTTGAAAACCATCGCAGCACTTCAAAAAAGAAATTCCTGCCAAAACGCATTTACCACAGGTTCAAAAAATGTAGGGAGATTAATCCCACATTGGTGCCGCAGAGACAACTTTATCATTTTAAAAACACGGCCGCATGTATAACAAATGTCAAGCGCTTTTGCCGCACTCGACGCATAAGCCTTTGTCCAAAGCCTATCACCAAGACCTGAGCCATCGGCACACTCCCAAATCCTCCTGCCGATCTATCAAGTCTCACCGACGACACCTCCCGAAAGCTTGCAACTTCCATATCGGCAAGAGAAGAACCATCGGCCAACTCCACAAAACTCATCCCGACATCAATAGTCTAGCTAATGACCACAAACTACACTCTGCACCCCCATCGGCATGACTCCCTCCATCGGAGCATCCAAAAATCCTCTGGCCGACCTCAACAGTCTCACCGACCATTTCACTACATTCCCCTCATCGGCCAGAGACTGACCATCAGGCTAACTCTCTAGACTCCCATTGACAATACGAGTCTCCCTGATGGCCACCAAAACATACTTCGTCGGCCAGACAACAACCGTCGGGCTAGCCCAAAATTCCCTCGCCAACATACTAAGTCATCCTGATGGTTCACTCCAAACACGTCCGTCGCCAAGACATAGACCATCGGCGTAACAGAAAAGATGCTCACCGACAACACAACACACGCCGATAACATCCATCGGCCAAACACAAATGAAGCCTACCGACGATGAATATCACACCGATGGCATTTCCATCGGCCAAACCAAGCACATCGGAGGGAACAAAAAATAGCTCGCCGATGATGCCGATCACTTCGATGAACCAAAAACATAAAGCTCCAAACCTTTGAACCATGAACCGGTTCAAATAGATGGTTCAACTGAGAAGTTCAATGCCGAACGGAGCACTTCAAAAAGAACATTTGCTGAACACAAACACAAAGCCTTGAACCGTTGAACCATGAACCAAAAGGGTTCAACGCGGTGGTTCAAAACGATGGTTCAATCATAATCTGAGCACTCAAAAAGAAGTTTCACCAATAGAGAAAGTCACAGTGATGAACAAGGAAACTTAGAGCCCAAAAAGAAAAAACCCTCCAACATCTGCACTCAGATCCAGACCAAAATTAGTGCCAACACTGGCTCTGTCTGGGGACGTGCAGGTGCAAAACTGTAGCGAGGACCTCAGAATCTCTGGTTTCGCAGATTGGGCCATATCTATTGGGCAAGAGAGTTGATCATTGCACCAACCTGCACAAAAACTATATTTTTAGTCATCACTTGGGTGGCCCTGGGTAGCCAAAAAGGAAGAACCAAAATTTTTTCCTGCCAAATGCCTGATTCCAAACTGAAAGATCCCAATCCCAACTGAAAAAATTGGCATAGTTTGTCCATAAGGTCATTTGCTCAATTAGATATTCCACCACCTTTGACAGCTTGCCACTCGTAGTACTGCCTCTGTCACTCTGCACTTCAAAATCAAACATGCAACCATACATGCTAAAAAATCCTTCAGCATTAAGCAACATATGCATGTTATACTCTTCAGATGGTACATCATACTGCTCTTGGCAGTCTTCATCATTTATCTGGCTACTGCACACCATCAGGCACTCATCCAGCTGATCCAAAAACTCAAAATACTTAGAAAAAATGAGACCCCCAATATCTACTGATATTGAAAACAAATCCTGATCCACACACCCAATGTTGCACATATCTAAACCAGGTGATGATGAACATCCATCATTCACAGTTTGCAAATCCATAGTATCTTCACAAGAACTAAAGATATCTGATTCATATGCCCCCCACTCACAAACTGACGTAACACCAAGGTCAACAGTCTCCTTATATTCATCATCATCCTCAAAAAGAGGATTAATCCTACACCACTGAAAGTCAAGATTCACAGCATCAAAGGCATCTGTAGACTCATCATAAAGGGGATTAACACTCACCGCAAAGGCCTCTGCTTCTTCTTCATGATACTCCAATTCTTCTTTAGTACTATCAGATCCAGAGTCATAAGAAGAACAAACCTGATCCATGAATTGATCATGGATATCATTTCTATCAACTGATTGCTCCATATACAAGATTTCTGCTGTTTCAATGCATTCTGAAGTTGAGCTATCTGCATCATTCTCCATCCCTCTAATACTTCCTGATGAAACTGATACTGACTGTTGATCCACATGATCACAACCTTGCACAACTAGATCATTTAAACATGATGGCTCTTTGATAAGGGCTGGTATGTAAATATTACTTGAAAAACCATTGTTTTCAACTTCATTTGTTGGGCAAAACAAGACATCCTCTTTTATAACAGAAACATCATCAACTTGAAATGATACAAAAACTGGGACAATAGGGGTGTGAATACTTTGACATTCATTGTCAACTCCTGAATTAAATCTTTCATTAACATCGGGGGCTGCAGGACAACAAAATTTTTTAGAAAAATAACCCTTTTGTATTCCATACCTCCAATTGTTTTCAATATCTATTGCAAACTGATGTGCCTGATGCAATGTGGTGGACTCCTTGTCTCTTAATCTGTAACTCATTTTCTTATCAAAAGCTCCCAAATAGACAACTAAGCACAGTGCATCATTAGGTCTCATGCATTCTGGAATTCTATTCAATGCCCTCATAAATCTGAGGTTAAAGGCTGGGATCAACTCACCTTCTTCAATATGGATGTACATAAAATTACTAATAACTGCATATTCAGAGATTCTTTCACCATATTGTACTAGAAATGCAGATTTAAAACCATGCCAAGAGCTGACAGAGTGAGCTGGAAGGTAGGAAAACCAGTCCCTTGCATCTTCATCTAGAGATTGAACAAATAATCTCATAACCACATCCTCATGGTCAATCTCAAAGTCATCTATCACATTCATAAACTGCTGCAAGTGTCTCTCAGCTGATTCATCCTTTATACCATTAAATTTAGGCAAAAAAAATTCTAATTTTAGGTGGAAGAGCATTTGGATAGCCACAAATGCCACTGAAATTTATGGGCTTATATCTGTCTATGTTGAAACTTCTTTTATTACATTGTTGGGACTAACTGCTATACATTTTTGTACTTGACACTTCACAAGGGTGCATAGGCTGATAATACATCCTGTATGTTTTTGCAACCCTCCTCTCTACTCAGATTTTCTACAAACAATGACTTTAGGCATTCAAAATTTAGACTATTTTTTCAAACTTTCCTAAAGTCCTTTAAATGAGTTTTTTTAGCAACATTGCATGCCCTTTGAAATACATAATAAGTTCTAATAAAAGCATGCAAGCTCTGCTTTCACCAATGTTTCCCTTTTAACCAGTGATATCTCACCAAATAGGGAGTCTGTCAAACAATATGAAATAATTGGATATGTTGCAGGAGCTGCAAATTCTTCTCTGACTGATTTTGTTCTTTTATCAGGTTCTCTGATGCAGAGTCACCACCTCCTTGAAGAGGAATGAGCTTCAAACAAGCTGAAGCTGCAAATTGATTTCTTTCTTTCTGGGTCATCCACCAGCAGAGTCACATATACAACCTTTTTCTCTGCTGCAACAAACACATCCAGGCCTAATTCTTCAATCTCGTAGACTCAAACTTTCATGGATATGACATTGATCTCCCCAATAGAGTCGCCAATTTGTTGGTTTTTCTTCTGAATCAGCATTAGGGTTTGCCAGTTCTAATGCACAGGCAGATTCAGCCAACTGAATATAGGAGGTTGCGTGAGCTCCTCCCCTTCACTTCTAGTTCTGCCACACCAAGGGGGGTGTCCCTATTTGATAAAAGTATGACCTTGACTAGCTCAATGACAGAAAGATATAACTTGACAGCAACAGGCAGAATACTCTCACGTAAGGACCAAGATTTGTATAACAAATCACAAGGTTGGCAACATTCTTGGAAATATATGTTTGGTTGGGTATGAGAGTACGCAGGGATCCTAATCCTACTCCTATAACTAACAGGTGGAAGGATGAAATGGTTTGATTTGATTTTTGGATGCAAAGCTGGACATGGTATATAACCTCAACACAGAGCTAGATTGGTGCCTATCCAGGGCCTGGAGTCAGTAGACATACACCTGTGAATAATATGCATGAACAACTAAAACTGGATTTCAGGGGGATACATATGATACCTGCCTTACAGATATCTCCCAATACAGAGTGTTAAGCTATCTATACTTATGGCATCCCTACTGCAGTATACCCTTCCCAATGTTCAATCTGAGAACAATTTAATCTACCCCTTGAGTAGAAGTTAAGAGATCAGACATTCAACACAGGAATTCTATGTTCTAGAGTCTCAAACATTGCTTAAATATCCAGACTCAGAAGAAAGATACATGCAATACTGGAGACAGAATTAACAAAACACATGCTAACATAGCATTTCTCATATAGAATTAACCATGAAATTAGTGGATTCATGCAAAAACGTACAACAAGAGATACATAAACTCACAGGTTTTGCTGTACAGAGCAACCAAATCAGCTGTATTGTATTACAGAGCCAAATGTTCAACTTTCAACAACCCAAAATGAGTAACACTTCCTGCTTATAACAGCCAAAGAAGCGTACTCAGCATTAATTACATGGCTTTGACAAAAAATTTGCCAGATACAGATCCTTCAAAGGAATGGTGCTTAGAATTTATTGCTGTAGAGACAGAAAGTAGACAATGGTGGCCTCAAGCTCTGTGCCACCATCTGGAAGTCCTCATGCCAAAAATCAAGTACATGACTGTTCAACAACTCACCCATGCCCCTGCTACAGTCGCCATTGATGGCTCAACCACCCACGGCCGCTTGAAAACCGTCGTAGCACTTCAAAAAAGAAATTCCCGCCAAAACGCGTTTACCACAGGTTCAAAAAATGTAGGGAGATTAATCCCACATTGGTGCCGTGGAGACAACTTTATCATTTTAAAAACACAGCCGCATGTATAACAAATGTCAAGTGCTTTTGCCGCACTCGACGCATAAGCCTTTGTCCAAAGCCTATCACCAAGACCCGAGCCATCGGCACACTCCCAAATCCTCCTGCCGATCTATCAAGTCTCGCCGACGACACCTCCCGAAAGCCTACAACTTCCATATTGGCTAGAGAAGAACCATCGGCCAACTCCATGAAACTAATCCCAACAACAATAGTCTGGCCGATGACCACAAACTACACTCTTCACCCCCGTCGGCGTGACTCCCTCCATCGGAGCATCCAAAAATCCTCTGGCCGACCTCAACAGTCTTGCCGACCATTTCACTACATTCCCCTCATCAGCCAGAGACTGACCATCAGGGTAACTCTCCAGACTCCCACCGACAATACGAGTCTCCCCGATGGCCACCAAAACATACTTCGTCGGCCAGACAACAACCGTCGGGCTAGCCCAAAATTCCCTCGCCGACATACTAAGTCATCCTGATGGTTCACTCCAAACACGCCCGTCGCCAAGACATAGACCATCGGTGTAACAGAAAAGATGCTCACCGACAACACAACACACGCCGATAACATCCATCAGCCAAACACAAATGAAGCCTGCCGACGATGAATATCACACCGATGGCATTTCCATTGGCCAAACCAAACACATCAGAGGGAACAAAAAATAGCTCGCCGATGATGCCGATCACTCCGATGAACCAAAAACATAAAGCTCTGAACCTTTGAACCATGAACCGGTTCAAACGGATGGTTCAACCGAGAAGTTCAACGCCAAACAGAGCACTTCAAAAAGAACATTTGCTGAACACAAACACAAAGCCTTGAACCATTGAACCATGAACCAAAAGGGTTCAACGCGGTGGTTCAAAACGATGGTTCAATCATAATCTGAGCACTCAAAAAGAAGTTTCGCCGATAGAGAAAGTCACAGCGATGAACAAGGAAACTTAGGGCCCAAAAAGAAAAAACCCTCCAACATCTGCGCTTAGATCCAGACCAAAATTAGTGCCAATAGGGAGAAACATCAAAACAAAATGATGTTATAGGTGCACAAAAAGTAGGTGCTAAGTTGAGTAGCATACCTAGTGAGGCTATATCAGAGGAGAAAAGGAAAACATATACAAAGGTAAAAAAATAATTGGCTGAAGAAAATCTGCAAGAGTCAAGATTGCATGAAGCCAAACAAGTAAGTGAGACTGTCAAAGTAGAGGATGATAGTAGTGATAGTGAGGTTAGGAGGTAGATCCCGAGACAAGAAAATAAACTGGTAAAGATGAAGAGGAATTATGTGAATATTCTAGTGTAGAAGAGGGGCAAGATACTTAGGTAGACATGGACGCAGAACAAAGCCCATAGTCTGAAGAGGAAAATATACAAGACAGGTCAGAGGCAGTGGACCCTTTTGGTACACTAGTGCCACCTAAAATCATAAAAGATGTGCAAGAAGTAGCACAACAGATAGAGGAGTTTGAGAAAGAGGACACACCAGAATAGGCAGTAAAGGAAACACCAGCCCAGGTTGAAAAGGAAACAGAGATAGAGGCTTTTGGTGCATATGTGTTAGATATTTTGAATATGTCTGATGAGCATAGTAAGGAAGAAAAGAATACAGAAAATAAGGATGAAAAGGAGAAGGATACAAAGGAACCTAATAAGACTACAGGTTCACCTTCACAGATAGAACAAACGAACATGCCTGAAAAAGTGCAAGAAAAAGTTGAAACAACATAAGAACTAATGGAAGTATCAGATAAGCCTGAGGAAGGTAGGGATGACACAGAAAATGTTATTGAGGGTAAGATTGAACCTAAGAAGAAAACATAAGGTACGGATATGCAGAATATGGAGCAGGACAATAAGGAAAAGGAAGAACCAAAAGAGTCTTCAGATGAAGAAAATCCAAAAGAAGATGATGAAGAGGGAGGAGACATCGAAATAGAGGAAGATGATAATGAGGGTGAGTCCAAATAGCAGAATGATCCACTAGTTCAAGAACAAGCCCCTGAGCCTCAACCCCCTCTGCAACAGCAAGAGCAACAAGAACAAATAGAAATGGAGAAGCCTCAAGAGGAGGTGATCAATGAAGAAAAAGGTGTAGAACTTGCAAAGGAGGCTCCATCCTGGTTAGGCTCAGAAGTTAGAAGAGAAAAGGTAGAGGTACAATTGGTACCTATAGATATCAAAAGTTTATTAGGTGGTTCCACACCACAAAAAGAGAAGAGGAAAGCTAGAACCATGTCAGCAATAAAAAGAGGTCCTGTTGGATCTAGAACGCTTAATCTAGCCATACCACAAAAAGACAAGTCCAAAGGAGAAATAATAGTAGAAGATTATAAAATACTCAATTTGGACCTAGGGCACATGACAAGAGAACAACACATACATGAGTGGGAGGATATGCATCAGGCCACTACAAAAATGTTAAAGAAAGATAAGGATAAATATGAATATTTGAAAGGACATATTGTCAAATTGCAACAGTTTATCAAAGGAATGTTTAATTCTAGTGCAAATGTACTAGAATTGCCTACAGAAATGATAGTATTATCAAAAGAGGAGTTAAAGGAGATGCGAAATAAGAAGATTGAAGCCAACATTTTTAAGAAATGGCTCAAAGGCCTCATACAGAAAGGGGAGGAGACAACAAGGCAAGCAACAACTACTTGGGAGGTAGCTTTGCCACAGAAGAACAAATGCAATGTCATATTGTACAACTACCAATTCAGAAAGGAGGAATGTCAATTAGAAATAAGACAACTTGATGAAACAGAAGACAAAGTAGAGGAACTGATAATTGAAGGGGCCATTACTCCTGAAATGATTAATCAGTTGCCATAGGCCAAGTTAGAATTCAAATATGAAGAAGAAATTCTTAAAAGTTGCATCATCAACACTACAGATCTAGAAGAGGTCATAGACAACATGATAAAGGTACACATGAAAATGGTAGAAAAACTCATTGGGCATGAATGCCTAGAAGTACCTGCATATGGATTGGAAAAAGCTATGAAAGAGTTTAAAGCAATATTTTCACCATGTTTAGAAAACCCTGCAGCACATCCTAGCATGAAGATGATTAATTCAATGATGGAATTGGGTGCTATGATCAAGAAATATCAGAAAAGAATGAAAGATTTGCTGACAAAAGAGAAGAATATACAAGATGGAGTCAAGGAACAGGAATTTACATGGGCCAAAAGCCAAGAAGGTGATCATGCTTTTGTCAAAGGAGTAATAGGTAATTTTGCAGAATATCTGAAAGAGTAGAAGAATATTGAAAAGAAGAGATGTTAAGTTAGAATGCAATTGAGGGGTATCATCGACCAAAGTCAACCAACAAGAAAAGTCAGTGGGCATATTTTATTTTGAAAAGATTCCAAAGGTATCCTTTGAGGTGAGCAAATATACCATGAAGATATTTTGGAAATGGTTGGGAATGGACCCACACCATTGATCTAGAAAGTTTGAATACTGACCATTAATTGGGTTTTGTAACTATAGTAGTATGAAGCTTAGAAGTCTTTATAATAAGCTCTGCTACTTGTATCATATTACAGAGGGATTTTGAATTATTAGTTGTAAGTGTAATTTGCTAAGTGTTGTAATAGAGAAAGCATTTCTTTAGTCCTAAAGGGAAGTCACATGTGTGTACATTTAGGAGTGCATGGAATGTCCAGTCTTTTCTATGTATCTATGAAAATGTTTGTAAGTTTTCTGGTAATTTGGATCAATGCAACAGAAGTCACTACTACATTGTAAATATTGTGTGATTTATACTTGAAATAAAGGTGAACTTAGGATTCTGCATCTATTACAGAGTGTGTTCTAAATATAGCTTTTGTTTGATGTATTATTCTTTAAAAGATTGCAATCTCTCATGTATGTTCATGAAAATGATCAAAATATTGTGTGTAGATTTAATTGTGTTGAATTGTTCAAATTGTTGTATCCTTCCAGTACGTGAGTGGCAGAACATTTAGATTTTAGAGGATTGTTCCTAACCTGAGTCTTTTCTAAACTTTTCTCCAAATAATTGATAAATAATTCGCTTAAATATAAAAATCTGAAGGAAATTGTCTTGCATTTGAATAAAGAACGAAGAGTTACATTGATATTTGACAATTTTCATATTAATTTGAAAGGCAAAGTTTATTTTATTGTAAATCATACAAAGCTTTATGATACAATAGTGGGTTTATGCAAAGGAATGAATATTTTGTTGATATTTGCAACAATTTGCATAGTTTGAGTCCAGTAAGTCACTGAATACTTTAATTTACATCAGGCCCCTTGAATATTATAGTTTCACATCAACCTGTTGAATTGTCCACAAGGTCAAGACCTGACCATACAGAAACTTGAGATTAAGAATTCTTAATTCTTCATATCTTTCAAGAAAACTAAGGTTCCTTTGTGAATTTTAACTTTTGTTATGAATGTGTAAAAACAATCATCAACAGTTTTTTTATGCTAGGAGGGTCTGATTTTAATTGAGGTAGGATTTGTACAAAGCTAGCTCATAATAGTTGTCGAGTGACTAGGTCTAGGTCAAATTCAGACGATATCTAGATCTAATTGCCTGACAGAAGACAAAGTAAGAGTCCTTTGATCTAGAATCCTAGAATATCACACGTAGGAGGTTCATCAGAAACTCCTCCTGGATCACCTTTTAACATCCACAACATAATGAGTCCTGACAATTCTTCATTCAGATCCTTAAAATCTTGGTTTAAGTCCACCTAGAGGTCCAAGTCCTCTTAGAGGTCCTAGTCCTCCTTTAAATCTAGGTACTCCCAGAGGTCCAAGCCCACCCCATGGTCCTGCAATGGCATATTTTGATGTCAATTCTCCTATATCTTTTGCAGATTATCATGAAATGCCAAAGAATCCTAAAAAGATATGTCATAAAGATCAATTACATCAAGATCTAGAAGATGATATTAGGATATTCAAGGAAGCATACTTTAGAGCTAGGTTAGAATATGATGATGTTGTGTATAGGTTGTTTCCTTACACCTTCAATGAGCAGGCTTCTAATTGGTATGTCAACTTGCCAAATGGTTGTCTCTTCTTGGTAACTTATGGATGAAGCATTCTTGTCTAGGTTTAGAGGACCAATCGATCCTTCTACCTTATATCATAAATTGGCTACAATTAAAAGAGGTGAGGGAGAACTTATTAATAATTTCAATGATAAGTTCCAAAAGGCTTACTCTAGGTTAGTCGTTCCTTATACTGTAACTCCTGAGGCCTTAATAGAAATGTATTATGTCACCCTGGATCCATTGACTGCCATGTTTGTCAGGAGAAAGGCCAATATAGATACTATATGCAAAGCTTATAAGGAGGTAGCCATTAACATTGTCAGGTCTAAAATGATTTGTTGTTGAATTAGTGAATGTCCCAAGTATACCAGATAATGTTACTCATTTTCAGGTATTTGAAGGGGATCAACAAATTGTAGACTTTCTTACGTGTAATGAAGTGTTGAAACTCAAATCATTGATGAGCAAGAAAGGCCTGATGTGTCTTGGGATGAAGAAGACATAGTAAACTTGAAGAGCAATTTCTTACCCAAGGGGGTAATAGAATTGCAAAAGATTTTCAACTTTGATGGAGTAGTCAGACAGAAAGGTTTGCCCAAAAATGAAGGGGGTAAATGTGATCCCTATAACTTGGGAATAGAGCAAAGTCCACAAAATGTGTTGATTAGAAAGGCTTGCTCTGAGGAATTAAGAAAAGAAATTATGGATGTTTTGAAAGAATATAAACATGTAATAGCATGGAAATATGAAGATTTAAAGACTTATGATACGTCCATTATAACTCGTGATACCCTTGAGACTAGGAGTAAAACCATTTAGGCAAAAATAGAGGCATGTGAATGCTATTTTGGAGCCTTTGATCTTTGAAGAAGTAAAAAAAATGTTGTCTGCTAGAATAATTTTCCCAGTAAGAAATTCAACCTGGGTAGCAAATTTAGTACCCATGAGAAAGAAAAGTGGAGACATTAGATTATGTGTGGACTTTAGAAACCTAAACAAAGCATCTGAGAAAGATAATTATCTAGTACCTCCAATAGATGAAGTACTGCAAGCAATAAATGGATCCAAGATGATGTCCTTTTTAGATGGATTTTCAGGATATAATCAAGCTTTGGTTGACAAAGAAGATAGGTTGAAAACTACATTTACTTGCAAATGGGGCAATTATGCATATATAAGAATGCCTTTTGGTTTAATCAATACAGGTGCCACCTTTCAGCAAGCCATGGACATTACTTTTTGTGGATTGTTAGGTAAGTGTATTGTTATTTATATGGATGATCTAACTATATATTCTAAAGATGTGTCCACTCATGCAGAATATTTGAGGAGAGTGCTTTGAAGATGCGAAAGGTATGGGATCTCTCTCAATCCAAAGAAATGCTCATTTGGCATAATAGAGGGAAATTTTTTAGGTCATATCATTTCAGAAAATAGGATATCCATTGATCCTGATAGAGTAGAAGGAATAAGAAAATTGCAATTGCCTAACAATAAGAAAGAATTAAAGTCTTTCTTTGGAAAAATTAACCTTGTCAGGAAGTTTATTAGAGGATTTGTAGAGATCATGCAGCCACCAAACACAATGCTCAAGAAAGATGCAAAGATAGAATGGACACCAATAGCCAAGGCTACATTTGAAGATATTAAGGAGGCCATTTTTGATACTGCTATGTTAGCAAGTCCTAATTATACTAAGCCATTTTACATATACTCTTTTGCATCCACACATTCAGTTGCAGCTACCTTGACACAAAAGGGAAAAGATAATGAAAAAAACCCATAGCTTTCATGAGTGCACCTTTAAAAGATGCACAATTGAAATATTTAGATATAGAAAGGCAGGTGTTTGCATTAGTAAGGACAGTGAAAAAGTTCAGGCACTACATCCTACGAAGCCAAATTAAGGCCATAGTACCAGATGCAGTAGTAAAAATGTTGCTGATGCAAAATGAGTCTGGAGAGAAAAGGGCCAAATGGATTACAATATTGCAAGAATTTGATATGGAGATCATTCCAATGAAGCTAGTTCAAGGACAAACATTAGTATAGAACATAGCCAATACAAATCCCAATCTAGTGAAGCAGCAGTATGTACTAAACTCTAATGATGCATCAAGTTGGTACGATGATTTGAACACATTTATGATATTAGGTAAATATCCAAGTAAGATGAAGTCCTCTTAGAGGAGAGCCTTGAAGATTAAAGCACAAAGGTACATGGTACAGGGGGTCTTTTGTTCAAAAAGAACCATGAAGGTATATATTTAAGGTGTTTGAATAGAATTAAAGCAGATAGGGTGTTGTCAGAGCTACATGATAAGTTTGGAACTGCTCATGGTTCTCATTTGGCTACTACGCATAAGATTTTAAGAGTTGGATACTATTGGCCAATAATGTTTAAGGATACAGAAGGCTATATTCGAAGTTGTCACACCTGTCAGACTACAACAGACAAGGGAAGAAATTAGGCTAATCCATTACAGCTAGTTATTGAATCTAGGCCATTTGTACAGTGGGGCTTAGATTTCACTGGGGTCATAAATCCTCCATCATCTTCTGGACATAAGTTTAGACTAACAGTGACAGACTATTGTACAAGGTGGATAGAAGCCATGTGCTGTAAGTTCTCTACTACTGAGGTGGTTATCAAATTTCTTGAAGAAAACATCATTACAAGGTTTGGGGCCCCATATTCTCTGGTATGTGATAATGGCCTTACATTTTATTCTTTAAAATTTTCCAAATAGGCATTTGAATATGGAATAGTTTTAAAATTTTATTCAAATTATTATCCTCAGGGAAATGGTTTAGCTAAGTCTACTAACAAGATTTTATTGGATATCATCAAGAAGTTAATTATAAAGAATCCAAAAGAATGGAACACATTGCTAAAATATGCGTTGTGGGTAGATAGGACTAAGGTTAGGTCATCCTTAGGCAATGCACCTTATCACCTAGTTTATGGGACTGATCCCATACTTCCAGTGAATTTGAGAATACTTGTCTAGAAGTTTGCTAATGAATATTTGGGCTTTGATGATCATAGAGAGGCCAAGATAGTCCAAATGTTGCAATTGGATGAAAAGAGAGATCAAGCCATAGATAAATTTGCTAAACACCAAGTTGTGGTCAAAAGGTGGTTTGATAAAAGAGCAAGGATTAAAACATTTAGAATATCAGATTTGGTGCTGTGTTGGGATAAAGCACATGGAAAGAAAGGAAATCATGGAAAATTTGACAAATTGTGGTTAGGTCCACTATAGGTCACAAATATAATAGGAGACAACACTTTTAGGCTCAAGACTTTGACTAGCGAAGATGTGCCATTACCTGTTAATGGCCAACATTTGAAACATTACTTCCAAGCTTTAGAAAACAGGGTCTGCCCTATTATGTATTATATTGTAAATAGTGTATAGGGTGTGGGTTTCTTTTGTTTTTTGTGTTTTTGTTTTGTTGTTTGGTTGGTTTGGTCGTTGTGTTTCCTAGGCAGGGATGTTTGTTTTGATTTGAGGTCTATGGGAGAAGATTGACAATCATTGAAAATAATAGATAATTCAAAGCATTCAGGTTAATCATTTGAAACTTATACATAACTTGGTATGACTTTCATGAATGTAGATAATTGTTTGACTTGTGAAATTATGTATTCAAAAACTGTGAGTTGAGTATTCAAGGGAAGTTTCTCATGATGAACCTAAAATCCTTGGGTTTGTTGAACATGCAAGTGTAGGTGTTAAGTGAAAAATTAGAGGTCACCCTTGCTACCATTACAATTCTCAGCTTAATTTCAGCAAGTGCTCATACCTTGCATCATGAATTTACAATGATAATATCTTATGAATTTCTATGTTACACAAAGTTAAAAAAATATAAATAAATAAAATGGATTTTACTAAAAATCTAGATTAAGTCATCTAAGTAACTCTACAAGAGCTATAGACAATTGCTGGCAGTGGGGCTCTACTTAGGAGAATTGTAACGATAACCTTGTCGGGGCTATGAACGCTTGTTGGCAGCAAGGCTCTGTCCGGTTGGCTATGAGGGAATGACATCAACTATGTAGTTTAACACTAGTCACTAGTTTATTCAACTCATTTTCAAGATGAGGATTATTAATCACATGCACACACCTAAACTCTATTGAAAGATTCATGTACCTTATTGAAAACACTGAGTCTCGGATTAAACAGTGGTTTGCATATAAGGAAGTTGGAAATTATGAATTTATTTCATTTAGTTTTCTTTAATGATTTTAATTTAATTATTTTATTCGATTGCTAGTTGTTGTGATGCTCACAACACACCCCATTTTACCTCTTAGCAAAATGAGGACCCCTACCATGGCTGTTGCTTTTTTGCTTCTATGTGGTCTTGCTTGGTGGTAAAGGGAAATAGAGGTAAATGTTACAAATCATGTTGAAAATTGAAAAGATTTAGCATTAAGTACTAGGAGGGAATAGAGGGGAATTCTTTATGAAAAATGAGTAAGGGTTGCTTTTGAACCAGTAAAAAATTCCCAATATTATGTGAGATATATGTGTTTTTTGGTAAAATGCATTATTTAGAGGTTTGTATGTCATATACAAAGTCGTTTGTATGTGAAGTCATTGTATAAGTCATGTCAAGTACAATCAGGTTTTATATCTTAGTAGTTTGCATGCATATGCTTAATGTTTGTATCCTTTGTATGCAAGTTGGACCCGATAGGTTTTCACAAGTGGAATGAATAAAGTTGTCAAGTTCGCATTGTATGTCGATTTGTATGTATGTCCAATCTAAGCACAAATGATATACAAGGTGATATACATTCAGGGACCCAAGGGAGGTATAAAATATGATTTATTAAGGTGAGAAAAAGGTATGTCCCACAGTTTGTATGTTTCAATTTTGCATCTTTAACATACATACAAGTGCAGATTCTGAAAGATAGTTAAATTTGATGTAAGTGATGCATTATATCTTAACGCTTTTTTGAGTAAGTATGCATTCACTTAATTTACATGTACGGACTCGAAAAGAATATACAATATGGTCAATAAAAGTGAAGAGTCCAAAATGGTTGTACAAAAGTTTGCATGTATGAGAGATTGTATCTAAAGTGCAGATACAATTATTATTGCTTCGAAAAGATACAAGTGGATAAGTAAAGTGGGTCCCACAGTGGTGTCTTACGATTGTATGTTGCATATACAAATGAAGATACAAACAGAGATACAAGTGGAGATACAAAAATGGAAAGGTAAGATTCAAAGCAGATTTCAAAAAAGAGATTAAATAAGGTTAATGCTTTGTATGTATGAAGGGTTGTATATTAACGACATACAATCCCAATATACAAAGAGGTAAAAAGAGAAAAGTGAGCCATCACGAAATAAAAGGTAGAAAGGTTTGTATGGGTTGCATTTGTATGATGATTTGCATCTATTTTATATACATTGAGACATACGAACAAAAGATGCAAAGTTGAACATAAAGAAAAAGGTAATATTGTTTATAACCCATTGCATGTTTAGGCTTGTATATTGATGACATACAAGGAGACATACAAAAAACAATATGTATGCAAAGGGCAAAATAATGGATAGAATGTTCAAAATTAAAAGTTGAAATAGAAAGCTAAATCTGTATGTGCATTGAATGCAGTATTTAATGTTGAACTAACACTAAAATGATGAAATTTAACGTGTTAGGGTAAATAAAGTTTGTTTTTTTCTTTCAGGATTACATTGTTATAAACTAAAATTGCAGAGAAAAAGAACTATTGCATAGATTGAATAGAAAAATCATTACTGGACAGAACTTATGAATGGGAATGGTTCAAAAAATGGTAAAGTGGTCAACGTTGTTAGAGTTAAGCTATCACAGATACAGGAATGTTTCTTAAAACGCTGTTACAATGCAGTTAATTATAAAATGCAAATTGGTTAGAGTAATTTCGGTTTAAAAATGCAAGTTAACAATGAATTACTCTATTTGATTAGGAAATTAGCTGATTGTGTTTAATAACCTAAAATCTAAAATAGAATAGATAAAAAGGGGTTAGGGTAAATGTAAAACTTAGAAAATTCCTGGTAAAACCCTAGGTAAATAATGTAAAACTGCAAGTTAAATATGTATTTTTTTCACAGGATGGCCCCGAAATAGAAGAAAGTAGATCCAAGGGGTGAAGAAAAGGTGAAAAACGAAAGAAAGCCACACAAAGAAATAGAAAAAGAAGAATTACTAGTACATAGAGGCTATCCTTCATTAATCAGTATAAGTGGAGTAGGAATAGATACAAGCATAGGAAACTATGATGCTGATGATGTTCTATAGAAAATTACAGCAGTGGATGCAACTCCTGACATGAAATGTATTTGGGAAAGAGGATAATACAGAGCTACAAGTTTCCCATTAGTCATGGAGGCTAAGGACCTAGTTCTGGAGTGCATAAATAACTATGATCTAGCTACCAGGCAGGTAATATACAATGACTACATCATTGCAAATTTGTCCACTGAGGGGATAGCGAGGACATTTGGTCTGGAAATTCAAGAAGAAATGATGGACCTTGATATTGACCAATACACAAATGACTTCAACAACAATGAAAGGGATTGTAAAGCAGAATCTTCTACAGTTGGTATAATGTAGAGAATAAACCAAAGGTTATAGCAAGAGTGCCTAAAAACATGCACAGAATAGATTTCAAGGAAGAAATACATCTGATGATAACAATGTTGAGTATATTAGGAGGTTTGAGAGATGCAACTAAATGTGAACCTTGGATGTTCACTGTCATTCAATTCATGAGGGAAGCAAAGAAAGCACAAGGACAAATTCACTGGGCTAAAGCTATTAGCACAGCTATATGGAAACAAGAAATGTTGAGAAAATAGAAGTTGATGCCTTTTTACTTGTCTTCATATGTATTATACTTATATGCATCAATGATTCAACCATATATATTTGGAATTAACAGAGTTGGGACCCTGGGGAATGGTCTCGATAAAAAACTAGTCTATGACCATTATCCAGATCTACAGGAGGATAATGCACCGAGAAAGTATGCTTTAGTGAGTGATGTATTATATACATACATGGTAAGGGTTTTGAGAGGAGAACAAGATAAAAGGTTATCTGAGGATGCAGAGGATACTATTGGATTGCACAGTTCTTGGTACATAAAATTTTAGAACTTTACATACATCAGAACTGAGGGTTTTGAAGGAAACCATTTATGCTTCCTAGATATCCATCCAATAAGTTGATTATGTTAGAGTTCTCAAGACAAAATTTGAATTCTTTCAAGATGTACAAGAAGAAGTATGGAAGAGGAAACCTCAATCTCCCTTGGGTAATTGGTAGGTATTCCTGTTACAGTGGAGAGGTGGCCACATATTTAGAAAAGGAATTGAGATATTATGGATTTGAGGAATTTGAACTAGCAAGACAGTTTGATCCTTTCCACAAGATCCAAAGAACCATTGATCCCAAATTCAAACATCAAGTGCACATTGAGGATTATTGGTCAGATTACAAAAATGATAGAGAAGTGAGGAAGAGAGCTCACAAAAGGTTGATAGTAGAGCAAATGAAGTCCATGGGGGAAATTTATGTGCCCCCAAAAATTAAGGATGATGACAAATTATTACATCATAGTTTTGAAAGTGCCAGGCTTGCTCCTATTGGAGAGCCTAATTGGTCACAACCATGGAATACATCTTTGGATGCATTGTCCAAACCTGTCATTTTGTTTTCTAAAACATGGTTGAAGGATAAAATAGAAGAGCTTAATGCTAAGGGGATTGAGCCCACATTTCCAAAGAAGGGTAAGAAGAGGGTGAGGGAGCGTCAAGATGAGCTCCAATGTTTCTATGAGAAGAAGAGGAAGATTGTAGAAGCAAAGATTATTGAAAAGGATAAGAGTGCCACCCTAATGGACCCATATGCCTTGGGGGTGACAGTAGCAATAGCTTCAGGCACATTTGTGGAGACAGAGTCATCTAGCCATGACATCAGTGTAGAGCAGACCTAGGTTGCTAGGTGGTCAAAAGGACATAAAATCATGAGGGCCATAGCAGTGGAAACATTAAAGGAGAAACATCAAAACAAGATGATGTTAGAGGTGCACAACAAGTAGTTGCTAAGCTGAGTAGCATACCTAGTGAGGCTACATCAGAGGAGAAAAGGCAAACATATACAAAGGTAAAAAAAGAATTGGCTGAAGAAAAGATGCAAGAGTCAAGATTGCATGAAGCTAAACAAGTAAGTGAGACTGTCAATGTAGAGGATGACAGCAGTGATAGTGAGGTTAGGGAGGTAGATCCTAAGATAAGGAAAGAAACTGGTAAAGATGAAGTGGAATTAAGTGAATAATCTGGTGTAGAAGAAGAGTAAGATACTCATGTTGAGATGGAAGTAGAACAAAGCCCACAATCTAAAGAGGAAAATATACAAGACAGGTTAGAGGTACTAGACCCTTTTGTTACACTAGTGCGACCTAAAATCATAAAAGATGTATATGAAGTAGCACAACAGATAGAGGAGTCTGAGAAAGAGGACACACCAGAAAAGGTAGTAAAGGAAACACCAGCCCAGGTTGAAAAGGAAACAGGGATAGAGGCTTTTGGTTTAGGTGTGTTAGAAATTTTGAATATGTATGATGAACATAGTGAGGAAGAAAATAATATAGAAAACAAGGATGAAAAGGAGAAGGATATAGAGGAAATTGATAAGACTATAGGTTCACCTTCATAGATAGAACAACTAGACATGCCTAAAAAAGTGCAAGAAAAAGTTGAAACAATAGAAGAACTAATGGAAGTATTAGATAAGCCTGAGAAAGGTAGGGATGACACATAAAATGTTGCTAAGGGTAATATTGAACTTGAGAAGAAAACAGAAGGTATGGATATGGAGAATATGGAGCAGAAGGATAAGGAAAAGGAAGGACCAAAAGAGTCTTCAGATAAAGAAAATCCAGAAGAAGATGATGAAGAGGGAGGAGACACCAAAATAGAGGAAGATGATAATGAGGGTGAGTCCAAATAGCAGAATGATCTACTAGTTCAAGAACAAGGTCCTCAGTCTCAACACCCTCTGCAACAACAAGAGAAACAAGAACAAACAAAAATGGAGAAACCTCAAGAGGAGGTTATTAATGAAGAAACATTGTAGAAATTGTAAAGGAGGTTCCGGTCTGGTTAGGGTTGGAAGTCAGAAGAGAAAAGGTAGAGGTACAATTGGTACCTATAGATATCAAAAATTTATTAGGTGGTTCCACACCACAAAAAGAGAAGAGGAAAGTTAGAACCATGTCAGCAATCAAAAGAGGTCCTACTGGATCTAGAACGCTCAATCTGGCCATACCACAAAAAGACAAATCCAAAGGAGAAATAACAGTAGAAGATTATAAAATACTCAATTTGGACCTAGGCCACAAGACAAGAGAACAACAAATACATGAGTGGTAGGATATGCATCAGGCAACTGCAAAATTGTTAAAGAAAGATAAGGATAAATATGAATATTTGAAAGGACATATTGTCCAAATGCAATAGTTTATCAAAGGAATGTTTGATTCTAGTGCAAATGTGCCATAATTGCTCATAGAAATGACAGTTTTATCAAAAGAGGAGTTAAAGGAGATGGGAAATAAGAATATTGAAGCCAACATTTTTGAGACATGGCTCAAAGGCCTCATACTGAAAGGGGAGGAGACAACAAGGCAAGTAAGAACTGGTTGGGAGGTAGCTTTGATAGAGAAGAATAAATGTAATGTTATAATACACAGTTGCCAATTCAGAAAGGAGGAATGTAAATAAAAAATAAGACAACTTGATGAAATAGAAGACAGAGTAGAGGAACTGATAATTGAAGGGGCATTACTCCTCAAATGGTCAATCAGTTGCTATAGGCCAAGTTGGAATTGAAATACAAAGAAGAAATTCTTAAAAGTTGCATCATCAACACTAGAGATCTAGAAGAGGTTGTAGACAGCATTATAAAGGTACACATGAAAATGGTAGAAAAAATCATTGGGCATGAATGTCTAGAAGTACCTGCATATGGATTGGAAAACGCTATGAAAGAGTTTAAAGCAATATTTTCACTATGTTTAGAAAACCCTGTAGCACATCTTAGCACGGAGATGATTGATTCAATGATGGAATTGGGTGCTAAGATAAAGAAATATCAGAAACGAATGAAAGATTTGGTGACAAAAGAGAAGAAGCTGCAAGATGGAGTCAACGCATAGGAATTTACATGAGCCAAAAGCCAAGAAGGTGATCGTGCTTTTGTCAAAGGAGTAATAGGTAATTTTGTAGAATATCTGAAAGAGTAGAAGAATATTGAAAAGAAGAGATGTTAAGTTAGAATGCAATTGAGGGGTATCATCGACCAAAGTCAACCAACAAGAAAAGTCAGTGGGCATCTTTTATTTTGAAAAGATTCCAAAGGTATCCTTTGAGGCGAGCAAAGATACCATGAAGATATTTTGGAAATGGTTAGGAATGGATCTACACCATTGATCTAGAAAGTTTGAATACTGATAGTTGATTGGGTTTTGTAATCGTAGCAGTAGGAAGCTTAGAAGTCTATACAATAAGCACTACTACTTGTATCATATTACACAGGGATTTTGAATTATTAGTTGTAAGTGTAATTTGCTAAGAGTTGTAATAGATAAAGCATTTCTTTAGTCCTAAAGGGAAGTCGCCTGTGTCTACATTTACGAGTGCGTGGAATGTCCAGTCTTTTCTGTGTATCTGTGAAAATGTTTGTAAGTTTTCTAGTAATTTGGATCAATGCAACAAAATTCACTACTACATTGTAAATATTGTGTGATTTTATACTTGAAATAAAGGTGAACTCAGGATTTTGCATCTATTACAGAGTGTGTTCTAAATATAGCTTTTGTTTGATGTATTATTCTTTAAACGATTGCAATCTCTCATGTATGTTCATGAAAATGATTAGAACATTGTATGTGTAGATTTAATTGTGTTGAATTGATCAAATTATTGTATCCTTCCAGTACGTGAGTGGAAGAACATTTAGATTTTAGAGGATTGTTCCTAACCTAAGTATTTTCTAAACTTGTCTCCAAACAATTGATAAATAATTAGCTTAAACATAGAAACTTGAAGGAAATTGTCTTGCATTTGAATAAAAAATGAAGAGTTACATTGATATTTGACAATTTTCATAATAATTTGAAAGGCAAAGTTTGTTTTACTATAAACCGTACAAAGCTTTGTGATACAATAGTGAGTTTATGCAAAGGAATGAATATTTTGTTGATATTTGCAAGAATTTGCATAGTTTGAGTCTAGTAAGTCATTGAATACTTTAATTTACATAAGGCCCCTTGAATATTATAGTTTCACATCAACCTATTGAATTGTCCACAAGGTCAAGAGCTGACCATACAGAAACTTGAGATTAAGAATTCTTAGTTAATTCTTCATATCTTTCAAGACAACTAAGGTTCCTTTGTGAATTTTAACTTTTGTTATGAATGTGTAAATAGAATCATCAAGTCATTTATGCACGAGACACATCGTCACCCTTGTCTTTATACCTTGGTACAAATTGATTATTGTTATATCAAACTATATGGTTGTTCACCTAATGCAACATAACCTCTAATTAATCCATTTCATTTGTTCCTTATCTTTCCTTACTTCCCTTGTCCAATCAGTTTCATCCATTTCAAGAGCATACCCATGTTCTTCCAACCTACCTATCCTCTTAAGGGGGCATGCCATCCTTGCATTGTTCCTCCTTGTCACTCCTTCAAGTGGTTGGGGCATACTTTTCCATTTTTTCCCTTCATCCATACCTCATCTTCTTTAAAATGATGTTACTTCTCTTAGTCATAACATCATCTCAAAGAGGTGCAAAATGTAGACACCTAAAATTGATCATGTCCTCATATCCCTTTGGCATACCCTAGGCATTCATCTCGTAACACATTGTCACTTAATCCCTTTCCAAAATCAATTAAATAAACTATATATATTTAATTAATCTATCCCGTCCATAACCCAATTTATATAAATAAATTATATTTATTTAATTTATCCATTTACCCCTTTTAGCCAAAATCAATTAAATAAATCTTATTTATTTCATTAATTTATCCTCCCATCATCCCCTCTCCAATAATTAAGTAAATAATTTTATTATTTATTTTCAATATTGAGAGTCACATGACTAGCTTTGTTTCATCCTCATCCACTTGCCATAATCAATAAATGAATGTCCTAAAAGTCAAACTAAGTATTCATCCTAGCCATTCACATAAAGAATACCCTAGAATCCCTAATCCTTATTCTCTTAATCTTAGCCCTCCATTTCATATTGCACCTCTTAATATTAGCCATCTATCTCCACCTTTTAATCCTAGCCCTTTATCGTATCAATCAATAATCTATAAATCAAGACTCACCCAAGCCATTATCAACACATCTTATGCCATAAGATGCTGCCCATTTTCTATCTCAAGTATCCACATCTAAGTATCATCATGCTATCAAAATAATCATAGGTCTCTTGTTATCATATATCCATCATCTTTATCTAATGTTATGCTGCTAGTTTGAGCAACCAACATATACAAATCTCTATCAAATATCAAGGGCAACAAGGACTCATTAGGTGATATTGTTTCATTTCCATTTTTATAATTACTTACTCTTGTTGTGTCTTAAGTATGGAATAGGTGTTTGCATTTGTTTCCTTATTTGATTCTACACCTGCAAATGCACTTGACGACACTAGTGGGAATGTGGTATCATATGGGACCTTCCTATTTCGAATTTGGTCCCTAATCCCTATATCCCTCTATTGTTTGTGAACTTGTGAAGTAAATTTCATAGGGGCATTGGTCTCATAGGTACCTAGTTTTTTTTGCACTTAATTCCTATGTCCTTGTTAGCCCCACCACATTGTGCTCCACTTATTTTTCATTCAAACTAATACATCCTAATATACCTATGGGTCTCAAATGAACTTTTGGACCTAGTCCCAAATCCCTATATCCCTCTAGGTCTTGAAAACTTGAAATACCCTAAAACACTCAAAATTTGATAAAGTTGATAAATTTTAATTGATTTTACATGCTTATTATCAATATTTATGTTTGTAAGATATCAAAGCTAGAAATATCACTTCCAAAATAAAGTATGAATTACATGTGGTGGCCAAGCCTACCAAGATCTACTTTATAGATTGTCACATATACTAATTTGGGGAATGTGGACCTCTAAGACTTCTAAGAGAGAACGTATGGAGCAAATATAACCCACAAAGCAAAGATACTAGCCAACTTAGGACTACCCAAAGCAGGAGGTTCCCCTTCCTTGGTCCAAAGTCTAGAATTAATAATGGGTTATGCTCAAGCCTATGATCCTATATCCAAGATGATTGTGGATAGTGTAGGAAATACTTTACTAGGTGTAACTTTTGACATTATTACATTCACATTCAATGTCCCATAATGTAGGTGAGTGGTGGACATCATAGAGGAATCAACTACAACTTCATATGAGAAAGATACCATAGGAAACATTAAGCATTTGAATAAGTATTGCCTCTCTAAGACTAGGAAGGCTTAGTCTAAGGTACCCAAGATGCTCGTCAGGGAAAATTTCCACATAGATATTAGAAAAAATAATTTCCTTACTAAATAGAGTAATGGAGAAGGAAAGTGCTAGAGACTACAACACATAGATGCATCGATATATCTTCACTATCCTATCTAATACATAATTTATTGATTAGGCTAAGCTCATCAGTGATAATATCCACCAACAACTCATTGCTATGGTAGTCACCAAATAATTTTATATGACCTCATAGATTTATGTACCTCATGGCTAGATGGACCATCCTTCTAGAATTACATAGAGTAGGGTACATGGGAGAATGTGAAGGACTAAATAAAGGTTGGGAGAACTACCCATAGTTTGAGTACAAGAAAGATCAAATACACTTCAACAGGGTGAATGATGCCTACCTATTTGAAATGGTTAAGAAGATAGGAGGGGTTTTGGTTAGCAGGCTATCCACATATGTAATCAGCTTGATTTTCACATGGGGCAACTAGTTTATACAATTCCATAGGTCTACTTACATCAAAATATTAGGATTCATGAGGAGCCCTTATCTCCTTCCAAGATATTGCAATGATAACATAATTTTGTTAGAATATTCAAGATAGGTGGCTGAGGAGCATAGGAATATGTTAAAACAACACAAATGGGGGATACATTTCCCTCTAATATTGGGTGCATACACATAGTTCAACATCCTAAATTTAAATGTCTTATATGAGGACTTGACATCCTTAAATTTGGAGATATTTGATAGTGGGAGGAACTATGACCCTATGGGGAAGATAGAAAAACCTGTAGATTCTACACATATGCATGTTCCTACCGTTAAGGATTTCTAGCCTAATTGTCAGGATGAGCATGATGTGAGGAGGAGTTCCTCCAAGATTATATGCACACAACTAAAAGCATTCAAAATTGGGCTCAAAGTCCCTATTGATATCCTAACGATGGAAATATCTTGAACCCAATTTATGACATCAGGTAGGTCAACAATCTTCTTTTACCAACTATTGATTATAGAGTTTAAGAAGACACCCCCCGAAAGAGATTAGAAATTTTTTGATAGACTTTAGTCTATCCTAGTTAGAACAAAAAAAGGTTGCATTAGGTGTCCCATCAAAGAAAAAAGAAGAAAACCAAGGATGGGGCATCCTCTGCATCGGCTATCCCAACAATTTTTATTTTCACAACACCATTAGCCATTCCATAGTTAGCTATTTTAGTAGCCACTCAAGTGGAGGCACCAAAAGAGGACAAAAGAAAGGAGCCTCAGCTATACAAGAAGAAAAATGAAAATAAGAGGACTCCAAGTGCAAGCCTTGAGGAGATGTAGATAGGAGAAGAGAAATATCAAAAGAAAGAAAGAAGAAAACTGTCCCTACCATCTCCTTGGTAGATACATTTTAGAAGGCCTTCAATACATATACTTCTACCCTTGGGGGAGTAACTATAAAAGGCTTATTACAAATGGTACATCTATCCTAGGCTCAAGTTGTAGCAGTTCATACATCTCCAGTTCCACCTCCATGAGGGTTAAAAGTTATGGAGGAGGTACCTATCTCAAGTTCATCTTCAAAAAGGATTCCCTATCCATTAGTGCCACCCCCAATGGCTAGAATTGATAGGGTGATGAAAGAATTAGATCAACAAGAGAAGGAATCCAAGTTAATGGAGGAGGTACAAAAACAATTACTATAGGGTAAGTACACAAAGATGAGGGACCAAAAGGGGGTCTTAAGATGCCACTTTTTTTTTCTGAAATCGAGAAAGACTGATGTTGGATGAGAAATTGAAGTTAGTTACACTCAAAATTTGAAGATACAAAAAAAACAAGAGTCGTAGTGCTCTAAATCTAGTTTCTAAACTACTATATTTTTTGCAAAAATGGTTGAGATTAAGGGGCTCAAAAAGGGGGAGCACACAAATTGGTCTTGTTTTTCTCAAAAAAACATAACCTAGCGTCTAGTGTGCTCCCCCTAACATGTTAACTTTTTTTTAGTATTTCAAAAATCACTACAGTGAGAAATTACCTAACACCATGTAGTTTATCCCGAATTTTTCTGATAATTTTTCATGAATAATTGATTTTTTACTAATTTTCAAAGTGGACACATCCTAAAAAATAGAAAATTGAGTGTGCTCCCCCCTAAAATTTCTGAAAACTAATGAAAAATAAATAAAAATTGAATACGTGTAGAATGGAGTCTAGTTTCTAAAAATGTAACTTATTTGAAAATTTGATGAACGATTAAAAAATAGTCAAAAATACCAAACACTAGTTTTTGACAAAAAATAGATACACTAACAAAAGAAATTAAAGATGAAATCCTTAACATACTATATTGGGTAAATATTTTGTCGTTTAGCTAACCAATGACAAAATGGTTATATCACCACAGCTATAATGAGACTGAGTCTCTCCTATCAGCAAGGGGAGGTTCCCTTTAGATAATGAGCTCTTTCTAACAACCAACTTTTAATACATAAAACAAACTAAAAACTATATTGGGTGTTATCACTTCATCCTATTCTCTTTTTTCAGGATAGATGTTTTTCTTTTCAAAATAACAACTTCAACAAAACAATGTTCAATAACCTATGAATCAACATGAACCATAGAACTCAAAGTTTTCTATTACTTCACTTATCTCCTCCAAATAAACCTGATTGAACTCAAGTGTAGCCCAAAGTCTCCACTTTCACCCAATATTATATAACTAACTTGCACACAACAGTTTATAGCACAAAGTCTCTAAACAATTGTATCTTTCACAAATGTAACTAAAAACTCCTGCAATGATAAAATAGCACAAAGTCTATTCAATCAAAACCAAAACACTTCTCTCAAATTTCAATAAACTCCACAATTCTAGCAATGCTCCAATATAATATAACACCAATGACATAAGAATATTGATCTCATAACACAATGTGATTCAACTCAAAGTTTGATACTCAAATTGCTTGCTTATTATGATATTCACTTGAAAATATGATAAACATAAAAAGCTCAAAGTCTTGAAATGTTTTCCAATCCGGAAGAGTTTCTTTGCAATAGATAAAAGATAATATTTACAATGGGGGTCCTCTTTATTTATAGGAGAGACCGAGAGCAAAAATGGGAAAATATTAACTACCTTGACTTATTCAAACAAAAGAGTCCTATTTGACCTATGACTTCTTTTGTCTCCTATGTAATTACATTTTAGAAAATTACACGTGAGTGTGTCTATGACAAAATTCAAATTACATCTAAAAGACTGAAAATAAACTAAGGCATTGAAAAGGAACTTCAGCTGCCACCATCATTCTTCTTCAAAAAGTCTTTATACATAGTTTGCACCACTACCATTTCACATACATCGGGCTTGGCTATATTCTCTGAGATAGTATGAGCCCTGATAACTACATCCCTAATGGCATTTATTGCTTTCTCATGCTTCTCAAGATTATCCTTTAGATTCCCAAAAGTTGAGTGATGATCATAAATGCTATCCATTGAAATAACTATAGGCACTTCATCTTCAAATTTCTGTTGCACCATCTTCTCAAAAGCATCTATCATTTCTTCTGCTGAGAGAAACTTGTGACCTTCACCTATCAGAGTACATGGGAGTTCCTCCAACCTGTGTAGAAGCGAGACATTACTGTCTTCACTGTTTTCACATACCTGACACAAGTCATCAAGTAAACCCTTTATTACATTGATGCAATGGACAAGAGATTCCTTAGTCTTAAGATAAGACTCCCAATTTGAGATGACACCAATGGCTATCGGATTCTTTATTTTGATCTTCTTCATATCAATCAACTCCTCTAAGATTCCCTCTTGATCTTGTAGCTCTTGAGAAAATAAATCAATTAGGTTATCAAGCTCATCTTTTGCCTTGTCCATCTTTCCTTTTCTTTCTACGGTGGTCTTCAATAGAACTCTTCCTTGTGCCAACAGACACTCCACAATATCACCAACTACTCTCCCTCTGGCTTGAGATTTTTCCACCTTTTGAATACCGCCATAGGTTCCGCAATCTCAGATGATTTTACTATTTTTTGAAGAACATCGATAAGTTGTTCATCTTTGGCTTTATGTTGCTCTTTCTCCTTCTTGACCTCATCATATTTCTCAAGCAAGGTGCTAACAATAGTTTGAAAGTATGCCTTAATACCTTCATGAGTTAGCTTACCTAGCTCAACTCTTGAGACAACATAATCATTCATATCGAAAGTGTCAATAGTAGCATCCTCTGGTGGCTTGGCAATTTCTACATATCTAATTCCTTTTTCATTAATGAGCCTAGAAATAGTCTTGGGCTTCTTCTTCAAAGTCGTTGATTTAACAGGCAATAGCTTCTCAATATCAATTTCATCTGGTGAAATTGCTTGCTTCTTTCTCTTAGGAGTGTGTGCAGACAACCATGGAGGAAGTATAAAAGCACCAACATTTAGAGAAGAATCAATTACCTATTTTGTCGGATCCATGCTCACACCTGTTTTAGTAACAATAGGACTAGTGTTGGTAAAAAATGTACCTATGTCAACAACTTTCTCTGAACCATCTAGAAAATGCTCCAAAATAGGTTGTTCACCAATATCAAAAGATAGGGAAGATAAACTTGGAATGGAACCAGAGGAATCAAACATGGTCCCAAAACATGTTCTTATAGAAGTAGGGGTATTATCAAAAGACACAACAAAAATAGGTGAAATAGGAACATTGGAAATTACTAGAAAACTACCAGAAACAGGAGCATGAGGAAGGGGTGTAGAAACTTGTGATTTTGGTGGAAGATCCTTCTGAGGAGACTGATGTGAATCACCATGTTGTTCATGTTCTACATTCTCTTCCTTATGTTGTTCTTTTTCATTTTCCTCATCTGACTTCTTAGGCATTTTTGCTCCATCAGCATCATTAGGTTTCTCAATATGTTGTTGTTCAGTGTCAACCTCTTCAACCTCCATTTGCCCAACATTTGTATCTTCAACACTTGATTCTATGATAGTAGAAGTTCCTGGAACCTCCTTCTTCTTACCTCCCTTAGATTCAAATTTGATTTTTGGCTTATGTACTTTAGAAGAGGAGGGAGTGTCACTTTTGTTCTTTGTCTAGTTTTCCACCTTTTTCCCTGTTTGCTCCTAAACTTCGGTCTCTGATCGAGTAAGGAATTCTTTCAGACTAATTCCTTTGCTTTCTAACCATACATTTGTATTAGCCGAAATTGGTTGAAACCTTTTCCTGATTGAAGTTTCCTCCTTGACGGACCATTTGACCTCTGGAAGAGGGTAGGCCTCAATGTTCTCAGTATTGTATTTGGGATCCAAAACATTCCCATCATCTTCCATTCCCTCCAAAATGTCTGCATGGCCTAGCTCTTCAATCTAACACAAGTAGAGTCTGCAATAATCTAGTTTTTTGATCTCATTTTGTGTTTTGAGATCGGCCCAAATATCTTCAACCAATGGCATATGGAAAATTGACTTTCTTTTGATTTTATCATGTACCCTTCTGAAATCAAAACGATCTCTTTTCTTGAAAGTCTTCATAGTGACCAATTGTATCTTTGATTCAACTATGTTGGCCTTGGTAGCTGACTAAACAGAGTACCTTCCAATTTCTAAAGGAAACTTAATTCCTAACTTTTTCAGCCCCATTTGCTTATTGTGCACAACAATCAATTGCCTACACAATTCCATCAGAATAATCCTATCACTGGGATATCTTCAAAGTATATATGGATAACTAGGATAATACCCTATTAGGGTTAGCTGAAAGAAGATATCAATTAAATGCAAATAAAGATTAAACAAGGGAATGGAAATACACAGAAATAATAACAGTGAGAGACAAGTTTTAACGTGGTTCACCCAAACTTAGGCTACATCCACCAAACAGAGAGTCCAATATTATTATCCAATAAATCAAACTGATTACAACTAGCAATCCCTGCAACTCAATACCACTACAAATGCTACAATATAATATCAATGGAAACCCTAATCCTTAGACACTTTTATCATTCTTTTTGTCAGTTACAAAAATAGAGTTTTTTTATGTCAGTCAATAGAAAAATAACACCCCTCACCTTTATAAAATAATAAAAAACTGTGTGAGGTTTCGGGGGCATTGCCCTTGGACCCCACAAGGGGCGCTGCCCCTTGACCCCATAGGAATTTGGGGGGAAACCACGCCAACAAAAGTGGGGTAAATTTAACCTCCCAGTCTGATTAGGCTCCATATAACAACATACCCTACTCTAAGATATGTGAAAGTTGGAAATTGTAAGAACAAATAGACAAAAGAATTCACCACTTCCCATGCTTCATCTGATACTCTCTTCTGCACCAGTTCATTATCCCAAAAACACATGAACACTAAAAAGAAAGCATCATTAACCCTACAGAAATGATGGATTGATCCCTTTAGAGTAATTTGAGGATAATGATCATATACTGGAACCAATCTCCTATCACCAACTTGAGTCAGACCAGGAAAACTCCTCATACTTGTAGCAGCATACACTAGATACGAGGTCATATAAAATTTGAAGGTGGTATTGACGCTCACCAATTGCTCATGCAAGGCATTACTAATCTGTTCTCCCCAAAAGATTTGTCATGTACCCCTGAGAATCACCTTGATGTATGTGTACATCATTCCTGAAACTTGGACGAAGAAGGAAGGCCTCTGAGTCAACTTAATAGTGTAATCAAATCACTTACCTCTTCCACAAAGTCACTTCTTGGGAGGTCTTTTGGCCATCTGGTCAAAACACTCCAAGAAATCTTTAACCACTTATTGTTGATATGTTTCCTTGTGGCTTCCACATCTTCATCATAATCCTTTTTCCCTTGAGCAAAATCAATTTGTCCAATATTTTCAATAGGAGGACACATGAAGATTTCGTCAAGAAATTCCATATCCAATCTCATGATCACATTCCCTTGGGAATCAAGCATAGTCCTAGTATCCCTGTTATAATGACTAGCTACCTGAAGAACAAACTTAGGATTGTGGGCAGCAACAGGAAAAGAGGCAACCAAGTGAACATTACTATTGATGATCTTCTGCATATACTGAGGAGGATTTGACTATTTGGTTCTATCCACAAAGTTGACCATGTGCACATGACCAATTTCTATATCTCTAATCTTATCCACATTGGACTGTAATGAAGTCACGAGGAAAACCCCTTGATATTTATACTTCATGATTTTAGCCTTTAATGGGGATGGCTCCGACATCAACTTCATGAGGAAAATTGGAAACGGTGTCTACCACATATATTTGTTGAAAACTACAAAAATCCATGATCTCATAGTTAGGGGAAAAATAGGCAAATTGGGGTTATTGCAAATTGATGATCATGAACATGGGAATGCGCATTGAAGGGCTTGAGAGCATGCAAATCAAGGAAAAAGATGAAAGTGGGTCAATAGGTATTGAAAGGAAAAATTTCCTAGTGTTAGGAAAATTTTTAGAAAAATATGCATGGGTGGTCAAAATGACTGTTCCTGTATATGGGGTAAGTCATTCAACATGCAAGGTCGGTAAAAAGGGCCGCCCTAGCATGTATGAGATAAGATAGTGTTTTTTTGATGTAGGGGCAGTCAATTTGATCGCCCATGCATGAGGGTAAAATAGCAAGTTTATGTAAGGCACATGAAAAGATGGTGAAAAGGTTCACCAGTGCATGTTAAAGGGAAAAACTTCGATGTATAGTTGGTCAAAATGACCGCTAATACATATGATTGTTGAAAACCCTAAATTAGTATGCGAAAGTGGGGATTTATACCACTTGTGCATGTTAGGGAAAAACACTCAAGGTTTTTATGTGGGAGTGGTGGTTTTAACTGCCCTGCATATAGGGTAGTCTGAAAGCACGTATGTATGTATTGGTCATTTAACCGACCATACATACGATAACAAATTCCTAAGATACCATCGGTGGAAAATACCGACTACACATAAGAAAAAATAAAACCTAAGTTCTCGTAAAGCAATTAAATCTTCAACAAAATGAAAAATGGACTAAGAACCCAATACTTACGAAAATCTAGGGTTTAGTAGAAAGATACATCTTTAAAAGATGAACTAGGGTTTTCAAAATGATCTACAGAAGATGGATTTGAGAAAAACAATGAACAAAATGGTACAAATACTATTTACCATTAATAAAACCTCAAACATAAAGAATAAATAAAACAAACTTACCTGTATAAACAATAAGAAGAAAAATGAGAGCTTCAGTAAGACTGAATCCGTGGAAGCTAGAAAGTGTCAGCTTCAGGTTCTCTTCAACGCTTAGGTAAGATGAACAATAAAAAATAAAGCAAGATACCAATTGAAAACAATTTAAAGTAACTCAAAGATTGCCAAAATCCAAAAATTAAAGGCATAATAAATACACACAAGTTAACATAAATGCAAGGAAAAAGATGCACTGTCAACCAAAAATGTCACTCCCGCACGAAAGAAGGAAGAGGATGTAAGGGCGGATATTTTCACCGCTCTTACATCTTTACAAGGGAGAACTGACATGCATGGGCAGTCAAAACGACCACTCCTACATCTAAGAAGAAAAACATAAGTAACATGCATTGGCAGTCAAAAATACTACCTTTGCATGTAAACACAGAAATTTTCTAACACTTAAAAACAGTCAAAATTGATATTTCGACAGGCTCATAACTTAATCAATTTTTGTGAATATCAAGGAATCAAGTTAAGGGAATGTCATAAACCATTCTAAGATGTTAGATGAATTTGCATGAGGCCAAGAGGACTTGTCTTGATTTTCAAACTTAGAGTGTAAGCTATGAAACAAACAAGTTTCGTAGGGATTGTCTACAAAAACGAGCATAGCTGATTTTGAGAACAATAGCTAGCTCTAATTAGGGAGCCTCCTTCAACCAAACTTTGAAATGATCAAAGGGAGAAGAATCTAGTCTCTAAGTGGCTTCATCCATGCCATTGGGCCATAGAGTCAAGCTACCAAAAAGAAAAAGACACAAAAGACTAAATAAAAATGAAAAATAAAAACACAAAAACTATACAAATGTACAAATGAACTTATCTGATACTTCAAGGGTTGAAGTGTTTCAGATGTTGTCCACTGTGAGGTAGCAAGAATGGTGTTCCATCAAGATACTCCAATAAGAAGCTATTTTCACCACAAAATTGATGAATGACGAATGGGCCTCTCCATAGGGAATCAAAATTCCCAATCATTCCTTTTGGCTCTCTCCTGTTGTCCCATAACAAAACTTGATCTCCAATTTAAAATTCACGAGCCCTCGCCTTCTTGTCAAATATCTTCTTTACTTGAATTTGATGTTCAGCAATACAGTCTACTACCATAACCCATTGCTCTTCAAGTTCAGTGAGGTACATTATTCTTTTGTCAATAGAACTTTCAAAAGTTCTATCTTCCATTGTCTTTGCCAACTTCAATGTCAGCAATTCCAAAGTAATAGGTATCTCTGCATTCAGACCATATAGAAGTTGAAATGTTGACATACCTATCACCCTTTTAGGGGTAATCCTATCTACCCATAAAGCATCAAACAAAGCTTTATGCCAAGTTCTCTGATTATTGTCCACTAGTTTTCTGATGATGGTAACTAGATTTTTGTTACTAGATTTTGCCTGACCATTCCCTTGTGGATAATAGTCTGATGAATGAGAAAGGATGATCCCATGTTCCTAACAAAAACTAGTGATCTTGTGAGAAGAGAAACAAGTAGCATTATCTGCTACAATTTTGTTTGGAACTCCAAACTAGGAAATAATATTTTCCTTAAGAAAATTATATACTACTTCAAAAGTAGCATGTTTGACTAGAATTACCTCCACCCACTTGGTGAAGTAATTTATTGTAGTAAGAACAAAATTGTGTCCCACACTCGACAGTGGGTTCACAGCACCAATGAAGTCAATACCCCATTGCTAAAAAGGTTCTTCAATTACAACTGGCTTAAGTGGTAGTGTAGCCAACTTAGGCTTTCCAACAAACTGCTGACATAGCTCACACCTATGTACCCAGTTGTATGCATCCTGAAACAATGTGGGCCAATAGTACCTAGCCCGCAAAAGTTTATGAGCCGTCACAGGTGTGAAAAAATGTCCTCCACAATACAAATTGTGAAAAGACTCCAAAAGTTTGCTTTGTTGTGCTTTATCCACACAACGGAGAAAAACTCCATCAAGGCTTCTTTTATACAAATCATTATCCCACAAGACATAGTTTGCATCCTTTAATTTGATAGTTCACTTCTCTTTATAAGATAAATGAGGACACTCACCATAGGTAAGAAAATGAGCAATATTGGAATATCACTCATTTGTAGTAGTAACAAAGAGAACAGTTAGCATATTCTCAACCTATTCCTCTTCATCACCTATTTCTTTTGGAACATTGTCGGCAATCAGCTGACACAAACCTTAGCCATGCACAAGCTTGGTAGGTTTGATATCAAGATCAAACTCTTGAATTTTGGCAACCCAATTGCCTCTTTTGGTCCCAAACTCTTGTTGTGTCAGGATGGATTTCACTATTGTATCCGGCACCAAAACAATAGTATGCGAATTCAAAATATAAAACCGGAAATGCTTTACTGCCTTAACCATGACATAAGCATGTTTCTCCATATTTGAGTATTTCGATTCATGAGCCTTCAAAGGGCAACTCATAAATGAAATAGGAGATTCCACACCTTCTTCATTCCGCTGAACAAGAATGGCTGAAAGTGTATGCTTGGAGGCATAACTGTACATTGTGAAGTCTTTAGTATAATCAGGACAAACTAGAACTGGAGCATGAGCTATGGCTCGTTTAATATCCTCAAATGCTGCTTTACCTTTTGCCCTCCAATAGAAAGTGGTCTTACCCTTCATCATATTGACAATGTGACAGGTTTTCTCTACGAATTCTGGGATGAACCTTCACAGAAAATTCACCTTTCTGAAGAAAGAATGAACTGCAGTCTTACTAGCAGGTAAAGTAAGACTCTGGATAGAGTTGACTCTTTCTGAGTCAATTTTAGTGCCTTCTTGAGACACAATGTGACCGAGAAGCTTACCTTCTGTAACCCCAAAAACTGATTTCTTAGGATTAAGAGAAATACCATTTTGACGACACCATTCCAGAACCTGTCACAAATTGTAGGTATGATCTTGACATTGTTTAGAGAAAACGGTCAAGTCATCAAGGTATACCACAATGAATTTCCCCATCTCGTCTCTAAAATTGAGGTCCATTGCTCTCTATAAAGTAGTGCCAGCATTGATCAAACCAAACAACATCCTGCAGTATGCAAATGTGCCTCAAGGTGTTCTAAACACAGTCTTGTATTGATTTGCTTCATTGACCTCTACTTGATTATAGCCTGAGAAACCCTCTAATATAGACAGTATCTCTGAACCAGTTACAATTTGTAATACTTGGTCCATAATAGGCAAAGGGTAGTTATCTTTTAAAGAAGACTGGTTGAGATTTCTGAAGTCAACACAAATACAGATTTCCCTGTTCTTCTTTCTCATAGGAACAATATTTGCAATCCAAGTAGAATGATGGATAGGAAATATTATCCTTGCATTCAACATTTTATGGATTTCAGACAGAATAGTACCTAATATCTTGGGATTATACTACCTTTGCTTTTACTTATGAGGCAACGATCCAACCTTGAGAGGAATCTCACATTGGATCTCCTTAGGTCTAAAAGACTTTAGATCATCATCAGAATATGCCAAAACATCAATGTAATGGTGAAGAAGTGTAATGAATTTGAATTTTTCATCAGCAGTGCAACACTTCCCAATGTTAACCACCTTGGGATTTGCTTCAGAACTCAAATTTACTTTCTCAAATTCCATGGATGAACTTGAATCAAGTTGTTGTTGTTGTTTGACATATCTATCATGATTATCAAATAACTTTTCCAAAGAAACCAAACCTTTTGGAATCTTATTCCCTTTTAACTAAAGAAACTCCTCACCAGTTTGTGAATCTATTTCAGAACATATTCACATGGTGGAGAATCACTACCTTCAAAATAGAGCTCATCAAAGTTATCTATCTTTTCTAAGAAAGCTATGATCTGATTGTCACCATTGAAGACTTCCCAATGGTTAGCATTATCTAGCATGGTGGGTCAGAAAACCAACTCAATTGTGTACTTGTTACCTTTGAAGTCCTTATGGGGGACCATAAGGGTGGCAGAGACAGCTAATGAATCAGCACGATCATTAAACTCTCTCGGTACTATAGAGATGTCGAATGCATCAAACCCTTTAATGCATTCCTAGACATGATTGCAATAATGTCTCAACCTTTCGTTCTTAGTCTGATAAAAATTTCTCACTTGGCAAACCACAAGTTCAGCATCACCTTATGCATGGAGATTCTTAATACCTTTAACATGAGCAACCTCCATTCCAAGTAATAATGACTTGTATTCAATGGTGTAATTAGTATTATCAAACTACAACTTATAAGAGAAAGGAAAGATATCACCTTGTGGAGATATCAAAACAACTTGGGCTCTAGATCCGGTGGAAGAACAATTGCCATCAAATTCTAAAACCCAAACATCATTTGAATTTCTCACTTTGATGTTTTTGCAACCAGTAGATTCTTCTTCATCAGAAAGAGAAGAATCTGGCATCACTATGTTCTCATCTGAACTTTCATCTAAATTATCCTCTGATTCTCCATTTGAAATATCTGAACTCTCGTCTGATGAGCTTGAATTATCTTCAGTAGACAAGAAATAATTACCCATTCTTGAAGACTCAAACAAAATTTGGGCTTTTGGATTTTTAGTTTGGGTAACGATATATTTTGCCTCCTTCTCAAGAAGCAACTTTTGCATGACACCTTTAATAGGTATCCTTGGCTCGGATGAGTCCATGTTTTGTTCTCCACCCACATCTTTACAAAAATTACGTCCAAGCAAAATGCAATAAGAAGCTGAAACATCAACCACTAGGCTGCAAATGCAAATTGGGCATCTTTGATTTGGCCCAACAATGGCACTTTCTTATTTTCCATTGAGAAACATCTCCCAAAGGTCTTGGTCAAAGTGAGACCAAGAGCATCTACCACCTTGGTGGGCATGACATTGTCAGAAGCACCTGAGTCTATTATACAATTGGTTAATTTATGCCCATTGACCAATAGAGAAACATAGAAGGGTTCTATTTTCCTTGGAGCAACAAGGGGAGTAGTGACTAGATTATTTTGGGTGGATTTGGTCTTTGAGGAGTCATGGGCAAATTTGGGAGAATCTTGCCCTGTAGGGATAGTATTGTTTTTAACGTATTTAGCTAACCTATCAAACTATTCAGGATTAGCTTGTAAATACTCTACCTCAAACATTTGGATTTTGGTTTTCCTAGCATGATCTATTATGTCAAAGAGCTGAAATGAACTAGATACAAAGGAAGGAAATCCATCATTCTGGGCTTTGGTTGGGGTAGTACTGGTCTGAGGAACAAAAGTAGAAGAGACAGGATTGTTAGATGAACTTACATGTTTAGTGACAACCGGGTCCTTTGATTGAAAAGGCAACAAAGTTCCTCATTTGGCGATTGAGATCATAGGTTGAGGCTCCTCTCTTGTCTTTCCCTTATCAACTTGTTGATTTGATTGATTTTAGGACCTAGTAAAAACAACATATTCTCCATTATAAACTTCTCCCTCTCTTTTAGCTTCATCTTGGTAATTTAGAAAACCAATGGTAGATCTGCCAGCTAATTCTTCTTCTCCTTCTATAAAAAGATTAGCAATATTCTCCTAATCCAAATCAGGTTGGAAGGAATTGTCATTTTCCATTTCATAATAGCCAACTGCTAAGTTGACTGGTGCTGCTTCAATGGCAAGCTTCCCCTATGTGGGTGGAAGATGATTTTGTTGCCCTTGATTCTTGGCAGCATTGCCTTGATATGAATTGTTAGGAAATGTCCTCCTTGGTATATCTCTATAAGAAGGAGTGGACATACCTTGAGACATTTGGTTTTTCAAAGCCAGCAGCTCATTTGCTAACTTCTGCACCATAGGGTTTGTGGTGCTTGTGGAAGGATTATCAGTAGAGGACTGACCTCTATTTCTGTTTGAATCTCTTCTTATCTTACCCGCAAGGATAAGATCATCTTCAACCTCCATGGCCAAAATTTGTGCTAGAGGAAGATCAGCAGGACCAGCTCGCCTTAATAGGAAACTTACCTCAGGAAGCTGAGAGTTGATGAAGAAACATTTAAGATTCTCTGTCATTGGTTGAGCAGTTGTAGGAATCCTATTAGTCAATTTGTTGAACTTAGCGATGAAATCTTCCATGAACTCATGTAATTCTTTCTTCATCTGTGTTAACTAACCTAACAGAGCATGTACATCTTCTGCAGGCTTAAACCTAGCTTCAAACTTGGTTTTGAGAGTATTCCAATTGGTTATGGACTGGGCTTGAAGATGTTAAAACCAATCTGTAGTAGCACCTTGCAATGTTTCTATGAAAAGTCTCACAGCCACATCTTCATGTTCCACTCCTATCACAGCACAAGCTATGTAAAAGGCTGCAATGTGTTCATCAGGATGGACTTTCCCATCTCCATAGAATTTAGGGAAATTCTTCCTTGAACTACGAGGTAGTTCATGCAGTGGAGGTGTTAAATTCAAAGGACCAAAAGTATAACCCCATGGATCTTGAGCTGCCATTATGCGCTAATTGAAAGGTGGGATGACAAACCTTTGAGGGATTCGAACAGATAAAACTTTGTTAGCACTAGAGCTAGAAGCTTCACCTCGTATTGGAGACCTGGCGTTGGTAGGAGGAAAACTCCTAGTTCACTGAAGCCGAGGTTGTGGAGGCAAAAGACCAAAGTTATTTGTTGCATCAACTCAAATATAGGATCAATAATACCTTGAGCTCTCTTGTTTCTTGTATACAGTGAGTCTTCCAGAATGCAATGTACTCAACAAAGATTTGGAAACAACTTAAAACAATGGAAGAGGATGAAATGCTTCAACTCAAAGTGTGAGGCTCTTATTTACGCATTCGATCCCCAGTAGAGTCGCAAAAAAATTATTGGGTGAATATTTTGCCATTTAGCTAACCAACAACAAAATGGTTATATTGCCATAGCTATAATGAGACTGAATCTCTCCTCTCAGCAAGGGGAGGTTCCCTTTAGATAATGAGCTCTTTCTAACAAGCAACTTTTAATATTTAAAACAAACTAAAAACTATATTGGGTGTTATCACTTCATCCTATTCTCTTTTTTCAGAATAGATATTTTTCTTTTCAAAATAACAACTTCAACAAAACAATGTTCAATGACCTATGAATCAACATGAACCATAGAAACTCAAAGTTTTCTATTACTTCACTTATCTCCTCCAAATAAACCTGATTGAACTCAAGTGTAGCCCAAAGTCTCCACTTTCACCTAATATTATATAACTAACTTGCACACAACAGTTTATAGCACAAAGTCTCTAAACAATTGTATCTTTCACAAATGTAACTAAAAACTCCCGCAATGATAAAATAACACAAAGCCTATTGAATCAAAACAAGAACACTTCTCTCAAATTTCAATAAACTCCACAATTCTAGCAATGCTCCAATATAATATAACACCAATGACATAAGAACATTGATCTCATAACACAATGTGGTTCAACTCAAACTTTGATACACAAATTGCTTTCTTATATTGATATTCACTTGAAAATATGATAAACATAAAAAGCTCAAAGTCTTCAAATGTTTTCCAATCTGGAAGAGTTTATTTGCAATAGATAAAATATAATATTTACAATGGGGATCCTCTTTATTTATAGGAGAGGCCAAGGGCAAAAATAGGAAAATCTTAACTACCTTGACTTATTCAAACAAAAGAGTCCTATTTGACCTATGACTTCTTTTGTCTCATATGTAATTATATTTTGGAAAATTACACATGAGTATGTCAGTGACAAAATTCAAATTACATCTAAAAGACTAAAAATAAACTAAGGCATTGAAAAGGAACTTCAACTTCCACCATCGTTCTTCTTCAAAAAGTTTTTATACATAGTTTGCACCACTACCATTTCACATACATCAGGCTTGGCATTATTCTCTAAGATAGTATGAGCCCTAATAACTACATCCCTGATGGACTTTATTACTTTCTCATGATTCTCAAGATTATCCTTTAGATTCTCAAAAGTTGAGTGATGATCATAAAGGCTAGCCATTGAAATAACTGTAGGCACTTCATCTTCAAATTTCTGTTGCACCATCTTCTCAAAAGTATCTATCATTTCTTCTGCTGAGAGAAACTTGTGACCTTCACCTGTCAGAGTGCATGGGAGTTCCTCCAACCTGTGTAGAAGCGAGACATTACTGTCTTCACTATTTTCATGTACCTAACACAAGTCATCAAGTAAACCCTTTATTACATTGATGCGATGGACAAGAGATTCCTTAGTCTTAAGATAAGACTCTTGGTTTGAGATGACACCAATGGCTATCAGATTCTTTATTTTGATCTTCTTCATATCAATCAAGTCCTCTAAGCTTCCCTCTTGATCTTGTATCTCTTGAGAAAATAAATCAATCAGGTTATCAAGCTCAGCTTTTGCCTTGTCCATCTTTCCGTTTCTTTCTATGGTGGTCTTCAATAGAACTCTTCCTTGTGCCAAATGATGCTCCACAATATCACTAACTACTCTCCCTCTGGCTTGAGCTTTTTCCACCTTTTGAATCAAAGGATCTTCTACCATTACCACCATAGGTTCCACAATCTTAGATGATTTTACTATTTTCTAAAGAATAGTGGTAAGTTGTTCTGCTTTGGCTTTATACTGCTCTTTCTCCTTCTTGACCTCATCATATTTCTCAAGCAAGGTGTTGGCAGTAGTTTGAAAGTCTACCTTAATACCTTCATGAGTTATCTTACCTAGCTCAACTTTTGAGACAACATAATCATTCATATCAAAAGTGTCAATAGTAGCATCCTCTGCTGGCTTGGAAATTTCTACATATCTGATTCCTTTTTCATTAATGAGCCTAGAAACAGTCTTGGGCTTCTTCTTCAAAGTCTTTGATTTAACAGGCAATAGCTTCTCAATATCAATTCCATCTAGTGAAATTGCTTGCTTCTTTCTCTTAGGAGTGTATGCAGACAACCATGGAGGAAGTATAAAAGCACCAACATTCGAAGAAGAATCAATTGCTTGTTTGTCCGGATCCATGCTCCCACCTATTATAGTAACAATAGGACTAGTGTTGGTAAAAATTGTACCTGTGTCAACAACTTTCTCTAAACCATCGAGAAGATGCTCCAAAATAGATTGTTCACCAATATCAAAATATGGGGAAGATAAACTTGGAATGGAACTAGAGGAATCAAACATGGTCCCAAAACTTGTTCTTACAGAAGTAGGGTTATTATTAGAAGAGACAACAAAAATAGGTGAAATAGGAACATTGGAAACTACTGGAAAACTACCAGAAATAGGAACATGAGGAAGGGGTTTAGAAACTTGTGATTTTAGTGGAAGATCCTTCTAAGGAGACTGATGTGAATCACCAAGTTGTTCTTGTTCTACATTCTCTTCCTTATGTTGTTCTTTTTCATTTTCCTCATCTAACTTCTCAGGCATTTCTACTCCATCAGCATCATCAGGTTTCTCAATATGTTGTTGTTCAGTGTCAGCCTCTTCAACCTCCATTTGTCCAACATTTGTATCTTCAACAACTAATTTTGTGATAGTAGAAGTTCCTGCAACCTCCTTCTTATTACCTCCCTTAGATACAAATTTGATTTTTGGCTTATGTACTTTAGAAAAGGAGGAAGTGTCACTTTTGTTCTTTATCCATTTTTCCACCTTTTTCCCTGTTTACTCCTAAATTTTAGTCTCTAATCTAGTAAGAAATTCTTTCAAACTAATTTCTTTACTTTCTAACCATACATTTGTATTAGCTAAAATTAGCTGAAACCTTTTCCTGATTGAAGTTTCCTCCTTGATGGACCATTTGACCTTTCGAAGAGGCGAGGCCTCAATGTTCTCAGTATTGTGTTTGGGATCCAAAACATTCCCATCATCTTCCATTCCCTTTGGAATATCTGCAAGGCCTAGCTCTTCAATCTGACTCAAGTGGAGTCTACAATAATCTAGTTTCCTAATCTCATTTTGTGTTCTGAGATTGGCCCAAATATCTTCAACCATTGGCATATAGAAAATTGACTTTCTTTTGATTTTACCCTATACCCTTCTAAAATCAAAATGATCTCTTTTCATGAAAGTCTTCATAGTGACCAGTTGCATCTCTGATTCAACAATTTTGGCCTTGGTAGCTGACTGAACAAAGTACCTTCCAATTTCTAAAGGAAACTTAATTCCTAACTTTTTTAGCTCCATCTGCTTATTGTACACAACAACCAATTGTCTACACAATTCCATCAGAATAATCCTATCACTAGGATACCATGGAAGTATATATGGATAACCAGGATAATACCCTACTCTAAGATATGTGAAAGTTGGAAGTTGTAAGAACAAACAGCCAAAAGAATTCACCATTTACCATGCTTCATTTGATACCCTCTTCTACACCAGTTCATTATTCCACAAACACATGAACACTAAAAAGAAAGCATCATTAACCCTACAGAAATGATGGATTGATCCCTATAGAGTAATTTGAGGATAATACTCATATACTAGAACCAATCTACTATCACCAACTTGGGTCAGACCAAGAAAACTCCTCATACTTGCAGCATCATACACCAGATACGAGGTCATATAAAACTTGAAGGTGGTACTGACTCTCACCAATTTCTCATGCAAGGCATTACTGATCTATTCTTCCCAAAAGATTTGTTGTGTACCCCTTAGAATCACCTTGATGTATGTGTACATCCATTCAAGAAACTTGGATGAAGAAGGAAGGCCTCTGATTTGACTTAACAGTGTAATCAAATCACTTACCTCTTCCACAAAGTCACTTCTCGGGAGGTCTTTTGGCCATCTGGTCAAATTACTCTGAGGAATCTTTAACCACTTACAATTGATATGTTTCCTTGCGGCTTCCACATCTTCATCATAATCCTTTTGCTCTTGAGCAAAATCAATTTGTCCAATATTTTCAATAGGAGGACAAATGAAGATTTTGTCAAGAAATTTCGCATCCAGTCTCATGATCACATTCCCTTGGTAATCAGACACAGTCCTAGTATCCTTGTTATAATGACTAGCTACCTAAAGAACAAACTCAGGATTGTGGGCAGCAATAGGAATAGAAGCAACCAAATGAATATTACTGTTGATGATCTTCTGCATATACTAAGGAGGATTTGACTATTTGGTTCTGTCCACGAACTCGGCCATGTCCACATGACCAATTTTTGTATCTCTGATCTCGTCCACATTGTTCTGTAATGAAGTCATAGGGAAAACCCCTTGGTATTTATACTTCATGATTTTAACCTTTGATGGGGATGGCTCAGACGTCAGCTTCGTGAGTAAAACTAGAAATGACGTCTACCACAGATGTTTGTTGAAAACTACAAAAAGCCATGATCTCATAGTTAAGGGAAAAATAGGCAAATTGGGGTTACTGTGAATTGATGATCATGAACATGGGAATGTGCATTGAAGGGCTTGAGAGCATGCAAATCAAGGAAAAAGGCGAAAGCGGGTCAATAGGTATTGAAAGGAAAAATTTCCCAATGTTAGGAAAATTTTCAGAAAAATATGCATTAGTGGTCGAAATGACCGCTCCTACATATGGGGTAAGTCATTCAACATGCAAGGTCAGTAAAAAGGGCCGCCTTAGCATGTATGAGATAAGATAGTGTTTTTTTGATGTAGGGGCGGTCAATTTGACCACCCATGCATGAGGATAAAAGAAAAAATTTATGTAAAGCACATGCAAAGGTGGTGAAAAGGTCCACTGGTGCATGTTCAAGGGAAAAACTTTGATGTATAGTCGGTCAAAATGACCGCTAATACATATGATTGTTGAAAACCCTAAATTAGTATGCGAAAGCAAGGATTTATACCACTTGTGCATGTTAAGGAAAAACACTCAAGGCTTTTATGTAGGGGCGGTGGTTTTAACTACCATTGCATATAGGGTAGTCTGAAAGCACATATGTATGTATTGGTCATTTAACCGACCATACATACGACGAAAAATTCCTAAGACACCATCGGTGGAAAATACTAACTACATAGAAGCAAAAAGGAAACCTAAGTTCTCGTAAAGCAATAAAATCTTCAACAAAACAAAAATAGACTAAGAACCCAAAACTTATGAAAATCTAGGGTTTAGTAGAAAGATACGTCTTTAAAAGACGAACTAGGCTTTTAAAAATGATCTACAGAAGATGAATTTGTGCAAAACAACGAACAAAACAGTACAAATACTATTAACCGTTAATAAAACCTCAAACATAAAGAAGAAATAAAACAAACTTACCTGTATAAATGCGAAGAAGAAAAACAAGAGCTTCAGTAAGATTGAATCCGTGGAAGCTAGAAAGCATCGGCTTCAGGTTCTCTTCAACGCTGAGGTAAGATGAATAATAAAAAATAAAGCAAGATACTAATTGAAAACAATTTAAAGTAACTCAAAGATTGCCCAAATCCAAAAATTAAAGGTGTAATAAATACACACGAGTTAACATAAATGCAAGGAAAAAGATGCACCGTCAGCCAAAAACGCCGCTCCCACACGAAAGAAGGAAGAGGATGTGAGGGTGGATATTTTCACCACATCTTTACAAGGGAGAACTGACATGCGTGGGTGATCAAAATGACTTCTCCTTCATCTAAGAAGAAAAACATAAGTAACATGCATTAGCGGTCAAAAATACCACCTTTGCATGTAAACACAAATTTTCTAACACTTACAAATATTCAAAATTGATATTTCGACAGGCTCATAACTTAATCGATTTTCACGAATATTGAGGAATCAACTTAAGGGAATGTCATAAACCATTCTAAGATGTTAGATGAATTCGTACGAGCCCAAGAGGACTTGTCTTGATATGCAAACTTAGAGTGTAGGCTACAAAACAACCAAGTTTTGTAGGGGTTGTCTACAAAAACAAGCATAACTGATTTTGAGAACAACATACTCAAAATGTGAAAAAATTATATGGTTAGATAGCTAACAGAGAGCTTAAGATTATGGTGGTATTTTTTTCAACTTTTCATTGAAAAAAGTGCAATCCTGATGGAGAGCACACTCTAGATTATGTGAATTTTGTTAGAATTTGGGAAAACACGTCCTTGGATGACCTAAACACACTCCATGCCTTTGGGTTGGTGTTACATCCCCAACCTATGATTTAGCTTAATCTTATTTTTGTGTGGTAATCAGGAGGACTAACCATAGTTTAATGATTAGATGTTGTGGAAATATCTAATTTAAACATTGATTATGTGAATACTAACTAATGATAGATATGAGATTACATGTTCATATGAATATTTAATTATTATGAATTAAGAATCAGATGATGATGCACTGATCATGATTTTATAATGGTGAGTGTGAAAAGGAAATGAATCTTCCTTCAAATATGGAAGGAGAGTATCATCCGAGAGGAAGAGATAGATATCAAGAAATTGGTCCAATTGCCATCTGAGTATCAAAATTTACATCCTTATGAACCCTTGTAAGTTAGCATGAGTCATGTCTTTCTTGCTAGTCAATTTCCTTTATATGTCATCATGTTGATTGAATTATCTTGACAATGTTTATGTTAACTTGACTAAATGATATTCTTATAATGTTAACTTGAGTCGAGAGATAGTCTTGCCAAGTGGCGGAGTACATTCTTTTTTCTCTAGTTATTCTCAAACTAGGATTTTGAATTTATTATTCTTTGTATAATATGCTTTGAGTTTATAGAGAAGAAGGGGGAGCGGTGCTTGACCTATAAATTGCATTTTCATCATGTCACCATATTGGTGATGATGTCATATGATGACATCTTGGTTGTTATGAGTACCTTCATACATTATGAAAATGTGTGGAAAGTTTATTAAGATATAATTATTTAAACATTGTATCGAGCCCCATGTTATTAATATGTGTATGTGTTAAGTGTGTTGGCTGACATCATCCACAATTAGTGGAGTGATGAGAGGCCATATCGGTCCACTTAGATCCATATCCTCGCTATCCACTTGCATATAGTAAGTAATGGACTGAGTGATCCCAAGGAACTGTGGGGTGGCAGAGTGGAGTAACCACCCTTCACTTCATGGGCTTGTAGTGGTGGTTCCACTGCATGCTTTACCTGCAAAAAGAAGACCAAAAACTTAGTTTGGAGGTCCTTCATTTAGGTTTGACAATGCTCAGGAGAAGAGAGAAAGAATAGGAATAAGATTTAGTTTTCTAGAAACCTTTATCGAACACCATAGGATGTTGGTGCGACTATGCTTTGCTAAAAGCCATCGATAGGTTGCATCGTAAACACTTAAATGAATTTCCTTAGGTATGACTTGAAGTCTAGAAAGACTCTCATTGTTTTGAATGTTAAACAATAATTTAAAACACTTTTGAATAAGGTCAAATGTGTCGATAGTTAAGTATTTAGCTTGTTGTGGTTATTGTTTTGTGGCCCTTAGGCTGTAGCAATTGATATGATAATCTTTATTATGAGACCCTCGTGGTCTATGTTTCTATTTATTAATATTGTTATGGATTATGCTTTGGAGGTAAACTCTAGGCCCTCGAGGCCATAAATGAATTATATTGAAAACTTGTAATGATTGTTGTTGAACTTGATGCTCCAGGCCCTTAAGGTTGAGCCAAAGCTGCAGCGGCAAGCACCATACTTGAGTGCCAATATGGCATAGTTGAAAACAACTAAATAACAACCCTAGAGCTATCATGATGAGCTTGATACCGATTGTGCTCATGAAACAAATATTTAAAACTATTATGTTTAGATATGTTTTGGAGGATTCATCTTGCATGCAAGTTGATGCACCATCCTCAAACTATAATGATAATCTTTTTGAAAACCTTAACCTTTAAACATGCTAAAAGCACTTAGAAACCATTCTTGAGAACTACATACATAATATTTGACTGGTGTTGACAGGTTATTAGGATAACCATAGTGCAGTATGTATCGACCCCTTGATAAAGAAGGAGGTTAGAAATATGAAAGTTAATAGTATTACTCAAAGGGAGCTTTGCATGCATGTCGGGTTAATCATGAGTATTCTCCTCTTGAGGATTATAACATAATGAGGTTGAAAACTAAATTAATCTAAGTCTCCATCATTGTAATGTAAATAAAAGCCATTTCTTTTACTTTTGGCTAAACTCCATGAAGGGAGTATTTTATGTTAAAAACTCACATGGGTGTATGAGTTGATGTCTTTTGTTAAGGCCATCTTATTTGGCTAAGGGAATGTAACCCTATATTATTATGATCTTGAATATAACCTACAAGGTAGATCATTTTGAAATTGTGAACCTTGGGAAGACCTAGGTTGGAAAACTTAGTTTGACTATTGTCATGTTGAAAAATGGAACAGAGTGATGAGGAGTCATAGGTTCCTTGTTGCGAAAGTAACCTATTATTTTTGATGTGTTGACAAGAGACACTACTAGAGATGTTAGGTGTTTTCATTGATGGCAACTGAATCTATCTTACACATCTGCATTGTATCATTTGATCATACCAGAAGTCAGATTGCAGATTTGTCTAAGTCTGGATAGACATGAATAGAGCAGATAAAAAGGTTTAACATTTTGGTCCGCATTTCCACATAGGGATCTGAGGGAATGTTAATGGATGTCAAGGTTACCTAAATCCAAAGTTTTAGCCTTCAATAATGAAGGGATTGAAATTTACAAGCATCTGAGTATTGGGTTTTGGTTAGACAGTTCAGTCAGGTGAAGAACAAGCCGACTTGGTGTTTGATCCTTGTGTGGATTAAGAGAAGTGGTTGGTTGAGTAATTCATGAGATCCAGTGGTATTGGCTGACATGTGTGGTGACTTGAATACATAGGTTTTGGTCCGCATTGATATTTGTGCATGGATTCAGCTGACAGAACAATGATCTTGAAAACATTTCTAAGTTTTCTTGAGGCTGACTGTAGTTGATGAAATTTCATGTTCCAGATATATATGATAGATGGGTTCAAGAATTTTGAGACATGGTTGTGTGAATATGATGTGATAGGTGCGAAGTGTGGTAGTATCAAGTGTGAAGCAAAGAGATCCAAGTTCTGGATCATGGCAGAATAGTGAAACAAGGCAGTGAGAGATGTAGTGTGTGAAGTCAGTATATTGAGCCTAACTGAAATTGTAATCTTGCATTATTAAATGCTATTCTTTAGTTCACGTATTTCAATAAACTCTTTATAGTTGATCTTGTAGACAGTGAACCTCCTTTGAGCAATGAGCTTTGGGCAATGTGCCCGAAGGCATGTGCTGATGAAGAGGGATACTCTCCCTTTAAAAACTGCAACACAAACACACAAAAAAGCCTATGCAAGAAGGCTGCAAATGAACTAATATAGCTGAAAATTGAAGAGAAATCTACAACGTAATATTTTATTTAAATCTCAAAATTCATTGCATCAATATGAAACTTATGAGCTTCTTGGAATCATACATGCAACACCTACAACAAATAAATTTCTCAACATCCTAGACTCATTCTAGCAGTAAATATCTTCATCCTAAGCCCTCCTCCCAAAATGATCAAGCCTCAATATGTAGAAATTGTATGAGAAGAAACCACTATTGGTTTCTCCAAACAACCTCTACAAATCCACAAGAAAACCCGTCACTTCCAACCTATCAATTCTCCCTCAATTTTTGGGATTTTCTAAAATTGGTTCTAGGTTTCATGTATCTCCTTCCATCTTTTTCATAACATTTTGAATTTCACATTTTTGATCTAAAATGAGAAAGTTATGCTCATTTTACCGAGACTGGGTCTCATAATTATGACCCCCCATCTTGGAGTTACAAATTTTGGAATAAGTAAAATAAAATTATGGGATTTAGGTCCACCAACTTGGTCCATAAAGACCAATTACAAGATTCCTTACACGATGTCATTTACAAAATAAGTGCTTGCTAAAATTAGGAGTTGGTGACCCACTTTATGACAGCATCTCACCCACCAAATCAACCCCACCAAAATAAAAATTAATGCATATTTGCAAGTGGATGCTTGGGAAATATTCTCCCACAAATGGTGTAAATTACAAATTATTGGAGTAATTTTCTCCAAAATTACAATTACAAAGTGGTCCATGAAAATATATTTGTTGTAAATAAAAATATGATTTTCTCAAATCCCTAACATTATTGAAAAACCATACAACTGAAAATTAAAATATATATTTTTTGTGACTCAGGATTGCCCATACATATTGGATGCTCCTGCATCAAACACCCATGGTAAGAAGTTTGTGAGCATATACTGACAAATATTTACACAAAAATGCTCTCTTTTTCCTCTTTTTCCAGCATCTTGTTGGAACAAGCTTCACGTTCCTCTAACAAATCTGCACTCCATTCTTCTCTCCTCTCATGGACTTGCATCCACCATGTGCTGTCTTATTTTGCCAACTTATTTCTCCTCTCTTCTCCTTCTTCATGGGATTCAACCCACCACAAACCAACCACCTCCACCAAATCTCTCCTGTAGCTTCCTCTACAGCCTCTACTTGCAAGTATACATATGTATACCACTCTACATCTACACAATCCTCTTTCTTCTCTAACTCTTTACTCATTTCAAAATGCAAATCATTTTCAAATTCAACATTACAAAACTCATAAATATCAGATTTTACCTCAATGACTTCTTCTGTCACAACATCCCCTTCCTCAAGAAACTCTTCGTCATCATCATAAAGCTAAAACATATTATGTATTACCTCTTTTTTTGCAACCTTCTCCTCACCATTGTCTGTTGCCACATCTTCATTCTCATTCTTTGTTGATGCAATCTCATTAATATCTGCTGCAATTTTCACTTCCTTCTCACTTTCTTTCTCTATGCCTTCCTCAAACCATATTTCTGTATTATTTTCTCCTTCTTGTTCACCTGCATACACAACTATGACAAACTTTTTGCCTTTCTTCTTTGACATTCTGTCAAACACTTGCCACAAACTCTAAATTTTCAACCTCTCAGGTATAGTCTACCTCACACTTGGTGATTTGTCTACACACAAATCACACACACACCACCACCACAGGTTCAGCTACAAGCTGCCTCACATTCGGTGATATGCCTACAGACTCAAGAACAACCCGCTCTGATACCAATGATGAAGAGGGATACTCTCCCTTTTAAAACTACAACACAAACACACACAAAATCCTATGCAAGAAGGCTGCAAATGAACTAACATAGCCGAAAATCGAAGATAAATCTACAACATAATATTTTATTTAAATCTCAAAATTCATTACATCAATATGAAACTTATGAGCTTCTTGGAATCATACATACAACACCTACAACAAATAAATTTCTCAACATCCTGGACTCATTCCAACAGTAAATATCTTCATCCTAAGCCCTCCTCCCAAAATGAGCAAGCCTCAATATGTAGAAATTGTATGAGAAGAAACCACTATTGGTTTCTCGAAAACAACCTCCACAAATCCACAAGAAAACTCATCACTTCCAACCTCAATTTTTGGGATTTTCTAAAATTGGTTCTGGGTTTTGTGCCTCTCCTTCCTTTCTTTTTAGAACATTTTGAATTTCACATTTTTAATCTAAAATGAGAAATTTATACCCATTTTACTGAGACTAGGTCTCATAATTACGACCCCCCATCTTGGAGTTACAAATTTTGGAATAAGTAAAATAAGATTCTGGGAGTTAGGTTCACCAAATTGGTCCATAAAGACCACTTACAAGATTCCTTACATGATGTCATTTATAAAATAAGTGCTTGCTAAAATTAGGAGTTGGTGACACACTTTATGACGGCATCTCACCCACCAAATCAGCCCCACCAAAATAAAAATTAATTCATATCTCCAAGTGGATGTCTAGGAAATATTCTCCCACAAATGGTGGAAATTACAAATTATTGGAGTAATTTTCTCTAAAATTACAATTACAAAGTGGTCCATGAAAATATATTTGTTGAAAATAAAAATATGATTTTCTCAAAGCCCTAACATTATTGAAAAACCATACAACTGAAAATTAATTATTTTTTTTGGTGACTCAGGATTGCCCATACACCTTGGATGCTCCTGCATCATGTGCCTTCCCATTTGTAATACTTTTAATAGAGTATAAAATCTTGTGGGTTAACCCCCACCATGGTTTTTCCCTTAATCGGGTTTCCATGTAAAAATCCTGGTGTTCATGTATGATGATCTTGTTGTTGCTATTCTTAAATTCATGTATCAGAGCAAGGTTCCTTGGAAGAAGTTTAATAGCTTGAGGAAGATCTGGGAAGGTGTTTCAATGGGTTCATTTAGGTATTTTGATGGCATCAATGAACAACTTCAAGTTGCTTTAAAAGATCTTGATGTTGATAACTGAGAGGGGGGGGGTGAATCAGTTATCCTAATTATTTCCCTTATTGAACTTTCTTCTTATTTGATGCAGCATAGAATCAAACACAAAAACATTAATCATGAAATAAGAAACACATGACACAGTATTTTTGACGTGGAAACCCTGTTAAGGGAGAAAACCACGGGGTGATTAACCCAAAATTATTCTCTGTTAGAAGAATAGGAAATTACAAAATGGCACTTGCCAATTAGGGCTCACTGCCCGAGCACACTGCTCACAAGAGGCCCACTGCCTACAAGAAGACACACTGTCTACAAAGTGATAAGAATCACAGTCTTGAACTGATTGGAAGCATCTGCATATGCTGGAGTTTAGTTCCGGTTAGGCTCAGTACACTGATCTGCTGCACTTCATCTTTCTTCTGTTCTTTATTCTGCTATCTTTCACATACCGGATCCTTTTTGCTACCTCTGCTCTATTCTGGACTTATTCGCATATATCTTCACACCATCACACACTTCACAACTAAATCCATCCTCTATATATATCCGCTCAAGTAATTTCATCACCTTTCTAGTCGGCATCCGGAACAGTCTAGTTTCTTACAAACTCTTGTTCTGTCGGCTGAATCCTTCCTCACCAAGCAATGCGGATCAAGCATATACTTGTAGATATCATTAATCATGTCGGCCAAACATGATTCATGCCTTCACAACCTCTGTCATCAACAGTAACACATCCGGAAAGCAGTCTAATACTCTGTCAGTCAGTTCTTCCTCTGTTTTCACTGTCTCTCAGGAATCCGGTACTCAACCATTCATATCTTTTTCCTTGTCCATCACCGGAGGCTAAATCCTTGGAATATACCACTCAAGGTAGTCCTCTTGACTTCCCCAAATCCGCACTGCACCAAGACACTTCCTCTGAGAGATCCGGACCAATCTGTCGGACCTTGCCACATGCTCTGTTCTTGTTCACCGGACCACAACATTCTTTATTCTGACTTCCGGTAGAGACACATCATGACTTGCGGATATGTGGGATGACCTTTGTTGCCATCAATGACAACAACCATGAATCCATATAGTGTCTCTTGCCAACAATCTCCCCCTTTGGCATTGATGGCAACACTTAGTGAAAAATGACTAAGTGTTTTCACTATGCTCCCCCTTTGCTGATGCTCTGTCTTTATATACAATTTCTGGAACTCCCCCTTAGTTGGATTCCTCATTTTTCACTGCTCCTCACTCCCCCTTTGACATTAATGGCAAAGGGTAGGGTCCGCACACCAAAATTTTCAAAAAATTTCTATATATAGCCGCATATTTACATACTCACATGTACTAAAGAATGTCTGCAAAGGATGTCTGCAATTGGATCATTTCTGTAGCCCAACTTTGCTTCATTCTATCCAAAATTGAAATGTGACCACTTAACAAAAATGCAAAAGCTTCTGCCCGCTTGAGATCTGTCGGATCTTTTGTTTGGGCGGTGGTCTGAGCATCACTGATGGCCTCATGCATAGTTTCCAACTTAGGGATTATAATCCTTCTAAGTTCTCCCATCCGGTTAGTGATGTTCTTCCTTTCCTTCTCAAGATTCTTTATTTCATTCAAGACTGCAATAGTCTGACATTCTTGATTTATTATAGAGGAAGAGAGAGGATCAAAACTTTGAGATAAGCTTTGTAGCTTATCCTGTTCCTCTGTTATTTTCTTGTTAAATGCTACTGTTGCCTTTGACCAGGATATACAAAATTTGTAGATGTCACCGCCATCCTTAAGAGCATTCTCTAAGCTCTTTATTCCAATGCTTACAATCTTCCTATCTTTAGAGATTAATTCTAATATTTCTGAAAATCTCTTATCCAAAAATTCCTTCCGGACCTTTTCTTCAGCTGATTTTTCTAGAGAATCAAAATGTGTATCAACACTGCTGACTAAGGTTTTTAGATTACCGGAAGTGGAGGCTGTCGGATCTATCTGGATTGATGGCATAATCTTTACAAGTACTCCGGAAGCAGCCTCTATCAACTCACAGTCTTCCATATGAGACTTCAGGAGCTTTTCATTTGCCTTGGCATTTGCAAATGAAGCTATCTTCATTGTTTGTACCGGAGAGAGAGAATCAAAGTCGAATGGGCCTTTTAGAAGCTCCGGTTCATCAATCTCTAAAGTTTCTTTGCTCAAAAATTGTTGAACAGTTTGTGCAGTGTCTCTTGCCGGAGACAGATGTTTCTTTTCTTCTGCAGTCTTGGAACTGTCAACCTCTTTGTCTTTCACCACTGCTTCCTTCTCCTGTAATTGCTCTTCTTCTTTGGATCCGGAGACTGTAGGGGAAACCGGAGGAGAGATGTTTGTCTGTTCAGGGCTCACTTCTTCCGGAACAGAAGATTCCAAATCAGCAGCTGTTTCTGCACCTAAGTCCTCTACAACAGGAAGATTGAACCTTTTGAAGGCCTTCCGGAGGATCTCTTCTGTTTCTTGGGCCACTTTGTCAGTCTCACCAAGCATGAGTTGATTCATCCTGGCTTTTCTTCTGAACTCATCTTTGCAGTCCTTGAAGATAATGTTCATTGTCTTGGGATCAATTTGAGGATATAGCTGAATAGCTATCTGCTCCCGGATCTCAAGATCTTTAGCATGAGCATTATTCTTTCTTACTTCCAATTCCTTTTCTAGGCTTTTAGGAATAAGAGATATGATCTCAATGAAAGCCTTATTATATATGTTAAGATATTTGACTGTGGCTTCCTGCAGAGTCTTTTGGTCAGCCTCGCTGAAGTCATCATAAGATTCAGTCATTGGTTGAAGGTTTCCATCCACCGTGACCGACTTGATTATGATCTCTAGAGACAGAGTGGGCTGTTCAACAGATACCTCTGCCATTTCATCCTTGTCTTGGCCTGTGGAGGGTTTACCGGACCCTTTCTTCTTCTGTTTCTTTATTTCTTTTACTCCCTCATCTGACTCTGTTTCCTCTTCATCCTTTTGGCTTCCATAAGCCCTTGTGGCTTTTGTCTTGGATCTCTTACCGGATGCCTGGACTTCCGGTTTTGAACTTTTGGTTGTGGGAGGTGCAGATCTCTTTGATGATCTGGTCCGGGTGGGAGCTTCAACCGGAGTACTTTCTTTACTTTTCTCTTCTTCCTCAGCCTTCCTCCTCTTTTCCCGGCTGGCATCAAGTGCCTCTTTTGAGATGCCTAGGCCTTGAGCAATGTGCTCTACTTCTTTTCTCACCTTTCTTTTAATCTTAGGTTCCCTGAGTTCTACATGTATTTTTACACTCAGCTCCTCAAAGGTTCCAAACCTTTCTGCCTTAGGATCTTTGGGCTGACTTAGCATGTGTTGAACATGCAGCTCCACTATCTGTTCATCCACTTCATACCCCATGGGCATGATCCAGACAGTCCTTGGCTCCACTGCCTCCATTAGGCACTGATCAGTGTCAACCATAAAACACACTGAGTCTTTGTATTTTTCAACAAGAGACTGGGGAATTCTCTCTCTTGCTTGCATCATGCTCTGAAAGTTTTTGAAGTATCCCCATAGAGCTGAATTTCTTGCTTTTGCATCCCCAAGTCCATGCAAATAGTCTCTTATCTGGACTGCAACAGGTTTGTCATTCTGCCATACCCATCCACTTGATCCGGGTAGCTCATTCATGAAGTAGAAGAATAGACATACAATAAGAGTACCATACTTAAAGGAATTCTTCTTATCCTTCTTGATTTTCTGTATATTTTCCATTAATTGGCTTAGCAGTAGTTCGCAGAGATCATATTCTGCATTCTTTCTTAGCATTTCATAGGCAGTGTATACTGCAGTTCCGGATACAGAATTCTCCCTGCTGGAGTGATAGATCTTGTATCCTATTATCATTGATGCATATTTGATATTCGGATCTGAAATATCTTCAATGGTCATTGCCCTCTTATCAAATTTTGATCCGGTGGCCTCAGTTACAATGTTGTTCTTGACAGATTTGAGGATAGGTACCCCTCCGAAAGAGTATAGACCAGTTACTGCTCTAATTGCCTCTTTTGTGATCTTGCAGGGTCTATCTAGCCATAGAAAGTTGTCATGCATCCTGCTCAGTACATACCGGACCCATTCATCTTCTTCAAAGCAGGGGAAATGAGTAAATTGCTCAAATTGTTTCTTCTGGATATCCTTATACTCTGGTTTAAGCTTAAAAGCATTGTCTATCAGTTGCTTGTGATAGAGGTCTCTTAATTTGAATTCCCCAAATTCCTCAATGCTTGCATGTATGTAAACCCTAATGTCTTTAGTATGTAAAACTCCGTGAGGAACACTAGAGAAGGCTCCTAGTGGATCTACCTCCAATGATTTGTAGGGATGTTTCTTGAATGAGGGGCGAGGTCTATCAGAGATCTTAACTATGTTTGGAGTAGCCATTCTTCAAAGATTTGCAGTGAGGTAATGAAAAACGGAGAATACCTTAAGCGCCTTCGACTTGCACGGAGTGATTGGATTGATTTCTTTATGCAATGACTTCGGCAGGAGATCCTTGGTGTGCTTGATGAATCTTGTTGCAGAGCTCCACTTTTCGCTTCTTCTTGAGTGCAGAATGAGCAAATGACTTTTGAGAAATCCCTTAAATTGCTCCGCGAACCCTAATATCTGTCTGCAATAAATGCTTCACCTGCATTATTCCGGTTCGCCTTGTCTGGATAGCTTGGAGTATCCCGGATTAGTCCTGATCTGTGGATATCATCCGGATCTTTCAATCATGAATAAATCGAGGTAACATATTACAAGAACATCCCAAACACTCTGTCCAATCCACAGAACAAGATAGTGCACTTCCGGATCTTTCCGGACCTTTTTGTAATCCTTTATCATACCGGAGCATCTCCCTGAACAGGTCTTATTTGATCGATCACAGCTTCTCCATAACTCCATGCGGACCTCTGAAAACTTGACTGAAGCATCTCAAGACTCATATCTGCAAACCCTTTAATCCGCATCTTGTGCCACATTCGGCACCACTTGTTTGGCTGGGGGAACAGGATTTTCTTTGAGTCTCCCCCTGAGCCTGAGCTCACTTTTTAGTTTCCGGAAGAAATATCAGCACCAGAGTCTGGTGCGGATCCAACCTCTACATTCTCTGAACTTTTCTTCACCCAAATCTTGCTCATCTGATTCCTAACTTCATCCGCATTCATCTTTTGTTTACCCTTGTCTTGATTCTGATTATACACCGGACCTGTTTTGTCCTGATACTTGTTTCTGCAGACTTTAGCATTATGACCGGACCTATTGCAGATTTGGTAAATAACATTTCTTTGCATATTTGACTGATATCCTCTTGATCTGCATTGATTAGCCATATGACCTACTCTATTGCATGTGAAGCATCTACCTTTGAATGATTTGTTTACTTGCATAATTCTGCATTCATGGGATTTGTGTCCATACCTTTTGCAGTTGAAGCACTGTCCGGAGAAGGATGAATTAATCTGATTCATTCTCATTCTGCACTGATTAGCTTTGTGACCAAAGTGGTTGCAGCTGTGGCAGTATCCATTGAAGGATGGATATCTTTGAGCATTTGGCTATCTTACCGGAGGTCTTCTAGGCCTGCTCCTTGGATTTTCTGATCCAAGATTCTTCTAACCGGATCCGGAGCTTTCTCCTTTCTCATATCCCAAACCATACTTGTCATCTGTCCTCTTTTGACTTCCAAGAAGAACTTCAAGTTGAGCAGAACTTATCTTGAATTTCTCTTTATATTCATTTGCTGTTTGAAGGTCTCTTTTGAGAGAGGCAATTTGATCCTCAAGTTTTCCTTCATTATCTTTGGCATCTTCAAGATTAGATTCAAGATGTCTGATAATCCTGTCCATCTGGTGGCATTCTTCTGATTTTTCTTTAAGAGATTGTCTTAGATTGTCTTCAGCCTTTCTTTTTTCTTCAATCTCTTGAGTAAACTTTATAGTTCCTGATTCCATTTCATGTCTTAACATAATGACTTCTTTTGATAACTTTTCACATAACTTGGTTTGCTCAGTCAATTCTTCATTTGTATTGCTTTCTTCACTTTGTCTTGCCAACTGTTGGAGCAGCTCCTTTCTCTTTTTCATAGAGAGACTTAATTTGTCTTTTAATTCTCTCATGAATTCATCAGCCTGTTTGAGTCTTTCCTTTAATTCACTGACTTCAGAATTTGACTGTTCAAGATCCTCAAGAGCAGTCTTGAGTTGCTCCCTTAAACCATATGCATCCATTTGAAATCCCAAATCTTCCTCAAGCTGTTAGGCTCTATTAGGAGGAACTTAGCTCTGATACCAATTGTTGATAACTGAGAGGGGGGGGTGAATCAGTTATCCTAATTATTTCCCTTATTGAACTTTCTTCTTATTTGATGCAGCATAGAATCAAACACAAAAACATTAATCATGAAATAAGAAACACATGACACAGTATTTTTGACGTGGAAACCCTGTTAAGGGAGAAAACCACGGGGTGATTAACCCAAAATTATTCTCTGTTAGAAGAATAGGAAATTACAAAATGGCACTTGCCAATTAGGGCTCACTGCCCGAGCACACTGCTCACAAGAGGCCCACTGCCTACAAGAAGACACACTGTCTACAAAGTGATAAGAATCACAGTCTTGAACTGATTGGAAGCATCTGCATATGCTGGAGTTCAGTTCCGATTAGGCTCAGTACACTGATCTGCTGCACTTCATCTTTCCTCTGTTCTTTATTCTGCTATCTTTCACATACTGGATCCTTTTTGCTACCTCTGCTCTATTCTGGACTTATTCGCATATATCTTCACACCATCACACACTTCACAACTAAATCCATCCTCTATATATATCCACTCAAGTAATTTCATCACCTTTCTAGTCGGCATCCGGAACAGTCTAGTTTCTTACAAACTCTTGTTCTGTCGGCTAAATCCTTCCTCACCAAGCAATGCGGATCAAGCATATACTTGTAGATATCATTAATCATGTCGGCCAAACATGATTCATGCCTTCACAACCTCTGTCATCAACAGTAACACATCCGGAAAGCAGTCTGATACTCTGTTAGTCAGTTCTTCCTCTGTTTTCACTGTCTCTCAGGAATCCGGTACTCAACCATTCATATCTTTTTCCTTGTCCATCACCGGAGGCTAAATCCTTGGAATATACCACTCAAGGTAGTCCTCTTGACTTCCCCAAATCTGCACTGCACCAAGACACTTCCTCTGAGAGATCCGGACCAATCTGTCGGACCTTGCCACATGCTCTGTTCTTGTTCACCGGACCACAACATTCTTTATTCTGACTTCCGGTAGAGACACATCATGACTTGCGGATATGTGGGATGACCTTTGTTGCCATCAATGACAACAACCATGAATCCATATAGTGTCTCTTGCCAACACTTGATCAGTCCAGAGAAGAAGTCAAAGAACTGCAAGAGAACCTTAAAGATGCTGAGGATTTCATTTAGACTTTAAAAGGGCAACTGAGCAAATCTATGGAAAAGAGGAAGGAGCTACTTCAACAGTTAGCAAATCAGAAGGAAGATAATGACATGGATGAGGCTCTAATGGAGAAGACAAAGGAATGTGATAAGCTAGCAAAAGAAGTTGTTGTCCTAAAACATGAGGTTAAAAAGAAACTCAAGTGACTTCAGAGTCACTTTGCATCCAAAAGGAAAGAAGGAAGGCGAGCTTTGTGCGAAGATTTCCTAGAGACTGAAGTGTGAAGAAGATATCTGAGTGAAAACCCTAACCGGTGAAATAAGGTATTCTCTAGATATGGCTACTCCATTGGTTGTTGACATCATCAAAAGGCCCCAAACTAAATTCAAATAGCATCCATACAAATCTATAGAGGTTGATCCATTAGGTGCCCTTTCTAATGTTCCACATGGTGTGTTGCATGTAGAAGATATTAGGGCTTACATTCATGCTAGCATAGATGAGTTTGGGAATTTAAAGTTACTAGATATGTTTGAGAATCACATGAGGGATGAGATTTATGATCTTAAACTTGAGTACGAGGCACTAGAAGATAAGCATTTCATTCAAGTTATTGAGTTATCATTCTTCGATGAGGACGAGTGGGTCTGGTATGTACTGAGTTGGATGCATGTTGAATTTATGTGGTTGATGAAACCCTTTTAGATCACTAAGGATGCCATCAAGGCTATAACAAGATTGAACTCATCCAGTGGACTATCGATTCTAAAATTAGTGAAGAATCAGATGTAACTGAAGCTATCAGATCAAAGTTTGATAAGAGGGCAATGACAATAAATGATATAACTAATCTGGATGTCAAATTTGCATCTATGGTTATTGGGTATAAGATATACCACTCCAGAAGGGAAAACGTAGTGTCTAATACAACCATTTATGCTACTTATCAGATGTTAAAAGAAAATACTAACTATGATTTGTGTGAGCTGTTGCAAAACCAGCTAATGGAGAATCTAAATAAGATCAAGAAGGACAAGAAGAATACATTCAAGTATGGTACATTGGTCTTGTGCTTGTTCTTTTATTTCATGAATGAGTTACCCGGGATGAAAAGCCTATATTGGACCAGTGGCAAGCCTATTGCCATACACATAAGAGAGCAGTTGCACAATATTGGTGACTCTAATGCCCAAAGGATTGCTCTTTGGGGATATTTCAAGAATTTATAGAATATGATGCAATCAAGGGAAAGAATCCCTAAGTCTGTGGTGGAAAAATACAAGGATACAATTTGTTTCATGGTGGAAATAGATCAATGCTTGATGGAAGTAGTTGAACCAAGGACTGTATGGATCATGCCCATGGGGTATGAAGTTGATGAACAAATACTAGAAATTTATGCTTAACACCTTTTGAGCAAACCAAAAGATACCTTAGTTGAGAGATTCAGTACATATGATGAGCTTAATTTGAAACTGCATGTTGAGCTCCAGAGACCTAAAACTAAGAAAAAGGTCCAAAGGTAAGTTGAAATGTATGCAGAAAGTATTGGAATAACCAAAGAAGATGTGAGAGAAGCCATGAAGAGAGACAAGAAAGTTAAAGAAGAAAAGCTAGACAATGAACAAACCTGTGCTTTGAAAGCCTCCCCTAGCCAACAAAGAAGAACAAGAAGTTCTGTTGCTACCTCTGGTCACTCAAAGTATGCTAGTACAAAGAAACTAAAAGATAAACCATCCGGTAAAGAAGGAAAGAGAAAGAAGACAAAAGCCTCCAGATTGTATGTGAGCCTAAAAGATGATGAGGAGACAGAATCAAATGAAGTAGTGAAAGAAATAAAATCAAAGAAAGCAGAAGCATTAAGGGTTGCCAAAGACAAGCCCTTAGGAAGTGTAAAGGTGAGCAAAAGACAAAAGACTGAGACCCATGTTGAAAAATCCACCTTGTTAGTTGAAGATATTGTGAATGCAGTAACTGTTCATAGGAATTTGAAGCCCATAATAGAATACTATGACAACTTTGATGATGCCAACAAGAAAATTTTGGAGGATGCTACTGTTAAGTACTTGAATACATTCAATAGAGCACTTGTGGAAATTTTGTCAGAAATCCCTAAGAGTCTAAGTGACATTTTGGAGATGACAAAAGAAGTTGCTAAAGCAAAGGATTTGGAGCTAAGAGAACATGTGTTGTCCAGTCTATGTCCCATAATCTCTAGGAAGGAAGCAAATAAATTTTCAAAGAAGTTAAAGATGAATTCAGAAGCAAAATTAGGATGAATAAGCTAATGCTTGGAGACATTGATGAAGTGGTCAAAGAAATAGAACAAATTCTAAAGAAATCCCTAGACAAGAATAAGTTTTATGTGGCCACTGAAGAACCTATTGATGCTAATGATACATCCATTCTGAATGATGAAGAGTTGAAGAAAAATGAGCAACAAGATGAGGTAGATGATTTCTCTATTCTGGAAGAGGAAATATTAAATAAAGGAGATGAAGAGGTGGTGAAGGAAGATAATGTTGATGGTGTAGAGGAGACTCAAATTCCTTTGGACCAATCTGGTGAAGAAAATGCAAAAGTGAATATGGAAATAAATGCTCCTACTGAAAGTGATTCTAAGAAAAATAAAGAGTAGAAAGTAGAAGTTATGGACAAGGAAGATAAAAAAGAAGAAACAACTAAGAGCACTTGTTGAAGAACAAAAGAAAGATAATCCTGATGATGATACCGATAGGGATCTAAATTGTGAATCTTAGGATAAGAAAGATGGAACTGCATGCATAGCAAGAGACACTACAGATGCAATGAAGAAATTTCTTGAGAAAGATAAGCTTGAATTTGATGAACTAGGTCTAATTCAAGGGCCTATCAGTTTGGATACTCTTTCCCCTATTCAAAAGTTGAAGTTAGCATCATTTGCACAAGCAAAGGCAAGAGAGGAGATCCTAAAATATCACATTGAGAATAGTGAGTTGCTTGGTCTTGCTTCTGACATTTTGAAAAAGATTATGCCAATTTTTTAGAAGGATTCATCTGATTCTCCTTTCAGTCAGCTGAAGAGCTTAATAAATTTTGTAAGTACACACTTTGAGTCTTTTGAAAAGTCAACAGAAGTCAAAGTCTTAAATGAATTTAATGATAAAAGACATAGTGAACTGAAAGGAATGATTGATAATGATAGTTTTGAGTTGGATACTAGTGTAAAGAGTATTCAAAATACCCTCACTGAAGGAGGAGATGTGTACAAATTTTGTTTATCTTGGCCAAAAGTTGTAGAGGACATTGAGAAGAAAATAAAGGAGTCCGAGAAAAAATTGTCAAATGTATCTCAATCCTTTGATCCTTTGAAATATCTGTGGCAAGTCAAAAATGTCAAGTAATTAGATTGATTGATGAAATAAAGAAATTGGTGAAAGAAAAAGAAAACATTGTGGCAAGGATGTGTGAACTCTGGGGACTGATTTCCCCTAAGTTAGAAACAATGTTCAATGCATTGATAGAAACTCAAGCTACCGCTCTGACAACTGATCCCACTAATCTATAGAAGATAGAGTCACAAGCATTTTTATTTAGTGGTCATATTTCAGTTTTGGGTAGCATGAAGAAAAGTTGGGATAGTGAATTGGCACTGTTGAAAAATATTTTTGGTGATGTGTTTAAGTTCATGTAGACAAGACATAAGGATTGTCTGTATATATGTGCCCATGTACATAGAGTTTTTGTGTGAATTTTGGTATGCAGATCTCAGCCTTTGCCATTGATGTCAAAGGTGGAGTGGAAAGCAATGAAAAATGAGGAATTCATCTAAGGAGGAGCATTGGAAATCACAAGTGTACATAGTAAGGGGGAGCTATTCTAACACTTAGTCATTTTTCACTAAGTGTTGACATCAATGCCAAAGGGGGAGATTGTTGGCAAGAGACACTGCTAAGCATGTCAGCTATTGTCATTGATGGCAACTGAATCATTTGATCATATCAGAAGTTAGATTGCAGATTTGTCTAAGTACGGATAGACATGAACAGAGCATATGATAGGGTTCATTATTTTAGTTTGCATTTCACTAGAGGTAATCATATTGTACTATAGATCTGAGGGAATGTTAAGGGATGTTAGGGCTACCTAAATCCAAATTTTTAGCCTCTGGTGATGAAGGGATTGAAAGTTACAAGTATCTGAGTATCAGGTTTTGGTTAGATAGTTTAGTCCGGTGAAGAACATGCCAACTTGGTGTTTGATCCTTGTGTGGATTAAGAGAAGTGGTTGGTTGAGTAATTTATGAGATCCAGTGGTATTGGCCAACATGTGTGGTGACTTGAATACATAGGTTTTGGTCTGCATTGATATTTGTGTATGGATTTAGCCAATAGAATAGTGATCTTGAAAAAGTTTCTAAGTTTTCTTGAGGCCGACTGTAGTTGATGAAATTTTATGTTGCAGATATATATGATTGAGGGGTTTGAGCATTTTGAGATATGATTGTGTGAATATGATGTGATAGGTGTGAAGTGTGGCAGTATCAAGTGTGAAGCAAAGAGATCTAAGCTCCGAATCATGGCAGAACAGTGAAATAGGGTAGTGAGAGATGAAGTGTGTGAAGTCAGTATATTGAGCCTAACCAAAACTGTAATCTTGCATTGTTAGATGCTATTCTTCAGTTCAAGTAATTTATCAAACTCTTTGTAATTGATCTTGTAGGTAGTGAACCTCCTTTGAGCAGTAAGCTCTAGGTAGTGTGCCTAAAGACATGTGCCTTCCCATTTGTAATACTTTTAACATAATATAAAATCTTGTGGGTTAACCTCTGCCGTGGTTTTTCCCTTAACCGGATTTCCATGTAAAAATATTGATGTTCATGTGTGATGATCTTATTTTTTCTATTCTTAAGTTTATGCTTATTTCTTTTGAATGTATGTGGTAAATTAATAAAGGAACGTAATAATAAGTTTTGCAGAAAATTGATTCACCTCCGCCCCTCTCAGAGTTCCTTAATGAAAGAAAGCAAGGTCTATGGAAAACACATCCTACACTGATCTAATAAGGAAAGACTTATGCAAATTTTTACTTTTATAGTTATAGATTAAGATGCACATTAACAGAATGATAATAACAACTTCCAAATGCAAACACAAAACTCACAACACAAGATATACGTGGGGAAAACCCTTTCAGGTATAAAACCCCACACTACAAAGCCACCCAATATATTATTTAGAAATCACAAAGATTACAATATACTTGCAGAGCAAGCTTTTGTAGGAGTATACCCAACCAGAGATCCAGGAGGTAATTTGACATCTATAAGATTCTTACATAGAACGTCCATCTCAAGTTCCTAATATATAGGAGATACAATACAGTGCACCGCCAACGGTAATTACAAAACCATGAGCTAAAACCACCCAAAAGTGGCACCCAAATTATCTCCAATAAAAGATGCCTTATGATGTGCCCAACCACACACCATGTGTAACTCTCCCCTTTACAGCTCTTTTATGTGTCCAATATGTTTTTACATTTCCCAAAATTGAAGGTCCAACTTCTGGAGGCCATAAGTTTTGATCCAGGTGTCTGATTGATGAACCGTTTTATGCATCAGAAAGCTCGTGAAATGCTCTATCACCTTGTAACCATCTTTTCTAGTTACAACAAATTTTGGGATGTTTGGAGAAGATTTGATACCCAAAAATTGAGTTCAGAACTTTTTCGGTAGTTTCACAAAAATAGAAACTTTAATATCTCACAATCCAAATATGATCTTGAGTCAAAACTCACTCGAGATGTTTACTTAGCTATTCTGCAACTTCTGGAAAAATTTCAGGTCAACCCAAGGTCAATTTAAGAACTTACTAAAAATAGTAAGTCTCGCTATTTTAAGCTCATTTGGAAACTTTGAAGGTTCCAGACCATTTTCCAAGATAAAAGGGTATTCAAAAAGACCAAAACTAGGAAGAATAGTAATCTTCCAAATTTGCAAGGTTGAGACACTTTTCCTAACACTTAATTTCAACATGATGTACTCCTAAGATAGGAGTCGATTGTCCTAGAATTAGACAATGAATCGAACTGAACTCACTTTTACTAGACCTAGTGAGGTCGAACTAAGCATATTGTAGGAATGAGACAGCTTCTAAGTTGAGTTAGGGTGCTAGACATATGACTACATTCATTAAAAAATGTATATGTATGTAAATCTTTGGCCAAAGTAATGCATCCGTCTTTACATGCATTAGTCAGTCCACAGTGTTCCAGATGACATAATGTTTCTAGTAGTGTCATACATAATTAGAGTGGATATATAATTGTGTATACACCTAAAAATGACAAGACTCGATCTAAATAAATATTCTTAATATTTATTTCATTCTAATTATTCTATCAATAAATAAATCAATTTATTTATTTGATTCATATTCCTCTAAATTAATTAAATATCAAAATATTTAATTACCTCTTCTAAAGTTAAAATTAAATAAAATCCTTTATTTGATTTAAATTTTTCCAAACAATTAAATAATTCTTAATTATTTAATTAAGTCAAATTCTTCTTCCAATTTAAATGAATCAACCAAATTTATTTAAATTCTCTCAATCTCTAAAAGTAAATTACAATCAAATATTTTATTTATTCTTCCAAATCATGCACAAACAATTAAATAAATTTATTTATTTAATTTGCTTTCTTATCTTCTAAATTCTTCAAGAATCTTCTAAAAATAAGTCTTCTTCTTTATGCACACAAAATTAAATAATTTATTATTTAATTCCTCTCAAAACATGCAAAAGCAAATCATGAGTTAATTAATTGATTCTATCTTGTTTTTATCAAAAAACTCCCAAAATAGAAGAAAGATTTCTATTTTATGACAGCATATCTTATCTGCAATAAAAGAAAAAAAATAGTTAACTCAAAATAGCTTTTGTATGACACTTGTCTTCTTTCCATTCACGCACATTCTCTCATTCTTTCTCAACCATTGATCTTCTCATTCTTTCTATACTGTTGATCTTCCCTCTCTCAAATCTATAAATTGAACCCTCTTCTTCCATTTCATTCATCCAAGCTTTAATGTTGTTACTTTGCAGGAATTACAGCGTGCCTTTAGCACCCAACTCCATCCATATCTTGTGATCAACTTATTAGCATATCACCATTACCATTGTTGTGAAGCTCATCTTCATTGCAATAAACTATCACGACCATTCTCACTTGACATCTTGGAATAGCAAGGAAGTGCACCTTCTGAGGGCATATTCATACACAAGATCATTTGTGATAGGCCATCAATGGAAGCCACGAGGTAAAGAGGTTTGTTGAGGTATTGTTCATTGTTTTAGATCTTCTTTATTTCTATATTTTATTTAGTTATGGGTATTATTGATACCATGGATATTCACACATAATTCCCCCTAACATTTTTGGCACCCACTATGGGGCCTTGCCCTAATTTAACCCAAAAACTAAGTTTTTTGTGCAAAGGTTCCGTACACAGGAGAATTCAGTGCATCTAACCTATTCTAATGTGCATCTAAACTTTGTTCCATTGCATATGATCTTTTGGTGCATTTACCTCTTGACACATCGCATCTGTTCTCTGTTACGGCACATCTGTCTAATAGCGCATATATCCTCTGTTTTAGTGCTTTTACCTTCTATCTCTACGCTTTTGAATTTCCTATGCTTCTGAGCTCTATTTCTGATATTCAAGCTCTGAAACTACGCATCTATTCTGAACAATAGTTTTTAGGATTTTCCTTGTGATTTTTTCTAACGCTGACACTTTTTTTCATAGGAATATTCTCTTATCTACTTGCAGGATTAGGGGTTGGTTTAGTCATTCTAGTTGCATTGTTAGCACACATTGTCTTTTTTAAAGGATAGTAAATTGAATGTTCATGCAAAATCACATCTAGATCTAACTAGGAAGGGACTAATTTGAATCTTGATGCATCAACAAATTGAATCTAGTCCCAATGCTAGGAGGATAAAATTAAACCATTGCTATCTTGCTTTTCAAAGTTAACAACTTGCGTGTGTGCCCAAGTAGATAGCTCATATAGTCTTTTTCATTTTAACTAGGGAAAAGAACAACTATCTTTCATGTTTTTGGGAATGATATTAGGCCTATGCTCTCCCCTATCTTGGGTGACCAAAATACCAGACATATCATTTTCACATGTGTTAAACCCTTAGAGAGGCCTGCCCTTGGATATCCTTTCGTCTAAGCAAGAACAACCTTAAGTGGTAACAGGCTAAAGCCAAGCCCTGCTGAACCACTATAAATAAATTATATTTGGAGTGAAAGCTTCAAACAATAAGTGTTGTTGTGTTATACCGATAGCCAACCTCCCCCAAAACCCTTCAAGGTGTAACCCTTGAAGGCTGGGAGACTCCATAATGGAGAGTAGTGCTACCACATGTATAACCACTCGACCAGTTGCCCTTACTAGTCATCCTTTGTTTTAGTAGCCCAAAAACCCTCTATTTGTTGGTGAAGAAGGTGGGACCTTCAAAGCCGCCCTGATTCATGTGGTTCTTAGTAGACATAGCAGGGACAATCTTAAGGTTCGGTGGGGGTACGAGGCTTAAGAAACCTGGATCTTAGTATGCATGAAAAGTGAGTACCATGGAGAGGAGTTGGTGCTACCAAGATCCTAAAGCTATCTGCTTTGAATATGTACAACTAGGGGACTCAACAAATATTGTCTTTGCTAACCTAGGATTGTACTTGTTTTTGAGTCAAAAAGAGTCCAAAAATTACAAAAAAAACAAAGATAAAAAAATCATGAAAAATTCTTTGTGTTTGCCATGTTTTACTTGCCATAACTAAGAAAATCAGACCAAAAACACCAACTTGCAACCAAGAAACCAAAAACATCAAAAAACATGCCAAAAGTTGCAAAAATAGTCAGAAAAACTAGAGCTGTGCTTATGTCCTGCAGAACTGCGCCTATACCTCAACCTGCTGCACATTTATTCTAACTTGCTATGCATCTATCACCTATTACTATGCCTTTAAACTTTACCAGAATTATGCTTTTGTCTCAACTTCCTATGCATATATACTTCGTTTGAGCACTTTTGTTTCTGTGCATCCGGGATAGTGAGCATTTCCACACCTTTTTAGAGAAAAAATTCATCCTTTCTAGGTACCCATTTCAGCTTTATTCCCATTTTTGAGATTAGATCTACCATGTAGTCACCTTTTCCATCTGTTTCCCTAGCTTACCCTCTCTTTCGTCAGTCATCTCGTCCACCTTCTACCAGGTCCTTCCAAAACAAAGTCAAAGTTCCATATTAGATTATTGCAAGACCCTTTTCAGATCATTTTAGATCCAAGTAACCCTAGTAGGTCATAGAACTTCGCTAGTGGTCTTGGTGCAAGACTAGTCTCTACACAATAAACAGGTACTAGATATCCTTACTTGTGGCTATCGTCTTGTCTTGACCAACTTACTTGGAATCATTGATCAAAAGAGTCCCTTGTTCAAATCTCATCACAAGTATCCTCTTCTCAACAATATCCACCAACACCTTACCAAAATCTCTAGTTTCACCCCACCTCTTCCCACATCACCTCGCATGGTTTTAACTAGATCTCAATACCAAAAACAACTTGAAATGGTCAGATCATCCAATCGCATTGTCACCCCTCATTATAGTGATGAGGAAATCTCTCATGAAGAGTACCAAGGAACCCTCCAAGATCAAAAATTTCAACGCATGCTAGAAAAAGTGCTCCACGAGGACCCTCACAAGTACTTTCTTTATCTTGCAAATCTAGGACTTAAACTCTCCTCAGACTTTGATCTCAACAAATTGAAAGAAACCATAGGGGAAACTCATGAAAATCACACTATTGAGAAAAAAGGAAAGAAATTCATAGACCCAAACATACCTATGGATGAAATGAATAAACAAATCAAGGACCTAACGCAACAAATGACAGATCTCAAAATAGGAACAAACACTAAAACTTACTCCTTGGAAGACATCGCACCATATCCCTTTGACAAAGGTTTTAACATGATACCCTTCCCCATTCAGTTCAAAGTTCCTAAGTTTGATAAATACAAAAGGGAAAGGAGACCCAAGAGATCACATTAGGGAATTTAACGTTGTGTGCACTGAAGTAGCTCATAATGAAACTTTCTTAATGAGACTATTCCCTAGATCTCTAGGTGGTCAAGCCATGGAATGGTTCTCATGACTTACACCAAGTATCAAAACTTTTGATGAGTTAGTAAACAAGTTCATCACACACTTCTCATATAACATTGAACATGAAGTTTCCATGCTTGATCTATGCAATACAAAGCAAAAAGGTGGTGAATCCTTCGCCTCTTTCTTACAAAGGTGGAGACAACTCACGAGCAAGTGCTCATATGATGTACCTGAGAAGCAAATGACAGAGATGTTTGTCCACAACCTTAACCCCGATCTAAGTTACCAAATCCAAATTCAATTCCCTACCTCATTTTTGAAAGTCATTGAGATGGGACTATTTATCAAGAAAGCTATGATCGCCAAGGGGAAAATCAAGTTGTACAAGGACACTCCTAGCTCTAACTACACCACAGACAAGTCAAAGTTTTGGACAAAGAATAAAAATGTCGTCAATGATGGAGTAGTTAATGCCAAAGCAGCGGCTCCCAAACAACAACCAATCTTCACTCTTAAAGGAGAAGCAAACAATGCTACACAAAACAAAACCTTCTCTCACGAGCCAAAGCCATGGTTCAACTCCAACCCTAGGTGAAAATTCACACCACTAGGGGAGTCCCAAGTGTCTGCATTAAGAAAACTATTGGCCAACAATGAGATCACTCTTCCACCTACTAGCAACTATGAACCTCAAATAAAACCTCATTACTGGAAAGATACTAATTTCTATGAATATCATAGAGGAAGAGGCCACACGACCAACAACTATATCCATCTCAAACACGTCATTCAAGACATACTTGACCAAAATCAGGGAAGCACTAAAGAACATACTTCCAACGAGACGCATGTGGCATACAAGGATCCACTCCTCAATCATGACAGGCCATACAACAACAACAACAATACCAATCACAATAGGTAGAATCAAAACAATAGAAACAACAATGCTAACTACATGACTATACCATTTGATTATACCATCAACTGCATATCAGAGCACATCCCACAAGTCAATGTGGTCACATCCAACCAACAGTTATGACCCAACAAAACTGATTGTAGCATCATTACCCACAGTGGTAAGGTCACATTAAACATGATTCCTCTAAGGTCACCACCTTCTCCATCTAACTCCCATCAGTACGGTGTCATAGACCAACTTCAGAAAACTCCTGCCCACATATCTATCTTAGAGTTGTTGCTTCTATCTCCTTCCCATAAAGAAATTCTCGATAAAGCCCTAGTGGAAACAACTGTGCCCACAAACTTGGCCCAAGAGAAGTTTCAAGCCATGGTAGGAAATCTAACGTCCTCAAGCACCATATCATTTACTAAACGAGATGATCTTTCAGTGTCTCAGCCTCATAACACACCCTTGCATATCGTCGCATTCATTCATAAACACTGTATCAAAAGGGTTCTTATTGATGAAGGAGCCAGTTTAAATATTTACATGATCAAGCTAGTCCTTACATTGGGGTTCTCTGAAGCTATAGTGGATCCTAGGAAAAAGATCACCATTAAGGCCTATGATGAAGAAGAAAGAACTACTAAAGGAATAGTGGTGTTACCAATACAAGTTGGACTAGTGATAAAGGACAATGTTTACCAAGTCCTAGATAGGGAGCTAGCCTGTAATATCCTCCTAGGTAGACCTTGGATTCATGCCATGCAAGCTATGCCTTCTACCTACCACTAATGCATCAAATTTTCTCATAACAGAAAATAAATCACCATCCAAGGTGATCCTAACCCTTTCCAGCACTGCAACACTATCTGCTCAAAGCCTGATTGCATCATTCCCAACAATAGAGCTTCTATATCCCCCATCTTGTCACATGATTCTACCTTTGAAGCTTCCTCATCTAAGCCCAAAGAGCAAAAAATCATTATCAAAGAAACAAGAGTAGGGGAATACTCCATCGAGCATAGCCTCAACTTAGCCAAACTACCTCTATCTCCAAGATCCTTTGGATGGCCTACACCTTTTCCAAAATCTTCTGATCCTCCCAAAGCTCCCATAGCTCCCTTTGTCAAATGGGGGACCCTATCAGATGAAACAAAAGAAAGAGATGTCTTACAATGGCTCTACACAGAGGAAGATAGCACACAACAAGAACCCCCTAAGCTCCCAATGGAAATCTATGGGCATGGTGAATCTATCCTACATAGAATGGGTTATGACAAATAAGGTCCCATTGGCCTAAGAAAAGATGGAATAATAGAACCCATCCAAACCTCTTCATCCTCAATGGAAAGAAATACAAAAGGGTTAGGATACAAGGACAAAGGCAAAGCTAAGGCAAACGCTTGTTTTGTGGAATAGATTCATGCCCTACAAGAAGACAGTGACACATACTCCAATGAATATGAGTGGGATGAACTCATAGAACACTCCTATGAAGACAAAAGAGTTGACACCATTCAAATCTATAGCCCCTACTATGAGGGACAATCACTAACACTTAGACCATTAGAGTGTGATTCACCAACTCCTAAGAGTACGAATTTCAAGGAAGGTCAGAGTTCCATCGCAATAAACAATCTAGAGGAAAGTACCATCTTAGATCCTATCCCTACCAATCTGAATCCTAACCAAGTATCCATTCAAGCTATCAATGAATCATATCTATCTTTTGAATCCCTTCCCCTTGTGCATCCTGAACTTATCAACTGGGACTTACAAGGAACCCCACAACTAGACATGTTCCAAAATGATGATGCCTATATTGACTACATGGAACTTAGAGACCACCTACCCGTAGGAGATCATAAAGTTGGCTTTGCAATTGAACTCAACACCATGGCTTACTTTGGAGAGGGTGCCAAGGCTTCCAGTCACAAAAACATAAAAATAAAAAATGGATCTGATGGTGAAAACTACTCTGCAGTAGTATCAGATCCCAAAATAGTAAAAAGACAAAATTTCTACCATTCTTCAAGAAAAAGCAAGTCAACTTTGCTTGGTCATACACATATATGCCTGGTTTAGATCTATATTTGATTCTACATCATCTTCCACTAGATCCAGGGGTTAAACGAGTCAAGCAGAAACTCAGAAAGATGCATCCACACATTGCATTACTAGTAAAAGAAGAACTCAAGAAACTGCTGGATGTAGGGTTGATCAGGGCAATAGACTATCTAGAGTGGGTATCCAACATAGTGCCAGTATCCAAACATGATGGCAGAGTCAAACTATGCAATGATTTTTGAGATCTAAACAAAGCTTGCTGCAAGGATGACTTTCCATTGCCTAATATTGATATCATAGTTGACTTGATCGCAGGACACACCATGCTTTCTTTAATGGATGGCTTCTCTAGGTACTATCAAATCAGGATAGCACCAAAATACCAACATAAAATGGCTTTCACTTGTCCATGGGGAACCTTCTACTGGAATGTCATGCCATTTGGGTTAAAGAATGCCAGGGAAACATATCAACGTGTTATGACCACTATCTTCCATGACATGATGCACATCACAATGGAGGACTATGTGAATGATATCTTTGCAAAGTCACTAACAAGAGAATCCCACCTTGATGTACTAGAGAAGGTCTTTCAGAGACAAACAATTCAAAGTCAGGTTGAACCCGAAGAAATGTGTGTTTGGAGTCACCTCCAGAAAGCTCCTAGGCTTCATTGTATCAGCAAATGAGATCAAAGTGGATCCGGCCAAAGTCAAAGCTATCATGGAAATGCCACTACCAAAGACATCACTCAATTACGGTCTCTACAAGGCAAGTTACAAGCAATCCATTGGTTCATATCACAACTGGCAGACAAGTTCCAACCTTTTAGTCATCTCTTACATAAAAACATTCCATTCAGATGGGATGAGAAGTATGAAGAAGCATTTGGCAAAATGAAGGAATATCTCATGAACCCTCCTATTCTAATGCTGCCTATCCAAGGTAAACTGCTATTACTTTACATATCTTCTACACAGACAGCTTTGGGTACCCTATTAGCACAATAGGATTTTGAAGGAAAAGAAAGGGCTATCTACTACATCAGTCGCACATTGGTGGGCTACAATCTGTAATATTCTCAGATAGAAAGATTGTGTCTTGTTGTGGTTTTTGCTTCCCAAAAACTATGACATTACATGCTAGCACATTTAGTCAAGCTTATTGCAAAGATAGATCCATTGAAATAGCTATTAAGCAAAGCAGCTCTCACAAGTTGCCTAGCTAAGTAGGTAATGCTCCTAAGCAAATATGACATTGAGTATGTAGAACGGAAGGCTATCAAAGGTCAAATCATTGCCGATCAGTTAGCAGAAGCACCATTACAGGATACCACACTAATGATATTTGAGTTTCCAGATGAAGCCATATTCAATATCACAATGCACTCATGGAAACTCTACTTTGATGGATCCTATACAAACCATGGATCAGGGACAGGAATCTTGTTGATCACTCCTCATGATGACACTATACCTAAGTCTTACCATCTACTATTCCCATACACAAATAATATAGCAGAATATGAGGCCTTAGTCATTGGTCTCAAACTGGCAACAAAATGGAAATTCAAAGAGCTACATGTCTATGGCGACTCCCAACTGGTAATCAATCAAGTCAATGATGACTATTAGACCAAAGATGACAAGTTAATCCCATACAAGCATATGGTCGATGACTTTAAAGAATACTTTGTAATCATCTCCTTTGAGTAGATACCTCGAATTGAAAACAAAGAAGCAGATGCTATGGCGACCATTGCCTCGCTCCTCAAGATCCCAGAGAATGAATCATAGTATGAGTTCTTGGTTGAGATAGTTATGCAACTAGCTTATGATCTTCCTGAAACCCACTCCATATGCCTATTAGTCGGATCTAATTTTCCTTGGTATGGTAAGATTTAAACTTACCTCAAGGATAACACCCTATCACCTGATTTGTCTTCTAACCAACATCAAACCTTCATTCGTCAAACCTCCCATTACACCATTATCGCTAATACCCTATACCGATGAGGTCTGGATGGTACTTTACTCTGATGTTTAGAACGAGAAGAATCTCAAACCACCTTATGAGACGTACATGAAGGGATTTGTGGAACACACTCTACCGGTCCTTTTTTAGCTAAGAAACTCATGCATTTGGGATATTGTTGGCCAAACATGGAAATAGATTCATATCAGTTTGTGAAGAAGTGCAAGTAGTGCCAGATACATAGAAACCTGATACATGCACCACTCAAGAGCTATGACCTTTAACGACACCTTGGCCATTCTGTCAATGGGGACTCGACCTTGTGGGAAAAATTCACCCTCCATCATCCAATGGCCACAAGTTCATAATAACTGCCACTGAATATTTTACCAAGTGGATTGAAGCCGTTCCACTCACTAATGTCACAAGCAAATAGATTGCCTTAATCATCCTCAATTACCTCATCTACATATATGAAATTCCCTCATCTATCATCACAGATAATGGAAGACCTTTCAAGAACTAGGATGTCCAAGAGCTTTGTGACAAATTCAAAATCCAACACCGTTTCTCCACCCCCTTTTATCCACAAGGCAACGGCCAAGCAGAGACATCCAACAAAATAATCTTGAAAATCCTCAAGAAGATGGTCAACGATGCTGGCCGTGATTGGCACATACAACTAAATCCCACTTTCTGGGCCTACCAAACCAATATACGCACTCCCATAGGTGCTACCCCTTACACCCTTGTCTATGGATCAGAAGCCATTTTGCCCATCAAGTTTGAGTTACCATCCCTAAGGGTGTCGTTAAAAGGTCTCATTACTGATGAAGGCTACAAAGTTTCTAGATTACAAGAATTAGAGCTGTTAGAAGAGACAAGGCAACAGGTCTTTAACCATCTCAAAGCATATCAACAAAGGATGTCACGAAGCTACAACCACGGGGTCTGTCCAAGGGTCTTCAATGTTGGTGATCTAGTACTTAAGGAAAATCCTTGCAACCAGCAGGATCAGGAAAAGAAAGGTAAGTTTGAGCCCAACTGGCTTGGTCCTTATGTCATCATTGTTGCATATGGATCAGGGGCATATTAGTTAGCAACATCAGAGGGTGAGATGTTCGATGACCCAATCAACAATATGTATCTTCTCCAGTTCTATACCTAAGAGAACCCCAATGTAAGGGGGGCAAAAATTCAAAACTTCAAAAAATTCAAAAACTCAAAAAAAAAATTCAAAAAATGGAAAAACAACAAAAAAATCATCCTCTGGTGAAAACCTAGCAAACAGGTGTCATGTGTACTTCTAGCTTCTATGCAAATAAAACAAAGTGGTGAAAACCTAGTAAACATGCGTTACTTGTGATAAACTGCCTTCTCCATCTTTGGGAAACCAATCACCTTGTGTCCATTCTTCCTACCTTTCATGTCTCATCTGATCCGTATCTATTCTATAATAAAGTACCTTGTGTAGTCTAACGATAACCATAATAGCTTGATACTCTATCTCGTTTGTTGCCTTATCAACTAAGGTCTTATCTAGTATCCTATTCACAGTGTCAACATAGCATAGCGTCTATCATCAATATCATAGGGTCAACCCTGAACTATGTTGCCTCTGCATTGTCACGTATGCAAGGCCATTTTTTATGTGCCCTCGAGGCTCCACTTTCCCATCCATCCCATATCTTGTCGTTTATCCTCTAGTCCAGCCATGGTCCAAGTCCCTAAACTACATTGCCTTTGTTTCATCACGTAAGCAAGTCCATTTAGAAATGTACCCCCGAGGCACTAGGTCAGTCCCTTAGGGTTCGTTTTACTAGGCATACATGCAAGCACAAGCAAAACCCACTTTCAAACAGAAATCTTGATACAAGACATCAACCTATCCAAAGAGAAGCAAACAAGTACCTATGCACTCAAACTGATTCTATCTAAATTATGGGAAGAAAAACACATCTAATGCAAGAATGTTTTGTGTTTGTGATCAAGTTAACTTACAGAGTCTTGATTTTTGTTATTATGTCTTCCTATGCTACTCGAGGATGTCAAAAACTAAAGATGCTATGATGGGGGCATAATCATTTTTTTGTCTGCTACTTGTGGATTAATCTTTAGTAATGTGAAGCCTTGTCTAATGACATGATCATAAAAAGATCATCGAGGACTTCAAATCTCTAACATGAATGGGGGCAATCCTTGTCTGTTGATACGCAAGAAATACTTAGGTCATCTCAGTTCAATTATACCTAGATGCTTGTATTAACATGCTAAATCAAAATCCATGTAAGTGATACTTAGGTCATCTCAGTTCAATTATACCTAGACACTTGTATTTTCTTACAACATTTTAAAATGCCAAATGATGAAATAAGCACTTGAAAATACTTGCAAAATCAAGATGACAAACCATTTTGCATCCATATCGTATCCATTTTCATGTATATACCATGCAATAAAAATTTCTATGTAGAGTATCATACAAATAAAAGCTTGTAAGTCCTTCTGTCGAGTCATTCTTCCATGAGTCAATCATTCTATCTATCATTGGGTCATTTCTGTGTTAATTGCATACATTTAGACATAACAAAAACATAGCATTAAGTTGCATATCATATCACATGAGATAGTCATTAACATGATTAAATCATTTGCATATGTAAAAAGTGCATTAGATCACCCATATACATTTGCATCACAACATAGTCTCAACAAAAAAAATAAAAAACATAGACAAGTACATCATCTCATAAGCATTGTATAATCATATAGATAATATCCACATTTGCATATTAGATCATCAAAAATCATCTAAGTCTGCATTAGATCATCATCATATCACAGTCCTAGAATCATAAGTAAACATCATAGTATAGAATCATACAGTGCATCCATAACGACATCACATAACATCATATAGACAACATAAACATGTGCATCACATAATGAAACATCATAAACTAGAATGTATCCATGGCATATAGCATAAACAACTACATATATAGATCATAAATAGCTACATCACCATATAAATATCAAATAAAACATGTCCAAATGTATAATATCAAAGTCCATCTCTGAGTCAAAGTCATATATAGTGTGTACATCACATAAATGATACATGTCTTGGTACACAAATGATACAAGTATATACATATCTAGCTATCGGAGCCATCAAAAAAGTGTATACATAAGCCAAAATATGTACAAGCATGTCGGCTAACCCTGCTATCATGGAACACTGCTCCCAGCACTACCCTCTCCATCCCCTCCTCTGCCAGCCCCCGACTACTGTGGACCCATTGCTGAAGCTGCAGACCATGACCCCCCTACTCTTTGAGAGGTACCTGCCATTGATTGGCTCCTAAAGCTGGGTGCCCTCTAATCCACCAGCATAGCCCCGTGATTTAATCCTCTATAATATTGAGTCTGGGCCTGCGCCCTAGCTAGCTCTACCTAAACCTACACAAGTTGCACCTGTTCCTGTTGCACCTGTGTCACCAAGAAGGTAGTGGTTCCATCTATAGCCAAGGCTGCTAAGGCCACATCTCTCTCCACTCTCATAGCCCACACCCTCGCTGGTGTTGCATCATGCTCTATAGTGACCCTAGCTAAAACTCATGCATCTGACTCTCTCCGGGATTGTGTCGATTGGAGATGTGCCCTGAGCTACCACACCTATCCCTATAGCACAGTAATGGCCTACTGCTGTAAGTCAGGCTAGGTAGGAACCTACAGAACCTAGGCATGTGGCACCTACTACTGAGGCACCTGTTGTGCCTGACCCTGTCCCCACACTTGCTGCTGACCAAAGGGCACTTGCTATGGTGCTGGCATCTATCCCTACTATGCAACCTGTGGCTGCACTACCTGCTGCTACTAGGAAGGTACCTCCCCAGCTCTCCTCCTCTGTCTCTACCTCCCTCTACCTCCATCTCCTCCCCCAACTCTATCTCCACCGTCTCCTCCTCCTCCATCTTCACCATCATCTCCATCTCCTCATCCTCCTCGTCCTCCTCTTCCGTCTCCTCCTCCTCCTACCTGCCCCATCCTCATCATCTGAATCCTCCTCATCCAAGTGAGGCACCAACTCCCCCAGTCCTGAGTACCTTGGAAATGGGTGTGCTGCCAACCACTCCTCATAATTTGGAGTCATCCCTGCATCTATAACCTCTCTCCTCATTGGCTAAGCCACATAAGGTGTTTGCTAAAACTCTACCAAGGCCTCCTCATATGATGCCACTAGACCCCATCTGAACCTCTCTACATGTGTCCTAGCGAACTGGGCCTATCCCTGAGGCATGCCCTATGTCCTACCAAACTGTCTCCACACCCTACTAACAATCTGCCTCTCTAAAATGAACCGAGTCCTGCCAATAAGCCACCGAGTCTGAAAGTAGTATGGCAGCTCATCATCCTCATCATCCCAAGGCTCACACTCCAAGTAGGGGTGCCAGACAACTCTATCCACATTGTCCAGCGCATGTCTCCAGTACTCTAGCTTTCCTAGCTTGTACTAGGAAATCACACCTTCATATCCATATCTATAAGGCTCACCCCTCTTCCTAGAAAAGACACATATTGGCCGAGTGATAGCAATGTGCTCCCATAGCCAAAACTGAAGTAATGAGACACTTGCTAATATACTAGCACTCCTGTGGTATGCTACCTAATGCATATGTCAATATAAGTGTACCAAAACACAGACACCCAATACAAAATGGGTGCCCTCTATAATCATCAGCTCCATGACTCAACCCCACCCAATCGGGAATCCATGTGACCTCCTATCGAGGTAGACAACACCTCTGATCAACCCAGCCACTATCCTTGGGAAGTAGTCATAGTAGTCATAAATATCTTGCTAGGTAATCACCCGTCCCTCCAGCTCTACATCATCAAAGACTCCCCTACACTCCACCAGTCCTACATCCTACTATGGATCATAGTCTACCAACTCACCCTGTATCAACAAGTGCATAATCTTGTAAACATCCTCAAGAGTAATCACCATCTCACCAGTAGGCAGGTGAAAAGTCCCATCCTTGCTATGAAATCGCTCCACAGTAGCAGTTAGTAGGTTGAGGTTCACACGAACCTTAGGCATGAAGCACACATAGTCCAGTCCCATCGTGTTGAGAGCCTCTCGATCAATCTCAGTAACCATGTACCACTGCAACAATGGTAAGGGAAACTGTTCCCATGACATAAGTACATCCCGAATATCCTCCTGCAGTCAAGCAAAGCAATGCAACCACCAAATATGTATAACTACTCAAAACTATCTAAAGTATCATATCATTTACTTAACATATCAAATTGATTAAAGCACCATACAACATCTCTCGACTAGATTCCTGCAATCTCAGAGATCGCTTATCGATTGACGCATCAAGAAAGATGCCAATCAAGTCAATTTTGTTAAGTCAACTAACTATCCTAAAGCAAATGTGCCGAACTAGAAGGTACATGTGCCATTTTATAGTAAATGCACCACTTCTGGCAAATGCACCACCAATTTGAGTACATGCACAATCCCATATCAAATGTGCTGCTTCTTAACATATGCGCCGACCCATACCATATATGCGCAACACTTATGTATGCGACACTTCTCATATCAAATGTGCTACTTCTTAATGCATGTGTTGACCCATACCGTATATGTATAGACCTTGTATATGCATCGTTTCATACTATAAATGCACTGAACCATATCATATGCATGGTTTCAGAGTGCATATTTGCCAAAGCACAGATCGGCGCATCTATTTTCCCTAATTTTCCCTAGCATTTCTTACACTAATAAATGACCCTAGGTGAGTTTTTTCAAACTACATACCGGTGGTCCTGCCTTGGTTGGCTGATCAAACCATCAGACTTGTTCAAAGCGGTGCTCCTCACTTGGAATATCCATATCTGTCTCAACTACTCTATGCTTTGGTGCTCTCCTAAGCTCTCAAGGACCTATTAACAAAAGCCAAGTGTGCAAATGACTTGTCTTGTGGACCCAGCTGCTATATATAGTAAAGAGTACCCTAACTAGTTGTGTGGCGACCGTGACTACTTCCCAAACCTATTTCTTCCCGTTTGTCCAAACTGTGACCTATTTTTCTTCATTCTAACCTATTTTTCACCTTCTTCATTGTGAGATTGTCCGTCTCACGTCCCTTCTACCTTCTTCTCGTCTAATCTCCTGAGGGGGCGTCCTATCATCATAACTTGTACCAGGGGCAAACTGGGGCAAGTATCATTATCATAAATTCTTATTCTTTGAAGCAACGTTGTAAACTACATTGCATCAAAGAGGGGCAAAATGTATATGCCTAAAAATGACACGACTTAGTCTAAATAAATATTCTTAATATTTATTTCATTCTAATTCTTCTATCAATAAATAAATCAATTTATTTATTCAATTCATATTCCTCTAAATTAATTAAATATCAAAATATTTAATTACCTCTTCTAAAGTTAAAATTAAATAAAATCCTTTATTTAATTTAAATTCTTCCAAACAATTAAATAATTCTTAATTATTTAATTAAGTCAAATTTTTCTTCCAATTTAAATAAATCAACCAAATTTATTTAAATTCTGTCAATCTCTCAAAATAAAATACAATCAAATATTTTATTTATTCTTCCAAATCATGCAAAAATAATTAAATAAATTTATTTATTTAATTTGTTTTCTTATCTTCTAAATTATTCAAGAATCTTCCAAATCTTCTAAAAATAAGTCTTCTTCTTCATGCACACAAAATTAAATTATTTATTATTTAATTCCTCTCAAAACATGCAAAAGCAAATCATGAGTTAAATAATTGATTCTATCTTGTTTTTATCAAAAAACTCCCAAAATAGAAAAAAGAGTTCTATTTTATGACAACATATCTTATCTGCAATAAAAGAAAAAAAATAGTTAACTCAAAATAGCATTTGTATGACACTTGTCTTCTTTCCATTTGCGCAAATTCTCTCATTCTTTCTCAACCATTGATCTTCTCATTCTTTCTATACTGTTGATCTTTCCTCTCAAATCTATAAATTGAACCCTCTTCTTCCATTTCATTCATCCAAGCTTTCAGTGTTGTTACTTTGTAGGAATTATAGTGCGCCTTTGGCACCCAACTCCATCCATAGATTGTGTTCAACTTGTTATCATATCACCATTACCATTTTTCTGAAGCTCATCTTCATTGCAATAAACTATCATGGCCATTCTCACTTGACATCTTGGAATAGTAAGGAAGTGCACCTTCTGAGGGCATATTCATACATAAGATCATTTGCGATAGGCCATCAATGGAAGCCACGAGGTAAAGAGGTTTGTTGAGGTATTGTTCATTGTTTTAAATATTCTTTATTTCTATATTTCATTAAGTTATGGGTATTATTGATATCATGGATATTCACGCATAATTTCCCCTAACAAATTGTGTAACTGTGAAACATTATGGACACAACACCAGATATTCAGATGGAAAACCTAATGGTTCCTCATATCTATACCTTCTGTGAAGGGTAGGGTTGCTTCCAAGTAGGAAGCTCTCTGAGGGACTACTGGTCTATGGTTGGAGGAAAAGCACTTGGATGATGCTCTCCTTCCCAAACATGAGATAAGCTGAGGCTTATGACAGCAAATGTCAAAAGTTCTAGATGTAGTGCTTTTTCATTATATGACTTTATATTCAGTTATTATGTATAATTAGATATTTTATGCCTTGAGCATAGCCTTGTACATACATAGTGGAAGTTGTTCACTAATGAGATATCATGGATAATGTAATTCTAAGTTTTGTTATATTCTAAAAAAGAATAACATGCTTAATGTTTGTAATGATGATAATTCACTTTTGTTAACTATGATTTGGATAATCATGATGTATTATAATTCTTAGTTAATATGAATACTTATGTTTAATCATGAGTATTATAGAATGTGATGTTACATATGGTATCAAAGCAACCAGGTTTAATAGATGGACTTATGAGTTCACTACTTGATGATTATTTTTATCCAACATTAACAGATGCTAATGTTTGGATGTTCTATGCCAGAATGGTATCAATTAGAACAACACCCATAAAGAAGGTAATGGAAAATGGACATTACCTACGTTATCAAAAGGTCTTGAGGTAGCAAGCTTCAATAATGAAATGACTTGAATAGACTAATTTCTTAGTAGGAGCATGGTTGACTGATGAGGAGACCTTCACTGATGCCATAAATTGCATCAAGTAGGAGCTGAGGAAAGTAGTCAGCAATGTTGCTCCTAGCTCTAATGATGCATCAACAGAACCCTCTGCACCTAAAGCACCAACTATGGAAAGCAATCCTAAGGATTCTAATGTAACTAAGGAGGTTATGGAAGAGTACCCACATGTATGTCCACCTCCTAAAATTGAAATGATAAATCTCAAAGTTGAGAAATGAACATGGGAAGTTATCCCAAACTAAAAATGACTTGTAGTAGTGAGATGTAAACAAAATTTTGTAATTTTGAGAAGGATTATATGTAATCCATGGAAAATTATAATGCAAATTTAAAAGAAACTTCTGGCAAATCTTTCCTTTCTTGTTAAAGATTACATGAATGAGAATAGATTTATGTTATAAACAGATTCAATGATATGGAAAACTAATCCATGATTAATTTGCAAACTTCCAAAAGAAGTAAATTGCAGTAAGGTTTAGATAAGAACCAAGATGGGAGATAGCTAGGATTAAGGGCAACCTTCAGGGCACTCTAAATCTAAACTTGACTGAATCATTGCTTTGCTTCAAGAAACAAGAGGGAGAGTAGGAACTCTAGAATAGGAGGTCAGGGGTCTGCAAGGACCTAGGTGGGATGCCTATGGTGGGGGTGATAATGAGGCATGTCATAATGACACCACCTAAAGTGATCGTGGAGAAAATAACTCCAAGGCTAGACAAGAAGAGGATAGGTGAAGCCATATGGCTTTGGAATTATCCTAGGACATTAAAAAGATTATGCCTCCCAAATTTGATGGATCTGTAAGTGGAGATGCCATGGAGCATGGTTTATGGAGATGGAAAAGTATTTTAAAATAAGAAATTACATTGAGATTACTAAAGCAGTATGGGTAGCATACCAGCTAGTGGGTGAAGCATCCACATGATGGATGAACAAAAAGATGGAGCTAGGCTTACGGTCTACAAGCCTTACTTGGGACAAGTTCATGGAACTTTTTAGGCAAAGATGGTTGCCTTAGTTGTTCTATGACCATAAACTTATAGAGTTTCATAATCTAAAATAGGTTGATTTATCTATAAATGAATATTAGGTCCACTCACCTGCTTAACTATGTGCCACAGTACCAACAAGATGAGAGATTCCACATCCAGAAGTTTATAATGGGATTGAACACCTAGATTGGGGGTGAGGTTGATGTACATGATCCTACTTCAATGGACCAGGTCTATGAGAAGGCCATCAAACAGGAACAAAAACTGAAGGCTATGTCTGCCTATAGGGAAAGAAGCCAAAAGAGGTTTAATTGGTCCCAATCCTCTCAATCCTCTAAGAAAAAAAGTAAAAAGCAAGATTTTACGAAGAAAAATGATAAAGTGGCCAAGAATAAGAAAACTAAGTCTAAGGGGGAGAAGAAGGGCAATAACTACACCAAGAAGAATGGAAACAATTCCAGGAAACCTCAAGAGAGGCAAGGACTAGTGGGAGGGTGCTACACATGTGGCAGAGATCATTATGCCAACCAATATCCTAACAAGGTGTAGGGAGCACAACCAAGAGGAAACCCTCTACCCTCTCAATAGGCAGCATTCCAGCAATGCATTCATGTAGCCTTGGACAACAGGCAATCCGAATACCAAATAACTCCCATTGAAAGTACAAGTATTTTATCTAGTCTTCCAATTTTAGTTTTGATTGATACTGGTGCTACCAAATGTTTTGTTTCACCTAGAATATGTTCATGGCAAACATGTGGTAAGTAGAATATGTAAATTAAACCAAGGCTCAGGTAGAGCAATGCTTGTTTGAGGCTAGGGTTGAACTTCCAAGTTTCTCCATGGAAGTAAATCTTTATGTAGCTCCACACGATGTTATCCTTGGAATAAATTGGCTATGGAGACATCGATCCAAAGTGGATTGTTATGCCAAAATAATAGAATGTGTTGATGACTCAGGAAACAAAGTCTTTCTTCAAGGGAACCCTAGGGAAATTAAACTAAGACAAAAATTTTCCCCACAAATGAAAAGAGCTCAAAGAAAAGGATGCTAACTTTTTTTGTCAAAGTGGAAAAACTAAATGAGTTTAAGGAAACTGATTTCCAAGATGATTTGATGTTTTACGAATCTCAAAAACTCAATGAAGTTGGGAAAAAGGAGTCCATAGATCAGGAGAGATCAAATATGGATAGGTATCCTTTCCTTAGAGATTTTAAGGATGTATTTCTAGATGAGCTATTGTGATTACCCCCTAAAAGAGCATTTAACTTCTCTATCAATATAATTCCATGGTGAGAACCTATCTCTAAATCTCCCTATAAAATGACCACCACAGAGTTAATGGAGATAAAGGATCAATTAAAGATTGTTGGATAAGGGACTAATTAGAACTATTGTGTCTCCCTAGGGAGCACCAGTTATATTTGTGAAAAATAAATATGACACTTTATGGTTGTGCATAGATTATAGCATGTTGAATAAAGCAACAATTAAGAATAAATACCCATTGCCTCACATCGATGATCTTTTTGATCAAATGAGAGGTGCAACCATGTTTTCCAAGATTGATCTTCAGTCTGGATATCATCAATTGAGGTTAAAGGATGAGGACATCCATAAAACTACTTTTAGGACAAGGTGTGGGCATTATGAGTTTACTGTCCTATCTTTTGGATTAACGAATGCACTGGCAACATTTATGAACCTAATGAATAGTGTGTTCAGGGATTGTTTGAACAAGTTTATCCTAGTGTTTCTTGATGACATTCTAATATATTCTAAGAATGAGGAAGAGCATCTTCAACATCTAAGGATTGTTATTCAGAGATTGAGAGAGCATAAACTGTATGGCAAGCTCTTTAAGTGACTTTCTTTCAAAAGGAAGTGCAATATTTGGGCCACATAGTTTCAACTAAGGGAATAGCTATGGACCCAACTAAAATTAAGGATATTTTGGAATGGTTGGTACCTAGAAATGTGCATGAAATCCAAAGTTTCATGGGCCTTGTAGGTTACTATAGAAAGATTATGAAAAACTTTTCAAAAATTGCATACCCCATAACTTCCTTATAGAGAAAAGGCAAGAGATTTGAGTGGTCAGAAAAGTGCCAATAGGCCTTTGACCTATTGAAGGAAAAATTGACTTAAGCACCAATTTTGAAGGTATCTAACCCAAAGAGTCAATTTTTAGTTATTGCCAATGCCTCAGAGGAAGGCTTAGGTGGTGTACTAATCCAAGATGGAGAAGTCATTGCATATGAATCCTAAAAATTGAATACTTATGAACAAAACTATGCCCCTCATGATCTAGAATTGGTAGCAATCATTCATGCACTACAAATATGGAGACACTACCTACTTGTAAAACCCTTTGAGCTGAAGACAGACCATCAAGGGCTCAAATATCTATTCACTCAACCACATCTTAATGCTCATCAAAGAAGATGGTTGGAATTCATCTTGGATTATGATTTCGAGATTAAATATATCCAAGGAAAAGAAAACCATGTTGTAGATGCTTTGAGTAGGAGAAGACACATCTCCTCAATGATCTCTATACATTTTGATTTTAGGAATCAAGTACTATAGGAATCTAAGGGAGATGATTTTTATGAGCAGGTAAAATAGGCCCTTGTGGAAAATCCCCAAAATCTAATATATGAAAGATTTAACCTTGCACCAAATGGGTTATTAAGGTTTAAAGGAAGGATGTATGTACCTAATTCTATAGAGTTACAGAATATGGTGTGGAAGGAGGTTCATTCTACACCATATTCTAGACATCCTAGAGTAACAAAGTTACTTTCCGATGTGAAACCCCTATATTTCTAGAAAGAAATGAAGAGGGATGTTGCAAAATTATAGATACATGTATATAATTCTAGAGGGTGAAGGCAGAACACCATCACCTGATAGGACTCTTATACCCTCATGAAATTCCTGAGTGGAAATTGCAAATTATAAGCATGGACTTTGTGCAAGGGCTTCCTATGTCAAGGAACAGGCAAAATGCTATCTTGGTTGTGGTGGATAGACTCACCAAAGACACTCATTATATACATGGGAACTTGACAGATGGGGCACCCATCATAGCCCTTAAATTTATTCAAGAGATTTTTAGATTGCATGGAATTCCTAAAAAGATTATCTTAGATCAAGATGCACGAATGACATCGAGGTTTTGGAAAACCTTGTTCTCTTCACTTGGAACCTAGTTGAATATAAGCTCTGCTTATCATCCTGAAATGGATGGCCAAGGTGAGAGGGTAAACCAATTGTTTGAGGATTTATTGAGAATGTATTTCATGGATCAGCAATACAAATGGGAAGATTATCTCCCTCTGGTGGAATTTGCCTATAATAATTCCTATCATTCTTCTATTAAGATGGCTCCATTTGAAGCATTATATGGAAGGAAGTACCGAACCCCTATAATCTGGGGCAAGCTAGAAGATATGGTTAACCTTGGTCTAGAAATTCTATCAGAAATTAAAGAGGAAGTCCATCTAATTAAGAAAAGGCTAACAGAGGCCAATGATAGGCAAAAGAGCTATGCAGATGCTAAGTGCATCAAAAGGCATTTCTTAGTGGGAGAGAAAGTCCTTTTAAGGGTAAAACCTCAAAAGAGTTCCATTAAATTTGGAAATACAACGAAACTAGCACCTAAATATGTGGGTACCTTCAAAGCTCTCAAATAATTTAACCTAGTTGCATACAGAATTGCTCCACCACCAACTCTTGCCATGATGCATAATATTTTTCATGTTTCTTATTTGAAAAAATTTAATGCTATATAGGTGAAGGACCTAGGGGTGGTGGTGATTGAGCCCATCAAGGTTCTCAAAATGCATAATCTATGCTTACATATAACAAATAAATAACACAATGCAAGGTCTAGTGGGAGCAATATGCTGAGGAAAATGCCAACTAAGAAAACTATAATGACATTCATGTGAGACTTCCCCATCTTTTCTGAAAATCTTTTATTATGCTCTCAAAATATTTTCTTATTATGTTGGTTAATTCTTAAGATAGTTAATCATTGGGGACAATGATTCTTATGGGGGGAGATATGTTACATCCCCTATTTATGATTTAGCTTAATCTTATTTTGTGTGGTAATCAGGAGGATTAACCATAGTTTAATGATTAGATGTTGTGGAAATATCTGATTTAATCATTGTTTATGTGAATATTGACTAATGATAATTAGATATGAGATTACATGTTCACATGAATATTTAATTATTATGAATTGAGAATCAGATTATGATGCACTGATCATGATTTATAATGGTGAGTGTGAATAGGAAATGAATCTTCCTTTAAAGATGGAAGGAGAGTATCATCTGAGAGGAAGAGATAGATGTTAGGAAATGGGTCCAATTTCCATTTGAGTATTAGAATTTACATTCTTATGAACCCTTGTAAGTTAGTGTGAGTCATGTCTTTCTTGCTAGTCGATTTCCTTTATATGTCGTCATGTTGATTGAGTTATCTCGATAATGTTTACGTCGAATTGACTAAATGATGTTCTTAGAATGTGTTGGCCTCATTTTCAACACTTCCAAATTTAAACTTCTTCTGTCCAAAATACCAAATCTGATCATGTATCAAAACCCCTGTGCCAAGTCATCCTTTGGTTACAATTCACCAATGTCGTGCTTCATGTGTCAATCATGTCTCGGTATCCTGATTTGAAAGTGTTCAGATAAATTATCTCTTCGTATGTTGATATTTTCCATCCTTCTTCATCGTTTTTGCACATATGTCATGAAATTCATCATGGAGTTTAGGAAAGTGGTTTCTATCTTTGTGGTGAAACCCCCTCGTACTTTTCAATAAGATTGTGAAACTCTTGTTGGTTTTCGTACGTCTACCACGAGGGTTTCTACATGCCTATTTCTCCTGTTATTTTGCTTTTTTTCCTTTTTGTACTTTAAGGTTAAAAGTACACAAAAACCCACAAATAACCCTATCATACGAGGGAGCTGCCCCTCTCAAAAGCAGAGGAAAGTTGTTAGTCGAGTAACAACTTCTCCAACTGTTGGGACAATTTAGTCACCACTCTAAGGGCAACGGGTCATTTTTCAAGGTTATTTCATGGTGACAAATCTATTTACCAACAGAATGTCAACATGGTTTAAAAGATAGTCTCACCAAGTGGTGGAGTACTTTCTTGTTTCTCTATTTATTCTTGAATAGGGATTTTGAATATATTATTCTTTGTATAATATGGTTTAAGTTTATAGTGAAGGGGGAGTGGTTCTCGACCCCTAAACCATATTTTGATCATGTCACCATATTGGTGATGATGTTGTATGATGATATATTGGTTGTTATGAGTACATTCATACATCATTAAGATGTATGGAAAGTTTATTAAGATATAATTATTTAAACTTTGTATCGAGCCCATGTTATTAATATGTATATGTATTAAGTGTGTTGGCTGACATCATCCACGGTTAGTGGAGTGATGAGAGGCCATATCAGTCCATTTAGATCCATATCCTCACTCTCCACTTGCATATAGCACGTAATGGACTGAGTGATCCCAAGGAAGTTGCGGGGTGGTAGAGTGGAGTAACCACCCTTCACTTCATGGGCTTGTAGTGGTAGTTTTACTACATGCTTTGCAAACAAAAAGAAGACCAAAAACCTAGTTTGGAGGTCATTCATTCAATTATGACAATCCTCAGGAGAAGAGAGCAAGAATAGGAATAACATTCAATTTTTTGGAACCCTTTATCGAACACCACAGGAAGTTGGCATGACTGTGCTTCACTAAAAGCCATCGATGGGCAGCATCATACACTTAAACAAACTTCCTCTAGTATGATTTGAAGTCTAGAAAGACTCTCATTGTTTTGAATGTTAAACAGTAATAAAACACTATTGAATAAGGTTGATTGTTTTGATAGTTAAGTATTTATCTTGATGTGGTTATCATTTTGTGGCCCTTAGGATGTAGAAATTGATATGATAATCTTTATTATGAGACCCTTGTGGTCTATGCTTCTATTGATTAATATTGTTATGGGTTATTCTTTGGAGATGAACTCTAGGCCCTCAAGGCCGTAAATGAATTACACTTAAAACTTGTAATGACTATTGTTGAACTTGATGCTACTGGCCCTTGAGGCCAAGCTAGAGCTGCAATGGCAAGCACCATACTTGAGTACTGATATGGAAAAATTGAAAACAATTAAATGACAACCATAGAGCTATCATGATGAGCTTGATACCGACTATGCTCATGAAATAAGTATTGAAATCTATTATGTTTAGATATATTTTGGAGGATTCAGCCTGCATATGGGTCGATGCACCATCCTCGAACTATAATGATAATCCTTTTGAAAACCTTAACCTTTGAATGTTGTAAAAGCAATTAGAAATCATTCTTGATAACTACATACATAGTATTTGACTACTATTGAAAGGTTATTAGGATAACCATAGTATAGTATGTATCGACCCCTTGATAAAGAAGGAGGTCAAAAATATGAAAGTTAATAGTATTACTCAAAGGCAACTTTGCATGCATGTTGGGTTAATGGTGAGAATTCTCCTCTTGAGGCTTATAATGTAATGAGGTTGAAATCTAAATTAATCTATGTCTCTAACATTGTAATGTAAATAAAATCCATTTCTTTTACTTGTGGCTGAACTCCGTGAAGGGAGTATTTTATGTTAAAAACTCACATGGGTATATGAGTTGATGTCTTTTGTTAAGACCATCTTATTTGGCTAAGGCAATGTAACCCTATATTATTATGATCTTGAATATAACCTACAAGGTAGATCATTTTGAAATTGTGAACCTTGGGTAGACGTAGGTTGGAAAACTTAGTTTGACTATTGTCATGTTGAAAAATGGAACAGAGTGATGAGGAGTCATAGGTTCCTTGTTACAAAACTAACCTATTATATTTGATGTAATCCTAAGATAGGAGTTGATTGTGATGGAATTAGACAATGAATCGAACTAAACTCACTTTTACTAGACCTAGGGAGGTCAAACCAAGAATAATATAGAATGAGACATTTTCTAAGTCGAGTCATGGTGGTGGACATATGACTACGTTCATTATGAAATATATATGTATGTAAATCTTTGGCCAAATTAATGCATCTGTCTCTATGTGCATTAGTCAGTCCACAGAGTTCCAAATAGCATATTGTTTCCAGTAGTGTCATACATAGTTAGAGTTGACCTATAGTTGTGTGACTCTAAAAAATTATGAAGGACACAACACCAAATACTCAAATGGCAAACCTAATGGTTTCTCATATCTATACCCTCCATGAAGGGTAGGGCCACTTTTAGGTAGGAAGTTGAGTAGGGGACCGCTAGTCTATGGTTGGAGTAAAATCACCTGGATGATGCTCTCCTTCCCAAGCATGAGACCGAGGCCTATGAAGACAGATGTCAAAAGTTCCAGATGTAGTGATTTTCCATTATATGACTTGATAGTTAGTTATTATGTATAATTGGATATTTGATACCTTAAGCATAGCCTTGCACATACATAGTGGAAGTTATTCACTAATGAGATATCTTGGATAATGTAATTCTAAGTTTTGTTATATTCTGAAAAAGAATAAAATGCTTAATGTTTGTAATGATGATAATTCACTTTTGTTAACTATGATTTGGATAATCATGATGTATTCTATTCTTAGTTAAGATGAATACTTATGTTTAATAATGATCATTATAGAATGTGATGTTACAGTTGGAATCCCAAGGCAAATCCTAGCCAAAGGCTTGGAAATTGCCAAGGGAAAGCATAACATGAGTGCATTATAATGCACTTGCATTATGCTTTGATAAAACATGTCACTTTAGATCCCTTTTCCTAGATTTCCTAGTTTTCCCTTTCCTTTCCAATTTCCCTTTAGATCCCAATAATTTTTCCCTATTTTACTAATTTACACCTCTCCTCTCATCATTCTTCCCATCCAATGAACTTTTGTTTTATCATGTTTCTATTTCATCCTCCCAATTTATATCCTCATCCCTATTTGCATGTCCTAGTTTTCGTGTTTCCATGTTCTTTGTTGATAATGGAGAGGGAGAGGGAGGAAGAGGGAGGAAGAGGAAGAGAGGGTGGAGATGGAGGGGAGAGAGAGGGGAGAGATAGGGTGAGAGAGAGAGAGAGAGACCTAGTTTTCTTGTTTTCATTTCCTTCATTGGTAAGGGAGAGGGAGAGATAGAGGGGAGAGATAGAGGAGAGACATAGGGAGATAGAGGAATGATAGGGGAGAGAGGAAAGATATAGGGAGATAGGGAGAGATAGATAGGCAGAGAGAGAGGAGACATATAGGGAGAGATAGAGGAAACAAAGGGGAGAGATAGGGAGATAGAGAGTTAGTGAGATGTCTAGAGAGAGAGATAGATAGAGAGAGAGTCCTAGTTTTCTTGTTTTCATTTCCTTCATTGGTAAGGGAGAGGGAGAGATAGGGAGATAGAGGAATGATAGGGGAGAGAGGAAAGATATAGGGAGATAGGGAGAGATAGATAGGTAGAGAGAGAGGAGACAAATAAGGAGAAATAGAGGAAACAAAGGGGAGAGATAGGGAGATAGAGAGTGAACAAGATCTCTAGAGAGATAGGGAGAGAGATTGAGACGTAGATGGATGACAAAGATAGGGAGATAAGGGAGATATCTAGATAGAGGTTTAGGGTTTCTCAGGTTTAGGGTTTTTTGGGGGGAGAGAGAGAGAGATTTTGGGTTACTCAGGTTTAGGGTTTAGGAGTTAGGGTTTAGGCACACTATTTAGGGTTTATGAGTTTAGGGTTGCTCAAGTTTAGGTTTTAGAGGTTAGGTTTTAGGTGAATTATTTAGGGTAACTTAGGGGTCAGTGTTTAGGGGTATTATTTAAGTTTTATGAGTTTATGGTTTGTCAAGTTTAGGGTTTAGGGTTGATCGGGTTGAGGGTTTAGGGTTTAGGGGTTATGGATTTAGGGTTTAGAGAGAGATAGAGAGAGGGGATTGATAGAGATTGGGAGAGATATAAAGGAGATAGAGAGGAGAGATAGGGAGATAGAGAGTGAGGGACATGTCCATAGACATAGGGAGAGAGATTGAGAGGTAGAGGGAAGATAGAGGGTAGAGATGGGGAGATAGAGGTCTAGGGTTTCTTGGGTTTAGGGTATAGGGGTTTGGGTTTTAGGGTTACTCTAGTTTAGGGTTTAGGGGTTAGGGGAACTAGGGAGAGAGCTTGAGATGTAGAGGGATGATAGAGATAGAAAGATAAGGGAGAAATGGTGAGATAGGGGTTTAGGGTTGCTCAGTTTTAGGGTATAGGGACATTATTAAAGGTTTAGGGTTTATGTTTTAGTGGTTAGGGTTAAGGTTTAGAGGTTAGGGTTTAGGGTTTAGAGAGAGAGGACCAATAGGGAGATATAGAGGAGGTTGAGGGTAGATATGGGGATATAGAGAGTGAGGGACATGGCTAGAGACATAAGGAGAGAGATTAAGAGGTAGAGGGATGATAGAGATAGGGAGATAGGGGAGAGATAAGGAGATAGAAGTTTAGGGTTTATTGGGTTTAGGGGTTTGGAGTTTAGGGTTTCTTAGGTTTAGTGTTTAGGGGTTAACATAAATATTTAGGGTTTATGGTATAGGGGTTAAGGTTTAGAGGTTTAGGGTTTAGGGTTTAGAGAGAGAGGACCAATAAGAAGATATAGAAGAGACCAAGGGTAGAGATAGGGAGATAGAGAGTGAGGGACATGGCCAGAGACATAGGGAGAGATATTGAGAGGTGGAGGGACAACAAAGATAGGGAGATAGGGGAGAGATAGGAAGATAGAGTATTAGGGTTGCTTGGGTTTATGGTTTAGGGTTTATGGGTTTGGGGTTAATGGTTTAGGGGCTTAGGGTTGCTCAATTTAGGGTTTAGGGGTTAGAGTTTAGAGGCATTATATATGGTTTAGTTTTTATGCTTTAGGGGTTAAGATTTAGAGGTTTAGGGTTTAGAGAGTGAGGACTGATAGGGAGATATAAAGGAGACTGAAGGGAGAGATAGGGAGATAGAGAGTAAGGGACATGGAAAAAGAGATAGGGAGATAGATTGAGAGGTATTAGAGCAAAAAGTGAAAGTTCCTAAAGAAGGAAAATTTATTTGTCTAGATTTTATTATTTTTATATTGTGATTAAAGACTTAATGTCCTTCATGCAAAGGGGGTTTGGAGAAGTGAGTTCGAAGTCTGAAATGAGAAATAAGGGAATGCTTTTCTTTTTGTAGATGAAAATGAATTTTGCGTAGAGAAAAGAAATGAAGTCATGACGGGGAGCCTAGGATATTATGAATATGCCTTGGGAACTTTTAATAAAGGTTTTTAAAGGAAGCTTTTAGGGATTTTAGACAACATTAGGATTTGATAGATATTTAGGATTCTCTGCATTTAAAAAAGCTTATCAATAATCAGGAACAAAGAACACACAATGTAGAACAAAAATACCATAGCTCTTTAATAAAAGAGTGATGATACAACCCTAATGAATGAAGCTTGAAGAGTGATAATGCAACCCTTAGTATTGTGAGACTAAACCTTGAAATGCAACCCACTATCCTTAAGTGATAATGCAACCCACTATCCACATTGCAGACTAAGGCATTCATTTCAACCCAATACTCTTGCTATAGCATGAAATCAATAAAACCCCTATAGAATGCAACCTAAACCATTATGCCAACTGTTAGAACATCACTTAATCAAATGACAAAAAGACAACTGATACAATTAGGAGATATGATAAAATAGATACCATCAAGAGATATAATGCTAGTCACTATATAATTAGGAGATATGGTGCCAGTCACTATATGATCAAGAGATATGATACCATCTGCACCTTGAAGAGTAACATATCAATTGACAAGAATGAAAAATCAACTCACAATTGTCAAGACCAACATTGTGACCAATATACTCTGCCAAGATGTCATGATGAAACACACCATTCAATGACATCATGAAATAAGAACCTTTGGCATTCTGATCATGAATATAATACAACGTCAAAGCACATGAAGTCTTGAACATGATGATGTAACATATCAACTCAAATTCTCAATTATCATCTTGACACAAAGCAATGCAAATCCTGATATAAGGACATCATATTATGTGAACTCTTGAGATGAGAGCATAAGCATCATGAAACAACAACTCCGTAAGATGAGAAATCAAACCTTCACATATCCTTCATATAAAATGATGACATCACCTAACCGTTGACATCACATGTCACATTGTCATCACCGTAAATTCACTTTAACCATGAAGATCATGATGAACCCCTGAAACATCTTGCCATATGAAGCAAACATCAACTCCATGTATGATTTAACTTTCACTATGATGTATCTGCATCATCAACTCAACACCTTCTTGACATCAATGACAATTAATCTCCATCAATCTCCCCTTTTGTCATTGATGGCAAAACTACATGATGCATTTTCTCTCTCTCTCTCCCCCTTTTTGACATCTGATGAAAGACTATTATCTCCCCCTATGAAAAATAACTCATATACAACATTAGAAAGAGATTTAAAAGGAAGCTAGGTGTATGGAAATTACTTCCTACACTAATCTAATGAGGGGAGAACTATACAAATTAAATTTAATCCTTATCACTATAGAAACATACAACATCTAATAGGGTTATTACAGCAATACACAAGAACTAGAAAGAAGACAAAGATATATGGTGGGGAAAACTGATGCAGAGGCATCCACACTATAACCTTCGCATATAGCATGAATGTCTGCAGACCAACCTCATCATCATCATCTTCGCCATCATCATCATATTCCCTACAACCACCAACAGCATCATCATGTTTCGCGTTACACAGTCAGCATCATCATATTTCAGACGACCACAATCATCCTCCTGCCGACTACTATTCACCTCCTCTGCCTTCCTTCTAACATCATCATCATGATGTTCAGCGGGCGCAAACATCCTCCGGCTGCACTGTTCATCGGGCGCCGAACTCCATCGGCATCATCATATGCAACACTTCCTTCGTCAGCAGGATATCCAAATATCCGGTTGCTCAAATATCCTGATGACGATCACCTTCAGCACCTTCCCTTCGATGCTCCGCTAGCCGGCGATACAAACAACAGCATCATGATCTGCTTTCTCTGGTTCTCTTCGAAACCTCCTGATGATGCTTCACACTTTCTGCCGATGCCGATACTTAACCACTTAACAACAGCAGGATAAAATCGCACAGGGGGGAAATCTCAATATCCTGATGACGATGACATCATATCCTGATGACAATGACGTCACCCAATATCCTGATGACCTCTTCAACACTTAGCCAAAAAAACCGAACTTTCTCTCCCGCATCTACTCGCGATACGCGGATGTTTGGCACTTCCGATATGATGATCCTGATGCCGATACACCCCAGCTCGACTCCTCCTGCTGATGATCACCTCGACGAACTCGCACTTCATGCACTCGAAAACATCATGCTCTCCTTCACTTATCCGGATGACAATATCCGAACTGTCTGCAGGATATTTGCAGAAATATCCTGATGATGTCGTCTTAGCGAACTTCTTCACTTAGCGAAATCTCACTTCGCCGATCCTCCAGGGATGACCCGATCCACTCTCAGGGTGATCTTCGACACTCTATGTTATCAGCTTGACCTAGCACATGAGGATGCTAGGCTTCTCAACATCTGTCGACCGCGATCCTGCACACCTGCATGCAAACAAACACAAACTACAATCTACCCTACTGTACATTACCATTCCACCGATCAGACAGATCAACCGGTGGAATGGATCAGGAGATCCATGAAACCACTCAAACCAGCAGGTCGATTGCACAAAGGAGACCAAACAGAAAATGAAACAGGATCTTTTATTGATTTCAAAGATGCAATACAATATGCTGCTTCTCACACAGAACACTCAAGCTCCTCTGCTTAATGCAAGACTATACTGCTGATCGATGATCTCCAATCAACTGATCTCATGCTTATAAAGATTTGCCTACGAGTACTACTGACCTGACTCCAAGCGGCTGGGAACTCTCCAGGCGGCTGGGAGATCCAACCGATCATACATCATGACAGCTGTTATAACTAACTAGCTAAAAATAGCAAAAGCCTGGTCAGCATGATCTTATCATGATCAGCGTGACCTTATTACATGCATTTGGTCTAACAGACCTTCTTGGAAACACAAACAAGACCTGAACTACTAACTGCCTTATCAAGACCAGCTGTTAGGTAGGTGCTCCTGCACCATACTCCCCAACAGAAAAGAACTCATGTCCCATGAGTTTAGTATGTGGAAGTCTTCCACCTCTACACTTTGCCTTGTCAATAGTCTGACCTGCTCCAGCTTTGTCTGCTGCTGTCTCTTGGCTGCTCCAAGACTTCTGAACTGTAACTTGCTTTCTAGCAAGTAAATCCTCATGCCTGTTGATGTAGGCCTTTTTCTCACATACCCTGTGTTTGTCAGGTTGTCGGATCAAAACCTCTTTCTGAACTGCCTCTTGAACTTCTAAAATGTTCAACTCTATCTTCCTTTCAATCTTTATAGGACAAGCAATAGTCCCAACTATGACAACATCCTTGTCATTCTTCTCAACTGGTTGCTGTTTGCACCCCTGTTTCTGCACCTGCTGCTGACCTCTGTCAGTCACAACTGAAACGTTCTTCAGCTTGTTGTCTGTAACAACTCCTTTCCCTGCAGTATCCTGAACTGCCTTCATGCCTGCTCCTCTAGGCATCTGCACAAACTCCTTCTTTCCCATTAAAATGATTTGAGCTACCTTCTGTATTGCAGCTTTTGCCTGCAATGGCATCAACTTAATAGTCTTCCCATCCTTCTTGATGGTGTAGGTATTAGCATACCCATCATACAGTACCCTTCTGTCAAATTGCCATGGTCTACCCAACAGTAGGTGACAACATTCCATAGGCAAAATATCACACAAAATTCTATCCTGATATGGTCCAATCTGGAAATCCACATATGCCTGTTCAGAGACAAAAAGTGATTGCCTATCACTCACCCAAGATGTCTTGTAAGGGTGTGGATGTGGAATCCTTTCCAAATGTAGTTTATCCACCATTTCCTGAGATACCATGTTGTCTGTTGAACCAGTATCAATGACAACCTTACATACCTTACCTTTGCTCTTGCATGTGGTCTTGAAAAGAGCTCTTCTTTGCATCATATCCTTTGATGCCTGCAAACTAATTCTCCTTAACATCAATGATTCTCCACTCTCTGGATATCCAAAATTCTCAGGACCTTTGTTTGAACTCTGTACACTTTCTTCTACTTTCTCTTCTTGTACAAGTTGTACTCTCTTGTCACTTGTTCTATCATTTCTGGATGATGAACCTTTGTTTTCTGGACATTTGAAAGATGGATGACCAAACTCTCCACAGGTGTAACATTTTCCTGAAAATGTAGTAGAACCTCTACCACCTCCAAATCTTCCTCTATTACCTTTCCATCCACCTCTGAAATCAGACTGTCCCTGTCCTTTACCAGTGTCTTCTTGAACCTCATTGGTTTGCTTTTGTGCAGGGGCTGCTCCTCTTCCCCTATTGTTTCCTCTTCCTCTCATGGACTTATCATGTCCTCTATTCATCTTTTCTTCAATCCTGATTGCCATTTGATAACAATCTTCCACATTCTTAGGGTTAGCTAACACTAACTCATCCTGTATGTTAAACCTCAAACCAGCCAAGTACCTAGCCACCTTTTCTACCTCATTCTCATGATGACCAGATCTCATACTTAACAGATAAAATTCCTCAGTATATGCTTTCACATCCCTGTCTTTCTGCTTTAAGAATTGTAGCTTCTTAAACATCTGGATTTCATAATCCCTTGGCAAGAATTTTCCCTTGATCCTTGCTACCATCTTATCCCATGAAGTGATCTTAGACTTCCCTTGTTTTCTTCTCTCAGATTGTACATAATCCCACCATACCAAAGCATGACCTCCTAACTTGGTCTTTGCAATCTTTACCTTCTGATCCTCAGCAACATCTTCACATTCAAAGTGATTATCAAGTGCAGCAATCCAATCTAACAACTCATCTTCATTCAAGCTTCCAGTATACTTGGAAACATCAACCTTTACCTTAGGTTTTTCACTCTGCACTGCCTTTAACAGTTTTGCCAATCTCTGGTCTTCAGCATCTAGATCTTCAGCTACCTCTTCATACTCTTCAACAGTATCTGCATCTTCTTCAGACTCACTGTCTTCCACTTCCCTCTTTTTGTTCTTTTCTAGGGCTGTCAGCCTGGCTTGAAGTGCTTCAGCAAGCTCCTTCATCTTCCTCATCTCTCTAGCATGTTTCTCCTTCATCTCCTGCAATTCCCTTGCAGTACCACTACCTTTAGGAGGCATTTTGTCAACCTCTCAATCAACACACAACACACAATCCAACTCTACCTCTGCCCTTTCAGTGACAGAATCAACACACAACAGCCCAGACCTTTTGCTGAGCTCTGATACCACTATGATGCAGAGGCATCCACACTATAACCTTCGCATATAGCATGAATGTCTGCAGACCAACCTCATCATCATCATCTTCGCCATCATCATCATATTCCCTACAACCACCAACAGCATCATCATGTTTCGCGTTACACAGTCAGCATCATCATATTTCAGACGACCACAATCATCCTCCTGCCGACTACTATTCACCTCCTCCGCCTTCCTTCTAACATCATCATCATGATGTTCAGCGGGCGCAAACATCCTCCGGCTGCACTGTTCATCGGGCGCCGAACTCCATCGGCATCATCATATGCAACACTTCCTTCGTCAGCAGGATATCCAAATATCCGGTTGCTCAAATATCCTGATGACGATCACCTTCAGCACCTTCCCTTCGATGCTCCGCTAGCCGGCGATACAAACAACAGCATCATGATCTGCTTTCTCCGGTTCTCTTCAAAACCTCCTGATGATGCTTCACACTTTCTGCCGATGCCGATACTTAACCACTTAACAACGGCAGGATAAACTCGCACAGGGGGGAAATCTCAATATCCTGATGACGATGACGTCATATCCTGATGACGATGACGTCATATCCTGATGACGATGACGTCACCCAATATCCTGATGACCTCTTCAACACTTAGCCAAAAAAACCGAACTTTCTCTCCCGCATCTACTCGCGATACGCGGATGTTTGGCACTTCCGATATGATGATCCTGATGCCGATACACTCCAGCTCGGCTCCTCCTGCTGATGATCACCCCAACGAACTCGCACTTCATGCACTCGAAAACATCATGCTCTCCTTCACTTATCCAGATGACGATATCCGAACTGTCTGCAGGATATTTGCAGAAATATCCTGATGATGTCATCTTAGCGAACTTCTTCACTTAGCGAAATCTCACTTCGCCGATCCTCCAGGGATGACCCGATCCACTCTCAGGGTTATCTTCGACACTCTATGTTATCAGCTTGACCTAGCACATGAGGATGCTAGGCTTCTCAACATCTGTCGACCGCGATCCTGCACACCTGCATGCAAACAAACACAAACTACAATCTACCCTACTGTACATTACCATTCCACCGATCAGACAGATCAACCGGTGGAATGGATCAGGAGATCCATGAAACCACTCAAACCAGTAGGTCGATTGCACAAAGGAGACCAAACAGAAAATGAAACAGGATCTTTTATTGATTTCAAAGATGCAATACAATATGCTGCTTCTCACACAGAACACTCAAGCTCCTCTGCTTAATGCAAGACTATACTGCTGATCGATGATCTCCAATCAACCGATCTCATGCTTATAAAGATTTGCCTACGAGTACTACTGACCCGACTCCAAGCGGCTGGGAGATCCAACCGATCATACATCATGACAGCTGTTATAACTAACTAGCTAAAAATAGCAAAAGCCTGGTCAGCATGATCTTATCATGATCAGCGTGACCTTATTACATGCATTTGGTCTAACAGACCTTCTTGGAAACATAAACAAGACCTAAACTACTAACTGCCTTATCAAGACCAGCTGTCAGGTAGGTGCTCTTGCACCAAAAACCCTTATCGGGTGAAAAACCCCACACTCAGAAACCTGCACAATATATTAACAAATCTGAAAATTGTTTACAATACACTTGCAATGCAAGCTTCAATAGTCTTCGACACTCATGTCTGGAGTCAATCTGGTAGCATAACAGTACCTGTAAACCTGTGATACAAATTCCATCTCCAAGCACCTGTTTATATAGAAAATACAAGGCAATATTGGACCTATCTTGGGATGGCCATCCAAAATGGCTTCATGGACCAAAACCCATGCCTAAGGATACTTGGTCAACATTTTAGAATGTGCCTAACACTTGTCCACAACTCCCATCCCAAAGAGGTTTCCTATTTCCAAAATGGGCTATGACAGATGCTCTTATGACACTTACGACTGTCATAGAATCTGTCATAACGGTTACAACTTACAGTTGCAAGAGAATCTGTCATACACATGCTATAAATAGCATATTCTCTTACATGTCATAGTCCACCTTGGGGCACCCAAATATGCCTTACTCAAAGATGCTTCATGACACATGTCCTTACCTATCTTACAAACTTCTATTTCTGAGTCTTACATGTCATAGATTCTGTCATAGGAATCCATCATAACTGTTTCGTTCAATATTCCCTTACACAACATGGAAGATGCCAACACATGACAAAATGCTCCTACCAAAAGTGGGATGCATATCTTATCATATGAGGACAAAATTACAAGTTGTCATATTCCATGTAGGATCGACACATCATCGTGCCACATCCCACAATATGACAATATGAAATTTACAAATATTTACAACATAGACAATTAAGTATCAAATGCAAAAATTAGTAATGTAAGGAATTACCAAGGTTGAGACACCTTAATTCCCAACATTCTCCCACTTGTTGAACACCTTATAAGAGCCAATAGAAAAATAGGATTTAACTGCTATAGGCCGAGAGGCCCATAGACTCCAAACACCATCTAAACTTCTTTGTGCCCACTAGTTTCGTTAATGCATCTGCAACATTCTTCAAAGTATCTACCTTCTCCAAATTTACCTTTCCATCCTCAACCATGTCTCGCACAAAGTGAAACTAAACATCAATGCTTTGTTCTAGCAGGGAAAGGTAGATTCTTCACAAGGCAAATTGCACTCTGACTGTCACAACTGATCATGATCTAACTTGCATCAACACCAATATCTAAACATAATCTCTTAATCCAAATGGCTTTACAAGCATGAGTTGCTGCCATATACATAGATTTTGTTGTGGAAAAAGAAACAATAGGTTGTCACTTACTCATCCAACTAATGGTGCCACCAAACAGTGTAAACACATAAGCACTGGTGGATCTCCTACTGTCAATGTCACCTGCCCAATCTGAATCCACAAATCCATGAATATCAATAGAATGCAAAGGTCCTAAAACATTACCACGATAGAAAATGGAATACTCAAAAGTACCCCTCAAATATCTAAACACTTGCTTAACTGCATCCCAATGAACTCGTCCAGGATTAGCCATAAATCGACTAAGGACTCCCACTGCTTGGGCAATGTCTGGTCTTGTGTAGACCATAACATATATCAAACTGCCAAAAGCACTAGCATAAGGTACTTTGCTCATGTCCTCCACCTCACTAGGAGATTTTGGACAATCCTCAACAGACAAAATTGTCCCTAGAGAAACAGGAACACACAATGGTCTACAATCTGCCATGTTGAACCTATCCAACATGGTCTTCACATACTTACTCTAGCTTAACCAAAGTTTTCTGTTGGTTCTATCTCTTTTAATTTCCATTCTTAGAATGTACCTAGATACCCCTAAATCTTTCATTTGAAACTGTGTTGACAACTAAGATTTAAAATCAGAAATCATATTTTTACCCTTCCCAATGAGCAACATATCATCAACATACAGTGTAACAATGACAATATGATCACCATCAAATTTATAATACACATAGTGATCTGATTTCGATCTCACAAATCCAATTGACAACACAAAGGCATCAAACTTCAAGTACCATCTCCTAGGGGATTTCTTTTAAGTTTATACACCAAATTTTCTTTACCTTTCACCATGTAATGTTCTGGCTGTGACATGTAGATTTCTTCCTCCAAGTCACCATGAAGGAAAGTTGTCTTCACATCCATCTGTTCTACCTCCAAGTCATAAGCTGTTGTGAGAGACAATAGGAATTGAATGGATGTCATCTTTGCAACAAGAGAGAAGATCTCACCATAATCTATACCCTCCACTTGTGAATACCCCTTCACAACCAATCTAGCCTTATACTTCTCAACACTACCATCTGCACCAAATTTCTTCTTGAACATCCATTTGCATCCAACAGGTTTCTGTCCAGGAGGCAAAGGCACCAAGTCCCAAGTTTGATTCTTTTCCAAAGAAGCCATTTCATCCTCCATGGCCTCCTTCCAGGAACCTGCATATTTCATGTCCATAGCCTCTGATACAATTGTAGGTTCATCACTATTAGTAACCAAAGCATAAGCACAACTAGAATCAAGCAATGTAAAACCAAACCTTTTAGGTTGCTTTATTATCCGTGTAGACCTCCTTAAGAGCTAAGGTTGAGGTTCAGCTTCTTCATTTGAGCTTTCAGAGCTGCCAAAGCTCTCCTCATCATCAGGTCCAACACTGTCTTTCTGTTCAGTCTTCTCAGGGGTAGCAAGAAACTAAACAACATCCTCTTTCTTTACTATTTCTTCTAGCTACAAAATAGTGGAAGAAGGTGTAAGCTCTCTAAAGATGACACTTCTGCTATACAACACTTTTTTAGCCATGGGGTCCCAAAGCTTGTATCCTTTCACACCAACACCAAAGCTAATGAAGATACACTTAACAGCCTTGTTCTCCAACTTTGACCGCTTCTCCCTAGGCACATGTGCATATGCCTCACAACCAAAAACACAAAGATGCCTTATTGAAGGCTTTCTACCAGACCACACCTCCATGGGTGTCTTTCCAACAAGAGCTGATGTAGGAGATCTATTTACCAGATAGCAAGCAGTGGCAATAGCTTCAGCCCAAAACTTTTATTCTAGTCCAGCTCCACTAAGCATACTCCTAACCTTCTCCATTAGTGTCCTGTTCATCCTCTCTACAACACCATTTTGTTGCGAGGTGTATGGAGTTGTCTTATGTCTTTCAATCCCAAGCTCCTTGCAATATTTATTGAATTCTATAGAACAGAACTCGCCACCATTGTCAGTTCTCAAACATTTAATCTTTTTACTAGTCTAATTTTTAGCAAATGCCCTAAACTCCTTAAAATTGCTATAGACTTCAGATTTGCTTCTGAGAAAATAAATCCATGTCCTTCTATTGTAATCATCTATAAAAGATACAAAATATATAGACTTTGATAACAAAGGAACATTAACAGGACTAAACACATCAAAATGAATAAGGTCCAACACACCAGAAGACTTATGAGAACTTGAGTAAAATTGAACACAGTTTTGTTTTCCATAAATGCAATGTTCGCAAAAGTCAAACTCAAGATTACAATCATCTAACCCCTCAACGAGGTTCTTATTTTTCAGGGTACATAGACCCTTCTCACCAATGTGGCCAAATCTCTTATGCCATAACATTGTGTTTTTAGTAGGAAGTTTAACTTCCAATGCATGATTACAACCATCAAGACTAGAAACAACAGATTTCTTCACTACTCATTCCAATGGTGGGGATAAAGTGACTGTTGCCCTCTTCCTTGAGTCAAAAGAACTATTGCATTGTGAAATGCATGCCTCGAGCTAAAACAAAGTACCTCTCCTAGTACCCTTAGCAAGCACCATAGCTCTTCTAGTCATCTTGTATCCTTCTTTCAAAAAGACAACCTGTACACCTGCATCATTCAAACTAATTATAGAAAGAAGGTTCTGTGCTAAGCCTAGGATGTGCATAATCCCAGAGATCCCCTTCACTCGACCATTGGGGAATCAGATAGAGACTCTTCCATGACCAATAATCTTCATATTAGAGTCATCACCCAGATACACCTTTCCACCATCAAACTCCTCATACTTAGTGAACCAGTCTCGATGTGAGGTCATGTGGAATGATGCATAAGAGTTGATTAGCCACACATCGTTAGATGCATGGGTTGCCAGGGCTGCGATGAAAGCATCACTGTCATCTTATGACTTATTAGAATCTGAATTAGGAGCTTTCTTCTTCTTCTCCTCCTCTTTGCATTCCTTTCAGAAATGCCTGGTTTTTCCATAGTTCTAACGAAGAGCCTTGGATTTTCCAAGAGATTTGGATCTCCCACGAGATTTGGATCTACCCTTCTCAGCTTTCTTGTCATTCTTCTTCCCTTTCTCCTTGGGTCTTCCACAAACTAGAAGGGCCTCTTTGGCTGCCTTAGAAGACTTTCTCTACATCTCTTCAAACAATAGCGAAGAAACCACTTCTTCCATTTTGAATGTGGATGTGGTGCTTCCAATAACAATGACAAGATGATCCCATGAGTTCGGCAAAGAACAAAGCAAGGTCATACATCGATCCTCCTCCTCCATCTTTACACCAATAGATGTCAATTGTGCAACTAGCATATTAAAAGCATTCATATGTTTAGCAACAGATCCTCCATCCTCCATTCAAAGAGAATACAACTTCTTTCTTAGAAAAAGTTTATTAACTAGGGTTTTTACTTGATACACATCTCCCAACTTCTTCCAAAGTAGTCTTGCAGTAGTCTCCTCATGGACATTTAACAACACAGAATCAATAAGACTAAGTCTTATGAGACCCTTAACCTTCTAATCCTTGAGATCCCAGTCATCTTGTGACATTTCAGCTGGTTTAGTTCCATTAACACTTTCCCAAAGGTCTCGGTCAACAAGCATGTCTTCCATCTTGAGCTTCCTTAGCTCGAAATTACTGCCATTGAACTTCTCCACTTCAAACCTTCCTGATGTGCTTGCCATCTCCTTGCTACAATAGAAATCAAAATACTCTGCATAGACTCCCACTCAACTTAAGATCAGCTCAAAAAACCCCTACCCTATAGCTAAGACCAAAACTGGCCAGGCTCTGATACCAACTGAAAGGAAGCTAGGTGTGCAGAAATTGCTTCCTACACTAATCTAATGAGGGAAGAAATTTACAAATTCAATTTAATCCTTATCACTATAGCAACATACAACATCTAACATAGTTATTACAACAATACACAAGAACCAAAAAGGAGACAGAAGAAGCAAGACAAAGATATACGGTGGGGAAAACCCTTATCAGGTGAAAAACCCCACACACAGAAACTTGCACAATGTATTAACAAATCTGAAAGTTGTTTACAATACATTTACAATGCAAGTTTCAATGGTCTTCAACACTCATGTCTGGAGTCAATCTGGTAGCATAACAGTACTTGTAAACCTGTGACACAAACTCCATCTCCAAGCACCTGTTTATATAGAAAATACAAGGCAATATTGGACCTATCTTGGGATGGGCGTCCAACATGGCTTCATGGAACAAAACCCATGCCTAAGGACACTTGGTCAACATTGTAGAATGTGCCTGATACTTGTCCACAACTCCCATCCCAATAAGGTCACCTATTTCCAAAATGGGCTACGACAGATGCTCTTACGACACTTACGACCATCATAGAATCTGTCATAGCAGTTACAACTTACAGTTGTAAGAGAATTTGTCATACACATGGTATAAATACCATATTCTCTTACAACATGTCATAGTCCACCTTGGGGCACCCAAATATGCCTTATTCAAAGATGCTTCATGACACATGTCCTTACCTGTCTTACAAACTTCTTTTCCAAGTCTTACATGTCATAGATTCTGTCATAGGAATCCGTCATAACCGTTTCGTTCAATATTCCCTTACACAACATGGAAGATGCTGACACATGGCAAAATGCTCCTACCATATAGTGGGATGCCTATCTCCTCATGTGAGGACAAAATTACAAGTTGTCATATTCCATGTAGGATTAACACATCACCTTGCCACATCCCACAATATGACAATATGGAATTTACAAATATTTACAACATAGGCAATTAAATAATAAATACAAATATTAGTAATGTAAGGAATTACCAAGGTTGATACACCTCAATTCCCAACAAGATTAACAAACTATGTTGATATCAATCAACTGCTTACTTATTTCTTGGATCAGAGGCATCATTACTAACCTTGTTATCTTTATAGCAACAAAGAATTGGGATACCACTTACCCATAATCTTTGATACCACTAGTCTCTATCAAAATATTGAAGGCACTGATCACTTTTACAATTTGCTGTCCTAAACTTATCTTGAAAGCTCTATCCTTGTACATCTACATATTGAACAACTTTTTGACTTGAGAGCAACAAGACACCATAAAGGACACATCTGAAGACATACATCCTAAAGAATAGGACTTGAGAGTAACATCATGAGAGGTACTCCAAACAAAGCATCAAACCACTATTATAAATTGCCCATAGACTATAGTACAATACCACTTCTTGTCACAACACCAATATGAAGATAAAGATGAAAAATTGACATCATTGAGATCCTCTGATCACTTCTTTTGACAAGATGAAGGCTAACATATATGAACTTGAACTTCCTGTAAAAATATCATAACCACTTCAATACAACATGAAGACTACTCATCATACTATTCAAAACTTATGATGACATGATGACCACACAAGAGATGACCTTGCCAAGACTTCCATGATAGAAACTACAAGATGGACAATCAACTTGCAACCAAACTACTCCTGCACACACTTCTTGGCATGATAAATAATGAAGATCATCCTGTAAATAATGAAGACAACCTTGATGAAGACCATCCTCTTGTTTCTACCCATGACACTTTTTACAACACCATGTCAAATCTGATATATACAAAACCACTATCAATACCTTTGCAAATCCAAATGTAGAGACATATGTTATGAAATAACTTCTTCCATTTTCAACCTCCTCAGCCAATATATGCTAACATATGATGAGAACTCCTTGAGCATACCCAAGATTCTGTCTTTCAAAGTTAGGTTTTGATCCTAGGACCTGACAATCATAAATCAGCCCATAAAGTCTACACATCAACAAATAAATTGTACCATCCAGACAACTCAACCTTTGTAAGAATCAACATGATATGAACAAGATATAAAATAGAATCATTTGTAAACCAAGTCACTCAACATTATCAAACTCCTTGAGCATTGAACCCCTGAGCATCTTATCAATATCTTGTATGTATTATGACATCATGAACCACTGATCACTTGTATCACTATCATACACTAAGGATCAACATAGTTATCAACACCATTAAAAACTTCATTTCACAAGACTGATATGAATAGCATATTATTATACATGAATCCAAAATCATAATAAATAGGACAATATCATCATATTGACAAACATCAAATGATCTCCTCATGAAACTTCTTAAGGATAAGTGATAGAACATTGAACAACTCCCCCTCACTTCATGCTATATGTTATACAACTGATGAAATGACTTGTGCAAGATGCACAAGTTTAGAATTTGTCTTCTCTTGACTTTGTTTCTATTTCCACACTTTCACGGGTTCTTTCTTCTAGCCAGTTTTCTTCCAAACCTTTTCAACCTTTTTCTTTTTCCAACCTTTCAAACCAGGCGATACTATTCTTTCATACATTCTGCAACTATATGCTTTGTGACTAGGAGAATTGCACTTGAAACACACAATATTAGCATTCCTTATTGAAGAAAATTGATTTCTTCTACAATTAACTACTTTATGTCCAAAGTGATTACAGGTCTAACAATAACCATTAAATGAATAATTATACCTGTATATATATGCTTGTCTTGCTGGAGCAGCCCTTCTTGAATTTCACTTTTGATAGTTCATTATAATAAACTCATCCTTATTTTTCACCTTTTGATTGTTCATTTTACTTTCAAGAGTAGTTAGATCATTTTTTCTTCTTGGAGTCTCTCTAACATTAAAAGACTATCCCTTTTCATAGCCAAGTCCTGTAGTGTCCCTATGTTGTTTTTGTTTACTCAACATCTCATGTAATTTTCTTGTGCTCTCTTCAAATTTTATATTCTTTTCCAACTTCTTTCTAACATCCTCAAGATCTTTTCTTAAAGAACCTATTTCTCCTTCAAGCTTTTGACATTCAACTATTTTAGCTTCTGTAAAGGGTAAAATCTGGATTGTTTAGTTCAATGTTTGAATCCTCCTTTCACCAATTACATTCAAGGACCATAGGATCGAGTGGTAGAGCACTATCAGGTCCTTGGTCACTTATGAATGTAGGGAAGCTTGGATTAGGGTGTTTGATTATCAATTTATCTTCTCTTATGTTTAATTATCCATCAAAACCCTAATTATGCAAATACAATAGTAAACAGATGAATTACAAAAAATGCTTTTACAGAAAGATATAAAATGACAAATCACAATGCACCTATTTTTAGGGTTCTGAGGTGGAAAAGTTGGGGACTAAAGAGCAGGTGTCCAAGTCCAGGGCCTTTCTTTTTGTCAATATCTAGAAACTCAATCTGCAACCTATGTCTACTATTCTAAAGATTTTCCTATTGTAGAACTTCAAGGATTAATGAGTGGGCGCCCTAGACCAAGGGACAATTTTTCCTTCTGTTCTACAATTTTGACACTCCAAGATGTCTTCCTTCAGCTTCACTTTGTCTACATCATCAACATGTAACTTGCAACCATGAAAACTTTGGGAGGGGGTTGTGATGTTTAGGAGCTTGCCTTAGTCAAGCCCTGGAATGACACTTAATTTTTCCAAACACCTTTATCAGATAGAGAGTGCGTGCCCTTGTGAGGCAGAGGCAAAATCTAAATGAAATAATGATTGAAAACACAATGAATGTCACCTTGTAGTGAAGATCCCATGAGAGGAAGAAGCTCTTCATTCCATGAGGAAATGGATGCTCAAATCTACAAACACAAACACATAGAAAACACAAATCTACTCTTGCAACACAATGAAAACCTTGAATCACAAGTTGATAGCTAGTTGTAATCTAATTGCAATCTAGTTTCTAAATGATTGCCTAAACATCCTTTTATATGCAACTACAAGCACTCCCGGCAAGATTTCGTAAATTCAAACTTACCGTGTTGGCCTAGGGACCAAATAACGGTCATAAATCGACACTTGAAATTTGGGCCTAACCCAAACTAAGGCAAGACTAGGGCACAGGCACCCAATTCCTCCCCCCCTATTTTGGGTAGGGTTAATCTCAAGGGGTCCTCCTAGGCCCCATTTGCCATAACACCTAGGGTTCATTCCATCAGGATGCCAAATTATGATGTAAGATGTCCTAAATGCATACTAAAGACCCAAGAGCTAAACCTTATGAGGGAAAAGCCCCCAAGGGGACATTTTCTAATGTTTCATTTAGGCCCCACTTTAATGTATGTATAAATGCAAGGCCAATACATGCATTAAAGTATGGTCATAAACATAGTAAACACGCCAAGCATGGAGAAGGCATGCTAATCACATAGAAGACAGTAACAGGCATGTAAAACATGGAGAAGATAGTTACAGTCACACAAAACATAACTTAGAATACAGTATATTCATGGAAGACACATTAATGCATGGAAGACAGGCATGATTACTTTTCTTTTCTTTTTCTCATATATATGAAATGCAAATGCAGGTACTAGAAAGTAAACAAACCTCCCATAATGTAGGAAGAACTCATCACGTTGGTCTTTAAACTACATATATGGGGCGACACACATGTAAGACATGCAAAACCTCCCAAAATGTAGGAAGCACTCATTGCGCTAGTCTTTAGACTGCATATGGGGCAACAAACATGCCACACAAAGAAAGCACACCAAACACACACACTTTGAAGACACAGAGAAAACATGGTAGACAAGTGATGGTGTGTTCTCTATTTCTAGGCTCATCACCATCTCAAGAATATTACAGGCACATACCGATGATTGGGATTCAACACAACAATCACTGAAAATAGACTTTAAGGGTTGAGTTAGTCATAGAACCACTCCCTGCCTCTATAGAGGACTTTTGAAAATGATAGGATGATGCAATCTGCTCCAAGAAATACACCATCCCTACCTCTACAAAGGGCTTAAGATAAAAAGGATATACATGATATCTCACCTCCATGGAGGGATTAAATGATTGATTGATTGATTGCAAACAAACTCAGGATGCAGGAAGCACTCATCGTGTTGGTCTTTAAACTGCATTTGAGGACAAGCACATTGCTAACATCTACAACAAACAACTTACCTTATATATGCCCCCACCTTAAGGTGGTTGATATCAGGTATCGTTATTAAGCACGTTAAGGTAGGAAGGAAACACATAAGGGAACACAAGCTTTCACAAAGACCATGCCCCTCAGAGGTGACATGTATTTTACGATCGCCAAATGTTCCCACAAACACATCCCTGCAAGAAACATGTTAGTGTCTACAACATCAATGCATATGATTAACCACACAAAGAGCCAAGGTTATACAATGAATTTGGAGTTTGAGGATAACCATGGGGCTATATCACAAAGCTCTTCAAATCAAGTACTGCCAAGGCTAGATTCAAAGACAAACAAAGGTGCACAGAGCAGTAGTATTGTTAAGGTTTGTAAATGAGATAGCATACCATCAAAATCACTATGCAGAAAGCACGGAGTGCTTCTACTAGCCAAGTGTCAGATAATTTATTACAACCCCATCGTCATATTAGGAACTAAGTCCATTTTTTGATTGCTCTCGAAAGGGACACTAGGTTTGCATTGGTGTAAATGTTTTTCATCATCCACCAGCTAGATAGAAACACTAGAGGAAGGGAAATAATAAATAAGAAAGGAGAAACAAGTATCTTAGGGATAGTCACATAGGAGCATGCCCCCAAGTCACCAATTGCAACACTATGTTTGTAAGACACAACACATAACAATGAAATCAGAGAGAGAGGCAATATAGAAGAATGGTGATACAAATAGAAGAAGGTCACAACAGAGGCAGTCTCCTAGTATCTTGAACCTTTCAGGAGAATTAGGGGTCATCCCAGGAGGCCTAAACAACACATAACACATCATGGGGGAAGTACATCACAAGAGAGATAAAGGGTTAGAGATACTTACCTGTAGGATCTTCTTATTAGATTTTTGAACTCGTGAACCTCTTGGAGAGGTACTCGATCATGTTAAGTGCAAATTTTGAGTAGTTCTTATAAAAGTCTTGTTTATTATCATATGATACTTGCTTTGTAACTCCTTCTGTAAATATAACCTTTTGTTTCTTATGAGGAGGGGAACCACTATTTTCTCTAACTACTGATATTCGTCTAACCCTTTTCTAATTTTTATTGAGTTTTTGTTGTTGAATCTTTCTGACATGGTAATGGAAATCATCCTATACCATCTTACTCATTTGTATCAGTTGTTGTTCTTGCTTTTCTACTGTATTTTGATTATCTCCCAATCCATATAAGGATAATGGAGGAGGAACCTTAGCATAAATTCCATTCCTTCGTGGACAAGGTGGGTGGTCCACTTGTTTCTTATCTACTTCAATCATTCCTACGATGTCATCATAGTCTAAGTAATCATCCTCGTCTACTTCCATTAAACCCTGTTCCAACATATTGGTTTTAGTATGCTTAGGGAAAGGATTAGTGAAGATTTGTAAGTTCTAATTTGGCAAAGCAATTGAATTGTTTCCATTATCATTCACACTCGATACCTAGATGGCGTTTGAATCAATAAGATCATGTATCTCATGTTTAAGATGCATACATCATTCAGTGTCATGTCCTTGCATCCGATGATAATGACAAAATGCATTAGCATCAAAGTAAGGTCCTTGTTTACTAGGATCAATAGGCTTGATCGGGGGAAGCTTCAAAATGTTATTACTCACAACTTGGTTCATGATGGAATGATAAGACTCAGATATTGGACTAAACTTTCTTGGTTGATATGATGTTTTCTTTGGATTAGTGATAGTTGAAACATTTGAAAAGTTGTTCATATTTGGTCCATTAACCTTAATGAAGCTCTTGTTATTATTATTCCTCTTAAATTTGTTTTATGATGATCCACCTATGGATTGACCAACTTGAGCTGATGAGTTTTGGTTTTCATACTAACTAGACGAAAGTTGATAATCACGAAGGGTGGAGCATAAATGTTGAAAGGAATTATACTTCGTCAAGAGGATCTTATCATGAATATTAGGTTATAGATTTGTAATAAATATCTTTTGAACATCATCATATTTCATTTGATACTAAATTTGTGCATAAAGCCCTTGATACTGACTAATGAATTTAGTAAAATTCTCTTTCAGACCTTGTTTGCATTGAACCAAGTCAATAAGAGTGACTTGGGATCCAATATTTGCTTGAAAATGTTGTAAAAATTGATCAATCAACTATGAAAAGGAGTGTATTGAATTCAGAGGCAAAGAGAAAAAACATTCTAAAGCAGTATCTTTGAGAGATCATGGGAAACGTTTTGCCAACAAATCCTCTTCAAAATAGAAATCACTACACATAGCTATAAATGCTGCAACATGAATATTAGGATCACCTTTTCCACCATATTTTTCAAAGTGGGGAGTCTCAAAGCTCTCAGGCATAGGAGTTCTCAAGATGGCATAGGATAAGGGATTATTGGCATGATATGTTGGTAGATTAGGATGCAAAGAATTTGTCAAATTTGTTACTTTTTTTGTAAAGCATGCATGCCCTATAAAAGTTGGTTTAGGATGGCATCATTTGGAGATGTGGTTTGTTGTGAGGAATTGGAACCAAAGTGAGGAGGTGATTGATCTTGAGATATGATAGGCAGATACTGAGAATAGGTCAATGTTGGTTGGACATACTGGTAGGTGGAAGATGGTTGGGAATAACTATATGTGATGGGAGGTTGAGAACAATTATTCATAGGAATGGTCACATTATGGACCAAGTTATGATAATCAAATCCCATATCTTTGTAATTGGTACCATTAGATACTCCATACCAATGGTAGCATTTCTATAAGCATTCGCATCAATTGTTAAGATCGTTGATGTAAAGGTGGATATTCCTATAGTCGGTATAGGTGCTAAAACTTGAGTATGTGACAGTGATGACATGTTGTTGATAACTTTTACATATTCACTCACTGACATTACATTAGCTTGCACAATATGTGTTAAATAGTGAATAACATTAATTCCATCTTGTCCTTCTTTTATCAATTCTCTTACATGGTGAATCATAGGTAATGCCTCTTCAGCTATCCTCTCAATTTGCACATATTCTTGAAGTTTGACAAGGTCTTTATCGAGTTTATTGAATTGTTTCGTAGGTACATGCCCTACTACCTCAATATCATCCTCAACATCATGAAATATTTGATCTTCCATAGTGGTTGGAGGATGTATAATATCTTGCATAATTTGAGTTTCTCCCTTTGTAAAGAAGGTGTTCAAAGGATTATCAAAGGTAGGGATGTCATTTTCCTTAAGAACACTAGATCCCATTAACCTTTTACTTCTTATTAAAGGGATATTATTTTTAGGACAATGGGTCATAAATCTTATACAAAAGCACACAATACACAATGCACAAACTAAGAGAACAAATGCTAAGAGAATGATATGTTTGAAAGCCAAAAATGCTAGATTTTTTACAATTTTTCAATACAAATAAGTGAAAGCAAAGGTGTTGAAAGGATTTTGATCAGGGGAAGAAAATTATGTCTGATATCAGTCCAAAACAGCAATAGGATCCTTCACAACACAATCTTGATGCAAATCTAAGATGATGACAAGTCAAAATATAGTGAAGATATGCCAAAATATGTAATTTTTTCACCAAATCTCGATGCAAAAGAGGATGACAAAGGTTGTTGTGAGGAAAATGATGATGGAAAGAAAAATATATTAGTAATAACATCCACTTAATGTCAAAATATCCATCACGACATGCTTTTAGTGCCACTTAAGGTTAAACCCTAGTGAAAATATAGCAAAAATAGGCTATTTTTCATAGTTTTTCATCTCCAATACCTAGAAAAGGTGTGTTGTAATGAATTTTAGGAGGTTCAAAAAATAAAGGCAATGATATCAGTCACCTCAATTCATAAAATTTGTTACAACATGCTTGGAGTGCAATCTAGGCCAAACCCTAGGGCAAAAGTAGCAAAAATGTGTAGTTTTTCACCAAATTTTCAATGCAAGAGGCCAATCAAAAGGTTTTGTGAAGATTTTTAGGAGGGAAAGAAAATAATTACCCTGATAATAACTAGTTAGTGTAAAATATCATTCACAACATGCCTATGGTGTAAATTTAGAGAGTTGATAAGGCCAAATCTAGTGAAAATCAATGTTTTTGAAACCCTAGGTTGGAGATCTTGACACAAAATTCTATATGAATGTTTTGAAATCTGTTTTATGATGGAAATGAAATATACTCAGATCTGAAAATGAATTCCAAGCTCTAAGATGCAAAATGCCAATGCAAATCTAATGAAAATGCATGAAAATTACTAGTTTTTTGTTAAAATTTTCTATGCAAAAATGTAATTTTTTTAAATCTAAATGCAAATTTACACCAAAATGCAAGACAAAAGACAAATTAAATTTTGAATGAGTCTCTAAAATCGGTAGAAAAATCTGAAAGAAGAATTTGCCTACTAACCCTAGATTTTGGAATTACTAGGTTTAATGAAAATTGTCAAAATTTCTTCAAAATCCTAGCAATTTAATATGCTAATGTAATGCAAGATATTGAATTTTTGTAATTTTCTGTATTTTATATCATATCTGATGTAAAAATCATAAATTAAGAAAAATTAGAATGAATTGATGCAAATTAGAAAGCCTAACAATGGAAATGTTTTTTTGAATTTTTCAAAATTTTCAATTTTTTTGAAAATTTCTTAATGCAATATGATGAATGACTATATGAATGAATGAAATCAATCTCAAATCTAAAGACAAACACTCAGAAAGTTGCAATCAAGTCCAAAAACATGGCTTCACCAAAATGTAAAGGGTAAAATTTAGGGTCGTTTAGTTTAGTGTTTGAATCCTCCATTCACCAATTACATTCAAGGACCTTAGGATCGAGTGGCAGAGCAGTATCAAGTCCTTGGTCACTTAAGAATGTAGGGAAGCTTGGATTAGGGTGTTTGATTATCATTTTTTATTCTCTTATGTTTAATTATCTATCAAAACCCTAATTATGCAAATATAGTAAACAGATGAATTATGGAAAATGCTTCTGTAGAAAGATGTAAAATGACAAATCATAATGCACCTATTTTCAGGGTTTTGAGGCAAAAAAGTCAGGGACTAAAGAGTGGGTGCCCAAATCTAGGTCCCTACTTTTTGTTAGGATCTAGAAACTCAGTCTGCAACCCGTGTGTTGTTCTAGAGATTTTCCTATTGTGAAACTTCAAGGACTAATGAGCAGGTGCCCTAGTCCAGGGGGTATTTTTTTCCTTCTATTCTATAATCCTGACACTCCAAGATGTCTTCCTACAACTTCACTTTGTCTACATCATCAAGTTGTAACCTACAACCATGAAAACTTTGGGAGGGGGTTGTGGTGTTTAGGAGCTTGCCTCAATCAAGCCCCGAAAGGACACTTAAGTTTTCAAACACCTTTGTCAGATAGAGAGTGCATGCCCTTGTGAGGTAGAGGCAAAATCCAAACGAAATAATGATTCAAAACACAATGAATGTCACCTTGTAGTGAAGATCTCATGAGAGGAAGAAGCGCTTCATTCCATGACGAAATGGAGGCTCAAATTTGCAAACACAAACACATAGACAACACAAATCTGCTCTTGCAACACAATGAAAGCCTTGAATCATAAGTTGATAGCTAGTTGTAATCTAATTGCAATCTAGTTTCTAAATAAATGCCTAAACATGCTTTTATATACAACTACATGCACTCCCACCAAGATTTTGTAAATTCAAACATATTGTGTTGGCCTAGGGACCAAATAACGATCATAAACTGATACTTCAAATTTGGGCATGACCCAAAATAGGGTAGGACTATAGCACAAGTGCCCAAGTCCTCTCCCCCTATTTCGGGTAGGGTTAAGCTCAAGGGGTCCTCCTAGTCCCCATTTTCCATGATACCTAGGGTTCATTCCATTGGGATGCCAAATTATGATGCAAGATGTCGTAAATGCATACTAAAGACCCAAGAGCTAAACCTTATGAAGGAAAAGCCCCAAGGGGACATTTTCTGACGTTCCAACTTCTAACCCAAACTTTGTTACATCAGCTATCCTCTTAGCTTCATCAACCTCTATCTTTAGATTGATAATTAATTTATCTGATTCACTTACTTGATTTCTCAAATCTATAATCAAATTTCTAGCATCTTCAAGGTCTGAAAGAGATTTGTCTTTTAAGTCTTTTTCTTGTTGTAGCTGCAACTCTAATTTGTGATTCTCCTTTTTGTATTTCTTGATTTCACTCAAAGCACATATGAGTTGTCCTTCTATGTCAATCTCACATTCTTGTTCATCATATTCCTGATCATAATCACACATTATGTAATCTTCTCCTTTAAGTGCATCACCTTGATAGATTTTTATCAACTCGTTCCACACATCCTGAGTTGTTTCACAATGCATAACTTTACAAGAAACTTCATTAGATAACCTAGATAAAATAGCTTTCATTGCTATATGATTACATTCATAAGCCTCTTTGATATTTGCAGTATTAGGTGACTGAGAGAAAACAAAATATCCATTCTCAACAGACTTCCATACACCATACCCTAAAGAGGATAGATAAACTTTCATTCTAATACATCAAATAGAGAAATCTAAACCATCAAAGAAAGGAACACTTAAAGACTCTTTCTCAACTTGTGAAACATATCTATCAACTAATTTTATATTAACATCTGAATTTGATATAGATGGTGTCTTTTGATCAGTATGAGGCTTGAAATTTCTCATGCTCTTATTTCTTGTACACTTTCCCATGGTACTCCACTAACCGGACCTACCCAAGCTGATTAGACTTCTATAGGGAACCTATGATCTAATACCACTTGTTGGAGTCTAGGACAACACTAAGAGGGGGGTGAATCAGTGTTGTATAATTTTTAACTTTTCAAAACTTGACTCAAAAATGTTGTTCAAAGGAATTCAATGAAAACATAGTTATCATGATATGAAAGACTTAAATAAAGATGATCAAATAGTTACAACATAATAAATCACAAAGAGAACACATGACACAAGTTTTGATGAGTGGAAAACCCTCAAGGGGAATAAAAACCACTCTAAAAATTTGCCTCATTGGCTTATTTGAATCTCAGTGATTACAACAATGGTTGTCTCACTGAAAATTAACAATGCCTCACTGGCATAAATTTGTCTCATTGACAAATACAATCACCATTATCAAAACATCAAGCCTAGTGTGTAAGAAATGATTGTAAGTCAATCTGATTTGCACCATTACATACCCTATGATTCATCACTCAAGAATTCAAATACAATCATGATGCAGAGTGGAACGCAACGGAGGCAACCTAACAGGAAGGAGCTGCCAACAATACAAACAACCTGATAAAAATGTCTATCGGCTGAACATCATCATCATATTTCCTAACAACACCAACTGCATCATCATATTTCTGATGATCGCAAATATCCTCCTGTCGATTACTATTTACCTCCTCCGTTTGTCGCCTATCATCATCATCATGATAATCAACGGGTGCAAACATCCTCCGGTTGCACTGTTCATCGGGTGCCAAATACAAGCGGCATCATCATGATATTCAAATATCACCTTCGTCAGCAGGATATCCAAATATCCGGTTGTCCAAATATCCTGATGACATTCCACTTCAACAACTTGCCTTCGATGCTTCACTGCCCGACGATACAAGCAACAGCATCATGATATTAAACATCCGGTTCCTCGAAACCTCCTGATGATGCTAATACAACTTCCTACCTACGCCGATACCTTTCCACTTAGCGACAACAGGATAAACCCGCATAGAGGGATTTCCTAATATCCTGATGACGATGACGTCATATCCTGATGACGATGACGTCACACATCATCCTGATGAACTCTTCAACACTTAGCCAAAAAACTCAACTTTCACACCCGCATCCGTTAGCGATATGCGGATGATGACCTTCCCCGAGAGATGATCCTGACTGCGATATATACACTGAGTATATATCCAACTCAAAACATCATGATGCACCTGCAACATGCAAATTTCAACAACTTCATGACCCGATCCTGATGGCGATGGATTCGCAGATGATGTTGCGGCTCGTTCCGACTGGAAACGCACATGCAGACTCCTGTGTATCCTTCCACTGCATGAAACACTCACAACCGCATAATTTCACAAAGATCATGTGACGACCGGGCCGGATCACCTTCAAACCAAAATCTAACAACTTATCTTCTAGACCTAGCACATGAGGATGCTAGGCTGATTTACAGCATGCTTCTAACAGATCTCCTGAACAATGCAATGCATAAACAGAAAACACAAATGCAATCTAAGCTATGATACAGGACCATTCCACCGATTTGCAGGATCAACCGGTGGAAGGGTTGAAAGTGGTCATTAGCTTGCAAAACAGAAAGGAAATCAACACAGATGCAAACAGATAATGCAAAAGACGAGATCTTATTCAATTGAAATTCAATGTCCTGAATACGGCTTCACAATATCTGCACTGCTCTCCTGAATATCTACTCAACACCAGTACATCAATATCAAAACTATATCAAAAACTATCCCTAAACCCTACAGATCGAAGGTATATATAACAAATCCTTCGAGTACTACTAACATCACTTCCCAGCGGCTGGGAGCTTCCAAGCGGCTGGGAGAGAGGACAGCTCAGACTCTCTTATCCCGATCTCTAACTGCCTCTAACTGCCTACACATACTCCTATGTTGAACTATTACAAAGCATCGGTCACAGTGGACCTTATTACATGATAAGTCAAACATACTAAAAATAGATTATCCCGTCAGCATGATGATAACTATCCTACATCCTGATCATGTATGTCATCATGCGGACCTATATCCTGATCATGTATGTCATCATGCGGACCTATATCCTGATCCTGTGCGGGTGCTCCTGCACCAAATCATCTCATCAAATCACCTACAAATACATCTCTCTCAATCACATTCTATATGACCTGATTCATCTTAATTTTCTTCTTCAAAAACCATACAAAAATGTTTTCAATCATGTAAGTTAGATTGGAATTGTGTGAATTTGTTGTTCAATCAAGTCTAATTATGCTCAAAACTCTAATTTTGTAAAATTGTAAATAGATAGACAAATTACAGAAAATGATCACACAGAGATATCAAATGACAACCAAATACATAATAGATTTTAAAGTTTAGTGTGCAGAAAAGTTGGGGACTAATGGGTGGGTGCCCTAGTCCAGTGTACCTACTTTTGTTAGAATTTTTTAAGAATGTCTATAACTTGTTCCTACTATCACAAAAATTTCACCACTTCAAAATTTGAAGGACTAATGAGCGGGTGCCAAAGTTTGAGCCTAGTTTTCTTCTTTGATCTACACTTTTAATAGTCTATACTGCTCTCCTACAACTCCACTTCTTTTGCTTCTGAAACCTATAACCTGCAATCATAGAAAAGTGGGTTGGGGGTTGTGGTGTTTAGATGCTTTCCTCGGTCAAGCCTTGAAGAGACATTCAGATCTTCTGAACACCATTTTTACATAAAGAGTCCGTATCCCTATGAGATAGAGGCAAAAATCCAAATGATAAATGATTAAAAACACAATAGATGTCACTTTGTAGTGTAGATCTCATGGAAGGAAGATGCTCTTCATGCCATGAGGAGGTGGAATCAAATCTACAATTACAAACACAATAACAACACAATACTGCTCTACAACATAATGAAATCCTTGAATCACTTTAGCATAAGCTCGTAGATAAAAAATGCCATCTGGTTTACAAATGAATCACTAAACATGCTTATATATGCAACTAAACAACTTCCCACCAAGAAATTTGTGATTCAAACTTGAGGTGTCGGTATAAGACCTAATAACGGTCATACAACTGACATATAAAAAATAGGCCCTTACCTAAAATAGGGTAGGACTAGGGTGCAGGTGCCCAAGTCCTCCCCCATATTTCAAGTAGAATTCATGTTAACCACATCCCCTAGGTCCCATTTGTCATAAAACTTAGGGGTTTCTTTACCGAAAGTCATCACTAACATGCAAGATGATCTAAATGCTATCTAAAGGACTCGAGAGCTAATCCTTAAGAGGGAAAAGCCCCCAACAGGACATTTTCTGACATAACATTTAGTCCCCACTTTAATGTATGTATAAATGCAAGGCCAATACATGCATTAAAGTTTGATCAACAAACACAGAAAACATGCCAAGCATAGAGAAGATGTGCCAATCATAATGAATATAATAATAGGCACACAAAACATAGAGAAAATAGTAACAGTCATGCAAAACATGGAGAAGAAAACATTGAAGACATGTAAAACATAATGAATACAGTGAATTTAGTGATTATTTCTTTTTCATTTTCTCATATATATGAAATGCAAATGAAAGTACAAGGAAAGTAAACACACAACCCAAATACAAGAGGAGCTCATCACCACTAGCCTTGAAATTACATAAGGGGCAACAAACACAACAAACAAATCATAAAGTGTAGGAGGAGCTCATCACCACCAGTCTTGAAACTACACTTAAGAACAAACACACCATACAAATCCCAAAGCATAGGAGGAGCTCATCACCATCAGTCTTGAAACTATGCTTGGGAACAAACACACCATACACACAGACACATGGAAGAGATAGAGAAAACATAGAAAACAAATGATGGAAGAAACCTATTGCTAGGTTTGTAGCCATCTTAGGCACATTACAGGCACACACCAATGATTGTACTTTTCCACAACAATCACCAAAGACATGCTTAAGGGTTAGGATAGTCTTAGATCTACCCCACCTACTTGGAGGACTTTTTGAAAATGACAGAATGTACAAACTCCTCGAGAAATACACCATCCCTGCCTCTGTAGAGGGCTTAGAATAAAAAAGATATGCATGATATCCTACCTTCACAAAGGGTTTAAATGATTGCAATAGATTTCAAGCTTTACAAACACACTTTGCTAGCATCTAAATCAGACAACTTACCTTATATGCCCCAACCTTAAGGTGGTTGATATTGTATACTGATATCAAGCATGTTAAGGGAGAGAGAAAACACATAAGGGAAAAAGAACTCTTGCAAATCCCATGGCCCTCGGAGGGGACATGTACTTTACAATCACCAAATGTTTCCACAAACACACAATTTCCTACAAGAAAAGGTGTTTGCATCCATATAATCATGATAATCAACAATGCAACATGTAATCATTCACACAAAGAGCTGAGGAAACCAAGATCCAAGATAGACAAAGTGCATGGAGCAGTAGTATTGTTATGTTTTGTAAATGCGATAAGACAACATCAAGAGTATCACATGAAGTTATTCTACTAGCCAAGTGTTGGATAATATATATCAACCCCGTCATCATGTATGAACTAGGTCCATTTTTTGATTTCTCATTGAAGAGACACTAGGTCTGTATCAGTATAATATGTTTTTCATCATCCACTAGCCAGATAGAACCACTAGAGGAAGGTAAACAATAAATCAAGAGAAGAGAAACAAGTGCCTAAGGGATAGTCATGTAGGAGGGTGCCCCCAAGTCACTAACTGCAACGCTATGTCCATCAAACACAAAACATAACAATGAAAATAGAGAAGTAATATAGAAGAATGATGATACAAATAGAAGAAGTGTCACAATAGAGGTGGTCTCCCAATACCTTTGACCTTACAAGAGAATCAAGGGTCATCTTAGGAGGCCTAAACAACACATAACACATTACGGGAGAAGCACAACATGAGAGGGGAGGTCACATAAATGAGCCAATAATGCTCTGACATAGGTGACCACCAAGGTTAGAAATACTCACCTGATTCATCCTAATGTTAAGAACATACATATCTAGGAAGAGGTCACCCTTGAGAGAAATTATAATATTTGCTACAACAAGTGTGGCTTAAAGATGGAGAAATATTTACCTAATTCAAAGGGATGCTTCCTGGCGAACACTTCTAATCTATCATCCCAATATATCTCACATGTCATTTTGGTCTTGTTGAAATTGCATTAACATTGAGTTTACAATGACGAGAGGCTTTCTTTTCTTTAAAAGGATTATATCCAATGCCGCTTGAGTAATGTCCTGAAGTAGATTCTATAGGTACTCAAATCCCTTGTTGATTTACACCACATCCCTTACCTACATAGTCATAGTTGTTTTTAAATCCTCAACCATATAGGGATGTCATTTCTTTAGAAGATGGTGAAGCCTCATAGGTCTCACAATTTATAGTTTAAGTAAGAGTGTTGTTTTTGTTTTCTATCAAGGAGGCTTTGGTTTTCTTAGGTGTTTCCAAAGTTTTCTTAGATGAGATCGATGTGACTTTTGATGTGTCAGGGTTATTAAGTTTATATTCCGCTATACTACAAGGATTAAAATCTAATGAACCCCTATCATCACCAAAAAGTGGATTCGATGTTCTAGAGTCTTGCACAACATTGTCTGTGGCAAGAGGTTTTGATGAATTAATTTGTAAGTTGTTTAGACTCCTATGATTGTAAGCTTGTTTTTGCATTTCAATATGTGAATAGTTATCCAGATCAAGATCGTCTTTCCAAGTGTAGCCCCCATTGCATGAACCCATGGTCTACCAAGAATCATATTATATGAGAGAGAACTAGGCATAACATTAAAAAGATTATCTAATGTCACAAGTTTGACCATTACAAGTAAAGTTATCATGCCCACAATTTGTTTTGCAACATTATCAAAGCCGTGAATGCTAGTTCTATATAGTTTGATTAAAGATGTGTCAACATTGATTTTGTGTATAGGTCAATGCCACAAACATTAACATCTTATCCATTGTCAATCATAACATGTTTTATCAACATTTTATTTATTATGACAAAGATCGTAAGTGGATCATATTCATCTTTTATCAATGTTATCTCATGTGGTTGGAAGAGGATATCTATTTTTGTTGCATGCATACAATCTAACAGGGTTGATACATCATTTGTCTTAACAGCAGGTGACACAATCACCTTTTGTAAAGCTTCTTGGAACGTTCCATGGTATGTAGGTGATGCTTATATTAAATTTCAAAGAGAGATCTTAGTTGGAGTAGCACAAAGTTGCTCGATAAGATCATATTCTTGACCACTTTTATGAGTAAAATGAGGTGGTGGGGGAGCATAGGTTGAGAACATGGAAGAGAGACAGGCACATGAGGTGCTTGCTTGCTTTGCTTGTTATTACGGGTTTTTTATGTGTGAGAAATCACATTGTGGTGTGGTTGTTGCAAAACATTTTGTACACCTAGATTTCTTTGAGTGATTTGTATTGCATAGTTTAGAAAGTAATCTGAGGGTCGAGGTGGTTTTTGAGCACCTTGAACCATAATTATTGATTTTAAGCAAGGAGGTGTACTAGGTGTCCCCTGCACAACCATCTTAGGAATATTTCTACAATTTCTATTAGTGAATATTGAATTAACATTGTTTTCCTCTCGATTATACCCAACATCTATCCCTAAAGGATTTAATGTGAGAGACCTTTTCTCATCCACTAATGCTACATCTTGGCCAGGGAGAGCATTGGAATGAGAGGAAGACCTATGGTGTTGTTAGGAAGTTTAGATGTTGTATCATTAAAAAGGCTATCCATAGTCTTCTCATCTAAGGTTCTTTGACATTCAACTATAGGAGAAGTAGGATAATTTATGGAATCATCATCATCATCATTATCATATGTTTTAGCTATTAATTCCAAAGCATTAAGAGAAATTTCACACTCATCATTCTCAATGTGTTTTGTTAAATCTTCTACTACCCAAGGCTATGTATTCATGAGAGATGTGAAGTTGTCAAAATTAGATACATAGTCAAGGATTTCAAATGAAGATCATTTAAAGATATCCTTGTGATACATAGCTTGTAGATAAGTGGGAACATGAAGATTCATATCAAGAAATTTTGTAGAAATTCTCAAAGTTTTTTATATATGCATGTAAAGATACCAAAGAGAGATGAGATGAAGATTCCATAATGAAATGTCTTGTAACATCAATTTCCAATAAGATCTAGTAATACAAGACATGCAAATTTTTATGTTGCTTAATACACCATAGGTGTGTGACTATTTCACTCCTAAGCACTGTTTGAAGGAAAGGGCTAAAAGGACACACCATGTTCTCAACAAACACAATGGATAAGAGGAATAGAGTACAACACAAAAAGGCCCAATTGATGATTGTATGTTTTTAGATTGAATACAATGAAGCAACACAAAATGTGCTTGTTTATGCACCTAAAATGTTCACTTTTTCAACTTTTTCCACAAATTTTCAATGCAAATGAGTGAAAGAAGAGGTGTTGTGAAAAATTTAAAGAGGGATAGAAAATAATATGCCTAATAGCATTCCAATTATGCAAAAATATCCTTCACAACACACCTTTGATGCAAGTCTAGAGTGATGACAAGTCAAGACCTAGTGGAAATACACCTAAAATATGTAATTGTTCACCAAATTTCAATGTAAATGTGTAATATAAAGGGTGTTGTAAGGAATTTGAGAAGGGGTGGAAGATTAAAACCCTAATAATAGATAATTAATCTAGAAAAATCCTTCACAACAAGCGTATGATGCAATTCTAGAGAGACGACAAGGCCCAATCTAGTGAAAATGTAAGGTTTTCAAACCCTAGACATGAAATTTTACAAGAAAACCACTATGATGCAACACTACAATTAGAGATCAGTCCTAATGAGTGTTTTGAAATGGTAGTAAAATATGAAACAAGATTTTGACTACAAACCCTAGCTAATGCCAAACTAGGTTATATGAAAGGATACACAATTTCAAGCAATTTTTAACAATTTAAGCATGGAAATACAATGCAAGTGAATGATGAATGATGAATTTCTGTAATTTAAATCATATCTAATGATAATAATAGAAATTAAATGAAATTAAGTGCAAATTATTTCAAATTATTTGTAAATGCATGCTAAAAATGCCAATTTTTTCAAATTTTCATTTTTTTTGTAATTTTTCAAATGCAATAAGATGAGAATGAAATGAATGAAAGTTTGAAGTACAACACTCAGAAAGGTAGAAAAATCCTTAAAACATAGGTTCACCAAAATGTTTAGTGTAAAAAGAGGGAAGATAATGGGTTTTGATGATTTTAATGGTTTATCTTGACCCTCCTTTCACCACTAAACATTCAAGGACATTCAACTGGGTAGAGAACTCTACTACAGATCTCTTGTCACTTGGAATATAAGGTAAGATTGGAATTGTGTGAATTTTTTGTTCAATCAAGTCTAATTATGCTCAAAACCCTAATTTCGTAAAATCATAAACAAACAGATAAATTATGAAAAATGATCACACACAGAGATATCAAATGACAACCAAATACATACCAAATTTCAAAGTTTAGTGTGTGGAAAAGTTGGGGACTATTGAGTAGGCACCCTAGTCTAGTGTACCTGCTTTTTTTGGGATCTCTAAAGAATGTCTATAACCTATTCTTTCTATCACAAAGATTTCACCACTTCAAAATCTGGAGGACTAATGAGCGGGCACCCAAGTCCAAGCCCTAGTTTTCTTCTTTGCTCTGTACTTCCAATAGTCTATACTACTCTCCAGCAACTCCACTTCTTTTGCTTCTAAAACTTATAACCTACAATCACAAAAAAATGGGTTTGGGGTTGTGGTGTTTAGAGGCTTGCCTCGGTCAAGCCTCAGAGAGACATTCAAGTCTTCTAAACATCGTTGTTAGATAAAGAGTGTGTATCACTATGGGATAGTGGAAAAAATCCAAATGATAAATGATTTAAAACATAATAGATGTCACCTTGTAGTGTAGATCTCATGGAAGGAAGATGCTCTTCAAGCCATGAGGAGATGGAATCAAATCTGCAATTACAAACACAATAAAAACATAATAGTGCTTTACAACATGATGAAATCTTTGAACCACTTTAGCATAAGCTCATAGAACAAAAATGACATCTAGTTTACAAATGAATCACTAAACATGCTTATAAATGCAACTAAATAATTTCTCACCAAGAAATTCATAGTTCAAACTTGAGGTGTTGGCATAGGACCTAATAATGGTCATACAATCGACACATAAAAAATAGACCCTGACCTAAAATAGGTCAGGACTAGGATGGAGGCGCCCAAGTCCTCCCCCTATTTCAGGAAGAATTCATGTTAAGCACATCCCCTAGGTCCCATTTGTCATAAAACATAGGGGTTTCTTTACTGGAAGTCATCACTAACATGCAAGATGATCTAAATGCATTCTAGAGGACCTAGGAGCTAAACCTTAAGAGGGAAAATCCCCCAAGGGGACATTTTCTAACATAACAATTATATAGGTTTTTGTGAAGTTGACTGTGATGATTATTATGTATGTTTTAGTTTGAATGGTGGACAAGGGTTTGGTGTCTCAAGAAGTATTATACATTTGTACTTTATCTTATGAGAATTATGGTGAAGGTCAGTGGTACTATGTTAGTCATAGTGACAAACCCTAGAGGCCTATGCAGTGTAATATACGTATACTCAACTTCTCTCTCTCATGTGGACTATAAAGCTAGAATAGAAATATAAAATGCCAATCTTGGGTTAAAAACCTCATGGTGGGATCAACTTGTCCCTACACCCTTTATTAATGTGCTCAGAATGAATGTGTAGATGATGGTAAAGAAAAATGTAGAGTGCCTTCTAAAATGACTAGTTTTCTCTTGAATATTGTTGTGGTTGTTAGTTCCATGTGTATAGTCTCATTGATAAGATATATTGTTATTATCCCTTAAGAACAAAGTGAAAATGCTTCAATTTGATTGAATATGTGGATAGCAATTATGTATGCAGATATGAGAAAAATGTCACCTTAAAATAATTTGAAATATTTGCAAGGGCTATAAGATAAACCTATAAGACCATGGATATGGCTTTATTGTAACTCTAAAACGATTTTTAAGGAAACACTTATTTATGGAATTGTTATTGTGTATATTTTTGAAATAATTAAGCTCAAAGTATATATGTTGCAATAATTGAAAGATATGCACAAAATGGATTTGTTGATAAGGATTTATAAACTTTCAAGCAAATGCGATTGGCAGGTGTAAATCCAAATTCCACAACCTAAACCAACATCCTCCCTACCTATGCCAAAATGGGATCTTTAGAATATGGTATGGGCATCCATAAAAGCATAAAGGATATGGGAATTTTGTCAAATCTATTGTAGTTGCAACTACCCTAGTAGACATGTATGCAAATCGTGGAAGCATAGACAATGCATGTGAACTATTTGATAGAACACCTCAAAGAGATGCCATTTCAAGTGCTATGCAATAATTGCAAGATATGCACAAAATGGATTTGTTCATAAGGCTTTAGAAAATTTCAAGGAAATGCAATTGAGATGTGTAAAACCAAATTCCATAACCTTAACCAACATCCTCCCTTCATATGCCAAAATGGGATCTTTGGAACATGGTATGGACATCCATCAAAGCATAAAGGATATGGAAAATTTGTCAAATCTTGTAGTTACAACTACCTTAGTAGACATGTATGCAAAGTGTGAAAGCATAGACAAGGTACGTGAACTATTTGACATGATGCCTCGATGAAATGCCATCTCATGGAATGCAATGATTGTAAGATGCAAAAAATAAATTTTTTTGATAACACTTTACAAACTTTCAAGCAAATACAATTGGCAGGTGTAAAGCTAGATTCCACAAATCTAGCCAGTATCCTCCTTGCCTATTCCAAAATGGGATCTTTGGAACACAGTATTGACATCCATCAAAGCATAAAAGATATGGGAATTTTGTTAGATGTTATAGTTGCAACTTCCCTTGGAAACATGTATAAAAAGTGTGGAAGCATAGACAAGGCACGTGAACTATTTGGCATGATGCCTGAAAGAAATTTCATCTTATGGAATGCAATGATTGCAAGATATGAACAAAATGGATTTTCTGATAAGGCATTAGAAAATTTCAAGCAAATGCAATTGGCGGGTGTAAAGACAAATTCCAAAACCTTAGAAATGGTATCTTTGGAACATGGTATAGACATACATCAAAGCATAAAGGATATAGGAATTTTGTCAAATGTTGTAGTTGCAACTACTTTGCGAGACATGTATGCAAAGTGTGGAAGCATATACAAGGCATGTGAACCGTTTGACATGATACCCCAAAGAATTGTTGTCTCATGGAATGCAATGATTGCAAGATATGCATGAAATGGATTTTTCATAAGGCTTTAGAAACTTTAAAGCAAATTCACAAAAGAAACTTCCAACCAAATGCAATTGGCATGTCTAAAACCAAATCGCACAACCTTATCCAACATGCTCCTTGCCTATGCCAAAATGAGATATGGAGAACTGGGTGTGGACAACCATCAAAGCGTAAAGGATATAGGAATTTTGTCACATGTTGTATTAGCAACTGCTCTTGTAGACATGTATACAAAGTGTGGAAGCATAGACAAGGTGTGTGAACTATATGACTTGATGCCTCAAAGAAATGCACAGTCTCATGAAATGTAATGATTGCAAGATATGCACAAAATAGATTATTTGAAAATGATTTATAAACTTTCAAGAAAATGCAATTGGTACATGTAAAACCAAATTCCTATAATGATAATTAATCATCATATTAAATATTTAATGTAAATTGTCATATACATAATGTCATGAACATAACATCTAGTCTATATATAAAGCCATATAGGCATGTACAAACAAAGCCATACAAGCATATACAAATATATACATCAGTAACATACAAAAGTATGTATACAAATCCATCTAGGCATACAAAAAATATCCCAAAATCTAGTTTCCTATGAACCACTATGAAATAATCTGTGGCCCTTTCTTGGCCATGAAGATGGAGAGCCAATCAATGACTCATCCTCTCTCGTTGACTAGATCTCCTCAACATAGAAATTCTTGCAACTCAACATGTTAATACAATCAAACAATATGAACATTAATTCAGAGAACATGAAATATATAACATCACATATGTAATCGATCACTTATCACTAGTTGATGATCCCTCTCGATCATCTTTTCTCTCTCTTTGTCCATAGCTAGACGAGTTGGAGTTGTGACATCCTATGAGAAGCATCAAGAAGAAAAAATGACTAAAAATAAATATCATTTATGTACATCAAATGACATGGGATAAAACAAGAAATACAAAATGGCATTTATATGTTACTAGCTCATACCTCGATCAAAGGATTTGAAGACAACACGACTGCAACAATGCCTGCCTCTACTGACTCAAGAAGATGAGGAGTCTCCATATTCAACATCTAAAAATAGAGTTCAAAGTTATTTGACAAAAATAGATGCATTATATTATTTAAATTCATAATGATTACAAATGGTGAAATTTACCTCCATAAAAGTGGTTTTGCATTCAAGGGACCAAGGAAATCATGGAGGTGTTGGTGAAGCTCCCTGTTGAAATTATGAAATTGTCACTAAATAAGATTACCATTGATATATGTACTATATTTGTGATCATGTGATAAATTACATACCTGCTAACTCAACCTCCTCTCATAACCCATCACTGGATGGCTAACTGAGGTAGGATGAAGATTTTGACCTTGGAATTTCATTGTGCAAACAATTACATACATTGATTTTAACTTATAATATAGTCATTTAATATTAATCACAAATTTCAAATAAGAATATATTAAATCAAGATGAAACTTGTAAAAAATACCTAGGAGTCAATACCAAATATATGTTGTAAGACATCGTCTATGAGAAAAAGATCATCTAATATGGATGTGTCCATCACTGGATGTTGTCCCTATGTCACAACATCCTGCCAAGAGTCTTGTTGCAAGTCCTATGTCCCATAATCGCATAGGTTCCCACATGAAATGCATAGATATGGGGACAAATGATGCCTGTTGCTCTCACCCTCATCAGCCTGGGTGAGATCATCATCATGTTGTGCTAGAGACTGCATGAGAACACTCAATGAATGTAGTGTCTCCACCTCAACACTTTCATTCAAAGTCGAAGGGAGTGACACATGTGCTAGCCTCATTAGGAGTCTAGGTACATGGTTTTGGTCTCACTATGCCCCCTCTCTATCTTGGGAAGACCCACCACCTCTACCCTAGAACTCTCAAATGTCAAAATAATTAGGAATCGTTTTGAGGATGAAATCGCAATAGAGTTTCCTCAAGAAATATTATGGCACCTCATTGCTAGTGCATGGATGTTCATCAAACACCATGTACCATCTATCCCAAAAATTTTGGGATATATCTTCATTCCTACACCAATGAATAGGAAAGTGTTTGCAAGTCTCTCCTAATCTTTGGCTAGTTTTAGGATTGATAAAGTGTGAACATAATGCAGATTTTGTAATTTTTTCATCCTTCACTTGTTAATAAGAGAATTTGTTGGCATATTATTGCTGACACCTCTCCCTATAGTCATGAAACTTGGTGATTTGGTTTGTCATCGATTCAGTGTGAGAAACAATCATCTCTAATGACTTTGCAAGCACTCTCCTATGACCAGAGCTTGTTTTTGAATTATTTAACATTTCCATTAGGGTTTGAAGATGTTTTTTATTTTCTTCTATTTTCCCTAAATAGTTTTCTTGTGTATCTCTTTCATGGTGAGGATGTGAAGGTGTGGGGTTTTGAGGGTTTTTGAGGTTTTTTTGACCCTCCTCTGCTGGATTTGTGTTTTTTGTTGCCTCATTGACTATAAATGCAATATAAAAAATCAATCAAAACTTGAAAAAATAAAAAATTATTTTCAAACTCACAAAAATTAAGAAAACCCTACCTTCTTCAGTTGTTGCACCCTCTACATTACCTTCATGATGTCTCTGGGAGTGGGATTGGTAAGGTGGCATGGCAAAAACATTGATTACCCTTAGCACTTGGTTGATTGCTCCTTCTTGCAACACACTGATAGTTTTTTCACTAGTTTTTTCCTCCTTGGATTGTAGAAATGGTCGCAGACCTTCACTTTTGTGTTTTTCTACTTTTATAAATTTATAATGCAAGTGTGTTATAATGCGCTCATGTTATACCAAGCATGTGACCAAAAATCCAAAGTGGTGACTTTTTGGTCCCACAACTTGGTGCATTCACCCTGTTGGAACCTAAAATTTCATACCAATTTTTGCAAGATTTTAGGTTCCCATATGAAAAATTCAATTTCAACACTCATAGATACACCTGCACAATATGCTCAAATGGCCTACTTTGAAGCATTATAATTCGGAGCCAGTTCGTCTTCATACAAAATTATTTCACAAACATGTTTGTCTGCCATATGTAAGTGAGCACTCCTGATTTCAGCTTCATACGATCAATTTTGACTAGGTTTTGAAGAACCAAGTTGGAGGGTTTTGATAAGGTTTGTTACTTGCACAATGTGAAATCAGCCCGAGAGGCCAACTTTGGAGGTTGATATCTAGCAGCTAAATGATGATCCTGACAAACTAATTAGTGTTCCATATTTTTCTCATGATAATGTACTTTCATGCCAGTTTTTGGGACCCCAACATCTCGTTTGCTATTTTTTCAAAATCAAAAGCAAATGTAAAAAGTTCAGTTGCCATATGCATTTCCAGAAAGTTGCGGAGAGCTCAACTTTGGTCCTTACCATTTCATAACAGAAGATGGATGGTGAAGAATCCTCTTACACATGCACTCATCAAGCCTAAATAAACTCAACTTTCCAGTTACAACTTCCCAGGAAGAGATTTAATGGGTTTTTAAAATTGCAAGTTGGTGAGCTCGAATCAGGTTTTGAAGGGGCAGTTTTCAAGGAGGTTAATTTGGAAGGTAATATCTAGCAATCGGGTCCTTTTCATAAAAAACCAATTGATGTCTCAAATTCTTCCCATGTTAATGTGCCTACATGCCAATTCTCTAGGTCTCGGCACTTCGTTTGATATTTTTTCAAAATCGAATCCAAATGGATTTTACACAGTTCTGTGACTGCATTCCCAGGCAGCTTCAGAAAGGTCAACTTTGACATCTGATATCTTATGAAGGAAGAGGAATAATGAAAAATCCTTTTGCACACATGTTCATGTGGCCTAAATGAACTAATCCCCAGGACGACAGCTTCTCAATATTAGATTTGATATTTTTCCAAAGAGGCAAAATAATAGGTTTTAGTTGAGTTTAAAATAGGTGCAAAACACGCTGAGTGAGCTACTTTGATTGCGAGCAGCTTTTAATCCCAATAACTTCATGCCAATCCGTCTGACGACCATACTCCCCTATCACAATTCAACATGTTGGTGTATTTTTGTGGCTCCGGGAAAAGTTTTGATTAGTTTTTCAAGCTAATTCCGAAGGCTAGTTCGCCTGTTTTGATCACCATGCAAGGTGTGTGAAATGGAATTAAAAGAACTGGGAATACTTTTTATCCTTTTTCGTGATATAACAATTTGCTACAATGGACACAGTTTCAGCAAAAGTCTCACTGATGAACAAAAGCTATAAAAAATTTTTTCATCGGCAAGACATCATATAGGTCTCACTGATGGAAAACTCATCGGCAAGAGATATACCATCGGAGTGAAAATCTCAAGTCACACCGATCTAACAAGTCTTGCCGATGGAGTCCCGTGAGATGAAAGGTTTATTCAAAGGAGAATAAATATTTACAAAAGGTGCAAATAAATATCCTATTTTCATGGAAGGAGTTATAAGGTGAGAATTTATTCAAAATATTTTCTACTCAGAAGAAAAATACTTTTCTAGAGAAGTTAATCAAATAGGTAATTATTTTACCTAAATAAATTTTTATGTGAAAATGCATAAGGCAACGAGTGAAACAAGTGGGTGGTAATTGTTTTTACCCAAATCAAATATTTGCCAAGTAAAGGTAAAAATACACAATGGAAAATAGAATCCAAAAATTCAACACAAAGATTAAAATAAAGTATTATGAAATACTTTATTTTCAAGCGAAAGTATATCTAGTATCCTCTAATTAAAACAAGGAGAGGTAAATATTTTTTCACCTCTTGACAATGAAATTATAACATATTTTTATCGAGATGTGAAACCAAGGATTATAGAGTGAAGGTTATTTCACCCTGATGACATTTTATTAAAGATGAAATAATTCCAGCAAAGAGTGAATACGTGAAGATTGCCATCAAAGAGAAAGGATACAATTAATTAAGTAAATAATCAAAATACATGTGGAATGAAGGCAAACCCTAACAAGGGTATTATTTTAATATGTCATAATGTTACCCTAACGAGTGAAATATTTCTACTCCGAAGATTGAGTGAGCGTGACCACAAGAGATTAATATTATTCATCACATGAAGGGAAATAATTAAATTTTAAAGGACTGAAGGCTAATGTTTTATATTTTGCATTAATAAAAATTGTTATCCCTCACAGAGATGGAGGTTTCATCGGCAGGAGACGGCATATCGATAGGAGATATTTTAAAGCTCCCGATACAGTTATGTCCCACCGATAAAAATATATTGGAGTAGCAGATAGAATGGTAATTCATATTGTGAAGACTCCAGATGAAGAAATTACAAATGAAAAAGAGGTGAAGAAGATCCGGCTGCATCATATACAAATGTGTTCTACACAAGCTTTTCATCCATCTGATACAATTGTTGCTGGAAGGGATGTAAATGGTTGAATATTAAAATGGCGAGGGCATGAAGAACACTCTTTATCCTCAGATAACATTATTAAGTGAAATGAGAATTTTTGACATATATTATAGTTGAAATACTCTGATGGACATGCCTGTAGAATGTGAAAATCTAAGCAAAGCGCATAAGCTATTTGTGATCTCATAGAATACTACGATTATGGGTGTAAAGCCAGATCATTGCCAGAATCCTCCCTGCATTCTCGCCGGTAAATACACAGTTGAAAATTTGAGCAAGAAACCCCAAAAAATACATCGGCAAAAGAAAATGAATCAGAGCAAAAATTGTAAATCATACTGATTTTATGTGTCACATCGATGTTGTGGGCCCAAGTATTATATAAATAAGTAATGAGATAATAACAAAAGAGATGGCTAGAATACAAGCACAGGAGCGAAGGTGAAATCCGTGAGGAGGGCCGAAGCATGAGCTAAAAAAAAAACTGAGCACGAAGAAGTACAAAGAAACACCAAACAGAAGTAAAAAACCACGCAAGATAAACACAATATCGGCAAGACATAGTTTATCGGTGAGCAATGTTTGAGTCCTCCCGACTTGCCGATGAAGTAAACCCTAATATCTAATAGTAAAAATGTCATCGGCAAAACCAAACTAATCGGAGTGAGATTTTTAAATCACACCGAGATCATATGTCTTGCCGATAGGTACCTTTTTCCGGGAGAAACATAGCTACTTTCACCGAAGATAGGAAAATGATATAATTGCGTTCTGGAAAATAAAAGATGAACAAATGTAATTGAAAGGTGTGAAATATTATACAAATATGTAGCATAAACATATTTATGGGTAAATATATTCATGAGAAGATATATTGAAGATTTTACAAGATCATCTTTAGATACAAAATGAATATTTTTCACCTGAATATTTTGCCAAAGGGGTTATAAAGATGGAGGCAAAATATTTTTCAAGGAATTCACCCGATGGGTAATTATTTTACCTAAAAAATATTTTTTGAGGAAGTATATACAAAGGCGAGAAAATGTTTTCACCGAGCAACTCACAAGCGAGTAATTATTTCTTACCAACTGAGTGAAAATATATATTAAAGGAAATAACAATAATTACTTGAAGAATTATTTTCACGAGATCTCAAGGCAAAAGGAAGTTAAAATAAATATTTGCAAAGTGGGAAACAAAATTAAAATAAAAAGTTGTAACGGAAGAAATAAAGGGTTGTAACCCTAAAATCTCAAACTATATATGCCAGATAAAAAGGAGAGATTAAGGGGACATCAGTAGATTAGAAGAGAGCAGTAGGTTTAGGGTAGCAGTAGGAAATTATATTCCACTCCACCCATTCGCCTCATCAGAACTGTTATATACACAATTTTTTTATTAATGGAACAGAATGCTTCAATTCAGTTATCTATTTTCAGTGTTCAGCTGTAATGTTAATATTAAATCCTAAATGTTGTAATGTTGTCTCCACAATGGTTTTTCCGTATTATTTAAATTATCATATCAAGAATATTGTTGATTTATCTGGTCACATTTGCTGATTCAGTGTGTTCAAATTGGTTGGTTTCTATAAAGAAGTTGATCAGAATTGTCATAAGGTCTCTGCCAAGAGGTAAATCCTTTCTACAAAACAAGTCTGGTCTAAATTTTCTTCTCACTAGAATTAAACATCCTCTCAGTTGTTCACAGTAATACGGGGAATATCATTGGGATAGTATAAGAAGAGCATTATAACTAACATTCTTGCACGTTTGCATAAGGTGTAAACATCCCATGTGCCTTACAAGTTCGAGTTAAACTGTGAAGTAGATCAACTTACCTCATACATCTATTTCCATTAAATCTTCATCCATTTACCAACTCCATAGCCAATAGAAGTAGGCACTAGTCATTACTATCCAAACTCATATTCAAAACATTTCTATTTCAAGTCAGTACATTAGGAATAGGATAATTTTTAGACTACATCTATTACATTTTATGCCATTGTGATAGATCTATTAATCCAATCAAGTCATGTAGTTTTTATTCTGCTTTAGTTACAAAGGTACACCCGCCTAGGTTTGCAGGACCTGAAGTGTAGGGAGCTAATAGCTCTGTCAATTGGTCCAAAAACGTTGCAAATCCAAACATAGAGTCTGGCATCCTCTTAGGGTTAGCAACCTGCATTTTTGGGAACCAACACACCCTATAGGGAAATAGGATTATGTCCTTTGCTTATAAGCATATTGGTCCAAGCCCTCAAGTGGATACACCAAATGTATTTGCTTCAAAGCCACTTGAGGTGCCTATGACTTTAGAGAAAGAACCATAACAAGGGGGTGGTCAAGTTTCCATTGAGTCTCCTTCCATCAAGGCGCAATATGGGATGCAAGAAGAAAAGGTAGTAGAGGAATGTAATGAGAAATATGAAGAAAAATAAAAAGAGAAAGAAAAAAAACAAGAGAAATAAAAAGAGAAAAAGAAATAATAAGAGAAAGAAAAGGAGAAAGTGAAGAAAGAAGATAAATAGCAATCTATTGAAGGGCAGACCAAAAAGGAAGTCAAGGAGACCATGGGGAAAGTAGGGATTCAAAATGAGCAGGTTCAATAGGAACCAGACCTAAGTAAACAAGACCAAGTTCATGAATAACAACAAGGGTAGGACTCTTAGAGCTCAATCAGATTAGAATCCCCTCCTTGCATTGTCCCCACATGGTTGAAGCTTAGATTGAATTAGAGAAAGTCAAGAATAGTGTAACCAATGGACGTAGGCACATTCCCTACACAATTAGATAGATAGAAAGGCTCCCACGAGGCTAAGGACACTATGTACCATTTCCTTGGATGCATCAGGTTCAAGGGTAGTTGAGATAGCTATAGATACTATAGATAAGGATGACAAGGAGTTGAGGCATAAATATTATCAAATTTGTAAAATTATTTTAGTCTAGCAAACATGAGAGGAGGAGATTGCATAAATGGATTCCATAGTAAAGACTATGATAACTAGAATGGACAAGGACAAACATACTAAATAGGAGCTCTAGAAATAGTTAGAGAAAATGAACTCTTATATTAGATAGATAACTGCTCCTCTCTCCTAGAGTGAAGTTACTTCCATTAATGCTCTAGTCTTAATGTCCAAAAAATAGGTGGTCTCCATTGACAAAATGAGGAAGACTACAAAGGTCATAGAGAAGTGGTTCAAGGAATTCTTAGAATATGAAAGCAAGGTGTCAAACTAGCTTTGTACCTTCTATGACAAATCAAGGAAGGTAGAAAGTGAAATTGAATCTTTTATCAAGGAAATGAGTGATGAAGAGGAAACAAATTATCAAAATATTCTTAGGCTCAAAACTATGGAGGACATATATTATGAAAAATTGAAGAAAGAGGGTATACTTATTGATAGGTCCTCGATTCCTTTTATCTAGGCTTGAGTTAAGGACCCCATATTAAGCGATCGATGATGGTTGACAACTCTTGTATGTCTCCTAATCCTATAAGGCTATCAAGATTGTGCTAGCATTCACTATGGATTATATGGTCACTTATATATGATATTTTATGTTAAAGTGGCAAGCTTGGATACACTAGAGGTTTTATTGTCTAAAGATGGTTGATTTGTACACTCTCATGAGTTTGACTCTACATATCATGTTTATATCTATTGCCATCTAAGATGACAATTTAGATCTTATTTTCTTTTGTTCATGGTGGTAGATATTGTGTCTTGTCCCTATTGCCATTTACATATATTGAAAAGTCAACCAACAACTTAGTTAGAGGTCTATAAGAAGTCATCATTTCAGTCCAATATCTTTTAGTATTGAAATTGGCTCATTTTCCTAGCAATAGGTATAAAGAAATTAATGACTTGATCATGATGCCTTAGGCTGAATTCATTTTATATTAGTAATGGGTGGTGATACAAGTCATTCATGTCTATCTTTGGCCAAGGGGTGCCATATAGAGTTAATGAATTACTAGTTATTTAGAGATTTACTCAAAGTTAGAGCATTAATACCTCTAATTTAAGATCTCAAAATCTTTCCTCCATATTGCAAAAGCTCTCAAACTAGAAGGGCTTATGAAATTCATCATCTTTTTTCTATTTTTAATCAGATTTACTGGTGGTCATGGGTGTTGACATTGACATCATTCTCAACTATATGGGGGCTCACATAAAATTTTAAGTTTCCTTTTCAAAACTTAACATTGAAGGATTTAAATCATAGTTGTCTCTACAGAAGCTTAGATTTACAACACAATTATGACCATTCTCACCTTTCCAATGGGCAAATTTTGTGAAGGTAACACTAGATTTTATTTTAAAGTCATTTATGAGATTTTATGGCAAGGCACAAGAATTACCCTAATATAAGCCCTAACCGTCACTTACATATCCTAAGTTCTATATGCTAGTACTAGATGACATCACCCTTTCTTTAGATAGAGAATGTTTCGTGATTATCAAGTGCAAATGGAACTATCGGTTGACTCTCAAAGGGTGAGGATTTAATGGATGCATTTATGCTAAGATTCCCCTAAACCTACCAAATGGGGATTTATTGTGACTAACCCCACATTTTTCTTATGAAGTGTTGTGGAGTAAATTATTTACCTTTGCTTATTCGAAGCTATTTTGGTACCTAGTGGAACAATAAACAATTAATTCTCAATCCCAATGAATAAACCATGGAAAATAAACTTAGGGCTGGTCTAAGCTCACCCCATTAAGCACTCCTTAGAGTTTGTGGGGGCTAAAGGACCAGGGTGCCTAGTGCCCTAGGCTCAAATTTTAGCCCTAACCTTGATTTGATGGTGTCAACTTAAAACACCTCTTTAGTTTACCCTTATTAGCCTCAATTGGTTTTATTCACTGATAGTGAGTGAAAATGGATATAAGAAGGATTATTATTATTTATTTTACACCTAGAATGTTAGAGGGACTCACCTTATGCCTTAGTGAATTGCTCTCCTATGCTCAAGTATTCTTCATGATTCAAATATCTCTTTATATGTGGATGTTATGATGCTTGTTTGAAGGTCTTGAAGGAAGTTCAAGTCTTCATTCTCTATCTCCTTGTTGGTGCATGGTCTTGAGTCATCTACTCCAACTAGGGTTTCATATCTTGTGGTGACATTTACCATTTATATTCATTTGTTCATCATTTATAGAAGATCTTTTCTCTTCCCTCCTAGGTCACACACTCTTTGATCTCTAATAATTGTTGTAGTGGAGGTGGAAACACCAACACAGGTTTTGACTAAGGCAAGCCCCTAAAAATAAGACAACCCTTTTCCCTTCTTGTTTGTGTGTAGGTCACATTCTAATGAGTCAGATGAAAACAAGTGATAGGAAGAAAGAAGATAGACACGCAAAAACACCCAAATCAAAACATTATGCAAAAACCTATTTTGGGTGTAGGGTACCCAGCACCTTGGTTCCTCTCTACCCTAAAACCTAGGTTATGATTATTCTCTGTCCCTTGATCTCTGTTGTGGTATCAGTTTCTTTGTAACAATTTTCATTAGTCATTTATTCATTGATCTTTCTCAATTAGGATTTCCTACTTTACCCTAGTTTTAAATTAGTTAGATTTGGTTAACACTCTTTTATATAGCAAAGGGACAAAACCCTTGTAGTTTGGCTCTCCTTCAAAGGTAGAAGCCAAGATCGATTTGTGTTCTAATGTTGATAGAAGAGGGTTTGGCTTAGTTTAGAGTTTTAAGATAAGTCTCCCTTTTCCATAACACATTTTGGTGAAACTAACTATCTTGCACCTGATGCCACCCTCAAATTTTGCAAATTTGAAGTGCCTATCTCCTTTCAATGTGCCGACAAAGGTTAGGTTGGCATACTACTCAATCTACCCTGGAGCCCATCTTCACTAATTAAAATTTTACAACTCAGAGGTTGTTATGCAAATTTGTATGGTACAATGTTTCTTGGTCCATGTGGTAGCATGCCTGTTCAGTTTCATGCTTCCAAGATGAGTTTTGATGGGCTATTTAATTATTTTCTAACTACTACTAGGCTAAAATTTGGTGCTCTGGGAAGTTGCAAATTTTACAACTCTAAAGGCAACCCATTTCTTGTTTTGGTCTAAAATATCTTCATTTCCATTTTCATAAAAAATGGAGTCCATATGATGCATTATTTTAATGTGTTTCAGTTGTGGTGAACACGTCTGACAAGCCAATTTACAAAGGAGGTACCTAAATTCTAATTGCTGGGTGAAATCTGATTTAAAACTCATGTTTTAAATAATTGATTATGGCCACTCACAAAAAATCAGGTTTCCAGGTTGTCTTCTCAGACTTGTCTTGAAGATAAAGATCAATCCAGGGGTTCTATTTTTCCTGCAATAGTTTGGTATCTGTTTTATGATGTAATAGATCTACTTGTGTGAATTTGTGTACTGGATTTGGAAGTATTTTTAATAAATCAATATAAGTCTATGTTTTTCCTGTCAATACTATTCTCTGTCTACATCAATGTTTGAGTATTTCAAGGCATCTAAGGGGTTTCTAGGTGTACATTTGCTACACTCCATTTCATCTATGTTAGTCTATAATTTCAAGGAGATACAATAATAGTGTTTTGATTAAATATTTACTTAATTATCTAAGTGAACATGCTTTCATGGACAAATATTTGGGATGTTTTAGTGCATTGTGGATATGTAAGAATGGATGCAGTGTTGAGTGCATGAGGGAAATTGAGGGTTCAATGTTTTTGTAAGGCAAAAACCTAGATAATTGAATTCATTTGAATGTATGCTTTCCTTTTCATTATGGATTTTGATCCAATTGTGACTGTTGCCCATGGATTAGGCACTGGTCTAGGGTAGTCAAGTATAACCCTACCCAATTACAAAATTGAAAATCATTTTGGTTATGTCCATAAATTATTCCTAAATCATTTCTACCCTACCCCTATGCATGAAGTCCAATATTTTGAAACTTGTAAAACCTCATGAGAATCTTGTAATTGATGTGAATCTCTAGAGGACTTATGCATATTGTATCTCCCAAGTCAATGGTGTTGTAAGAAGTTGTCAATGAGTACATTCACAAGGATTACAACTAAGCTTATCCTATGTTAACACCATTTGAACCTAATTTCCTAAATTTAGAGATCTCCCCTACTAGGTATCTATTATCTAAATTGTTTTGAGGTCTTTGGGAGCACCCTCTTGAGCTTGGCAATGCTCAAAGAGTAGAAGGTTATGTGTAGTCTTATTCGTTGGCCTTTCTTGTCCTCAGTTTGATGTTAGTATTCCTTAGGATTGAGGGTTGCAAGAAAAAACACCAACAGATGGTGACTCTGTTGGGGACAACTTAGAAATTGTGTCTTATCTTGATATCTCCATGTTTTTAAATATTAATACTCATGAAGCTCACCATTGAGAAGGTTTGCCCGTTTGAGTCTCCAACAGATTAGTGAATTTGCTGGGGACCCTCCAGTATTATCCATTTGAAGAGAGTCAATAAGTTTGCTGATCTAAAGTTTTGGGTCAGATGATCCAAGGACTTGCATACTTGCAGAAGGTGATTGTTGCAATGTTTTTGGAGTATTCTTAAAATCTGGTGCTCTACTGGTGGAGAGAACTCAGAAATACCTAGATCTTGGAAGAATCTTTCTACTTCTTGAAGATCTTTTCCTCTTTCAAAGAGGTGGTGACTATATATAATATTCCATATCATCAGAAGAGTTGGTTGTAGTAGTTCTTAGGTATTTTTCTATTGTAACATTTTTGTATGAAGGTTTGCAACAAAAGTTTTAGTAAATATTGTCCCTTATCTAATACTCTAAGGTACTAACAGAAAAGGGAAATGAGAAAGTAGGATATTCTGAAAGAAGTATCAAGAAGTAGATAGTTGTAGAAGGGATTAACTCATTTGCAAATATGTATGAATTTTTTGGTTCTCCCTCTACAAGCTTTAATGTCATGCCTAAAACACAGTCATGTTATCAAAGAAATTTCTCTATTGAAAGATATAGAGCCATTAATTTTGGTGGTATTCAAGGTTTCCCAAACCTTGTTCCTAATGAAGTTAGGGAACACTTGCCAGAATTCAAAGGGCAAAGCTCAAAATCAACATGTAGACATTTGTAAAAGTTCATGGACTTGATGGGAGATTATGAGATAGGTCATGAAGATGTTGTCATGAATTTCTTTGTTCAATCTCTAAAGGAAGATGCTAGAGATTGGTTTTGATATTTGCTAATGTGTTATATCTCTTCATGGAGTGAGTTTATGACAACATTCATAGAGTAGTTTGGTGAAAGAATTGACCCAAGTTCAGTGATCAGTAAGTTTATGAGCATTGAGAAAGAAGAAGATGAGTTGGTTATTGCATTCAATCTTACATTTTCAAAGGCAATAGAGGATATTCCATAAAGTATAAGACCAAATGATACATTATGCTTTTTTGTATACCTAGGTGCATTTGATGAAGAAATGAGCTACCTCTTAAGGGATAAAGAGCCTACAACACTTCATCAGGCATATCAAATTGCCATGGATATTGAAAATAGCTCAAAGTATTCAATGATGAGAGGACATATGTCAGCAAGTGTTGGTTGTCCTAGAACATCATATGCATACATCCAATACAAGGAAGAAGATGAAAACTATTGTCAAGATCGTTATATCTCTACTATTCTAATTTGTCCATCATTACAACATGCAAATCATAGTGAACTCCAAGCTAAGCATGAACAAAATTTGAGTAGTGTTGATCCTATGCTTTTTGTCCGATAACTGTCTGACATGTAGAGAGGGGAAGATGCTTTTTCCAGTCAACCCATGGAGAAGATATATGTAGATGAATATTACAGCACTAATAGATAGGATGCAAGACATGATGAAAGAAATCAAACATGTGAAGTCATGCTTTCTATTGACTTTGAAAATATAGAAGTAGAAAACAAGCTCCCTATATCAAATGGAGGTTGTAGTGATGCAAATAATGCTAAAGATATGATCTCACTCATTAATGAGGAAAGGATATACTATGATGGATCTATTAAATCAGATATAATAATATCATCTAAATATTCATTAGAAATTGAAGATTCATTTTTAGGTCATCTTACTAATTATGTTGATTGTGAAGTTTCAAGTCTTCATGATGAGAACTATAGTGTTGCAGATTTAAGTATGCACCCAGCTAAAAAGCATTCTTGTCTAAATGATCAAGATGACTACAATTCTATTTGCAGCCCTAGTGACTGTGATTCCTCTCAAGAAGAGGAGGTAGAATTGATTTCCTTAAGTCGGGAGTGTTTCAATAATGATGATGAAAACATTTTTGAAGACTCACAAATGCATGGTGATGTTATGAAAATCTGTGATGGTGTTGACAATCCTTTGAATGGTCATCCCAATTAAAATTGTGCTGATGATATAAGATTTTAGAATCTTATATGGGAAGGATAGATGTTGAAAACCAAGGTAATACTCTTGAGATTAGTAGCATATCAAATGCAAATGATAGAGTGTGCAATGATTTTCAATTGGAGAAATCATTCATGAGAAGCTTCAACAAAGAAATAAATGATTATTTCCAATTTTATAGTGAGGAATATGACCCTACTAATTGTTGTAGTAGTATGGACAAAGAAGAAGATATATGTACAAGAGATTCAGTGGATGAATTAGTTCAGGTAGTTGATTTTGTAGAGCATGTGCATATGTTGGTGATGTAAGTGGAGAACAAGGAATTGCCTTCTTGTTTGATCTTTTACCTTCTTCTATCCCTTTTTCTGGTTTTGAAGTTATCACCAAATGTTTTCATGAGGATAACATTGATGTAGTTGTGCTTGAAAGTGAAAATGTAAAGACAAATGTTGGTACAACTGATGACAATTTTTATGATGAGTTTGCACTTGAAGAATGTGATTGTCAATTACATGGATGCATATGAGAACCTTTTTTTTGGTGTGTAACTTCTAGTTTTCCTCATGAATAGTGTAATCCAAATGAGTCATGGGAGGGCAACACTGTTGAATTAAGCATGACAAACATGTGTCACAGATTTGGTTTTTATGGCACATATGTTTCAACAAATTACTAAGAGATTGAAATAGAGAGACAATCTGGGGAGTATGGCTCTTCACATAAACTATCTCATGATATTGATGGAAATGTTGTTTATGTTTCCATCAGCATAAATGACCCCAAGATATGTTGGTCATCTATGGTTCCTATTTTAAGTGAAGTTGAGAATGATCTGTTCCTTTGTGATGAAGATGTAGTTTCTAACAATGTGAACCCCAATGTTCTTGAATTTGAGCACTTCACTTGGATCCATCATACATGTTGTAGTGATGATGAGCAACAACAAGTTATCCAGGTTGGTGATTTTTTGGCTGCTCATGTTTCTTATATGCCTAAACTTCAAGGTTTTAAGTTTGACATGTTAGAGGATGAGTTTCCCTCCCCAAGTAAACATAATGAAGGGGTATCTTTTTCTTTTCCATGTGAATTGGAGGCATTTTCTTTTTTCCTTGATTCATTTAAGGAGGTCAACATCTATGAATGTCCCATGTTTTCATATGGTGTTGACTTGAGGTTTCAAGTTTTTCCATCACCTACTACCAAAAAAAAAAAAAATTTGCATGACAATGTGGTGACCTATGTTATGTGGTTTCCATGCAACAACAGGGTCAAACGTGGAGCAAATATTCACTTGTTCATTGGTAATCACATATCTATGCTTGTAAGAAGAGGGATATACATGTTGCAGTGGTGTGGTAGAGGTAAATGTGGGTTGAGGGAAATTAGTTCCCTCAACAGGCTGGTGTTTGACAAAGGCAAACATTGGTTCTTTTCATTTAATGGACTAGGGCCATCAAATGAGGTTTAAAAATTGAATAAAGGAGTAGTTATAGAGTCACTCAATGGATTTGGCACTTGGTCTACATCCCCAGAGATCTAGAATCTTGCCATGCCCATAAGGGCATCGATCCCCAACTAGAGCCACTAATGGCACCCTCAAATTTTGCAAATTTGAAGTGCCTATCTGCTTTCAATGTGTCAACAGAGCTTAGGTTGGCATACTACTCAATCTACCCCAGAGCCCATCTTCACTGATTAAAATTTTGCAACTCAGATGTTGTCATGCAAATTAGTATGGTACAATGTTTCTTGGTACATATGGTAGTGTTCCTGTTTTGTTTCGTGCTTCTAGGATGAGTTTTGATGGGCTATTTAGTTCTTTTTTGACTGCTACTAGGCTAAAATTTAGTGTTCTAGAAAGTTGCAAATTTCACAATTCTAAAGGCAACCGATTTATTATTTTGGTCTAAAACATCTTCATTTCTATTTTCATCAAAAATGGAGTCCATATGATGCATTACTTTAATTTGTTTCAGTTGCGGTGAAAACTTCTAAAAGGCCAATTTACAAAGGAGGTACCTAAATTCTAATTGCTGGGTGAAATATGATTTAAAACCTATTTTTAAAATAATTGATTATGGCCACTTGAAAAAAATTAGGGTTCCAAGTTGTCTTCTCAGACTAGGTCTGGAAGATAAAGATCAATCCAAGGGTTCTATTTTTTCTGCAATAGTTAGGTATCTATTTTATGATGTAATAGTTCTACTTGTGTGAATTTCTGTACTAGATTTGGAAGTATTTTCAATAAATCAATATAGGTCCATGCTTTTGCTATCAATACTATTCTCTGTCTCCATTAATGTTTGAGTAATTCAAGGGATCTAAGGGGTTTCTGGGTGTACATTTACTACACTCTCCATTTGATCTATGTCAGTCTGTATTTTACAGGAGATATAGTAATAGTGTTTTGCTTAAATATTTAAGTGAACATGCTTTCATGGACAAATATTTGGGATGCTTTAGTGCATTGTGGATAGCTAAGAATGGATGTAGTGTTGAGTGCATGAGGGCAATTGAGGGTTCAATGTTTCTATAAGGTAGAAACCTAGATAATTGAATTCATTTGAATGTATGCTTTCCTTTTCATTATGAATTTTGATCCAAGAGTGACTCTGTTTCCCATGGATTAGACATTGGTCTAGGGTAGTCAAGTATAACCCTACCCCATTACAAAATTGAAAATCATTTTGGTTAATGTTCATAAATTATTCCTAAATTATTTTTGTCCTACCCCCTTGCATGAAGTCTTGTATTTTGAAACTTGTTAAACCTCATGAGAATCTTGTACTTGATGCAAATCTCTAGAGGACTTATTCATTTTGTATCTCCTAGGTCAATGGTGTTGTGAGAAGCTATCAATGAGTACATTCACAAGGATTACAACTAAACTTATCATATGTTAACACCATTTGAACCTAGTTCCCTAAATTTAGAGATCTGCCTTGATGTGAATCTGTTTCCTAAATTATTTTGAGGTCTCTGGGAACACCCTCCTGAGCTTGGCAATGCTCAAAGAGTAGAAGGTTATGTTTAGCCTTGTTCGTTGGCTTTTCTTGTCTTCAGTTTGATGTTAGTTTTCCTTAGGATTGGGGGTTGCAAGAAAAAACACCAACAACACCCTTGCATCCTTCTTGATTTAGATCTGAGTTATTTTCAACCCTAGATCTGATTAGGTTGAAATCATTAATCATCTTACATAGTTTCATAGCTTACATTTGCATTATTTCATTGTCAGGGTTTACAAAAGCCATGCACTTCTAATAAAGCCTAGCTAGTCTTAGAGCCTAGGGTTTGTAATTGATGTCTTGTTTCAGATTGTGCTAATGTCAGTTGCTTATCAAATCTAATTTACATTGCTTTAGCATATCATAAATATAATCTTGTGTTGAAATTTGAAATAAAGGGCATTCTTGAATTGTTATAGTTTTGATTAGTGAAGAAGCATTAGATTTAGGGTTTGATTTGAATATGAGCATTGGTTAAATCTAATTGAGCTTACATAGAGGTTAATTTGACCAAAGGTTTATTATTGCATTATATTTTTTTACATTTGATCAAAAGAGAAAAACCTTGATTTGTTTAAACTAAAAATCAACCTCTTCTTCTTTCACATAGTTCATTTCTTCTACTTTCTTCTATTTATGCATCTTGTGTGTCTCTGAAACTTGTAAACACTTTACAAGTTTTCTGATCTGGTGCACTGACTCTAACACCTTTGTGAAAAAAAGTCATTGAATTATGGGTTCTAATCTTTGAATAGTACAGACATCAACACATTAGAACCCTAATTTATGAATCCAATCACCATGAGGGCCCATTACCTCTTCATGATATTCCTACTTCACATGTGCTAGAAGCATCAACTGCTCATGAATCCATCAACATAGAGGACCTTGTGGCTCATGTTCTTGAAGCTCAAATTCAAAAATTAGACACTGAGTTGGCTAATTTTCAGCAATTTGTATGTTCAGAACATACAACTAAGGATGTCGTCCCTATTGTAGAGAGTCTAAGAATTTTATTTCTTGAAGGTCAAGAGGGACTAGAAGTCTTGTGTGGTGTAGCTCACATAGTGCATAGCAACATTATGTCAACATTTAGTTGTGTGGAAATCATTATTAATGTGACTTATTTGAATCAAATAGGAACTCAAGTGTTGGCACCCATACCAACATCCCATATTCCTACATACACTTCTTCTATCCCCCCCACAACTACACAACCAAGTAATAGTGCTACCACATGTGTTGGGTTATCTACAGGGAATGTCATTTTTCATTATAGTGTCATTCCCTTTAATTATCCAAGTGCTACTCTACTTACACCTACTAAACCTAAACCTAATATAACTTTCCAAAAAGCCAATCATACAATGTCGCAACCAATGGTTACCCCTATTCATTCTTACCAATCTCAACCTAGTTCACCTCCTGACCCTGTCATTAACCAACTTTTGAAAAATATGACTTCCATCCAACAACAATTAGCAAACATGAGTCACATTATACCCATAGCCCATTATCTTATCCAATCCTAAGAGTTCAAATTCCTAAGAAGTTTGAAACCTGATGCAGAGAACCTAGGTATTGAGAAGGACACTTCAAACCTTCAATGAAATGACTCTCAAGGTTCACTATCTTTAACAGAGATCAGACTTCTCATAAGACAGGGTTTTAATTCAAAAAACTAAATATGTTCATGACACAAAGTGAGGGGACTTCAGGACACATACCACAGGATACCTAAGTCAATCCAATATTCCATCACCTCCACTATATAGGACTTGTAGGGCAGCAATCTCTACTATGCCTTCCATAGACAGTCATAACATTACTGATAGTCACAATATCCTTTTTATGGTGGTCTCTATTAAGACAAACTCAATCTCATACATCATGCCAAATCTATAACATGACACACATACCTAATGCCTTACTTGACAAAGCAACATCCTATCAAATCTAACTAATACCTCCTTTGTGGTGACTGTTTTCAATGAGGACTGACAGAGTCTGATGTAGGCAGAATGAATAGGTTTCATGGAGGATTTTGTCTTACCTTCTCTCACAAGATCATTGCTAGATCCAGAGCATCTTGCACCATTGATAATGATTAGTATTTCACATGGATTCCACTCCCACAGTTGATGGCCATCACCTAATTGCTGTTGTCCTTCTCTAAGTCCCAACACATGGCTCTACACGGTCATCTACATGGTAAACTCAACCCAAACCATCCTCCTGCCTCCAAAACCTTCACAAGTCCTTACATTGACTACTATACAATCCATTCCGCTGATCATAAACAAAAAAGATCGGTGGAATGAGGAGAAATCCATCGAGTTGTTCAGAAGAAGCCCTAACTCAGGGTTTACAACAGTCAATAGAAAACCAACGATTTCTTCCACCTAGTTTAGTGTCAAGTCTCCAAACAAGGTTCAAATCAAAGCTATCTCAATCCACTAACCATCCATTATACTCATGGGCTATGACAATTCCATACAGGATCAGGTACGGGCTGGAAACAGTAATAAAACACAAAAAATGCAAGAGAATGGTTATTTCTTTATTTATTTCACTTCAATCTTCTTCACTCTACAAAATGAATAGTTTTCAAGGCTTTTTAGAGCCTGCCATGATGCCTTGAATAAGTTGGAGGGTCGTTGGGACCGATGGAGGGTGTAAAAACTGTTCAACTACCCTATCTACAACTGATTACTGTTTAGTAACTATCCTGTCTTGGACTATATCGATTGTTTTGTGTTTAATAATGCTTTCCAACATTTGGTTAACCTTGGACAAGGTTCTTACATACCTTCTAACCTTTGACATGCTAACAACCAAGAGGATTGTATCCTACACACTTTAGGAGGGCTACAAACTTAAGGAAACATATGACTGCCTTTACAATATGACTGTCCTTCTTAGGACTTACAACATGAGAGTAGTCTTATAGTCATTTGGACATAGTCCTTTTACATTTATGGCATCCATGCCTTATTACAACATGAAGATGGTCTCAAGGACCTTATTGAACCAAAACAAACTACTTAAAGATCAAGCAAAACCTAGATATCTTGATGCTCCTACACCATACTCCCCAGCATGATGAAAACTCTTGTCCCAAGAGTTATGTGATATGCTCCAAACATTATTCAATCTTTTTGGAATGTTCCTCTAACTTTTGATAGGAAACATGAACTCTCCAAGGGTTATCCTTCTCCTTCTCCAACCTGCATGGCTCTTACAAATAGTGTTAGGATAAAACATGTTGTGATGTCCTTTCCTAGGACCCTGCTACTACAATGCTTCTTCTCTTCCCATCTTGAGGTTCTGATTTATTCCTCCCTATACTATTTATTGTTTGCCTTCCTTCTTCTGCCTCCTTATAGGGCAGTCAATGTCCCCAATCTTGACATAACTCAAGTCCCAAACCTGCTGTCCTTTAGGACTGTCTTCCACCTTCCTCTGCTGCAACTGTTCCGGCTGTTTCCAATCATCCTTAACCTGCACATCCAACTGCAATTTCTCTCCAAAATAGATAGTAACATGTTCCTTCTTTTTGCCACAAGGTAAAGGAATTAGTCTAAACTTTTTACCATCTTTGTGTACCAAATAGTTATTAGTATAACCATCATGAATTGTCCTCCTTAAGTGTTGCCATGGTCTACCCAAAATTACATGCCCACATGTCATTAAAATGACATCACACAAAACATAATCCTGATATGGACCAATTGAAAAACCAACATATTCCCTCTGACTAACCCTTACTTGTTCTTGACTTACCCAAGTGGCATTGTAAGGACTAGGATGATTAAATGTTTTCAATCCCAACTTATGCACCATATCCCAAGAGACTAAATTATCATGTGAACCTGAATCTATAATCAACTTGCATATTTTTCCATGGCTTAAACAATTAGTTTTGAAAATGGATACCTGTGGTGTTTGCTGCATTTTGCCTTTTTCTACCATGAGCATTTCTCCAACCATTACTGGAGAGGCTGACAACATTTCCTGGTCTTCTTGCTTCTCCTCCTCTTGTGCCAAGTGAACTCTTCTATCCTTGCTCTTATCAGCATCATCCTTCTTAGGGCATTTGAAATATGTGTGTCCCACTTCATTGCAATGATAACATCTACCTGTGAATACTCCTGTACCTGATCCAAATCTACCTCCACCTCTCTGATCTGTAGAAAACTCTTTGCCTTTCTCATTGCTGCTCTATACTTCATTAGTAGGTCTGCCCCTACCTCTATATCCTCTACCACTACCTCCTTGTCTTTCTTGCTTCCTCTTCACACTCTCTTCAGCCCTTATGGATAACTGAAAACATTCTCCAAGTGTTTTTGGTATGGTCAAACCAATCTCATCTTGCAAGTTATACCTAAGCCCATTAAGGTATCTTGCCACTTTCTCTTCTTCATCTTCCAATCCTCCTCTAATACTAAGCTTATGAAATTGCTTAGTATAGGACATAACATCCATGTCTTTTGTTTCAAATTCTGCCTCATCCTCTTTGTTTGAATGGAGTAATCGGATGGAAGACACTGATCCTTCATCATATCCTTCATCCTACCCCAAGAAGTGATTCTTGTTCCACATCTAGCCACTCTTTCTGTTTGCACACTACTCCACCATGTAAGTGTTGTCCCTCTTAGTTTTGTTTTTGCAAATTTAACATCCTTCTCATCACTCATTTCCTCATACTCAAAGAAATTTTCAAGGGCATCTATCCACCCTAATACCTCTTCACTATCCATCTTCCCCTGATAGATAGGTAACTCTATGTTTGCCTTTGTTCCACTACCTTGAACTACCTTCAGCAATCTCACAAATTTCTTTTCTTTAGGATCCAATTCATCCTCAAGAGGATTCTCATCTACCTCCTCATCTCCTTCTGACTCATTTTGTTCATCCCTTCTAGGATTCTTCTCCAATGCTTCCAACCTTGCCAAGATTGATGTATTCTCTCTTCTCACTTGTCTTAACTCTCTTTCCCTTGTAGCATCCTATTCTCTTCTATCCCTCAACTCTTTTTCTCTAGCCTCTAAGGCTTCTCTCAACTCATTATTCTCCCTAGCCATTTGATTTTTAAGGGCCATCTTCACACTTTCACAAACCCTTATTATTTCATAAGATCCTACCACTCCCTCAAGGACCTACTTGCTTGCTCTGATACCACAAATGATGCAGAGAACCTAGGTACTGAGAAGGACACTTCAAACCTTCAATGAAATGACTCTCAAGGTTCACTGTCTTAAATAGAGATCAGACTTCTCATAAGGCAGGGTTTTAATTCAAAAAACTAAATATGTTCATGACACAAAGTGAGGGGACTTTAGGACACATACCACAGGATACCTAACTCAATCCAATATTCCATCACCTCCATTGTACAGGACCTGCAGGGCAGCAATCTCTACTATGCCTTCCATAGATAGTCATAACATTACTGACAGTCACAATATCCTTCTTATGGTGGTCTCTATTAAGACAAACTCAATCTCATACATCATGCCAAATCTATAACATGACACACATACCTAATGCCTTCCTTGACAAATCAACATCCTATCAAATCTAACTAATACCTCATTTGTGGTGACTGTTTTCAATGAGGACTGACAAAGTTTGATGTAGGCAGAATGAATAGGTTTCATGGAGGATTTTGTCTTACCTTCTCTCATAGGATCATTGCTAGATCTAGAGCATCTTGCACCATTGATAATGACTGGTATTTCACATGGATTCCACTCCCACAGTCGATGGCCATCACCTAATTGCTGTTGTCCTTCTCTAAGTCCCAACACATGGCTCTACAGGGTCATCTACATGGTAAACTCAACCCAAACCATCCTCCTACCTCCAAAACCTTCACAAGTCCTTACATTAACTACTATACAATCCATTCCACTGATCATAAACAAAAAAGATCAGTGGAATGAGGAGAAATCCATCGAGTTGTTCAGAAGAAGCCCTAACTCAGGGTTTACAATAGTCAATAGAAAACCAATAATTTCTTCCACCCAGTTCAATGTCAAGTCTCCAAATAAGGTTCAAATCAAAGTTATCTCGATCCACTAACCATCCATTATACTCATGGGCTATGACAATTCCATACAGGATCAGGTACGGGCTGGAAACAGTAATAAAACACAGAAAATACAAGAGAATGGTTATTTCTTTATTTATTTCACTTCAATCTTCTTCACTCTAAAAAATGAATAGTTTTCAAGGCTTTTTAAAGCTTTCCATGATGCCTTGAATAAGTTGTAGGGTCATTGGGACCGATGGAGGGTGTAAAAACTGTTCAACTGCCCTGTCTGCAACTGATTACTATTTAGTAACTATCCTGTCTTGGACTGTATCAACTATTTTGTGTTTAATAATGCTTTCCAACATTTGGTTAACCTTGGACAAGGTTCTAACATACCTTCTAACCTTTGACATGCTAACAACCAAGAGGATTGCCTCCTACACACTTTAGGAGGGCTACAAACTTAAGGAAACATATGACTGCCTTTACAATATGACTATCTTTCTTAGGACTTACAACATGAGAGTAGTCTTATAGTCATTTGGACATAGTCCTTTTACATTTATGCCATCCACGCCTTATTACAACATGAAGATGGTCTCAAGGACCTTATTGAACTAAAACAAAATACTTAAAGATCAAGCAAAACCTAGATATCTTGGTGCTCCTGCACCAAAACCTCTCCCTTTGAGAAGTATAATGGGAAGGGAGACCCTGACAACCATGCGGCAGCCTTTATTGCTATGTGTAGTGATTTATTCTTTGAAGATGCAATATTGGCTAAACTCTTTTCTAGGTCACTTAAAGACATAGACTTGGATTGGTTTTCTCCTTTCCTGCTAATTCAATCAATAAATTTCTTCGACACTTTAAAGCAAACATTGGACCTCAAGTTTCTCTAATAGATTTGGTCCATTGTAAACATGGAATAAAGGAGAAAGTAACAGATTCTAGGGGTGTTATCAAGCCCACTTCTAACAATTTCAATATTCTATTATGGATGCTGATTTACAAAGAATCTTCATTGGAAACTTACAACCTCACTTCGATGACAAAATTTTGTTGATGTGTTATGACTCTTTCACTAATCTTTGCATGGCTCTCCATGATTACCAACTATCGATTACTTAGTATGAGAATAATCATTCATTGGCTCTAGTTATCCAATCTGAAGTTGTTGCCCCACACACTCATTCATTTAAAAGGCACAACAAAAATTTCATCAAAATCAATTCAATATCATCAAATCACATTTGAAAACATGTAGCGGTTGCAACATCTTCTGCTCCAACCCCATATAAGATAAAACCAAAAACTAGACAATTAACACCATTATCAAAATGTCTTTATTTTATAATGATGCAACTTTTAAACAAAAATCTCATCAAGCTTCCACCAATTCAACCTCTCAATCCAAGTAAGATGAAAGCATCTTCTTTCTATTTGAAGGCCTTTTGTCAATTTCACCGCACTACTGGTCATGACACTAAAAGATGTATGTGTCTTAAACATGAAGTTCAAGACCTCATCAATTCTAATGTCATCTAGGTTGTTGGCATAAATGATAAAGGAAATAAATCGGTGGCTCCACCTAATCAAAACTTAGAAATATTCATAGATCAATTCCCTCATCACTAAGATAACATTGTATATCCATCTCATGAAAGGCAATATACTTATAGTCATCAAGAACAAGATTATGAGGGAGATATTTGCATGGTGGATGCTCGCCCTCATCAAGAGTGTGTAGAACTTGAACCAAATATATCTTTCACTCCTCATGATGCTACCATTGGAGCTCTTAATGGATCTTTATGCATCACCATTCACATCAATGATAAACCATAAGATGTGCTATGATCAATCTTTTCCATGGTAAATGTAGCAACTGAAGAGCTTCTCTAAATTCATGGTTTGCACCACAATGACTCCAATGTATTAGAAATTGTGATTATCTTCCAACTCTTGTTGCTTTGACCCTTACTGTCATGGTTGGGTGATGAACCTTGGATGTTACTTTTTTATCATTCCAACATCGGACTTATTTCATGTGAAGTTGGGTCACCCATGGCTTTGCTCCATGAAGGAAGTCCCCTCTATGGTTCATAAGTGTTTAAAGTTTCCATTTGAGGGATGTGTTCATGTTGTACATCACAGTTGGTACTAGCCCATTGCTCATCATGGACACTTTACAATAGACTAGTTTTGGCCAAAATTAGTTGGAGTTTCTTGAACTAGGGACTATCTATTCTTTTTATGATATAAAAAATATAAGGTACAGAAAATTTATGAATTTTTGCTTAGTAACATACCTTCTGGTGATGTCAATGGATCCTCTCGATCTTCTAAGGCTATGACAGTAATTCTCCCTATCCCGCAAGTGGTGAATGAAGTTAAGCCTAAAGAAAAGGTTCCTCCCCATCCCTTCAAGGACAATGAGGCAACCATCTACCACAAAGTAGACCTCACCGCAATCACAATATTACCTTTGTCCCACCTACCTCTTTGGAGACTAGTGAAAAGCAATTGTTTGCATGTAAATTATTTCTTGAGGTTTCTCAATTGCTTATGGTTGCTCAAGTACCTCCACCCATTTCACAAGTTGAGAGGGAAGAGCATCCCTCTTTGAGAAACCATCCCCTCATGGTCTCTCAACCTTTGTTGGTTCCTCTCATTTCTTCTAATGTTCTTGAAGTAAAGGAAGAAAAGGAACCCATGTTGGAAGATACTATGGTTTCCCTAACAAATATCACAAACAAAACTAAGAGAAATCAAATTGTAAGAGAATGAAAGAAGTGTTGTCATGCTATGGCTTGCATTATTGCAAGAGAGGAGAATCTTCCTCCTTGCAAGCATCATTCACCGATAGATGTGAAGGAGACATCTACTAGTGCTTCATCTCCTCTAGTGAAAGATAGTTCTTCACAACCCATAGAGGAACCTATTGTACTATATTACAACAATGAATCTGTAGCTAATAATGATACAAGTATGGCTCTTACTAGTTGCACCACACTTGTGGTAGTTCCTCTTGCATCTTGTCCACCATCCCTTACATTTGGTGATGACCAAGATTGGAAGGGAGACAATTTAATTTAGGCCAACTCATGAGTTTGGCCCTTCTCTCTTGTATCATGAGTGCATGTGATTGTTTTCCCCTATATTGTATTGTTGGATATGTTATTTATGTTTATTAATCTCTCTTTGGATGACCCTTGATGCCCTTGTTGGTACAAGGATACAAAGGGACTAAACTCTATTGTGACATTCTCTCTATTTGTATCATCATTCTTATTTATGTCATAAGTTGTATTTTATCATTGTTTTTTCCTTTAGGGACGATGCAAGGTGTAGGATGATTTAGCATCCTTCCTTGTTGACCCAAAGTTTTATATTTACTTTCATGTGATATTTCCTCCTTTGTCTCTATAGTTCTACTGACTGGTGGATGATGATAGTTCCAAATATTTATAATCACAAGATGTCTCCTATTATACAACCATTCAAATACTGACACCAGTCAAGTTGATCCCTTTGTGTTATTACTTTATATTATTCAATCTAATATGATAATTTCTTGTATAATTTGATTTATGTGGCACCATGTTGCTAGGCTTGGTATCATACCATGACTACACAAGCTATTGTGTATCATGTTATTATGTTGTAAAATATCCCCCTAGGACTTTTACCTCCTAACTTTAGCTCCTGGGTCCCTTGTTTTTCATCTTGCATGTTAGAATTAACTCCCAAAACAAAATGGCCTGAAACCCATGTCAAATGGGGCTTGAGGGACATTGTTGAGCTTAGCCCTATCCCAAAATAGGTCTTGGGGCTTGGGTGCTCATGCCCTTGTCCTGCCCTATTTTGGTCGGGTCCCAAAATTGAATGTTAGTTTTAGAACCATTACTAGGTTTCCTTGCCAACATCTTAAGTTTGAATTACGAAATTTGTAGTGGGAATGCATATATAAACTAGATGGATAATGAAAAATTTTGATCTTATGCCAAGGATATTCAAAGCTTTCATTGTGTTACAGAGTAGACTTGTGTTGTTATGGTGCTTTGTTGCAGATTTGGCTTCGTCAATCCATCTCCTCATGGCATGAAAGAGTTTCATCTCCATGAGAGCTATAATTCTAAGGTGATATCTATTGAATCAATCATTTATCAATTTGTTTATGCCTCTATCCCACAAGGATACAAACTCTTTATCAAACAACAATGTTGGAAGGCTTGAATTCCATTCAGGGGCTTGTTCGAGGTAAGCTCCTAAACACCACAACCCCCAACACCTCGTCTTGTGATTACAAGTGACATGTATTGAATCAGGAAGAATAGAGTTGTAGAGAAGTGTTGTAGAGAATAAGGATTTTGGATCTGATAGAAAGAAGTAGAAAAGATCATCATTAGGGCTTGGGTGCTAGTCCCTTTGCCCTCTGGATTTGTAGAGGCAAAAATCTCTAGAATATGGATCATTAGTGTCAAAAGGAGTCTAGAAGCCCCCAAAGAAAACACTGCATTGGACTTGGGTGGTAGTCCCTTTTCCCTCGGCTATTCAATACCCTAAACTTTGAAAAATGGTTAGTATCTAATCTCCATTTAGCATCTCTATGTGTGAGCATTTGCTGAGATTCATCTGTTTGTTTATGATTTTGCATAATTAGGGTTTGAAGCATAATTGGGCATTAAATTAACACTTTAATCATTAATTTCCAAATTTCCCTATCATTACAAGAGACAACAAACCTATAGGTGAATCCTCTTGCAAAATTTGTAATTCAACTTGGTTAATTGTCCTTGAATGTGTGTAGTGAAAGGAGGACCTAGGCATATCATTCGTTAAAACCTTGTCCCCTTTTTCATACATAACATTGTGGTGAACCCATGTTTTTTTATTGAATTTTTCACCTTTTTGAGTTTTGTACTTAATATTTGCATTCATTCATTTCACTCTCATCTTATTGCATTTGAAAATCTACAAAAAGACTAAAATTTTTGAAAAACAATTGGCATCCTAGGCTTACATTAGGGCATAGTTTGCATTAATTTAATTGCATTTCATCTAATAAATGAATGTTACATCAAATATAATATAAATCACAGAATAAATCATTATATAATCATTTGCATTGCATTTGCATGCTTAAATTGTTAAAATTTGCTTGAAGTTGTGCATTTTTTCATATAACCTAGTCTTTGCAATAGCTAGGGTTTGTGGTTAAAATCTTGTTTCAGATTTTACTACTCTTTTAAACACTCTTTTAAGACTTATTTATGATTTTAGTGTTTCATTATTGTGTTTCTTTGCATTTACATTTTAAAATTTGCATTTACATATAGTCAATTTCAACAAAAATTAGCATATTCATTCATTTTTCCTTAAAATTGCACTTGCATTGAGCATTGTAGGACTTGTGACATCATTTTTAGATCTTAACTAAGCTATTTCACATAATAAATATGATTGCAACTTCATTCATACATCATTTTGCATTGTTCCATGCCTTAATTTCATAATTAGGGTTTAAAATCCTTGCATTTTCACTAGACTTTGACTCATTATTCATCTAGATTTGCATGATATGTGTGTTGTGAAGGATATTTATAAATTATTAGACTAATATAATAAATATTTAATTCACTTCCCCTTTGCAATTTTATCACAACACTACTTCATTTAGGCATTTGCATTGAAAAAAGTGAAAAAAATCAAGCATTTTAGGTCATAAACATACATAGTTTTGTATCCATTTCATTGCATTTATATAAAAATCTTTTAAAATCAGATCTTTCATCCATTTTAAAGCATACATATATGGCTTCTCATCATAACAATAATTTTAGGTTCCCTCCTAGGCCTTATTTGAAAAGAAAAACTCCTGAACCTGAAATAACATTTACACCTCATAATAAGATAATGGCTGATATTGAAGGGCCTCATTACATCACCATGAATGTAATGGAGATCCCAATGCATGGAACACTTATAGATCCTAATTTCATGACTAATGTGGTAACAGAAGAGTTTCTTCTCTCACATGATTTGATACAAGATTCTTATGAACCTTCGGATTTAATGATCAAGACACATACTGGAGCTTTCATGCCTACCTTTGGGAAGATATCCTTATTGGTTATGGTATATGATAAATCTATGGATCAATTATTTAATGTCATCCCTTTATCTGACCTCTTCTACATAAAATTGGGACATCAATGGCTCAAAGTTATTAAGGTTGTCCCCTCAACTATTCATAAATTCATAAAACATCCTTTACATGGACAAGTACGTACTATTCATTGTAATACATGGAAACCCAAGGTTATGGAAAATAAATTTACTCTTGATTACTATTGTCCCTAACTTGATAGAGAACCTGAGCCACAAAAAGATCAAATTTTCTTAGCATATAGATGATACAAATCAAAACTTCTATTTAGAGTGGCTAGACCTACTATTCAACAAGCAATAAACAAAGAACAACTTGCATTAGAAGCACTTCCTTGAGAGAAAGGTAAAGGAATCTATGTTGAGGTTCCTCCTCTATCACCCTTATAAGGATTAGGAGTTACCCATGGAAAACAAAGCACTTCATCAAAACAAATTATGTTTGAACAAGCTTCCTCCACTGAGATTAGAAAACCTATGGAAAAATATGAGACTACTTTTGAAGATATAAGCAATAAGACAAGAAGGAATAGACAAGCAAGAGAAAGGAGGAAGAGATGATAAGCTTTTTCCCAATGAAATGCACCTCAACAAGAAAACATTTCACCTAACATTGAAAAAAACAAAGAAAAAAATTAAAGGAAAAGAGATTAAGCATAATGATAAATGTTGGGCTAATGTACCTTATGTACCTCTTTCCTCTCACATTCGAGATTGGGAAGATGAAGATTTGCTTGTCAACAACCACTAGTTCAGTTGTGCAACAGGTCAGTATTTCTAACCCTAGTGGTCACCTATGTTGTAGCATTATTTTCTTATTTATGTTATCTCCCCTCTTGTGTTGTATTCCCCTGTGATGTGTTATGTGTTGTTTAGGCCTCCTTGGATGACCCTTGATACTCTTGCAAGGTCAAGGATACTGGGAGACTACCTCTGTTGTGATCATTCTTCTATTTGTATCATCATTTTTCTATCTGGATTCTCCTCTAATTTTCATTGTTGTGTGTTGTGCCTTAGGTGCATAGCGTTGCAGTTGATGACCTGGGGGCATCTTCCTACATGATTGTTCCTAAGATACTTTTTCTCCTCTCTTATTTTATTGTTTACCTTCTTCTAGTGATTCTATCTAGTTAGCAGATGATAGAAAACAAACATATACTGATATGGACTGCATGTCCCTTCAGCAAATAAAGCAAAAATGGACCTAGTCCATATATGAAGATGGGGTTGATTTATATATTTGATGCTTGGATAGTAGAATCACTCCATGTGATATTTGATGTTGTCTTATTTTTATAACAAATCATAACAATACATCTTCCCTGTGCACTTTGATTGTTTTGGGTGTCTCGCCTTGTTGTTACACTCAGTTTTGAGATGCATGTAGTATAAGCCCCATAGCTATATTTGGACTTGAACCTATTTGTGTAGCCTTGGCTTCCTTGTTTTCATGCATAGATTTCATGTTTACTTAGATTAATATGTGTTTGTGGGAACATTCGGTGATCGTGTGTACATGTCACCTTTGGGGGCGTGGGCTTTGTGAAAGCTCTTGTTCCCTTGTGTGTTTTCTCTCTACCTTAATGTGCTTGATATCGGTACATGATATTAACTACCTTAAGGTGGGGACATATACGGTAAGTTGTCTAATGATTTTGGTACTAACAAAGCATGTTTGTAAGCCCTTTGTAGAGGTGGGATGTTGTATCTCTGGCACAAGTGCACATCTTTATTCTATATTACAATTAAGAAGCCCTCTATATAGGCAGGGTGTTGGAACTAGACAACTAAGAGGGGGGGTGAATTAGTTGTCCCCCAATACTTTTCCTACCTTTTCTTCTTTATTATCTTACTATCAGATTAGTGATGTAAACATTAAAGAATTAATCAATAGCATAAGAGAAGAAACATAATCAACACATTTGACACCAAGATTTTGATGTGGAAACTCGGTTAAGGGAAAAACCAAGGTGGGGGTTAACCCACAAAAATGTGTACCCTGTTCAAAGTACTTAATAAAATAGAAGGCACATGCCTTCGGGTGCACTGCCCAGAGCTCACTACTCAAAAGAGAGGCTCACTGCCTACAGAATATATTTAGAAAGAATTAACTAAGAAATAACATCTACTTCATGCCTGATTCAGTTTCAGTGAATGCTCATGAACTTTCACTCTGCCCCAAATTCTTCTTCACACTCTATACTACTCTCGCTCCTTTTCTTCTCTACTCTTCTCTTGATCCTTTCTTCAGACTTAACTGTTTTGCTCAAGGATAATTTCAATACCTCTTCAATAAGTATTTATATACTTCATCAACCTTGGAATGATCAACAAGGTTGGCTAAACTTGACACTAATCATCACACTATCGGCCAATCATAACTGAGACTTGAATCTGCTTCTACAACCACTTCACACCTCATAAAAATATTTTTAAGGCATCCGCCACAGGCTAGGAACATCCAGTCGGCCAAGACTAAGAAGAACACCAACCTCAAGAAGGAATCTTCAATCAACAAGCTCAAACCTCAATGTGGACCTCTAACATAGTAGCCACACGATCCAAAGACCTCCACAAGCACATTAAATTCACCAATAACATCCATTCTAAACCAAATGATCAAAAGTAATTAAATCTTCCTTCGAAACCTCAAGAACACTCTCTACCATGACTGTCAAACTAGAAGAATAGCTTGCAAACCTCCAAACCATGAACCACTGGTGTTGATTATACACATTGGCTTCCCAAACCTACCTTCAGATCTGTAGATACAATTTTATATTTCCAGATCAATCTAGACCTCTTTCCTATCACTCTATCTTTCCTGAGTATTACTGGAGCAAACTTTGACAATCCTCTACACAGCCACATGATCTACATGCATTGATTATCATTAATTTTCTCAATATCCTCAACAGTCCAGTCTTCTATGCAGACAACAACAAGGATACAGTTGACACCAATGGCAACAAGGATATGTTGACATCAATGACAACCCACTTAGGCACATATTTTCAACAATCTCCCCCTTTATCATTGATGGCAACATATGATGTGAAAAACTGAATCTAACCATCAAGACAAGAACTTCTCCCCCTTTCTCTTCTCACTTCTACAACTACTTTCTTTACTGCTCCCCCTTACATTAGCAACTAGTTTTTCACATGACTTCTCTCCCCCTTTGACATCAATGGTAAAGGGCACATATTTGCTATCTTTTCTCCCTTATTGCTTTAGACTGATCCCAAACTTTACATATTGACTACTCCCCCTTTGAGTAGTACCTTCTTAACATCAATCCAGATCACAAGATATGAATGTGAATTCCACCAGACTGATGCACCTTAGTGCATCTTAGTTCTACGTAGGAGGGGTAATAACCCCTAACTTCTCTATGAGATACTCAAAAGTATCCTTGGGAAGAGGCTTAGTGAAGATGTCTGCAAGCTAATCTTTGGAAGGCATAAACTCCAACTTGACTTCATTCTCATTTAGTTTCTCTCTCAAGAAATGAAACTTGATAGATATATGTTTTGTCTTTGAATGCAATACCAGATTCTTTGAGATGCTTATTGCACTAGAATTATAACAAAAAATTGTGACTGGGTCCTCAAACACAATTTTGATGTCCTTCAACATTTGCTTCATCCACAAAACCTGGGTGCAATTATTTGTTGTTGCTATGTACTCTGCATCTGCAGTAGACAAAGATATTGCCTCTTGCTTTTTTCTTATCCAAGAGACCAATCTTTTCCCCAAGAAGAATGCACCACCATTAGTACTTTTTCTGTCATCCACATCTCCTACCCAATCAGCATTTGTATATGCATGAAGAATGAAGTTATTGTCCTTTGGATACCATAGTCCATAATCAATTGTCCCCTTGAGATATCTGAAAATTATTTTGACTACCATAACATGGGATTCTTTTGGATCAACTTGAAATCTAGCAACAAGTCTAATTGCATTCATGATGTCAGGTTTGGTCTGGGTTAAATAAAGCAATCCTCCAATCATTGATCTATATCTTTTCTAATTTGCCTTGGGAGAGTCATCATCTTTGCTTAGCTTGCATCCAGTTACCATAGGTGTACCTACGGGCTTTGAGTCTTCCATTCTAAATTTCTTTAGCAATTCTTTTACATACTTGGACTGAGATATGAAGATACCTTTATCTGATTGAACAATATGCAAACCTAGGAAGAAATTCATCTCACCAAACATTGACATCTCAAACTCACTTTTCACTTGAGAGTAGCCTTTACATACCAACCTTGCCTTATTCCTTACCATCTCCCCATCTTCATTTAGTTTATTCTAGAAGACCCATTTGGTTCCAATCACATTTTTGTCCTCAGGTCTAGGAACTAGATCCCATGTGTGATTCTTTTCAATTTGCATCAATTCCTCTTCCATTGCTTTGACCCAATTTTCATCATTGGAAGCTTCACTTACTGATTTAGGTTCAATCCTTGAAATCAAACAAATCTCTTCTTGATCTTTAGACATTTTTCTCCTAGTTTGAACACCTTTACTCTTATCTCCTATTATATGATCTTTAGGATGATTTAATTTTACATATGTGGGAATTTTGGAGATTGTTTGAGCTTCTATTTCTTAAACTTGTTCATCATCATTTGTGTTAACCTCTAGAGACACCGGTTCAAACTGAATCTGGGTCTGAGATTGAACTTGCCTTCCTTGATTTTGACTTTCATCTTGATCATCTGAATAATATCCGAAGTACCTGGAATGTCCTTCCTTGCTTTCATCAACTTTAACATTCGCACTTTCAACAATCTTCTTCAATATTTTATTAAAGCATCGATAGGCCCTACTTTGAGTTGAGTATCCCAAAAATATTCCTTCATCACGTATTGCCTCAAACTTACCTAAGTCCTCATCTCTTTTGATATAACACTTACTACCAAAGACTCTGAAGTATCTCATAGTAGGAGAATGACCAAATCAAAGCTCATAAGGAGTCTTACTAGAATTTCCTTTGATCTGCACCTGGTTAAGAGTGTAGACAATAGTACTCACAACTTCTCTCCAATAAACTTGAGGAACATTTGTTTCCATCATCATGGTTCTGGAAGCTTCTTGAATGGTCTGGTTCTTTCTTTCCACAAATCCATTTTGCTGAGGAGTCCTAGGAGCAAATAACTATCTTTTTATTCCATGCTTTTCACAGAAAGCATCAAACTCACCGGAGGTAAATTCTCCACCTCTGTCAAATCTTAGACACTTTAGTTTTCCACCAATCTCATTTTTAACCATCATCTTAAACACCTTAAACTTGTCAAGGGCTTCTAATTTTTCTCTCAGAAAAGTTACCCACATCATCTAGGAGTAATCATCAATTAGCAACATGAAATATCTGTCTCCTTGCACACTCCTAATTCTAGAAGGACCACAGAGATCAGTATGTACCAGTTCTAATCTCTCGCTTGAACCTTGTTCCTTACTCTTGAATGAAATTTTATTTTGTTTGCCCAATTGACATTCTCTACATATGTTATTAGGTTTCACAAGTCTTGGAAGATCTCTTACAACTTGAGTGGAACTTATTTTGACAATGTTGTCAAAATTCACATGACACATCCTCCTATGCCATAGCCAACTTTGATCTATCTGAGTAATCAAACAACTTTTCCCAGAACTACTTAAGTGAAAGATGTTACCTCTGGTTTGAGTACCGGATGCAATTTCAGTTCCAGAGTTTTCCAGGATTCTGCATTTTCCATCCTTGAACTGAAGATCATAACCCTTGTCAACCAACTGTCCAACACTGAGAAGGTTGTGTTTGAGTCCTTCCACATACAGAACATCATTGGTGTTGTTCTTGCCATCAAAAGAGATGGATCCTCTGCCACGGATTCTACTAGCTGAGTTGTCTCCAAATTCTACAAGTCCTCCTTCATAGTTTTCAAAGTTCACAAACTTACTCTTGTCACCAATCATGTGATGAGAACATCCACTATCAATTACCCATTCATCCCTTTCAATAACCTGAGTAGCCAAGGCACCTTCCACCTTTTCATAGCTAGCAGATTCAATAGACACTGGATCTTCTTCTTTGATAGCAATAAACACCCAATCATTTTTAGAGGAGCCTTCATGATCAGATTCATCATCTGTTACCCCTTCTCCATTTTCTTAGACATAGTAACATTTCTTCTGACCTTTATTCCTATTAGGGTTAGGTTTTGAAAACCTTTCTGAACATCTTGAGGCAAAATGACCAATCTTGTTACAAACAAAGCATTTGAGTGGTAATTTTCCTTCATACTTACTGGATCCTCTTGGCATTCTTCTGGCAATAAGAGCTTCAAGATCTGTTGTTTCTATTTCAACATCTTCAAGATCCTTTCTTGTCTTTACAAATCTATTTGATCTTGTAGAAGAGTTTTCACCTGGATCACATCTTTGTTTTCCATACACATTGGCTTTGATTGCAGATTCAAACTTGGGAAGAGAATCACTAAACTCACTTAAATGAAAGCTAAAATTTTGCCAACCAGACGATCTCTTGTAACCTCTGAGATTGTCCTGATTTCTTCTATAGCTACAACCTTATGTTTGTATGAATCTAGTAAAGATCTGAGTACTTTTGATATAATTTCTGATTTTTCCAAAGTTCCACCAACACACCTGATGCCACACACAAGTTCATTTATCTTTTGCATGTAGATTGTAATGTTTTCATCTTCACTCATCCTCATAGTTTCAAATTTTCTGCTTAGACTTTGCAGCTTTGCACATTTGACATATTTGTCACCTTCATATAGATACTCCAATTTTTTCTAGATTTGATAAGTAGTTTTTAGACCAAAGACATTTGTCATTTCTGAATCAGTTAGGGCACTCAACAAGGCTTCTTTAGTTTGAAGATTATTTTTAGAATCTTTGACGTGGTCAAGAGTTGAAGGACCTTTCTCTGGAGGTTTATACTCAACACCGGTTATTATCCAAATAGGCATCGCCCATGTATTGCAAATGGCACTCCATGCAATCTTTCTAAATAGAGTAATTTGTTCCATCAAATCTTAGACTATCCTTCTTGTAGGTCGACATCCTGGATCTCAAGCGGTTAAGCTTTTATGCGAGGATCTGGCTCTTATACCAATTGTTGGAACTAAACAACTGAGAGGGGGGAGTGAATCAATTGTTCCACAATACATTTCTTGCATTTCCTTCTTTATTATATTACTATTAGATTAGTGATGTAAACATTAAAGCATTAATCAATAGGATAAGAGCAGAAACATAATCAACACATTTGACACCAAGATTTTGACGTGGAAACCCGGTTAAGGGAAAACCCACGATGTGGATTAACCCACAAAAATATGTACCTTATTAAAAGTACTTAATAAAATAGAAGGCACATGCCTTCGGGCACACTGCCCAGAGCTCATTGCTCAAAAGAGAGGCTCACTGCCTACAAAATTTATTTAGAAAGAATTAACTAAGAAATAGCATCTACTTCATGCCTGATTCAGTTTCAATGAATGCTCATGAACTTTTGCTCTACCCCAAATTCTTCTTCACACTCTATACTACTCTCACTCCTTTTCTTCTCTACTCTACTCCTAATCCATTCTTTAGATTTAACTATTTTGTTCAAGGATAATTTCAATACCTCTTCAACAAGTATTTATATACTTCATCAACCTTGGAATGATCAACAAGGTCGGCTAAACTTGACACGGATTATCACACTATTGGCCAATCACAACTGAGACTTAAATTTGCTTCTACAACCACTCCACCCCTCATAAAAATATTTTTAAGGCATCTGCCACAGGCTAGGAACATTCGGTCAGCCAGGAGGAACATCAACCTCAAGAAGGAATCTTCAATCAACAAGCTCAAACCTCAATGCAGACCTCTAACATAGTAGCCACACGATCCAGAGACCTCCACAAGCACATTGAATTCACCAATAACATCCATTCTAAACCAAATGATTAGAAGCAATTAAATCTTCCTCTGGAACCTCAAGAACACTCTCTGCCATGATTGTCAAACTAGAAGAATAGATTGCAGACCTCCAAACCATGAACTACTGGTGTTGATGATACACATTGGCTTCCCAAACCTGCCTTAGATCTGTAAATCACAATTTTATATTACGAAATCAATCTGGACCTCTTTCCTATCACTCTATCTTTACTGAGTATTATAGGAACTGGTTCTACTCAGATGGCCATAACTCCTTCAAATCTTCATGTGGACTTCTCATATCTTAACTAGAGAAAACTCTGACAATCCTCTACATAGCCACATGATCCGCATGCATTGATTATCATTAATTTTCTCAATATCCTCAATAGTCCGGTCTTCTATGTAGATAGCAAAAAGGATACAGTTGACACCAATGGAAACAAGGATATGTTGACATCAATGACAACCCACTTAGGCACATATTTGCAACACGGGGATGGTGTATCTCTTGAGCTAGTGCACATCCTTTTTATTTCAAAACTCCTCCAAGTAGGTGGGGTTGGATCTGAGACATCCTCCCTTAAGCATGTCTTTGGTTGTTGTGGCATAAGCCCAACCATCATGTGTGCCTATAGAATGCTTGAGATAGTGGGGCTTAGAAATAAGTTCCTTCCATCACCTTGTTTTTCATGTTTTAGATGTATAGTATGTCTTTGGCATGCAATATGATGCTCGTGTTTTCCATGTGTCTTTCATGTGTTTTCCCACGTGTGTAGTTTTGAGGGTGTGGTGAAATGCCCTTCCTACACTCAAGCTTTGTATGGTGTGTTTTCTCCAAAGCATAGCTTCAAGGGTGTGACAAAATGCCCCTCCTATGCTTTGGGTTTTGTATGGCATGCTTGTTCCCAAGTGTAGTCTCAATGGTGTGGAAAAATTCCCCAACTACACTTTGGGATTTATTTGGTGTGTCTTCTCCCCCATATGTAGTTTCAAGGTTGTGGTGAAATTCCCCTCCTACATTTTGGGTTTGTGTGTTGCATTTTTACTTTCCATGTATCTGCATTTATTTATATATTTGAAAATGAAAAAAAAGAAATATCATTACATTCATCATGTTTTGCACGTCTTCAATACTATCTTCTCTATGTCTTGTGTGACTATTATTGTCTTCTCCATGTTTTGCATAGTTGTTACTATCTTCATTGTGTTTGGCATGTCTACAACATGTTTTCTCTAATGTCTACCTGAGACTAGGTGCTAGAAATAGTTCCTCAATATTTGTGTATGCATTAGCTTCAAGTACCTGGGGTGTTTGTTGTGTTTTGACCATACTTTAATGCATGTATGGGTCATAAGATCATACATAAATTAAAGTGGGGGCTAAATGTTATGTCATAAAATGTCCCCCTAGGACTTTTACCTCCTAAGTTTAACTCCTAGGTCCCTTATTTTTCATCTTGCATGTTAGAATTAACTCCCGAGACAAAATGGCTTGAAACCCATGTCAAATGGGGCTTGAGAAACATTGTTGAGCTTAGCCCTATCCCAAAATAGGTCCTAGGGCTTGGGCGCTCGCACCCTTGCCCTGCCCTATTTTGGCAGGGTCCCAAATTTGAATGTCAATTTTATAACACTTAAAAGGTTTCTTTGTCAACAACTTAAGTTTGAACTACAAAGTTTATAAAGGAAATGCATATATAAGCATGTTTATGGTTTCATTTGTAAACTAGATGGATAATGCAAACTTGTGATCTTATGCTAAGGATATTTAAAGCTTTCATTGTGCTACAAAGCATACTTGTGTTACTATGGTGTTTTTTTGTAGATTTGGCTTCATCAATCCATCTCCTCATGGCATGAAAGAGTTTCATCTCCATGAGAGCTACACTTCCAAGGTGATATCTATTTGTGTTTGAATCAATCATTTATCAATTTGTTTTTTCCTCTATCTTGTAAGGATACACACTCTTTATCAAACAATGGTGTTGGAAGGCTTGAATTCCATTCCAAGGCTTGACCGAGGCAAGCTCCTAAACACCACAACCCCCAACCCCTCTTCTTGTGATTGCAGATGACAGGTATCAAATTGTAGAGAGTGGAGTTGCAAACAAGTGTTGCAGAGCATAAGGATTTCAGATCTAATGGAAAGAAGTAGAAAAGAGGGCTTGGGTGCTAGTCCCTTTGCCCTCCAGATTTGTAGACGCAGAAATCTCCAGAACAAGGATCATCAGTGTCGGAAGGAGTTTGAAAGCCCCCAAAGAAAACACTACATTGGGCTTGGGTGCTACTCCCTTTTCCCTTGACCATTTAATATCCCAAACTTAAAAAAATGGTCAATATCTAATCTCCATTTAGCATCTATGTGTGTGAGCATTTGTTGGGATTGATCTATTTGCTTACGATTTTGCATAATTAGGGTTTGAAGCATAATTGGACATTAAATTAACACATTAATCGTTAATTTCAAAATTTCCTTATCATTACAAGTGACAACCAACCTATAGGTTAATCCTCTTGTAGAAGTTATGATTCAACTCAGTTAACTGTCCTTGATTGTGTCTAGTGAAAGGAGGATCTAGGCATATCATTCATTAAACTCTTGTCCCCTTTTTCTTTACATAACACATGCTCATAAAATCACCTCAATTTTCCTTTTCTAGGGGCAACCCATTGTTGTGATGTAGCTTTTTGGAACACATCATATAGACATGTGCTTCAAAATGTTATCATGCCTATCTTGTATTTTATTCTACCTTAAAGAAATTTCTCTACGAGAAAGTAAGCAATAACTTTAATGTGGGGGCATACATCACACTATGCTCTTTTGATTACACATGTTGATTATGATTGACATGAAGCTCACCTAGTGATTTGGCAGTACTCACTAGCCTGTGATGCATTCACTTGACATGGAACTCACCTAGTGATTCAGTGGTCCTCACTAGTCCATGATGTTTCCATTTTGTTATTGGTCCATGAACCACCTAGTATAACAAAGTTTTCTAGCCCATGTGCTTCATGTGACTTTTCATAGTCACCTAGTAATTTAGCAGTCCTTACTAGTCTATTCCATGAATACACTTCTCTTCACATGACCACATGACCCCTAGTGACAGAGCAAGCTAGAGTGAAATTCATGTTGCTTGTGTGTTTGTTTCCATGTTTGTTTGTTTGATGTATTTTTTGAACTTGTATTTTCTTAATGATTCCATGTGTTTTGTGTGCCTTCATCATGTTTTCCATGTATAGTTTATTCTTTATATGTATACTTCATGTCAAGCATGTGTGCATTGTGTATGGCATGTATTACCTTTGTGTATTGTGTGTCTCTTGCATGTATTCCTTATATATTTTTTTAGTACTCCATGTATGTGTGTTTACAACCTTAGAATCCTAAGCTTGGGGGCTACTATAGTTCACAACTTGGTGGAATTATTTAGCTTATATGTTTACATGTTGGAAATTTGTCTTCTCCTCACTTTAGTGTGAGTACTAATGTAAGTCCATACCCACGCTAAAGTGGGCTAAATGTTATGGAGTAAAATGTTTACCCTTACCTATTTGGACCTATTTTGGAACCTAGTGGAAAAACAAACAATTAATTCTTGATCCTAATGAATAAACCCTGACAAATAAAATTATTTGGCTTATATGTTTACATGTTGGAAATTTGTCTTCTCCTCACTTTAGTGTGAGTACTAATGTAAGTCCATACCCACACTAAAGTGGGCTAAATGTTAGGGAGTAAAATGTTTACCCTTACCTATTTGGACCTATTTTGGAACCTAGTGGAACAATAAACAATTAATTCTTGATCCTAATGAATAAACCCTGACAAATAAACTTAGGGATGGTCTAAGCTCACCACATTAAACACTCCCCAAAGTTTGTGGAGGCTAAAGGACTAGATCACCTAGCAACCTAAGCCCCAATGTTAACCCTGACCTTGATTTGGTGGTGTTGGATTAGAACACCTCTTTGGTTTACCCTTGTCAGCCTCAATTGGTTGTATTCACTGATAGTGAGTGGAAATGCATATAAGAAGGATTCTTATTATTCATTTTACACCTAGAATTTTAGAAGGACTCACCTTATGCCTTAGTGAATCACTCTCCTTTGCTCAATTCTTCTTCATGATTAGAATAGCTCTTTGTATGTGGATGTTATGATGCTTGTTTGTAGGTCTTGAAGGAAGTTCAACTCTTCATTCTCTATCTCCTTGTTGGTGCATGGTCTTGAGTCACCCACTCCAACTAGGCTTTCATATCTTGTAGTAGCATTTACCATTTATATTCATTCTTTCATCATTTATAGTAGATCCTACCTCTACCCTCCTAGGACACACACTCTTTGATCTCTAATCATATTATTGTAGTGGAGGTGGAAACACCAACATGGGGTTTGACTAAGGTAATTCCCCAAAAATAACACAACCCTTATCCCTTCTTGTTTGTGTGTAGGTCACATTCAGAGGAGTCAGACAACAACAAGTGACAAGATGCAGGAAGTAAAATAGGTGAAGACACTCAGATCGAACATTCTACAAAAACCTAATTTGGGTCTAGGACACTCGGCACCCTAGTTCCTCTCTATCCTAAAACCTAGGTTATTGTTCTTCTCTATCCCCTAACCTTTGTTGTGGTCTTAGTTTCTCTATAACAATTTTTTTTTGTCATATAGTCATTGATCTTTCTCAATTAGGGTTTCCTACTTTACCCTAGTTTGATTGGTTAGATTTGGTTAACACTCTTTTATACAATAAAGGGACAAAACCCCTATATTTGTCTCTCCTTCAAAGGTAGAAGCCAAGCTCAGTTTGTGTTTCAATTTTGATAGAAGAGGGTTTGGCCTAGTTTGGGGTTTTAAGCTAAGTCTCCCTTTTCCATCAAACATGAAGTTCCTGCCTCATTTCATCTACAATATCTCTCTTTTTGGGCTGTCTCTATGGTTGCAGGTATTCTTTCTTGCCACCTTTAATGGCTAATTAGACCAAAAACCTATTGATTTGTCTCCCACTAATGGGCTAGGATCCATCTATGCAAAGCACCTTCAATTGATTACAACTGAGGCATATTTTTTACATCGATTGTCAAAATGCACAGTTCATTGTGAGGACCATTGTTGGATATCAATTGTTCAAATATGATAACAAGGAAGTTCAATGGCTTAAGGTGGCTTTGACTCTTTTATCAAATATTATGGATATCATCCAAGACATCGACTACATGCAGGCCATCAGCTTTGGTCTCATCTTCATTTGTCTTCTCAACTCTAAAAGGTGGAAGATTATATGTTGGAGGGTTATAAGTTATAGGCTAGGGATGCTCTTATAGGAGGTCTTTTTTAGATGAGGCTTCTTCATTCTTCTTCAGTGACAAATTGTGTATATAATTCCATTTAAAAAGTTCTTAGAGTGGGTTGCATCAATACTCTCAATCATGCTCTTAATTCTCATAGATTCTTAGCTACCAAAAGGTTTAGATGATAGAGCAAGGAGATATTTGGAACCATCTATTTTCTGTAGATTCATGCTCTAGACATGGCTCCAAGATCTCCACATGTTCCCAATGTGTTATCTCTAGCTCCTTCTATTCCCATGGCTCCCCTCAATGATAACTACGGTTCCAATTCTGAGTAATGCATTTTCATGGGTTGTTTAATGTTTTTTGTATTTGTTGTTTGTTTTCTGGCTACATTGGTAGTCTTCACTCTAGATATACTCATTTTTTTACATAATGGTGTCTTCCATCTTGTAATCTTTTCTAACTTTTCAACATATAGTATGGGTGTTAATCACCTTTTTCTAAAAAAAGGTTTTTTGAAATTGAATGTAGATTATGGGCTACTATTTTTTAAATTTCAAATTAATTTGATAAAAATTGGATATTTCAATGAAATAGTACTAATGTTTTTGGAATAAATAGAAATTAGGTGCCATCTTGGCTAACTTAAGTCTAATAAAAAGGAAATAGTTTTTCTTCAAACTTTGGATCAAGTAAAGGACATATGAATAGATGTGACATTTTTGTGAATTTTTTGTAAATAAATAATTATTTATGATATTTTTATTACAACTTTCTCATAATATTAAGAAATATATTTCAGGCCAACATAACCTAGTAAAAAATATGATATTACAATTTCTTAATCCTATAGTTAATGATTCGACAACTAGTTCAAGGTTTTCTTCATCATGTACTATTTCCACTAACCCTAGCATTCTCATCTCTCCTTTCGGTCCTAGTTGTGTAGGCATATTTGTCTATAAGATTTTTTGGAGCCTTGTTGATTTTGAAGCATTTGTCTTAAGGTCACTTGTTTCATTGTTCCTATGGGCTAGAAAGGGGTCTTGAAATATTTTCGTAGTGCAATAGGTTTGTGTGTTTTCTTGGTGTTGTTATTGTTGTTATTTATCATGACATCTTGTGGGTTAAGAAACATTTTGATGAATAATCATTGCTAGTCTTTTGGTAACCTTGCTATAAACATGTTATATTTCCTACATGATTCAATTATATGCCCAATTGTCCTATGGAAGGAGTAAAATTGATTGTATTAATAAGGTGGGTGGTTGTATCTGTTATCATTCCAATTTTAGTTCCATGGCTATTGATTTTCTCTCATATGATAGGCATTGTTTCAGGGTCGATCCAAAAAATTTACATTATGATGGAAGTCATCTCTCCCATTATAATCATCTCTTACTTTATTTCTTATTGGTTGGTGTTATGTAGGAAAACAAGGGTTTGTTGATTAGGTTGATAATTTAATTAGATCCTCCTTTCACTACATACATTCAAGGACATTAAACTGAGTTGAATCACAACTTTTGCAAGAGGACTCAACTATCAGGTTTGTTGTCACTTGGAATGATATGGAAATTTGGAATTTGTTAATTGATTTGTTAAGTTTAGTTTAATTAAGCCTAAAACCATAATTATTCAAAATTGTAAATAAACAGATGAAACATGACAAATACTCACACACAGAGATACTAAACACAAATCAGATACATAGCAGATTTTGTGTTCCAGAATCTGGAAAAGTCAAGTTCAAAGGGGTGGGTGCCCAAGCCCAAGGTACTGCTTTTTCAAAGGGCTTCCTGATATTTTTTTTCTACAGACTACAACCACTTCAGATATTTCTTGTATTGTGAAACTAGAGGTTAAAAGAACTACCACCCTTGACCTTGTTGTGTTATTTTATGTGTTTTTCTTTAGATCCAAGATCCTTATGCTCTACAACAATCCTCTACAAATCCTCTTTGGAAGATCTGATACCTATCACCTACAACAAAAGAGAGGAGTTGGGGCTTGTGGTGTTTAGGAGCATGCCTCAATCAATGTTCGAATGGCATTCAAGCCTTCCAACACAGTTGTTAGATAGAGAGCACATGTCCTTGCAAGACAAAGTAAAAAGCAATGATAAAAATGATAGATTGAATCACAAATAGCTATTACCTCAAAGGCGTAGATCTCATGAAGATGAAGCTCTTTCATGCCATCAAGAGATGAATCCAAATGTGTAATAACAATCACGACAATAATTAATTCTGCACTGCAACACAATGAATGCCTAAACTACTCTAAAATCATAAGTTTGTCAAAATCTCAAAATCATCTTCTAGTTTGAAAATGAAGTCCTAAACATGATTATATATGCATTCTCACTCTAAATTTCATAATTCAAACTCAAGATGCCGACAAGGAACACCTTTAATAGTAACTTTGCCGACATTGAAATTTTGGACCCTGACTAAATAGGCTAGGGAAAGGGCACGGGCACCCAAGCCCAAGGACCTATTTTGGGTCTGGGGGATTTTGTTTTGGGATTCATTTCTAAGATGCATGATTAAAACTAAGGGACCTGGGAGATAAAGTTAGGAGGTAAAAGTCCTAAGGGGACATTTTATGACATAACATTTAGCCCCCACTTTAATGTATGTATGATCCTATGACCCATACATGCATTAAAATATGGTCAAAAACACAACAAACATGCCAAGCACTTGAAGGTAAGGCATACACAAAAATTGAGGAACTATTTCTAGCCCCAGTCTTAGGTAAGCATTAGAAAACACATAGCAGACATGAAAAATACAATGTAGACAATAACGAGCATGCAAGAAACAGAGAAGATAGTATTGAAGACATGCAAAACTTGATGAAGACATGAGAGTAGTTACACAAAATATGATGAATACATGATATAATTTTTCATTTTCATATATATAAGTGCATGAAAATAAAAATTACAACAAAAAACCCAAGAATGTAGGGGGGACTCATCACCATACCCTTTACACTACACCAAGGGGATAAAACATGACATACAAAACACAAGCATTGGGGGGACTCATTGCGCCACTCTTTACACTACACAAGGGGGAATACATGCCATATAAACCCAAGTGTAGTGGGGACTCATCACCACACCCTTTACACTACACGAGGAGAAAACATGCCATACAAATTGAAGTGTAGGGGGGCTCATCACTACACCCTTTACAATACACGAGGGGAAAACACACGAAAGACACACATAAAACATGAGTGTTGTATAGCATGCCATAGACATACTATACATCTAAAACATGACAAACAAGGCAATGGAAGGAGCTTATTGCTAAGTCCCACCATCTCAAACATGCTACAAGAACACCTAAAGGTTGGTCTTATACCACAACAACTGCCAAAGATATGCTTAAGTGAGGATAGTCTCAAGATCCAACCCCACCTTTGCAAAGGACTTTTTAAATAAAAGGATGTGCACTAGCTCAAGAGATACACCATCCAACCTCCACAAAGGGATTTTAAATAAAAGGATACACACTAGCTCAAGAGATATGTTATCCTACCTCCACAAAGGGCTTCTTTGATTGCAATATAGATAAATATGTGCACTTTCATCAAAGATACAAAATCTCACCTCCGCAGAGGGCTTACAAACATGCTTCTTTAGTACCAAAATCATTAGACAGATTACCTTATATGTGCCCCCACCTTAAGGTGGTTGATGTCATGTACCGATATTAAGCATGTTAAGGTAAAGAGAAAATACTAAAGGAAACAAGAGCTTTTACGAAGCCTATTCCCCCAAGGTGACATGTGCTCATGATCACCGAATGTTCCCACAAACATGTTCATAAGATATGCTAAGATAAGCAGAGCGGTTACAAATCTTACTCTAAGATAATAACCAATTCAATTAATTAAAGTTATGCCTAAAAACAATCACATCAAGGGCCAAGGCTATACCATGGGTTTGGAACTGAGTATAACCATTGGGCTATACTATAGATACCTCATAATCAAGTGTAACAACAAGGTGAGATACAAGAAAATCAAAGTGCACAGAGCAAATGTATTGTTATGATTTGTTAGAAAGATAAGACAACATCAAATATCACACGGAGTGATTCTACTAGCCAAGTACCAGATATATAAATCAACCCCATCTTCATGTATGGAATAGGTCCATTTTTGCTTTCTTGCTAAAGGGACATGTGGTCTGTATTAGTTAGGTATTTTTTTTTTCATCATCCATCGACTAGATAGAATCACTACAAGAAGGTAAAAAATAAAAGAGAGAGGAGAATAAGTGCCTTAGAAACACCACATAGGAGGATGCCCCCAAGTCATCAACTATAATGCTATGTCCCTAAGGCATGACACACAACAATAAAATAGAGGAGAAGAAATATAGAGGAATGATGAGACAAATAGAAGAATGGTCACAATAGAGACAATCTCCTGGTATCCTTAACCTTACAATAGTATCAAGGGTCATCCTAGGAGGCCTAAACAACACATAAAACATCATGGGGGAACACAACACAAGAGGGGAGGTCACATAAATGAGCAAACAATGCTACAACAAAGGTGACCACTAGGGTTAGAAATACATACCTGTTGCACAACTAAACTAGCGGTTGTCATAGAGCAAATCATCCTCTTCCCAATCTCAAATGTCAAAGGAGAGAGGGACATAAGGTACAATAGCCCAACTTTTGTCTTCATTCTTAAACTCTTCTTCTTTTGTAAGGTCCTCTTTGTTTGGTTCAATGTTAGGTGGTGGAATGTTTTCTTGTTGAGGTGTATTTTGTTAAGTGAAAGCTTGTCTTCTCTTCCTCATTTCTCTTGCTTGTTTATTTCTTTATTGTTTATTGATAATGTTTTCAAAAGGTTTCTCATGATTTTGTATGGTCTTTGACATTTCAGAGGAGGAAGCTGGTAGAAATTTGATTTGCTTTGATGAAGTGCTTTGCTTTCCACGAGTACCTCCTGATCCTTGCAAGGATGATGGATAAGGAACCTTAGCATAGAGTCCTTTACCTTTCTATCTAGGAAGTTCTTCTAATGTAGGTTGTTTTTTTATTGTCTCTTGTTGAATATAAGGTCTGGCCACTCTAGACAGTAATTTTGCTTTGTATCATCTTTAGTCCAAGAAAAGTCGATCTCTTCGTGGTTTAGGTTCTTCAGTATGTCATGGCCAAAAGTAATCAAGAGTAAAGTTCTTTTGAGTGACCATGGGTTGCCATGTATTATGATGAATAGTGTGTACTTGTCCATGTGATGGAAATTTTAAGCATTTATGAATTGTTGAGGGGACAACTTTCATAGCCTTGAGCCATGGATGTCCTAATTTTATACAGAAGAGGTCAAAGGTGGGGATGACATCAAATAATTGTTCCATGGCTTTATTAAATATTGTAACCAGCAAAGATATCTTCCCAAAAGTAGGAATAAAAGCTCCCTAATGTGTTTTTATCATCATATCAGAGGGTTCATAAGAATCTTGTATCAAATCATGTGAATAAAGGAATTCTTCCATTGCCACATTAATCATGCAATGATCAACAAGTATTCCATGCACAAGATTCTCTATTACCTTGACTGTGATGTAAAGAGGTCATTAAATGTCTCCAATTGTTCTATAATGAGGTGTAAATACTATTTTAGGTTCAAGAGTCTTTCTTTGCATATAATGTCTAGGAGGGAACCTAGCATTATTGCTATGATTAGAAGCCATGTATGCGAGACTATTTCACCCTTTAAGCACTTGTTTGAGGGAAATGGGTACTAAAAGACACATAGGGCCCACAAAAAACAAAGTGGGTATAATGAAATAATGCAACACAACAAGGCAATATGATTGATTTGTAAACTTGTTTGAAGAAAGTGTACACAATCCTTAGCATTGAAATACACAATGTGTAATTTAGCAAATATGTCAATTTTCAAGAAAGAGTGGTAAATGATATCAAATTTTTAAATGAACAATAAATGTATGTTGTATGATGAATGCAAGATCTGAAATGAATGATATTTATAAAAAATGTAGTGAAACAAAACAAAACTATGCTTGTTTATGCACCTAAAATGTTCATATTTTTTGCTTTTTTCAAAGTAAATATACTAAAGATGCCAATATAGATGCAAAGATGCACAATATAGTGACACTATAGTCTAAAATCATATTTGAAAGAGTGTCTAAAGAAGTAGTAAAATCTGAAACAAGATTTTAACCACAAAACCTAGTTTTTGCAAAGACTAGGTTATATGAAAAATGCACAATTTCAAGTAAACACTAACATAGAAAGTATGTCAATGCAAGGTAAATGATGATAAAATGATGTATTTCTGTAATTTATCTCATATTTGATGTAAATATCAGAGATTAAAATTATTTAGATGGAATGCAATGAAAATAGTGTAAACTATGTCTAAATGCAAGCCTATAATGCTTCATTTTTTCAAGTTTTTCAAATTTTATGCAAGATTTTCAAATGTAAGATGATGGATATGAAATGTATGAATGCAAATATGATGTATAACACTCAAAAAGGTGAAAAATCAAAAGAAACATGGGTTCACCAAAATGTTATGTAGGAAAATGAGGGTTTGTTGATTAGGTTGATAGTTTAATTAGATCCTCCTTTCACTACATACATTCAAGGACATTAAGCCGAGTTGAATCACAACTTTTGCAAGAGGAGTCAACTATCAAGTTTGTTGTTACTTGGAATGATAAGGAAATTTGTAATCTTTTGATTGATTTGTTAAATTTAGTCTAATTAAGTCTAAAACCCTAATTATGCAAAATCGTAAACAAACAGATGAAACACAACAAATGCTCGCACATAGAGATACTAAGCACATATCAGATACATACCATATTTCATGTTTTGGAATGTGGAAACATTGGGGTCAAAGGGGTGAGCACCCAAGCCAAAGGTACTACATTTTTAGAGGGCTTCTACATATTTTTGCTACAGACTGCTACCACTTGAAAGATTTCTCGCATTGAAAAACTAGAGGTCAAAAGAGTGGGTGCCCTTGACCTTTTTGTTCTATTTTCTACCTTTTTCTTGAGATCTAGGATCCTTATGAGAGCTGTAACAATGCTCTATAACTCCTCTCTACAAGATTCAATACCTGTTGCCTACAATCACAAGGGAGGGGTTGGAGATTGTTGTGTTTCAGAGCTTTCCTCAATCAAGCCTGGGAATGGCATTCAAGCCTTCCAACACTGTTGTTAGATAGAGAGTGTGTGTCCTTGCAAGATAGAGGAAAAATAAATGATAAAAATGATAGATTAAATCACAAATAGATATCACCTTAGAGGTGTAGCTCTCATGGAGATGAAGCTCTTTCATGCCATGAGAAGATGAAGCCAAATCTGTAATAACAAACAAAACAACAACATAATTTTGCTCTGTAACACAATGAATGCCTTGAATGCTCTAAATCATAAGTTAGCAAAAATCTCAAAATAATCTTGTTGTTTGCAAATGAAGTCCTAAACATGATTGTATATGCCTTCCTGCTACAAATTTTGTAATTCAAACTCAAGATGCCGACAAGGAACACCTTTAATGGTAACTTTGCCAACATTGAAATTTGGGACCCCGACAAAATAGGCCAGGGCAAGGGCGTGGGTGCCCAAGCCCAGGGACCTATTTTGGGTCTGGATTAAGCTTAGAGATGTCCCCTAAATCCCATTTTTCATGGGTTCCGGGGGATTTTGTTTAGGGATTCATTTCTAAGATGCATGATTAAAACTTAGTGACCTGGAAGCTAAACTTAGGAGGTAAAGGTCCTAGGGGAAATTTTATGACATAATAGTTGATCTATAACCCCATTTGTGGTCACATTTTGATTGTTCTTCAAAATCTTTAGCATGGAGGAATTCTTACCATTTTCACTTTCATACATTATCAATCGATTGTTTGCTCCATAAGTCCTTCGTCCAATATCAATGACGACTTAGTCTATTCTCAGTTCACTTTCCAAGGCTTCTTGATAGGACTTACATGGTAATTTTTGTACTTCTCATATATCCCTATTGAGGGCATGCAAGAAAAGATCACATAGTTCTTAGTGGTCCATATTAGGAGTGCTTGTTGAAGAGTATAACACTTGTATCCATAAAGTGACAAAATACGCCACTAATTCATTCATATCTTGCTTCAATGTATGGAAGTCATGTATTCCTATCCTAACTAGATTTTTCAAGTCTAAATCCATGACAAACTCTCCTATGAGTTGGTGAAAAGAGTGGATAGAGGCTTTAGGCAATCGATAGTACCAATCCAAAGTGATCTCTTCGAGTGTGTTAGGAGAAAATATTTCTATGACCCCATCCCAAGGGAGGAGTTCTCTTATGGAAGTCATGAATACCTTTACATGAGAATTCAGGTCCCCTTCTCCCTTGAACTTGGGTAGGTTTGGGAGAGGACGTTGTAATAGCACATTGCATATATTGTGATCTAAGGACTCTTTCAAGTATTTGTGGTAGGTTCCTAAAAATGTGTTCTAGGATATGACTACATAGAGCATAGGCCTCCTAGATGGGACTTGTTGATTTGGCCCATGATATGTATGCACATTTGTGTATGTTGGCTAAACTTGTGGAGGAATTTGAAAGTTATAAGGTGGATAGTATCCGCTCACTTGTAGAGGTTGTTGAATTGTATCATTACTTCCATTACATAAGTAATAGTTCAAATAAGGAGGATTTTGAATTTCCCCTTGGTATTGTTCAATCCTATTGTTGTGTGAGTTTACTTGCATTCTATTTCTTGGATCACCTTTGTCTCAGGGAGGTTCTATTGTTGTAGCTTCTAATATCTTGATTTGTTAGACTAGGGTAGCTATGAGATTGGTATGGGTTGTAGCTCTGATTCTTGATGTTTCCCTAGTTGGTTGTGAATTTTCATGGTTTCCTCTATTCATGTTCTCTCTTAGGGTATTTTCCAATTATTCATCTTGATGTGTAATACGTAAGGCTTCTTGGGCCTTTCTAGCTTCTTGTAAGTTTTTCTCTAAATGTCTTACTTCATAATCTAGTTGTGTCTCCATTCATTTATGGCTATTTGATGCTTGGTGGATTTTTTACCTTATGAGCACTTGGCATGCTCTACGATGGTTAGAGTGTGTTAGTTTCAAGCTTCATGTTCCTAAATAGGATTGCTTAATGTTAGAGAGAAAATGAGTCTCTTGTCTATCGTTCTTATAATATGAGTCTTAAAAATTGTAGCAATTGGTGATCGGTGCCAATGGATTAGATGGAACATATCTGTCAAACAATGGTGTCTCGAGTTCTCTAGAGGGAATGTTCCCTAGGTTTACTTCAAAATTCATCATATTCATGGGTGCCTTAGACAACACAAAATAAATGGAATGAAGGGAGAAAAGGATGAAGGAAACAAGTGAAAAGAAGAGAAGAATAGTGAAGTGAAAGTGTAAAATGACAATGGAAACATGAAAAGCTTCCCCTCATAAGGTTTTTTTCTTCACATTAGGTTCACCAAAATATGTTTGGTGAATTTGGTGTCAAAAGTGGGATGATGATGAAAAAGTGTATGTACGATTAAAGTGAGAGTGAAAAATAAACGAAAACATGAAAAACTCACCCTAGAAGGTTCACTAAAATATCATGTGTCATTTAGAATGTGACTCAATGATTCTATAGGTGAGTCACAATCCAATATGAAACATGAACCATCCTTCTTGCTTAAGGTAGCCTCCTAGTCACTCCTGCTCATGTGACAAGAGTAGGTGGAGTGAAAGTAGTATCAAGGGGTTGTCTTTCTCTATTTATTTAGGGCATAAGATGTCATGGATGATAGTTGGGTTTGTTATGTGTATGTTTTGATGATTCTTTCTACAGAGATGTTTAAGAGCTATTGTTGTTTTAATGTTTGTATGACCCAAAGGGTCATGAGTCCTAAGTCTCCTTAGCCTAGCATGAAGGTTGTTTTGTTCATTGATAAGTCTCTGAAATTTTAGTCTCCTATCTATGTCTCGTAATATTTTTTGAATCAAGGGTTGTTGATCTCTAATGTGATATTGTTATTATTATACTTCTCTTTCTTGTTGAATGTTCTATTGTTGAATTGGATAGGTAAAGTTCTCCCCAATCTCATTGAGGATGGATTTTATCCAATCTTCCCTACTTCTTTGGCACATTGAATGCTTGGAAATAGGGGAAGTATTGTGTTTCACATTGTTTGTGTTGAATGTGTTTGAATTGATGCTTTACCTTGTGATTAGATCAAGGGTTTTGTTCTTATTTGAATTTTTTGATTTGAGTTGAATGTTTACCTTGTATTGGGATCGGTTGTTTTTATTCTCTAAGTTTTCCCTAATGTTTTTGTAATTTTTTTATGAATACAATCTAAATGTATGCAAAGCATTTTTTGTTTCTTTTCTCGAAATTCAAATATTATCTAATTAGCTAAGATTGAAATATATATGCAACCTATATGAGTTTTTCAATATGCAATCTACTCTATGTTTTTGTAGTTTTCATGGAGTGATTTTGAATCTAATATGACAAAATGAACAAGAGAAATGAATGTAATCTAATGAGCAAAATAAACCTAATGTAATTGAATCAAAAAAATGATAATCTATGAAAACAAAGGATCAACATATAAAGGAAAGATAAAAGCAATGATTACTTTTCCAAGAGCCAGAATGTGAGCTAATTACTATTCTAAAACATGAAAAACTTGGTATGATGATGGAAGCACCTAGCTTGATCCTTTAGAAGTCCTTATGGAAACCCTATCTCTTCCTCTACAATAGTGAGGTCCTCCTCTTGGTGATAGAAATGAAAAAGAGAGAAAAATGAACAAAATGAAAACTTTGAAGCTTTGAAACAATTGGGCATTAGAATGCCTATGAAGAACTATGGCTTGGAGCTATGGAAGCTAGATGTGAAAATGAAAAGGCTCATGAGGTCCTATATGAGCATGTTAAAATTCTATGGGGATAAAAAGAGTAAAGAAGAGAAAAGAAAGAGCAACAATAGGGTGTGTGCAAGAAGTTGAGTCCACTTTTTGGCCAAAAAGTGGAAGTGTTTTCCCTGATTTTTAGAAGTTGTCACATTTGACCTAAAAATTTGAAGCACTAAAAGATTGAATCTTAAAAAAAACACTCAGTAATATGAAATGTAGTACTTGGAGTTTAGTTTCCAAATATGTAATTGATTTTAATACCCATATGATACAAATTCATTTTCAATAGGCATGCGTCTAAAAACCACTATTTAAAAGTCACTTTTTTATGATAACATACAACTGTGCATCAACCATATTTTGACCTAAATAATTCTATTTTTATGAATCCTTTTGAGAAAAGATTTGTAACACACTAAAGATTGTGTACGATATTTTTTTATAATTTTTTTTGAATATTTTTTATTAATTTTTTATTCGTCATAATTGTTGTTTTGAAAATCCCTCTTGTATGTCATGCATAATATGACCTAAACTTATCATTTTTTGATTTTTTTTCAAATTGAAAATAATTGTTTGAAGATTGTGCACATATAATTTGTTTTTCAAAAACTTATTTTAACAAAAAGTTATTAAAATAATAAGAAAACTTGATATTTCAAGTTTATGGATCAGTTTCATAAAAAAATATTTGAAAAATAGAAAAAATAATCCAATTGTAAAAATTACATATTTGGAATCTACAAAATCTCATTGATAATGGGTTTTATTTTTGTCAAAAGATTCTGCAAAAAACATCTTCACACATATGTCTAAAGTCACTCTTTTTTAGTGACACTAACATGATCTTCAAGTTGCAGGTCAAAGAAGGTCCAAATCTAAGGGATGGCTCCCCAACCCTTTTTTCCAATGCAAAACCCATAAAAAAAATTGGGCCAGAAATTAAAATTTTAAGAAAGGAGATCCCATTTATTTTTTTTTTTAAATTTTAACCCTTTATGAAACAAGATCTCGTTTCTAGAAAATAGGATCTCACTTTTGTCTTGGGGTCCTGAAGAGAAATGGGATCCTGTTTCATAAAAAGAGGGATCCCATTTCACTTTTCCCAATTTCACATTTTTGGCTAAGTCTAAAACTTCCACGAGAAGTGGACTCGTCTTCTTGCTTTTATCAAATACTTAATTTTCATTGTAAGGGAAAGCTTTGAATCTTTGATGAAAACAAAAGAAATAAATAAAGAGGCTCAAAGGCCTATGAAGATGAGAAGAGCATTCCTAGACTTGAGAAATAATGACTCCATGAGGGGTATTTATAGGTGTGAGAATAACATGAATGGTGGAGGTGATTGGAGAGCTAACTCATTTGATTGAGGAGTTAATAGGCTTGTGGAGAGTGAACTAGGTTTGAATGGGGCTAAAATAGCCTTGATAGCCTATAATAGAAGAAGAAATGGAGTTAGCATGTTATTGATTGGGAGATGAGTAGTATTGATTTAGGAGCTAGAATGGAGTGATTGGGAGTCTTGAGTCTGTTAGGAGAAGTTGATAATCTATTAGGGAAGAGGACTCACACAATCAAGGCTCAATTTGGAGCAAATTTGGGCTAGAACTAGAAGAAAACACGCATGTTAAAAGACTCAAATAGGGTCAAACTTTTCACCAGGGAAAGTCACCCATGGAGATCCTGCATTACATATTGGGTCACCCAAGGAGATCCTATTTAAGTTTTAGTATCTCTAGAGGAGTTCCTAAAGTCAGAAGGGAAGATCCTAAAAAAGAACTACATAAGTGATTTTAGGGTTGGAGAATAATCTAGAAGGGATAAAAATGATCTCGGAGCTTTGAAACAAGTCATAGGAGCTCCAAAAAGTGGATCACTCATTTTATTGAGACAAGTCATCCCTAGAGATCCTAGTTCAGGTGTAGGGTCACCAGTGAGATCCTAAAGTGACAGGAAGCGACCCAAAAACAATGGTTTTAATAGGTCATATGGAACTTTAGAGAACTTTTTTGGGCACATACAAACTCCTTTTCAGGTTCCCTTTTTTAAAAAATTGCATATTTTTTTAGCACTGCACAATTGTTCCATTACTTTTACTTGAAAGTTTCTCAAATTGTGTCAGTCTCTCAAGACCTAAAAGGTTCAGTAAGAAAATGGAAAGTGAGTTGGATGGATGGGGAAAAAAGAATGGATGAAAAATATCCTTGGGAAGATGGATTCCCCTCTTGTGATGCAGATTAGTAATGTTATATCTAGAAAGTAACAGAAGTGATTTGTCAAACATTGGTTAGGTAAATGGAAAGAAGGTAGGACCTTGGGAGGTTAGGTTAGAGCTTCGAAAAGCAAAAAAAAAGTGAAAAATAAATGAAGATGTGTCACCAAGAGGAATATTGTTGACAAGTATATATATTCATGCTTACATGTATGTGATTAAGACTATATCTCATCCTCAGGCCACCATGTAGATCTGTGCATCTTTTTCATACTTATAGATATTGATGCTCTAATTGAAAGTTGTCAATGGAGGGTAGATTGAAATGTATGATAGTTTAGAAAATCAAGTTTATTTTTGTTAACTCAATGAAAATTTGAAACATATATTTTGGGTGTGCCTATTTGTGAAAGAATAATGGAATATTGTTTTTAGTACTTTTCCTAGTATTTTTATTATTTGATTTGGTAAGAAGGCTTATTAGGTGTGTCGCTACATAATAATCTTATGGAAGATTCTATTATACATGATATTATTGCATATGAAAAAATAGATGTTTAGTGGTGTTTTCAAGTTATAATGTTCACCAAGAAACAAAAATTATAAGGTTTTACTCTAATATCTTTTTCAAATTGCTTCTCTAATTTCATAGCTATAAGGTATGTCAAAGAAAAACTGGAAGATTGATTTTTATGTTAGATAAACTATCTCACAAATTTCCCACTTGCAAAAAGACTAATATTGTCATCTATGCCCAATATAGATACAAAGACTTATTCAATTAATGGTAGGGTAGGTTTCAATTTTGTATATTCTTTTATCTAGAAAATTAGAGTTGTTAGTTGTTGTTTATAGCCTCCAACATAGTTTTGGCTATGTTTTGGCTAATGTGTTTTCTGTTTTTATATCTACTAGTAACCATGGGTATTTTGTATAGTTTTTTTATCAATTTTGTACAACTATGTGTTTCTTCTTGATGTATAGTCTATGTAACTTTGTTATTTCCAATCTTCATTTCTATTTTCATTTTATGTAGCATTTTACATTTTTCAATTAAAATTGTAATGTTTGGTTAAATGACTTTGAAGATACTTCCATACCCCTTTAGTCTTAATGTTTGTAGAGGGAATCAAAACAAAAAACTTTTCATACTTTATTTTACATGTGGGGTGTGTAAAACCAACCTTTGTTTGTCTTAGATTTTGGGCAAATACGACATAATGTTTCAACCTTTCAAGACCAATTTGATCCTCACCAACCCAAATATTTATGAATACCACAAACAATAGAATACAAATTCATAAAACAACTTACCCAACATTTGTATCAATAAAAAATAGAGAAAAGTTCCACACATTTTTATTTGGGTTAAAATGAAAAAAATAGTTTTTATAGCCATAGCCTATAAACAAAGAACACTAAAATCAAAAGTTTATAATTCAATGTAAAAATACAAGTAAAATATATCTTAAATTATTAATTTAAAATATAATATTTCAAACATAAAAAATCTACTCTTATTTATGAACATTAAATATTATAATAAAATTAGTTAAATAACTTAAGTTTAGGATTTATTTACTCTCATGTAAGAATTTAAATCTTTTAATATTTTCTTCATAAGCTTGGAAGTAAGAAATCATATTTGTCTAAGTATAATAGAATTACAATTCCATCCCATTATCATGAGAAGTATTTGATGATAATGATTTTATATTTTTCTACAATTATTACATCCTTATCAATTTATTCAATAAACTAATTGACATCTCATTTAAGACTTGAATGAATCTTCTCCTCCAATGCATTTTTGTAGCCAAGATTCCAAATACTCCCCAAAATCAAATAGAAACACTTTCCATCCACTCTACATACCAGTGTCATGGAATTTCTCCTCCCTCATCATCTTCTTTTTTTGGGAGAGGAGTTGGTATGCTAGAATTTGATCTCTCTTCACTTCTACATGATTGTTATTAACTGGAAATCCACAAACATCAGGATTCCCAGTGAAATCAATAGAATTGAATGTATTAAATTGATTTCCTTTTGGTATTTTTCCACAAAGCATGTTGTTAGATATAATGAAAAAACTTAGAGAGAAAACTTGTAGAGTTTCATTTGGAATCCTACCATGTAATTTGTTGTTTCAAAGATCTAGTGACTCTAACTCTTGTAGCATTCCAAATCTGTTTGGAATCTCTCCTGTAAGGAAATTATCTGATACATCTAATGTGTGAAGACCTTTAAGGTTTCCAATTGCTAAAGGAATGCTACCTGATAGATTATTTGTAGATAGATCAATGTGTTGAGACCTGTAAAATTTAGTTCCTAAAATGCACTATTTTACCCCAAAAGTCTCCATTAAAATCCCTCATATATACCCGATTAGAGAGATCTTTTATAGGTATTTTTAGTTCAATTTTTTTCTAAGTATAATGTGTTTGTTCTTTTCCCTTTTAAAAAATGAACATTCTAGGCCTTTATTGGCAAATTAGAAAAATTATGTACTAGTAAACTAGTTCGTGAGTTCACCCTTTCTCAATTCCCCAATTCCCTGATAGGGCGACATGAAACAAAGGTAGTGGAAAAGAATTTTCTAACACAGAAAAGAAAAGAAAGAACCCAAGTCTTTTGTCGACAAAATTTTTGGTTTGCAAAATTGAAAGTTCACTAACGAAAGATTTTTCTAACGCAGGGTTCACCGACAAGTGGTTTTACTACATGCGAAACCACCTCGTTCACTTCATGGCCAACTTGTTCAAGGAGTAATTGGCACACTTTAAAGGATCTCTGAGATTTATAGAACTCGTAGCTTGCACCGTGCTTAAACATGGCACACTCTGTTGCTTGAGCTCATAAACAAAAATAATCTTACTACCTTTGCCAATCGGAATGTAGATGGGACACATCATGAGCTGGTGCAACATTTTAAAGGCTTTGTTTCTAGCACCAAGAGGAATTGTGCTATGCAAGTACATAGCACTCACAGATATGCATCACGGAGGAAAAGGCATAGCCCACTATTTTGGAAAAAATATGGCATGCGAAGCCACCACGTGGTTCCTTTGCACACATATAGGGAGAAGTTGCACCTTGACTACAAAGAACTTGTGTAGAAAAGGTGAGAGGGCCACAACAATGGAAAAAGGTAAGTGAAGAAGGGTTCACCATTGGAGGATTTTGCCAATAGCAAAGATAGAAAAACAAAGTGGTTAAGGCAAGCTTTATCAGCAAATGGCTAGGTTGGCGTGTTGAAAAGTGAAAGACAACTTAGAGGGGGGGTGAATCAGTTGTAACCAAAACTTCAAAATAATTAACACATCAACCACTTAACCAATGTTATTGTATTTTAACCATGAAAACATAAATTAGAAACTTAAGCACATTCACACATTTAACACATGAGACATAAGATTTTTATGTGGAAACCCCAATAAGAGAAAAACCACAGTGAGTGTTAGCTCACAATATAATATGTAATAACAATATCAAAAATCAAAGGCTCACTACCTAGAATTTTCACTGCAAAAGAAGAGGCTCACTACCAATGGGGTGGCTCACTACCGTTGGGTGGCTCACTACCAATGTTAGTGAACTGAGATAGTAGCATCTACACTATGCCAAGGTTCAGTTCCATTGAAGCACAATGAATATCCTCTGCTCTGCTGTACATTTTCACTTCACAATTATCTTTTCATTTTCACATCCTACATACTAATTCATGACTTGATTTCATGTATTTTATAAAATTCATCAACCTTGGAATTAACATCAAGGTCAGCATTACAATCATCAACCATTGGAACAATCTCCAAGGTCGGCAAACATACATACATTAAGATAGGTCTAGACCAAAAGAGATTTGAGTGAGAAAAGAATGAATGTAGACCACATCATGCCTTAGCTAGGACTTAATTTTAATCTTCCATGCAACAACATGCTTCCACAATCTTCAAGGCACAAATGCAAGTAGTGAGAACAACCAAGTTGGCCAAGACTGGAGTTAACACTAAGACTTTTAGGAACACCCTTCATGCATGATCTGGATTACACTTTGTGGACCAATCAAAAGGTAGGAAAATGATCCAAAGACATCTAAAAGCACATTACAATCAACAAGAACATCCATATAAACTTTAAACACTTTATCCATAAGATTCTTTAAACTGAAGCACTTGAATATTATTGTCGACCACTGTCATAAAGGAAAGATTGCTTGCAGAGCACCAAAATATGAAATATTTGAACTAAAGGCACATAACACCATCGCAAACATAATTCTAGAACTATAGATTGCAAAACTTAAACGTGGAGAAATGCGAAGAAGAATACATTCTCCTTGTCACCATTAAATACACAGAAATGTAGTTTTTACTTTGGTGAATAGAATTCGATCAAATCTTCATACTGGAGGCTCAAACTTGAAACATAGAAACTACAGACATCCTTTCTCATAATTTCCAATCCATAGATAAATATATTCAATATACATAATATGTGGAGCAAAATGCTACACTATACTTCTGCAAGCCCAAAAACTCTGTAACACATTGTTTCTACTGGGAGAGTAAGTTTTCTCAAAAGCACTTGGAAATTCAATATCAGGAACACTTTCTCACTATCTTCAACACTTATATAAATCAATACAAATAAACTATATCAATGTAAGAAAGAATCAAAACAAGAGCATGGTTGACACCAATGACAACATAGATATGTTGACATCAATGACAACACCGGTAAGCACATACTAACAACAATCTCCCCCTTTGTCATTGATGGAAACATTGATGTGAAAAACTATAAGAACCATCAAGATAAGATTTTGCATTTATTACCTTCTCCCCCTTTCTTTTTACACATTTTAATTATATCACCCTCTAAGTTTTTCACATGATTTTCTCTCCCTCTTTGACATCAATGGCAAAGAGCATCACTTCTCTTCATTTGCACATACTTGTACACTACTTCTCTTTAACAAGAACTTATATCAGCAACATCTACTTGCTCCCCATGAGAGGTAGCCTTCAAAACATCAATCTAGATCAAAAGATGAAACTTTGAACACCATTGGACTAATACATTCCTTATGCATCTTAGTTTAGAGGAGGGGTAATAACCCCTAACTTTTCCCTAAGATACTCAAAAGTATCCTTAAGTAGAGGCTTAGTGAAAATATCTTCAATCTGATCCTTTGTAGACACATACTCCATCTTTACTTCATTCTCTATTAACTTTTCTCTCAGAAAGTGATACCTTAATTATATATGCCTTGTTCTTGAGTGCATCACTGGATTCTTTGAAATGTTTATAACACTTGTATTGTCACAAAAGATTGAAATTGGTTCTTCATACACAACTCTTATGTCCTTCAATGTTTGCTTCATCCAAAGCACTTGAGTGCAATAACATGCTGCATCAATTAGTTTGCTTCTGTAGTAGACAAAGAAACTGATTCTTGCTTCTTGCTCAACCATGAAACCAATCTGTTACCCAAGGGGAAAGCACCTCCACTTGTACTCTTTCGTCATCAGCATCTCTAGTCCAATCTACATCTGTATAAGCACTAAGAGTGAAATTAGTATCTTTGGGATACCATAATTCATAGTCTGAAGTACCTTTTAAATACCTCATGATCCTCTTGACTGCCATCACATGTGACTCTTTGGGATCTTCTTGAAATCTTGCCACAAGACAAACTACATGCATTATGTCGGGTCAGGTATGGGTTAGATAAAGTAGTCCTCTAATCATAGACCTATACTTTTTCTGATTAGTCTTAGCTGATTCATAATTCTTTCTCAGCTTGCAACCAGTTATCATAGGAGTACATACTGGCCTAGAATCCTCCATTCCAAACTTCTTCAACAATTATTTCACATACTTGGACCAAGAAATAAAAATTCCTTTTTCTGACTGAGTAAACATAGTCCTGAAAAGAAATTCATTTCACCAAACATAGTCATCTCAAACTCCTTTTGCATTTCCTCTACAAATTTCTTACACATACCTTCATTGCCTCCAAAGATAATATCATCAACAAAGACTAAAACAATCATAATTTGATTATCATTAATTTTGAAGTAGAGATTACTGTTTGTAGTACATTTATTGAACCCTAATTGCAGTAAATACTTGTCTAGTCTTGCATACCAGGCTCTAGGAGCTTGCTTGAGTCCATACAGGGCCTTGTTCAATCTACACACCATGTCACCTTGGTCTGATAACTGAAATCATTTCAGTTGTTCAATGTAAACTTCTTCTTCTAGCTCTCCATATAAGAATGTAGACTTCACATCCATCGAATACACCTTAAAATCTTTGTGAGCTGCAAATGCCAAAAACTTTCTTATTGCTTCAATCATTGCCATAGGAGCATAAGTCTCCTCAAAGTCTATTCCTTCAACCTAAGAATATCCTTTGCATACCAGTCTTTCTTTGTTTCTTACTACTCCATTTTCATTCATCTTATTTCTGAAAACCCATTTAGTTCCAATCACATTCTTATCAGCAAGTCTAGGAACCAATTCCCAAGTTTGATTCTTCTCTAATTGAATCAGCTCTTCTTCCATGGCTTTTACCTAACTTTCATCTTGGCAGGCTTCATTTATAGTTTTAGGTTCAATTTGTGAAAGAAAACAATAGTTCACTTGTTCCTCTACAACTCTTTTCCTTGTCAATACCCGTTTGCTTTTGTCACCAATTATCTGACATTTAGAATGATTAATTCTTACATACTTGGGAGTCCTAACAACACTTTCTAGAGTCTTTTCTTCTTCAACTTGACTATCCTTGTGTTCCACCTTTTTTTCATTGACTATAGTAGTAGGTTCATCTAATTCATAGCCACTCAGATATGATGTTATTTCCTTTTCTTCATCAACCTTCACATTAGCACTCTCAATGACTTTTCTCAATCTCTTATTATAGCACCAATAGGCCTTACTCTTAGTAGAGTATCCAATGAAAATTCTTTCATCAAACTTGCCTAACTCTTCATCTCTTCTGATATAACATTTGCTTCCAAAAACTTTGAAATATTCACTGTAGGAACACTTCCATACCATAATTCATAAGAAGTTTTAGTACCATTACCTTTGACTTGAACTCTATTTTAGATATAGACAGCAGTATGTATAGCTTCTCTCCAATACACTTTCAGTAGGTTAGCCTCTAACATCATTGACCTAGTAGCCTCTTGAATTGTCTTGTTCTTTCTTTCAACAACTCCATTCTGCTGAGGAGTCCTAGGTGCAGATAAATGTCTCTTTATCCCATGCTCTTCATAGATAATGTTGAATTCATTTGATGTAAATTCACCTCCTCTATTAAACCTTAAGCATTTGATCCTCAATTCCAACTCATTCTCCACCATTGCCTTGAAAGCTTTGAATTTGTCTAGGGCTTCTGATTTCTCTTTCAAAAAAGTGACCCAATTCATTCTATAATAATCATCAATAAGCAACATAAAATACATGTCTCCTTCCAGACTTCTTGTTCTTGTAGGACCACAAAAATCTATATGCACTAGCTCAAGTAATCTAGCAAGAAATTGTTCCTTACTTTTGAAATTTGTCCTTGTTTGTTTGCCCATTTGACATTCCTTGCAAATAGTATTAGTAGGCTTCACAAGCCTAGGTAAATCTCTCACAACTTGTACTGAGAGCTTATTTTCACCAAGTTGTCAAAATTGATATGACACATCTTTCTATGCAACAACCATATTTCATCTGTCTAAACCAGCAAGCAACAATTATTAGTTCCCCTCAAGTGATAAGCATTACCTTATGCTTCTTACTAGTTGCAATCACTGTTCTAGAGATTTCCATGATTTTACATCCATTGTCCTTGAATCTTAGATCATATCCTTTGTCACACATCTGACCCACACTTAAAAGATTATGCTTTAAGCCTTTCACATATAGAACATCATCTGTGTTATGCTTACCATCAAAAGAAAAAGATCCTCTTCCATAAATCTTACCAGTTGCATTATCACCAAACCTAACAAGTCCCCCATCATACTTCTCCAAAATTACAAACTTTCTTTTATCATCAATCATGTGATTAGAACATCCACTATCAATAATCCATTCATCCTTATCTTTCTCAACCTGATAGACAGACAAAGCACTTTCTTCCTCTAGTTTTTCTTCCTTCACATAGCTAGCAGGATTAGTAGACATAGGTTCTTCTTTAATAGCAATAAACAAGCATTCATTTACACTAGTATCATCTGACTCATCATATGTCACACCATCATCATCAAAATCTCTAACATAATAAGATTTCTTTGTAGCTATAGGTCTACTTTCAAATTTCTTCTTACCTCTCAATTCTCTCTGGACACCTGGAAGCATAGTGACCAATCTTACCACAAGAAAAACATTTGAATCATAATTTTCCTTTGAACTTACTGGTACTTCTTTGCATTTTGTTCACAAAGTTTGCTTAAACTTCATCAAGGTAATCATCTAATTCTACAACATACTTTTGAGCTCTTGAAGTCTTTTTTAAAGTGTTGTCTTTGAAAGCAATCTTAGTCTTTAGCTGGACATCACCAAACTCTTTGATCTCAAAGGTTGTAAGCTTCCTGAGCAACTAATCCTTTGAAACCTTTTGCACAGCCATAAGTTATTCAATTGCAGACACCTTGTGACCATAGGATTTAGGAAAGACCTAAGAATCTTTAGCACAACCTCATCTTCATCAATAGTTTCTCCAAGACCTTTGATTCCATTAACAATTTCATCAACCTTTTGCATGTAGATTGTTATATTCTCATCATCAATCATTTTTAAGGCTTCATACTTCACCTTTAGATTTTGTAATTTTGCACTCTTCATAGAATCATCTCCTTCATACAAATTTTCAACTTTTCTTAGATCTCATGAGTAGTTTCCAAATCCGTAACATTCACTAACTCATTGTAGGATAAACTATTTAAAAGAGCATCTCTAGACTTTCGATTAAACTCATATTGCTTAACTTCATCTTCATCTAATGGTCCATTTTGAGGAATAGTATACTTCTTCTCTTCCATCTTCCAAACTTTATAACCAAGTGAAATGAGATGAATTTTCATCTGTACCTTCCAAAGAGCATAATCTATTCCATCAAAATGCAGTGACTCCTTTTTGTAAGCCATCCCAAATCTACCCTGAGCTATTAGGCTCTTTACCGAGGAACTCTCGCTCTGAAAAAGTGCAAGACAACTAAGAGGGGGGGTGAATCAGTTGTAACCAAAACTTTGAAACCATTAACACATCAACCACTTAACCACTATTATTGTTTTTTAACCATGAAAGCATAAATTAGAAACTTAAGCACATTCACACATGAGACACATGAGACACCAGATTTTTACATGGAAAACCCAATAAGGGAAAAACCACAGTGAGTGTTATCTCACAATATAATATGTAATAATAATATCAAAAATCAAAGCCTCACTACCTTAGGGCTCACTACCCAGAATGCTCACTACAAAAGAAGAGGCTCACTACCAATGGGGTGGCTCATTTCTGTTTGAAAGGAATCTCCTGCAACAATATAATGAAAAATGCATGAAATAACATAAATATATAAATAATAGCAACATATAAGGAATTTATTGATCGCAGGCCACTTCAAAGGGGCAACCTTCTTTGAGCAAGCTCAATACAATAAATTCGTGGATGTCTTCATTGGCCTCAACACGTACTTATATTCTAAGTCTAATCTAAACAAATATTACTTTCTATGAATGTGGGATAATACAATATGCTCATGTGACGATTTACAAAGCATATGTGTTCAAATGTAATATACTAACAGAGTAAAGAGAAGGGTTAAACATGGGTTCCTAACATCCCCTCCCTCTTAGAAAAGCTTTGCCCTCAAATATTAAGATGTGGAAATTGTTGTTGAGTTTGAAGAAGTGGTTCCCATGTAGCATCCTCTAGTTGCATTCTGTGTCACTGAATTAAGACCTCTGTGATCGATCGAGAGTGAAGTTGATGAGTGCATCTATCGAGGATTGCCTTTGGCTCCAAAATGATAGATCCTTCATTATCCAGTTATGGTAAAATAGTTTGTGCTCTGACATTGGTGTTAAGGACTTTCTTTAGACAAGAGACATGAAATACTAGATGAACGCAAAAAGGAGGAAGCTCCAATTTATAAGCAACCAACCCAATCTTATGAAGAACCTTATAAGGCTTATAAAACTTTGGAGCCAACTTATGATGCCCTTTGAGTTTCAGGGATGATTGCTTGTATGGTTGTAGATGAAGAAAAACCATATCACCTACTTGAAAAGTGTGCTTAGAATGGTGTTGATCAGCTTGTTGTTTCATTCGATTTCTTGCCATGTGAAGATTGTACTACAAGATATGAAGAATCTGATCCCAAGTTCAGAGAACCATGTCAACTGCTTGAATTGGTGAACTGATGGGGGTGTATAGAAGGAGCACTAGCGGTGCCTAACCATAGTCTACTTCGTATGGAGTCATTTTAGATGCAGTGTGGTAGGAGGTATTGTACCACCATTCAGTGAGAGGAAGCCACTTTGCCCACTAATGCTATTGTTATGAGGTGAAGCAACGAAGATAAGTTTCCAAACATTTGTTGATAATTTCAGTCTGACCATCTATTTGTGGTGATACCTAGAACTCATCTTCAGTTTGGTGCTAGTGTGTCGAAATAGTTTTGTCTAAAAATGACTGGTGAAAGTTGAATCATGATCTAAGACAATGGAAGAAGGGATGCCATGAAGATGAAAGATCTAGTCCATGAAACTTTGTGTGACTAAGGAGGTTGTATAGGGATGGTCGAGGGCACAAAAATGACTATATTTGGAGAGGCAATCAACCACAACCAAGATCACTGTCTTTCCTCCAGATTTAGGGAGCCCCTCAATGACATCCATAGAAATATCTATCCAAATCCATGTAGGGGTGGGCAAGGGTTGAAGCAATCTAGGAAGGAGTGTCATTTCACCCTTGTCGTGTTGGTAGGTATCACATTTAGTCACCATCTATTGAATTGCCCTTTTAATTCCCTTCCAAAAGAAGTTACATTGTGTCCACTCATAAGTTTTGAGGAACCCAGAGTTCCCTACCAATAGAGAAGCATGGAGTTATAGAAGACAACCTGTTGAAGATCTGTGCTTTGGGGAAACACCAGGTGACCCTTGTATCGTAGAGAAGCACCATCCCAAGAGTAATGCAGTACAGAAGAAGGGTTAGTGGCTAACTATTGAATGATTTAAAATAATGAAGAGTCATTGACATAGCCCTACTGGACAGATTCTAACCAATTTGGAATAGGCATAGAAATAGCTAAAAGAGAAGCTTGGTCATCAAATGTGCAAGAAAGAGCATATGCCACAATATTGGCCTTACCATTCTTGTAAGTGATCTCATAGTCATAACCCATGAGTTTGTTGACCATTTATGTTGTGATGGAGAGGAGACCCATTGTTCCAGGAAATATTTTAGACTCTGGTGATCAGTCTTGATTCAAAAATGATTCCCTAGTAGGTATGGCCACCACTTCTGTACTGTATGCAAAATAGCCATCATTTCCTTCTCAAATGTAGAGAGTACTAAATTCTTGCCAAAAAGGGCTTTGCTGGTGAATGCAATGGAATGTTCATCTTGAAGGAGAACAACACCAAGTCCATTGCCACAAGCATCACTCTCAATAGTGAAGGTCTTGGAAAAATCTGGCATACCTAAAAAAGGTGTAGTACACATAGCTTGTTTCAATTTTTCAAATGCACACTCAGTAGCATGTGTCTAGATAAAAGCATCCCTTTTTAACATAGTTGTTAATGGAGTTTCAATCTTCCCATAATCCTTGACAAACTTGTGATAGTAGCTAGTTAGCCCCAAAAAACCATGGAGGCTCTTGAGTGTCTGAAGATGTGACTAATTTTTCATGGCATCTCTTTTTGGAGGATCCACTCAAACCCCTTGGGCTGAAATAATATGCCTGAGATACTCACTTCCTCTTGGCCAAAAACACATTTAGATTGTTTTGCACAGAGATGATGATTAGAGAGAAGTTGCAGTGCGAGATCTAGATGTTAGAGATGCTTAGCTCATGTTTTATTATAGATGAGGATATCATTGAAGAAGACCAGAATGAATTTCTGCAGGTAGGTCCAGAATATTTTATTCATCAATGCCTGGAATGTTGAAGGAGCATTAGTGAGGCCAAAGGGCATGGCCAAAAACTCATAGTGGCCATCATGCATGCAAAAATCTATTTTAGGGATATCATCCTCATGAACTCGAATTTGGTGATACCCAGAACGAAGATCAAACTTGGAGAAAAATGAGCACCATGAAGCTCATCAACAATAGGAATCGTCCAAACTTATCCTTGATTGTGATGTGATTAAGTGCTTAGAAGTCAATGCAGAGGTGCCATGACCCATCTTTTTCTGGATAAGAAGAACTGGTGAAGAAAAGGAACCAGTGCTAGGGTGATTAATACCTTGCTTTAGTAAGTCTTGAACGGGCATCTCAATCTTTGTCTTTTGATGAAATGGGTAGCGGTATGGCCTAATGTTGGGAGGAATGCTTCCAGGAAGGAGATAAATATAGTGGTCCTATGGTCATGAAGGTAGCAATCCCACTGGTTCAACAAAGACACATGCATACGTATCCAAAATTCATTGTAGATCAGAAGGAGTAGTGGAGATCACTGATGGTTGTAGTTGAATGGAATGGAGCTAAAAAATGACACCATGTGAATTTTTCTTAAGAATATTTTCCATGCAATATGAATTTATGATGCTAAGAGACCCCAGTTGTAAGCCCTTCAATGTGTGTTTGTGCCCATTGTCTAAAAATTGCATCCAAAGTTCAGCAAAATCCCATAAGATGGGTCCATGTGTGTGTAACCATTGGATGCCCAAAACCACATCACATCTACCTAAGGGAAAGACAAACATGTTAGAGCACATGTTATAATCTCCAATAGAGATATGCACATTGTGACACTTCTCTTTGCAAGGTAATGTGCCCCCATTGACAATCATGACTTCAAAGCTGGAGCAAGGATGGACAAAACAATCAGCCTATTTGGTGATTCAAGGGTTAATGAAGTTATGAGTGCTACTAGAATCAATAAGTATTGTAAGAGGGAGCTTCTTGAAGTAACCCTTGACCCGCATGATTTGTGGGGTGGCGACTCTTGCTAAAGCATGGAGGGAGATCTCTAGGTGGTCTTCTTGAGAAGCAGGGTCAACAATCGGCCACTAAGTGTCAACCTGATCATCCATTGTATCTTGAGCATTGGCATAAAGTTTAGTTTTAGGTGGAGAATCCACATCCAAGAGATAGAGCTTTTTCTCGACACATCTATGTCCCTGAGTGATGTTCTCATCACAATTATAACAAAGCCCTTTTTCTCTATGTTCCCCCATCTCTACTTCAGTCAAATGCTTGATAGGAATTGTTCTAGGAGCTAGTATTATTTGAAGTCTTTGGGAAGCTGTATTTATGAATGGAGAAAAATTGGATTTGGATTTCTATTGAGCTATGATCTTTTCCTCCACCAACTTAGCCAACCCTAGGGCTTCCATCATTATGCTAGGATGGAACATTTTAACCTCAAAGTGAATTGCATCCTTTAGACTACTGACAAAACAACTCTTGAAGAATTCATTAGGCAATCCCTATGTGTGATTAGCTAGTTTTTCAAATTTTATATGATATTCTATCATAGTGGTTGTTTGGCGCAGCTTAGTGAGTGCTCCGGTGAAGTCATCAAGAGCACTAGGGCCAAATCGTTGCAAAATGAGTTTACAAAAATCTATCCATTTTGGCTCCTAATGAGCCTTGATGTACCAATGAAACCATGGAAGGGCTTCATGTTCCAAGTGAAAGGATGTAAGTGGGACCTTGTTGACATCAAAAGTATTAAGTAAACTAAAATATTGTTCTACCTAGTATATCCATCCAGTCATATCATCAGCATTGAAGTGAGGAAAATCAAGCTTCGACCCACAAAAATTGTTGGAAGAAGAAAACCCAGTGTTTACAGAAGACTCTAGCTACCATCTATTATTCATGGCTGAATGCTAAAGATTGAGGGCAAGAATTTTTTTCATCCAGATCTTGGAGTTTGGTATTGAGGGCTACAAGTTCATCCTCCATGTTTTTTGCTCCTGTTCAGGTGACAACCATAGACAGGAGGATTTTTTTGGGGAGTGGGTAGAAAAAGAAAAATGAAAACTTTTTTAGTAAAGGAAAATTTGGATTTGGGAAAAACTATGATGGGTAATTGGGGTTTGACTTGGTTTTGGACACTTTTTCAGTGAAAGGGGAGAAGAAAATGGGGATTTCAGAAGTGGGGTGAAAGAATGGGAACATTTGTCCAAGAGAGATAAAGGAGAAGAAATGTGAAATGAACGCTGTGGAAAAATTTGAAGGCTATTGGGTGAGAATCGAAGAAGTTATGAAAAACCCTAAAAATAGACAAATGTGGGATTTCTAGCTTCGATAAGTGGAATTTGGGATAGAGTCCTCAAGGAAGGAAATATGAAGAATGAAATTTTCGGGTTTCCAATGAATTTTAAGAGGAAATAGAGCTAAAGCAAGGAAGCTATGGTGAAAAAATGAAAAAAAAATTACTTTACGATCTACCAACTACTCTAGATAGATTCAATATGTGATTTACTAGTTGTCAATAGATATGGGCCCCAAGTATGCTTGGCTTCTTAAAGGTTCAGGGGAGTCACTCAGCCACCAATATTGTCTAATAGCTTCCGCATTGGGGCAATAGCCCTCACTCCACGACTCAGGTAAAATTGATAATCACTTTGCCACAAGTGATAGGTCTTGGTTTACCTCACGAATGGGAACTAATCAATCAGGTAGGGGCCATTGCCCTTTTCGCTAGCAGGTCCTCTCAATGGGCCAACTACTTCAGGGTCCCTGTGGTACTACTCACAATGAGTTTTAGGGATATATGCCTAGGCACTTCCCACAGTTAAGCGGATAGGGATATTCCCTAATCTAAACCTGTAATTGAATTGAACAATATAGATGAGAAAAAAAAAGAACTACTGTAATAATGATGCAGAGCATCAAGGACTAAGAGGGACACTTCAGACCTTCAATGAAATGACCCTCAAAGTTCACTATCTCTAACTGAGATCAGACTTCTTACAAGGAAGGGTTTCAACACAATAACTAACTTGTTCTTGACATACAAAATGAGGGAACTTTAGGACACCTATCATAGGACACTTAACTCCATCTAAGATTCTATCTAACCCACTATGCAGGGTCTGCAGGACAGCAATCTCATAGACTGTCACAACACTACTGTTCCACTAGAATGACAGACTCAGTATCTTCCTTGGGGTGATGTCCATTAAGAAGAACTCAACCTCAATCATGCCTAATCAGTAACATGCCACACATGCCTAGTGCCCTCCTTGACAAATCAATAACCCAACAAATCTAACTAATACTTTCTTTGTGGTGACTGTTTTCAATGAGGACTGACAGAGTTTGAAGCAGATAGAAACAATAGGTTTCATGGAGGATTTTGTCTTACCTCCTCTCATAGGATCATTGCTAGATCCAAAGCATCTTGCACCATTGCTAAAGACTGGTATTTCACCACATCTCCACTTCCACAGTCACTGGTTACTACCCCGCTGCTGCTGTCCTTCTCCAAATCCCAACACATGGTTCTTGTTGGGCCATTTACATGGTAAACTCCTTAAAAACCATTCTCCTACCTCTGAAACCTTCCCAAGCCTTTGAACTAACTATCTTACAATCCATTCCACTAATCATAAATAGAAAAGATCAGTGGAATGAAGAGAATTCCAGCAGACTACTTAGTAAAACCCTAACTCAGGGTTTAGGACAGCCTAACACAAAACAATGATTTTCTCACACCTAATTTACTATCAAGACCTCAAACAAAGTTCAAAACAAAGGTACTTCAATCCTCTAACCTTCCATTATAAACATGGGCTATGACTGTTCCATACAGGATCAGGTATGGACTGATAACAGCAGAAAAAACACAAAAAATGTAAGAGAATGGTTATATCTTTATTTATTTCACCTCAATCTTTCTTCACACTGCAAAAATGAAAAGTTTTTAGGCTTTTGAAGCCTGTCCCGATGCCTTCTACATGATTTAGGGTAGTTGAACCAATGGAGGGAGTGAAAACTATTCCCCAACCATCAACTACTTGGTCTACAACTGTTACTGTTCTCTTTAGGACTGTAATGACTGTTTTATGTTTGATGATGCTCTCTAACCTTTGGTAACCTTTGACAAGGATCTGACATACCTTTGACATGCTTCTAACCATGAGGATTGCCTCCTACACACTTTAGAAGGGCTACAAACTTAAAGAAACATATGACTGCCTTTACAATATGACTGTCCTCCTTAGGACTTACAACATGAGAATAGATTTTAACTATTTGGACATAGTCCTTTTACAAAACATGGCATCCAAGCTTTATTACAACATGAAGATGGTCTCAAGGACCTTATTGACAAAACAACTCGAAGATTAACCTAGATATCTTGGTGCTCTTACACCATACTCCCCAGCATGATGAAAACTCTTGTCCCAAGAGTTATGAGATCTTCTCCAAACATTTTTCAATCTTGTTGGAATGTTCCTTTGACTGGTGATAGGAAACATGAACTCTCCAAGGGTGATCCTTCTCCTTCTCCAACCTGCATGATTCTTACCACAAGTGTTAGTATTCCAAAACATATTCTGATGTCCTTGCCTAGGACCCTACTGCTGCAATGCTTCTGTTCTTCCCATCTTGAGGTTCTGATTTATTCCTTCCTGTACTATCTGTTGTTTGCCTTCCTTCTTCTGCCTCCTTATAGGACAATCAATGTCCCCAATCTTGACATAACTCAAGTCCCAAACCTACTATTCTTTAGGACTGTCATCCACCTTCTTCTGCTACAACTATTCCGGTTGTTTCCCATCATCCTTAACCTGCACATTCAACTGTAATTTCTCTCCAAAACAGATAGTAACATGTTCCTTGTTGTCTTCACAAGGTAAAGGCATTAGTTTGAACTTTTTACCATCTTTGTGCACGAAATAGTTATTAGTATAACCATCATGAATTGTCCTCCTCAAGTGTTTCCATGGTCTACCCAAAATTATATGCCCACATGTCATTGAAATGACATCACATAAAATAGAATCATGATATGGACCAATTGAAAAATCAACATATGCCCTCTGATTAACCATTACTTGTTATTCTTGACTTACCCAAGTGGCATTGTAAGGACTAGGATGATCAAATGTTTTCAATCCCAACTTATGCACCATTTCCCAAGAAACTAAATTATCATGTGAACCTGAATCTATAATCAACTTGCATATTTTTCCATGGCTTAAACAATTAGTTTTAAAAATGGATACTTGTGGTGTTTGCTGCATTTTGCCTTTTTCTACCATGAGCATTTCTCCAACCATTACTGGAGAGGCTAATGACATTTCCTTTTCATCTTCCTTTTCCTCTTCTTGTGCCAAATGAACTCTTCTATCCTTGCTCTTATCAGCATCATCCTTCTTAGGACATTTGAAAGATGTGTGTCCCACTTCATTGCAATGATAACATCTACCTATGAATACTCCTCTACCTAATCCAAATCTACCTCCACCTCTATATCCACCTCTCCGATCTACAGAAAACTCCTTACCTTTCTCATTGTTGTTCTGTACTTCATTAGTAGGTCCGCCCCTACCTCTATATCTTCTTCCACTACCTCCTTGTCTTTCTTGCTTCCTCTTTACCCTCTCTTCAGCCTTGATGGCTAACTAAAAATATTCTCCAAGTGATTTTGGTATTGTCAAACCAATCTCATCTTGCAAGTTATACCTAAGCCCATTAAGGTATCTTGCCACTTTCTCTTCTTCATCTTCCAATCCTCCTCTAATACTAAGCTTATGAAATTGCTCAATATAGGACATATCATCCATGTCCTTTTGTTTCAAATTCTACCTCATCCTCTTTGTTTGAATGGAGTAATTAGATGGAAGAAATTGATCCTTCATCATATCCTTCATCCTACCCCAAGAAGTGATTCTTGTTGCACCTCTAGCCTCTCTTTCTGTTTGCACACTACTCCACCATGTAAGTGTTGTTCCTCTCAGTTTTGTTTTTGCAAATTTAATATTCTTCTCATCACTCTGTTGGCAAGAGACACTATATGGATTCATGGTTGTTGTCATTGATGGCAACAAAGGTCATCCCACATATCCGCAAGTCATGATGTGTCTCTACCGGAAGTCAGAATAAAGAATGTTGTGGTCCGGTGAAGAAGAACAGAGCATGTGGCAAGGTCCGACAGATTGGTCCGGACCTCTCAGTGGAAGTGTCTTGGTACAGTACGGATTTGGGAAAGTCAAAAGGACTACCCTGAGTGGTATATTCCAAGGATTTAGCCTCCGGTGATGAACAAAGAAAAAGATATGAATGGTTGAGTACCGGATTCCTGAGAGACAGTGAAAACAGAGGAAGAACAGACTGGCAGAGTATCAGACTGCTTTCCGGATGGGTTACTGATGATGACAGAAGTTGTGAAGGCATGAATCATGTTTGGCCGACATGATTAATGATATCTACAAGTATATGCTTGATCCGCATTGCTTGGTGAGGAAGGATTCAGCCGACAGAATGAAAGTTTATAAGAAACTAGACTGTTCCGGATGCCGACTAGAAAGGTGATGAAATTACTTGTGCGGATATATATAGAGGATGGATTTAGTTGTGAAGTGTGTGGTGACGTAGAGAGATATGCGAAGAAGTCCAGAGAAAGAGCAGAGATAGCAAAAAGGATCCGGTATGTGAAAGATAGCAGAATAAAGAACAGAGGAAAGATGAAGTGCAGCAGATCAGTGTACTGAGCCTAACCGGAACTGAACTCCAGCATATGCAGATGCTTCCAATTAGTTCAAGACTGTGATTCTCATCACTTTGTAGACAGTGTGTCTTCTTGTAGGCAGTGGGCCTCTTGTGAGCAGTGTGCTCGGGTAGTGAGCCCTAATTGGCAAGTGCCATTTTTGTAATTTCCTATTCTTCTAACAGAGAATAATTCTTGGGTTAATCACCCCGTGGTTTTCTCCCTTAACAGGGTTTCCACGTCAAAATACTGTGTCATGTGTTTCTTATTTCATGGTTAATGTTTTGTGTTTGATTTTATGCTGCTTCAATTAAAAGGAAAGTTCAATAAGGGAAATAATTAGGATAACTGATTCACCCCCCCCCTCTCAGTTATCAACAATTGGTATCAGAGCTAAGTTCCTCCTAATAGAGCCTAACAGCTTGAGGAAGATCTGGGATTTCAAATGGATGCATATGGTTTAAGGGAGCAACTCAAGACTGCCCTTGAGGATCTTGAACAGTCAAATTCTGAAGTCAGTGAATTAAAGGAAAGACTCAAACAGGCTGATGAATTCATGAGAGAATTAAAAGACAAATTAAGTCTCTCTATGAAAAAGAGAAAGGAGCTACTTCAACAGTTGGCAAGACAAAGTGAAGAAAGCAATACAAATGAAGAATTGACTGAGCAAACCAAGTTATGTGAAAAGTTATCAAAAGAAGTCATTATGTTAAGACATGAAATGGAATCAGGAACTATAAAGTTTACTCAAGAGATTGAAGAAAAAAGAAAGACTGAAGACAATCTAAGACAATCTCTTAAAGAAAAATCAGAAGAATGCCACCAGATGGACAGGATTATCAGACACCTTGAATCTGATCTTGAAGATGCCAAAGATAATGAAGGAAAACTTGAGGATCAAATTGCCTCTCTCAAAAGAGACCTTCAAACAGCAAATGAATACAAAGAGAAATTCAAGATAAGTTCTGCTCAACTTGAAGTTCTTCTTGGAAGTCAAAAGAGGACAGATGACAAGTATGGCTTGGGATATGAGAAAGGAGAAAGCTCCAGATCCGGTCAGAAGAATCTTGGATCAGAAAATCCAAGGAGCAGGCCTAGAAGACCTCCGGTAAGACAGCCAAATGCTCAAAGATATCCATCCTTCAATGGATACTGCCACAACTGCAACCACTTTGGTCACAAAGCTAATCAGTGCAGAATGAGAATGAATCAGAATAATTCATCCTTCTCTGGACAGTGCTTCAACTGCAAAAGGTATGGACACAAATCCCATGAATGTAGAATTATGCAAGTAAACAAATCATTCAAAGGTAGATGCTTCACATGCAATAGAATAGGTCATAGGGCTAATCAATGCAGATCAAGAGGATATCAGTCAAATATGCAAAGGAATGTTATTTGCCAAATCTGCAATAGGTCCGGTCATAATGCTAAAGTCTGCAGAAACAAGAATCAGGACAAGAGAGGTCCGGTGTATAATCAGAATCAAGACAAGGGTAAACAAAAGATGAATGCGGATGAGGTTAGGAATCAGATGAGCAAGATTTGGGTAAAGAAAAGTTTAGAGAATGTAGAGGTTGGATCTGCACCAGACTCTGGTGCTGATATTTCTTCCAGAAATTAAAAAGTAAGCTCAGGCTCAGGGGGAGACTCAAAGAAAATCTTGTTCCCCCAGCCAAACAAGTGGTGCCGGATGTGGCACAAGATGCGGATCAAAGGGTTTGTAGATATGAGTCTTGAGATACTTCAGTCAAGTTTTCAGAGGTCCGCATGGAGTTATGAAGAAGCTATGATCGATCAAATAAGACCTGTTCAGGGAGATGCTCCGGTATGATAAAGGATTACAAAAAGATCCGGAAAGATCCGGAAATGCACTATCTTGTTCTGCGGATTGGACAGAGTGTTTGAGATGATCTTGTAATATGCTACCTCGATTTATTCATGATTGAAAGATCCGGATGATATCCACAGATCAGGACTAATCCGGGATACTCCAAGCTATTCAGACAAGGCAAACCGGAATGATGTAGGTGAAGCATTTATTGCAGACAGGTATTAGGGTTCGCGGAGCAATTTAAGGGATTTCTCAAAGGTCATTTGCTCATTCTGCACTCGAGAAGAAGCGAAAAGTGGAGCTCTGCAACAAGGTTCCTCAAGCACACCAAGGATCTCCTGCCAAAGCTATTGGATAAAGAAATCAATCCAACCACTCCGTGCAAACCGAAGGCGCATAAGGTATTCTCCGTTTTTCATTACCTCACTGCAAATCCTTGAAGAATGGCTACTCCAAACATAGTTAAGATCTCTGATAGACCTCACCCCTCATTCAAGAAACATCCCTACAAATCATTGGAGGTAGACCCACTAGGAGCCTTCTCTAGTGTTCCTCACGGAGTTTTACACACCGAAGACATTAGGGTTTACATACATGCAAACATTGAGGAATTTGGGGAATTCAAATTAAGAGACCTCTATCACAAGCAGCTGATTGACAATGCTTTTGAGCTTAAACCAGAGTATAAGGATATTCAGAAGAAACAATTTGAGCAATTTATTCATTTCCCCTGCTTTGAAGAAGATGAATGGGTCCGGTATGTGCTGAGCAGGATGCATGACAACTTTCTATGGCTAGATAGACCCTGCAAGATCACAAAAGAGGCAATTAGAGCAGTAACTGGCCTATACTCTTTCGGAGGAGTACCTATCCTCAAATCTGTCAAGAACAACATTGTAACTGAGGCCACCGGATCAAAATTTGACAAAAGGGCAATGACCATTGAAGACATCTCCGATCCGGATATCAAATATGCATCAATGATAATAGGATACAAGATCTACCACTCCAGCAGGGAGAATTCTGTATCCGGAACTGCAGTATACACTGCCTATGAGATGCTAAGAAAGAATGCAGAGTATGATCTCTGCGAACTACTGCTAAGCCAATTAATGGAAAATATACAGAAAATCAAGAAGGATAAGAAGAATTCCTTTAAGTATGGTACTCTGATTGTATGTCTATTCTTCTACTTCATGAATGAGCTACCCGGAACAAGTGGATGGGTATGGCAGAATGACAAACCTGTTGCAGTCCAGATAAGAGACTACTTGCATGGACTTGGGGATGCAAAAGCGAGAAATTCAGCTCTATGGGGATACTTCAAAAACTTTCAGAGCATGATGCAAGCAAGAGAGAGAATTCCCCAGTCTCTCATTGAGAAATACAAGGACTCAGTGTGCTTTATGGTTGACACTGATCAGTGCCTAATGGAGGCAGTAGAGCCAAGGACTGTCTGGATCATGCCCATGGGGTATGAAGTTGATGAACAGATAGTGGAGCTGCATGTTCAACACATGCTAAGTCAACCCAAAGATCCTAAGGCAGAAAGGTTTGGAACCTTTGAGGAGCTGAGTGTAAAAATACATGTAGAACTCAGGGAACCTGAGATTAAAAGAAAGGTAAGAAAAGAAGTAGAGCACATTGCTCAAGGCCTAGGTATCTCAAAGGAGGCACTTGATGCCAGCCGGGAAAAGAGGAGGAAGGCCGAGGAAGAAGAGAAAAGCAAAGAAAGTGCTCCGGTTGGAGCTCCCACCCGGACCAGATCAACAAAGAGATCTGCACCTCCCTCAACCAAAAGTTCAAAACCGGAAGTCCAGGCATCCGGTAAGAGATCAAAGGCAAAAGCCACAAGGGCTTATGGAAGCCAAAAGGATGAAGAGGAAATAGAATCAGATGAAGGAGTAAGAGAAGTAAAGAAACAGAAAAAGAAAGGATCCGGTAAGCCCTCCACAGGCCAAGACAAGGAGGAAATGGCAGAGGTAACTGTTGAAAAGCCCACTCTGTCACTAGAGAGCATAATCAAGTCGGTCACGGTAGATGGAAACCTTCAACCAATGACTGAATCCTATGATGACTTCAGTGAGGCAGATCAAAAGACTCTGTAGGAAGCCACAGTTAAATATCTGAACATATACAATAAGGCTTTCATTGAGATCATATCTCTCATTCCTAAAAGCCTAGAGAAGGAAATGGAAGTAAGAAAGAATAATGCTCATGCTAAAGATCTTGAGATCCGGGAGCAGATAGCCATTCAGCTATATCCTCAAATTGATCCCAAGACAATGAACATTATCTTCAAGGACTGTAAAGATGAGTTCAGAAGCAAAGCCAGGATGAATCAACTCATGCTTGGTGAGACTGACAAAGTGGCCCAAGAAACAGAAGAGATCCTCCGGAAGGCCTTCAAAAGGTTCAATCTTCCTGTTGTAGAGGACTTAGGTGCAGAAACAGCTGCTGATTTGGAATCTTCTGTTCCGGAAGAAGTGAGCCCTGAACAGACAAGTGAGGACTTGGGACCCTCTGCTCAAGAAGAAGTGGCCCATGAACAAGTTAGCATCTCTCCTCCGGTTTCCCCTACAGTCTCCGGATCCAAAGAAGAAGAGCAACTACAGGAGAAGGAAGCAGTGGTGAAAGACAAAGAGGTTGACAGTTCTAAGACTGCAGAAGAAAAGAAACATCTGTCTCCGGCAAGAGACACTGCACAAACTGTTCAACAATTTTTGAGTAAAGAAACTCTAGAGATTGATGAACCGGAGCTTCTCAAAGGTCCATTTGATTTTGACTCTCTCTCTCCGGTACAAACAATGAAGATAGCTTCATTTGCAAATGCCAAGGCAAATGAAAAGCTCCTGAAGTCTCATATGGAAGACTGTGAGTTGATAGAGGCTGCTTCCGGAATACTTGTAAAGATCATGCCATCAATCCAGATAGATCCGACAGCCTCCACTTCCGGTAATCTAAAAACCTTAGTCAGCAGTGTTGATACACATTTTGATTCTCTAGAAAAATCAGCTGAAGAAAAGGTCCGGAAGGAATTTTTGGATAAGAGATTTTCAGAGATATTAGAATTAATTTCTAAAGATAGGAAGATTTTAAGCATTGGAATAAAGAGCTTAGAGAATGCTCTTAAGGATGGCGGTGATATCTATAAATTTTGTATATCCTGGTCAAAGGCAACAGCAGCATTTGACAAGAAAATAAAAGAGGAACAGGATAAGCTACAAAGCTTATCTCAAAGTTTTGATCCTCTCTCTTCCTCTATAATAAATCAAGAATGTCAGACTATTGCAGTCTTGAACGAAATAAAGAATCTTGAGAAGGAAAGGAAGAACATCACCAACCGGATGGGAGAACTTAGAAGGATTATAATCCCTAAGTTGGAAACCATGCATGAGGCCATCAGTGATGCTAGGACCACCGCCCAAACAAAAGATCCGACAGATCTCAAGCGGGCAGAAGCGTTTGCATTTTTGTTAAGTGGTCACATTTCAATTTTGGACAGAATGAAGCAAAGTTGGGCTACCGAAATGATTCAATTACAGACATCCTTTGCAGACATTCTTCAATATATGTGAGTATGTAAATATGCGGCTAAGTATAAGAAATTTTTGAAAATTTTGATATGCGGACCCTACCCTTTGCCATTGATGTCAAAGGGGGAGTGAGGAGCAGTGAAAAATGAGGGATCCAACTAAGGGGGAGTTCCGGAAATTGTATATAAAGACAGAGCATCAGCAAAGGGGGAGCATAGTGAAAACACTTAGTCATTTTTCACTAAGTGTTGCCATCAATGCCAAAGGGGGAGATTGTTGGCAAGAGACACTATATGGATTCATGGTTGTTGTCATTGATGGCAACAAAGGTCATCCCACATATCCGCAAGTCATGATGTGTCTCTACCGGAAGTCAGAATAAAGAATGTTGTGGTCCGGTGAAGAAGAACAGAGCATGTGGCAAGGTCCGACAGATTGGTCCGGACCTCTCAGTGGAAGTGTCTTGGTACAGTGCGGATTTGGGAAAGTCAAAAGGACTACCCTGAGTGGTATATTCCAAGGATTTAGCCTCCGGTGATGAACAAAGAAAAAGATATGAATGGTTGAGTACCGGATTCCTGAGAGACAGTGAAAACAGAGGAAGAACAGACTGGCAGAGTATCAGACTGCTTTCCGGATGGGTTACTGATGATGACAGAAGTTGTGAAGGCATGAATCATGTTTGGCCGACATGATTAATGATATCTACAAGTATATGCTTGATCCGCATTGCTTGGTGAGGAAGGATTCAGCCGACAGAATGAAAGTTTATAAGAAACTAGACTGTTCCGGATGCCGACTAGAAAGGTGATGAAATTACTTGTGCGGATATATATAGAGGATGGATTTAGTTGTGAAGTGTGTGGTGACGTAGAGAGATATGCGAAGAAGTCCAGAGAAAGAGCAGAGATAGCAAAAAGGATCCGGTATGTGAAAGATAGCAGAATAAAGAACAGAGGAAAGATGAAGTGCAGCAGATCAGTGTACTGAGCCTAACCGAAACTGAACTCCAGCATATGCAGATGCTTCCAATCAGTTCAAGACTGTGATTCTCATCACTTTGTAGACAGTGTGTCTTCTTGTAGGCAGTGGGCCTCTTGTGAGCAGTGTGCTCGGGCAGTGAGCCCTAATTGGCAAGTGCCATTTTTGTAATTTCCTATTCTTCTAACAGAGAATAATTCTTGGGTTAATCACCCCGTGGTTTTCTCCCTTAACAGGGTTTCCACGTCAAAATACTGTGTCATGTGTTTCTTATTTCATGGTTAATGTTTTGTGTTTGATTTTATGTTGCTTCAATTAAAAGGAAAGTTCAATAAGGGAAATAATTAGGATAACTGATTCACCCCCCCCCTCTCAGTTATCAGCACACTCATCTCCTCATACTCAAAGAAATTTTCCAGGGCATCTATCCACCCTAATACCTCTTCACTATCCATCTTCCCCTGATAGATAGGTAAGTCTATGTTTGCCTTTGTTCCACTACCTTGAACTGCCTTCAACAATCTCACAAATTTCTTCTCTTCAAGATCCTATTCATCCTCAGGAGGATTCTCATCTGTCTCCTCATCTCCTTCTGAATCATTTTGTTCATCCCCTTTAGGATTCTTCTCTAATGCTTCCAATCTTGCAAAAATTGATACATTCTTTCTTCTCACTTGCCTTAACTCTCTTTCCCTTGCAGCATCCTATTCTCTTCTCTCCCTTAACTCTTTTTCTCTTGCCTCTAAGGCTTCCCTCAGTTCATTATTCTCCCTAGCTATCTAATTCTTAGGAGGCATCCTTACACTTTCACAAACCCTTACTATTTCACAAGATCCTACCACTCATTCAAGGATCTACTTTCTCTCTCTAATACCACAAATGATGCAGAGCATCAAGGACTAAGAGGGACACTTCAGACCTTCAATGAAATGACTCTCAAAGTTCACTGTCTCTAACTGAGATCAGACTTCTTACAAGGAAGGGTTTCAACACAATAACTAACTTGTTCTTGACATACAAAATGAGGGACCTTCAGGACACCTATCACATGACACTTAACTCCATCTAACATTCTATCCAACCCACTATGTAGGGTCTGCAGCACAGTAGTCTCATAGACTGTCACAACACTACCGTTCCACTAGAATGACAAACTTAGTATCTTCCTTGGGGTGATGTCCATTAAGAAGAACTCAACCTCAATCATGCCTAATTAGTAACATGCCACACATGCCTAGTGCCTTCCTTGACAAATCAATAACCCAACAAATCTAACTAATACTTTCTTTGTGGTGACTATTTTCAGTGAGGACTAACAGAGTTTAAAGCAGGAAGAAAGAATAGGTTTCATGGAGGATTTTGTCTTACCTCCTCTCATAGGATCATTGCTAGATCTAGAGCATCTTGCACCATTGCTAAAGACTAGTATTTCACCACATCTCCACTTCCACAGTGACTAGTTACTACCCTTCTGCTGCTGTCCTTCTCCAAATCCCAACACATGGTTCTTATTGGGCCATTTACATGGCAAACTCCTCACAACCCATTCTCTTGCCCCTGAAACCTTCCCAAGCCTTTGAGCTAACTATCTTACAATCCATTCCAATGATCATAAACAGAAAAGATCAGTGGAATGAAGAGAATTTCATCAGACTACTCAGTAAAACCCTAACTCAAGGTTTAGGACAACCTAACACAAAACAGCAATTTTCTCACACCTAATTTACTGTCAAGACCTCAAACAAAGTTCAAAACAAAGGTACTTCAATCCTCTAACATTCCATTATAAACATGGGCTATGACTATTCCATACAGGATTAGGTACGGACTGATAACAGTAGAAAAAACACAAAAAATGCAAGAGAACGGTTATATCTTTATTTGTTTCACCTCAATCTTTCTTCACACTACAAAAATGAAAAGTTTTTAGGCTTTTGAAGCCTGTCTCGATGCCTTCTACATGATTTAGGGTAGCTGAACCAATGGAGGAAGTGAAAACTATTCCCCAACCATCAACTGTCTGGTCTACAACTATTACTGTTTTGTAACTATCCTCTTTAGGACTGTAATGATTGTTTTATGTTTGATGATGCTCTCTAACCTTTAGTAACCTTTGAAAAGGATCTAACATACCTTCGACATGCTTCTAACCATGAGGATTGCCTCCTACACACTTTAGGAGGGCTACAAACTTAAAGAAACATATGACTGCTTTTACAATATGACTGTCCTCCTTAGGACTTACAACATGAGAATAGATTTTAACTATTTGGACATAGTCCTTTTACAAAACATGGCATCCAAGCCTTATTACAACATGAAGATGGTCTCAAGGACCTTATTAACAAAACAACTTGAAGATTAACCTAGATATCTTGGTGCTCCTGCACCAAATAATCACAATGCCTAGAGGCCATTGCAGAGAGAAAAAAATTTGGCAAAAATTTCACCCAGTGAGCCCAAGAGAGTGCTCTAATACCAAATGAGAGGAACCTCCTGTAACAATATAATGAAAAATGCACGAAAGAACAAGAATATATAAATAGAAAAAACATAGAATAAATTTATTGATTGCAGGCCACTTCGAGGGGACAACCTCCTTTGAGCAAGCTCAATGAAATAAATCTATGGATGCCTTTAATGGCCTCAACACATGCTTATATACTAAGTCTAATCTAAACAACTATTACTTCCCATGAATGTGGGATAATACAATATGCTCATGGGATGAATTACAAAGCATATGCATCCAAATGTAATATATTAACAAATTAAAGATAAGGGTTAAACACATGTTCCTAACACCATTGGGTGGCTCACTGCTAGTGTTGGTTAATTGAGATAGTAACATCTACACTATGCCAAGGTTCAATTTCATTAAAGCACAATGAATATCCTCTACTCTTCTCTACTTTTTCACTTCACAATTATCTTTTCATTTTCACATCTTACAAACTAATTCACAACTTGATTTCATGTTTTTATACAATTTATCAACCTTGGAATTAACATCAAGGTTAGCATTACAATCATCAACCATTGGAACAATCTCCAAGGTTGACAAACATACATACATTAAGATAGGTTTGGACCTAAATAAATTTGAGAGAGAAAACAATGAATGTGGACCACGTCACACCTTAGCTAGGACTTAATTGTAATCTTCCATGCAACAATATGCTTCCACAATCTTCAAGGCACAATCACAAGTAGTGAGAACAACCAAGTCAGCCAAGACTGGAGTTAACACTAAGACTTTTAGAAACACACTTGATGCATGATCCAAATTATACTTTGTAGAGCAATCAAAAGGTAGGAACATGATCTAGAGACATCCACAAACACATTACAATCACCAAGAACATATGTACAACCTCTAAACACTTTATCCATAAGATTCTTCAAACTGGAGCACTTGAAAATTACTATCGGCCATTGTCATAAAGGAAAGATAGCTTGCGGAGCACCAAAACATGAACCATTTGAACTGAAGGCACATAACACCATCCTAGAATTAATTCCAGAACTGCAGACTGTAAAACTTAAATGCGAAGAAATGTGGAGCAAAATACATTCTCCATGTCGCCATTAAATACATAGAAAAGTAGTTTTTCCTCTGGTGAATAGAACTTGCTCAAATCTTCATATGAGAGGCTCAAACTTGAAACATAGTAACTACAGAAATCCCTTCTCATAACTTCCAATCCATAGACAAAGATATTAAATATACAAAATATGTGGAGTAAAACACTACACTGTACTTCTGCAAGCCATGAAACTATGCAACACACTGTTTCTATTGGGAGAGCAAATCTTCTCAAAAGCACCTAGAAATTCAATATCAAGAACACTTTCTCATTATAATCAACTTATATAAATCAATACAAAGCAAATATATCAACACAAGAAAGCATCAAAAAAGTTGCACAGTTGACACCAACGGCAATATAGATATGTTGACATCAATGACAACACTGGTAAACTCATACTTGCAACATGGTGAACCACTTAGTTCACCGATAACATAGTTTGCCTTTGGGCCTTTTTCCCAACAAAGGGAGGAGCAAGAGACAAAATAAATATGCAAGGAAAAGAAGGTTCACCTTGGGCTGAGTTTACAAATAGGTAAGGTGGCTGACTAAGGAGATAATGGAATTTCACCAACTAAAGAACAAAGGAGGAGAGAAGAAAGAAAATGATTAAGGCAAAGAGACAAAGGAAAAGCTTTATCAGGAAATCAGAGGAAATTCAAACTCACCAAATAGTTCAATATTTCCAAAGTTTATCAATAAGGCAATCGACCAACAAGGTAAAGGTAAAAGATAAAAGGGGGAATTTCTTCCATAGTTTGTAAAAAGTGAAAATTGTTGATAATGAAGGAAAAATCATAGAAAGAAAAAAGAAAGACAAGGCAAATTGGTTTGCAAAGGAAAGAAATTATAGACAAAGGATGAAACAAATCTAGTTCACAAAAGTCAAATTTTGCTAACTAAAGGAGAAAGAAAGAAAGAGTTGGTTACTTCACCAAATTGAAATTTTGCCTATAAGGAAAAAGCAGGTTGATAAAGAGGAAAAGGCGGAGATAGGTCCAAAGTTCATGAAAATGACAATTCACTAACAAAGTGAATGTAATGAGGAAGAATGAAGTGGTGAATGAGAAGTTTTTAAAAAGAAGAGTTTGCTGACAAAGTGAGTAGAAGAGAAAATGAAGGAGGTTTGTGATAAGAAAAAAGACCAATAAAGATAGGAAGGTACTTAATATGCAGAAAGCATTGTACATGATTTATATCTAGAATTTAATGATTATGTTAAATAGTACCATGCAGGTGGTTGACACAATAAAATTCTTTAATGCATAGGTACACATGGAGGACAAAAGGAAAGGATTAGAATCTTTCCTCTTTATTGCTCCAAGTACATTAAGAGTGCAAGCAATATTCTTCTAACATTTTTAGTGTTGTCAGCGAGTGGGCAGGTTTCCAAACATTCATACTTCTTGACATTACAATGGGCTAAATTTAATGTGGCATGGATATAATCATTAAAAATGTAGTGTTGAATGGGTAAATTGAATTGTAATTCTATATATGCATATGTTATAGATGCAATAGGAGTTGGTTGGTCATTTTTGGGCATTGTTCTCTTAATAGGTTCTGAGCTCTAGAAGGCAGAGAAGAAAAGATTATTCTACAGTCTCTGTTCAACATGAAATGATTATGAAATGTATGTAATATATTTTACAACTCTTTGTATCAAACCAATGTTTTTCTCCATTATTGTAAATGTTTTTTTCTAGAAAACTTAATTGTAGTTATTGTTAGGGGAAATTATGCATGAATATCAAAAGACATCAATAATACCCATAACCCAATGAAATATAGAAATAAAGAAGATCTAAAGCAATGAACAATACCTCAACAAACCTTTTTACCTCGTGGCTTCCATTGGTGGCCTATCGCAAATGATCTTGTCTATGAATAATGCCCTCAGAAGGTGCACCTCCTTGCTATTCCAAGATGTCAAGTGAGAATGGACATGATAGTTGATTGCAATGAAGATGAGCTTCACAACAATGGTAATGGTGATATAGTAACAAGTTGATCGCAAGTGATTGGAATTTCTACAAAGTAACAATACTGAAAGCTTGGATAATGAAATGGAAGAAGAAGGTTCAATTTATGGACTTGTGATTGAGGAGATCAATGGTTGAGAAAGAATAAAAAGATTGACGGTTGAGAAAGAATGAGAGAATGTGTGCAAAGAGAAAGAAGACAAGTGTCACACAAAATCTATTTTGAGTCATCTAATTTTTTATTTATTGAAGATAAGATATGTTGTTATAAAATAGAAAGCTTTTTCTATTTCAGGAGTTTTGGAATCAATTAGTTGACTCATGGTTTGCTTTTGCATGTTTTGAGAGGAATTAAATAATAAATTATTTAATTTTGTGTGCATGAAGAGGAAGAATTAGTTTTAGAAGATTTGGAAGATTCTTGGGAATTTAGAAGATAAGAAACTAAATTAAATAAAAAAAATTATTTAATTGTGTGTGCATGATTTGGAAGAATAAATAAAATATTTGATTGTATTTTATTTTTGAGAGATTGAGAGGATTTAAATAAATTTGATTGATTTATTTAAATTTAGAAGAAGAATTGGCCTAATTAAATCATTACAAATTATTTAATTGTTTGGAAGAATTAAATTAAATAAAGGATTTTATTTAATTATTGACTTTAGAAGAGGTAATTAAATATTTTGATATTTAATTAACTTAGAAGAATATGAATCGAATAAATAAATAATTTTATTTATTGATAGAGGAAATAGAATGATATAAATATTAAAAATATTTATTTTGACAGAGTCGTGTTATTTTTAGGTGTATACATTTTGCCCCTCTTTGATGCAATGCAGTTTACGGTGTTGCCTCAAAGAATAAGAATTTTTGATAACGATACGTGCCCTAATTTGCCCTTGGTATAGGTTATGACGATAGGATGCCCCCTTGGGAGATTGGATGGGGAAAAGGGAGAAGGATGTGAGATGGACAATCTCATGATGAAGAAGGTGAAAAGCAGGTTAGAGTGAAGAAAAACATGTCACAGTTTGGAGAAGCGGGAAGAAACGGGCCCTGGGAAGAAGTTAGAGTTGCCACATAACTAGTTATGGTACACTTGCTATATATAGGAGCTGGGTCTACAATCCTAGTCATTTACACACTTGGCTTTTGTTGATTGGTCCTTGAGATCTCAGAAGAGCACTGGAGCATAGAGCAGTCGAGATAGATATTGATATTCCACGTGAGGAGCACCGCTTTGAGTGAGTTTGACGATTCGATTGGCCAACTAATGCAGGACCACTAGTATGTAGTTTTTAAAAAATCACTTAGGGTCATTTATTAGCACAATAAATGCTAGGTAAAGTTTAACTAGGATAGATGCGCCGATTTGCATTTCAACGCATATGCGCTCCGAAACCGTGCATATGATATTGTTCAATGCATTTACGTAATGAAACAATGCATATACAAGGGCTGCGCATATACAATATGGGTCAACGCATGCATTAAGAATCAATGCATTTGATATGGGAAGCGACACAGACATAAGTGTTGTGCCTATACAGTATGGGTCGGTGCATGCATGAAAAAACTGCACTTTTGATATGGGGCTACACATGTGTTGGTTTTTTCCCAGACTGGATGCTTATTCCCAGATTTCCCTACAAGGTAGCCATCAATGATCAACAGGATCTCTGGGCCAGGGGCCAATAGTGTAGGAGATAGACTCTATATTTTATCTCCTCTTCTTCTTCAGGCTCTGCAAAACCTAGGGGGTATTCCCTACTCAACATCCATGAGGATATACATACAAAGGCTGGGATGCTGACAAAAAGTAGATAAGTCCTCCTGTAAGTAGACCAAAACTAAAAGATAAGAGCAAAGGGGCTAGCTTTGGGCCTATTTGCAGTTGTAGACAGAGGATTGGGGATCCTAAAACTAATTCTAATGTCCTAAAGATTGTTTTAGATTTTTAATTTTGATTCTAAGTTTGGATGCAAAGCTGGACATGGTTGTAACACAAACACAAAGCAAGATTGGTGCCTATCCAGGGCCTGGAGTCAGTAGACATACACCTGTGAATGATATGCATGAACAACTAAAATTGGATTTCAGGGGGATACATATGATACCTGCCTTACAGATATCTCCCCATACAGGGTGTTAAGCTATCTATACTTATGGCATCCCTACTGCAGTATACCCTTCCCAATGTTCAATCTAAGAACAATTTAATCTACCCCTTGAGCAGAAGTTAAGAGATCAGACATTCAACACAGGAATTCTATGTTCTAGAGTCTCAAACATTGCTTAAATATCCAAACTCAGAAGAAAGATACATGCAATACTGGAGACAGAATTAACAAAACACATGCTAACATAGCATTTCTCATGTAGAATTAACCATGAAATCAGTGGATTCATGCAAAAATGTACAACAAGAGATACATAAATTCACAGGTTTTGCTGTACAGAGAAACCAAATCAGCTGTATTGTATTACAGAGCCAAATGTTCAACTTTCAACAACCAAAACAATGGTAACACAGTCTGCCTATATTGGCTAGAAAGTGTACCTCACAGCAATTAATTACATGACTATTACAAAAAACTGCCAGATACAGCCCATGAGAAATGGCACCCATAAGTCATCAACGCAGTAGGCAGGAGAGTCGACAGGGGTGGCCTCGAGCCCTGTGCCACCATCCGGGAGTTTTCATCCACAATGGGGCAACTTGATCACTTGTCCTGTCGCCCATACCCCTGCACTATCGCCATTGATGGCTCAACTACTCGCAACCACCAGGAAAAACACCGCAGTGTTCAAAAAGAATTTCCCGCCAAAATGTGCTTCTTCGCAGGTTCAAAATACATAGGGGAATAATCCCACATGCATAGTGCGGAAACCCCTTTAGCGCTTTATAAGCATGGTCACAAAGACAAAAGGTGTCAAGTGCTTTTGCCATGCTCGACACACGCCTCTCAGCCCAAAGCCCATCGCTGAGACCAACACCATCGGCCAAGCCCACAAATCCTCCGCTGACCTTAATTGTCTCACCGACCGCATCGCAAGCCTCTGTCAGCTAGACATAGTCTATCAGCCAACCCAAAAGCTTCCTTGCCGATCTCAAAGGTCACGCCGATGCCTACTCCACATTCCCCTCCATCGGTCAGAGATGAACCATCGGGCCAGCTCTCCAGACCTTCGCCGATCTACCAAGTCTCTCTGATGGCCAAGCAAAATACACCCTCTTCGGCAAGACGACTACCATCGGCCCAGTAAAAAACCCCTCGGCTGACACAGCCAATCACGCTGATACATCAACAAGCTAGGCCCCGCCCCTTTGTCAGCGAGACCCACACTATCGGCTAAATGCAAAAACTTCCCAGCCGATGAAGAATGTTACGCTGATGCCTTCAAATAACCTTGCATCCCGCATTCGGCGAGACCTAAGTCATCGGAGCAAGAAAAAGATCCCTCGCCGATAGACCATACTTTCACCGATAGATATCCATCGGCCAAACAAATGCCATTGGCCCAACACCTGCCCACTCACCCGATAGTCTATGTCGTACCAATGGCACATCAATCCAAACTCCATCGGGAACATCCAATGCATCGATGAATCACCTATCTGCCTGGTCGATATGCAAACTCCTGCCGATGAACACCCAAAAAACCCTCATCGGCCTGACCATCTCCCTCGGTGGGACAAAAATTATCTCCATCGATAGCACAAAGTCCCAGCGACATACAAAGAACACACCACAATCCCCATTGGTGAGATCAAAACTGTCAGAATAACAAAAAGCCTCCCCCCCGATAAGCAAAGTCTCGGCGATGACACCATCCCTGCCATCAACCTGATTGCTAAAATACCTGTGAGGTCATGCCAATGGGCAAGAAAATATAGGGTTTAAATGAAGAAACCCTCTAAACATGAAAAATCAACCTCCAGGTCAAAATGAGTACCAACACTGGCTCCGAATGGGGACGTGCAGGTGCAAAACCTATAGCGAGAACTAGATCATTGGGCGGACCAGGTAAAAACCAAAAAGGCACGAACATGTACAAGACATTTACACTATATACATATTTTTTACAAATGTGCACAGCGACAAGTGATCTATGCAAAATAGAACTTAAGGAATTGGCCATGCACAGGCAATTCTAGAACTTCACCATCCAGGGCCTGGAGGAAATAAGAGTCCTCCCCATGAGTGCTGCAAATCTGATATGGGCCCATCCATAAGGGTTCAAATTTACCATGTTTACCCTTTTATTGACCTTTTGCATTGCATATGAGCACCAGATCATTGACTTGAAACTTCCTTTTTGTAGCTCTCCTGTGAAACTGATATTTCACATCTTGTTGTTGTTGGCAAGAGACACTATATGGATTCATGGTTGTTGTCATTGATGGCAACAAAGGTCATCCCACATATCCGCAAGTCATGATATGTCTCTACCGGAAGTCAGATTGAAGATTGTGGTGGTCCGGTGAACAAGAACAGAGCATGTGGCAAGGTCCGACAGATTGGTCCGGATCTCTCAGAGGAAGTGTCTTGGTGCAGTGCGGATCTGGGGAAGTCAAGAGGACTATCTTGAGTAGTATATTCCAAGGATTTAGCCTCCGGAGATGGACAAGGAAAAAGATATGAATAGTTGAGTACCGGATTCCTGAGAGACAGTGAAAACAGAGGAAGAACTGACTGACTGAGTATCAAACTACTTTCCGGATGTGTTACAGATGATGATAAAGGTTGCGGAGGCATGAATCATGTTTAGCCGACATAATTGATGATATCTACAAGTATATGCTTGATCCGCATTGCTTGGTGAGCAAGGATTCAGCCGACAGAACTAAGTTTGTAAGAAACTAGACTGTTCCGGATGCCGACTAGAAAGATGATGAAATTACTTGTGCGGATATATATAGAGGATGGATTTAGTTGTGAAAGGTGCGTGAAGATATGCGAACAAGTCCAGAGTAGAGCAGAAGTAACAAGAAAGATCCGGTATGTGAAAGGACAGCAGACTAAAGAACAGAGGAAAGATGAAGTGCAGCAGATCAGTATACTGAACCTAACCGGAACTGAACTCCAGCATATGCAGATGCTTCCAATCAGTTCAAGACTGTGATTCTAATCACTTTGTAAGACAGTGTGTCTTCTTGTAGGCAGTGAGCCTCTTGTGAGCAGTGTGCTCGGGCAGTGAGCCCTAATTGGCAAGTGCCATTTTTGTAATTTCCTATTCTTCTAACAGAGAATAATTCTTGGGTTAATCACCCCGTGGTTTTCTCCCTTAACAGGGTTTCCACGTCAAAAATACTATGTCATGTGTTTCTTATTTCATGGCTTATGTTTTGTGTTTGATTTTATGCTGCTTCAATTAAGAGGAAAGTTTAATAAGGGAAATAATTAGGATAACTGATTCACCCCCCCCTCTCAGTTATCAACAATTGGTATCAGAGCTAAGTTCCTCCTAATAGAGCCTAACAGCTTGAGGAAGATCTGGGATTTCAAATGGATGCATATGGTTTAAGGGAGCAACTCAAGACTGCCCTTGAGGATCTTGAACAGTCAAATTCTGAAGTCAGTGAATTAAAGGAAAGACTCAAACAGGCTGATGAATTCATGAGAGAATTAAAAGACAAATTAAGTCTCTCTATGAAAAAGAGAAAGGAGCTGCTTCAACAGTTGGCAAGACAAAGTGAAGAAAGCAATACAAGTAAGGAATTGACTGAGCAAACCAAGTTATGTGAAAAGTTATCAAAAGAAGTCATTATGTTAAGACATGAAATGGAATCAGGAACTATAAAGTTTACTCAAGAGATTGAAGAAAAAAGAAAGGCTGAAGACAATCTAAGACAATCTCTTAAAGAAAAATCAGAAGAATGCCACCAGATGGACAGGATTATCAGACACCTTGAATCTGATCTTGAAGATTCCAAAGATAATGAAGGAAAACTTGAGGATCAAATTGCCTCTCTCAAAAGAGACCTTCAAACAGCAAATGAATATAAAGAGAAATTCAAGATAAGTTCTGCTCAACTTGAAATTCTTCTTGGAAGTCAAAAGAGGACAGATGACAAGTATGGCTTGGGATATGAGAAAGGAGAAAGCTCCGGATCCGGTCAGAGGAATCTTGGATCAGAAAATCCAAGGAGCAGGCCTAGAAGACCTCCGGTAAGACAGCCAAATGCTCAAAAATATCCATCCTTCAATGGATACTGCCACAGCTGCAACCATTTTGGTCACAAAGCTAATCAGTGCAGAATGAGAATGAATCAGATTAATTCATCCTTCTCCGGACAGTGCTTCAACTGCAAAAGGTATGGACACAAATCCCATGAATGCAGAATTATGCAAGTAAACAAATCATTCAAAGGTAGATGCTTTACATGCAATAGAGTAGGTCATATGGCTAATCAATGCAGATCAAGGGGATATCAGTTAAATATGCAAAGAAATGTTATTTGCCAAATCTGCAATAGGTCCGGTCATAATGCTAAAGTCTGCAGAAACAAGAATCAGGACAAAAGAGGTCCGGTGTATAATCAGAATCAAGACAAGGGTAAACAAAAGATGAATGCGGATGAAGTTAGGAATCAGATGAGCAAGATTTGGGTGAAGAAAAGCTCAGAGAATGTAGAGGTTGGATCCGCACCAGATTCTGGTGCTGATATTTCTTCCGGAAATTAAAAAGTGAGCTCAGGCTCAGGGGGAGACTCAAAGAAGATTCTGTTCCCCCAGCCAAACAAGTTGTGCCGGATGTGGCACAAGATGCGGATTAAAGGGTTTGTAGATATAAGTCCTGAGATGCTTCAGTCAAGTTTTCAGAGGTCCGCATGGAGTTATGAAGAAGCTGTGTTCGATTAAGTTAGACCTGTTCAGGGAGGTGCTCCGGTATGATAAAGGATTACAAAAAGGTCCGGAGAGATCCGGAAGTGCACGATCTTGTCTTGCGGATTGGACAGAGTGTTTGGGATGTTCTTGTAATATGTTACCTAGATTTATTCATGATTTAAAGATTCGAATGATATTCAGTGATCAGGACTAATCCGGGATACTCCAAGCTGTCCAGACATGGTAAACCGGAATAATGCAGGTGAAGCATTTATTGCAGACAGATATTAGGGTTTGCGGAGCAATATAAGGGATTTCTCAAAAGTTATCTGCTCATTCTACACTTGAGAAGAAGCGAATAGTGGAGCTCTGCAACAAGGTTCATCAAGCACACCAAGGATCTCCTGCCGAAGCTATTGCATAAAGAAATCAATCCAACCACTCCGTGCAAACCGAAGGCGCATAAGGTATTCTTCGTTTTTCATTGCCTCACTGCAAATCTTTGAAGAATGGCTACTCCAAACATAGTTAAGATCTCTGATAGACCTCGCCCCTCATTCAAGAAACATCCCTACAAATCGTTGGAGGTAGATCCACTAGGAGCCTTCTCTAGTGTTCCCCACGGAGTCTTACATACTGAAGATATTAGGGTTTACATACACGCAAACATTGAGGAATTTGGGGAATTCAAATTAAGAGACCTCTATCACAAACAACTGATAGACAATGCTTTTGAGCTCAAACCAGAGTATAAGGGTATCCAGAAGAAACAATTTGAGCAATTCATTCATTTCCCTAGCTTTGAAGAAGATGAATGGGTCCGGTATGTACTGAGCAGGATGCATGACAACTTCCTTTGGCTAGATAGACCCTGCAAGATCACAAAAGAAGCAATTAGAGCAGTAACTGGTCTATACTCTTCCGGGGGGGTACCTATCCTCAAATCTGTCAAGAACAACGTTGTAACTGAGGCCACCGGATCAAAATATGATAAGAGAGCAATGACCATTGAAGATATTTCGGATCCGGATATCAAATATGCATCAATGATAATAGGATACAAGATCTATCACTCCAGCAGGGAGAATTCTGTATCCGGAACTGCAATATACACAGCATATGAAATGCTAAGAAAGAATGCAGATTATGATCTTTGTGAACTACTACTAAGCCAATTGATGGAAAATGTACAGAAAATCAAGAAAGACAAGAAGAACTCCTTTAAGTATGGTACTCTCATTGTATGTCTCTTCTTCTACTTCATGAATGAGCTACCCGGAACAAGTGGATGGGTATGGCAGAATGACAAACCTGTTGCAGTCCAGATAAGAGACTATTTGCATGAACTTGGGGATGCAAAAGCGAGAAATACAGCTCTATGGGGATACTTCAAAAACTTTCAGAGCATGATGCAAGCAAGAGAGAGAATTCCCCAGTCACTCATTGAGAAATACAAGGACTCAGTATGTTTTATGGTTGACACTGATCAGTGCCTAATGGAGGCAGTGGAGCCAAGGACTGTCTGGATCATGCCCATGGGGTATGAAGTTGATGAACAGATAGTAGAGCTGCATGTTCAACACATGCTAAGTCAGCCCAAAGATCCTAAGGCAGAAAGGTTTGGAACCTTTGAGGAGCTGAGCGTGAAATTACATGTAGAACTCAGGGAACCTGAGATTAAAAGAAAAGTGAGAAAAGAAGTAGAGCACATTGCTCAAGGCCTAGGCATCTCAAAAGAGGCACTTGATGCCAGCCGGGAAAAGAGGAGAAAGGCTGAGGAAGAAGAGAAAAGCAAAGAAAGTGCTCCGGTTGAAACCCCCACCTGGACCAGATCATCAAAGAGATCTGCACCTTCCACAACCAAAAGCTCAAAACCGGAAGTCCAGGCATCCGGTAAAAGATCCAAGACAAAAGCATCAAGGGCTTATGAAAGCCAAAAGGATGAAGAGGAGACAGAATCAGATGAAGGAGTAAGAGAAGTAAAGAAACAGAAAAAGAAAGGATCCGGTAAGCCCTCCACAGGCCAAGACAAGGAGGAAATGGCAGAGGTAACTGTTGAAAAGCCCACTCTGTCACTAGAGAGCATAATCAAGTCGGTCACGGTGGATGGAAACCTTCAACCAATGACTGAATCCTATGATGACTTCAGTGAGGCAGACCAAAAGACTCTGCAGGAAGCCACAGTTAAATATCTGAACACATACAATAAGGCTTTCATTGAGATCATATCACTCATTCCTAAAAGCCTAGAGAAGGAAATGGAAGTAAGAAAGAATAATGCTCATGCCAAAGATCTTGAGATCCGGGAGCAGATAGCTATTCAGCTATATCCTCAAATTGATCCCAAGACAATGAACATGATCTTCAAGGACTGCAGAGATGAGTTCAGAAGTAAAGCCAGGATGAATCAGCTCATGCTTGGTGAGACTGACAAAGTGGCACAAGAGACAGAAGAGATCCTCCGGAAGGCCTTCAAAAGGTTCAATCTTCCTGTTGTAAAGGACTTAGGTGCAGAAACAGCTGCTGATTTGGAATCTTCTGTTCCGGAAGAAGTGAGCCATGAACAGACAAGTGAGGACTTGGGACCCTCTGCTCCAGAAGAAGTGGCCCATGAGCAAGCAAGCATCTCTCCTCCGGTTTCCCCTACAGTCTCCGGATCCAAAGAAGAAGAGCAGTTGCAGGAGAAGGAAGCAGTGGTGACAGACAAAGAGGTTGACAGTTCTAAGACTGCAGAAGAAAAGAAACATCTGTCTCCGGCAAGAGACACTGCACAAACTGTTCAACAATTTTTGAGCAAAGAAACTCTAGAGATTGATGAACCGGAGCTTCTAAAAGGTCCATTTGATTTTGACTCTCTCTCTCCGGTACAAACAATGAAGATAGCTTCATTTGCAAATGCCAAGGCAAATGAAAAGCTCCTGAAGTCTCATATGGAAGACTGTGAGTTGATAGAGGCTGCTTCCGGAGTACTTGTAAAGATCATGCCATCAATCCAAATAGATCCGACAGCCTCCACTTCCGGTAATCTAAAAACCTTAGTCAGCAGTATTGATACACATTTTAATTCTCTAGAAAAATCAGCTGAAGAAAAGGTCCGGAAGGAATTTTTGGATAAGAGATTTTCTGAAATATTAGAATTAATCTCTAAGGATAGGAAGATTGTAAGCATTGGAATAAAGAGTTTAGAAAATGCTCTTAAGGATGGCGGTGACATCTACAAATTTTGTATATCTTGGTCAAAGGCAACAGCAGCAATTGACAAGAAAATAAAAGAGGAACAGGACAAGCTTCAAAGCTTATCTCAAAGTTTTGATCCTCTCTCTTCCTCTATAATAAATCAAGAATGTCAGACTATTGCAGTCTTGAATGAAATAAAGAATCTTGAGAAGGAGAGGAAGAACATTACCAACCGGATGGGAGAACTTAGAAGGATTATAGTCCCTAAGTTGGAAACTATGCATGAGGCCATCAGTGATGCCCAGACCACCGCCCATACAAAAGATCTGACAGATCTCAGGCGGGCAGAAGCTTTTGCATTTTTGTTGAGTGGTCACATTTCAATCTTGGACAGAATGAAGCTAAGTTGGGCTACTGAAATGGTTCAACTGCAGACATCCTTTGCAGACATTCTGCAGTATATGTGAGTATGTAAATATGCGGCTATATATAGAAAATTTTTGAAAATTTTGGTGTGCGGACCCTACCCTTTGCCATTGATGTCAAAGGGGGAGTGAGGAGCAGTGAAAAATGAGGAATCCAACTCAGGGGGAGTTCCGGAAATTGTATATAAAGACAGAGCATCAGCAGAGGGGGAGCATAGTGTAAACACTTAGTCATTTTTTCACTAAGTGTTGCCATCAATGCCAAAGGGGGAGATTGTTGGCAAGAGACACTATATGGATTCATGGTTGTTGTCATTGATGGCAACAAAGGTCATCCCACATATCCGCAAGTCATGATATGTCTCTACCGGAAGTCAGATTGAAGATTGTGGTGGTCCGGTGAACAAGAACAGAGCATGTGGCAAGGTCCGACAGATTGGTCCGGATCTCTCAGAGGAAGTGTCTTGGTGCAGTGCGGATCTGGGGAAGTCAAGAGGACTATCTTGAGTAGTATATTCCAAGGATTTAGCCTCCGGAGATGGACAAGGAAAAAGATATGAATAGTTGAGTACCGGATTCCTGAGAGACAGTGAAAACAGAGGAAGAACTGACTGACTGAGTATCAAACTACTTTCCGGATGTGTTACAGATGATGATAAAGGTTGCGGAGGCATGAATCATGTTTGGCCGACATAATTGATGATATCTACAAGTATATGCTTGATCCGCATTGCTTGGTGAGCAAGGATTCAGCCGACAGAACTAAGTTTGTAAGAAACTAGACTGTTCCGGATGCCGACTAGAAAGATGATGAAATTACTTGTGCGGATATATATAGAGGATGGATTTAGTTGTGAAAGGTGCGTGAAGATATGCGAACAAGTCCAGAGTAGAGCAGAAGTAACAAGAAAGATCCGGTATGTGAAAGGACAGCAGACTAAAGAACAGAGGAAAGATGAAGTGCAGCAGATCAGTATACTGAACCTAACCGGAACTGAACTCCAGCATATGCAGATGCTTCCAATCAGTTCAAGACTGTGATTCTAATCACTTTGTAAGACAGTGTGTCTTCTTGTAGGCAGTGAGCCTCTTGTGAGCAGTGTGCTCGGGCAGTGAGCCCTAATTGGCAAGTGCCATTTTTGTAATTTCCTATTCTTCTAACAGAGAATAATTCTTGGGTTAATCACCCCGTGGTTTTCTCCCTTAACAGGGTTTCCACGTCAAAAATACTGTGTCATGTGTTTCTTATTTCATGGCTTATGTTTTGTGTTTGATTTTATGCTGCTTCAATTAAGAGGAAAGTTTAATAAGGGAAATAATTAGGATAACTGATTCACCCCCCCCTCTCAGTTATCAACAGTTGTCTCTTAAGGTTGATCTGCTGTGCTTTCCTTCTATTTTCATCCAGTGCAACTAGCTAGTTCACTCTTTTTGTCATGGAGTCTTCAATCTCCTCATCATTTTCCTGGATGAATCTGTAAACTGGTAGGAGATTGTTTATGGGCAATCTGGTTGATGCACCATATACTAGCTCAAAGGGTGACATTCCAATAGCCTTTTTTACTGTCACTCTGTCAGCCCATATTGCTAACTTTAATTTTGAGTCCCAAGCTCTCTTATTCTTGTCCAGTATCCTCTTGATAATTTTTATGATGCTCTTATTTCTTGATTCTGCTTGACCATTTCCTTGTGGGTGGTATGGTGATGCATATGATAGATTTATCCCATACCTGTTTCAAAAATCAACAAATTCACCTGATCTGAAGCACATAGCATTATCAGTGACTATCTTGAATGGTACTCCAAACCTGATGATAACATTTTCCAGTATGAAATCTGTCACCACCTTACTTGTAGCTCTCTTAGCTGGAATGGCCTCAATCCATTTGGTAAAGTAGTCAGTTGCCACCAAAATCCAATTGTGTCCCCCACTTGACTTGTCTGCAATTTCACCTATGAAGTCAATTCCCCATTGCTGAAATGGAGCATCCACAGTTACAGTTCTGAGGGGTAAAGCACCATCATATCTCAATTTTCCTGAGAATCTTTGGCAAGGGTCACACTTCCTTACTAACCTTTGTGCATCTGAAAAGAGAGTGGTCCACCAATATCCTGTTCTGAGAGTCTTATAAGCTGTTGTTTGGGCAGTATAATGTCCACCACACAATCCTTTATGCATATCAATCAAAACATTGTTAGCCATATCCTCATCCACACATCTCAGCAGCACACCATCAGGGTTTTTCCAGTATAGCTCACCTTGAACAATAACATACCTGATTGCATGTAACTTTAAAGTCCTCTTTTGACTGTCACTGAAATGGGAAGGACAATTCAGACTTTGCAAGTAGTAGATAATATCCTTGTACCATTCAGATCTTGATACATTTACACTCTCATTTTGGACTACATTAACTTGGCATGCTTCCAAGTTTGACTGTGCCATTATCTTGGCTAATCCTTGTCCTCTTACCAACTTGGTAACTTGTATGTCTATGTTGAACTCTTGCAATTTGTTTATCCATCTACACCTTCTTCCAGTCACCTCCTGCTGAGTGAATATGTCTTTAACTATTGCATGGGGTACATATGCAATTACATGTGATCCTACCAGGTATGGTCTGCAACTTTTGACGGCTCTGACTAGTGCATATGCCTATTTTTCCATAATATCATACTTCAACTCAGAAGCCTGCAAGGACATACTAAAGAAAGCTATGGGCTGTTCAAAACCATCTTCATTTTTCTATAGCAAATATGCAGCAACAGTGTGAAAGGAAGCAAATGAAAATACTTGGAATGGCCTAGAAAAATTAGGAGATTTAAGAACAGGGGCCATCTTGATTGCCTCTTTGATACTCTGAAATGATTCTATTGCTTCACTTTCCCAGTTGACAGTTGCATCTTTCTTCATCATCTTAGAAATGTTCCTTGTAGTTTCTACAAAGTTGGGAACAAATCTCCTAACAAAATTTATCTGTCCAAAGAAGGACTGAACTCCCTTTACAGTCTTTGGCATTTGAATTCTGTCAATAGTAGCCACTCTCTCTAGATCTATCCTAACTCCATCCCTGGAAACAATGTTTCCCAGGAGCTTTCCTTCAACTACCCCAAAGGCACACTTCTTTGGATTTAAAGAAATACCATACTATTGTGCTCTTATGAAAATTTGCTCTAGATGCAAACAATGCTGCTCTTCCTTCTTTGAATATGCACTCAAGTCATCCTGATATACATCCAGGATTGAATCAATCAACCCTGCAAAAGCAACATCCATTGCTCTTTGAAATGTAGCACCTGTATTTGTTAGTCCGAAGGGCATTCTAACATACACATAAGTTCCCCATGGAGTGGTGAAGGCAGTCTTATACTGTTTTGATTCCTTTACATTCACTTGATTATAACCTGAAAATCCATCCATCATGGATAAGAGTTCACAACCAGTCACTCTCTACAACATAGCTTCCATATTAGGCAGTGGATATTTATCCTTTAAAGAGGATACATTCAAGTTCCTGAAATCAACACAAAGCCTAATATCACCGTTCTTTTTTTTGACTAGGACAAGGTTAGACACCCAAGTTGAATGTCTGATTGGCACAATTATTCCAGCTTCCCTAAGCTTTTTAAGTTCTTGCATCTTTGGAGCTAAGGTAGGATTAATAGGTCTTTTCCTTTGTCTAAATGGCTTAGCTCTAGGCTTTAATGGGATCTCATGCTGGAATAAATCTTCCCTATAGGCTTTTAGGTCCTCATATGACCAAGCAAAAACATGTTTATACCTTTTCAGTAATGCAATCAGCATACTCCTGATGTGTGGTTTGAGCTGTTTACCAATATATACCTTCTTAGGGGCCTGAGATGTTCCCAAATTTATCTCTTCTAAATCTTCCTTATTTGTGGGAGATGTCCTTGTGACCAATTTGTCTCTACTGTCAAAAGCTCTTTCCAAAGCTACTAACCCTCTAGGGATTTTGTTAGTCTTCAATTGAATTATCTCTTTTCCCACAAGAGTTTCTTTTCCATCTATAGTCTCTACAAAGGCTTGGAAATCAATTTCTTGATTATCATATTCATCTATGTAGTGCAAAAATTTTAACAAGTCCCTATCATCATCAAACACTTGCCAACTGCATATATTTTCTGGTACTGCAGGCCTGATTTTAACTTCTACATTTGTAACATCTGATAGAGTGATGTCATCTGGCCTTATTGCAACATTAGCTAAGAAATCAGCCATAACATTCTTTGATCTCTCTACCTAGCCTATTGAAAATGCATCAAATAGTTCAATGGTATCCCAAACAGCATGCTTGTATTGTTTCAATCTTTTGTTTTTTGAAGCATACCTATCTCTAATTTGGGATACAATCAGCTCAGAATCCCCAAATACTCTTAGCATTTTGATTCCATGTTTGAGAGCTATATTTAGGCCTAAGATTAAAGCCTCATATTCTGCAATGTTGTTTGTGCAAACAAACCTCAGCAAGAAAGAAAATTTGAGGAGCTCACCAGTTGGAGATAGGAAAACAACTCCAGCTCTAGAGCCTTCTTTTGCACAAGCTCCATCAAAATACATGGTCCACAGATCTTGCTAGTCTAGCTCTTTAATGCAGACGTTTTTCTCTTTATCTTCTCTATCATCTGAGACAACCTTGAAATTATCACAGTCAGTGTTTACAAAGCATATATGTTCCTCTGCTTCTTGGTCTTCCACTGTCTCTGATGATCTTTGTTCTCTGATTAGCTTAACATCCCTGCCATTCATTGGAATCATGGCATATGATAGGTCCAGCTGCATACTTCCACCAATTAGTGCAGCCCATCTTCTTGACAACAACATACCATACTATGGCTTGATGTCAACCACTGTTATATTCATTTTATATCTTTTCTCAGGAAATGCTGCCAGTTTGAAATCTACATCCTTCATGATTCAAATAACTGGTACCTCTCTGGCATCCATAGCATAACATTTTCCACATGCCTTGTCAATTTTCAATCTAGCTTGTTGCATGATGGCCAAAGGCATGACATTTGTAGATGCTCCAGAGTCAAGCATACAATTTCTGATTATTTTTCCATTTATAACCAGGGATACATAAAATGGTTCCACTTGTGAAGGACACTTTGTCATAGTCACTCCTAAATAGACTTCAGGAGCCTCATCTTCTTCATTATACATGACATGTTTCTCACCCTGGGTCTGAACATTTTGTTTAGCTTGAAGAGGCACCCCTGAAATTAGGGATACTATCCTATTCTTGATCTCTTCAACCTTCATCAGTTCCATAAGTGGAACAGAGACTTTTACCTGGGAGAGGACTTGAGCTATATCAAATGGAGCATAATTTTGTATAACAATTGTAGCTTGCTCCACAATCTTGTTTTTATCCTGAACTGATTTAGCTTTTACTTTCATAGTTCCCTGATCATCATTCTTGTCTTGGGAACCTTTACTTTGATCTTTAGCCTGAGGGATTCTATTTTCTGGTCCTTGGGATTCATGACCTGTTCTGTGTCTAAAATTCTATTTATTATTACCCCACTGCCTTTTTTGTGGTTCAATTCCTTTATGACCATGCACTGGCTGACCTGCAGAAACATCTTCTGGTTGACGCAAGCTGCTTATCTGAGCTTTACCTCTGAGATTGTAGTTACTCTTGACTTGGGCAACTATTGCAGCTGTGAAGGCCCTAATTTCCTCATCAGAAGGTCGTTGTAAGTTACTCAGAAAATTATGTGAGCTCTGAGCATACACATAGTGATCTTCATCATCTTCATCATATGGGAACTATTGGCAGGCCTGAATTCCATTATCTGTACTCTCATCAGCATCATAAAGAGGGTATCCATTGTTTGTGGACATCATATTAACATCATCATCTTGCACATAATGTGGCTCATTGCATTCATTACAAGATGCAGTATTATCACACAAGGACTGAGCAATCATACACTGTGACTGTGAATGTGGCATCTGACAAATTATACACCATGGAGTATCATCAACAATATTTACAGCTTTATTTAGAGGATCAGGAGTTTCTTTGACATGTTGAGTCCTCTGATTTGTGTTGTTATGTGGAAATATAGGCTTACCATTATGCTAGTTGGTATTATAAGGCATATCATGCAATGATGGCCTCTTTTCCTGCCTTTGATAGACTTGCCTATCAGGACCTATCCCTTTTTCACTTCTAGCTAGTCTGTAACTTAGGTCCTTAATAACATTTGCCAATTTGTCTATCTTATCCTCAGGGGCAGATGTATTACCTTGAGTGTTCTGAGGCTTGTTTGGATTCTACAAAATTTTCACATCATCCCTTCTATTAGTCTTGCCTGATGCTTTCCTGTTGTTCTCAATATTTACTGCAATTCTGAAAGCATCCCCGATAGTAGCAGGACTTTTATCTCTTAATCCATATGCAATTTTTGCATCAAAGGCATTGATATACAATATTATGCACATAGGTTCATTTGGCCTCATGTGATGTGGCAATTTGTTTAACACTTTAGTAAATCTTGCATTAAAATCTGCAACCTGCTCATTTGACCCTTTAGTGATACTGGTAAACTCATTTACAAAAAAGCTAGGGTCAGTTTTGTCACCATATTGCTCCTTGAACATCCTTTTAAAATCATCCCATGATGAAATACTCCAGTCAGGCAGATTCTTATACCATTCCCTTGCCTCATCTACTAAAGATTGCATGAATGACTTCATGAAAACATCCTCATGTTCAACCTTAAAGTTATCCATGACATTTTGAAAAGCTTTTAGATGATCTTCTCCTGACACAGTGTTGTTTCCTAAAAATTTAGGCACCTGCAGCCTTAGATGCTTGTCAATGGGGTTAGGATACCCAGGAATACCATAAAATACCAGCTGTCTGAATCTATCTAACTGCATGGGCTGTCTGTCAAACTGATTAATATTAATATTTCTGTTTACATTCTGGTTTCTTACATTGTTCAATGGTATCCTAGCATCATTCACATTTTGTCTCTCATCATTATGCTGATGTTGCACTTCATTTCTCTGTTGATGTCTCTGCACATTTACATTCTCAAGGGTAGGAATTGAATTATTTTGGGCAGCCCTTAAAGCTTGCACTTTTTTCCTCAGGTCATCTCTGATTGTTATTGCCTGCTGATATTCAAACTCGGCCCTTAAGCTCCTAATTTCATCAGCTAGTTCTTCCTTGCTAGGCCTAGAGGAGGATGGTTCTACAAAATTCTGATCTTCATCTTCATCATCCCTCAAAGACTCTGCCTCTTCAAACCTTTCACTAGGGTCTAGAAATGGGCATTCTTGGAACACCTCTAACCTCATTCTCACGCTACCACCCTATTGCCTCTCATATGCACCCTGAATATCAGCTTCTGCATTTGAAAAGTAAGGCACATGCTGTCCTGATGGCCTAGGGTTATCTTGCATATCATCATTTTTTCTGGGGGAACCCTCATGACTGATTGAGACAGCTCCCTTTCTTCTGTACATCATTCTTCTTGTTACTGGTAACTCTTCAAATAAAGGATTTTGTTGGGATCTTCTCCCCTGCATATAAGTTTTACTTTGACCGGTTGGGAGATTACTTCGGAGTCGCCACCTATTACTAGGAACTGTTTTCTTTTGTAAATCAGGGTTCTTTCGCAAATTCCCCAGCGGAGTCGCCAATTTCTGTTGGTGACTCAGATGGGCACACAAATATTTCACCAGGGAGGACAAAAATAACAATTTTCAAATCACCATCCCCAGCAGAGTCGCCAATTTCTGTTGCGACTCAGATGGGCCACAAGATATAACACTTTTTCATCAATTTTCTCCCCAGCGGAGTCGCCAATTTCTGTTGGTGACTTGGATGGGCACACAGATATTTCACCAGGGAGGACAAAAATAACAATTTTCAAATCACCATCCCCAGCACAGTCACCAATTTCTGTTGGTTTTTTCCCAGACTGGATGCTTATTCCCAGATTTCCCTACAAGGTAGCCATCAATGATCAATAGGATCTCTGGGCCAGGGGCCAATAGTGTAGGAGATAGACTCTATATTTTATCTCCTCTTCTTCTTCAGGCTCTGCAAAACCTAGGGGGGTATTCCCTACTCAACATCCATGAGGATATACATACAAAGGCTAGGATGCTGACAAAAAATAGATAAGTCCTCCTGTAAGTAGACCAAAACTGAAAGATAAGAGCAAAGAGGCTAGCTTTGGGCCTATTTGCAGTTGTAGACAGAGGACTGGGGATCCTAAAACTAATTCTAATGTCCTAAAGATTGTTTTAGATTTTTGATTTTGATTCTAAGTTTGGATGCAAAGCTGGACATGGTTGTAACACAAACACAAAGCGAGATTGGTGCCTATCCAGCGCCTGGAGTCAGTAGACATACACCTGTGAATGATATGCATGAACAACTAAAACTGGATTTCAAGGGGATACATATGATACCTGCCTTACAGATATCTCCCAATACAGAGTGTTAAGCTATCTATACTTATGGCATCCCTACTACAGTATACCCTTCCCAATGTTCAATCTGAGAACAATTTAATCTACCCCTTGAGCAGAAGTTAAGAGATTAGACATTCAACACAGGAATTCTATGTTCTAGAGTCTCAAACATTGCTTAAATATCCAGACTCAGAAGAAAGATACATGCAATACTGGAGACAGAATTAACAAAACACATGCTAACATAGCATTTCTCATATAGAATCAACCATGAAATCAGTGGATTCATGCAAAAACGTACAAGAAGAGATACATAAACTCATAGGTTTTGCTGTACAGAGCAACCAAATCAGCTGTATTGTATTACAGAGCCAAATGTTCAACTTTCAACAACCAAAACAATGGTAACACAGTCTGCCTATATTGGCCAGAAAGTGTACCTCACAGCAATTAATTACATGACCATTACAAAAAACTGCCAGATACAGCCCATGAGAAATGGCGCCCATAAGTCATCAACGTAGTAGGCAGGAGAGTCGACAGGGGTGGCCTCGAGCCCTGTGCCACCATCCGGGAGTTTTCATCCACAATGGGGCAACTTGATCGCTTGTCCCGTCGTCCATACCCCTGCACTGTCGCCATTGATGGCTCAACTACCCGCAACCACCAGGAAAAACACCGCAGCGTTCAAAAAGAATTTCCCGCCAAAATGTGCTTCTTTGCAGGTTCAAAATACATAGGGGAATAATCCCACATGCATAGTGCGGAAACCCCTTTAGCGCTTTATAAGCATGGTCACAAAGACAAAAGGTGTTGAGCGCTTTTGCCACACTCGACACACGCCTCTCAGCCCAAAGCCCATCACCAAGACCAACACCATCAGCCAAGCCCATAAATCCTCCACCGACCTCAATTGTCTCACCGACCGCACCGCAAGCCTCTGTTGGCCAGACATAGTCTATCGGCCAACCCAAAAGCTTCCTTGCCAATCTCAAAGGACACGCCGATGCCTACTCCACATTCCCCTCCATCGGTCAGAGATGAACCATCGGGCCAGCTCTGTAGACCTTCGCCGATCTACCAAGTCTCTCTGATGGCCAAGCAAAATACACCCTCTTTGGCAAGACGACTACCATCGGCCCAGCAAAAACCCCCTCGGTCGACACAGCCAATCACACCAGTACATCAACAAGCTATGCCCCGCCCCTTTGATGGCCAGACCCACGCTATTGGCTAAATGCAAAAACTTCCTAGCCGATGAAGAATGTTACGCCGATGCCTTCAAATAACCCTGCATCCCGCATTCGGCAAGACCTAAGTCATCGGAGTAAGAAAAAGATCCCTCGCCGATAGACCATACTTTCACCGATAGATATCCATCAGCCAAACAAATTCCATCGGCCCAACACCTGCCCGCTCACCTGATAGTCTATGTCGTGCCGATGGCACATCAATCCAAACTCCATTGGGAACATCCAATGCATCGGTGAATCACCTATCTGCCTGGCTGATATGCAAACTCCTGCCGATGAACACCCAAAAAACCCTCATCAACCTGACCATCTCCCTCGGTGGGACAAAAATTATCTCCGCTGATAGCACAAAGTCCCAACGACATACAAAGAACACACCACAATCCCCATCGGTGAGATCAAAACTGTCGAAATAACAAAAAGCCTCCCCCCTGATAGGCAAAGTCTCGGCGATGACACCATCCCTGCCATCAACCTGATCGCCAAAACACTTGTGAGGTCATGCTGATGGGCAAGAAAATATAGGGTTGAAATGAAGAAACCCTCTAAACATGAAAAATCAACCTCCAGGTCAAAATGAGTACCAACAACATGTACTCAAATTAGCGGTGTATTTACCAGAAGTGGCACATTTACTATGAGATGGTACATGTACCTTCTGGTTCAGTGCATTTGCTTTAGGATAATCAGTTGAATTAATGAAATTGACTCAATTGGCATCTTGCTCGATGCATCAATTGATAAGCGATCTCTGAGATTGCAAGAATCTAGTTAAGAGATGTTGTATGCTGTCTTAATCAATTTTGATATGTTAAGTAAATGATATGATGCTATAGATAGTTTTGAGTAGGTATGCAGATTTGGTTGATGCATTGCTTTGCCTTATTGTAGGAGGACATTTAGGATGTTCTTATGTCATGGGAGTAGTTTCCCTTGTTGTTGCAATGGTATATGTTGACGGAGATAGATCTAGAGGCTCTTGGCACTATGGGTCTGTATTATGTTTGCTTCATGCCTGAGGTTCGCGTGAAGCTCGGTTTGCTAACTGCTTCTGTGGAGTGATTTCACAGTGAGGATGGGACCTTTCACCTACCTATTGGTAAGATGGCGATTACATTAGAAGACATGTACAGGATTATGCACTTACTGATATAGGGGGAGTTGGTAGAGTATGATCCATAGTGGGATGCAGGACTGGCAGAGTGCAGGTGAGTCTTTGATGATGTAGAGTTGGAGGGTCAGGTGATTACCTGGCAGGACATTCATGATTACTATGATTACTTCCCAAGGATAGTAGCTGGATTGATCAGGGGTGTTGTCTTCCCTGCTAGCAGATCGCATGGATTCCCGATTGGATGGGGACGAATCATGAAGCAGATGATTACAAAGGGCACCCGGTTTGCATGGGGTGTCTATGTTTTGGCACACTTGTATCAGGATATGCATCAGGTGGTATACCATAGGGGTGCTAGTCTGTCAATAGGTGTCTCACTTTTACAATTTTGGCTATGGGAGCATATTGCCATCACCTAGCTGATATGTGTATTTTCTAGGTAGAGGAGCAAGCCCTATAGTTATGGATATGCAGGAGTGATTTCCCAACACAAGCTCAGGAAGCTTGAGTACTAGAGGTACATGCTGGATAATGTGGATAGAGTTATCTAGTGCCCCTACCTAGAGTGCAAGCACTGGGATGATGAGGATGATGAGCTACTGTATTGCTTTCAAATTTGGTGGCTCATTGGTAGGACATGGCATATTCTAGAGAGATAGATCGTTAGCAGGGTGTGGAGATAGTTTGGCAGGAGACAAGGCATGCCCTTGAGATAGGCCTACTTTACGAGGACACATGCAGAGAGATTCAGATGGGGTCCAGTTGCTTCTTATGAGGAGGCACTAGTAGAGTTCTAGCAAACTACCTATGTTGCTTGGCTGATGAGGAGAGAGATTATAGACATAGGGATGACTCTGGATTATGAGGAGTGGTTCACAGCGCATCTTTTTCCAAGGTACTCAGGGCCTGGAGAGCTAGTTCCTCACTTGGATGAGGAGGACTTAGACAACAAGGATGGGGTAGGCAAGAGGAGGGGGAGACAGAGGAGGAGAAGAGGAGGATGAGGAGATGGAGATGATGGTGGGGATGGAGGAGAAGGAGGAGGAGGAGGGAAACAGAGACAGAGGAGGAGAGTTGGGGAGGGTCCCTCCCAGCATCAGCAGGTAGTGCAGCCAAAGGCTGCACCACAGGTATAGGTTGGTCAGCAGATTAGTCAGTAGAGACAGATGCCACCCCCAAAATAGGTGCCTTAGCAGGCAGTCCAACAACAGGCTCCTCAGGCTCCTCCACCTGGCTAGCAGCAATAGGCCATTGCGACACTGTAGGGTCAGATCTGATAGCTTAGGGCACATCTTCGATTGGCAGAGTCTCAGAGAGAGTCAGATGCTCAAGTTTTAGCTAGGGTTGCCGCAGAGTAGGATGCAGTAAAGGTGAGAGTGTAGGGCCTAAGACTAGAGAGAGATGTGACTGTAGCAGCCTTGGGTACAAATGGAGCCACCACATTTTTGGTGACATAGGTGCAGCAGGGACAGGCCTAGGTTCAGAAGCTACAGACATAGCTGGCATAGGTACAGGGTGAGCTTGCTAGGGGACAGGCTTAGACACAGTACTATAGAGGATTGTACTAGGGTGCCATACCAGAAGATCAGAGGGAACCTATCTTCAGGTGCCAGTCAGTGGCAGGTACTTCTTAGAGAGCAAGGGGGTCATGATCTGCAGCTTCGGTGAGGGGCCCACAGCATTCAGGGGCCAGCAAAGGAGAGTATGGAGAGGTCAATACTGGGAGTAATGGCTCACGGCAGCAGGTTTAGCTCACAGTTGCATTTGTACATATTTTGGCTTATGCATATGCTTTTTTGATGGCTCAGATAGCCGGATACACATATACTTGTATCATTTTTGTACTAAGACATGTATCATTTATTGATGTGATGTATACACTGTATATGACACTGACTCAGAGATGAATTTTGATATTGTACATTTGGACATGATTTATTTGATATTTATATGATGATGATTCAGCTATTGATGCTATACATGTAGTTGTTTATGCTATATGTCATGGATGCATTCTATCTTTATGATGTTTTATATGTGATGCACATGTTTATTATGTCTATATGATGCTACGTGATGGATGCACATTGTTTTTGATTCTATGAGTATGATATGATTATGATCTAATGCAGGTTTAAGATGATTTCTGATATGCACCTAATATGTAAATGCAAATGGTACTTATATGATTATGCAGTTCATGTGATGAGATTTATCTATGTTTTTTATTTTTCTGTTGATACTATGTTATGATGCAAATGTATATCAATGATCTAATGTACTTATTATGTATGAAAATGATTTAATCATGTTAATGACTATCTCATGTGATATGATATGCAATTTATGCTATCTTTTTGCTATATCCAAATGTACTCAATCGACACAGAAATGACACAATGATAGATAGAAGACTGACTGATGGAAGAATGACTCGATAGAAGGACTTACAAGTCTTTATTTGTATTGATACTCTGCATTTTAGATCTTTTATTGCATGGGATATGGATGCAAATGGATGCAATGTGGATGTGAAATGATTTGCCATATTGAGTTTGCAAGTATTTTAGAGTGCTTATTTCATCATTGGGTGTTTTAAAATGTTGTAAGAAGATACAAGCATCTAGGTATAATTGAATCAAGATGACCTGATATCACTTAATGGATTTTGATATAGCAAGCTAATACAAGCATCTAGTCAAAATTCAATCTAGATGACTTGAGTATTTCTTGCATAGCAACAGACAAGGATTGCCCCCATTCATGCTAGACCTTTTGAAGTCCTCGATGATCTTTTGCTGATCATTTCATTAGACAAGGCTTTACATTACTAAAGATTAATCCACAAACAGTAAACAAAGAAAATGATTATGCCCCCATCATAGCATCTCTAGTTTTTGACATCCTCAAGTAGCATAGGGAGACATAATAACAAAAATCAAGACTCTGTAAGTTAACCTAATCAAACACAAAACATTCTTGCATTTAGATGTGTGATTCTTGCCATAATTAAGATGGAATCAGTTTGAATGTTTTAGGTACTTGTTTGCCTTGCGTTGGATAGGTTGATGTCTTGCATCAAGACTTCTGTTCGGAAGTGTACTTTTGCTTGTGCTTGTATGCATGCCTGGTAAAATAGATCCTAAGGGACTAACCTAGTGCCTCGGGGGCGCATTGTTAAATGGCCTTGCCTACGTGATGACATAGAGGCAACGTAGTTCAGGGTTGACCCTATGATACTGACGACAGACACTATGCTAGGATGACACTGTGGATAGGATACTAGATAGGACTTTAGCTGGTAAGGTGACAAAAGAGATAAATTATCAATCCCATGATAGGTTATCATTAGGTTGTACAAGGTGTTTTATTATGGAACAGATATGGATTGGACAAGAAATGATGGTAGGAAGAATGGACACAAGGTGATTGGTTTCCCAAAGATGGAGAAGGCGGTTCATCACAAGTAACACCTGCTTACCAGGTTTTCACCATTTGCTTTTATTTGCATGAAAGCTAGAAGTACACATGATGCCTGTTTGCTAGGTTTTCATCACGGTACCTATCCAAGGCACCTGTTTGTTAGGTTTTCACCAAAGGACAATTTTTTTTTTGTTTTTCCATTTTTTTTTATTTTTTTATTTTTTTATTTTTTTTATTTTTTGAATTTTTCCACCTTTATATTGGGGTTCTCTTAGTTATAGAACCGACGAAGATGCATACTATTGATTGGGTCATCGAATAGCTCACCCTCTAATGTTGCTAACTGATATGCCCCGATCCATATGCAGCAATGATGACATAAGGACCAAGCCAGTTGGGCTTGAACTTACCTTTCTTTTCCTGATCCTGTTGATTGCAGGAATTTTCCTTAGGCACTAGCTCACCAACATTGAAGACCCTTAGATGGACCTTGTGATTGTAACTTCATGACATCCTTTGTTGATACACTTTGAGATGGTTAAAGGCCTATTGCCTTTTCTCCTCTAATAGTTCTAACTCTTGTAGTCTGGAAACTCTATAGTCTTCATTAGTAATGAGACCCTTTAATGACATCAGTAAGGATGGTATCTTGACCTCGATAGGCAAAATGAATTTTGATCCATAGACAAGGGCATATGGGGTAGCACCTATGGGAGTGCATATACTAGTTCAATAGGCCCACAGAGCGAGATTGAGTTGTATGTGCTAATCACAGCCAACATCATTGGTAGTCTTCTTGAGGATTTTCAAGATTGTTTTGTTAGATGCCTCTACTTGGCCATTGCCTTGTGGATAGTAGGGGGTGGAGAAACGGTGTTGGATTTTGAATTTGTCACAAAGCTCTTGGACATCCTTGTTTTTGAAAGGTCTTTCATTATCTATGACAATGGATGAGGAAATTTCATATTTGTAGATGAGGTAATTGAGAATGAATGAGGCAATCTATTTGCCTGTGACATTGGTGAGGGGAACGGTTTCAATCCACTTGGTGAAATATTTTGTGGCGGTTATTATGAACTTGTGGCCGTTGGATGATGGCAAGTGAATTTTTCCTACAAGGTCAAGTCCCCATTGACAAAAGGGCCAAGGTGTCGTTAGGTCGTAACTCTTGAGCTAGTGCATGTATCAAGTTTCCATGTATCTAGTATTGCTTGTATATCTTCACAAACTGATATGAATCTGTTTCCATGTTTGGCCAATAATATCCCAAATGTATGAGTTTCTTAGCTAAAGAAGGACCACTAGAGTGTTTTCTACAAATTCCTTCATGTATGTCTTGTAAGGCAGTTTGAGATTCTTCCCGTTCTAAACATCAGAGCAAAGTATCATCTAGACCTTGGCGGTATAGGGTATCAACGATAATGCTATAATGAGAGGTTTGGCAAATGAAATCTTAGTGTTGGTTAGAAGATAAGTCAGGTGGTAGGGTGTTATCCTTAAGGTAAGTGTAAATCTTACCATACCAAGGTGAATCAGATCAAACTAATAGGCATATGGAGTGGGTTTTAGGAAGATCATAAGCTGGTTGTATAACTCTCTCAACCAAGAACTCATACCATGACTCATTCTCTGGGATCTCAAGGAGTGAGGCAATGGTTGCCATAGCATCTGCTGCTTTGTTTTCAATGAGAGGTATCTGCTCAAAGGAGATGATCAAAAAGTTTTCTTTAAAGTCATTGACCATGTGCTTGTATGGGATTAACTTGTCATCTTTGGTCTAATAGTCATCATTGACTTGATTGATTACTAGTTGAGAATCACCATGGACATGTAGCTCTTTGATTTTCCATTCTGTTGCCAGTTTGAGGCCAATGACCAAGGCTTCACACTCTGCGACATTGTTTGTGCATGGGAATAACAAATGATAAGACTTAGGTATGGTATCGCCATGAGGAGTGACCAACAAGATTCCTACCCCCGATCCATGGTTTGTATAGGACCCATCAAAGTAGAGTTTCCATGAATGTGTTGTGATACTGAAGATGGCTTCATCTAGAAACTCGAATGTCATTGGTGTGGTATCCTGTAATGGTGCTTCTGCTAACTAATCGACAATGATTTGACCTTTGATAGCCTTCCTTTCTACATACTCAATGTCATATTGAGCATTACCCACTTAGCTAGGTGACCTGTGAGAGCTGCTTTGCTTAATAGGTACTTTAGTGGATCTATCTTTACAATAAGTTTGATTGAATGTGCTAGCATGTAATGTTGCAGTTTTTGGGAAGCAAAAACTACAGCAAGACCCAATCTTTCTATCTGAGAGTATTACAGTTCGTAGCCTACCAATGTGTGACTGATATAGTATATAGCCCTTTCTTTGCCTTCATGATCTTGTTGTTCTAATAGGGTGCCTAGAGTTGTCTATGTAGCAAATATATAAAGTAATAGCCGCTTACCTCAGATAGGCAACATGAGAATAGGAGGGTTCATGAGATACTCCTTTAGTTTGCCAAATTCTTCTTCTCACTTCTCATCCCATCTGAATGGAATATTTTTATGTAAGAGATGACTGAAAGGTTGGCACTTGTCTACTAGTTGTGATATGAACTGGTGGATTGCTTGTAACTTGCCCTGTAGAGACCGTAATTGAGTGATGTTCTTTGGTGGTGGCATTTCCATGATAGCCTTGACTTTGGCAGGATCAACTTCTATCCCATTTAATGATATGATGAAGCCAAGGAGCTTGCTAGATGTGACTCTAAACACACACTTCTTTGGGTTCAACCTGACTTTGAAGTGTTCTAGTCTCTGAAAGACTTTCTCTAGTACATCAAGGTGGGATTCTCTTGTGAGTGATTTTGCAAGGATATCATCTACATAGTCTTCCATTGTTTCTTGCATCATATAATGGAAGATAGTGGTCATAGCACATTGATATGTTGCTCTTGTGTTCTTTAACCCAAATGGCATGACGTTCCAGCAGAAGGCACCCCATGGACAAGTGAAAGTTGTTTTATGTTGGTCTTCTGGTGTTATCCTAATTTGATTGTACCCAGAGAAACCATCCATGAGAGAAAGCATGGTGTGTCATGTTGTCATGTCGACTATGATATCAATAATAGGCAACAGAAAGTCATCCTTGTGGCAAGCTTTGTTAAGATCTCAGAAATCATTGCATAGTCTGACTCTGCCATCAAGTTTGGAGACTAGCACTATGTTGGATACCTACTTTGAATAGTCTATTGCTCTGATGAATCCTACATCCAGTAGTTTCTTGAGTTCTTCTTTCACTAGTAGTGCAATGTGTGGATGCATCTTTCTGAGATTCTGCTTGACTGGTTTGACCCCTGGATCTAGTGGAAGATGATGTAGAATTAAATATGGATCTAAAATGGGCATGTCTGCATTTGACCACGCAAAGTTGACTTGCTTTCTCTTGAAGAATGGTATGGACTTGGTCTTCTCTGGTGGAGATAGAGATTTTGTAAAGTGAATGATCTTAGGATTATCCTCTATTCCAATGTTGACAGGTTCTATAGGTTCCACAACAATCTACGACTTCAATTCATATTGGTGGGGAGAGTGTCAAGCCTTCCATGGTCAAGTGCCACAGTTCGGTTTTCACCATCGAATGTGTCCTTTCTTTTTACTATTTTGGGATCTGATACTGCCGCAGAGCAGTTTTCACCATCGGATCCATTTTTTATTTTTATGTTTTTATGAATAGAAGGCTTGGTACCCTCTCCAAAGTAAGCCACAGTGTTGAGTTCAATTGTGAAGCCAACTTTATGATCTCCTACTAGTAGGTGGTCCCTAAGTTCCATGTAGTCAATATAGGCATCATCGTTTTGGAACATGTCTAGTTGCGGGGTGCCTTGTAAATCCCAGGCGATAAGTTCAAGATGCACAAGGGGAAGAGAAATGGAAGATAGATCTGATTTGTTGATAGTTTGAATGGAAACATGGTTAGGATTTTGATTGGTAGGGATAGGATCTGAGATGGTACTTTCTTCCAGATTGTTTATTGCGATGGAACTCTGACCTTCCTCAAAAGTTGTACTCTTAGGAGTTGGCAAATCAGCCTCTAATGGTCTATGCATTAGTGTCTATCCCTCATGGTAGGGGCTATAGGTTTGAATGGTGTCAACTTCTTTGTCTTCATAGGAGTGCTCTGTGAGTTCCTCCCACTCATACTTATTGGAATCTATGTCACTGTCTTCTTGTAGAGCATGGATCTATTCCACTAAACATGCATTGGCCTTAGCTTTGCCTTTGTCCTTGTATCCCAACCCTTTTGTATTTCTTGCTAGTGAGGATGAAGAGGGTTGGATGGGTTCTATTATTCCTTCTTTTCTTAGGCCAATGGGACCTTGTTCGTCATAACCCATTCTGTGCAAGATAGACTCACCACGCCCATAGATTTTCGTTGGGAGCTTAGGTGGTTCTTGTTGTGTGTTATCTTTCTCTGTGTAGAACCATGATAAGACATCTCCCTCTTCTGTTTCATCTGAGAGGGTTCCCCCTTTTATAAAGGGAGCTGTGGGAGCTTTGGAAGGAGTAGAATGTTTTGGAAAAGATGTAGGTCTCCCAAAGGATTTTGGAGATAGAGGTAGTTTGGCTAAGTTGAGGCTATGCTCAATGGAGTATTTCCCTACCCCTGTTTCTTTGATTGTGATTTTCTACTCTTTGGGCTTGGATGAGGAAGCTTTGGAGGTAAAATCATGCTATGAGATGGAGGATGTAGAAGCTCTATTATTGGGAATGATGCAATCAGGCTTTGTGCAGATAGTGTTGTAATGCTGGAAGGGATTAGGATCACCTTGGATGGTGATCTGTTTACTATTATGAGGAAATTTGATGCATTGACAATAGGTGGAAGGCACAACCTACATGGCATGAATCCACAGTCTACCTAGGAGGATATTATAGGCTACCTCCCTGTCGAGGACTTGGCAAACAATATCTTTTATCACTAGTCCCACTTATATTGGTAACACCACTGTTCCTTTAGTAGTTCGTTCCTCTTCATCATAGGCCTTAATGGTGATCTTTTTCCTCAAATCCACCACAGTTTTAGAGAACCCCAATGTAAGGACTAGCTTGAGCGTGCAAATATTTAAACTGGCTTCTCCATCAATAAGAACCCTTTTGATATGGTGTCTATGAATGAAGACTAAGATATGCAAGGCTGTGTTATGAGGCTGAGACACTAAAAGATCATCATGTTTGTTAAATGAGAAGGTGCCTGAGGAGGTTAGATTTCCTACCATAGCTTGAAACTTCTCTTGGGCTAGGTTCGTGGGATAGTTGTTTCCACCAGGGCTCTATCAAGAATTTCCTTGTCAAAAGGAGACAGATGCAACAACTCTAAGATAGATATGTGGGCAGGAGTTTTCCAAAGTTGGTCTATGACACTGTACATATGGGGATTAGACGGAGAAGGTGACAACCCTGGAGGAAGTGTGTTTAACGTGATCTTACCACTGGGAGTGATAATGCTACAATAGGTTTTGTTGGGTCCTGATTGTTGGTTGGATGTGACCATATTGACTTGTGGGATATGTTCTGATATGCTATTGATGGTATAATCTAATGGCATGCTTGTGTAGTTTGCATTGTTGTTTCCATCATTTCAGTTCTGCCTGTTGCGGTTGTTATTGTTGTTGTTATTGTCGTTGTTGTTGTATGGATTGCCATGATTGAGAAGCGGATCCTTGTATGCCACATGTGTCTCGTTAGAGGTATGTTGTTGAGTGCCTGCCTAATTTTGGTCAAGTATGTCTTGAATGATGTGTTTGAGATGGATACAGTTGTTGGTCGTGTGGCCTCTTCCTCTGTGATATTCACAAAAAACTGTATTGTTCTAGTAGTGAGGTTTTATTTTAGGTTCAAAGTCACTAGTTGTTGGAAGAGTGATCTCATTGTTGGCCAATATTTTTCTTAATGTAGATTCATGGGACTCCCCTAGTGGTGTGAATTTTCACCTAGGGTTGGAGTTGAACCATGGCTTTGGCTCGCGAGAGAAGGTTTTGTTTTGTGTAGCATTATTTGTTTCTCCTTTAAGAGTGAAGATTGGTTGTTCTTTGGGAGCTGCCACTTTGGCATCAACTACTCCATCATTGATGACATTTTTGTTCTTTGTCCAAAATTTTAACTTGTCCATGGTGTAATTAGAATTAGGAGTGTCCTTATATGACTTTATTTTCCCCTTGGTGATCATAGCTTTCTTGATAAATAATCCCATCTTAATGACTTTCAAAAATGAGGTAGGGCATTGAATTTGTATTTGGTAGCTTAGATTGGAGTTAAGGTTGTGGACAAACATCTCTGTCATTTGCTTCTCAAGTACATCATATGAGCATTTACTAGCAAGTTGTCTCCACCTTTGTAAGAAAGAGGCGAAGGATTCACCATCTTTTTGTTTTGTATTACATAGATCAAGCATAGAGACTTCGTGTTCAATGTTATAGGAGAAATGTGTGACAAACCTGTTTACTAATTCATCAAAAGTTTTAATACCCAGTGTAAGTCATGAGAACCATTCAATGGATTGACCACCTAGAGATCTAGGGAATAGTCTCAATAAGAAAGTTTCGTTGTGAGCTACTTCCATGCATGCGGCATTAAATTCCCTAATGTGATCTCTAGGGTCTCCTTTTCCTTTTTATTTCTCAAACTTAGGCACTTCGAATCGAAAGGGAAAGGGTACCATGTTCAAGCTTTTGTCAAAGGGATATGGTGTGATGTCTTCCAAGGAATAAGTTTTAGTGAGCAGCCCTACTTTGAGATCTACCATTTGTTGTGTTAGGTCCTTGATTTGTTTCTTAATTTCTTCCATAGGTATGTTTGGGTCTATGACTTTCTTTCCTTTGTCCTCAATAGTGTGAATTTCATGAGTTTCCTCTACAGTTTCTTTCAGTTTGTTGAGATCAAAGTCTGAGGGGAGTTTAAGTTCTTGATTTGCAAGATACAGAAAATACTTGTGAGGGTCCTCAAGGAGCACTTTTATAGCATGCATTGAAATTTCTAATCTTGGAGGGCTCCTTGGTATTCTTCACTAGAGATTTCCTCATCACTATCATGAGGGGTGACCATGGGGTTGGATGATCCAGCCATTTCAAGCTATTTTTGGTATTGAGATCTAGTTAAAACCATGCAAGGCGATGTGGGAGGAGGTGGGATGAAACTAGAGATTTTGGTTAGGCGATGTTGGAGATTGTTGAGGAGAGGATACTTTTGAGGAGATTTGAACAAGGGACTCTTGATCAATGATTCCAAGTTGGCCGACACAAGACGATAGCCACAAGTAAGGGTATCCGATACCCATTTACTGTGTAGAGACTAGTCTGGCACCAAGACCACTAATGAGATTCTGTGACCTACTAGGTTTACTTGAATCCAAAATGATCTGAAAAAGGTCCTACACTAATCTGATATGGAACTCTGACTTTCTTTTGGAAAGACATGGTAGAAGGTGGATGAGATGACTAACGAAAGAGAGGGTATGCTATGAAAATGGATGGAAAAGGTGACTACACAATAAATCTGATCTCAAAAACTAGAGTAAGGCTGAAATGGGTAACTAGAAATTTTGAAAATTTTCTCTAAAAATATGTGGAAATACTCACTGTCAGGGATGCGCAGGAACAGATGCGCTGAAATAGAGGACAAATGCATAGAAAGTTAGGACAAAAGCATAGTTTTGGTAAAATTTAAAGGCATAGTAACAAGTGATAGATGCGTAGCGAGTTGGAATGTATGTGCAGCATGTAGAGGTATATGCATAGCTCTAGTTTTCTTGACTATTTTTGCAATTTTTGGCATGTTTTTTGATGTTTTTGGTTTCTTGGTTGCAAGTTGGTGTTTTTGATCTGATTTTCTCAATTATGGCAAGTAAAACACAACACAAAGAAGTTTTCATGATTTTGATCTTTTTTTGTATTTTTATGGACTCTTTTTGACATAAAAATAAGTACAATCCTAGGTTGGCAAAGGCAATATTTGTTGAGTCCCCTAGCTGTGCCTATTCAAAGTAGATAGCTTCAAGATCTTGGTAGCACCAAGATCTGGGTTTCCTAAGGCTCATACCCCCACTGAACCTTAAGATTGTCCCTTCTATCTCTACTAAGAACCACATGAATTAGAGCAGCTTCAAAGGTCCCACCTTTTGTGCTAACAAATAGAAGGATCTTGGCTTACTAAAACAAAGGATGACTAATAAGGGCAACTATTTGAGTGGTTATACATGTGACAGTGCTACTCTCCATTATGGAGTCTCCCAACCTTCAAGGGTTATGCCTTGAAGGGTTTTGGAGGAGGTTGGCTATCAATATAACACAACAGTACTCATTGCTTGAAGTTTTTGCTCCAAACATAATTTATTTATAGTGGATCAGCAGGGCTTGGCTTTAGCCTATTACCACTTAAGGTCATTCCCCAAGGATAGAAGAATATCCGAGGGTAGGCCTCTCTAAAGGTTCAACACATGCAAGAATGATACGTCTGGCATTTTGGTCACCCAAGATAGGGGAGAGCATAGTCCTAGTATCATTCCCAATAACATGAAAGATAGTTGTTCTTTTCCCCTAGTTAAAATGAAAAAGACTATATGAGCTATCTACTTGGGCACACACGCAAGTTGTTAACTTTGAAAAGCAAGATAGCAATGGTTCAATTTTATCCTCCTAGCATTGTGACTAGATTCAATTTGTTAATGTAACAAGATTCAACTTACTCCCTCCTAGTTAGAACTAGATGTGATTTTGCATGAGCATCCGATTACTATCCATTAGAAAAGATGATGTGTTCTAACAATGCAACTAGAACAACTAAACCAACTCCTAATTCTGCAAGCAGATGAGAGAATATTCCTGTGAAAAAGTGTCAGCATTAGCAGTAAATATAGAAAATAACCTAAAAACTACTTCTCATAACAGATGCGCAGTTTCAAAGCCTGAATGTGCAGGAACAAAGATCAGAAGCGCTGAAAAATCAAAAGCATAGAAACAAAAAGCATATGTGTTAGAATATCAAATGCACCGTAATAGAAGATGTATGTGTGGGAATAGAGGTCATATGCACTGACATATCATATGCACCAGAACAGAGCTCATATGCATGGCAAAATGGGTCATATGTGCTGAATTCTCCTGTGTACGAAACCTTTACATAGAAAACTAGTTTTGGGTTAAATCAAGGCAGGGCCCCATGGTGGGTGCCAAAAATGTTAGGGGAAATTATGCGTGAATATCAAAAGAAATCAATAATACCCATAACCCAATGAAATATAGAAATAAAGAAGATCTAAAATGATGAACAATACCTCAACAAACCTCTTTACCTCGTGGCTTCCATTGGTGGCCTATCACAAATGATCTTGTCAATGAATAAGGCCCTCAGAAGGTGCACCTCCTTTCTATTCCAAGATGTCAAGTGAGAATGGCCATGATAGTTGATTGCAATGAAGATGAGCTTCACAACAATGGTAATGGTGATATAGTAACAAGTTGATCGCAAGCGAATGGAATTTTTGCAGAGTAACAATACTGAAAGCTTGGATAATGAAATGGAAGAAGAAGGTTCAATTTATAGACTTGTGATTGAGGAGATCAATGGTTGAGAAAGAATGAGAGAATGTGTGTGAAGAGAAAGAAGACAAGTGTCACACAAAAGCTATTTTGAATCATTTGTTTTTTTATTTATTGAAGATAAAATATGTTGTCATAAAATAGAAAGCTTTTTTCTATTTTAGGAGTTTTGGAATCAATTAGTTGACTCATGGTTTGCCTTTGCATGTTTTGAGAGGAATTGAATAATAAATTATTTAATTTTGTGTGCATGAAGAGGAAGAATTATTTTTAGAAGATTTGGAAGATTCCTAGGAATTTAGAAGATAAGAAAGCAAATTAAATAAATAAATTTATTTAATTGTGTGTGCACGATTTGGAAGAATAAATAAAATATTTGATTATATTTTATTTTTGAGAGATTGAGAGGATTTAAATAAATTTGATTGATTTATTTAAATTTAGAAGAAGAACTGGCTTAATTAAATAATTACAAATTATTTAATTGTTTGGAAGAATTAAATTAAATAAAGGATTTTATTTAATTATTAACTTTAGAAGAGGTAATTAAATATTTTGATATTTAATTAACTTAGAAGAATATGAATCAAATAAATAAATAGCTTTATTTATTGATAGAGGAAATAGAATGAACTAAATATTAAAAATATTTATTTAGACAAAGTGGCATCATTTTTTGGTGTATACAGTTATAGTTTTCTCTTGCCACATTTAGTGGTATGAATGTAAGCTCTAATTTGAGTGAATGTGACAGTTCCTAATCCATTTTCAAGCTTCTATAAATGGTCATTTCAGCATTGCATAAGGAAGAATATAGAATGGGATTGGATTATTAAGCATTCTTAGTGATTTGGTATTGATTTTCATGTATTTGATTTATCAAATAGGTGGCTGTACATTTTCTTGTAATTGTTCTTCCTTTATTGAATATTAAACTCTACAGCCCAATGGATAGGCACTAGTCTGAGTAGGCCTAGATCATTCAATCTTCAAAACAAAATAATACATATATCCTTTAGATGCAGTAGTAGTTCATATGCATCCTCATTGTGTAGGACTGCCTTTATCAGTGATATAGGGGTCTTGTAACAGCAAATTGTTCTTAGTTTAGTGACAAATTTGGGACTAAGAAAGTGATTTGGATTTGGTTGTTCATCTATTTTTAGTTGTTCATCTGGTTTTGATGTTAATATTTGCTTAGGTATACCCCTTGGAATATCTCTCCAAAGTCTAAGATGATCTCAAAGAGCAGAGAAGTCTACCCACACACAAGGGGTCTTGAGGACATTTGGGAATGCCTATGAGAATGAAGAGATGTATCAGGTACAAGGCATCCTAATTCCCCCAATAGATCATTTGGAGGTTAACATGACAATATCCCTAATGAGGGTGATCAACAACAATAACCTGGTGATGAGGAAAGAGAAAGGAGAATCCAAGATGAAATTGACCTTCTTGATCACCTCAGAAATAGACAAAGAGAGGTGCAAGCCTTGCTTGATCAACAACAAGCACAACTTGCTTAGCAAGCCCAACAAAACCAAAATGCCCAATAGTAGGGCCATAACCTATAGAACAATCAAAGAAAACAACAACATCAACAATAATAGTGACATTAAATGGGACAACAGGGCATAAATCAAGCCCATGCTCAAAATACTAACATTCAGCCACCATAGAACCAAGCTAATCAGCAGTATGGAAATGTCCAGAACATTGGGCATGCACAGTGCAGACAAGCATAGAGGTTTCTTCCATGGAGGCAGTTGCTGGGAGCTAAAAGGTATAAACAACTTGATTTCTTTGGCATACCTAATTTTCCTAATCTAATTCCAACTGAGATTAGGGGGAAGATTCCTAGGTTTCAAGGTAATAATGCTATCATAGGTGAGGAACACCATAGGCATTTCATTAATGTTACTAATGAATATGAAATTAAGGATGAAGATTCTATGATGAAACTATTTGTACACTCATTGGAAGATAGTGCTAAAGAATGGTACAAGGCTCTCCTTGATAATAGTATTGATTCTTGGGAGGAGTTCATGAGAGCATTCAGATTGCAATATGGGGACAAGATTGATCCCAAATTTGTTATGCATGAACTTACAGCCATCAAGAAAGTAATAAATGAAACAATAGCTAATTTCAATAGCCACTTCATCATGATAATGAGAAAGGTACCTCCTCATATGAGTCCCAATGAATCTATGTGCTTAGTTTTATATTGTGGTTCATTTGATTCAAAAAATTGGTCATTGTTTAAGGGACAGGAGTCCACAAACATTAGGAGAGGCCTATGCTACAACCATAAACATGGAATTTACTATGAGAGCTTCAAGGAAGCATATCAAAAGTTCCTATATCAAATTATCCCAACCTAATAAGCTAGCTTTCAACAAACCTCTTACTACTGATGACAAATTAGACAAACTCATGGGGGTTGTGAAATATTTGTCTAATAAAGTTGCTAGAAATGACAAAGGGTTGCCACCTCAGGGTACTACAACACATTTCAATAAAGGTCATAGACTGCATAATAGGCCTTATAATACTAATTGGTCTAAGAGACCATAGAAAAATGACATACAAGCTACCCCATAGGAATGTAAGTTTCAAACAACATGAAAGGGACACTCTTGATCCATTGAGAAAGGATCAAGTCAACTTTCAAGATGAGTCATTATGGTGCCAGGCTTCCTTCCTTCCCCATGATCAAGTAAACTATGTGGTGGCTCATTCATTGAGTAGAGAAGAAGAATTTCCAAATGAAAAGGGTGCAGTTGATTATTATGAAGAAGAAATAAATCAGTTTGATGTAGAAGATTATGAGCAAATAGGTTAGAATGTTGATTGTGATAGCTATGAAGAAGATAATCATATTTTCCAATATGATTATGATGAAGGTTTGAAGAAATATCAATTCCTAGCTCATGATTTTGGGTGCTTGAGGGATGTTATGCAGAAAAAGTACTAGCAATCCAAGCCTTCAAAAGACCATATGAAAGCCTTGACTGATGTGGCCATTTTGCAAGTTCAAGGATGCTACCAACTGAGAAATAGGTCTATCCCTATGCATAATTCCCATGTTAAGGAATAAAAACAACAAGGATTGAATGGGGATAAGGACAAATTCAAGGGGAATGTGGAGCAGAAAAGTATTAGCGCTCTCAAAATAAATGTGCCAAAAAAGAAGAAAGTTCCAACATAGTTACCAAGAACAAAAAAGAAATGTGCAAAAGAACCCATCACCAATCATGCAGCCAGTTACTATGCCCATTTTAGGAGTCCATTATCTAAAAGGTTGTGAGAAGCATGATCAGCCTCAGGCACAAAAAGAACTAGAAAAGAAAAAGGAAAAAGGTAAGGATATTTCATCAAATCAAGTAATACCTTATCTTCATTATGCAAATAATGTTACTATTTCATGTGATACTCCTTTGCCCAATTATAAACCTATTGATATGGCTCAAGTCTTTAGCCAAATTATAATTTATGTGCCCATAGGGGAACTCCTTAGAATCCCTGAACACAGAGATAGGGCATCATCATTTGTCACTGCTATAGATGTGCAAAAATAACCTATTGTTATTACTAGTGGTGATGATGAGGGTGTAGGTCATGATGAAATAGTTGAGGTTTATTTAGGGTTTTCTATGGTTAACAACAGGATAGGAGTAGACCCTTTTTACACAACATTGATCATAAATGGTTGGTTGTTACAAAATTGTATGCTTAATTCAAGAGCATCTAGCAATGCCATGCCACTCAAAATCATGAAAGATCTAGGGTTGAAGGTGTCCAAGTCTTTTGGAAAATGCTTTGCCATGGATTCCAAGGGGGTTTGTGTCATAGGCCTATTAAAGATGTTGAGGTCAAACTTGTTGCTTACCCAGTCAAGTCATTCTTGATGGGTATAATTGTTGTGGACTTTCTTGTCATGTGGGGTATGTTTTTATCAAAAAAATGGGGTGCATCTATGGGTGGAAGTATTCATATGGATCTTTCATATGCCACTATTCTAGTCTAGGGCATGGAGGTGAAGCTGTATAGGGAGAAGAAGGTTGAAGACCAAAACATAGCGGACAAATATGAAATAGAGGAAGATCACACCAATTTCTTTGACACTAATATAGACCATTTTATGGGATATTAAAGTGATGCTAATCATAACCTTGATATTTTACCTTCTAATCCTCTTAATTCTATTTGTGGTACATCTAATTTATGGATGTTGTATTTTGATGGTGCGTACTCAAGGGAAGCCTTAGGCATTGGAATTGTTCTGATATCTCCAAATGGTGTATAGTTTGGTATGTCTTTTAGAATTGATTTTAAGTGTACTAACAACATAGCTAAGTATGAGGCATTTTTGTTAGGTTTAAATGTTACTCACAAGCATAAAGTGAAATACCTGAAGATATATGGTGACTCAAAATTAGTTGTGGAGTATATTAGAAATAAGTTTGCTGCCAAGGATAATAGGTTAAAAGCATACAAGAATGATGTATGGGACACCATGGAGCTGTTTGATATCATTTAGCATTGAATGGATTAAGAGAACTAGAAATCAAGAGGTAGATTCCCTAGCTATAGATGCATCAAAATTTGATCCTCAATCAATTTTTTGTCATGGCCATCATGCTATAGAAGTGCTTAAATGGCCAAAAATCCCTGATAACATATACAGTTGGTAGGTGTTCAATGATAATAATCATATTTTTAGTTTCCTCAATTGTATGGATGAGTTTGACAGTCAATTGATTGACTAGCAGCCTATGGTAGAGATAGAGAATGGCAAGGAAATATTGTTTGGTAGTGAGGTAGTGTAATTGAAGACAAATACCATTCCCAAGGGATTGGTGGTGCTAGAGAGAATGTTTGATAATGTAGACTATTGGAAGAGTAAAGGTAAACCTATTGAAAAGGATAGTGTTGAAGGTGTTAAGCTTGAACTAAGGATGTACCTAAAATGGAAGAAGTTGAAGCCTCATGAAAATAAATGTTGATTTCTTTATTGAGAAAACTCATAAAATGTTTTGCATGGTCTTATGATGAGCAAAACGCTTATAGGGAGGATTTATTTCAGCATACTATTCCCCTCCAACCTGATGCAAAACCCTTTAGGAAAAAATAAAGGCCTATAAACCCCACTATATCTCCCAAGATGCAGAAAGAATTGTTAAATATGAAAGAGGGAGGTATTATTAAACTAAGCATAAATTATGAGTGGGTGTCTATTGTTGTCCTAGTAAGGAAGAAGAATGGGGAGATTAGATTGTGTAGATTTTTGAAATTTGCATATCAAATCCCTTAAATATAATTATTCTCTTCCAAGTATGGATCATCTTTTGTAGAGGGTCATTAGTTCAGAGCTGATGTCTATGATGGATGGGTTCTCAAGATATAATCAAGTGATGGTCAATGAGTTAGAACAATACAAAACAATATTTACCACTCCTTTGGGGACATATGTTTATTTGAGAATGTCATTTGGGTTGAAGAATGTAGGATCAACATTTCAAAGAGCAATTTATGTGGCCTTTGTGGCCTCATTGATGAGATCATGGTTGTATACCAAGATGATCTTACTACATTTTCTAAAGATAAGAAAGATCATTGTAAGCATTTGCAAATGTTTTTTGACAGATGTTTGGAGTATGGGATCTCTTTGAATCCTAAAGTGTCAATTTGGAGAAGAAGAGGGAAAGTTGTTGGGATATGTTATGTCTAGGGATGTGGTTAAAATTTATCTCAAAAGAGTTAAGGCCATTGACCTTATGCCTCAACCCAAAATAGTGTCTAGTCCTTTTTTGGGTAGATCAACTTCGTGAGGTGATTTGTTCCTAACTTTGCTAAGAAGGCCAAAGCAATTCCAAGATGCTCAAGAAGGGATAGTCTATCACAAGAGAAAGGGAATGAGCTGAGGCTTTTATTGACATAAAGGAGGCTCTAAAGAATGCACCAGTGAGGATTCTTTAGCAAGTCCTTACAGGCTACTAGATTGAATTATTCCATAATGGAGAATCATGCCTATGCATTGGTCAAGTCCACAAAAATTTCAAATCTTATTTCACAGGTGCCAAGATCATAGCATATGTACCACACAACAGTAAAAGACATATTCATGCAACAAGAAGATTTAGGTAAAAGGTGTAGATGGATCAATAGGATCCAAGAATATGACATGGATAGACAGGTCACAAAGTTGGTTAGAGGCCAAGGCTTAGCTAAGCTAATGGCTAATTCTAATCTTGAAGTAGCAGAAGTAAATGAAATAGAGGGAGATGATGTTGTTCCTCTTTACTCATTGGCTGACAATGTATGGTATAAGGATTTTATTTTATCTTGAAAACATGAATTGTCCAACATGTATGGATGAAAATTAGAAAAGAACCCTCAAGTTGAAATCTCAAGGGTATGTCCTATTCCAAAATGAACTCATGTGGAGAAACCATGAAGGAGTATTTCTCAAATGTTTGGATCAAGAGCAAGCTAAAGGAGTGATGAATGAGTGTCACCATGGTGTTTGTGGGGACATTTTAAAGCTAAAACCACTGCCCATAAGATCCTTACAAATGGGTATTGGTGGCCTACTTTATTCAAGGATATAGCACATAAGACAAGAAAGTGTGATTCTTGCCAGCGATTTCTAGTAAAATGAAGTTTACTGGAGCACTTCCCCTTATGCACATTGTAGTTGATGCACCTTTTTAGCAGTGTGGAATTGATTTTATTAGGGAGATAGAGGAGAAACCTAGAAATGGATTTAAGTGTATTCATGTGACCATTTATTACTTCACCAAGTAGGTAGAAGCAATTCCCACTCGCAATGCAACTTCCAAAGTGGTTATTGATTTCATAATAAAAAATATGATCACTAGATTTGGAGTCTTGGCCAGGATTTAGGTAGATAATGCCATGTGTTTTAGGTCTCATGAAATGCTAGACATGTGTTCTAGGTTTGGCATAAACTTTGTGCATTCATCCTCTTATCACCCCCAAAGTAATGGATAGGCTAAATCTAGTAATAAAAGCTCGATGAAGATCATAAAAAGAACAATGGATTAGAATAAGAAAAGATGGGATGATAAATTGAAGTATGCTCTATGGGCTCACATGATAACCTTCAAAAGATCCATTGGAAGGATACCATTTGAGCTAGTGTATGGAGTAGAGGTAAAGATGCCCATCAGCATGGAATTACTAGTCTACCAACTATTGCATGATGTAGAAGTAGATCAGTATGATGCAATGTCCTAGAGGATATGTGGTTGACTGAATTAGAAGAACAAAGAATAGCAGCACATGATAAAATGTTAGATCATAAGAATAAAATGAATCTTTTATTTGATAAGAGTACTATGTCAAGAGATTTCTAAGTTGGTGACTTGGTACTTCTTTGGGATGCAAAATCTAAAGATAAAGGGAAACATGGCAAATTTTATCCACTATGGCTTGGTCCATATGAAGTAGTTGAGAAATTGGAGCTCAAAGTTTACCATTTGATGACTATAGAAGGTGTGCTCTTGGAGTTGCCCATTCACAGTCAACATCTCAAGTATTTTTTTTCATAGGTAATGCTTCCCCTAGATTTTGAATATAGTCAATAGTCTTTTGTGCTCTAATGTTCATGACTGTATTTTGTCATGTACATAATCCTTTATTGTAAATATGTTTGTGTTTTCCCCTTTTTGTCTATCTTGTGCCTTTTTGGTCTACCCAAAGATCTAGATCCTTGCTATGACATAGTTTACCACACATCCCCAACAAGAGTCACTATGGGGACCTATAAAATTTAGCTCCCAAAATGTAATATTTTGCCCCCAAAAATCCATTAAAATTCCTACTTTTCACCTTTGCAGTTAAAATCCCTCATATATACCTGATCAGAGAGATCTTTTATAGGGGTTTTTAGTTCAAAAATCTTCTAAGTATAATGTCTTTGTTTTTTCCCTTTGAAAAAATAAACATTCTAGGCCTTTATCAGCAAATCAAAAAAATTGTGAACTGGCGAACTAGTTCATAAGTTCACCCTTTTCCCAATTCCCTAATTCGCTAATAAAGCGATAGGAAACAGAGGTAGTGGCAAATAATTTTCCATGGCACAAAAAAGAAAAGAAAGAACCAAAGTCTTTTGTTGGTAAAATTTCTAGTTTGCGAACTTGAAAGTTCATCGACAGCAGATTTTTCCAATGTAGGGTTCACCAATAGGTAGTTTTTTCTACATACTACACCACCTCATTCACTCCGTGGCCAGGCCATAGTCAATGGAACACTTTAGAGGATCTCCAAGATTTATAGAATTCTTGGCTTGCATCCTGCTTACATGTGGCACACTCCACTGCTTGAGTGCATAAACAAAAAGAACCTTACTACCTTTTCTAATCAAAACATATACAGGACACATTGCAAGACAACACAACATTTTGAAGGCTTTGTCTCTAGCACTGGGAGGAATTGTACCATGCAAGCACATGACACTCGTGGAGATGCATCACAGAGGAAAAAGGCATGGCCCACAACTTTGGAAAAGAGCCAACATGTGAAGCTACCACGTGGCACCTTCACACACACATAGGGAGAAGTTGCACCTAGAGTACAAAGAATTTGTACCAAAAAGGTGAGAGGGCCGCAACAAAGGAAAAAGGTAAATGAAGAAGGGTTCGCCATTGGAGGATTTTGCCGACAGCAAAGATAGAAAAACAAAGAAGTGGTTAAAGCAAGTTTTATCAACAAATGGCTAGGTTGGTGAACCACTTGGTTCACCAATAACATAGTTTTGTTATGGGTCTTTTTATTGACAAAGGGAGGAGAAAGAGACAAAGAAAAGATGTAAGGAAAATAAGGTTTGCCTCCGGCTAAGTTCGTTAATAGGTAAGGTGGCCGACTAAGGAGATAAAGGAAGTTTGTGAAAGTCAACTTTCATCAACTAAAGAACAAAGCAAGAGAAAAGAAAGAAAATTACTAAGGCAAAGAGACAAAGAAGGCTTTATCAGGAAACTAGAGGAAATTTGAACTCACCAAATAGTTAGAGATTTCCAAAGTTCACTAATAAGGCGATCGAATGACAAGGTAAAGGTAAAAGATAAAAGAGGGAATTTCTTCCATAGTTTGTAAAAAGTGTAAAATATTGATAATGAAGGAAAAAACATAGAAAGAAGAAAGAATGCCAAGGAAAAGTGGTTTGCAAAGGCAAGAAATTACTAACAAAGGATGAAACAGACCCAATTTGTGAAAGTCAGATTTCACCGACTAAAGGAGAAAGAAAGGAAGATTCGATTAGTTGGCCAAATTAAAATTTTTCCAATAAGGGAGAAGGAGGTTGATAAAGAGGAAAAGGTGGAGACAGGTCCAAAGTTTGTGAAATGACCATTCACCAACAAAGATAATGTAAGAAGGAAGAATGAAGTGGCGAATGAGAAGTTCATGAAAAGAAGAGTTTGCTAACAAAGTGAGTAGAAGAGAAAATGACAAAGATTTGTGATAAGAAAAAAAGGCCAATAAAGATAGGAAGGTGCTTAGTATGAAGAAAGGATTGTATAGGTTGATTTGTATCCAGAATTTAATGACTCTGTAGAACAGTGCCATGCAGGTGGTTGACACAGTTAAATTATTCAATGTACATGTACTCTTGGAGGATAAAGTAGATAAGTCAAATGTTGCAGGTGTCAAGGAAAGGATTAGAACCTTCCCTCTTTATTGTTCCAAGTACATTAAGAGTGCAAGCAATCTTCTTCTAACATTTTCAGTGTTGTCAAGGAGTGGGCAGGTTTCCAAACATTCATACTTCCTGACATTGTAGTGGGCTGAATTTGATGTGGCATGGGTATACTCATTAAACAATGTAGCGCTGAATGGGTACATTGAATTGTAATGCTATATATGCATATGTTTTAGATGCAATAGCGGTTGGTTGGTCATTTTTGGGCATTGTTTTCTTGACAAGTTCTGAGCTCTAGAAGGCAAAGAAGAAAAGGTTACTCTGCAGTCTTTTTTAAACATGAAATAATTATGAAATGTATGAATATATTTTGCAAACCTTTTTAGCAAACCACTATTTTTCACCACTGTTGTAAATGTTCTTTCTAGCAAACTTAATCATAGTTATATTTTTCCCTTACCACATTTAGTGGTATGAATGTAAGCTCTGATTTGAGTGAATGTGAGTTCCTAATCCATTTTCAAGTTTTTGTAAATTGTCATTTCAGTATTGCATAAAGAAGAATATGGTATGGCATTGGATTATTAAGCAATCTCAATGATTTGGTATTGTTCATGCATTTGATTTATCAAGTAGGTAGCTGTACATTCCCTTGTAGTTGTTTTTCCTCTATTGAATGTTAGACTATGTAGCCCAATAGATAGTGTATACACCTAAAAATGACATGACTCTATCTAAATAAATATTTATAATATTTATTTCATTTTAATTCCTCTATCAATAAATAAATAAATCCATATATTTATCTGATTCACATTCCTCCAAATTAAATAAATTCATTTATTTAATTAAAATCCTCCAAGTTCTTCTAAATTAAATAATATCAAAATTATTTAATCAATTCTTCTAAAATTCCTCTAAATTAAATAATATCAAATTATTTAATTACCTCTTCTAAATTCTAAAGTCATTCTAAATTAGATAATGTCCAATTATTTAATTAGTTCTTCTAAACTTAAACCGTCCTCTATATTTAAATAAATCAAAACATTTATTTAAATTATCTTTTTCCTCCAAAATTGAATTAATACCAAAAATAATTTAATAAATTCACATGCACATGTAATTAAACATTTTAATATTTAATTAGCATTTGTTCTCTCACCCACATGTCCTATTTCTCCTCTAGTTCCAATCAGTTAACTAATCAATCAATTCACTTAATTGATTAGTCTTTTCTGTTAACTGGTCAATCCTCTGAGTTAACTTTTCAATCTATTTCTGTTAACTCCTCTATTGCATGATAGAGCAGGACACATGTCCTCTTCTGATTCATGCACATCCTTTCAAGTCTTCTCAACCATTGATCTTCTCATTCATTCTATACCATTGATCTTCTCTCTCACGAGTCTATAAGTACAACCCCTTTTCCTCCATTTCAATCATCCAAGCTTTTAGTAAACTTACTCTATAGAATTCACAGTGTGCCTTTGGCACCAATAGCATCTCCATAGCTTGTGATCACCATTTTTATTGTATTGAAGTTCATCTTCATTACAAGAAGTATCATAGTCGTTTCTCTATTGCCATCTTGAAGAACAAAGCAAGGAAGTGTGCTTTCTGAGGGCTTCATTCATACAAAAGATCAATTGAACTTAGGTGAAAAATGGAAGCCGTGAGGTAATAAGATTTGCAAGGTTTGTTATTTGTTTTAAATCTTTGTTATTTGCAATTTCTATTGAGTTATTTGGATTACTTTAATATAATTGATTATTACTCCAATTTTCTGATAACATTTCTGGCACCCACCGTGGGGTAGATGGAATGTCCCATCCTCACTATGAAAGTGCTCCACCGTGGTAGTCAGTAAACCGAGGTTCACATGAACCTCAGGCATGAAGCAACATAATCCAAACCCATCGCACCGAGTGCCTCCCGATCCATCTCTGTGAGCATATATCGCTACAACATCAGCAAGGGAAACTGCTCCCGTGACATGAGTACATCATGAATGTCCTCCTGCAATCAAGAAAACCATATAGTCAACCATAATTGAATCCAAGCAATCCTGCTTAACTATCAAACTATCCTATCACTTACTTAGCATATTAAATTGATCAAAACAAGCATATCATCTCTTGTCTAGATTCTATCAATCTCAGAGATCACTTATCAATTGACGCATTGATCAGGATGCCAATTGAGTCAATTTCACTAGGTAACTGAGTATCCAAATGCAAATGCACCGAACCAGGATGTAAATGCATAGTATCAAGGCAAATGCGCTAGCCTTTTGAGTAGATGTACAACTCTAGCATGAATGCATGGCTTTAACTCATAGATGCGCCGAACAAACAAAAGTGCAACTACTTGTCACGCATGCGCAACTTCCTAGCAAATGCACTGATCTACATCACAGATACACTGAAAGAATAAATGTGCTGCTAGATTACACATATGTGCCAAATCAAAACATATGCACCATTTCGGGAGGCATATGCACCAAAACACAATTCAAGACATTTATTCAAGTAACTTTTCCCTAGCATTTATGAGGCTAATAAATAACCCTAGGCAAGTTTTATCGAACTACATATTGGTGGTCCTACCTCAGCTAGCCACCTGAACCATTGAACGCGCTCAAATTGGTGATCCTCACATGGAATCTCTATATCTATACCGACTGCTCTAGCTCTTGTGCTCTCCTAAGCTCTGAAGGACCAAACTACAAATGCCAAGTGTGCAAATGACTAGGATTGTGGACCCAACTTCTATATATAGAAAGTGATCCCTAACTGGTTGCGTGGCAATTGTGACTACTTCCCAAGCCCGTTTCCTACCATTTTTCTTCACCCTAACCCATTTTTTCCTTCATCCTAACGTGCCTTTCACCTTCTTCATCGTGAGATTGTCTGTCTCACATCCCTTGACCTTTCCTTCCCATCCAATCTCCCAAGGGGGCATCTTGTAGTCATAACCTGAACCAGAGGCAAACTGGGGCATGTATCATTATCAGAAAATCTTATTCTTTGACACAATGTGATAAAATGGATAGGCACCTGGTTGAGTAGCCCTAGATCATCCAATGTTCAAAACAAAATAATACATCTATCCTTCATACGTAGTAGTAGTTCTTATGCATCCTCATTATGTAGGATTTCCTTTATCAGCTATATAGGGGTCTTGTAACAACCTCTTGTTCTTAGTTTAGCGACAAATTTGGGACTAAGAAAGTGATTTGGGTTTGGTCGTTCATCTATTTTTAGTTGTTCATCTAGTTTTGATGGTAATACCTGCTTAGGTATACCCCTTGGAATATCCTTCCAAAGTCTAAGCTGAGCTCAAAGAGCAAAGGAGTCTACCCACTCCTGTTAGTTGGCCAAATTTTCCCATAACTTGTTGATAAACCTCTTTCTATCACCCTGATGACAACCCCTGGCCTAGGTGATTTAGAAATATTTTATAGTTTTGTTCTACCATCATTTCAAGGGTCCCAAAACACCATTTTTATGTGAGCTTCCCATTGTAGAGATCCTCATACCTCTCAATGTTACTAACTATCATGGGATGAAACCAATCAAAGTTTTATGTGAAATATCTAAAACACAAAGACTTGACAAATTGTTTAATTGATGTGGAATACATCCTTCAAATTTATTTGACCTTAAGACATGTATCATCAACTTAGAGAACTAGCCTAACCAAATTTGTATATTCCTAGAAAAGTGATTATTATCCAAGTCTAAAATTTGCAAGCTATAATAGTTTTGAATACTTGATGGCAAGTTTCCCTTCAACATATTATCATTGAGGTGAAGTGAACTAAGTTTGCTTAGCATTCCTACATGGTATGGTATCTCTCCTATTAAAATAGTATTTGTGCAATTAGTTATGCTTAATATCATTTTACTACATAATTTGTTGTTTGAGAGATCCAAAACCTCCATCCATTGTAGAATCCCAATTGAAAAAGGTATATCACCACTTAGACCATTTTCTAAAAATGACAAAAACTCAATGGCTAGTAAAAGATTGTCAATATCCATTGGAATAGACCCTATGAATCCATTCTAAGACAAGTCTAATAGTTGTAATGTTGATGTTGTCATTGAAAATTTGGAAGAGAACCTTGTAATGTATTATTATGTAAGTAAAAATGCCAAATATTACCTATATTTAAGTTGGAGGGAATAAGACCTTGCAAGCTATTGTATGACAAGTTATGTTCACTTAGTTGAGAAAGCATCCCTATCCAATCTACTATATTGCAAAATAGACCATTGTTTGAGATATCCAATGTGTATAATCTATACTATGTGGAAACGAATGGTGGAATGATACCTCCAATACTACATGAAGCTAAGTATAAATTTTCAAAGAAATTTGTGGGAATCTAATATAATTCAATGATGATAGTCAACTCATTGTAGGATAGATCAAGATCAGCAAGCTTAGTTGCATTTTGAAAAAAAACTAAGAAAAAGGTCACCTCGAAGATTGTTTGAAGATAGGTAAATGCCTCTAATACTAGGAAGACTTCTACTTGAAATGGGAATGGTACCATTTAGCTAATTGTCTCTAAGAAGGAGATATTCCAAAGATGATAATTCCCCTAGCTAGAAAGGTATTGCTACTTAATAAAGTGGAGGAAAGATATAACTCTATCAAAGAGTAAAATTTAACCAACTTATGAGGTAGATTTATGCTTAATTGATTGGAGGAAAGATCTAAATTTATCAAAGAGGAAAGTTTACCCAACTCAAAAGGTATATTTCCACTCAATAGATTGTAGCAAAGATATAAAAGCATCAAAGGGGAAAGTTTACCCAACTTAGAAGGTACACTTCCACTTAACATATTGGAATATAGACTTAGTTGATTCAAAGACAGAATCTGATCAAGTGATTTTGGAAAGGGAATTGTTGTAGACTTAAGCCTAGTAATAAACTAGTCTATGATGGTCAATTCATTTCTTCTTAGATACTAGAAATTATGTACCCTCTTCATGACTTGTCACATATGTAAGTTACTCTTTCCTCCTCATTGAGGGATTCTAGGAGGAATCCTAATTCTTAGTAGGGGGATCTAAAACCCAACCCTTTTCTTTTATGTGGATAATTTTGCGATAAGCATGCATGACTATGATACTTATGTTTTGGATGATTTGTGTTATTTGATTATACTAATAATCTTTTCGATAGATTTATATGGTTATGGTACTTGTAGATTTAGATGTTATGGATTATACCTCATATCCTCATCTCTTTGAGGGCTTCTAGGAGGAAGCCTAATCTTAGAGGGAGAGGATGTAAGACCCACCCTTTTACTTGGACATTTTTTATGCTTTCATGACTTTAGACTTTGAGGAGTATGTTCTTTTATATTATGTGTGTACTATTATGCATAGAGTAGAGGACTATGGAACATGTGGATTTGAACATTTTATATATTTTAATTCATGGTTTCTTGACTATTATACTTATGTGATTTAGAGAATTAATTTTTAGAGAAATTACATGATTTGAATACTTATATGTTTGAGTGAATGGATTTATTTTAGATTAAATTTTATATATATATTGAAATGTGAAAATTTATGTTGCTTAGTTAAATTGATTTTTATGAGAAATGACTAGTTAATATTTTAACTATATTTTTACTTTAATGTTGCTTCAACTATTTCTACCAAGACAATCTAATATTCAAAATTTGAGTTTTGCAGGGGGTGGCCATGACATTAGAATTTAGAGATCTTACCAAGAATATCATATGTGTTAAACGTATTAACCTAAGCCTATTTTCATTGAGGAATAATAGCTTATGTATGTGTGTATGTGTTGTAGTCAATTTTGTTATTGTTTTATTCTTTATATTTTTGGTGAATTAAATTAATTTTATTATTTTGAATTTGCATGGCTAATTCTTGTTGATAATTGATTTAATTTTAAAAGAATATTCTTTTGTTTGTTTATTTATGGAGAAGCTTTATTTTGTTTTATTGTTTATTTCAATTATTAAATTTTTTAATGGACTTTATTAAAATTTTATTTTTGTTTTAATGGTTTTCTTTTAGAGATTTATTGTTTTTTTTAATTTAATTCTTTTTGAGGAATGATGTAGGAGCATCTTAGGTTGCAGAGCAATCTTGCATTATCCAAAAATATTTGCATTCTTTCTTTTCTTTCATTTTCAATTCAGTTCAATCATTTGCAGTTTCAACATTTTGTACCTCATTTTACTACATCTTCATATCAAAGCATGCGGAGAAGGATTTAGCTTTTATGCCATGACATCTATATCATATTTAGATTTCAAGTGATTTGGATTTGTTTCCTAAGAGTTATCATAAGATCATCAACTTTCACAGAGCAGAGCATTCATACAATCAATTGAAGGAGAAGGTTTGAGGAGCACTTTCATGACTTACGAAGCCTAATGGAGCATCATACATAGAACATAAGGATCAAATAGACCTTCCCTAAGGTCTACACCAAGTTTCATTCATTTGCAGAGCAATACCATATGTTTTAGGCTGACCTACATGTTTCCACATGCTACATCTTGCATTTGAGTTTGTAACCTCTTGTGGCTAACGTGGAGGATTCTTTCATCTTGAAGATGATATATATATCTATGTTAGGTGCATTAGTTAGTCAATTAGAAAATTTGATAAGATAGATAGAGAGATTCTTTATGGAAGGCACAATGCAATATCTTGCATATCTGTTGTAACCCAGAAAGTATGCCTATGAGCCCTTTGAATGTAGCCTGCATTTTGCTAGCATATGAACATTGTAATTATTTGATATTCTGAATATATGAATCTTCCATTACATTCTATGATTGTTTTGTTTCCATTGTGTTTACTCTAGCTGCATGGTTTGGACAATTCATTCTTTGAAACCTCCTACCATGACTGCACTAAGTGGTATCAGAGCAAAGTTTAGAATCCTTTGGGAAGTGAAGGCATTCTGGAAGATCTTGTGGTGAATAGAACACTAAACTAAGGTAGTCTACTTTTGTTTGTCAATATAGCATTGATTGTGAGGTAGTTGTAGCCCTGTAGTCAGATCACCAAATTGAGGCTATTGCACTAGATCCTAGGAAGAGATGTCGCCAAGGAGGATGCCTGTTATGGTCAATGTTATTGGAAGAATGGAAGAAATAGGTGAGATGATGAGGACAATGAAGGTTAGGTTGGATGCTATAGAAGAAGATAGAAGAATAGGACTAAATCCTAGACATGATGTTGAAAGTGATGATGAAGAGTTCCAATTAGCTGACAAAAATGAAGAAGCCCTAGAAGAAGAAGAATAAGAGGTCAAGATTTTGAGAGCTATTTCTAAGATTGGTTAGAGACCTAGAGTGGAAGTATTGAAATATACTAGTAATTTAAATCTAGAGGAGTTGATTGATTGGATAAATGACTTGGAGGAATACTTTTAATATGAAGAAATTGAAGATCCAGAGAGAGTAAGATTTACAAAGACTAAGTTGAAAGGACATGCTACTATTTAGTGGTTCAAAATAAGTTCAATTGGATAGGAAAAGGAGAGGAAAATAAAAGATCATAAAATGGGATAGGATGGTGACAAAGTTAAAGAATTAGTTCATACCTATTGACTATGAGTTGGGATTGTTGAAGAGATTGCAAAACCGAAGGCAAAAGTAGGAATATGTGAAGGAGTATATAGAAGAATTTCATAAGACAATCATAAGGACTAGACATAGTGAAGCAAGAAAAGAGAAAGTGGAAAGATACGTAAATGGATTGAGGATGAATATTCAAGAACTAAATTTGGTAAGGATGACAACAATAGAAGAACCATATCAGTTTGCATTGAAAGTTGAAGACAAGTTGAATAAGAAGTATGAGAACACACAGAGAGGTAGAGGAGGTAAATTTCAAAGAGGTAGAACATATTCCAGAGGAGAAAGACCTTATGCAGAGAAAAATAAAGAAAGTATCCCATACCAGAACAAAGAAAAGGATAATAATTCATACTACAGAGGGAGATATGACAAAAGTTTCTACCTCAATAGTAGAGGAAATCATAATTCTTACCACAATGAAGGATACATGAGAGATGAAAGATGATTTGATTAGAGATCATTTAGAGGAACTTGTTTTAATTTTGGAGGTGAAGGACACAGAGCATTTGAATGTCATTAGGGAAGTACAAATAGGAGGACAAAGAACAGTGCAAAAGCAACTTGTGTGGAGGAAGAACCTGTTGGATCACCTAGTTTAGTTGGGAAAATAGAAAAAGGAGAATCATTAGTCATAAGGAGAGCACTATTTCAAGTAGAAACAACTAAGGAACCACCACAAAGGAAAAATTTGTTCCGGACAAGATCCAAATCAGGAGGTAAATGTTGTAAAGTGATCATTGATAGTGGTAGTAGTAATAATTTAGTTTAAGAGGAGATGGTGACTAAGATAAACTTGGAGATATTGGAACACCCTAGGCCCTACAAGATAGCATGGATTCAAGATGAACATAAGGTACTGGTGAGTGAACAATGTTTTGTGAATTTTCACATAGGATCTTATAATGATGAAGTATTGTGTGATATTATGCCAATGGATGTATTTCATATATTGTTAGGGAGACCATGGTAGTATGATAGGAAAGATATACATGATGGGAGAAAGAATACTTATACTATAACATCAAATGGGAAGAAACATATCTTGATACCTTTGGAAGATGAGCCTAAGAGTGAAGTATGTGGAATTGCTAGAATCTATTTGGTTGATGGAAGGAAATTTTTGGATGGATTGAGACATGAGAATATGTGTTTTACTTTAATTCCTAAGAAGTGTGGAGCCCTAAGTGCAGAGACTATTACCGGAAAAGAAGAAGAACCACTTCCAGATCAGATAACTAAATTGTTGACAGAGTATGAAGACATCATATTAGATAATGTGCCTGAGGGATTACCACCAATCTGAAGTATCAGTCATCATATGGACCTTATATCTAGAGCTAGTTTTCCTAATAAAGTAGCACATTGGATGACACCAATAGAGAATGCAGAGCTAAATAGACAAATATAGGAGTTGTTGAGGAAATGATTGATTAGATAAAGTTTGAGTCCATGTACGATTCCTACAGTACTAGCACTGAAGAAAGATGGAGAATGGAAGATGTGTACAAAATCTAGAGCAGTCAATAAGATCACATTTAAGTATATATTTCCACTTACAAGGATGATGACATCGTGGACTATTTGGGTGGAGCAAAGTATTTCACAAAGATAGATTTGAAGAGTAGATACCACCAGATCAGGATCAGATAAGGAGTTGAGTGGAAGATTGCATTCAAGACAAATGAGGGATTGAATGAATGGTTAGTGATGCATTTTGGATTGACTAATGTACCAAGTACTTTCATGAGGTTGATAAATGAGGTTTTGAAGATATTCATGGGTAAGTTGGTTATTGTATATTTGGATGGTATTCTAATTTTTAGTAAGACAAAAGAAGAACATTTGTGGCACCTAAGACAAGTATTGGAGAGACTAAGAGAAGAGAAATTGTTGATAAACATCAAGAAGTGTAGTTTCATGAAGGAAGAGTTGGTATATTTGGGATTTGTGATTTCTATGGAAGGATTGAAGATGGACCCTAAGAAAGTTAGAGAAATTATTCAGTGGCCAACACTAAAGAGCATTGGAGAGGTAAGATCATTTAATGGATTATCAAGTTTCTACTAGAATTTCATCAGAAGTTTTAGTTTATTATACACACCAATGACAAAGACAATGAGAGGTGACAAAAAGGATTTTAAGTGGACATAAGGAGCAAATAAAAGTTTTGAATTGTTGAAGCAGAAAGTGATAGAGCAATAAATGTTAGCATTACCAAATTTTAACAAAGTATTTCAAGTTTATTGTGATGCTAGTGGGAATGCAATAGGAGTGGTATTAATTCAAGAAGGGAGACCAGTAAAATATTTTAGCGAGAAGTTGAATGATGCAAGGAGAAGATATTCAATTTATTATCAAGAGTTCTATGCCATAATTCAAGATTTGAAGAAGTGGATACATTACTTGTTGCCTAAGGAATTTGTTTTGTACATGATCATCAAGCTTTATAGTATTTGAATAGTCCTGGAAAGTTGAATCAGAGACATATGAGATGGGTAGAGTTCATGCAGAGTTACACATTTGTATTGAAGCACAAGAGTGGGAAGTCAAACAAAGTTGTAGATGGATTGAGTAGAAGAAGGAATTTGTTGACAGAGATGAGAGTAGAAGTATTAGGATTTGAAGAAATGAATCATATGTATGAAGAGGATCTTAATTTTGTAGAACCATTGAAAGCATGTAAGGAACCTTTTGTGATAAATAGAAGGTAAGTGGTTAGACTATTTCATTCAAGAGGATATGTTGTTCAAAGGAAATCAGTTATGTATACCTACGAATTCAATGAGAGATAATTTGATATAGGAGAAGCATAGTGGTGGATTGGTAGGAAATTTTGGGATTGAATAGACAATATCTTTAGTAAGTGAACATTACTTTCTGCATTAGATAGATAAGGATGTAAGGAAGTTTGTGTAGAGTTGCAAAATATGTCAAGTTGCAAAAGGGAGTAGTCACAATACTAGTTTGTACAAATCTTTGCTAGTACTAGAGAAACCTTGGGAAGACATAAGCATGGATTTCATATTAAGATTTCCAAGAACATAGAGGGGATATGATTCTATATTTGTAGTAGTAGATAGATTTTTAATGATGTCACATTTCATTCCTTTTAAGAAGTCAAATGATGCAGTGCATGTTGCTGACCTATTTTTCAAGGAGATTGTGAGATTGCATGGATTACCTAAGAGTATAGTTTTAGATAGGGATACAAGATTCATTGGATATTTTTGGAGGACATTGTGGAACAAGATAAACACAAACCTAAAGTTTAGTTCAACATTTCACCCATAGATAGATGGACAAATAGAAGTGGTAAATAGGAGTTTGGATAACTTGTTGAGATGTTCAATAGGAGATAAAGTAGGAAATTGGGATATAATTCTATAACAAGAAGAATTTGCATAAAATAATTTAGTGAAAAGGAGTACAAGAAAGACACCATTTGAGATTGTGACTGGAGTGAAACCTAGAGGAGTAGTAGAGTTGAGAGACATCAGTATGGAGAACAAGAGGAGTGCAAAGGCAAAAGAATTTGTAGGATACATGGAGACACTATATAATCAAGTCAAGAAGCATTTGGAGGAGATGAATAGTAAGTATAAGGAGCAAGTAGATAAGAAGAGGAGACATAAAGAATTTTTAGTGGGAGATGAATTTATGGTATATTTGAGAAAGGAGAGATTTCTGGTAGGAACTTACAACAAGCTAAAGATTAAGAAGTTTGGACCATGTAAGATTCTTAGGAAGTTTGTATATGAAGTAGAGCTACCAGAGACATTTGGTATATCACCAATGTTCAACATTGCAGACCTATATTAGTATCATGAGGGAGAAACAAGTGACAACATTGAAGATAGATTGAAGATTCAATTACCATAGAAATAACCAGAGAAGATAGAGAAGATCTTGGATAGCAAAATTCAATGCAATACCTGTACGCTTGAAATCATGACTCTGATTGCCTAGGGGCTGTCAGGTCAGATTTTAGCACACACACAAACCCTTTCCCTCCTTTCCACAAGGCAATCTGCCATGTCACTCTCACTCATGTGGGAGTAGCCATTTGAGAGGAGGTGAGACACAGTGGGGGTCTAGGTCATTTGAGAGATGGACTTTGTGAAGGGGGGTGGGCAAGATCTGTGGCCTTTGTTGTTCATTTTGTTGTGTGTTTGTGATTCTTGAGATAACCCTATGACTCGAAGGGTCACTAGTTTCTCTCCTTCTATTTGGGTTCCCTGAATTCCACCTTTGTGTGAGTAAATGGTTGTTCTCGTTGATGGATTCTACTGTTTCTATATCTTTGAGAAATACTTTGTGTAGTCACAATTGCCTAATTTACTCAATTAACAATAGAACAAATGGGTCTTCTTGTGGTGGAATGTGAGTCTATTGTTGGGGTTGCAGATGCATCTCCTTGATCTCATCTTGGATAGCTCTTACCCACTGTCCTCTTACTCCTAAACACATTCATGAGTCAAGATAGAGCAACTTGTGTAGTTGCTAACTCTAACCAAATCTAGGGTTTTGACCTAGGGTTTTGTTGACCTAGGGTTTGTCTTTGTTTGGCAGTGAATACCTCGTGATGGGATTGAGGGTTTTGCAATGTTACCTATTTTAATAGATCCATGTGAATGCAAGCTAAATGATAATATGCAAAGCATATTTTTGGTATTTTTAGAGTATTTTTGGAAAGGAAATTGCTTCTAATCTATGAAATAAATGTGCATGCAATCCTATATGAAAAGTTGAATCTATGTTTTTGTGGGTTTTTGGTATTTTGAATGCAATCTAATCTAATAAAAGGGGAAGAATCTTTTTCTAATAAAGTAGATCTAGGAATGCAAAAATGACTAATCTAACATGCAAGACCTTATGTATCAAGGAAAAAGCACAATGTTACTAGTCCCAAGAGCAAAGTGTGATGATCTAATTACTATGAAAGCAATGAAAAGAACTAGAAAGAGATGAAGATTTGAAGACTCCACTACCCTCAGTAATCCTTGTGTAGGCAACCTCGAATCCTTTTGTGACAGCAGGTGATTCTCTCAATGACAAAAAGACTCAAAGAAGCAAAAAAAAGCTTTTGTGAAGCTTGTGTGAGCTCGATGCGAGCTTGGATTGAGCACAATGGCATATAAAAAAGAAGTAGCATAACATTGCTTGTCCAAACAATAAAAGTAAAAGGTACTTTCGTCCTGTATGAGCATATGAATGCTAGATTTGGAGAGCAAAATTGGCAAGAGCCGTGTGCATAATGAATTTGCCTCCCTTTGTGCTTGGGGGAGGGGGTATTTATAGGTTTGAGGAAGGGATTGATTGGAGAGTTAACTAATTTGATTGATGAGTTAACAAGAATAGATTGGTGAGTTAACAAGGTTGATTACCCAGTGAACTCAGCTAAAAAGGGAGTGATGAAGCAATAATAGCCTATCAATGAAGAGGAAGATGGAGTTAGAAGAGTGCATGAGATTGATTGGGAAGTTAATTTAAGATCAAATAGAGCTAATTATGCATGTGTGGGTGCATGAAATAGTTAACTCTATATCAAGGATCAAAACTCATGCAAACAGAAAGAAAATGGGAAAAACAGAGCTAAAACGTGAGAAACTTCAGTTTTTCCGCAGGTCAAAAGATAGTAGGATCACCACCTTCTTTAGTCAAGGTCACCTAGGGGGATCTTGGGTCGCTCGGGGGGCAACCTTGGATCAAGAGTGCAGAATATAGAAATCAGGATGGTAGAAGATAAGGGGGAGGAAAAGGACAGATTCTGCATCAGAGAATAGGTCAATCATGTGGAAGAATCCAAATCTCCACTTGCATCCTTAGGATCCCCAGTGGGGATGTTAAAATAATAGGGGGAGATTTGGATTGGATGGTTGAAATAAAAAATAGAAAGCAGGAGATGGATCGAGGGACCTCTAGAAGGCTTCTATGAGGTGCACCAGATGAAATATATTGGGGAGAGGTGAAAACTCACCTACAAGACACTCACAAGGCTTAGGATTGAGGTTGAAAGCTAGAAAATGCAAGTCAACAAGTGTCACAACAAGTGTCGAAAAGCATCACAAACAGGGAAGGAAGGGAATCGACAAAGCAGAAATGACACAAGACAAGAAGAAAGGACATGTCATCAAGAGGTCTGCTGCCCAAAGGATTTATTTTCATGCTTACATGTACGTGACAAGTATTTGAATCATCATAGGGGTCCTCGTGGAGGTAGTGTATGATTTTTGTGGCTACATATTTGCCCCCTCGAGGATGGTAGTATATATGAAAGGTAGGTACCATTCCTAAACTAGGCCTTACCTGTTGTTGATTTTCCCATAATGTGTACCTGCAATAACTAGTATCAATCTGGCATCTAAATACATCAAAACAAATAATGAAAACTGAAATGACAAACTTACCATGGATCATTTGAGTTCGACTAGCCGCTTTCTTTTATCGATTTGGACCTGTAGGTATGAGAGCACGCAAAATAATGCATGAAACAAAAGCATAAAAGCAAGAAACTAAGCTAAATGCATGAAATGAAACTAAGCTAAGGGCAAACCAAGAGAGCCAAATTGTGAGATCGAAGTGAGATGGAGACTAAATTATTTGCGTGAGCAATCATTAGAAAGGTATCATTCGGGGGATCACTTGATGGCTGCTTCTTCCTTAGTTACAGAGATAATCAGTAAAAGACTCTCCTCTAAGCCCTAGGTTGAACTTTTTGAAAAATCTCTTGAAATCATCTGTTTTTGGTGATTTTTCTTCTCGCATCTTGTTTGTTTCATCATTTAAAGCAATATTGAACTTTACTTTTCTGAAATCAGTCAAGAAACAGGGTTTTCGGACCAATGTTTGCTTGAGGGGTTGTCTTTAGGGTCACCCCTTTTGGTAGGCAGGGTCACCCTGGGGATCCTGCCTTACAACAGGGTCACCCTGGGGGATCTTGCTTTGCAATAGGGTCGTCCGGGGGGATCTTGACTGGCAATTGGGTCACCCAGGGGGTGACCCTATAGGGTTGATTTTTGGCTACATTTAATGTTGGTTAACATTTCTTTCACTCTAAATTGACATGATTTGGTTACTTAATCTGCCTGTTTATTACAATTTTTGATGGTTTATATTCTTTTTTATGTTTTTACGAGTTTACGAGATCTAACCTAAACTTCCCTTTCAATTTTGTAGGAGATGCGCATTAGATGGAATGTTGGATGAGAGAAAAGATGGTGCTTAGGGATGTTTTCTTCTCTTAGTGCAGAGGAATGTGCCATACTCAAGAGGACATGCCTTGGCAGAGTTTGTCATGTTCTCGTGGTCCATCCTATATCTCGTATATGCTATGACATTATGACTTACTGGGATGCAGATAGGAACACATTTAGGTTCCCACATATTTCTGAAGAGTGGACTATCACTCTTTATGATGTGTATCATATCCTTGGGGTTCTTGTGAGGGGTCAGACTCTATTTCTTCTTGCTAATGAATCTCATGAGAATAAGGCTGCTTGGGCTACTTTTATGGGGTTTAATCACCCTAGGGATCAGACAGGTGATCTTCTTTCTTCTATACCACGACTTCACATCCCACTCCTGAGGAGGTTCTTGATTGGTTTGATTACTTTAAGGTTGTCGGGAGATAAGGCCTCACCTAGACTGAGATGGAGTTGGGCACCCATCATTCGTGGTTTGGAGGAGGGTACAATTTATGCGTGGGGACCTGATATCCTAGCCATGGTCTATAGAGATTTTTATTGGATCTCTCAACAATGGGCTCTTGATTTAAGCTACCCTTCCTTGATTATAACATGGATCTTTGAGCATGTGAGACCCTATCAGAAGCTTATTCCTCTTCTAGACAAGTAACTTCTAAGAGTAGCATGGTGGGCACATGTTGGACATTATGATGCTACTCTTTCAACCATCGCCACCCTTATGGATGATGACATGATTCCTGATCCTTATCATGATATGGAGGGGGTTTGGACCTGAGATGCTGAGGTGAGAGCATACTACCGTGAGGTCTCAAAGATCACAGATCACAATGGTTAGGTTGAGGCTCATTGAGCGGACCAAGTCTTGCAGCAGTTTGGCGAGGAGATCCCAAAGGACCTACCCCTAGTATCCACTTGCTATAGGACCATTCAGGAGATGGGGGAGATTGGATAGAGGAGCATTGTTTGGACAACTTTGACTCTAGGTGTCTTTATCACTAGAGATTCTAGAGGAGGATGGAGGGGAGGGAGAGGGACTCCTTCCTAATCTATGACTATGATAGTTGACTCAGAGTCTACTGATGAGGATTATGTTCCTGACAGTGATGGTACATCAGATGAGGCTCCCCTTGAGGATGAGGATTTTGATGACATTGATGTCTCGCATGAGGTTCCTAACATCCCTGAGGGTCCTCCTACTATTCCTCAACCTCCTCATTTAGATGAAGTGATGCGTCAGCTTGACCCTGATTGCCAGTCTGGAGATCTACGTGAGTTCAGTTTACTTTCTCTTACTTTGACTTTATTTTGGACTTCTCTCTTCTCTCTTTTCACTTTTCCTGTGGCACTGACTTGGTCTTGTCTTTGATTTGGCACTTTAGGCAATGTCAAAGAATGGAGGCACTTAGTTCATGATCTTAATGTTGGATTAACCTGTCCCTTCACTACGGTGCCTGGTGAACATCTTTTGGATGATCTTGGTGTGCCCTCTGCTGCAGGACAACACACAAACATTTTTGCTCCTGTTTACCATGGGTGTGAGATGATTTCCAAGTTGAGGGCCTAGGTAAACATACTTCAAGGTGAGAACAAAGTACTATAGGAGATGTCTCACCTTAATGTTGGGCATTTTGGTACTAGTATGGTGGGGCCTTCACAATTGCATTCCCATAGTAGAGCACATCATTCTCATAGGTCCCATGGAACAACGAGCGGTACTCATAGACGAAGGAGCCAGAGCCCCGAGGGTTCTGTTGGAGGGAACCAAACTTGACTTGCCTTTCTCAAACTTCATGTCCCCTTGCAAGTGGAGCTTATACTCCTTTCGAGAGCATTTTGTCCTTAGCTCTTTGATACCTATTGTATATGTAAACTTCAGATGTATCTATGAAAGTTTATCCTTTTCTATTATTTTTCTCTTTGTCGAATTTTGTACCCATCTCTTGTGCATGTTTGGAAGTTTTTAGGAACTTGTTTGATTATGTTTGACCTTTTCAACTCTTTTAACAAATGCAAGTATGACAATGATGACATGTTTTTGTAATTTTGTAGAACATATATATGATATGCAATTTACGATATGATAATGCAAGAACACAAGAAATGTTGTAAATGGAACTATAACACTTTACTGAGTGTCATGAGATATGACACTTGGCTTTATTGCTTTGAGACTCTTTTTCTAGTTTTGGTATGTATGCAATGTGGAACAAAGAGAATGACTACTCTTAAATACGATTTTCAATCCAGGGGATTGCGGGTTGTCCTGATATAAGAGATCTATCCAAGTCTGTGAGATAGGATTTATAGGAAAACTCAAATGGGGAGTGAAAATGAATCATGGAGTGCTTTCTAATTTCTAGGATTTGCTAAAGGCTAAACACTAATCCTTATCTAGATAAGATAATTTGATAAGATTTCAACTTAGACGAGTATCAAGTTTTGTAGGTGTTTGCTAGACTTAGATCATAGATGGCAAGCAAAGTAGACCTGGGGTAAAGGATAAAATAGGAAAGAACAAGGGTCCCTAGATAGAAGATGATCCTAGAGACAATTAGACTCTTTGGCTTTGCTCAACTAGTGCATGTGTGTGCTTTGTACCTTTCTTTCTCTATTAGAATGTCACTCTTAAGGCTTCGATCTTAGACTAATCTCCACCCAAGAGTACAGACACTCAACAATCTTCTCTCTCACACTCTTTTTCATATCTCTCTTTTCTTTTTTTCTCTTTTTTTTTTCTTTTTTCCTCACTTGTATTTTCTCTTTTTTTTTTGGATTTTGACTTTTCAAGAAATGAATGCTTTTTGAACTTTTGCTATGCAATGATTTGATCTCTCAATTCTCACTTTCCTACACTCTTATTTTGATCACTCATTTTTTTTATTCACTCGTATCTTAGATTGCTTCATTCAGAGTTTTGATCCTCTTGACATTTTTGGCCAAGAAAGATAAGGGGCTGAGTGCCACCTAAAGTTTTCGTAATCTTGTTGGACTTCTCTTCTAGTAGGGAAGAAATAGGGAAGGTCTACTTGCAAGCTTCCTTTGAACACTGTAGGTTTGAATACTAACTTTGATTAGACTTAACATCTTGACTCATTAAGACTAGGATTAGTGTAAAGCTAACAGTTAGGCTTTGATTTAGAATCATTGGGAATGTAGGGGATAATGGCAAATTGTGAAAAATGAGGAATCTCTAGGTCCTGAAAGGATGACAAATATCTAGGCAACATTAAACTCCTTACTGACATGAAAATAGTATAAGAGAAAGTCATGAACTATAATGCAAAATGAATAGAATGAAACTAAAATGCAAGAAACAAATTGTTTTTGACATTTTTGAGTTTTATAATTTTTTTGTATTTTTATGTTTTTTCCATTTTTTTTTGTTTTTTAGACATAATATTTCTTGAGGTGAAAGGCATTCATTTTTTTGCCAAATTCATCTCCCTCCATTGTGCACAAGAGATAAGCACCATTTCTGATATCTTCTTTAGCCATGTAGGGGCCTATCCAGTTAGGTCTAAATTTTTGTCCTTCACCTGCTCTTTTATCGATTAGATTGTCTACTGTCAGTACTAAGTCTCCTACTGTGAAAGGCCTTGGGATAACTTTCTTGTTGTATTATTTTTTCATTCTTGCTAGGTAAGAGTCACACCTTTGAATGGATCTGAAGCGTGTTTTGTCTATCATTTCCAATTTAGCCAACCTGACTGCCCTGTATTCTTCATTGTCCAATAGCCCTTGTAATGACATTCTCAGGCTAGGCAATTCTACTTCTAATGGCAGCACCGCTTCTGACCCAAAGGTAAGGGCATAGGAGGTGGTTCCGATTGGAGTTCTAACACTCATTCAGTAAGCCCATAGAGCTGGATATAGTTGTAGATGACAGTCTCTCTTGGAATCTTTTATGATTTTGACCAACATTGACTTCAAAGTTTTGTTGGTAGCCTTTGCTTGTCTATTTCCTTGATGGTAATAGACCAAAGGAGAACTATGATTTATATGGAATCTTTCACACAATCCTCTCACCTGTGGGTTCTTGAAGGATGAGGCATTATCTGTCACTATTACTTGAGGGATTCTGAATCGACAAATGATTTGGTTTAGTATGAACTTAACGATTACAACTCCTCACACTGTGGTAAGAGGCATGGCCTCTACCCACTTCGTGAAGTATTTTGTTGCTGTTATGATGAATAGATCTTCATCTGTGGATGGGGGATATCTTTCCCACTAGGTCTAATCCCCATGTGGAGAAGGACAAAGGTGTGACAATCAGCTACAAGTTTCTCGTTGGTGTATGATGGACATGAGCGTAAGCTTGGCACTTTGGGCACCTTTTCACAAATTTTTGCATCTCCCTATAAACAAGGCCAAAAATATCCCATTCTATGTATCTTTCTCGCTGTTGTGTGACCATCAAAGTGTCCACTACAGATTCCACTATGACATTCTTCTAATATTGTATGTTCTTCTTCCTTGTCAATGCATCGAAGTAATATTCCATCTAGGGCTCTTTGATAGAGCACATCGTCTATCAAGACATATCTTGTGGTGAGGAAACGTAATCATCTTTTTCCCAAAGGTGTCATGTTTTCTAGGTAGGTCTTGTTTGCAAGATAGTTTACGAGGTGACATATTTCTGAAGATCTACTGTGCAAATCTCTTCATTGGGGAAATCTTCATTCACAGGTTCTTCTTGAAGAACTGGGTTATCTGCTAACCAATCTACTATTATTTGTCCTTTGACTACCTTTTGGTTGATGTAAGTTAGCTCAAACTTGCTTAGCAAGGTTATGAACCAGCTGGCTCTTCTTAAGAGCATAGGCTGATTTAGAAAGGTCCTCAATTGCTCGGAGTGTATCATGACTTTAATTTCTTGATTCAACATGTAGTTGTTGTGATGTTCACAACACGTCCCATTTTACTCCTTAGCAAAATGAGGACCCCTATTGTGGCTTTCCTCTTTTGCCTTTTATCTATGGGTCTATTTTGGTGGTTAAGGGAAAAAGAGGGTGAAAATTGCAAACTTTGTTAAAACTAGAAAAAATTACATTTCAGTACTAGGGTAGAGTATGGATGGATTCCTTGTGAAAAATGAGCTAGGGTTGCTTTTTGAAGCATCCTAAAATTCGCTATATTTTGTAGGTTATGAGCATTTTTTGTAAAATGAACAAGGGAGTTTGTGAACTCCACTCATCGGTGTAATTATCACTGTCGGCCCTATGTTGAATTTTCTTGCTAATTGCTTGAGTTACATCGATTGATGTAGTTGGGTCTGTTGGCAGAATTGGATATAGTTGGTCCGATGGGTGATGTCTCTCCGATGAGGGGTGTTCGGCGTAACATTTGGTATTAGTGGAGGAGTTTTAGATTGCCCCGACCGAGGCATGTTACGCTGATAGAGGAAAGGACATCAGACAAGGTAAGTTGATCAATTTAGGTTTTTAGGCTCACTTTGATGGTAGAGGCTCACGCCGATAGCAGGAGAGACTTAGCTGAATAATGAAGGACATCAACAGAAAAGGAGCTATCGGAATGAAAATTTTAGAGAACCCCAATGAGGTAGCTCATGCCGATATACAAGCACAGGATGCAAGGAAAAGTTCGCGGCACTGAGAAAAAAAAAACCTAAGTATAGAGAGGCATCAGTGAGAGTTACGCTGATAAGGGATTACATCGGCTAACAATCGATGATCGGTGGAAGAGTTTGAGCTCGCTCCAACAAGGCAGGTTACGCTGATGGAAAGGGTGATCAACCTGACTATTGGTATCAGTGGAGTCTTGTATTTTCTGGGTGATATATGTGGTCTACCCAATGGAAAGGTGATCGGTATGGCTTTGGCCATCGAAGTTTGATGGGTTCTTCACACCGAAGGGCTTGGTCTTGCAGACAATACAGAGGAAAGTAAGGACATCGGCAAGAATAATGCGATCGATGGGAGATCTTTTGCTCATGCTGATAGATGAATATCATGCCGATAGGAAGAATGAACAAGCTGAATAAGGCTGTATCGGCCAAACAAAGATGATCGGTGGAAGTTTTCCTTGCCTCGCTGATGGAGGATGGTCAAGCTGATGGATGAAAGGACTTAGCCATTAAGGCTATTTCCACCAAACATGGGTGATTAGAATGAAACATTAAGCCCGCGCTGATGAGTGATTCTTACACCGATGAAAGAGAAGTACATGCCGAATGAAAAGGGGATATCGACTGGAGTAGGGCGATCGGCAGAGAAAATTTTGATCGCGCCGATGGGTATGACTCACGCCGATGAAGGAAAAGACTTAGCCACTAAAGAGAGAGTGTTAGATAGAAAGAAGCAATTAGAACGAAACCTTAAGCCCTAGCCAATGAGTGAATCTTACGCGGATTGAAAAGAGAACTTAGCTGAAAAGGCTTATTTCAGCCAAAATAATATGATCGGTGGGAAATTTTTAGAGAGCACCAATGGAAGAGGCTCATGCCGATAGGCAGATGCAAAGAGGCAAAGAGTAACATCAACTAGAATAGTATGATTGGCTTGAAATTTTAAGACCGCACCGACAGTAGAGAGTTTTACCGATGGAGAAGAGGGTTTAAATGCAGAACCAAACTGGCAGTTGGGGTTGATGGCACGTGAACTCTATGATTGGGTGTCAAGTGGGAAATGCATTAGTTGCTGTAGTTGGCACCCATCTGACTCTCTGACCAGGTAATGAATTAATGAAGCAACTTGGTATGGTTTTCTAATCCATTTTTGATTGTTTTGTAGGTTTGCAGATGTGAAGGAGGTGGAACTTAATGTGTTGATAACTGAGAGGGGGGGGGGGTGAATCAGTTATCCTAATTGTTTTCCTTATTAAACTTTCCTTTTAATTGAAGCAGCATAAAATCAAACACAAAACATAAACCATGAAGTAAGAAACACATGACACAGTATTTTTGACGTGGAAACCCTGTTAAGGGAGAAAACCACGGGGTGATTAACCCAAGAATTATTCTCTGTTAGAAGAATAGGAAATTACAAAAATGGCACTTGCCAATTAGGGCTCACTGCCCGAGCACACTGCTCACAAGAGGCTCACTGCCTACAAGAAGACACACTGTCTTACAAAGTGATTAGAATCACAGTCTTGAACTGATTGGAGGCATCTGCATATGCTGGAGTTCAGTTCCGGTTAGGTTCAGTATACTGATCTGCTGCACTTCATCTTTCCTCTGTTCTTTAGTCTGCTGTCCTTTCACATACCGGATCTTTCTTGTTACTTCTACTCTACTCTGGACTTGTTCGCATATCCACACACACATTCGCACACTTTACCACTAAATCCATCCTCTATATATATCCGCACAAGTAATTTCATCATCTTTCTAGTCGGCATCCGGAACAGTCTAGTTTCTTACAAACTTAGTTCTGTCGGCTGAATCCTTGCTCACCAAGCAATGCGGATCAAGCATATACTTGTAGATATCATCAATTATGTCGGCCAGACATGATTCATGCCTCCGCAACCTTTATCATCATCTGTAACACATCCGGAAGGTAGTTTGATACTCAGTCAGTCAGTTCTTCCTCTGTTTTCACTGTCTCTCAGGAATCCGGTACTCAACTATTCATATCTTTTTCCTTGTCCATCTCCGGAGGCTAAATCCTTGGAATATACTACTCAAGATAGTCCTCTTGACTTCCCCAGATCCGCACTGTGCCAAGACACTTCCTCTGAGAGATCCGGACCAATCTGTCGGACCTTGCCACATGCTCTGTTCTTGTTCACCGGACCACAACAATCTTCAATCTGACTTCCGGTAGAGATATATCATGACTTGCGGATATGTGGAATGACCTTTGTTGCCATCAATGACAACAACCATGAATCCATATAGTGTCTCTTGCCAACAATCTCCCCCTTTGGCATTGATGGCAACACTTAGTGAAAAATGACTAAGTGTTTACACTATGCTCCCCCTTTGCTGATGCTCTGTCTTCTCTGTCTTTATATACAATTTCCGGAACTCCCCCTGAGTTGGATTCCTCATTTTTCACTGCTCCTCACTCCCCCTTTGACATCAATGGCAAAGGGTAGGGTCCGCACACCAAAATTTTCAAAAATTTTCTATATATAGCCGCATATTTACATACTCACATATACTGCAGAATGTCTGCAAAGGATGTCTGCAGTTGAACCATTTCAGTAGCCCAACTAAGCTTCATTCTGTCCAGGATTGAAATGTGACCACTCAACAAAAATGCAAAAGCTTCTGCCCGCCTGAGATCTGTCGGATCTTTTGTATGGGCGGTGGTCTGGGCATCACTGATGGCCTCATGCATCGTTTCCAACTTAGGGACTATAATCCTTCTAAGTTCTCCCATCCGGTTGGTAATGTTCTTCCTCTCCTTCTCAAGATTCTTTATTTCATTCAAGACTGCAATAGTCTGACATTCTTGATTTATTATAGAGGAAGAGAGAGGATCAAAACTTTGAGATAAGCTTTGAAGCTTGTCCTGTTCTTCTTTTATTTTCTTGTCAATTGCTGTTGTTGCCTTTGACCAAGATATACAAAATTTGTAGATGTCACCGCCATCCTTAAGAGCATTTTCTAAGCTCTTTATTCCAATGCTTACAATCTTCCTATCCTTAGAGATTAGTTCTAATATTTCAGAAAATCTCTTATCCAAAAATTCCTTCCGGACCTTGTCTTCAGCTGATTTTTCTAGAGAATTAAAATGTGTATCAATACTGCTGACTAAGGTTTTTAGATTACCGGAAGTGGAGGCAGTCGGATCTATTTGGATTGATGGCATGATCTTTACAAGTACTCCGGAAGCAGCCTCTATCAACTCACAGTCTTCCATATGAGACTTCAGGAGCTTTTCATTTGCCTTGGCATTTGCAAATGAAGCTATCTTCATTGTTTGTACCGGAGAGAGAGAGTCAAAATCAAATGGACCTTTTAGAAGCTCCGGTTCATCAATCTCTAGAGTTTCTTTGCTCAAAAATTGTTGAACAGTTTGTGCAGTGTCTCTTGCCGGAGACAGATGTTTCTTTTCTTCTGCAGTCTTAGAACTGTCAACCTCTTTGTCTGTCACCACTGCTTCCTTCTCCTGCAATTGCTCTTCTTCTTTGGATCCGGAGACTGTAGGGGAAACCAGAGGAGAGATGCTTGCTTGTTCATGGGTCACTTCTTCTGGAGCAGAGGGTCCCAAGTCCTCACTTGTCTGTTCAGGGCTCACTTCTTCCGGAACAGAAGATTCCAAGTCAGCAGCTGTTTCTGCACCTAAGTCCTCTACAACAGGAAGATTGAACCTTTTGAAGGCCTTCCGGAGGATCTCTTCTGTCTCTTGTGCCACTTTGTCAGTCTCACCAAGCATGAGCTGATTCATCCTGGCTTTACTTCTGAACTCATCTTTGCAGTCCTTGAAGATCATGTTCATTGTCTTGGGATCAATTTGAGGATATAGCTGAATAGCTATCTGCTCCCGGATCTCAAGATCTTTAGCATGAGCATTATTTTTCCTCACTTCCATTTCCTTTTCTAGGCTTTTAGGAATAAGAGATATTATTTCAATGAAAGCCTTATTATATATGTTGAGATATTTCACTGTGGCCTCCTGCAGAGTCTTTTGGTCTGCCTCACTGAAGTCATCATAGGATTCAGTCATTGGTTGAAGGTTTCCATCCACCGTGACCGACTTGATTATGCTCTCTAGTGACAGAGTGGGCTTTTCAACAGTTACCTCTGCCATTTCATCCTTGTCTTGGCATGTGGAGGGCTTACCGGATCCTTTCTTCTTCTGTTTCTTTACTTCTCTAACTTCCTTATCTGATTCTGTTTCCTCTTCATCCTTTTGGCTTTCATAAGCCCTTGATGCTTTTGTCTTGGATCTTTTACCGGATGCCTGGACTTCCGGTTTTGAGCTTTTGGTTGTGGAAGGTGCAGATCTCTTTGATGATCTGGTCCGGGTGGGGGTTTCAACCGGAACACTTTCTGTGCTTTTCTCTTCTTCCTCAGCCTTTCTCCTCTTTTCCCGGCTGGCATCAAGTGCCTCTTTTGAGATGCCTAGGCCTTGAGCAATGTGCTCTACTTCTTTTCTCACTTTTCTCTTAATCTCAGGTTCCCTGAGTTCTACATGTAATTTCACGCTCAGCTCCTCAAAGGTTCCAAACCTTTCTGCCTTAGGATCTTTGGGCTGACTTAGCATGTGTTGAACATGCAGCTCTACTATCTGTTCATCAACTTCATACCCCATGGGCATGATCCAGACAGTCCTTGGCTCCACTGCCTCCATTAGGCACTGATCAGTGTCAACCATAAAACATACTGAGTCCTTGTATTTCTCAATGAGAGACTGGGGAATTCTCTCTCTTGCTTGCATCATGCTCTGAAAGTTTTTGAAGTATCCCCATAGAGCTGTATTTCTCGCTTTTGCATCCCCAAGTCCATGCAAATAGTCTCTTATCTGGACTGCAACAGGTTTGTCATTCTGCCATATCCATCCACTTGTTCCGGGTAGCTCATTCATGAAGTAAAAGAATAGACATACAATGAGAGTACCATACTTAAAGGAGTTCTTCTTGTCTTTCTTGATTTTCTGTACATTTTCCATCAATTGGCTTAGTAGTAGTTCACAAAGATCATAATCTGCATTCTTTCTTAGCATTTCATATGCTGTGTATATTGCAGTTCCGGATACAGAATTCTCCCTGCTGGAGTGATAGATCTTGTATCCTATTATCATTGATGCATATTTGATATCCGGATCCGAAATATCTTCAATGGTCATTGCCCTCTTATCATATTTTGATCCGGTGGCCTCAGTTACAACGTTGTTCTTGACAGATTTGAGGATAGGTACCCCCCCGGAAGAGTATAGACCAGTTACTGCTCTAATTGCTTCTTTTGTGATCTTACAGGGTCTATCTAGCCAAAGGAAGTTGTCATGCATCCTGCTCAGTACATACCGGACCCATTCATCTTCTTCAAAGCTAGGGAAATGAATGAATTGCTCAAATTGTTTCTTCTGGATACCCTTATACTCTGGTTTGAGCTCAAAAGCATTGTCTATCAGTTGCTTGTGATAGAGGTCTCTTAATTTGAATTCCCCAAATTCCTCAATGTTTGCGTGTATGTAAACCCTAATATCTTCAGTATGTAAGACTCCGTGGGGAACACTAGAGAAGGCTCCTAGTGGATCTACCTCCAATGATTTGTAGGGATGTTTCTTGAATGAGGGGCGAGGTCTATCAGAGATCTTAACTATGTTTGGAGTAGCCATTCTTCAAGGATTTGCAGTGAGGCAATGAAAAACGAAGAATACCTTAAGCGCCTTCGGTTTGCACGGAGTGGTTGGATTGATTTCTTTATGCAATAGCTTCGGCAGGAGATCCTTGGTGTGCTTGATGAACCTTGTTGCAGAGCTCCACTATTCGCTTCTTCTCAAGTGTAGAATGAGCAGATAACTTTTGAGAAATCCCTTATATTGCTCCGCAAACCCTAATATCTATCTGCAATAAATGCTTCACCTGCATTATTCCGGTTTACCATGTCTGGACAGCTTGGAGTATCCCGGATTAGTCCTGATCACTGAATATCATCCGGATCTTTAAATCATGAATAAATCTAGGTAACATATTACAAGAACATCCCAAATACTCTGTCCAATCCGCAAGACAAGATCGTGCACTTCCGGATCTCTCCGGACCTTTTGCAATCCTTTATCATACCGGAGCACCTCCCTGAACAGGTCTAACTTAATCGAACACAGATTCTTCATAACTCCATGCGGACCTCTAAAAACTTGACTGAAGCATCTCAGGAGTTATATCTACAAACCCTTTAATCCGCATCTTGTGCCACATCCGGCACAACTTGTTTGGCTGGGGGAACAGAATCTTCTTTGAGTCTCCCCCTGAGCCTGAGCTCACCTTTTAATTTCCGGAAGAAATATCAGCACCAGAATCTGGTGCGGATCCAACCTCTACATTCTCTGAGTTTTTCTTCACCCAAATCTTGCTCATCTGATTCCTAACTTCATCCGCATTCATTTTTTGTTTACCCTTGTCTTGATTCTGATTATACACCGGACCTCTTTTGTCCTGATTCTTGTTTCTGCAGACTTTAGCATTATGACCGGACCTATTGCAGATTTGGCAAATAACATTTCTTTGCATATTTAACTGATATCCCCTTGATCTGCATTGATTAGCCATATGACCTACTCTATTGCATGTAAAGCATCTACCTTTGAATGATTTGTTTACTTGCATAATTCTGCATTCATGGGATTTGTGTCCATACCTTTTGCAGTTGAAGCATTGTCCGGAGAAGGATGAATTAATCTGATTCATTCTCATTCTGCATTGATTAGCTTTGTGACCAAAATGGTTGCAGCTGTGGCAGTATCCATTGAAGGATGGATATTTTTGAGCATTTGGCTGTCTTACCGGAGGTCTTCTAGGCCTGCTCCTTGGATTTTCTGATCCAAGATTCTTCTGACCGGATCCGGAGCTTTCTCCTTTCTCATATCCCAAGCCATACTTGTCATCTGTCCTCTTTTGACTTCCAAGAAGAACTTCAAGTTGAGCAGAACTTATCTTGAATTTCTCTTTATATTCATTTGCTGTTTGAAGGTCTCTTTTGAGAGAGGCAATTTGATCCTCAAGTTTTCCTTCATTATCTTTGGAATCTTCAAGATCAGATTCAAGGTGTCTGATAATCCTGTCCATCTGGTGGCATTCTTCTGATTTTTCCTTAAGAGATTGTTTTAGATTGTCTTCAGCCTTTCTTTTTTCTTCAATCTCTTGAGTGAACTTTATAGTTCCTGATTCCATTTCATGTCTTAACATGATGACTTCTTTTGATAACTTTTCACATAACTTGGTTTGCTCAGTCAATTCTTCATTTGTATTGCTTTCTTCACTTTGTCTTGCCAACTGTTGGAGCAGCTCCTTTCTCTTTTTCATAGAGAGACTTAATTTGTCTTTTAATTCCCTCATGAATTCATCAGCCTGTTTGAGTCTTTCTCTTAATTCACTGACTTCAGAATTTGACTGTTCAAGATCCTCAAGGGCAGTCTTGAGTTGCTCCTTTAAACCATATGCATCCATTTGAAATCCCAGATCTTCCTCAAGCTGTTAGGCTCTATTAGGAGGAACTTGGCTCTGATACCAATTGTTGATAACTGAGAGGGGGGGGGGTGAATCAGTTATCCTAATTGTTTTCCTTATTAAACTTTCCTTTTAATTGAAGCAGCATAAAATCAAACACAAAACATAAACCATGAAGTAAGAAACACATGACACAGTATTTTTGACGTGGAAACCCTGTTAAGGGAGAAAACCACGGGGTGATTAACCCAAGAATTATTCTCTGTTAGAAGAATAGGAAATTACAAAAATGGCACTTGCCAATTAGGGCTCACTGCCCGAGCACACTGCTCACAAGAGGCTCACTGCCTACAAGAAGACACACTGTCTTACAAAGTGATTAGAATCACAGTCTTGAACTGATTGGAGGCATCTGCATATGCTGGAGTTCAGTTCCGGTTAGGTTCAGTATACTGATCTGCTGCACTTCATCTTTCCTCTGTTCTTTAGTCTGCTGTCCTTTCACATACCGGATCTTTCTTGTTACTTCTACTCTACTCTGGACTTGTTCGCATATCCACACACACATTCGCACACTTTACCACTAAATCCATCCTCTATATATATCCGCACAAGTAATTTCATCATCTTTCTAGTCGGCATCCGGAACAGTCTAGTTTCTTACAAACTTAGTTCTGTCGGCTGAATCCTTGCTCACCAAGCAATGCGGATCAAGCATATACTTGTAGATATCATCAATTATGTCGGCCAGACATGATTCATGCCTCCGCAACCTTTATCATCATCTGTAACACATCCGGAAGGTAGTTTGATACTCAGTCAGTCAGTTCTTCCTCTGTTTTCACTGTCTCTCAGGAATCCGGTACTCAACTATTCATATCTTTTTCCTTGTCCATCTTCGGAGGCTAAATCCTTGGAATATACTACTCAAGATAGTCCTCTTGACTTCCCCAGATCCGCACTGTGCCAAGACACTTCCTCTGAGAGATCCGGACCAATCTGTCGGACCTTGCCACATGCTCTGTTCTTGTTCACCGGACCACAACAATCTTCAATCTGACTTCCGGTAGAGATATATCATGACTTGCGGATATGTGGAATGACCTTTGTTGCCATCAATGACAACAACCATGAATCCATATAGTGTCTCTTGCCAACATAATGGTGATGACATCATAGAGGAGGAGATTGGATCTCAGATGAAGCTAAAGAAGATGAGGATGGCAAGAGAATTCAAGGCTTTCAATGATGAAGACAAAATGCAGATGGGAAGCATTATTACAACAGACAACAGAAGTTATTTTGAGCTGCTAGGGTTTCCAGAAGGGCAATATTGCACCTAGATTTAATGTATACTGCTCAGAGATATTTTGGGAGACTTGTTCTCCAACGTTTAATGCTATAACTAGAGGTTTGAACCATTGCTTAACTAGGGTTTTGAGCTGTATTGAGGACAATCAAGTCTATATATTGTCCCTCTTTACACTGTAATACTTTACACAGGGATTTTAGGAGCACAGGGATTTGTAAGACCAGAGACTTATAGAACAAAACTGAAAGTTGTAATTTAGCTTAGCATATAAAAGTAAAAGGAGGTCACCTGTGTTTGCAATAAGGAATGTGTGGAACATCTTGCTTCCTTACTGTATCTGTAGAGCTTGTAAGTTTTCTGTAATTTGATTATTAAAGCTAAGAGTCATTCAGACATTTTAAATCTTATATGACTGTCTGTTTTAAATACAATTGAATCTAGAATTCTACATCTATCTTCTGAGTGTCTTTTGGCTCTTCATTGTATTCAAAACAATATCTCTTAAAGCTTGCAATCTTGACTGTATGTTTGTGAAAATGCTCAAAACTTACATTTAAGGTTTAGTCTGTGGTTTTGATCAAATTACTATATTATTTACAAAGTGCATAATAGAACATTTAGATCTTGTAGTAGATTGAATGAATTTTAGTTTAGATTTCTCTAACTTTTCCCAACCCATCTGAAAATACTTAGCTTAAAATGTAGAAATTTAAAGGAAATTGTCTCATATTTGAAAGAAGCATGCATAGCTGAGTTGAAAGTAGACAATTTTCATAATATTGAAGAGGAGAAAGCTTGCAATAATATAAATCACTAAAAGCTTTGTAGCACAGTAACAAGATTATGCAAAAGGAATGATTAACATGCTAATATTTATGATATTTTGCATAGTTTGAGTCCAATAAACCATCAAGAAACCCTAAATCACGTAAGGCCCCTTGAACATTACAGCTTCACATCAACCTACTGAATTTACCCAACAGGTCAAGACCTGACCATATTAAACTTGGGATTAAGCAAATCTTAATCAATTTCTTCATATCTTTCAAGTCAGTTAGGTTCATTTTATGTGAATTTTAACTATTGTTATGACTGTGTTAAAACAATCATCAATAGTTCTCTGGCGCTAGAAGGAGGGTGTGATTAGAGTTAGGGTTTGTTTTAAGTAGAGCTGGCTCATAATAGTAACAGGGTGACTAGGTCTAGATCCAGTTCAAATGATATATTCATACAATTACCTGATAAAAGGCAAAGTAAGGGTCCTTTGATTTGGAATCCTAAAATATCACACTCAGGAAGTTCATCTGGAACACCTCCTGGGTCACCTTTTAGCATCCATAACATTGTGAGTCCTGATAGTTTTTCATTTAGATCTTTAAATCTTGGTCCCAGTCCTCCAAGAGCTCCTAATCCCCTAAGAAATCCTAATCCTGTAGGGAATCCAAGTATTCCTATAGGTCCAGGTCAAGCACAAGTACCTACAATGGCTTATTTTAATGTCGACTCTCCCATACACTTCAATGATTATCATGAGATGCCAAAAAATCTTGAAAAGATATGTCCTAAATACCAGTTACATCAGGATCCAGAAGATCATATTAGAATATTCAAAAAGGCATGCTTTAAAGCCAGGTTAGAATATGAAGATGTTGTGTGTAGATTATTTCCCTACACCTTCAATGAGCAGGCAGCTAACTGGTATGTGAACTTGCCCAATGGTTATATTTCTTCTTGGGCACTTATGGAAGAGGCCTTTTTGTCTAGATTTAGAGGACCTATTGATCCTTCCACCTTGTATCACAAATTGGCTACAATAAAAAGAGGTCAAGGAGAGCTGATTGATAATTTTAATGATAGATTTCAAAAGGCTTCTTCTAAGTAAATGCAGATACACTATTATCCATGTATTATGTTGCCATAGATCCATTAACGGCTATGTTTGTCAAAAGAAAGCCTAACATAGATACAATATCTAAGGCCTATAAGGAGGCAACCTCTGTAAATTAGGAGATGAGGCAAACAACTTATAACCCATTTCCTAATGGAGCAAATCTTTGGATACAAAGTCAAGCACAATCATGGAATGGAGCCCCTACACATAATACTCCATTTTTTAATCTAGTTCCTACATACACACCTGTGTATAGTCCTGCCCCAATCCAAGACATAGCCCCTTATACTGGTAACACTACCAATAACAATCATAGTAATGGTCAATCTTTCTTCCAACCTCCTTGGGATACATTTGTGGCAAAGGCACAAGAAGAAAGAGAAGAAATCAAAGAAATCACTGCACACTTAAAAAGATTGACCACTGAAGTAACACAATTAAGAAATGAGAATCTCTATGGTAGAGGTAACTAGGGATACAATCAAAATCACAACCAAGGCTATAATCAGAACTACAATCAAAGCCATAACTAGAATAACAACCAAGGTCAAAGTTCAAATTAGAACCAGAACTATAATCAGCATCAAGGTCATAACCCAGGGCAACCAATGCAAAATAGAAGACATGTGGTAGAAAACCGGGCCTGGGGTAATAATAACAAAAATCAAAATCAGCCTAGGCCACCTAAGACATGGAACACAGGGCCAAATAATGGCACTCTAGCTTCTCCTTTTGAGAATATAGATAATTAGGATACAAAGCAAACAACTGGCATCCAAATGGCCAATACAGCATTGAAGAATTGGTGTAGGTTTCATAACACCAGTGCCCATGCCGAGCTAGATTGTCCTCAGTTCCATTTAGCAGCCAACAATTTTAATGTAGATGTGCAGCCTCCCACCTCTGAGTTTCTCATTCCCAAAGGTAATGAAATAGTTCCCTCAGGGTATGAGACTATACAAGTCTTAGAAACTTTTACCTTTGTAACTGAGGAGGAAGAGGATCAATTGTTAGAGGATGAACCCTATTGTTGTGAAAATCTATATCCCGAATCAGTCTTTGTACTAAATGCATTTCAGTTTCCCTTCAAAACTAAGAGGTGTTAAATGAAATAGAAGAGGTGCAGGCTTTTCAACAGACAAACAAGAACCACATCTACAACTTGAGGAATAACACTAGGCAAGGTGGTCCTTTCACTACTTTCACTCCTCCTAACAATTTTAATACTCCCCTAGATCAGAATGCTAGCAACAATCCTACAATACTGAAAGCTAATTAGCATGCAAACAATGGAACAATGGCACAAAACACCCAGACAAGTAAAACGAAAATAGTAGAGACAATGAGATTAATGAGTTACTTGTCAGAAGAGATAAAGAAAATCAAGGTCAGTATACCTCTATGTGAATTATTGAAAACTCCAAGGATCATAAATGCTTTTATAAAATCCTTGGATACATCTGTGATAGATGAGGTTTCTGCTGGTATGAGTGTTCCTAATAAAGATTCATAGCCTAAAGAAAAAAGTAAGAAAGTTGAACAGCCTTCCAACACAAATGTGGTAATGTATGTTGATAAGAGGGATGCTCCTCCTTTCTTGTTAACTATTAGAATGTGTGGAAAGAACATACATAATTGTATGGTAGATTCTGGTGCATCAGCCAATGTAATGCCCTTAGGAATATACAAAACCTTAGGGCTGACTCCCACCAAATCTGCCAAAGTTGTTACATAGTTAGATAAAACTAAGGTCAGTGTGATAGGAGAACTGATGAACATTCAAATGCAGTTAGCCTCAGATCCTAGAGTTAGCCAATTCATTGACATTCAAATAGTGGATATACTCATGAATTATGGAATGTTGTTAAGTAGAGACTGGTCCAAAACACTGAATGGATATATGGCCACTGATTTTTCACATATGTGGTTACCTTGGAGAGGCATCTCAAATCACATCAAGATAGAGGAAGAACCTAGGATGAAACACATGATAACCGAGTATAATAGGATTAATGAAATATTATATGCTGTTGTTGAGCCTGGTGTTTATAGGATTACTAACAAGGGAGTACAAATTGAGGAAATCTTGATGTTAAACTTTAGGGAAAAACATGTCAACAATGGAACAACATTATTCATTGAGTCTGATGGAAATTCTTCTGATGAAGAAAATAGTGCAATGAACAAATTTGGTCATGCCATTAGACAAGAGATGGAAAGGTGCATCAAACAAAATCTACCAGTTCAATGCAAACTGTATAAGGACATGTGCATAATTCATAATAGGCCACATTCCAAGAAAAGTTGTGGAATGTGCAGGGACATTATTGAATATCAATACACAAAAAGTACAAAGAGAGTAGGGCTACAAGAGAGAGGGCTCAATCCTAATCTACCAGAAAGGTACTTTCAGAAAAACATAGGTACATAGATCCCAAAATTAAAAGAGGGAACAAAGGACAAGGGTAGTTGTCTTTCTGATTTACAAACTAAAAACATAAATATGCAAGTTGATCAACATGAGTTGCCTATGAGTAAACAAGATGGCACTGCACATGTGATAGAAAAAGTGAAACATGCCAGAGTAAAGAGTCAAAAGAATAAAGAAGGCATGTGGACATTAAAATGTGATCGTTCCAAATCAAAACAAGGTGCAGGTGCAGGCATAGAGCTTATAGATCCTCAGGGTAGGTCGTATCTAGCAGCATATAGGCTCCAGTTTTCTTGTACTAACAATATTGCAGAATATGAGGCTTTAGTTTATAGACTTGTTATGGCTATCAAGAAGAAAGTAAGAATGATCAGGGTATTTTCAGACTCTGAACTAGTATTCAGGAAAGTAAGAAAATTGTATGAATGCAACTACAAGAAAATGATTTGTTACAGGTATAGGGTGTGGGATTTGATTGATTCATTTGATGCTTTCAACATAGAGCATAGCCCTAGAGAATTCAACCATAGACCAGATGCACTGGCAATTGTTGCTAGCACATTAGAGCCCTTGACACTATTAGGATTAAAATGATTTGCTGCTGAATTAGTTAATGTTCCCAGTATCCCAGATAATGTTACGCATTTTCAGGTATTTTGAGGGGATCAGCAAATTATAGATTTTCTAGCCTGCAATGAGGTATTTGAAGCTCAAATCATTGATGAACAAGAAAGATCTAAGGTAACATGGGACGAAGAAGATATAATCAACTTGAAAAGAAACTTCTTACCCAAGGGAGTAATTGAGCTGGAACATATTTTTGACTTTGATGGGGTAGTAAGACAGAAGGACTTACCCAAAACTAAAGGGGGAAGGTGTGATCCATACAACTTAGGAACAGAGCAAAATCCATAGAATGTGCTGATTAGAAAGGCTTGCTCTGAAGAATTGAAAAAAGAAATTATAGATGTTCTAAAAGAATACAAACACGTAATAGCATGGACAAACGAAGACATAAAAACATATGATACATCCATCATAACTCACATAATACCTTTGAGACTAGATCTTAAACCATTTAGGCAGAAACAAAGACCTATGAATGCCATTTTAGAGTCTTTGATCTTTGAAGAAGTAAAGAAGTTATTATCTGCCAGAATAATTTTCCCAGTTAGACATTCCGCCTGGGTAGCTAACTTAGTACCAGTGAGAAAGAAAAATGGAGACATCAGGTTATGTGTAGACTTTAGAAATTTGAACAAGGCATCTGAAAAAGATAATTATCCTCTGCCTCCAATTGACGAAGTGCTGTAAGCAGTGAATGGGGCAAAAATGATGTCTTTCTTAGATGGTTTTTCAGGATATAACCAGGTCTTAATACATAGAGAAGATAGATTAAAGACCACTTTCACTTGTAAATGGGGAAATTATGCATATAGAAGAATGCCTTTTGGTTTGATCAATGCAGGTGCCACTTTTCAGAGAGCCATAGACATTGCATTTCGTGGATTATCAGGTAAGTGCATTGTTGTTTATATGGATGATTTGACTATGTATTCTAAAGATGCATCCATTCACGCTGAGGATCTGAGAAAAATACTTAAATGATGTGAGAGGTACAGGATTTCTCTTAACCCTAAGAAATGTTCATTTGGAGTAACAGAAGGTAAATTACTAGGACATGACATTTCTGAGAATGGGATATCTATTGATCCTGATAGAATAGAAGGAATAAAAAAATTGCAATTACCAAACACTAAGAAGGAATTAAAATCATTTTTTGGTAAGATTAATTTTGTCAGGAAGTTTATTATAGGGTTTGAAGAGATTTTGCAACCATTGAATGCCATGTTGAAGAAGGATGAAAAGATAGAGTGGATGCCAGTGGCTAAAGCTGCATTTGAAGATATTAAGGAGGTCATTTCTGATGCTCCTGTGCTGAGAAGTCTAGACTACACAAGGCCATTTTATATATATTCTTTTGCATCCTCACATTTAGTTGCTACCACATTAACACAAAAAGGTGAAGACCATGAAGAAAAGCCCATAGCTTTTATGAGTGCACCGCTGAAGGATGCACAACTGAGGTACCTTGATACAAAAAGATAGGCATTTGCACTGGTAAGAGCAGTAAAAAAATTCAGACACTATATCTTACGTAGTCCAATTAAATCCATAGTGCCAGACATAGCCGTGAAGATGCTACTGATGCAGAACAAGCCTGGAGAGAAAAGATCCAAATGGATTACAACATTGCAGGAGTTTGATATGGAAATCATTACAATGAAGCTGGTCAGAGGACAAGTGTTAGTACAGACCATAGCAAACACAGACCCATATTTGATAAAACAGTAGTATGTGTTGAATTCTTGTGACACATTAGGCTGGTATGATGATTTGAACACTTTTCTATTATCTGGAAAGTACCCAAGTAAGATGAAAGCTTCTCAGAGAAGAGCTTTGAAGATTAAAGCACAAAAATATATGGTACAAGGAGGTCTTCTATTCAGGAAGAACCATGATGGAATTTATTTGAGCTATCTAAATAGAGCTGAAGTGGATAAGGTGTTGACAGAATTGTATGACAAGTACGGAACTGGCCATGGTTCTCATCTAGCCACAACGCACAAGGTATTGAGGGTAGGCTACTATTGGCCTATGATGTTTAAAGATACAGAGAGTCACATTAAAAGTTACCACACCTGTCAAATTGTAGCAGATAAGGGAAGAAATCAGGCTAGTCCATTACAGCCAGTGATGGAGTCTAGACCATTTGCACAATGGGGCCTGGATTTCATTGGAGTCATCAATTCTCCATCTTCTGTAGGACACAAGTTTATACTGACAGTGACTGACTACTATACAAGGTGGACTGAAGCCACATGTTGCAAGTTCTCTACGACTGAGGTAGTTATCAAGTTTCTTGAAGAAAACATCATAACCAGGTTTGGAACTCCCCATTCATTGGTATGTGATAATGGCCCTACTTTTTCTTCTTTGAAATTTTCTAAATGGGCATTTGAATATGGGATAGTTTTAAAGTTTTCTTCAAATTATTATCCTCAGGGGAATGGATTAGCAGAGTCTACAAACAAAATTTTATTGGATATAATCAAGAAGCTAATTGAAAAGAATCCTAGAGAGTGGAATACATTGTTGAAATATGCACTGTGGGTAGATAGGACTAAGTTTAAGTCAGCCTTAGGCAATGCACCTTATCACTTAGTTTATGGGACTGATCCCATACTTCCAATGAATTTAAGAATAACAATCTAGAAGTTTGCTAATGAGTATTTAGGCTTTGATGATCATAGAGAAGCCAAGATAGTACAAATGTTACAGTTGGATAAAAAAAGAGATCAGGCCATTGAGAAATTTGCCAAACATCAAGTAGTAGTTAAGAGATGGTTTGATAAAAGGGCAAGAGTCAAAACATTTAGAATATTAGACTTAGTGTTGTGCTGGGATAAAGCACATGAAAAGAAAGGGCATCATGGAAAATTTGACAAACTATGGTTAGGTCCATTACAGGTCTTAGAAATAATAGGAGACACATTTAGACTCAAGACCTTGATTGGGGAAGATGTACCATTACCAGTTAATGGCCAACATTTGAAACATTACTTCCAAGCTTGAGGTGAGGGCAGTCCATCTCTGTGTATCATAGTGTAGATAATGTATAGTTCTATTTTCTTTTTGCTTTGTTTTATGTTTCTTTTGTTTTCTTTTTCTTTTGTTTGTACAATCTATTTGTGTTGGTTGCTTTGTTGCATTGCTTCAGTAGGGATGTTTGTCTTACTTTGAAGTATGCAGGGACAGACTAACAACCTTTGAAAACAATAGAAAATTTAGAATATTCAGGGTAATTATTTGCAATTTATGCATAACTTGTTGTGACTGTCATGAATGTAGAGAGTTATTTAACTTCTAAAATTTAGTATTCAATAATAGTGATTGAGTGTCACAGGGAAGTTTCTCACGATGACACACCTAAAATCCTTGGGTTTGTTGAACCTACCAGTGTAAATATTAGGTGAAAAATCTGAGGTCACCCTTGCTACCATTACAATTCTCAGCTTAATTTTAGCAAGTGTCCATTCCTTGCATCATGAAGTTACAACTGTAAAATCTTATGAAATCTCTATCAAATATCAAAAAATACAAAATATAAAAGTAAAAATATAAATAAATAAAATGGATTATACTAAAAAAAATCTAGATTAAGACATCTAAGTAACTCTACCAGGGCTATGGATGCTCGCTAGCAGTGGAGTTCTACATAGGAGAATTATAATGATAACCTTGCCGGTGCTATGGATGCTTGCTGGCAGAAAGGCTCTATCTGGTTGGCTATGAGGGAATGACATTAACTACGTAGGCTAATATCAGTCACTGGTTTGTTCAACCGATCTTCAAGATGAGGATAATTAATCACGTGCACCCACTTAAACTAAGAATGAAAATTCATGCACCCTTATTGAATACCTTAGGTCTCAAGTTGAATAATAATTTGCAGGAAAGATAGTTGGAAGTTATGAATTTATTTCACATGATTTTCTTTAATGCTTTGAATTTAATTGTTTTGTTTGGTTGCGAGTTGTTGTGATGTTCACAACACACCCCATTTTACTCTTTAGCAAAATGAGGACCCCTACTGTGGCTTTGCTCTTTTGCCTTTTGTCTATGGGTTTGTTTTGGTGGTTAAGGGAAAAAGAGGGTGAAAATTGCAAACTTTGTTAAAGCTAGAAAAAATTACATTTTAGTACCAGGGCAGAGTATGGAGGGATTCCTTGTGAAAAATGAGCTAGGGTTACTTTTTGAACCATCCTAAAATTTGCTATATTTTGCAGTTTATGAGCATTTTTTTGTAAAATGAACAAGGGAGTTTGTGAACTCGACTCATTGGTGTAATTATCACTGTCAGCCCTGTGTTGAATTTTCTCACCGATTGCTTGAGTTACACCAATCAGTGTAGTTGGGTCTGTTAGTGAAATTGGATATAGTTGGTTCGATGGGTGATGTCTCTCCGACGTGGGGTGTTTGGTGTAACATTTGGTATCAACAAAGGAGTTTTGGATTGCCCCAACTGAGGCATGTTACGCCAATAGAGGAAAGGATATCAGACAAGGTAAGTCGATCAGTTTAGGTTTTCAGGCTCTCTTTGATGGTAGAGGCTCATGCTGATAGCAGGAGAGACTTAGCTGAATGATGAAGGACATCAGCAGAAAAGGAGCTATCGGAATGAAAATTTTAGAGAACCCCAACGAGGTAGCTCATGCCAATATACAAGTGCATGATGCAAGGAAAAGGTCGCGGCACTAAGAAAAAAAAACCTAAGTATAGAAAGGCATCAGCGAGAGTTACACTGATAAGGGATTGCATCGACCAACAATCGATGATCGGCGGAAGAGTTTGAGCTTGCTTCGATGGGGTAGGTTACGCTAATGGAAAGGGTGATCGGCCTGACTATTGGTATCGGTGGAGTCTTGTATTTTCTGGGAGATATATGTGGTTTGCCTAATGGAAAGGTGATCAGTATGGCTTTGGCCATCGGAGTTCGATGGGTTCTTCATGCCGAAGGGCTTGGTCTCACCGACAATATGGAGGAAAGTGAGGACATCGGCCAAAATAATGTGATCGATGGGAGATCTTTTGCTCGTGCTGATAGATGAATATCATGCCGATAGGAAGAATGAACAAGTCAAATAAGGCTGTATCAACCAAACAAAGATAATCAATGGAAGTTTTCCTTGCCTCGCCGATGGAGGATGGTCAGGCTGATGGACGAAAGGACTTAGCCATTAAGGCTATTTCGGCCAAACATTGGTGATCAGAATGAAACAATAAGCCCATGCCGATGAGTGATTCTTACGCCGATGAAAGAGAAGTACATGCCGAATAAAAAGGGGATATCAGTTGGAGTAGGGCAATTAGCAGAGAAAATTTTGACCACGCTGATGGGTATGACTCACACTGATGAAGGAAAAGACTTAGCCGCTAAAGAGAGGGCTTCAGACAGAAAGAAGCGATCGGAATGAAACATTAAGCCCTGGCTGATGAGTGAATCTTATGTCGATTGAAAAGAGGACTTAGCTGAAAAGGCTATTTCGGCCAGAACAATACAATCAGTGGGAAATTTTTAGAGAGTACCAACGGAAGAGGCTCATGTCGATAGGCAGATACAAAGAGGCAAACAATAACATTGGCTAGAATAGTACGATCGGCTTGAAATTTTAAGACCGCGCCGATAGTAGAGAGTTTTGCCGATGGAGAAGAGGGTTTAAATGCATAACCAAACTGGCAGTTGGGGTTGACGACATGTGAACTCTGTGACTGGGTGTCAAGTGGGAAATGCATTATTGCTATAGTTGGCGCCCATCTGACTCTCTGACCAAGTAATGAATTAATGAAGCAACTTGGTATGGTTTTCTAATCCATTTTTGACTGTTTTGCAGGTTTACATATATGAAGGAGGTGGAACTTAATGGCGATGACATCATAGAGGAGGAGATCAGATCTCAGAGGAGGCTAAAGAAGATGAGGATGGCAAGAGAAGTCAAGGCTTTCAATGATGAAGACAAAATGCAGATGGGAAGCATTATTACAACTTACAACAAAAGTTATTTTGAGCTGCTAGCGTTTCCAGAAGGGCAATATTGTGCCCAGATTTAATGTATGCTGCTCAGAGATATTTTGGGAGACTTGTTCTCCAACGTTTAATGTTGCAACTGAAGGTTTGAACCATTGCTTAACTAGGGTTTTGCGCTGTATTAAGGACAGTCAAGTCTATATATTGTGCCTCTTTACATTGTAATACTTTACACAGGGATTTTAGGAGCATAGGGATTTGTAACACTAGAGACTTATAGAACAAAACTAAAAGTTGTAATTTAGCTTAGCATTTAAAAGTAGAAGGAGGTCGCCTGTGTTTGCGATAAGGAACATGTGGAACATCAATCTTCCTTACTGTATCTATAAAGCTTGTAAGTTTTCTATAATTTGATTAATGAAGCTAAGAGTCATTCAGACATTGTAAATCTTATATGACTGTCTATTTTAAATACAATCGAATATGGAATTCTGCATCTATCTTCTGAGTGTGTTCTAGCTCTTCATTGTATTCAAAATAATATCTCTTAAAGCTTGCAATCTTGACTGTATGTTTGTGAAAATGCTCAAAACTTACATTTAAGGTTTAGTCTGTGGATTTGATAAAATTGCTGTATTATTTACAAAGTGCATAACAGAACATTTAGATCCTGTAGTAGATTGAATGAAGTTTAGTTTAGATTTCTCTAACTTTTCCCAACCCATCTAAAAATACTTAGCTTAAAACGCAGAAATTTAAAGGAAATTGTCTCATATTTGAAAGAAACATGCATATTTGAGTTGAAAGTAGACAATTTTCATAATATCGAAGAGGAGAAATATTGCAATAATATAAATCACTAAAAGCTTTGTAGCACAGTGACAAGTTTATGCAAAAGGAATGATTAACATGCTGATATTTATGATCTTTTGCATAGTTTGAGTCCAGTAAACCATCAAGAAACCCTAAATCACGTAAGGCCCCTTGAACATTATAGCTTCACATCAACCTACTGAATTTGCCCAATAGGTCAAGACCTGACCATATTAAACTTGGGATTAAGAAAATCTTAATTGATTTCTTCATATCTTTCAAGTCAATTAGGTTCATTTTATGTGAATTTTAACTATTGTTATGACTGTGTTAAAACAATCAACAACAGTAGTGTCGTAGCCTTCAGGTTGCAAAGACTATGGCTAGGCATTCTTTTTCAGCCCGAGTATAATTCTTTTCATATTCCAATAAGGTCTAACTTATGAAGTAGATGGCTCTTTCTCTTCCACCCTCATCCTTTTGAGCTAGCATGCATGCTACGGAGATATCGGTGGATCTAAAGTATATGATGAATTGTTTATCATGCTTTGGTGGCATCAACGTGGGTGGGGTTAACAAGAATCTTTTCACTTGTTCAAATGCATTTTGGCAATTTATAGTCCAAGTAATGCCCACCTATTTCTTTAGCAATTGGTTGATTGGATGAATTTTGAAAGTCATGTCTGGTATGAATCACCTGATTACACCTAGCTATCCTAAGAAGGCTCTTACTATTCTCTCACTTGTTGGGGGCTTGCGTTTAGGACCGCTTTGACCTTGGCCGAGTCAACATCAATACATCTTCTTGAGACAATGAATCCCAACAATTTTCCTGTTGTGACCCCAAAAACACATTTTTCGGGGTTTAACCTTACTTTGTATTCTCAGAGAGATGTTTTCCCCTTTGTTATGATTTGGCTAGAAGGTTGTCAACATAGGTTTCCACTATCTTGTGTATATAGTCATGAAAGATGTGTGTAATTGCCCGTTGATATGTGGCTCCAGCATTTTTCAACCCGAAGGGCATAACTATATAGCAGAAAGTCCCCTATGGGGTAGTAAACGTTGTTTTATTTTGGTTAACTTCCACAATATTGATCTGGTTGTATCCCAAAAATCCATCCACCAGAGAGAACTTCATATCCCACCATTGAATCGACAATTTGATCGATGGATGAAAATGGGAAGTCATCTTTTGGACAAGCTTGATTGATGTCTCTAAAGTTGAGACATACTCAAAATTTTCCATTCTTTTTTAGGATTGGGATAATGTTTGACACCCAATTGGAGTAGTGAACTGGCTTGATGAAACTAACATTCAACAAATTTTTGATTTCTTCTTTTAACATTTCGGTTAATTGTGGTTTTATGGGTCTTGGTTTCTATTTTATGGGTTTGGCATCCAGTTTCATTACTAGATTGTGCACCATGACCTTTGGATCTAAACATGGCATATCTAAGTAAGCCCATGTGAATATGTCAGAATATTCAATGAGGAATTCTGTGTATTCCTCTATTTCTTCATTGCTTAGCTCTCCTCCTAGTTTCAACATCTTAGGTTTTTTGGGTGTACTTATGTTGATATTGATTGTATCTCCTATTAGGGAGGGATGTCCTTCAAATATTTGAGGAGTAGGTGGTAAATCTAAGTTTGCTTCGATTTGAAGGATTTCTTTTTCATCCCCAAAATAATCCTTAGGATAAGGGAGTAGGTATCCCTTTTTATGGCGGACTCTCGAAAGCCCATCGTATGTGTGCAAATATTCTAGGATGGCTTCATCATTCTCAACATAGTCTCAAGTTAGTTGTTCTTCTTGACCTATGGCATAATTTAGGATATCTGGCAATTCTTCACTATCTAGCAATGGCTCTCCGCATATCAAAATGATGTATTCTGAGTATTGTAATTGAGCATGTGACGACAATAAAGCGGCTGATGTAGCCATTGAGTCTTCTACCTAATTTTCTTCTCTAGGTATGGCTTTGATAGAGAAAAAATTGTAGAATTAAACTAACTTCCTGATGGTTTCTTTGTAAGGTTGCAGTTGTTCATATTTTGTTTCATAATTGTCCGTGACTTGGTTGATTACCAATTAAGAATCTCTGAAGGCAGAGATTTTTTTATCCCCATTCTCATGGCTAACATGACTCCTAGAGATAAGGCTTCATACTCGGCTATGTTGTTGGTGCAAAAGAAATCCAGTCTAAAGGCAAATTGGAGGATTTTTCCTTTGGGGGACGTTAAGATTATCCCCATTCTTGCCCCCATTTTACAACTAGCCCCATAAAAATGTAGGGTCCACAATTTTTCATGGTTATGCGAATGAGATCCTTCCCCGAATTCATAGGTGGAGGTTCATTTTTCTTCCTTTTCATCTCCTTCTTCGATGATCTCAATTGTTCCAATTGAAAAGTTTTTGATGTCCCACTCATTGATACACAAAATGGCTGCTAAGCCAAATAATGTGTGGGGTTTAGTGGTATGCGGATCAAAGGGGAATTCTTTAAGATCATCCATCCTTTGGTAGGATACATTTTGAGCAGTCACACTTGTTTGAACATCTTGAGTTTATTCATTCTATTTCTCTTTCATTTTCAACTTCTTGTCTTTTTCTTCATGTTCCTTTCTATAAACACTGAAAGGATCTGGGTCCACTTTGGCTATAACTACCCTTTCTAAATGATGAAAATATATTTCTTAAAACAATGTTGAGGCAATGGCTCCCATGGCATGAATCCAGAGTCTCCCAAGGATCATGTTGTAGTTGGTTTCTCGGCTAATGACATAGAAGTCGGTAGAGATAGTTTTTCCCATCAGATTGAGTGGTAAACTAATTTTTCCCACTATTTGGATGCCATGGCTATCGTAAATCCTTAGCGTGGCTAACTTTTGTTTGATCCCTGTTTTGTTGTATCCCATTCATCGTAAAAAGGACATCAGTAAGAGATTAACTACTAATCCTTCATCTACCACCACCCTTTTTATAGTGACTTCTTCAACTTGGATCTGTATGTATAGAGGCAAATCCTATTTCTTACTTCCTTCATTTTGGGGCAATTTAGAAATGTCAAAGGTAAGAGGGGGTGATTCCCCTTGTGACGAATACCTGACTTCCAACACTTCTAAAAATGTTTTGCAATGTGAGGGAGATGCTTTCAACAAATTTATCACTTGTGAGAAGATGTTCTTTTTTTGGTATGTTTGTTCCTCTTCATGGATCATGAACACCTCTTGGTCCAACTCGATATTATTGGTATGACTCTGGTTGGCTTTTCCTTTCTCAATTTGAAGTTCTTTCTCCTTATTTTGTGATTGGAGCATTTTGAGGAAATTTTTCTGTTGATCGGGTGCTAATTTGGAAACAACCTTATTGTAACTATAACAAGTTTTTGTTTCATGACCTTTCCTTCCATGGAACCAGCAATAAGTGTTGGGGTCGTATGAAGATTGGATTGATCCTTGATTTCCCTTTTGTCATCACTTGTCATTAACTAGATTGTCTTTCATGAGGTTGACATCTCTTTCTTGAGGTACATTAGTTGTTGTCTTTTCTGCTCCTTTGAATACGTTAAGTTTCCCACAAGCATCATAAGTTTTCCTACCACTTTCGATGGCGTCTTGATCAATTCTTAAAGCACTTTCCAATGCCTCTTCATAGGACTTGTATGGTAGTTTCTGAACATCTTCTCTCATGTCTTTGTTAAGGGCCTTCAAGAAGAGGTCACATAGTTCTTAGTGGTCCATGTTTGGAGCGCTGGTTGACGAATAGAGCACTTGTCTCCATCGAGTGACGAAGTATGCTACGGATTCTTTCAGCTCTTGTTTCATTGTGAGGAACTCCCTAATCTCTGTTTTCACTAGTTTGTTCATGTCAAATGCCATGACAAACTCTCTGATTAGTTGTTTAAATGAATGGATTGAATCCTCTAGAAGGTGATAATACCAATCCAAGGTGATGCCTTCAAGCATTTTTGGGAAAAATTTTGTGACAACTCCATCCCAAGGAAAGAGTTTATCTTATGGCTATGGTATAAGCTTTGATGTCAGAGTTTGGATCTCCCTCTCCTTTGATCTTTGGGAGATCTGGTAGAGGCCGGGGTAGTTGCACATTCCTTATACTCAAGTATAGAGGCTCTTTCAAATATTTGAGATATGTTCCTAAGAAAGCACTATGAGATTGTGGGATTGTTAGAAATAAACCTGTAGGTGGGTTCTGATAACCCATTGTTGGATTTGTTGGATTGTTCTGAATAGGAGGATTCCCATTCAGACAAGTTTCATTACTAGCATGTCGTGAATAGTAATTGAGGTAAGGGGGTTTTTGAGATGCCCCTGCTTTTGTTTGTGAGATTTTGTTCTTTTCTCCAGAGTAGCTTGTTCTGCTTCAAGGATCCCGATTCTTTGTACTAGAATTACGATTACATCTGTAGGAGTTGCAGATCTAGTGTTTTCTTCATTTCTAGGATGTTATCTTCAACTACTTTCATAGTGACAGGCTTCCTCTCATGCGGATTTCTCTTTTTGTTCTTCTTCTAATGAAATCCTCAATGCTTCTTGAGCATATTTGGTTTCCTGTAGATACCTTTCTAACCTTCTAACCTCTTCATCAAGGTGGGTATTTGATGTACTAGTGGAGGGTTGTTCAAGTTGATGAACTTCCAATCATATCCTCCTAGCCTTATGCAATGCATTTGGTATGGCTGAGTCATTTTCCCAAGCTAGATTATTCAAGGATAGGGAACGCCTAGACTCTTTTAGATCAAGCTCATAATCAGAGTCTTCATAATCATAGCAATTTGTAACAGGTGCATCAGGATGGGGTGGCACATACCTATCAAAAGAAGGTGTTTCAAGTTCATTTGAGGGAATGTTTCCCTAGTTTAGGTCTAGTTCCGTCATATTTGGGGGTGCCATAGACACCATAGAACAAATGGAATGGATGGTTGCGCAACTGATGGAGATCTAAGTGGCTATGAAAAGCAACGAAAGAATGCTTGAATGTTTTTGTTAAAATGTATTTTGCAATGGGAGCACAACCTACAAGATTTGAAGATTATGTAATTTCTCGTGTTCACCAAAATATATGGTGAAGCTGATGTTGCATGTGAATGATGATGGAAATGAGATCCATGCAATTGGAACACAAGAAGCATAACTTGTGCAGGAGCACCTATCCCACAGTGGCCTACTTGAGGCAGTTAGGTAGTTTTAGTCATGTTGATGTTCCCAATAAGGTCTTATAAGACCAATGCATTGTAATAAGGTCAACTTGGACCGATGTATGTAGTTGCATCTAGGTTTATGTGCAAGGTTGTTAGTTAGTTACAATTTGTTAGATTGGTTGTGTCTCCAAGCCACTTGGAGACAAGTCTATACTACCAGTGGTAACTAGATAAATACCCTGGGATTTGATGGATGAAGGCATCTAGGTTTTGTAGTAGTTAAAATCAATCAGTTGTATTGTGCTGTTGGAAAATAGAGCACTGTAATTGCATCTTTTGAAAGCTAATAAAGATTATGTTGGTGTTTTAATCATTTGATCTCACTGTGTAATTGAATCATTGTTTTGCTTGGCTGAATGGATTCTTAATCCCATTCCACTAGTTGATTCCTGTGGAATCGGTGGAATGGTCATGTACAGTAGTTTAGGTTTTAGTTTATGTTTTCTATTTCTGTTTGCATGCATGTTTGCAGGATCAGAATGTGTTGAAAGATCCTAGCATCCTCATGTGCTAGGTCAGAGAAGTCTAAAATCTATGTTAGATTGTTGAGGAAGCAGTTCTAGGTAATCACTGTGCAAAAAGCAGATCAAAACAGTGAAAATCCGCAGAAGTTGAAAAAGACATACAAAGTGTGAGTATATCGCTTTTGTATGAGAGATATACAATCCGTGAGTATATCACTATCTTATATTGTGTGTATGTCACTTTTGGTCCATCACTGTTGTATGTGAGAAACATACATCAAAATATACAAGTCTATCGCAAATATAAAGGAGAGAGAAAGCTTCGGTGCATACAAAGCAGTCAACGCGGTCAAAGGATACAAAGGAGTTGGCAGATGTATAATCAGTTTGCATGTTGAGCATGTACATTTTTGGATGTACATTAAAGATATACATTATCTAAGTATATGGCAAATGCATGTCGAGCACATTTCCTATATATCCCGCAGTGAAGGTTGTGAGTATCCATCGAATGCATCATTTGGTATGCATGGGTTGTAAGTACATTGGGGTTGTACATCGAAATCGCATACAAGCGAAGTCTAGGTCAACAGACAGTAAAACATACATTAGAGGGATATTCTCCAAATGTATGCCCTAGAAGCGGTGTGAGGTTGTATGTTAGCAAATGTATATCAGAACATACATTTTGAATATTCATTGGGTTCGGAGGTTGGTCAAGTCGTTGGATGGTCAAAGGTATTGGCATGACAGAACACATCGGGAGGACATAATTCATGAAGGTCGATGGTGTAGTTGTTGCCGATAGGTAACCAAAGATGAAATATCCACATCAGCGTAAGGTGTGTGATCGGGGAGATCTACGATGAAGAAGCTGATGGGTTAAGTCTTGCCGATAGGCAACTTAATTGATAAAGGTGTATCGACACAAGGTAGGCGATCGGTGTAGGTTGTGTTTGGTCGGTTGATGGATAGATGTCTCACCGATAGGTAAGGAGATAACAAGCGAAGGCTTGTATGTATAAATGTGAATGTATGTTAAGGACATACAAGTGCTATAGTAAGCGGATGGAGGATAGTTTGATGCCGATAGAGAAGGCATATACAATGGACTATGCATATGGACAAATGCATGTACATACATTCATGAATGTATGTTAGGGTTTTCGTAGAGGTTGATGTTGCCTCTACATCATAGTGGTATCAGAGCTCAGCAAAAGGTCTGGGTTGTTGTGTGTTGATTCTGTCACTGAGAAGGTAGAAGTAGAAGGATTGAGAGGTTGACAAGATGCCTCCAAAAGGTAATGGTACTGCCAGAGAATTGCAGGAGATGAAGGAAAAACATGCCAAAGAGATGAGGAAGATGAAGGAGCTTGTAGAAGCACTTCAAGCAAGGCTTGCAGCCTTAGAGATGAACAAGAAAAGAGAAGTGGAAGACAGTGAATTTGAAAAAGAAGATGATGCTGATGAAGAATTTGAAGAGGTAGATGAAGATTTGAATCCTGAAGATCAGAGGTTTGCAAAACTATTAAGGGCAGTTCAGAGTGACAAACCAAAGGTAAAAATTGATGTTCCAAGGTACACAAGAAGTTTGAATGAAGAAGAAGTACTTGATTGGATTGCTGCATTGGATAATCACTTTGAATGTGAGGATGTTGCTGAGGAGCATAAAGTAAAGATTGCAAAGACCAAATTGGGAGGTCATGCTTTGGTATGGTGGGATTACATACAATCAAAAAGGAGAAAGCAAGGAAAGTCAAAGATTTCTTCATGGGATAAGATGGTAGCAAGGATCAAAGGTAAATTTCTGCCCAAGGATTATAAAATTCAAATGTTTAAGAAGCTGCAATTTTTAAGGCAAAAGGAAATGGATGTGAAGGCATACACTAAGGTGTTTTACAAGTTGAGCATGAGGTCTAGTCATCATGAGAATGAGGTAGAAAAGGTTGCTAGGTACTTGGATGGTTTGAGACTGAACATCCAAGATGAGATAGTTTTAGCTAACCCAAGGAGTGTAGAGGATTGTTATCAAATGGCAATCAGGATTGAGGAGAAGATGAATAGGAGACAAGGTAAGTCCATGAGAGGAAGAGGCAGCAATGTAAGAGGAGAGGACCAACTCCTACAACAAGACAAATCCATGAGAGTCAAGAGGACATTGGTAAAGGATAGGAACAATATGATTTCAGAGGTGGATGGAAAGGTACAAGAGGCAGATTTGGAGGTGGTAGAGGTTCTACAACATTTTTTGGTAAGTGTTACACTTGTGGTGAATATGGGCACCTATCTTTCAAATGTCCAACAAAAGCAACAAGTTTAGAGGGAGAAAAGAGGGTAAATCTGATCCAAGAATCTGATAATCACAATGCAACAAGTTCAAACACTCAGTAAAGTGTGAAGGCTCTTGATAGTTATGGGTATCCTGAACAAGGAGAAGCATTGATGTTAAGAAGGACAATCTTGTAAACATCAAAGGATATGATACAAAGAAGAGCTCTTTTTAAGACCACATGCAAAAGCAAAGGTAAAATATGCAAGGTTGTGATTGATTCTGGCTCAACAGATAACATGGTATCTCAGGAAATGGTAGATAAGTTGAAGTTGGAAAGGATTCCACATCAAGATCCTTACAAAGCATCATGGGTAAGTGATAGTCAATCACTTTTGGTATATGAACAGGCATATGTTGATTTTCAGATTGGGGATTATCATGATCAAGTTTTGTGTGACATATTGCCCATGGAATGTTGTCACCTATTGTTGGGTAGGCCATGGCAATTTGATAAAAGAGCATTGTATGATGGGTATGCAAACACCTACACCATCACGAAGGATGGGAGAACTATTTTGTTGACACCATTGCAGGAGAATGCTGAAGCAATGAAGACAACAAAGATTATTTTGGTAGGTAAGGAATTTGTGAATATGCCTATAGCCCAAGACATACTAGCAGTTGATGATATCTCAAGGAAAAGAGATCAAAGTGTGAAGAAGATTTTAGTTCTAACTAACAGAGATCAGATGGATCAGCAGCAGATCAAACAGCAAGTTTATGAGCAGCCACGAGTTGATTGGCAAGACAAGGATGTGATTTTCGTTGGGACTATTGTTTGTCCTATAACAGTTGAAAGGAAGATAGATTTGAACATTGCAGAAGTTCAAGAAGCAATTACTAAGGTTATTCAACTAGGTATTCAGACAGAGGTGCTGGTAAAGCAAACTGGCAAACACAGGGTATGTGTGAGCAGAGCCTACATTGACAGGCATGAGGGTTTACTTGCACAACAGCAAGTTGCAGTTCAGAAATCTTGGAGCAACCAAAGGATAGCTGAGTATAACGCTGGAATAGTTCAGAGCCATGAGATGGCAAAGAGTAAAGGTGGAATTATTCCACAACCTAACTCATGGGATATGAGTTCTTTTTCTATTGGGGAGTATGGTGCAGGAGCACCTATCCCACAGTGGCCTACTTGAGTTAGTTAGGTAGTTTTAGTCATGTTGATATTCCCAATAAGGTCTTACACAACCAATGCATTGTAATAAGGTCAGCTTGGACCGATGTATGTAGTTGCATCTAGGTTTATGTGCAAGGTTGTTAGTTAGTTATAGTTTGTTAGATCGGTTGTGTCTCCCAGCCACTTGGAGACAAGTCTGTACTACCAGTGGTAACTAGATAAATACCTTGGGATTTGATGGATGAAGGCATCTAAGTTTTGTAGTAGTTGAAATCAATCAGTTGTACTGCGCTGTTGGAAAACAAAGCACTATAATTGCATCTTTTGAAAGCTAATAAAGATTATGTTGGTGTTTTAATCATTTGATCTCACTGTGTAATTGAATCATTGTTTTGCTTGGCCGAATGGATTCTTCATCCCATTCCACCGGTTGATTCGTATGGAATCGGTGGAATGGTCATGTACAATAGTTTAGGTTTTAGTTTGTGTTTTTTGTTTCTTTTCTTATGCATGTTTGCAGGATCAGAATGTGTTGAAAGATCCTAGCATCCTCATGTGCTAGGTTGGAGAAGTCTAAAATCTACGTTAGATTGTTGAGGAAGTAGTTCTGGGTAATCACTGTGCAAAAAGTGGATCAAAATAGTGAAAATCTGTGGAAGTTGAGAAAGACATACAAAGTGTGAGTATATCGCTTTTGTATGCGAGATATAAAATCTATGAGTATATCGCTATCACATATTGTGTGTATGTCACTTTTGGTCCATCGTTGTTGTATGTGAGAAACATACATCGAAATATACAAGTTTATCACAGATACAAAGGAGAGAGAAAGCTTCGGTGCATACAAAGCAGTCAATGCGGTCAAAGGATACAAAGGAGTTGGCAGATGTATAATCAGTTTGCATGTTGAGCATGTACATTTTTGGATGTACATTAAAGATATACATTATCTAAGTATATCGTAAATGCATGTCGGGCACATTTCCTGTATATCCCGTAGTGAAGGTTGTGAGTATCCGTCGAATGCATCATTTGGTATGCATGGGTTGTAAGTACATTGGGGTTGTACATCGAAATTGCATACAAGTGAAGTCCAAGTCAACAAACAGTCAAACATACATTGGAGGGATATTCTCCAAATGTATGCCCTAGAAGCGATGTGAGGTTGTATGTTAGAAAATGTATATTAGAACATACATTCTGAATATACATTGGGTTCGTAGGTTGTTCAAGTCATTGGATGGTCAAAGGTATCAACGTGACGGCACATGTCAGGAGGACATAATTCACGAAGGCCGATGGTGTAGTTGTTGCCGATAGGCAACCAAAGGCGAAATATCCACATCGGTGTAAGGTGTGTGATCGGGGAGATCTACGACGAAGAAGCCGATGGGTTAAGTTTTGCCGATAGGCAACTTAATCGATAAAGGTGTATCGGCACAAGGTAGGTGATTAGTATAGGTTGTGTTTGGTTGGCCGATGGATAGATGTCTCACTGATAGGTAAGGAGATAACAAGCAAAGGCTTGTATGTATAAACGCGAATGTATGTTAAGGACATACAAGTGCTACAGTAAGCGGATGGAGGATAGTTTGATGCCGATAGAGAAGGCATATACAATGGACTATGCATATGGACAAATGCATGTACATACATTCATAAATGTATGTTAGGGTTTTTGAAGAGGTTGGTTTTGGCTCCTCATCAATAACCAAGAGGCTTTTTCTCTTCATGTCGGGTTCACCAAAATATGTACACTCAGAATCGTGACTCTGGTTGCCTGGGGGTTGTCGAGTTAGATTTTGGCACACACATGGACCCTTTCCCTCCTTTCCATGGGGCTATCCGTCACGTCAGTCTCACTCACGTGGGAGTAGCTAGTTAAGAGGAGGTGAGACACGGTGGGGGTTTGGCTCGTTTGAGAGCTGGACTTCGTGAAGGGGGGTCGGCAAGATATGTGGCTTTTGTTGTTGTGCGTTTTGTTGTGTGTTTGTGATTCTTGAGATAACCCTATGACTCGAAGGGTCACTAGTTTCTCTCCTTCTATTTGGGTTCCTTGAATTCCACCTTTGTGTGGGTAAATAGTTGTTCTCGTTGATGGCTTCTACTATTTCTATGTCTCTGAGAAATGGGTCTTCTTGTGGTGGAATGTGAGTCTATTGTTGGGGTTAAGGATGGATCTCCTCCATCTCATCACAGATAGCTCTTACCCACTCTCCTCTTACTCCTAAACACATTTTTGAATTAACATAGAGGAAGTTGTGTAGTTGCTAACACTAACCAAATCTAGGGTTTTGACCTAGGGTTTTGTTGACCGAGGGTTTGTCTCTGTTTGGATGTGAATACCTTGTGATGGGATCGAGGGTTTTGCAATGTTACCTATTTTAATAGATCTATGTGAATGCAAGCTAAATGATAATATGCAAAGCATCTTTTTTTGTATTTTTAGAGTATTTTTGGAAAGGAAATTGCTTCTAATCTATGAAATAAATGTGCATGTAATCCTATATGAAAAGTTGAATCTATGTTTTTGTGGGTTTTTGGTATTTTCAATGCAATCTAATCTAATAAAAATAGAAGAAGCTTTTTCTAATAAAGTAGATCTAGGAAAGAAAAAATGATTAATCTAACATGCACGATCTAATCTATGAAGGAAAAAGCACAATGCTACCATTCCCAAGAGTAAAGTGTGATGATCTAATTACTATGAAAGAAATGAAAAGAACTTGAAAGAGATAAAGATTTGAAGACTCCACTACCCTTAGTAATCCTTGTGTAGGCAACCTCGAATCCTTTTGTGACAACAAGTGATTCTCTCGATGACAAAAAGACTCAAAGAAGTGAAAATAAGCTTTTGTGAAGCTTTTGTGAGCTCAATGCGAGCTTGTATTGAGCACAATGGCATATAAAAAAGAAGTAGCATAGTGTTGCTTATCTAAACAATAAAAGTAAAAGGCACTTTCATCTTGTATGAGCATATGAATGCTAGATTTGGAGAGAAAAATTGGCAAGAGTTGTGTGCACAATGAATTTGCCTCCCTTTGTGCTTAGGGGAGGGGGGTATTTATAGGTTTGAGGAAGGGATTGATTGGAGAGTTATAATTTGATTGATGAGTTAACAAGAATAGATTGGGGAGTTAACAAAGTTGATTACCCAATGAACTCAGCTAAAAAGGGAGTGATGAAGCAATGATAGCCTATCGCTGAAGAGGAAGATGGAGTTAGAAGAGTGCATGAGATTTATTGGGGAGTTAATTTAAGATCAAATATAGCTAATTATGCATGTGTGGGTGCATGAAATAGTTAACTCTATATCAAGGATCAAAACTCATGCAAAAAGAAAGAAAAATGAGCAAAAATGGAGCTAAAACGTGAGAAACTTCAGTTTTTCTGCAGGTCAAAAGAAGGCATGGTCACCACCTTTATTAGTCAATGTCACCTAGGGGGATCCTGGGTCACTTGGGGGGTGACCTTGGGTCTCCCAGGGGGCAACCCTAGATCAGGAGTGTAGAATATAGAAATCAAGATGGTAGAAGGCAAGAGGGAGGAAAAGGATAGATTCTACATCAGAAAATAGGTCAATCATGTGGAAGAATCCAAATATCCACTTGCATTCTCATGATCCCCAGTGGGGATCTGGAAATAATAGGGAGATATTTGGATTGGATGGTCAAAATTGAAAACGGAAAGTGAGAGATGGATCGAGGGACCTCTAGAAGGCTTCTATGAGGTGCGTTAAACGAAATACAATGGGGAGAGGTGAAAAATGACCTACAAGACACTCATAAGGCTTAGGATCAAGGTCAAAAGTTAGAAAATGCAAGTCGACAAGTGTCACAACAAGTGTCGAAAAGCATCACAAACGAGGAAGGGAGGGAATCGACAAAGCAAAAACAACACATGACAAGAAGAAAGGACATGTCATCAAAAGGTCTACTACATAAAGGATTTATTTTCATGCTTATATGTATGTGACAAGGATTTGAATCATCATAGGGGTCCTCATGGAGGCAGTGCATGATTTTTGTCCTTACAATACCAGAAGCAAGCAATACAAAGAATATTTGGTAAAGTGGAAAGGAAGATTGGAAGAAGATTCATCATGGATATCTCAAGCTGAGGTATATTGCCTTGGTTTTCCTCTAGCCCTAGAAAAGTGAGGGGCTCACTTTTTAAACAACCCTGGGTGTCTAATGTAGGAACATCCTAGGTTGTAGAGCAATCTTGCATCAACCAAAAATATTTGCAATCCTTCTTTTCTTTCATTTATAGTTCAGTTCAATCATTTTTAGTTTCAACATTTTCTATCATATTTTACCGTAGCTTCATATCAAATCATGTGGAGTATGATTTATCTTTTATGTCATGTCATCTATATCATATTTAGATTTCAAGTGATTTGGATTTATTTTCGGAGAGTTATCACTATTAGAAGATCATCATCTTTCACAGAGTAGAGCATTCATACAATCAATTGAAGGAGAAGGTTTGCAGAGCATTTTCATCACTTGTGGAGCCTAATGGAGAATCATACAAAGCACATAAGGATTAGATAGACCTTCCCTAAGGTCCACACCAAGTTTCATTCATTTGTAGAGAAATACCATATGTTGTAGGCTGACCTACTTGTTTTTACATTCTACATCTTGCATTTGAGTTTGTAACCACTTGTGGCCAATGTGGAGGATTCTTTGAGCTTGAAGATCATATATATAGCTCTCTTAGGTGCATTAGGTAGTCAGTTAAAATTTTTGATAAGATAGATAGAGAGATTCTTTTCAGAAGGTACTTCAATGCCCTTGCATATCTATTGTAACCCAGAAAGTAGGCCTATGAGCCCTTTGATTGTAGCCTGCATGTTGCCAGCATATGAACATTGTAATTCTTTGATATTCTAAATATATGAATCATCAATTGCATTCTATAGTTGTGTTGTTTCCATTGTGTTTACTCTAGTTGCATGGTTTGGACAGTTCATTCTTTGAACCCTCCTACCATGACTACACAAAGGAAAATAGAGGGTTTTTTGGTGGATGGTTACTTATTAATGAATTTTTGTTTTGAGTGGGGATTTTTTCTTATTTTTCATTCTTTTGGGGGGTCTCTCTTGAGTTTTGGGTTTTTTAAAAATGGAATTCTTAGAATTTTGGTGAAGAAGACTTGTTTGGGATTTAAGTGAAGAAAATATAGATTGGAAATTTAGAAAGTTTTTTGGAAGAGTAAGATATTTAGAAAGGATCTTTCCATTTGTGTGCTTCTCCTAACTTGGAGAGAAGAAGGTAGGATCTTATCTTTTATGGTTATTGTGATGTATGTATGTTTTCCAAAAGTTGTTATGATTTTAGGATGAATGTTTTTTGGTTATTTTTGTGTGGGTTGGTTGGGAGTTGTTCTTCCCTTGAGGGTGACAACCTCCTATATGTTGGGGTTTTAGAGAGATGAGGAGCCTCTCTTATGGGACTTTATGTAGTTGGGTTTTGTCGAAGATGTGTTGATAAATTTTTATAGCTAGGTTTTGTAAGAAAAGTGTGATGAATTTTTGTAGTTGGGCTTTGTAGAATAAGTTTAATGGATTTTTTTATTTGGGTTTTGTGGAAGATTTGTGATGGATTGAAGAAGAATTTGTGAAAAGAAGTTTATTTTTTCCTCCAAGAGGGATGATCATCCCCTCTTTCCCCCTTTGAAGAATCTATTTGGATTCTTAGTTTGTGTGTCATACTATGGGATTGATTGTGTTTGTGTATTTATATGTTTTTGTCAAATTAAATATAGTGAATGTGAAACCTATGTTCTTGAAAGATCTCCTAGGTTGGGGGTGGGTTGGTTATCCAATCCTATGGTAGGTAGGAGAGTGTGGTTGGTCATCCATGTTTGTTTTATGTGTACATGATTTTTACACAAAAGTTGAAGATACTTGTGTTGTTCAAAATTCCTATATATCAAGAGCTCCAATCTCTTCCTTGTGAATCATTATGTATTTTTTTTAAAAGAAAACAATAGAGAAATCTAAAGCAAAACAATTAGATTTCACACTGTTCAACTAGGAAAAAAAATAGTAAGTTTTGTCTTCAATAAAATTTATTTTAGAAACTAGGTTCTTTTGAAACTTTTAGAACAAGTAGACAATTAAGTTTTATAAATCATATAGAAAAATTTAGATATACCTAGATCCTAGATGTCATGATATAAAATCATTTGTGATTGTATGGTTGTGTTTTTATAAATTGTTTTGAGGAAAATCAGTCTGTTGCATCTTAAATAAATTTCATTTTATAAATTGAGTTTCTTCTATTTTTATTGAAGATGCACTACCTAGTTGACTAAATCCTCACAAGAGTTTAGCCATACCAAGATTCTCAATAATGAGATATTTATTAACCATCAATTGTTTATTTGTTCTATTATTTTGATGATTATTATTGTATGTATGATTTTATATAATTTTTAAAAAATTATATTAAAGAGAATTATTGATAAAATATCAATGAGACTTGTAGATCTATGTGTTACCTTTCTAACAGATTTTACAAGTTAGAAAAATATTATGTTTTAAGAAAGTTATAGCTTTTACAATGGAAGACTTATAAAATCAATTCGGTAGAAATAAGAAAAGTATGTTTTGATAAAGCAAAGAAAAACAAAAAGAATTAGATTAAAGAATTAAAAATATATATAAATAGATCTTGCTTTATTCCTTTAACAAATAAATTACTTACTTTCTTTATTAGTAAGTAATTTTATTTGTTTATGCTTCCCTTATTATTTTGTTTATAAATAAATAGATAGTTACCGGTAATGAATGAAAATTAAATATATATTAATCCTATTTTATCATTAACTTGGGAATTTTTGTAGTTAATTGATATTTAATTTAAATCATTACTTATATTTGAAATGCTTTATTATTGTTTGAAGTTTATTTATTTGCATTATTAAATTTTGTTAATAATCATTAAACTATTTAATTAAATAAAAGAGTAATTAAACCGTAAACATAATTAATATAGAATTTTAAAATAAATTATTTGAATTGGATTTAGGAGTAGATATGCAAGTCTATGGAATATTGTAATTATGTTTTCATTTATTTTACGATGAAAATGATTAAATTAATTTATATAATTACTAAATGATTGCATCTATTTATTAAACTTAACCTCTTTGTAAACCAAATTAGAATTATGATTTAAATTTTTTTGATAACATAGATTAGTATAAACATTAGTTCGCATCCTTTTCAAGTATTAGTTTAAACTATCATGTCATGATCACAAGAAGACTCCATTAGGTAAACCTTGTTATTTTAAAAGAATTAGTTGTCGTTAAATTTATTACATTTAGTTTTTAAAAAAAAAATCTGTGTTTCGGTGCCCATTTGTACACGTGTACAAGTGGTCATTACAATAGCATCACCCTCTATGATGTTCAACTAGCCAAGATTCCTTGAATCCACTCTCTTTATTTTTCTTAGAAAGGGAATTAGGACTATTTAGGGCCTTTATAGTAAATCCACTTCTTTGTGGTTTTCCTTGTCTTAAGCTAAAACCAAATTTGATTTGAGAAGTCAAGATAATAAACTATTTCAAGAGATTTTAGAAGTTATGAATTTCTATCTTCAATATAGGATTATCATCTAGTCAAACCAGTCATGGTGGAGAGACTAGAAATGGTTTGTAGATATACCCTTTAATATATAGATTCTCAGAAAGGATATAGTTGGATTTCTTTTGGTTTTCCTATAGTACAGAAATTGAACTAGAGATGGTCTCTTCACTCTCCTATCCATGTTTGGAGCAAGAGATCTAATATAGCTTGGCAAACAATTATCAAACCTAAGCTTCCCCACACTACTTGGTTTATTTTGTACTAGAATCTTCCTATTGGCAATTGAATTGTGCACCTACAAGTTTGTAATCTAAAGTGTAATTTTTGTGGGAAATTTGAAACTCTCTAGAAATTTTTTAGTTTTGTTTTAAAGATTAATTTATGTGGTTATGGATACATGGATTATTCAATCCTTCTTAGCCAAAATCCTTTACTTGGTACATTATCCTTTTGGAGGATCTATCTATACTTCTAACCATATTTTGCTAGATATGAATTATTCTAAAATGGAGATTATTTGTACTATTTGGAAATATATAAATGTGGTTGTCCTTGTTAGAAATTTAATTAACAAACAATTTCTACTTATGCCATATCTTTGGTTACATCAAATGTGTTTATGTAGATTTAACTATAAGATAACAAGGTGGTTCTGGAGTTGGCCCATCTTCAAACCCTATTCATTCATTGGAGAAATATTCTATCAGAGCCTATTGATGATGGATAAGACTTTCTATATGTGGTGGGGGTTAAAATTGGACCATAGGAATTTACCCTTGGCCACTAGTTTTATATCTCTTGGTCCTAAATTTCCTTTATATTGTTAAAGACTTGTTAACTTAATCACATGTTTTCTTTTTGGGTTCATCTAATGTTTTAATGGTTATTTCATTTATTGGGCCTACCTAATATTTTGATACTTTAGATTTCCTATATTTTGCCTAACTTAGATAGCTTTGAAATATTATTCCATTCCATTCAACTTTTTAAAATATGTTGTACATTATTTGTGATATAATATATAAAACCTATTTCATATAATGAAACCATTTCAATACCTAACAAGAAGATATAAAAGTATGATATTTCAATACCAGTGCCAAGATATTTCATTATATTTCAATTCCTAGAACTTAAATTTCAAACATTAGTTTTCTGCAATTTCAATACTCTTTCTCTTACTAGTGTTGTGACTAAGTTTCCTCTCTGATTTTTTCATTACCTTTGTCCTCTCTAATTTTTTCCTTACCTTTGGTATTCCCAAGCTAGGTAGGAGAAAGACTCTCAGTTTCACTCTTCCTTTTCAGTTGATCCCCCTTAGAATTGAGGTCCTTTTTTACTTTGAGATATATCAATGGAAGTATTATGGAGTAAAAAGTAACCTCATGCCTTTTTACCTCCTAGTTTAGCTCCTAGATCCTCGTGTCTACATTATGCAAGCTTAATACTTACCTCAGAGCAATTTCCCCCAAAACCATGTCAAATGGGACCTAGGGATTCATTCTAATCCTTAATCATGACCAAAATATGGCCTTGGGACTTGGACGCCCATGCCCAAGTCCAGCCTATTTTATTGAGATCCAAATTTTAATGTGTTGGCTTGGGCCCTCTCAAAAGGTTTACCTTTGTCAGCCTATTCAATTTGAATTACAAATGTTAGAGGGAAAGCATATATAAAAAAGCTTAGGACTTCATTTTACACCTAGATGGATAATGCAAACTTATGGAATTAAGCTAAGGGATGTCAAGGCATTCATTGTGTTGCAGAGCTGAATTGTGTTGTTCTTGTGTTTGTTTGTTGCAGATTTGGCTTCATCAATCCATCTCCTCATGATTTGAAGGCTCTTCATCTCCGTGAGGGTTTCACCTCAAATGTGACATCAATTTGTGTTTCAATCAATCTATTTCATCATTTTTTTGGCCTCGACCCTCCATAGCGATGCACTCTATCTAACAATGGTGTTGGAAGACTTGATTGTCACTTTAGGGCTTGACTGATGCAAGCTCCTAAACACCACAACCCCTAAACCCCTCTCTTTGTGATTACAGGTTACAAGTGTGGGATTGGGCAAAGTGAAAATATAGAGAAGTAATTTGAAGCATAAGGATTTAGGATCTTGTAGAAGTTTACTAATATTTTACCCTACTAGACTAGGACACCCACCCCGTAGTTCTCCCGATAGGATTTTCCCTAAACTCAGGAACAGGTTACAGTCTGACAGTGCTCATTACTCTAGATTTATAGAAATATTGCCCTATCAAAATTGTATGCCTGCCCCATAGTCTACAAAGTCTTCATCTCTAGAAATCCAACTTCTGGTAAGTTTCTAATCCTTCCTCAGTGCCCTCTATCCAATTGTCTATAGCTTTCTTTCTGTTTGTACTTGATTTCATTATAATTAGGGTTTGAGGCTTATTGAATCTAGGGTTTAAGAAATATTCAATCTTATCAATCTTTCCATACCATTCCTAAGTACATCAACCCATAGTTGAGTCCTCATTCATCTATAGTGACTTAGCTCAGTTGTTGTCCTTGATTGTTAGTGTGAAAGGAGAGTTTAATTTCATAGATCTTAACACTATCCACCATCAACCCACTTTTTATACCTAACATTTTGGTGAACCCATGTTTTAACTAAACTTGAATCTTTCTAAGTATTGTACTAATCAGTATGTGCATTCATTCATAACATATTAATCATCTTGCATTGGAATATTTTACATACATTTGGAAAAATTGAAAAACCAAGCATTCTAGGCTTGCATTAAGGCATAGTTTTACACATTTTTCATTACCCGTCATAAAAAAGCTTTAATTTTCTGATATCTACATCATATATGACCCTTATTACATCAATTCATCACTAATTCATATCACATCTTTCATTTACAAGTTTCATTTTCTAGGGTTTTGCTTAAAAAGATGCATTTTCATATAACCTCATCTTTGTAGAAAATAGGGTTTGTAGTCAAAATTTCATTTTCAGATTTTTCTGCACCTTTTTCAACGTTCATTAAAATCTGATTTTGAAGTGTAGTGTTCGATCATAGTGCATACTTTTGCACCCTATCTTTGAAACCTTCACCTTTTGCAATTACACATTGTGTATTTCAACAAGCATAACTACCTCATTCCTTTTGATTGTTTTATTAGTTTGTGCATTGAGTGTTGTATGCCTTTTCATGAATTGTATAACCTACTACCCTAATACAAATATCCTTGTAAGGAGAAGTCATATACTAATGGGTTCTAGTGCTTTGAATAGCACCGATATGCAAACATAGGAAAATCCATTAAACACTTACTTTACAAAGGGTGAATCCCAATCTTTGCAAGATGTCATAAATCCTATCATGATGGAAGAATAGATATTTAATGATCCTGAAGATCCAATTGATGTCATAACACATGTACCTGGTGATCAAATTAGTAAACTTGACAAAGAACTAGCTAATTTGCAAGCATTTGATGAAAAAGAAAGGATAGATGAAAAGGTTGTACCGATTCTTCATAGTATAAGAGAGTTATTAAAAGGACAAGATGATGTTAATACACTCCATGGACTAGCCCATACAGTGAATCACAACATTATGTTAGTGACTGACTGTGTGAATACCATTAACAATGTGTCATCACCGAATCATACACAGGTATTGACACCTATACCAACTACCAAAATGTCTACTTTCACATCATCAATCCTCACTACTAATGAACAAGCTTGTAGTAATTCTACCACTAGTATGGTAGTATCTAATGGCATTAATTTACAGAATTATAAAGCTGTGGGATTTAATTATCGAAATCTAGTAGCTAAGGTGTCTTTTCCCATGAATAATCATTCTCAACCACCTCTCCATTCCACCTATTCTCAACCACCTTTCACTTACAATTGTTCTCAACCACCTTTGCATGTCATGACTACAACTTCCAATTCTTCCAACCTGCAAACCACATCACCTAATGATGCCCTTTTAAACAAACTCTTGCAAAGCATGACATCTTTACAACAAAAGGTAACAAACTAGACTAATTCTTCTTCTCAACCTACTTTACCAACATATCATGGTTGTAGTCCTTTATCCTTTGCAATTCTAAGAACTCTAATGCCTAAAAATTTTGAGACTCCTTGCTTTGAAAAGTATGGTGATAAGGATGATCCTAATTCTCATGTGGCAGCATTCACAACAATGTGTAGCAATTTCTTCTTCAAAGAGGATTATCTAGCAAAACTATTTCCGCAATCCCTTAAAGATACCACTTTAGAATGGTTTTGCTCATTACCTCTGAATTCAATAAATTCTTTCTCACAACTAGTTGATCAACTCTTGCAACACTTCTAAGCAAATATTAGAGCTATAGTCTCATAGATTGATTTGGTTCATTGTAAATAAGGTTCTAAAGAATTATTAATGGATTTCATTAGTCGATATCAGAGTCTCATCTCGCAAATCCAATATTTAATTAAAGATGAAGATATTCAAAAGGTATTCATTATGAATTTACAACCTAACATTTGTGATAAAATCCTCTTGATGAAATATAGCTCTTTTCAACATTTATGCACAGCTCTTCGCGACTACCATATTTCATCTAGTTAGTGTGAGAATCAAAAATCATTGGCTCAAGTTGGTCAAAATAAATTTAAGAGGAATAACAAGAGTTTCATCACGATAAATGGGCCACATTCAAATAATTTTCAATCACAAGTGTCTTCTATCACTGATTCTAAATGGGTACCATTTCAATTTAGACAACAACAAAGACAATTTACTCCATTATCTAACTCTCTTCAATCAATTATGAATCAAGTAGTAAGTAACAATATTTTGAAGCTTCCTCCTATGAAACCATTTGATAGTAACTAGATACAAGGACTCTCATTTGATGCTAATGCCTTTTGTTAGTATCACTGCTCGGTAGGACATGACACCAAATGATGTATGCATCTGAAACATGAAATTCAAGACCTCATCGATTCTAATAAAATACAAGTAACTGGTGTGAACAACAATGGAAATAAGTCAGTTGCCCCTCTAAATCAGAATTTAAAGATCTTTACAAATCCTTTTCCTAAGCATAATAACAACAATATGGTAGAACAAAATACAATAGAGTAGGAAGATGACTATCTCGACTATGATGAAATAATTGGCATGATAGAAGTGGATAAGGAAAAGAATGAAAACTCACCTCATCCATGAGGAAAAGGAATCTATGCTGAGGTTCCTCCACTGTTATCCCTACAAGGATTAGGAGACAACTAAAATGCATCAGATATGCAAATTGAGCAACCTTGATAGGATAGCACTAAGCAAGAAAATGTGATCATGATGGAAAGTATCCCATTTCATCACGAAAGACTCCTACATCAAGCAAATTAGGATAAGAAAGTGAAATACTGAAAAAGAACAAGGTGACTATCATCAATGGGAAATGGTAATGATTCCCCCCATGTAAGCAACAAAAGATTTTAAACATACAGGGTCCTGAGAAACAAGCACCACATGACCATTTCATAAGTAAGCATTAACCAAACCATATGAAATTCTCACATAATTTGTGACACTTGATGGAGCATCTCTCTAAGATGCTTGTAAGTTTGAATTCCTCTTAGATAAGATATATATATATATATGTCGTGTTGTGTTCCCCTATGTTGTGTTATGTATTTTCTAGGTCTCTTAGGATGACCCTTGACACTCTTGTAAGGTCAAGGATATCAGGAGACTACCTCTGTTGTGACCATTCTTCTATTTGTCTCTACAATCTTCTATCTATTCTCTCCTCTACTTTACTATTTTGTGTTGTACCTTAGGGGCATAGCATTGCAGAAGATGTCTTGGGGGCATCCTCCTACATGGTTTTCCTAAGGCACTTGCTTCTCCTTTCTCATTTTTATTATTTCCATTCTTTAGTGATTCTACCTAGTCAGCGGATGATGAAAACAAACAAATAGTGATAAGGACCATGTGTCCCTTTAGCAAGTAAGAAAAAATGGACCTAGTCCATATATTAATATGGGGTTGATATATATATATATATATATATATATATATATATATATATATATATATATATATATCTGATGCTTGACTAGTAGAATCACTCTGTGTTATGATTCATTTGGTACAAATCTCCTAACAAACCTTTTTAACAATCTACTTCTGTGCACTTTGGATTGTTTTGTATCTCACCTTGTAGCTACACTCGGTTCTAAGATACCTGCAATATTGCCCAATGGCTATACTTGGTTCCAAACCCGCAAGTGTAGCCTTGGTCTCTTTGATGTGATATATGATATGATTTCTACATATCTTCTATGAATTGATTTGGTTGTTATCTTAGAGTAAGATTTTCTAACAAAAGCTTATATCTTGTTCATTTACTTAGAAAATGATATCTATGTGTTTGTTGGAAGTACTTGGTGATCGTAAAGAACATGCCACCTTGGTGGCATGGGATTTGTGAAAGTTGTTGTTTCCTTGCATGTTTGTTAAACTTTACCTTAAATGTGATTGCTCTCGGCAAGCAAAGTCAACCACTTTAAGGTGGGGGCATATATATTGGCATCTATTTGATTATTTTGACATTGAAAAAGCATGTTTGAAATCCCTCATCATGAGGCGGGATAGTGTATCTCTTGAGCTAGTGCACATCCTTTTAAAAAGCAAGAAAAAAGCCCTCATCATGAGGTGGGATGATGTATATCTTGAGCTAGAGCATATCCTTTTATACAAATCCCTTATACGAAAGGCAAGATGGATTATCTCTTGAGCTAATGCACATCCTTTTATACAAAGTCCTCTGCAGAGGCGGGGTGGGTCTTGAGTCATTTCATTGTTAAGCATGTCTTTTGTGGTTATGGTAGCATAGATCTCAACTGTCAAGTGTGTCTGCAATGTGTTTTAGATGGTGGGACTTAGCAATAAGCTCCTTCCCATTGCTCATGTTTACTATGTATAAGACATATAGTGCACGTCTATTTCATACTATGCAGTGCTCGTGTATTCCATGTGTTTTCTTTGCGTGTTTGTCATGTCTTCCCTAGACTATGGTCTAAAGGCACATAGCGATGAGCTCCCTCCATAGTTAGGTTTTGTTTTACATGCTTTCCCCCTAGTATGGTCTAAAGGCACATAGCAATGATCTCCCTCCACATTTTGGGCTTTGTTTTGTGTGTTTTTGGTGGTCTAAAGACACGAAGCGATGAGTTCCCTTCGCCCCCATAGTTTAGGATTTATATAAGTTGTTAAATTATTGTAAACTTTGTGTGTTGCATGAATTCTATCATGTCTTCTTCATGTATTATGTTCTTTATTGTATTCTCTAGGTTTTACATGCTTATTGTTGTCTTCATTGTGTCTTGCATGTCTTCCATGTGTTTTCTAGTACTTACCTGAGATTGGGGACTAGAAATAGTCCTTCAACCTTTGGGAATGCCTTAGCTCTATGTCCTTGGCATGTTTGAGGTGTTTTTGTGCTTTGACCATACTTTAATGTATGTATTAAATTGTAGGATCATACATACATTAAGTGGGGGCTAAATGTTATGGAGTAAAAAGTAACCTCATGCCTTTTTACCTCCTAGTTTAGCTCCTAGGTCCCCATGTTTATATTATGTAAGCTTAATACTTATCCCAGAGAAATTTCCCTTGAAACCCATGTCAAATGGGACCTAGGGTTTTTCTCTAAACCTTAATCATGACCAAAATATGGCCTTCCCTATTTTTTTAGGATCCAAATTTTAATGTGTTAGCTTGGGCCCTCTCAAAAGGTTTCCCTTTGTCAGCCTATTCAATTTGAAATATGAATGTTAGTGAGAAAGTATATATAAACAAGTTTAGAACTTCATTTTATACCTAGATGGATAATGCAAACTTATGGAATTAAGCTAAGGGATGTCAAGGCATTCATTATGTTGCAGAGCAAAATTGTGTTGTTCTTGTCTTTGTTTGTTGTAGATTTAGCTTCATCAATCCATCTCCTCATGATTTGAAGGCTCTTCATCTCCAAGAGGGTTTCACCTCAAAGGTGACATCAATTTATGTTTCAATCAATCTATTTCATCATTTGTTTTGACCTTGACCCTCCTTAGGCACGCACTATATCTAACAATGGTGTTGGAAGACTTGAATGTCATTTCGGGAGCTTGACCGAGGCAATCTCCTAAACACCACAACCCCTAAAAGCCCTCTCTTTTTGATTGCAGGTTATAGGTGCAGGATTGGGCAAAGTGAAGATATAGAGAAAGAATTTGAAGCATAAGGATTTGGGATCTTATAAAATTTTACTAATATTTTACCCTACTAGACTAGGGCACCTACCTCGTAGTCATCTTGACAGGATTTTCCCTGAACTCAAGAGCAGGTTATAGTCCAACACTGCTCATTGCTTTGGATCTACAAAAATATTGCCCTATTAGACTTGGGTGCCCACCATGTAGTCCAAAAAGTCTTCAACTCTAGAAATTCAAATTTTGGTAAGTTTTTGATCCTTCATGAGTGTCTTCCTATCTGGTTGTCTGTAGATTTCTTTCTGTTGGTACCTGATTTCACTATAATTAGGGTTTGAGGCTTATTGAATCTAGGGTTTGAAAAATATTCAATCTAATCAATCTTTCCATATCATTCCTGAGTACATCAACCTATATTTGAGTCCTCATTTATCTGTAGTGACTTGGCTCGGTTGTTGTCCTTGAATGTTAGTGTGAAAGGAGGGTTTGATTTGATAGATCTTAACACTATCCACCATCTACCCACTTTTTATACCTAAAAGGAAGTTATAAGTAACATCACTGAACTAACATACACCATCTCTTGTCCTTTACCAAAAACTTGGATCTCTTCTTTGTAATAAAATGATCTACCACCATTATTGTGTGAGTTTCTTGTTGTAGAATTTCTCATACCTACTAATGTTGCTAATTGTGGTGGAATTGCACCAATCAAACTATTGTGTGAAATATCTAAAACATGGAGACTTGATAGAGTTTTTAATTGATGTGGAATGTATCCTTTAAATTTTTTTGACCTTAAAACAAGTATCATCAACTCAGAGAACCGACCCAACCAGAGTGGTATCTTCCTAGAAAAGAGATTATTAGCCAAGCCTAAAATATGTAAGCTCAAACAACTCTGAAGACTTGATGTTAGGTTTCTTTTCAACATATTTTTACTGAGGTGAAGTGAAAGGAGATTTCTCAACATTCCTATATGATATGGAATCTCTCCTATTAAACTAGTATTTTCCAATTTTAATATTTCTAAATTAGAGCAATTATTTAGGCTTGATGGTATTTAACTAGAAAATTTGTTCTTTGAGAGATCCAAAACCTCTATCCATCATAGAAGACCAATTGAAGAAGGTATATCACCATTTAGATCATTTGTTGAAAATTACAAAAACCTAAAGGATGGTAGAAGATTGCCAATATCCACTGCAATTGGCCCCATGAATGCATTTTGAGACCATTATAAAAGTTAAAAATTTGATGTTGGCATTGGAAATATTAGAAGAGTTCCCTATAATGTATTATGTAAGTCCAATTGGTAAAACTCACTTATAATCGAGCTAGGGAATAGGACCTTTCAAGTTATTGTGTGACAAGTTAAGAGACCTTAGTGAAGGAAGTGGCCCTATCCAATTTGGAACATTTCCATACAAACTATTATTGGAGAGATCCAATTTTTGTATTTTGTACTATGTGGAAGGGAATGGTGCAATGATACCCCAATACTACATGAAGCTAATTTCAATGTTGTAAAGTTAATTGTCAGTATCCAATTTGGTTTAATGATGACAATCAACTCATTATAGAATAGATCAACATAAATAATCCTAGAGTCAAATTTTGAAAAAACTGAGAAAAAGGTCACCTCAAAGATGGTTCAAGGATAGATAAATCAATGTAATACTAGGAAGACTTTCAATTGAAATGGGATTTCTACCATTTAGTTGATTGTCACTATGATGGAGATATTCTAGAGATGATAGTTCCCCTAGTTCGAAAAGTATATTGCCACTCAATAAATTGGAGGAAATATCTAAATCCATCAAAGAGGAAAGTTTACCTAACCTAGAAGGTATTTTGCTACTCAATAAATTGGAGGAAAGATCTAACTCTATCAAAGAGGAAAGTTTACCCAACTTAGAAGGTATATTTCCACTTAGCATATTGGAATATAGACTTAGTTGATTCAAAGTTGGAATTTGACCAAGTGATGGTGGAATCTATCCATTCAATGAATTGTCAATAGGATACAAGTTTTGAAGTACAGAGAGATTGCCAATAGAAGAAGGAATAGGGCCTTCCATATTTTCCATAAATGTTAACTTAAGATAAATGACAGAGGAGATATTTATGATACAAGGTGCATACTTCCTTTCATATTGGGATTTGAAAGAGAAAATATGGTGAGTTGATCTAGGAGAATCCCTGGTTCAAGAGCAATCTTGCATCAACCAAAAACATTTGCATTTCAATTTGTTTATTTTCATTTTCCAGTTCAATTAAGTCAGTTCAGTCAATACCAGTTTCTATATTTTGGTTTGTATTCTATCATAATTTTATTTTAGACCTTGCAGAGATGAACTTAGCATCTCGATACATTCATGCACATCATATCCAAAATTTAGAGCATTTGGATCTGGTACCGGAAAGATATCTCTATTAGAAGATCAATTGTTTTCTTAGAACAAAGCATCCTAATAGTCTCAAACAAGCAGCTGAAGGAGAAGACTTGCAGAGCATTTCACGACTTACAGAGCTAAATGACACATCATTCAATATTATTTGGTTTGTGGCCAACCTTCCCTAAGATCTACACACTATTCCATTCATTTGTGGAGGAGTTCTATATGATTAGGTATGACCTATCTATGTTCACATGTTACAACTCTTCATTGGAGTTTGTGATCTTCCTTGGCCAATGCGTAGGAATATTATATTTTAGAGATGATATATAATCATGTAATAGATGCATAGGAAGGAAAGGATTGATAGTGATCGATAGCTCTAAGTTCAATAGTGAGAATTTCTTGCAAAGGAGCTTTAAAGCTGTATCTTGTGCATATTTTTCAATTCTGTAATCAGGCTTGTGAGCCCTAATTGTAAGCCCACATGATGCTAACCAGTTTGTATTTTGAATCTATGATATACTAAATGACTAAATCTACATTTGCCTTATATCTTTGAGTTATTTCTATTGTGTTTACTCTAGCTGCATAGCCTGGACTGCTCACTTTGTGGACCCTCCTAACTGTGACTACACCAAATGGTATTAGAGTGAAGTTTGAAACCTTGGGAGCAAATTGAGTGAAGTTGGTGAAGGAATTCCATAAGATCTTGTTGTGAATAGATCACCAAATATGAGGCAGACTACTTGTGTTTTCAACCAATTGTTGATTGTGAGGCAGATGTCACCTTGTAGCCCGATCATCGAATTTTAGGTAGTTACGCTTAATCCGAGGAAGAATGCTGCTAAGGAGAATACCTGCTATTGGTACTATGGTTGAAAGGATGGATGGGATGATGGAAATGATGAAAACAATGCGATTTCACTTGGATGTTGTTGAAGAAGATCAAAGAAGAGGACTTACACCTTGACCTAATGTTGAAAGTGATGATGATGAAGAATTTCAATCTGCTAATCAAAATGAAGTAACCCTGGGAGATGAAGAAGAAGAATCAAATCAAGTCAAGATGTTGCAAGCTATTTCAAAGATTGGGAAAAGACCTAGAGTTGATTTACTAAACTATACTAGCAATTTGAACCATGAGGAGCTGATTGATTGAATAAATGACCTAGAAGAAACTTTGAGTATGAAGAAATTGAAGATCTGGAGAAGGTAAAATTTGTAAAGACAAAGTTGAAAAGGCATGCTACTATATGGTGGAAAGAAGTTCAGTTGGATAGAAACAGAAGAGGAAAAGAGAATATTACAAAATGGGACAGAATGGTGACCAAATTGAAGAATTAGTTTATACTTAATGACTATGAATTGGAATTGTTGAAGAGATTGTAAAACTTGAGACAAAAGGAGAAATATGTGAAGGAGTACACTGAAGAATTTCATAAGATGGTCATAAGGATAGGACATAGTAAAGAAAGAAATGAGAAAGTGGCAAGATACATTAATGGAATGAAATTGAACATTCAAGAAGAACTAAGTTTGGTGAGGATGACAATATTGGAAGAAGCATATCAGTTTTCCCTAAAGGTTGAAGAAAAGATGAACAAGAGGCGTGATAAAAAATAGAGGCAAAGGAGGTAAATTTTAGAGAGGTAGAGCATTTTTTGGAGGAGAAAGATCATATGCGGAGCAGAATAGACAAGAGAACACATTGAAGGAGGACAAAGATAATAATGCATACTAAAGAGATGACATAACTTTCTACCACAGAGGAAACCCTAGTCCATACCAGATTGAAGGATACAAAAGAGAAGGAAGAGGACTTGATAGGAGAACATTCAGTGGAACTTGTTTTAAGTGTGGAGGTGAAGGGCATAGAGCATTTGAATGTAATCAAGGGAGTACAAACAAGAAGATAGAGAACAGTGGAAGAGTAGCCTATGTGGAAGAAGAACCTGTTGGATCACCCATTTCAGTTGGTAAACCTAAGAAAGGAGAATCACTTGTCATTAGGAGAGCACTATTTCAAGAAAAGACAAATGAGGAACCATTGTAGAGGAAAAGCTTGTTCAGAACTAGATGTAAATCAAGAGGTAAGTGTTGTAAAGTTGTAATTGATGGTGGTAGTTCTGATAATCTTGTTTTTGAGGAGATGGTGACTAACCTGAACTTGGAAAGATTGAAATACCCTAAGCCATATTAGATATCATGGATCCAGAATGACCATAAGGTACTAGTGAGTGAGCAATTTTTTGGTGAAATTTCATATTGGATCTTATCATGATGAAGTACTATGTAATATTATGCCTATGGATGTTTGTCATATATTGTTGGGTAGACCATGGTAATATGATATAAAAGCTATACATGATGGGAGAAACAATATGTACACTATAACATCAAATGGGAAGAGAATTACTTTGATTCATGTGGAAGATGATCCTAAGAGTGAAGTATGTGGGAATGCTAGAATCTGTTTGGTAGATGGAAGAAAATTTTTGGATGGTTTGAGACATGAGAATATGTGTTATGCTTTGATTCCTAAGAAACCTGAAGCCCTGAAGATAGAGACTAAAGAATAACAACTGGAGGAGATAATTGAGTTGCTGATAGAGTATCAAGACATCATATCAAATAATGTACCTGAAGGATTGCCACCAATCAGGAGTATCAGTCATCACATGGATCGTATACCTGGAGCTAGTTTGCCTAACAAAGTAACACATAGAATGAAGAATTGAAAAGACATATACATGAGTTGTTGAGAAAAGGTTTGATCAAAGAAATATTGAGTCCTTATGTAGTACTTGCAGTGTTAGAACCAAAGAAGGATGGAGAGTGGAGAGTGTGTATAGACTCTAGAACAATAAACAAGATCACAATTAAGTATAGATTTCCTTTACCTAGGATGGATGACATCATGGACTGTTTGAGTGGAGAACAATATTTTACAAAGATAGACTTGAAGAGTGGATACCATCAGATCATAATCAAAGAAGGAGATGAATGCAAGACTACTTTTAAGACAAATGAAGGACTATATGAGTGGCTAGTAATGTATTTTGGATTGACAAATGCACCGAGTACTTTCATGAGATTGATGAATGAAGGTTTGAAGAAATTCTTGGGTAAGTTTGTTTGTTATTGTATATTTGGATGGTATTCTGATTTGCAATTAGATAAAACACGAACATTTGTGGCACCTAAGACAAGTATTGGAGAGACTGAGAGAAGAGAAATTGTTGATAAACATCAAGAAGTGTAGTTTCATGAAGGAAGAATTGGTACACTTTGGATTTGTGATTTTTGTGGAAGGATTGAAGATGAACCTTGAGAAAGTGATAGCAATTGTTGAATGGCCTACACCTGAGAGCATAAGAGAAGTTAGATCATTTCATGGATTAGATAGTTTCTACCAGAATTTCATCAGAAATTTTAGTTCAGTATGTAACTCTAGGATAGAGACAATGAGAGGTGATAGAAAAGACATCAAGTGGACATTAGGAGCAAAAAATTTGTTTGAGTTGTTGAAGCAAAAAGTGATAGAGCAACCTATGTTGGTATTACCAGATTTCAAAAAGGTATTTTAAGTAGATTGTGATGCAAGTGGAAATGCAATCAGAGTAGTGCTAAGTCAAGAAGGTAGACCTGTAGCATATTTCAATGAGAAGTTGAATGATGCAAGGAGAAGATATTCAGTTTATGATAAGGAATTCTATGCTATAATTCAAGCCTTGAAGAAGTGGATACATTATTTGTTGCCTAAGGAGTTTGTGTTATATCTAGATCATAAAGCTTTGCAGTATTTGAACAATCAAGGAAAGTTGAATCAGAGACATATGAGGTGGATAGTGTTCATGCAAAGTTATACTTTTATGTTGAAGCATAGGAGTGGAAGGTCAAACAAAGTTGTAGATGCATTGAGTAGGAGAAGGAACTTGTTGATAGAGATTAGAGTTGAAGTGTTAGGATTTGAATAATTGAAGAACATGTATGAGGAAGATCTTGATTTTGCAAAATCTTGGAAAGCATTTAAGGAACTTATTGTGATAGATAGGATTAAGTGGTTGGATTATTTCATTTAGGAAGATATGTTAGTCAAAGGAAACTAGTTATGTATACCTAGGAGTTCAATGAGAGATAATTTGATAAAAAAAACATAGTGGTTGATTGGCAGGACATTTTGGCATTGATAAGACAGTGGCTTCGATAAGTGAAAATTACTTTTGGCCTCAGATACATAAAGATGTTAGGAAATTTGTGTAGAGTTGTAGAGTCTGTCAAGTTACAAAAGGAAGTAATCAAAATACTAGATTGTATAAATCTTTGAGAGTACTGGAGAGACCTTTGGAAGACATAAGTATGGATTTCATAATGGGATTACCAAATACATAGAGATGACATGATTCAATATTTGTAGTGGTGGACAGATTTTCAAAGATGGTACATTTCATACCTTGTAAGAAGACAATTGATGCAATGCATCTAGTTGACCTATTTTTCAAGGAGATTGTGAGTTTGCATGGATTACCCAAGAGCATAATTTTTGACAGAGATACAAGATTTCTTGGGTACTTTTGGAAGACACTTTGGAAGAAGATGAAGACAGATTTGAAATTTAGTTCAACATTTCATCCACAGAATGATGGATTGACAGAGGTAGTGAATAGGAGTTTGGGAAACTTGTTGAGATGTTTGGTTGGAGAAAAGGTAGGAAATTGGGATTTGATTCTTTCACAAGTAGAGTTTGCATATAATAGTTTAGTATTTTTATTTTTTTTTAAATGTTTTAATTTTTTCGTATTGCATATAAATAGGATGTTCTTTTTTTCATTTTTACAAATCAACGTAAGAATATAAATTTGCATTTTTGTTCTGCAAGCAAAGAGGAAATCTTTGAGAGAAAAATTTTCAAGTCATATTTTACAAAGAAGGAGATGGGAAACAAAAAGACAAGTCAAAATAAAACTACACGAAAGTATTCCACAGAAACTATAGAAAGATTATATGAAGAAAGATTGCAAAAATATCATAAACAAAAACAAGGTATGCATATATTTTCTTTTCTATTTTTAATCTAGGTCATTTTATTTATGCTTAAATGTATAGATGTATTGATGAATCATGTAGTAGGATGTCATTTAATCTAGGTCACATGATTTATACTTAAATATATACGCATTGATTTCATGTAGCTAGGATGGCATTTAGTTTAAGTCATTCCTCATTCTTGGCTATAATCCCCACCCCTCTACCTAGAAATAGCTACCTACCTCTCTCTATCCATCACTCTCTCTCTCTCTCAAGTTGCCCACTCTCTTTACCTCTACCTCTCCCTCATTGGGGCCTCCCTAGCTATCTCTCTCCCTCTCTAACTCTCCATATCCCTCTCCCTATCTCCAACTCAACTTCATTGTTTTTCTAAAGTGGTAACATATATTTCTATTATAACTTATTAAAAAAATCAAGTTCACTTTTCATTTTAGATTATTTATTTTTTATTTAAAAAGTATTTTATCTAAAAGTTATATTTAAAAAGCCACACTTCCTAATTTTAAAACAAACTCTTATAGTAGTTTATTTTTAATTTGTTTGAACATGTATATATATGAAATAACATTTTACAATAGCTATTTTTTTGTTTTCTTTCTCTAAAATATATTTATAATAATTGTTAGCTTTTTTAATCCAATAAATTCTTATCATGAATATTTTTTTAATTTTTTTTTGTGTTTTTATGATTTTTAATGCTAAATTAAGGAATGAAAGAAAATTTTAAGAAAAGATTTGTTGAAATATTTTTAAAATGCTTTTTAGATTTTCTTTTTCCTAAAGAATGAAAGTATTTTTTAGAAAACATAATAATTTCTATAATAGAACATCAGAGTATAAATCAAAAAATAAAAAGAATCTTTATTATTTAAAAAAATGATTGAGATAGAATAAAATATGTAGAGTTAAATTAACCATCATGATTTAATCCATAGGATTTTAGAAAGTTTTATTTTATAAAATAAATAATTTTATTTTTATTTTTATTTTAATATGTATTTCCTTAATGTGTGATACAGAAACTAGAGAAAACATGGTTGAAGAACACATAGTTGATGTTATCCTAGAGGAGGCCCAAGCACAAACAATGGATGTTGGAGAGGGGTTAGGATTGCTTCCTTTGACTGGTATGGATGAGCATATTAATTTAGCTGAAGAGGTGAAGAGAAAAAATTCTTATAGAAATTTACATCATTTACTTAAAATGGATATTGAGAAATTGAAACATTACACTGGACAACCTAGACGTATTGATAGAAGGTCAATGAATAAAACTGCAAAGGAAATAATTGCTCATTTTGATAATCTTGATACACTTGGATGAACCAAATTGTTATCAAATGTACTTCTTACTAAGGAGCTAAATGAGTCATTACAATTCTTGGGTGTAGATTTGTCATTGAAAAAGGTGAAAGGCTCACACCTAGAAAAAGATATTGTTGAAAATGTTAAAGAAGGTTTGACTTCCATTGGGAAACAATCTTGATCTGCAGATATATCCATTTCAAGAAGAGTGATGTTGATAGGTATTTTAAGTGAAAAAATTCCAAAAGAAGATGGTTGTTTTCAATTTCAACTAAGATTGGTTTTAGTAGAAAGATAGTAACAAAATATGTGAAAGGGAGAAAATTATCAAATGATAGTACCTTGGAAGGCAATTGGGCAATTATGTGTAGAGCTCCTCGATCTGACAAGATTCAAGATGTTGTTAGGAACTTGATCTCAACCTTTTAGAATGATAATACACGTGCTTCATCAAATAGTAGAGATATTATCAAACATAGAACTGGGCCCAATAGTTATGAACTACATAAAAAAAATGGCTAGACATAACACAAAATGAGATTTATGTGAACTTTTGTAATTCAAATCCTCATATAAAGAATGGGCAAACAATGTTTGAAAGGTTAAGGCCATATTATGTGAAGACAAACAAGGTTTTTGAAAATTGTTGTTGTCATTATCATATTGAATTTGATCTCTACTATCAGGTATTTTGAAAGATTAGAGAAGATAGTGATGGTTTTGTAAAGGCACCTCCTAAATAGGCAAGTCAGTTCATAACATCTATCTTATTTGATAAATTAGATGATGATAATGGAACTGGTCAAATAAACTGCATAAAAGGTCTTTGTGAAATATGTGAAAATTTGGCTTAAATGCCTTTGAAAAATGAAGATATCGACCCAATGAATTTGGTAAATTGCAAGAGTTACAAGTACATAAAGTTTCAAACAAAAAATGGGAAAGAATCCACAAGGTTAGATTATGTAGAGGAGGAGATACCTATTGGAACATTTATGGAAAATTTTCATAAATTGATACAACCATACATACATCATGCTTATTTTCTTAAGTTCCAAGCACAACAGTTTCAAACATTAAGAGATACTTTCCCACCTGGAATAGTTTTATCAGTAGTCAACTTTGTAGAAAATTACTCTTTTGTACATCAAAAAGAGATTCAATCACAATATTACATTTCAAAGCAGATCACTATTATGGTGTATTTGTGTTATCAACATGCACAATTGCATTTGGATGGTGTTGAAAGTACATTTGAAGCATGAGTCATTAAGAAAGAATATCACTTTTATATTAGTGATAATAAAGAGTATGACACACAGTTTGTACAACATTGCTTTAAGATTTTTTTTGAATATTTGGCAAGCAAGGGTGTAAAAATTGAAAAGAATTTTGTATCCTCAAATGGATGTGCATCACAATTCAAATCATCAAGGCCATTTTATGCACTATGTAGATATCATCGAAATGACAATATACCACATGTTTGGAGTTTCTTTGAGAGTGGACATGGAAAGGGTGAACATGATGGTGCAGGAGCTTGCATCAAACGTGCTCTAAGCAAACATCAAATGAATTATGAGGGAGATCGTATAAATGATGTACATGATGTTGTTGAATGGTGTAAGTCACATTTTGCATCAAATGAGGTTGACATATCTTCAAGAATGAACCGATACATTCCACATAGAGTGTTTTGGGAGATATCAGGTATGTATTGTTTGAAAATTTAATACTTTAAATATATATTCATTTATGATATGTGTACACGAGTTTGTTTGTTTTAGTTTGAATTTAATTATTTCTATTATATTCATAATGTACAATATAATAAATTTGTAGGTGTGGATAGACGATCAATGCATGGATGCAAGTGGGTAGAGAAAACAAGATCTTTTCATTGTGTCATGAGTATAAATAGCCAGACATGGATGTTCCGTACTAGGGATTACTCTTGTTTTTGTTATGAGTGCATGTTGGGAGATTTTGAAAATTGTAAGAACCAATAATGTGGATATGTCAGTGAATGAAAAAACATGCCACTAGTTGTTAAAAACACTTACAACAAACATGAGGATGAAAGCTTGGAAGACATTCCTTTGATTTCAATTAATTATAACTGTATTTCAAGATTGATTAAAAAAGGTATGTGTGTGTGTATATATATATATATATATATATATCTAAATTTTGAAGTTAAAAAGTTTGGACATATAAATCTTGTGTAGGAGATGTTTTTGCAGTCATATCAAAGGTTGGAAATATAGAAGACGTTAGTTATTACTTCTTGTGTTGCATAGAAGGGAGGCAAAAGCTAATAAAGCCAGTAACAAGTTATGGAATGTTGTTTCCCATAGGTTTAACTTTATTTAATATATTTTTAAATAATTTTGAATTTGTTACATATGTACATGTCAAGTACCTTCAGTGCTTTAAACATTCAATTTATATTATAATTTATGTTATGTCTTATCGAGTAATGAAAATGCTATACATGAACTATGTAGGTTACATTTACCTTGAAAATGTTATGTCTTACTATGGAATGTTGTTTCCCATAGGTTCATATGTAGTGCAAGAGAAATATCTCAAACAAAGTCAAGATTGTTCAACATGGGATTTACTTTATTGATTATCAACATGAGAACAAGGTATATCAATATAGCCACCTAGTAATTGCTACCGGCCTATCTCTTCATACAATTCCAAATTCACATGGATGTTGTAAGTGGAGACTAGATAGTGATGATCATCAGAGACTATTAGATGTCATTGAAGAGCAAGCTGAACCACTTGATGTGGTATGACAAATATGGATGAAGAACGTACAATTTTTAATGTTTTGAAGACCTAAATTCACTATCTAGATCTATGTTCATGTATTAGTTGTTTTACAATTTCTGCAAATTAAATTAATAGTTCTTTCATTGAACAAATTTGAATTTCAACATGTGGTTCTTAATGTAAATGATCTCTCTATTAGAAGTCATGTAGAGAATGCCCTAGATTCTTATTCAAGCATATGATATGATAATTTTTGAATGCTTTTATTTAATGCTATATTCTCTTTGAACATGCTACAATACATACATATGCACTAGAGATGTCACAATGTAAATGAAATTAAAATCAAAGTTTTCAACATCAATACTCTAGATGCTTATTGATCTAGCATTTATGTTTTTATAATTTCATGATTGAACCTATGCAACTTTTCTAGCTTCACTAATTTCATAAGTTAAGTTTGAATTACAAGTTACTACTTCAGGTTCAATTTTATGAGTGAATTTAGTGAGTATATGCAAATTGATTAAATACACATCTTTTGATATCTAGGTCATGTTTATTGTAAATTATTTTTAATAATATGTGGTTATATAATTAAATGTGGTTGGGTTGGTGTCAGATTTGGATATTATGATGCAATTTCAAGATGTCTAGAAATTCCTTGTTTAATTACATGTTTGGTTGGGTTTTATATGTTGTGCTTCAACTATCTTGTATTGTGTAAATACACCTAATGTGTTAATTGAGTGTGTAGGCATATGTTTCCCCATTGTGATTGATTAGGAGATGGTCAATTTGGGTAATTGTGTTTATGTTGTATACCTTGTCTCACTCAATTTGAGTTCAAAGTTGAGTCCTTGTGTAACCTTATTAAAGCATGATCATGAATAAACTTGTAAAGTGTGAGGTTTGTTTATTTGACGAGTTCTTATTGTACTTGTATTTAATTAGTTTTTGAAATGCTTGATTTGAGAACATCGTAGAATATCTATCATTCTTGAGTTGAAAGAATTTATTATTATGGCTTAGTAAAAAGGTCTTGTGCATTTATACATGTGCAGACATGGTGATTCCATTGGATAGACTAGTGAAAGTTTCATGGTCATTAAGTACATAGAAATTTATCAAATTACTCTACTCTAATTTACAATTTATTTTATGTGGCATATATCTAATTACACTTTTCATTTCCAAAATCATAAATTTACTATTTAGATTATATTTACTTACTTTTTATTTTCTATATTTGTAATAAATATGTTCTATACATTAGTAAGTAAAAAAGAAAGAAAATTTAACTATATTAAATTATGAAAACCAACTTAAGGGTAGTTTAAAAAATTAAATCTTTTAGTAAGAAAAAGATCCAAGTAAGTAGCAACCATAAATCATTCAAAATAAACATAAACACAACTACTAACTAGATTTTTAGAAAAATGAAATGATCTACCACCTATTGGTAGATAGATCTACATACTACAAACACAACTAACATGGTAGTATACATAAGTGACTAGTTATAGAAGTTAACAAATAGCGACTAGATATACTTAACAACTAGATATTGTATGAACAACTAGATGTTATGTTCAAAATTTAAGATGGTATTGTACTCAACAACTAGATATTGAATAAACATGTGATAGTCCCTCTATCAAAGTATATCTCATGTCAAACATATAAAAATTTATCTCCATGATATAAATGTATTGAATCAAACATGTAATCAATTCCATTTTAAATTTTGTATCATCATTTAACATAAATCATGTCCACAAAAGTATCATCAAACATGCAAATGTCTAGAAACATGTGGACATAAATATATATAATCATCAAACACATGTGCAAATGTAGATAGAAATGTCCACAAACATGTGCTGTAAATGTAGATAGAAATGTCTACAAACATGTATCTAAATGTCCACAAACATGTGTTGTAAATGTAAATAGAAATGTCTACAAACATGTATCTAAATGTCCACAAAAATGTATAGATAGAAATGTAGATGAAAACATGTAGATCTAGAGAAATGTCTGAAAACACATGTAGATAGAAATATCCTCAAACATGTAGAAATGTCTACAAACACATGTGCAAATGTAGATAGAAATGTCCATGTAAACATGTAGATTGAAATGTCTAAAAACAAATATCTAGAGAAATATCTAGAGAAACATGTCTAGGCATTGCTAGTAGCCTAGTGATCACGTTAGATGCAAGTTGAGCGACCCTTTGAGTGAGCATCTTGCTCTGATGGTTGTGCTAAGCCCTAGAGATAGTACAACACATGTACATAAAAGTGTACAAATTATGTTAAATTAGAATAATGTTAAATATATAACATGTACATGCATGTACAAATTATATGCAAACATGTAAGTACATGATTTATAAATTTAAAACTCACCTATCCACTAACATTATTGGCATCACTAAATCATGCTTGTGTACATGATCTGTCCCCTGACTAGGTGTAACATGAGCTAACCCCTACTATATATATATATATATATATATATATATATATATATATATATATATATATATATATATATATATATATATATATATATATATATATATATATATATATATATATATATATATTAGGACTCTATCTAGAAAAGTAATTTAACTTAATTTAATTTAAGTTCAATTTTAAATCATGCATGCGTGCACATACACATGTACATACCTGTGTATTAGGTGGTGCAAGATCTATTACAATGATCATATTTGATGCCTCCTTCGCTAGATCCAGTAATGAAGAGTGAAGTGGACTATGTAGGTGAGTTGGCATCGAAGAGCTTGAATGTAGAAGCATATCCACATAACCTGACGATCCCATCTACAACTTTAACTCCTCAAGTGAATCTAGGGAGGGCTGGGATGTCTGATGCTCAACACTCACAAAAGGAGGGGTAGGTTTATCTACCTTTGTAGCAGTTGAATGATCTATTGGTGGATTAGGATGTGGAGTACTACCACGCACCTGATGAGAAGGTCTCACAGCCTGACTAGATCATGACCCAGTCTGTGAATGGAAAGATCTACCCACATGTCCTCTAACCTCATGTAAAGGGATAGAAAGATCTGATGCAATAAGAGCATATGACTCCAATAGGTCCTCAGAAAGACAACTCATTGTAGTCTGAAGCATATGGTCTCCTATAAGATCATCTATGTCTACAGGTGAAGGGACATCTGCGATAGCATAAGGATAAGTAGCATGATCCGATGGTCTGGGTCATCTAGGATGACTCATCAAATATCTTCCCACACAATTAGAACATATCCTAGATGTGGAAGCTACAATCTCACCAACACTATCGATCTCTTCCCTTTGGGAAGCAATGACAACCTAATCAGCAATAGGGCCAAGGCTAGGGAGATAGCAGGCATCCTCTCCCCAACCAAGCCCTTATAAATTGGATCCTATTGATCTGGTCAATGATAGGCATCTCTATCAGTAACCCTACCCCTCCCCTAACCAAAATATGCTAGCAAATCCAAGTAGTTGACATTTAGACCCGTATGAACCTCTCCATATAACTGTTGTGCAAAATATAAAGGAATTTGGTTGTTTTGGGGATAACAACCATGAGATGCAAGAAAACATGGATATATCAATAGAGCCATATGAGGGTCTACACATCTAGTAATTTGGTAGCCCCTCACATTAGGCCTACCAACAGGGAAACATTAGGATTTGATGGTCTCTTTCGAGATACTAAGCTATCATCATCATCTAATTTATCACATAAGATAGATGCTATGAACTAACTTGTTGTTGTCGTTATCATATCAAATTTGATCTATACTATCAGGTGTTTTGAAAGATTAGAGAAGACAATGATGGTTTTGTAAAGGCACCTCCTAAACTAGAAAGTCTGTTCATAGCATCTATCTTATGTGATAAATTAGATGATGATAATGGAACTGGTCAAATAAACTGCATAAAAAGATCTTTGTGAAACATGTGGAAATTTGGCTAAAATGCCTTTGAAAAATGAAGATATCAACCTAATGAACTTGGTAAATTGCAAGAGTTACAAGTACATAAAGTTTCAAACAAAAAATAGGAAAGAATCCACAAGGTTAGATTATGTAGAAGAGGAGATACCTATTGGAACATTTATGAAAATTTTCCATAAATTGATACAACCATACATACATCATGCTTATTTTGCTAAGTGGGAAACACAACAGTTTCAAATATTAATAGATACTTTCCCACCTGGATCAGTTTTATCAATAGTCGACTTTGTAGAAAATTACACTTTTGTACATCAAAAAGAGATTCAATCACAATATTACTTTTCAGAGCAGATCACTATTATGGTGCATGTGTATTATCGGCATGTACAATTGGATTTGGATGGTATTGAAAGTATATTTGAAGCACAAGTCATTAAGAAAGAATATTACTTTTATATTAGTGATGATAAAGAGTATGAGACACATTTTGTACAACATTGCTTTAAGAATTGTTTTGAATATTTGGCAAGTAGGGGTGTAAAAAATGAAAAGCATTTTGTATGGTCAGATGGATGTGCATCACAATTCAAATCATCAAGGCCATTTTATGCACTATGTAGATATCATTGAAATGACAATATACCACATGTTTGTAGTTTATTTGAGAGTGGGCCTAGAAAGGGTGAACATGATGGTGCAAGAGCTTGCATTAAATGTGCTCTAAGAAAACATCAAATGAATTATGAGGGAGATCATATAAATGATTCACATGATGTTGTTGAATGGTGTAAGCCACATTTTGCATCAAATGAGGTCGACACATCTTCAAGAATGAACCGATACATTCTACATAGAGTGTTTTGGGAGATATCAGGTATGTATTTTTTAAAAATGTAATACTTTAAATATATATATTCATATATGATATGTGTACATGACTTTGTTTATTTTAGTTTGAATTTAATTATTTATGTTATATTCATAATGTACAATATAATAAATTTCTAGGTGTGGATAGAAGATCAATGCATGGATGCAAGTGGGTAGAGAAAACAAGATCTTTGCATTGTGTCATGAGTACAGATAACCAGACATGGATGTTGTACACTAGAGATTACTCTTGTTTTTGTTATGAGTGCATGTTGGGAGATTGTGAGAATTGTAAGAACCAATAATGTGGATATGTCAGTGAATGGAAAAACATGCCACTAGTTGTTACCAACACATACAACAAAGATGAGGATCAAAGCTTTGAAGACATTCCTTTGATTTCAATTGATTATAATCGTATTTCAAGATTGATTAAAAAAGGTATGTGTGTGTGTGTGTGTGTATATATATATATAAAGGTATCTCTAAATTTTTGAAGTTACAAATTTTAGACATTTAAATTTGGTGCAAGAGATGTTTTTACAGTCATAGCAAAGGCTAGAAATATAGAAGACGTTAGTTATTATTTATTGCATTGCACAGAAGAGAGGCAAAAGCTAATAAAGCCAGAAACAAGTTATGGAATGTTGTTTCCCATAGGTTTAACTTTATTTAATATATTTTTAAATAATTTTGAATTTGTTACATATGTACATGTCAAGTACCTTGAGTGATTTAAATATTCATTTTATATTATAATTTGTGTTGTCTTATCGAGGAATGAAAATGCTATACATGAACTATGTAGGTTACATTTACTTTGAAAATGTTATGTCTTACCATGGAATGTTGTTTCCCACGGGTTTAGATGTAGTGCAAGGGAAATATCTCAAACAAGTCAAGATTGTTTAACATGGGATTCACTTTATTGATTATCCACATGAGAACAAGGTATATCAGTATAGCCACCTAGTAATTGCTATTAGCCTATCTCTTCATACAATTCCACATTTACGTGGATGTCATAAGTGGAGACTAGATATTGATGATCATCAGAGAATATTACATGTCATTAAAGAGTGAGCTGAACCACTTGATGTGGTATGAAAAAAATGGATGAATAACTTACAATTTTTAATGTTTTGAAGACCTAAATTCACTATCTAGATCTATGTTCATGTAGTAATTGTTTTACAATTAATCAGGTTAAATTCATAGTTCTTTCGTTAAACAAATTTTAATTTCAACATGTGATTCTTAATGTAAATGATCTCTCTATTAGAAGTCATGTAGGGAATGCCCTAGATTCTTATTCAAGCATGTGATATGATAATTTTTGAATTATTTTATTTAACCTTATATGCTCTCTAAACATGCTACAATACATACATATTGATGTGGAGGCAAATCGGATAGGAGAAGGAGGACAAACTTGACAAGGTTCAACTACACCTACAAGCCCAAAATCAGAGATCTTCATGCAAAATTGGGAACAATAGAAAGAAACTCCAATATCATCATGGAAATGTTGGTTTAGGATGTCAGGGGACCCATTCCATCCATTGTCCAAGGTAGATTGGACTTCGGCTTGGTACTTCCTTCACAAACCACCCAAAATGGTTTGTAGCCCTTCAAAAAGACAACAAACCTAATTACTTTTGACACAGACCTCCAAACCTAGATATTAGACAATCAATAGATACCCATTATGGCCCTCTATCACACATCCCAAACTTGGCATAGGTTGTTTTGGACGAAATATCTCAACCAATAACCCCTGTCAATGACCTAAAGCCCCAATTAGGCCAAAATTACAAAGAGACTACCCTCAAGTGCAAGCCCAAAACCCAAACAATGGTTTGAACACTTATAATACATTCCAAAATAGGATTTTGTAGGTTTTAAACTTCTACTCTCTGTTGTTCCAAGAATTACCTCTTAGGTTCCTCCAAATGGCTTAATACATGGTCTTATTAAGCCCTTCTTAACAAATCTTGCCCAACCCCATTCTCTCACCCTTGTAGTCAATCAAAACATTCAAAATGCAACCAAATACATCCATCCCATAGGTCTTATGACTTTGGAAGACTGTGGGATGGTCAATTCCTCATTATTGGAGGCAAAACCCTTGTTTAGGGTTCTATGGGACTATTTTTGAACAAATTCTTATAACTCTCTTATACTGCAACTTCAAGGCACCAAACTATATTCAAATGCAAGTCAATTCAGTGCTCTAACCAATCAAGACATGGAGAAATGACAATAGTTCAGTACCTTCTCCTTGTATGGCCTGGGACAGCGAATTTTACCATGAAAATAGAGTTGTAAAGAATAGTCCACTAATGGTTAGTTATAACTTGCTTCATTTCCAGTGTCAAGGCTTCAAAACATACTTGGAAGAAAGGTATTTCACCACACTTCACTCCCAAATAATATAAGAGGCATGACAATTCCGTACCACTGAGGAGTATGTCATGTTCCTACAGAAAATGACAGAAAATGGCAAGAGAATGGTATTTTGTTTGCATAGAACTTCTTCACCCCTTACATTTAATATGTTCAAGGGTATATATGTTTGCATACTCCTTGAAAAACTCCCATTGAAGCAATTTGGTCATTGGGAAGAGACCACAACCACTTGAACTCCCTGAACTATCTTTGGACAGTTTGCAAACTTCAACTAATTTTTAGTTTGTTTGCATAACCGGGTGAGTGTGAGATCATGATGGGCCAAACAGTGGCAATGGAGAAAAAACTTGTTGGATGAAAAAGTGCTAACATTTAGACTAATATTTATATTTGGATGGAAAGGATGTTAATATTTCTAGCTCAAATATGGATTTCCTCCAAAAATGCCTTAGGATTACCTCATATTTAGGCAAGTGGGAGTCCCAAAACTTGCCAAAGGAACTTGAAAAACCAATCATTTAGTGTTATCCTGAAATTTTCCACAATTTCATCCTTGAAGCTAGCAAACATTTTTGTAACTAATTTTAATCAAATGAAAAAGGTTTTTAGAGGAAGCTATTAAGATTCTAAAAATATAATATACACCTCATAATAATATTATTAAGTAATTATTATTAATTTTCTACATATGCTATGTCTAATTTCCTAATAATATACATATTGAAAAACATCCATAGCTTTCAATAGATTAATCCTTTTTTAAATCCAAAAGATGTGTCACATTCTAAGGTTTATTGGGTATACATTAAAATTTAAAATTTTTGAGTTTCATAAAGTTTTGACCAAGTTAGGTTGGTTGGAAAATTAATTTTTTATATTTTAAAAAAGACACAGTAAAAAATTCATAAATAATTAATTATTTATTTAAAAAATTCAAAAAAATGCATCACATTTGCTCATGTGTCCTCTACTTAAATCCAAATCATGGAGGAAAAATATTATCTTTCTCTCATACTTAGGTTGGTCGGAATGACACCTACTTTTTATATTTTTCTAAAAATTTTAGTAGTGCTTCATTGAAATATCTAATTTTCACCAAACTATTTTAAAAATTTTCAAAAAAAAAGTAGTAGCCCATAAACTACATTCAATTTATTACAACTTTTATTACTAGCTAATTTCTATATTATGTAGGTAACTCATTCAATTTTTGACATGAAGTTACTTAAGTTTGTTTTTCACATTTACATTGCCACTTAGGGGTAGTGTTTGGCCCATGATGATCCTACACTCACCCAACCATTGCAGATTATGAATCTTCAAACATGTTTACAATGTGATTAGGCTTTGAACATGCCTTAGACTTCTTTAATCATTCCTTAGACTCTTTGAACATGCCTCATTAAGGCTTACAAACATGGAGATTTACATGACTGCCTTTTATGGCTTTATGACAGCAATAGATGTTTTTGGACAAAGTCCTTTACAACATGGCATCCTAACCTTATTACATCATGAGAATGGTCTCTAGGACCTTATGAAACCAACAATCAGCAATTGTGACACCATGTTTCAAGATGTCTTCTTCAGTCATCCAAGTAGCATCTTCAATAGGCAAGCCACTCCATTTGACAAGAAACTTCTTGTATACCTTCTTCCTAGTCTTCTTCAAGACGTTGGTGTCAAGAATGCATTCCAACTTCAATGGTTGATTAGGTGGAAGACCTTTGACCCAATCTTCATCTCCTGTTGTTGTCATATCTGCCTCTAAATCTACCTTAGAATCAGCTTTGAAAGGGAACAAATCTGAAACATTGAAGATAAGAGATATGGCCAAGCCTTGAGGAAGTTCAATCTCATAGGCATTGGGCCCAAACTTGTGCACAATCAGGCATGGTCCTATCTTCTTCATGAGGAGTTTGGTTGGCTGCCCCTGAGGAAGTCTTTCCTTCTTCAAATAAGCCATGACCAAATCCCCAACCTTGTATTGTACATCTCTCCTTCTTTCATTGGATTTCTCCTTGTACTTGTCATTGTTCTTTTGAAGAGTTTCTTTGACATTATCATGAATGTCTTTCATGGCCAATGCAAAGTCTTCACCTTGAGCACTTTTTTTTTTCCAATCCATGGAGATCCCTGAATTCAAGGACACCTCTTGGACTCCTTCCTGTGCTTCTATTGGTGGAATCATTATAGGCAAACTCTGCTTGAGGGATGATCATATCCCATGCCTCTCCATGTTGCTTGGTAAGACACCTGAGAAGGTTTCCCAAAGACCTATTCACCACCTCAGTTTGGCCATCATTCTAAGGGTGATAGGTTAAAGTAAAAGACAATTGAGTGCCCAACTTCTTCCACAAAGTGCGCCAAAAATGGCTTACAAACTTTGGATCCCTATCTGTCACAATGTTAAGAGGCAAACCATGGATTCTAACAATTTCTTTGAAGAACAAACCAGCAATGTGAGAAGCATCATTAGTGCATTTACATGGCAAGAAATGAGTCATCTTACTGAATCTATCCACCACAACAAATATACTATCAAAGCCTCTTTGAGTCCTAGGAAGACCCAACAAAAAATCCATGCTAATACTTTCCAAGGCCTATTAGGAATAGGAAGTGGCTGATATAGATCAACATTAGATGAAGTACCCTTTGCCCTTTGACAAATACTACAACATTCAACAAATTTTCTGATATCTGATTGCATTTTAGGCCAAAAATAAAACCTCTTCACCTAATCCAATGTTTTATCCAATCCAAAATGACCTCCAAGTCCACCACAATGTTTTTCCTTTATGATGTTCCCCCTCATGGAACATTTAGGAATACATAGTTGGTTTCCTTTGAACAAAAACCCCTTCTGCAACAAAAACTCAAAAAAATCAGAATGATAAGAGTCTAAAAATTGTGAACAAACTTCATATACCTCCTTGAAATCTTCATCATCTTGATACATATGTTTGAGAGCATCAACCCCTACACTTTGTAACTAAATTTCTTGAACCATACATACTCTTCTACTCAATGCATCTGCCATTTTATTAGCTTGCCCCTTCTTGTGTTTGATTGAAAAAGTATAGACTTGGAGTTCCTCAACCCATTTCATATGCCTATGATTGAGTTTCTCCTGTGAATTCAACAAACTAAGTGCATGGTTGTCAGTATAAACAATAAATTCTTTTGGCAAAAGATAGTGCCTCCATTTTTTCAAAACTTACACCATTGCATACAATTCCAAATCATAAGTAGAGTACTTTCTCTTTGCATCATTCAATTTTTCACTAAAGAAAGCAACAAGCCTGCCCTCTTGACTTAGGACAGCCCCTATGGCAAGATTACTAGCATCACATTCCACTACAAATAACTTGTTAAATTCAGGAAAAACAAGTATGGGTTGTTGTGCTACCTTTTGTTTCAAAATTTCAAAAGAATCATTAGCTTCCTTTGTCCACAAAAACTTACATTTCTTCCCCCCTTTAATGGTATCCAAAATTGGTGCAAAATATGACTAAAACCCCTTATAAATTTCTTATAAAATGTTGCCAAACCATGGAAACTTTCCACATCACCCACTGTTTTTGGAGTTGGCCATGACAAAATGGCTTCTACCTTTCTTGGATCCATCTTCAAACTACCTTGTGAGATCACAAAACCAAGATAGGTGAGTTCTTCCTTCATAAAGACACTCTTTTCCATGTTAATCATCAATTGTTCATCATGCAACTTCTTCAAAACCTGATCCAAATGTTGCAAATGCTCCTCCTTAGTCCTACTGAAAACAAGAATGTCATCCAAATATACCACAACAAATTTGCCAATGAAATCCTTCAACACTTCATTCATGAGATGCATAAAAGTACTTGGAGCATTAGATAGACCAAATGGCATCACCAACCACTCATAAAGACCCTCATTTGTTTTGAATGTTGTCTTCCATTCATCCCCTTATTTGATTCTAATTTGATGATACCCACTCTTAAGTCTATCTTGGAAAAGTATCTAGCCCCTCTCAAATAGTCCATTAGGTCCTCAATTCTTGGCATAGGGAACCTATATCTTATGGTAATCTTGTTAATGGCTCTAGAATCTATGTACAACCTCCATTTACCATCCTTTTTAGGGGCTAGGACTATTGGGACAGCACATGGGCTAAAACTCTTTCTTACCAATCCCTTGTCCAACAATTCCTGTACTTGCTTGGCAATCTCTTCATTTTGTGAAGGTCTCATCTTGTAGGCTGCTTTGTTTGGCAAAGTACATCCTGGTATGAAGTCAATTTGATGGCTTATGTCCCTAATAGGTGGCAACTCATTAGGCATTTCTTCTACCATAATCCCCTTATGCTTTTCTAGCAATTGTTGCACCTCATTAGGAACTTCTTCCTTACTAGGATCATTCAAACTAGGACTATTTTTAGGCTTCAAAATTAGACCATACCCTTGGCTTCCTTCCTCTTTAAGGGCATCTAGAAACTCTTTACCATTCACAATCATGACACTTGACCCAACATTCTTTTCTACATGCTCATTAGGCAATGGATCCATTCTATAATTTCTACCATTCTTAGTTATGATGAAAGAATTAGTTTTACCATCATGTTGTGATTGAACATCATATTGCCATGGACGTCCTAACAACAAATGACAAGCATCCTAGGAATTAGATCACACAAAATTTTGTCCTTATATTCTCCTATCTCAAATTCAACCCATGATTTCTCATCTACCAAAACTTGTTGCCCTTTATTCAACCATTATACTTTATAAGGACTAACATGAGGAATCCTTTTTAATTTCAATTTGTCTACCATTTCAATGGAAACCAAATTTTTAGTTAAGCTTGAATCAACAATTACCTTGCAAATCTTACCATAGGCCTTGCATGTTGTCCTGAACAATATATTCTTTTGAGAGGGTTCTTGAGTCTGAGGCACCTTCAACATGGTTCTTCTCATCATCAAACTTTCTCCTTCATGGACCGAGGCTGCACTTCCAATTGGAGAGTTGACACTTTGGCAATCTTCCTCTTGGATCAATTGGTTCCTTCTCTCTCCTCCATGAGAGCTTGAGGCTTGCTTTTCAGGACACTTGAAGGCTAGATGTCCCACTTGGTTGCAATTGTAGCACCTTCCCGTGAAGACATTAGGACCTCTTCCTAGTCCACCAAATCTACCTCTTCCATTAGGCCTTCTTCCTCTAAAGCCTCCTCTAGAACTAGATTCTCCACTTTGATCTTGGGAACGAGATTCCCCTTGGCTTCTTTGGGACTGATTTCTGACCCCAAAACTGCCCCTACCTCTAAAATTTCTGCCACCTCTTCCTCTATTTTGCTACTCACCTTTTCTCTTCAACTTCTCTTCATCCCTTAGTGCCACTTGAAAGCACTTCTCCATGGTTTCAAGGGTCAATAAACTAATTTCATCTTGAATATTAAACCTCAAACCATTTAGATACCTTGCCACCTTACCTTTTTCATCATTCATGTACCCACAACGAAGAGTGTATTTGTGAAACTCCTTAGTGTAAGTAGCCACATCCAAATCTCTTTGCTTGAGATTTTACATCCTCTTGTAGATCTTCACCTTATAGTCTGATGGAAGGAATTGGGACATGATCCTCTCCAACATTCTGCTCCATGAAGAGATCATACTCTTCCCATTCTTTACCCTCTCTCCTTGGGTGTAATTCCACCATGTAAGGGCAGCACCTTTGAGTTTAGTTTTTGCAAACTTAACCCTCTTACTTTCAGGAACTTCTTTGTATTCAAAGTAGTTGTTTAGAGCCTCAATCCACTCCATGACTTCATTAGCATTCATCTTCCCACTAAACATGGGAATCTCCATCTGAGCCTCTGAAGAATCTTTGTCAATTGCCTTAATGGCTTCAAGGAAATACCTTTGATCAGCTGGTATCTCTACCTCTTCTTGCTCTTCTTCTTCCTCCTCTTTCTCTTCCTCTTCATCTAAACCTTCATCTATCCTCTTCCCTATCCGCAATCCCTTCAACTCTACTTGGAGTACTTCCTTGACTCCACTTTTCATCTTCTCTTCCATCTCCTTGAACTTCTTGACCACTTCAGTGGTCATCCCCTTTGGAGGCATATTGCTAGCCTCTCCTTCACTCTCCTCTATTGACATATACCAGGCTAACAACAAAACCTTTTATGGCTCTAATACCACTATGATGTAGAGGCAAATTGGATAGGAGAAGGAGGACAAACTTGACAAGGTTCAACTACACCTACAAGCCCAAAATCAGAGATCTTCATGCAAAAGTGGGAACAATAGAAAGAAACTCTAGTATCATCATGAAAATGTTGGTTTGGGATGTTAGGGGACCCATGCCATCCATTGGACAAGATAGATTGGACTTCGGGTTGGTACTTCACAAACCACCCAAAATGGCTTGTAGCCCTTCAAAAAGACAATAGACCTAATAAATTTTGACTTAGATCTCCAAACCCAAATCTTAGACAATCAGTAGATACCCATTATGGCCCTCTATCACATATCCCAAAGTTGGCATAAGTTGTTTTGGATGGAATATCTCAACCAATAACCCCTGTCAGTTACCTAAAGCCCCAATTAGGCCAAAATTACAAAGAGACTACCCTGAAGTGCAAGCCCAGAACCCAAAAAATGGTTTGAACACTTAGAATACATGCCAAAACAAAGGATTTTGTAGGTTTTAAACTTCTACTCTCTGCTGTTCCAAGAATTACCTCTTAGGTTCCTCCAAATGGCTTAATACATGGTCTTATTAAGCCCTTCTTAACAAATCTTGCCCAACCCCATTCTCTCACCCCTGTAGTCAATCAAAACATTCAAAATGCAACCAAATACATCCATCCCATAGGTCTTATGGCTTTGGAAGACTGTGGAATGGTCAGTTCCTCATTATTGGAGGCAAAACCCTTGTTTAGGGTTCTATGGGACTGTTTTTGAACAAATTCTTATAACTCTCTTATAATGTAACTTCAAGGACCAAACTATATTCAAATTCAAGTCAATTCAATTCTCTAACCAATCAAGACATGGAGAAATGACAACATTTCAGTACCTTCTCCTTGTACAGACTGGGACAGCGAATTCTACCAAGAAATAGAGTTGTAAAGAACAGTCCACTAATGGTTAGTTATAACTTGCTTCATTTCTAGTTTCAAGGATTCAAAACATACTTGGAAGAAAGGTATTTCACCACACTTCACTCCCAAATAATATAAGAGGCATGACAATTCTGTACCACTGAGGAGTACGGCCTATTCCTATAGAAAATGACAAAAAAATGGCAAGAGAATGGTATTTTGTTTGCATAGAACTTCTTCACACCTTACATTTGATATGTTCAAGGGTATATATGTTTTCATACTCCTTGAAAAACTCCCATTGAAGCAATTTGGTCGATGGAAAGTGACCACAACCACTCGAACTCCCTGAACTATCTTTGGACAGTTTGCAAACTTCAACTAATTTTTAGTTTGTTTGCATAACCATTGGGGATTATGAATCTTCAAACATGTTTACAATGTGATTAGGCTTTTAACATGCCTTATACTTCTTTGATCATGCCTTAGACTCTCTGAACATGCCTCAATAAGGCTTACAAACATGGAGATTTACATGACTACCTTTAATGGCTTTATGATAGCAATAGATGTTTTTGGACAAAGTCCTTTACAACATGGCATCCTAACCTTATTACATCATGAGAATGGTCTCTAGGACCTTATGAAACCAACAATCAAAATGGAAATTAAAATGGAAATCAAAACAAGACATAAATCTCTTGGTGCTTCTGCACCACATATGCACTAGAAATGTCACAATGTAAATTAAATTAAAATCAAAGTTTTCAACATCAATGCCCTAGATGTTTATTGATCTAAGGTTTATGTTTTTATAATTTCATGATTGAACCTATGCAACTTTTTTAGCTTCACTAATTTCATAAGTTAAGTTTGAATTACAAGTTATTGTTTCAAGTTCAATTTTATGAGTGAATTTAGTGAGTATATGCAAATTGATTAAATACACATATTTTGATATCTAGGTCATGTTTATTGTAAATTATTTTTAATAAGATGTGGTCATATGATTAAGTTTGGTTGGGTTGGTGTCAAATTTTGATATTATGATGCAATTTCAAGATGTCCAGAAATTCCTTGTTTGATTACATGTTTGGTTGGGTTTTATATGTTGTGCTTCAACTATCTTGTATTGTGTAAATACACCTAATGTGTTAATTAAGTGTGTAGGTATATGTTTCCCAATGATGATTAATCAGGAGATGGTCAATTTGGGTAATTGTATTTATGTTGTATACCTTGTCTCACTCAATTTGAGTTCAAAGCTAAGTCCCTGTGTAACCTTATTAAAGCATGATCATGAATAAACTTGTAAAGTGTGAGGTTTTTTTGCATGCATGCTTATTTAATGAGTTCTTATTGTACTTGTATTTAATTAGTTTTTAGAATGCTTGATTTGAGAACATCGTAGAATATCTATCATTCTTGAGTTGAAAGAATTTATTATTATGGCTTAATAAAAAGGTCTTGTGCATTTATACACATGCAGACATGGTGATTCTATTAGATAGACTAGTGAAATTTTCATGATCATTAAATACATAGAAATTTATCAAATTACTCTACTCCAAGTTATAGTTTATTTTATGTGGCATATATCTAATTACACTTTTGATTTCCAAAATCATAAATTTACTATTTAGATTATATTTACTTACTTTTATTTTATATATTTGTAATAAATTTATTATATACATTACTAAGTAAAAAAGAAAGAAAATTTAACTATATTAAATTATGAAAACCAACTTAGGGGTAGTTCAAAAATTTAAATCTTTTAGTAAGAAAAAGATCCAAGAAAGTAGCAACCATAAAACATTCAAAATAAACATAAACACAACTACTAACTAGATTTTTAGAAAAAATGAAATGATCTACCACCTATGGTAGCTAGATCTACATACTACAAACACAAGTAACACGATAGTATACATAAGTGACTAGATATAGAAGTCAATAAATAGCTACTAGATATAATTAACAACTAGATATTGCATGAACAACTAGATGTTATGTTCAAAAATTAAGATGGTACTGTACTCAACAACTAGATATTGAATAAGCCTGTGATAGTCCCTCTAACCATATCAAAGTATATATCATGTCAAACATAAAAATTTATCTCCATGATATAAATGTATTGAATCAAACATGTAATCAATTCCATTTTCAATTATGTATCATCATTTAATATAAATCTTGTCCACAAAAGTATCATCAAACATGCAAATGTCTACAAACATGTGGACATAAATATATATAATCATCAAACATGTGTGCAAATGTAGATAGAAATGTCCACAAACATGTGTTGCAAATGTCAATAAAAATGTCTACAAACATGTATCTAAATGTCCACAAACATGTATAGATAGAAATGTAGATGAAAACATGTAGATCAAGAGAAATATCTAAAAACACGTGTAGATAGAAATGTCCTCAAACATGTAGAAATGTTCACAAACATGTAGAAATGTCCACAAACATGTAGAAATGTCCACAAACACATGTGCAAATGTAGATAGAAATGTCCATGTAAACATGTAAATAGAATTGTCTGAAAACAAATATCTAGAGAAACATGTCTAGGCAGAGCTGGTAGCCTAGTCATCACATTGGTTGCGAGTTGAGTGACCCTCTGAGTGAGCATCCTGCTCTAATGGTTGCGCTAAGCCCTGGAGATAGTACAACACATGTACATGAAAGTGTACAAATTATGTTAAATTAAAATAATGTTAAATATATAACATGCACATGCACGTACAAATTATATGTAAACATGTAAGTACATGATTTAAAAATTTAAAACTCACCTATCCACTAACATTACTAGCATCAGCTGAATCATGCCTGCATACACTATCCGTCCCCTGACTAGGTGTAACATGAGCTAACCCCTACAATATATATATTAGGACTCTATCTAGCAAAGTAATTAAACTTAATTTAATTTAAGTTCAATTTTAAATCATGCATGCATGCACATATGCATGTACATACCTGTGTATCAGGTGGTGCAGGATCCATTGCAATGATCATATCTGATGCCTCCTTGGCTAGCTCTAGTAATGAAGAGTGAAGTGGACTATGCAGTTGAGTTGGCATCGAAGATCCTGAATGTAGAAGCATATCCACATAACCTGATGATCCCATCTACAACTTTAACTCCTCAGGTGAATCTAGGGAGAGCTGGGATGTCTGATGCTCAACACTCACAAAAGGAGGGGTAGGTGTATCTGCCTAAGTAGAAGTTGAATGATCTATTTGTGGATCAGGATGTGGAGTACTACCAGGCACCTAATCAGAAGGTCTCACAGCCTGATTGGATCGTGACCCAGTCTATGAATGGCAAGCTCTACCCACATGTCCTCTAACCTCATGTAAAGGGATAGAAAGATCTAATGCAATAAAATCATATGACTCAAATAGGTCCTCAGAAAGACAACTCGTTGTAGTCTGAAGCATATGGTCTCCTACAAGATCATCTATGTCTATGGGTGAAGGGACACCCATGATAGCATAAGGATAAGTAGCATGATCCAATGGTCTTGATCATCTAGGATGACTCATCAAATATCTTGCCACACAATCAGAACATATCCTAGATGTGGCGGCTGTAATATCACCAACACTGTTGATTGCTTCCCTTTGGGAAGCAATGACAAACTGATTAGCAATAGGGGCCATGGCTGGGGAGACAACAGTCATCCTCTCCCTAACCAAGGCCCTATAATTTGGAGCCCATCGATCTAGTCAATGATAGGCATCTCTATCAACAACCCTACCCCTCCCCTAACCAAAATATGTTGGAAAATCCAAGTAGTTGACATTTAGGCCCATATGAATCTCTTCTGTGCAAAATATAAAGGAATTTAGTCATTTTTGGGATAATGACTATGAGTCGCAAGAAAACGTGGATATATCAACAGGGCCATATGAGGGTCTACACATCTAGTCACTTTGCAGTCCCTCACATTAGGCCTACCAACATAATATGGGAAACATTAGGATTTGATGGTCTCTTTCGAGACACTAAGCTAAATAGAAGAAAGAGAAACATCACCAGTCACCTCTTGTAGCATCCAAGCAAGAATAGTAGAAAGAGTATCACCCGAATAAGCATGGGTATCTCCTAGGCTATGCCTAATGTGATGCAAGCTAGATAAAATTGATTTATAGGTGTCCCTATAAACCCCTATTATGTCAGGGTTAGAAAGAACACCTCTCAATCTCTGGATCTCAGTATCTGTATGAGTAAATATAGAAGGTCTAGGAGGCGGTGGTGTATGTGCCATGATATATCTTGACCTGAATCATGCCAAAAAATAAATAACTTACTCCAATGTACATGTGTACACATCTAGTACTATGTATCTAAATTAATTTTTAAATTTAGCATCCAATCTGAACATACATTCTAGTTCACTATCTAAGTGAAAAAATTTAAAATTTACATGTTTGAAATGTAAGTGATAACATGAAAAGAAAGTGCAATAACTTAAAGAACCACATGGTAAATAATTTTTATTGAATATCTAGATAGATACATTCCATCAAATTTGTTGCATGGATATATGTAAGTTTGTTTGAATGGATGTGTTGTCTACCATCAAATTTGTTGCATGCCAAGATAAATTTAAAAACACATAATGTAAATTTAAATGATTAATCACATTTTGCACTCAAGTTTATGAATATTAGAATCACATTTTGCACTCAAGTTTATGAACAACTAGTTTTGACCAACTAACAAGAGAAAACAACACTTCTAAACTTCTAGCTTTTCTATGCCAATGAGGGTATTCCTAGAGATATTTATAGGACAATCAAAATAAATATTTAAGAGAAAATGGTTAGATAGATTAGCTATTCCCTTTGCACGATACTCCAATTATTTTTCATTAAGCACCCCTTACATTGGCTTATTGGTCTTACAAATCAAAGATCTCTTATCACTAGAGTAATATATCAACATGACTAATTTACCATTTAGAAGACCAATGTTTTAGTTCATTGGCAATTTAGATTCAAGTCTTGAATAAATGAGTAAATACTTTTTTAAATATGAGCTTAAGAGAAAGATATGAATTGATAGAAATAGAGAACTAGTATTACATTCAAGATCCCATCTGTCTAGTTGCAATTTCATTTAAATGCAATTCAAAGAGTCAAGAAACTTCACATAATTATACATTATTTAATCCTTCTCATTTTGGTGAGCTCCTATGATCCTACACATCTCAATCTTCTTGTTTATTTCTTGAAATACATTAAGATTTTTAGATCTACATTTTGAACTAAGATCTTGTTTTTAGATCTACCCTTCCTTTTAACATTATTGGATTTATTGATATATATTTTTCTATTGGGGTTTGGCGCTTTACTATGATATTATTTTTATTGGCCCTACCCATGCTTGGCCACCACATTAGGGTTTCATTTTTAGATCTTATATACCATTCATATTTTTTGTTTCTCAATCAAAAAATTGGCCATTTCAATTTTCTTTTCCTATATTTTCTTTATGCCACCTAGAAATATTGTGTCTAAATCATTGCATAACCCAAATGAGTGAAAATAAAGCCTATTAAAATGATCATAACAATAACAATGAGTCTAGTATGATTTTGTTGATCATGTCTATCTTGAAAATGAGTTGTCTAATTTGATTAATGAAGAGAATATTACACAACTAGAAAATATGTTTCATGACATGTTTACTAGTAAACTATACAAACTTGAAGCTTTACAAATATTTTTTTGGCAAACTTACCTTTTGTATTAACTAGTACATCTATTCCTATTACCACCTCCACCATAGATCCCTCTTCCATGTTACTCCCTCCACTACCACTAATCATCATCATAGTATCATGGCCACTTGTGTCCCACCATTAGTACCTATCCCTTTCCTCTTGCCTACCACATTATGGATTAGCTCCCTAATATACCCCTCTTGACTACACAAAAGAAACATTAAATTGAAATTTTTCATGACTACTTGACCATGTTCATTCTCATTCATATCACAATTTATAGAGAAATTACAATGAGGAAGCTTCAAGAAGGAAAGAAGAAGACATTTCAAAAAAATATGAATATAGTAAGAAACCTAGAAAATACTATTTCTAAATGAATATTATTATTTCTAATGCTACTACTAAACTAGAAATTACAATAAGGAAGCTTTGAGAAGAAAAGAACAAGATAGTACCAAAAATACAAATAGCATGAAACTAAGAAAATAAAATTGCTAAACTAATATATTATCTCTAATACTAGTACTAAACTAGAATGTAAGTCTTATCACCTCCCTAATAAAATATTCTCAGTTTCTTCCCCTTGTCTACCAATTTAGTAAAGCTAAACTTGTTTTTTCTTCTTATTTAGCTTGAGCTTATGTTTCTTCATGAAAACCATATAGAGATATACTGCATTGACAATAGATGAGATATTTAGATTCCATAGAAACTCTATCTCATTGGCATAGTTGATATTTTCTTCAACACTCTAAATGTATAAATTATTTTCCAATATCTTGTTCTATGTCTCTCTTGGAAACCTCTAATTCCTGAGATGTGCCAATACTAACCTCCCTTTGCAAATTCACTTTATCTTCTCTTTTGATTGGTATGCACCTTATATCTCAAATTATTTTTGGATAAAAATTCTCTAAGGACCTTTTGATTAAAATTTTGTTTGTGTGCAACAAACTATACCACTTCAACACTCTAATTGTGAGTTTTATTTGTACCCATCAACCCCACTACCCCTCTATGGATATTTCCATGAATTAATTATAAATGTATCTCCCAATACTCTATTTAAATAAATTATTGTAGATAAACTCTAGATGTACCAACATAAGATCTATAACTATTTGGGATTATCTCTTATCAAATATCCCAAATTACATTTCCCAAACTAAGGTTTACTATCTAAATAACTTTTATTTGTTTTTGCATTCCATGATAAGCTAAAATCCAACTTGGTGTTCATGTTTCTAAATAATTTCCTCCAAATATAAACTACAAAATTTGTGTCACTATCCAAATAATGCTTCTTGGTATACTAGGTAATACCTAACAATATCATTGAAAAATAAGATAGAAGTATGTGAAGCATCACTTGTCTATTCACATGGTATAAACTATGGCATCTTGGATATCATGTATACTACTATAAGCAATAAATATCTATAGTGTTGATTCCTCATGATTCCCAAAATAATTTATGTTAATATCATTCCATGAATTATCTAGTATTTGTAAGAGATTATACAATCCATAATCTTGAATTCCCCTTTTAAACCAACAAACTTGACATTTCTATATAGTCCTTTGTATTTTAACTCTCATTTATGACCAATAATTTCTTCCTCAAAAGTGTCAATGTCTTGTCCACTCTAATGTCTCTATCCATCCCTCCAATAGGATTTTCTCTAATCAAACTCTCTTGCATTGACCCTTACGATATACATATATATTATATCTTTAACAACAACCTATGTTGAATGAAGTAGTCCACTCACTACATCCTATCTTGACCAACTATATTTTAACATGCCTCCCCAAAAATTATATTATGTTAATTAAAATTTCATCTTTTTAAATCTTATAACTTTAACTCTCATCTATGTGATCAATGCACTTCATTTTATCTTTACATATCTACTATGTAGTTGTATTTACTACTCCTATGATTCAACACAAATTGGTAACTCTACAAAAATTTAAACCATTTTATGTTCTTCTAGACATTCAAAATTTACATTGATTCTTGATAAATTACATTTCCTAATGATCAATATGTAAAAAAAAACTTATTTGACAACAATTAATACTTCCACTTATTCAATGCATATATAATAGCATAAATTTATAATCATAAATTGAATATTTATTCTTTATGTCAAATTTAGCTTTCCAATAAAGTGCATGACCACTAGTCTCCCCTCTTGGCTTAACATTGCTCTAGTTGTTTTATTACTATATTAATCTAAATGAATTATTTGAGAATGAAAATGTGATTTAGTGTGGTCACAAGCTTTTATTTAATTAAAGACGTATGAATAGTTGCTTCTTAAACACTCATTGAAGGTGGTTGGGTGTGATAAACCATTCCAAATTAATAGTTGTTTAGGTTAAAGCCCTCAAAGGTTGAGTTACACATGTTATGAGCCTTGTTGAAGTCTTGGACTTGTCTTGTGTGGAACCCACATTGGCTCATGAGATAATTATTATATAAAATTAATTGAATTCACATTGGTCACCCTTAGTGCTATGAGGCAATTAGTATGATTCAGTTGAGGTTAACATTTCATTGCAATCATAATGATGTTGCACACTTAAAGCACCCTAATTTGGATGCGAATAGAAATTCATGTGGATGTTGTATATGGTCTTGAATCTATAGTTCCAATTCAAACCTTGTTGGTTTAAAAAGACTTGTTATTATTGAGAGTCATATTTGAATTGTTCATGCCTTTGCATTTATAGTTGAATTAGACATTAAAACTAAAAATTCCCTAATTCGCCTAGAAATACCATACAAAGTAACCATGAAGATCAATGAAACCAAACATGCTCCTAAATTGAGGGAAAAAGAGAATATGAAATAGCATAAGTACCAATGAAGCTAAACATTCTGTCCAATTTCAAGTGAAGAGTAAGAAAATGAATTAAAAACCTAGTTTTCCAAATTAGGGTGACAAACTTTAACAAACCCTAGTTTGCCAAATTAGGGTGACATACTAAATTCATCTTTTCAAACTTTGATATTCTTTTGAAACTAGGGTTCGTCAAATAAGGGTGATAAACTAAATTCATCTTTTCAAACTTTCATATTATTTTGAAACTAGGGTTTGTCAAATTAGGGTGACAAACTAAATTCATATTTTCAAACTTTGTATTCTTTTAAAACTAGGGTTTTATAGTTTTTTAACTGTCTCAAGCAATTTTTTTGTATTTTATGGAATTTTTCTGTATTTTATTGACAATAATGGAATGACATTTTTTGTAATGGAAGCCCCTATCAGCAAGCATATGGGGCCTTGAGATGTTGGCAAGCATATACATGAGTTCATAGCAAGCATCCATGACTTTCAAATGGCACTTGCATATACATAGAAACAGTGGCAATTTTATGCACCTGTGGGCTTGACATGTGTGCTAATGTGGTGTCTTCACCTATCGTAGAGCTTCCACTTGTCCCCTTTGAACCTTTCACCTTCATCTGGGTTCCCTGTTACCTTCATTTGTGGGTGCCTATTGCCTTCATCTATAGGTTCCTTTCATAGTTGCGCTCTCAAATGACAAAAAAACTATCATTTGAGAGTTTTAACCTATTTAAAAAAAAATAATAATAATGCCTTTGATCGAAGACCCTCTATGATTAAAGACATTATTTTATTATTTTAATTTAGTGCTCAATTACCTTCATTCGAAGACCACCTTTAAATGAAGGTTCTATTATTTTATGTTTTTATAAGGCCGACAGGGCCTTCCATCAATAGGACCTTCATTTGAAGGTGCTTGCTAGAGTTTTTTAGCACCTTCAATTTTTCTTCATCCACAAAAGTGTAACCCATTATTGTGTGTTGACTCTAAATAGGAGTATAGGAAGAACACCATTTAATATTGTGATAGGAACTAACCCTAGAGGAGTAGTAGAGTTGAGAGACATCAGTATGGAAGATAAGAGAAGTGCAGAAGAAGAATTTGCTGGACACATGGAGACAGTGCATAATCAGGTGGGTATGTGCAGGATCGTGATGGGCCAAACTATACCTCTAAGTGGCAATGAAAATACTAAAAATCAGACTTAATCAGGTTCATGTGAAAATTTGAATGGATTATCTACATAATTTGAAAAATATGTAAAAACAAAATTTGTAGAGAATTGAATCTATTTTATGAGCTACTTTTTCTTTTAAATTAAATTTACTTAGTGAAAAATGAATATTTCAATGAACAACTATTAAATTTTTTAGAAAAAAATAAAAAGTGGGTGTCATTCCAGCCAACCTAACCATGAGCAAAAAAAAATATTTTTTTAAATCTTTCAAAATAAGTAGAGGACTAATGCCTGGATGTGACACATGTTTTTTTGAAATTTTTTTCCAATAAAATATTTAGTTATGATTTTTTTACTGTGACTTTTTTTAAAAACTAAAAAGTAATTTTCTAGCCCACCTGATGTATAGGCAATGAGATAGTTGGAGGATAGCAAACTAGACAAGGTTCTTAATACACCCAAACACCCAAAATCATAGGTTAGTTTACAAAAGTGGGAACAACAAAAAGAAACTCATGGATCATGATGGAAAGGTTGGTTTGGGATGTTAGGGGACCCATTCCATCCATTGGCTAAGGCAGACTAGACTCAAGATTGGTACTTCCTTCACAAGCCCAAAAAATGGCTTGTAGCCCTAGAAAATGAGAACAATCCTAATAACTCTTGACACAGACCTTCAAATGCAAATCTTAGATAATTAGAAGATACCCATTAGGAACCCCTATGACATATCCAAGAATGGGTATTGGTTGTTTTGGATGATATGCCTCGACCTATAGCCCCTCATGATGACTTAGAGCCCCAATTAGGCCTAATTTGTGAAGCAAGTACCCTTGGATGGAGGCTTATAACTCTCTTGACCACTTAGACATGTCAGGGACCTCCCAAAACCATGAAATTTAATCTTCATTTGTTGTTATGATTGATTGTCATCAAAATTCATTAAACTGTTGCTTCTATCAAACACTTAGCACATGGTTTTGCTAAGTTTCATCAATGAGATCCTAACAATAATAGGTTCTTCCCCAAAATACTCTTGCAATAAATTAAAACACATAGCAAAACACCCATTCCACTGATCAAAGAGTTTGGAGGTTAGTGGAATGGTGAAAACATGTTATATTTCTGTCAGAACCCTAGTTAAGGGTTTCTCAGACCACCCTACAGAAAATAGAGGATTAAACTACTGTAGAGAAAAGTCAAGAACTCAAAACATATGCATTTGGAAGGTAACTCACCAAGCTTCCATTCCAACACACCCAACTGCCACCACTCATCCGTACACAGACAGGGTACATGCAGCAACAACAAGGAAACAGTAAAACTCAGGCAGAACTTGTTATTTCTTATTGATTTCTTCCCTAAAAATGCTTCTTCATGACTTCTCCCCCTTACAATGAATAGGGCATAGCTCTAAGAAGCCTTCCAACTAGTTTGAATTGGTTGTGAAGACAATTAAGGTTAATGGAAGGTCTGATAACCACCGAACTATCTCTGCAACTGTCTTATTTTGGACTGCAGTGACTTGTTTATTCATAACAATGCCTTCAAAATATATTTACAATGCAATTAGGCCTTGAACAAGGAATTAGACCCCTTGACATCATTTTAGACTTCTTGACATGCCTTAACAAGCTTACAATCATGAATATTGTCCCTACATGCCTTAAGAAGGCTTTACACATGTGACTACCTCAGCAATACGAGGATAGATATTTGGACATAGTCCTTATTCCTTATTACAATCATGAATGGTCTTCTAGGACCTTATTGAACAAAACAAGAGAACATAAAAGCAAGATAACTCAAGACCTTAGTCTTCTTGGTGCTCCTGCACCATACTCCCCGAGTGGAAAGAGAACTCAAGTCTCTTGAGGAAGTAGATCAGAAATGGTGACACCATGCTTCAAGATGTCTTCCTCACTCATCCAAGTGGCATCTTCAATGGGTAAGCTACTCCATTTGACACGGAATTGTTTGTATGTCTTCTTTCTTGTCTTCTTCAAGACCTTGGTGTCAAGAATGCATTCCAACTTCAATGGTTGATTGGGTGGAAGACCCTTAACCCAATCTTCATCTCCCAATTCTGTCATATCTACCTTTGAATCTACATTAGAATCACCTTTGAAAGGAAACAAATCTAAAACATTGAAGATAGGAGATATGGCCAAGCCTTGAGGAAGTTCAATCTCATAGGCATTGGGCCCAAACTTGTGCACAATCCGGCATGGTCCTATCTTCTTCATGAGGAGTTTGGTTTGTTGCCCCTTAGGAAGTCTTTCCTTCTTCAAATGTGCCATGACCAAATCCCCAACCTTGTATTGTACATCTCTCCTTCTCTCATTAGCTTTCTCCTTGTACTTGTCATTGTTCTTTTGAAGAGTTTCTTTGACATTATCATGGATGTCCTTCATGGCCAATGCAAAGTCTTCACCTTGAGCACTTTTCCTCTCTACTCCATGGAGATCTCTCAATTCAAGAATACCCCTTGGGTGAATGCCATAAACAATCTCAAATGGACTCCTTCCTATGCTTCTATTGGTGGAATCATTATAGCCAAACTCTACTTGAGGGGTGATCATATCCCATGCCTCTCCATGCTGCTTGGTAAGACACCTGAGAAGGTTTCCCAAGGACCTATTCACCACCTCAGTTTGGCCATTAGTCTAAGGGTGATAGGCTGAAGTAAAAGACAATTGAGTGCCCAAATTCTTCCACAAAGTGTGTCAAAAATGGCCTACAAACTTTGGATCCTTGTCAGTCACAATGTTAAGAGGCAAACCATGGATTCTAACAATTTCTTTGAAGAACAAACTAGCAATGTGTGAAGCATCATTAGTGCATTTACATGGCAAGAAATGAGCCATCTTACTGAATCTATCCACCACAACAAATATACTATCAAAGCCTCTTTGATTCCTAGGAAGACCCAATACAAAATCCAGGCTGATACTTTCCCATGGCCTATTAGAAATAGGAAGTGGCTGATATAGACCAGCATTAGATGAAGTACCCTTTGCCCTTTGACAAACACTACAACATTCAACAAATTTTCTGATATCTGATTGCATTTTAGGCCAAAAATAAAACCTCTTCACCTAATCCAATGTTTTATCCAACCCAAAATGACCTCCAAGTCCACCACAGTGTTTTTCCTTTATGATGTTCTCCCTCGTGGAATAGCTAGGAACACATAGTTGGCTGCCTTTGAACAACAACCCCTGCTGGAACAAAAACTCAGAAAAATCAGAATGATAAGAGTTTGAAAATTGTGAACAAACTTCATATACCTCCTTGAAATCTTCATCATCCTGATACATATGTTTGAGAGCATCAACCCCTACACTTTTCAACTGAATTTCTTGAACGATACACACTATTCTACTCAATGCATCTGCCACTTTGTTAGCCTGCCCCTTCTTGTGTTTGATTGAAAAAGTACAGGCTTGGAGTTGCTCAACCCATTTCATATGTCTATGATTGAGTTTCTCCTGTGAATTCAGCAAACTAAGTGCATGGTTGTCAATATAAACAATAAATTCTTTAGGAAAAAGATAGTGTCTCCATTTTTTCAAAGCTTGTACCATTGAATACAATTCCAAGTCATAAGTAGAGTACTTTCTCTTAGCATCATTCAATTTTTCACTAAAGAAAGCAACAGGTCTGCCTTCTTGACTTAGGACAGCCCCTATAGCAAGGTTACTAGCATCACATTCCACTACAAATAACTTGTTAAAGTTGGGCAAAACAAGTATGGGCTGTTGTGCTACCTTTTGTTTCAGAATTTCAAAAGAATCATTGGCCGCCTTTATCCAAAAAAACTTACATTTCTACCCCCCTTTGATGGTATCCAAATTTGGTGCACAAACATGACTAAAACCCCTTATGAATTTCTTATAAAATGTTGCCAAACCATAAAAACTTTTCACATCACCTGCTGTTTTTGGAGTTGACCATGACAAAATGGCTTCTACCTTTGTTGGATCCATCTTCAAACTACTTGTGAAATCACAAAACTAAGATAGGTGAGTTCTTCCTTCATGAAGACACTCTTTTCCATGTTGATCATCAATTTTTCATCATGTAGCTTCCTCAAAACCTGATCCAAATGTTGCTAATGCTCTTCCTTAGTCCTATTGAAAACAAGAATGTCATCCAAATATACCACAACAAATTTGCCAATGAAATCCTTCAACACTTCATTCATGAGACACATAAAAGTACTCGGGGCATTAGATAGACCAAATGGCATCACCAAACACTCATAAAGACCATCATTTGTTTTGAAAGTTGTCTTCCATTCATCCCATTGTTTGATCCTAATTTGATGATACCCACTCTTAAGATCAATCTTAGAAAAGTATATAGCCCCTCCCAAACAGTCCATTAGGTCCTCAATCCTTAGCATAGGGAACCTATATCTTATGGTAATCTTGTTAATGGCTCTAGAATCCATTCACAACCTCCATTTACCATCCTTTTTAGGGGCTAGGACTGTTGGGACAGCACATGGGCTAAGGTTCTTTCTTACCAATCCCTTATCCAACAGTTCTTGCACTTGCTTGGCAATCTCTTCATTTTGTGAAGGTGTCATCTTGTAGGCTGCTTTGTTTAGCCAAGTAAATCCTGGTATGAAGTCAATTTGATGGCTTATGTCTCTAATAGGTGGCAACTCATTAGGCATTTCTTCTACTATAATCCCCTTATACTTCTCTAGCAATTGCCGCACCTCATTAGGAAATTCTTCGCTACTAGGATCATGCAAACTAGGACTGTTTTTAGGCTTCAAAATTAGAGCATACCCTTGGGTTCCTTCCTCCTTAAGGGCCTCTAGAAACTCTTTACCACTCACAATCATGACACTTGACCCAACATTCTTCTCTACATGCTCATCTGGCAATGGATCCATTCTATACTTTCTACCATTCTTAGTTATGATGAAAGAATTAGTTTTACCATCATGTTGTGATTGAACATCATATTGCCATGGACGTCCTAACAAAAAATGACAAGCATCCATAGGAATTATATCACACAAATTTTTTTCCTTTTATTCTCCTATCTCAAATTCAACCCATGATTGTTCATGTACCAAAACTTGTTGCCCCTCATTCAACCATGATACTTTATAAGGATTAACATGAGGAAGTCTTTTCAATTTCAAATTGTCTACCATTTCAATGGAAACCAAATTTTTAGTTGAGCCTAAATCAAAAATTACCTTGCAAATCTTACCATAGGCCTTGCATGTTATCCTAAACAATGTCTTCCGTTGAGGGGGTTCTTGTGTTTGAGGCACCTTCAACATGGTTCTTCTCATCATCAAACTTTCTCCTTAATGGACCGGGGCTGCACTTCCAATTGGAGAGTTGACACTTTGGAAATTCCTCTTGGATCAATTGTTTCCTTCTCTCCCCTCCATGAGAGCTTGAGGCTTACTTTTCAAGACATTTGAAGGCTGGATGTCCCACTTGGTTGCAATTGTAGCACCTTCCTGTGAAGACATTAGTACCTCTCCCTGGTCCACCAAATCTACCTCTTCCATTAGGCCTTCTTCCTCTAAAGCCTCCTCTAGAACTAGATTCTCCACTTTTCTCTTGGGAACTAGATTTCCCTTGACTTCTTTGGGACTGATTTTTGCCCCCAAAACTGCCCCTACCTTTGAAATTTCTGCCACCACTTCCTCTACTTTGCTACTCACTTTTCCTCTTCAACTTCTCTTCAACCCTTAATGCCACTTGAAAGAATTTTTCCATGGTTTCACGGGTTAATAAACTTATCTCATCTTGAATATTAAACCTCAAACCATTTAGATACCTTGCCACTTTAGCTTTTTCATCCTTCATGTACCCACAACGAAGAGTGTATTTGTGAAACTCCTTGGTGTAAGTAGCCACATCCAAATCTCTTTGCTTGATATTTTGCATCTTCTTGTAGATCTGCACCTCATAGTCTAATGGAAGGAATTGGGACTTGATCCTCTCCAACATTCTGCTCCATGAAGAGATCATACTCTTCCCATTCTTTACCCTCTCACCTTGGGTGTAATTCCACTATGTAAGGGTAGCACCTTTGAGTTTAGTTTTTACAAACTTCACCCTCTTATTTTCAGGAACTTCTTTGTATTAAAAGTAGTTGTTTAGAGCCTCAATCCACTCCATGACTTCAACAGCATTCATCTTCCCACTAAACATGGGAATCTCCATCTGAGCCTCTAAGGAATCCTTGCCAATTGCCTTGATGGCTTCAAGGAAATGCTTTTGATCAGCTGGTACCTCTACCTCTTCTTGCTCTTCTTCTTCCTCCTCTTTCTCTTCCTCTTCATCTGAACCTTCATCTATCCTCTTCGCTATCCTCAATGCCTTCAACTCTGCTTGGATTACTTCCTTGACTCCACTTTTGATCTTCTCTTCCATCTCCTTGAGCTTCTTGACCACTTCGGTGGTCATCCCCTTTTGAGGCATATTGCTAGCCTCTCCTTCACTCTCCTCTGCTGACATATACCAAGCCTTATACCACCAACAATAGAACCTTTTATGGCTCTGATACCACTATGATGTAGAGGCAATGAGATAGTTGGAGGATAGAAAACTAGACAAGGTTCTTAATACACCTAAACACCTAAAATCATAGGTCAATTTACAAAAGTGGGAATAGTAGAAAGAAACTCATGGATCATCATGGAAAGGTTGGTTTGGGATGTTAGGGGACCCATTCCATCCATTGGCTAAGGCAGACTAGACTCAGGATTGGTACTTCCTTCACAAGCCCAAGAAATGGCTTGTAGCCCTAGAAAATGAGAATAGTCCTAATAACTCTTGACACAGACCTTCAAATGCAAATCTTGGAAAATTAGAAGATACCCGTTAGGACTCCCAATGACATATCCTAGAATGGGTATTGATTGTTTTGGATGATATGCCTCAACCTATAGCCCCTCCTGATGACTTAGAGCCCCAATTAGGCCTAATTTGTGAAGCAAGTACCCTTGGATGGAGGCTTATAACTCTCTTGACCACTTAGACATGTTAGGGACCTCCCAAAACCATGGAATTCAGTCTTCATTTTCTATTATGATCGACTATCATCAAAATTCATTAAATCGTTGCTTCTATCAAACACTTAGCACATGGTTTTGCTAAGTTTCATCAATGAGATCCTAACAATAATAGGTTCTTCCCCAAAATACTCTTGCAAGACATTAAAATAGATAGACAAACACCCATTCCACTGATCAGAGAGTTTGGAGGTCAATGGAATGGTGAAAACATGTTATATTTCTGTCAGAACCCTAGTTAAGGGTTTCTCAGACCACCCTACAAAAAATAGAAGATTAAACTACTCTAGAGAAATGTCAAGAACTCAAAACATATGCATTTGGAAGGTAACTCACCAATCTTCCATTCCAACACACCCAACTTCCACCACTCATCTGTACATAGACAGTGTACGTGCAACAACAACAAGGAAACAGTAAAACTCAGGCATAACTTGTTATTTCTTATTGATTTCTTCCCCAAAAATGCTTCTTCACGACTTCTCCCCCTTACAATGAATAGGACAGAGCTTTAAGAAGCCTGCCAACTGGTTTGAATTGGTTGTGAAGAAATTTAAGGTCAATGGAAGGTCTGATAACCATCGAACCTTTCTCTGCAACTATCTTATTTTGGACTGCAGCGTCTTGTTGAGGCATAACAATGCCTTCAAAATAGATTTACAATGCAATTAGGCCTTGAACAAAGCATTAGACCCCTTAACATCATTTTAGACTTCTTGATATGCCTTAACAAGGCTTACAATCATGAATATTGTCCCTACATGCCTTAAGAAGGCTTTACACATGTGATTGCCTCAGCAATATGAGGATAGATATTTGGACATAGTCCTTATTCCTTATTACAATCATGAATGGTCTTGTAGGACCTTATTGAAAAAAACAAGATGAACATCAAAACAAGAGAACTCAAGACCTTAGTCTTCTTGGTGCTCCTACACCACCACCTAACTTGATAAAAAAAAATTTGAATTCAAATTTTTTTAAGCTATAGCCAGAAAAGCATAGATTGTGAGACAACTTTCAAATCTCAAAAAGGTGAAACATTTTGAAAGTTATGGATGTTTTTCAATCAGTGTGTCCATTAGTATTTCAGACACACACTATATAGAAAATTATTAATAATAATTTAATAAAATGATAACCAAACAAATCTTTAGAAAGCTGACAATTTCTTCAATAAACCCTTTTCGTTTTATCAATTTTGCATAAAAAAAGTCGTCAACACAAAGGGTGAAGTTCGAAGAAGAGAGTGAAACTTGAAAAAATGTTATAATTTAGGAAAAGTCAACAACAAAAATAGATATTCGTTATGCTTCGGTAAATGGAAAATGGATATTTGTTTTGCTTCGATAAATGAAAAATGGATATCCATTTTGGGCAACTAGAAATAGATATCCATTTTCTAGAAATGGATCTCCATTTTTGGGCTGCCCAAAACCTTGTGGTTGTGTTTATGCTTCATTCCTCATGGTCCTTGTAGGGTATTCATGTGTATACTTCATGATTGATGTGTATTCAAGTGTAGACTTCATGACTTACATGTATTCATGTGTATACTTCATAACTTATGTATATTCATGTGTATGCTTCGTAACTTACATGTATCCATGTGCATACTTCATGTATATTACATGTATTTATGTGTATGGTTCATGCCTTACATACATTCGTGTATACGCTTCATGTCTTACGTGTATTACACTCTATCATGCTACTTACCTCCTCCCTATCATGAATCCCATGCACTTCTTATCTCTCTCTCTCCATGCTAACTTCTTTGACGTAGTGATGCTAGCCTTAGATCTTCAAGCCATCCATGTTCCACTTTGCATTATTACATTTACTATTAGGTTATCTTATACACTTTTCTTTCCTCATTTTCCTAAAACCCAAGATTACACATTGACTAGTCCATTGAATGATTCATGCAAAGATTTATGCTACTCCCTTGTCTTTTCACATTATCTGGACTATATCCTACATTTCACATACTTACACTATACACTTCCACTTTTCCATATGTACATGGTGTTCTTCTAATTTATAGTTGAAATAAATTTTCTTACCATCTTGGTATATAAGATTAGGATGGCATTATGAAATTCACTTGAATATGTTGTGACTCCTTGTGCTTCTATACCTTATTTTCCTACAACCTATTCTCCATATTATCCTTGTACATCATTTTTCTTATCACTTATAATCACATTATCTCTTGTTACTTTCCAATCTTTGATCTTCTATCAATTTTATTTGAAATTTCACCTTCTTCTCTTTCATCCTATTTACCACTCTATCATCACACTAACCATTACACTTTTTCACGCATAGTCTTACTTGTTTGGATCCTATTTTTATATTAGTTTATTTTCATTATATTTTTCACTCTATCATCTCTTTTGGAAATTTTTCTCTTTTTCTCCTTGGGGAATCCACATTGACATTACAACCATCTTATTACTCCACACCTACTTGTACAATGTAAACAACTCACAAAAGACTCACAAAAGAAAGGGATGGTATAATCACTCCAAACTCCAAACAACCATAATGATGGTGCACATGTGAATTTGGTAACATTCTTCCCACATCATAGCAATAAGCTCTTAGAACCCTAATTTATTATTTCATATAATCTAATGCATTAGGGAATTCCTCCCTCCTTAACAATGAAGATGTTGAACTAGCTCCTTCCACCATCATTGCATGCACTTTTAGACCAACCACCTAGTTATTTACAAATTGGTCTAGTAGGAAAACTTTTAGGAGCCACAAGCATGCTTCTATATTGGGAAACATGAGCACTAAATCCACAACTAAATTCTCCCAAATATCTACTTAAATGAGAGTCTACTATACCTTATAGCTAGCTCACCCAAAACATATTTGACAAAACCTAACATGATCAAATCCTTGCAAGAAAAAATACATTATAATTTCAATGATCAAAAATACCTCCTTGTGACATGACCTCTCATTTGTTGCAAACCAATGACATATCTTCAATGCTTTATAGTTGCCTTTGTAGCATATCAACCTTTTAGAAACCAACTCTCTTAGAAAGACACATTACACAAATACTAAATGATATCTTAACCATCTTTTAATGCTTCATACTTTAGCTACCAATAGACATCATAGAATTAATGAATCTATAAAAATTTAATGAAACCAAAGAGCCCTAGAAGTGCCACTCAAGCCATACACACTACTTCACATGTTTGACAAGTTACCACCCTTCTACTAATGCTAACCTTATTATTTATATTTCATAAAATAATTTGTGTTTGAGATAATTCTATGACTTAAGCTAATGAAATTACATCTACTTACCTTGGAAAATGATGCTCCATACATGCCTTAAGATCCATTCAACACCCTACACTTAACATAAAGACTCAATGTACTACACACCAATCCCTCTCATACACTCATAACTTAGAATTTCATGATGTATATCAAAACAATGGTATCCTAATAAGAAAACCCTATATTTACTAGGGTTTTTAAAAAGAATTTAGAATCTAAATTTGGCCAAATCTTTGAATAGTGACTATAAGTTTTCCTTATCATTTCTTGTTGCACTCCCTCATTCACCAAGAAATTAAACATAATTTTGAATTTCCTTTATAGTTTAAAATCTTAACTCAAGATTAATGCCTCCTCAACCTACAGATTAAGCTTCCAACTCAAACTCTTTCCCTTGAGCATTGTATTAATTACAATCATAGAATCCCCTTCTAATAAAAAATAGTTTACCTTCAACATCTTGGCTACTCCTAGCCTTGTTAATGTTAACTTCCCATATTGTCTCATTGTCCCTTTCACCTTGTCTTATTTTCCTACAAATCAGTCCCACCATAGACCATTTCACCTTGTCTTATTTTTGTACAACCTATTTTCCATATTATCCTTGTACATCATTTCGCTTATCACTTATAATCATATTATCTCTTGTTACTTTATGATCTTTGATCTTCTATCAACTTTATTTGAAACTTTGAACATTCTTGTCTTTCATTCCATTTACCACTATATCATCACACTAACCATTACACTTTTTGGGGCATACTCTTACTTGTTTGGATCCTATTTTTATATTAGTTTATTTTTGTCATCTTTTTCACTCTATCATCTCTTTGAGACATTGAACTCTCTTTTTGCCCTTGGGGAATCTACATTGACATTATAACCATCTTATTACTCCACACCTAATTGTTCCATTCTCCTTGATTATTTTCCTCTATCATCCACACTTCATAGATGCAACACAAGTAGGCTAACATCCAAATGTTTTGTAGTCCTTTGTACCAAAATCATAAAACTTACATAGGAAATGAAGGACCTAGGTGGTAAGGACACAATGAAAGTACCTACTAATATAAAATAATAACTAGAATATAGGAATTTAATTAAAGTGTACATACCTCATGACTTGTAACTATGTATTCTTGTGTATACTTTATGATTAATGTGTATTCAAGTGTACATATTTCATGACCTACGTGTATTTATGTGTATATTTCATGACTTACATATATACATGTTTATGCTTCATGACTTACATGTATCCATGTGAATACTTCATGTATATTATATGTATTTGCGTGTATTCTTCATCCCTTATGTACATTCATGTATATGCTTCATGTCTTACGTGTATTCAAGTGTATACCTCATGACTTGTAGTGTATTCATGTGTATACTTCATGACTGATGTGTATTCATGTGTATACTTCATGACAAGTACATGTATTCATCTGTATACTTTGTGACTTACATATATTCATGTGTAAGCTTCATGACTTATGTGTATCCATGTGCATACTTTGTGTATATTACCTGTATTTACATGTATGCTTCATGCCTCGTATCTTATGTGTATACTTGTGTATTACGTGTATGCCTCAAGCTTCATTTATTACATGTATTTATGTGAGTACTTTGTGTATTATGTGTACACTTCACGCTTCTTATATTACATGTACTTATGCATATACTTGGTGTATTATGTGTATGCTTCATGTTCTGTGATATACATGTATCTATGAGTATGCTTCATACTTCGTGTATCATGTGTACTTATATGTTTCATATCTCACATGTATTTATGTGTATACTTTGTAGATTACATATAGTTTCATTCTTTGTGAGGAAAACAAAATGGATATCCATTTTGTAAAGAAGATATATGTTTTGGGGAAGTGATAGTCGTTGTTGGATATCTGCTGCCCAGAGAATTGGGCTTTAAGTAATGGATATCCATTTTTAGAAATTGATATCCATTTTGAAAATGGATATCTATTATGTAAATGCAAAAAAAGACAAAAGGAATGTTGTTTGGCCTGAGAGTTATGTCCACGGACCCTTTATTGTCAAAAAACTTGTGTTTTCTACCTATTATAGTCATAAAAACATTTTTATGTACTTTTGGAGTCATAATTTGCTTGTTACAATCATAAGGGTGATTTTTTTGTTCCCCTAATGGGGAGCAATAGTCGTCATAAAGAAAAAAGGAGGAGAAAAGTTACATTGGAGGAAATTGAAGCAATTAGGCAAAAGGATAGGGCAAGGAAGAGGATTGGAAGACTGGGTTTAACGGATGCTTATCAAGGTGAAGCTTCTTCTTTACCATCTAATGACATGCAAATTGAAGATGTTAATTTTCACTATAATGAAATGTTAGATAAAAATGAAATTGACCATGATATTGCAAATGAAAATGTTGCAAAATGTTATGAAACACCTATTGATAAGAGCAATACAATGGACAAAGAAGAAGAAGAAAAACAAAGGCATGTGCTTGAAGAAAGTGGATATGAACCTCATGATGTTGAATTTGCACTCCATAATCTATTTGTTGATAAAATTGGTGAGGTTGATAACATGGATGAAATAATGAAAATCAATGTATCTCCAAATTACATAAGAAGAGAGGGAATTTGTCAAGAAGAGAATAAGCATGATGAAATTAGAAAACATCCAAGAACCCCAAAATGGTTACTTGAAATTGATGACAACATAATGGAAAAACTTGAAAGAAAGAGGTCATCACGAACGGTTTGGTTGTGGGCTTCAAAACTCTTCAATGAATACTTTGAGAATAAAACATTAACCGAACAATGCCAAATTTTTGTGCAATTACTAAAGATGTACAAAATGAGACCTTTACTAAAGAAATTAAAGATTCAGTTAAACAAAGTGTCCAATCGAAATAAAATTATTACTAGAAGCCTTTTCAATGCACTCAATTCTATTGGAAAGACTAGCAAGGAGAAAGATAAAATATCTACTCATAAAGTAATAACAAACTCAATAGTGTAACATTAGAAAATATCCCCTTAGGGGCTTTTCCCTCTTTAGGTTTAGCTCTTAGGTCTTTAGTGTGCATTTAGGACATCTTACATCATAATTTGGCATCCCAATGGAATGAACACTAGGCATCATGACAATTGAGTCGTAGGGGGACCCCTTGAACCTAACGCTCCCCAAAATAGGGGGAGGACTTCGGCACCCACGCCCTAGTCCTACCCTATTTTAGGTCAGGCCCAAATTTCTAGTGTCAGTTTATGACCGTTATTTGGTCCCTAGGCCGACACAGTAAGTTTGAATTTACGAAATCTTAGCAGGGATGTTTATAGTTGCATATAAAAGCATGTTTAGGCATTCATTTAGAGACTAGATGGTAATTGTTATGTTATGCATTCTCAAGGTGATTCAAGACTTTCATTGTATTGCAAGAGCAGATTTGTGTTGTCTATGTGTTTGTGTTTGCAAATTTGAGCATCCATTTCCTCATGGAATGAAGAGCTTCTTCCTCTCATGAGATCTTCACTATCTGAAAAAGGTGTTTGGAAGACTTAAGTATCCTTCCGAGGCTTGACTGGTGCAAGCTCCTAAACACTACAACCCCCTCCCAAAGTTTTCATGGTTGTAGGTTACAGGTTGATGATGTAGACAAAGTGAAGTTGCAGGAGGGCATATTGGAGTGTTGGAATTGTAGAATAGAAGGAAAAAGAGCACCCTGGACTAGGGCATCCACTCATTAGTCCTCAAAGTTCCATGATGGGGAAATCTTTGAAACAACAGAAACAATTACAGACTGAGTTTCTAGATCCCGACAAAAAGAAAGACCTTGGACTTGGGCGCTCGCTCCTTTGTCCCTAATTTTTCCACCTCAAAACCATGAAAATAGGTGCACAGTTATTTGTTATCTTACATCTTTTTGCAAAATCATTTTATGTTATTCATCTGTTTATTGTCATTTGCACATAATTAGGGTTTTGATGGATAATTGAGAATAAAAGAAGGAAAATTGATAATCAAATATCCTAATCCAATATTCCCTACATTCATGAGTGACCAAGGACCTAATAGTGCTTTACCACTTGATCCGAAGGTCCTTGAATGTAATTGGTGAAAGGAGGATTCAAACACCAAACAAAAACAATCCAAATTTTATCCTTTACATTTTGGTGAACCCATGTTTTTATTGAATTTGGCACCTTGCTAATTGTTTTACTTCAGATTTGGGTTTATTTCATTTATTCATATAGTCATTCATCTTATTGCATTGAGAAAATTTCAAAAAATTTAAAAATTTTGAAAATTTTGAAAAAAAAATTGCATTTTAGGGTTACTATTTTGCATCAATTCATTCTAATTTCATCTAATTTCTGATTTTTACATTAGATCTGAGATAAACTATAGAAAAATACAAAGATTCAATAATTTGCATTGCATTTTCATCATACAATTGCTAGGGTTTTGTAGAAATTTTGACAATTTTATAACATAGTAATTCTAAAATCTAGGGTTTGTAGGCAAAATCTTCTTTTAGATTTTTCTACTAATTTTAGAGACTCATTAAAATGTTCATTTGTCTGTATTCTTGCATTTTGGTGTAAATTTGCATTTAGATTTCAAATATTTGCATTTTGCATAGAAAATTTCAACAAAAAACTAGCAATTTTCATGCATTTTCATTAGATTTGCACTTGCATTTTGCATCCTAGGGTGTGGAATTCATTTTATGATATGAGTATATTTAATTTTCATTATAAATCATATTTCAAAACATTCATATAACATCTTGTGTCAAGATCTCAAACCTAGGGTTTCAAAAACAATGATTTTCACTAGATTTGGCCTTATCGACTCTCTAAATTTGCACCATAGGCATGTTGTGAAGAGTATTTTCACACATATTAGTTTTTATTAGGGTAATTGTCTGCTTCCTCTCCTAAAAATCCTCACAACACCCTATTATTGGCCTCTTGTATTGAAAATTAGGTGAAAAACTACACATTTTTGCTATTTTTGCCCTAGCGTTTGCCCTAGTTTGCACTCCAAGTGTGTTGTGACAAATCAATTGAGGTGACTAATATCATTTCTATTATTTTCTACACCTCCTAAAATTCTTTACAACACCCCTTTTTCTAGGTATTGCAGTTGAAAAACTGTGAAAATAGCCTATTTTTGTTATATTTTCACTAGGGTTTGACCTTGAGTGGCACCACAAGTGTGTTGTGATGGATATTTTGGAATTAAGTGGCTGTTATTACTGATATAGTTTTCTTTCAATCATAATTTTCCTCACAACACCCTTTGTCATGCTCTTTTGCATTGAGATTTGGTGAAAAAATTGCATATTTTAGCATATTTTCACTATATTTTGACTTGTCATTATCTTAGATTTGCATCAAGAGTGTATTGTGAAGGATCTTATTGCTGAATTGGATTGATATCATACATATTATTTGCTAAACCTAATCAAAATCCTTATAACACCTTTCATTTCATCTATTTGCATTGAAAAAGTACAAAAAATCAAGCATTGTTGGCTTTCAATCATATCCTTCTATTAGGGTTTGTTCTCTTAGTTTGTGCATTGTGTATTGTGTGCTTTTGTATAAGCTTTATGACCCACTATGCTAAAATAAATATCCCTTTAAGAAGAAGTAAAACATTAATGGGATCTAGTGCTCTTGATGAAAACAACATCCCCACCTCTGATAATCCTTTGAACACCTTTACAAAGGGAGAAACTCAAATTGTGCAAGATATTATACATCCTCCAACCACTATGGAAGATAAAATATTTCATGATGTTGATGATGCTATTGATGTAGTATGGTATGTACCTACGGAACAAGTCAATAAGCTTGATAAAGACCTTGCTAAATTTCAAGAATATGTGCAAACTGAGAGGATAGCCAAAGAGGCCTTACCTATGATTCACCATGTAAAAGAATTGATAAAAGAAGGACAAGATAGAATTAATGTTATTCGCGGTTTAACACATATTGTGCAAACTAATGTAATTCTAGTGAGTGAATGTGCAAACTAATTTAATTCCAGTGAGTGAATGTGCAAAAGTTATTAACATGTCATCACTGTTGCATACTCAAGTTTTGGCACCTATACCGACTACTAGAATATCCACCTTTACATCAATGATCTTAACAACTGATGCAAATGCTTATAGTAACACTACCACTAGTATTGGAGTATCTAATGGCACTAATTACAAAGATGTGGGATTTTATTATCAGAACTTGGTCCATAATGTAACCGTTCCTATGAATAATTGTTCTCAACCTCCCATCACATATAGTTATTCCCAACCATCCTCCAGCTACCATTATGTCCAACCACCGTTGACCTATTCTCAGCCTCTGCCTATCATATATCAAACTCAATCACCTCCTCACTTTGGTTCTAATTTTTCACAGCAAACTGCATCTCCTAATGATGCCACCCTAAACCAACTTTTATAGAGCATGAATGTTTTACAACAAAAGGTAATAAATTTGACAAATTCTTCGCAACCTAATATACCAACATATCATGCCCATAATCCCCTTTCCTATGCAATCTTGAGAACCCCTATGCCTGAGAGGTTTGAGACTCTCTGCTTTGAAAAATATGGTGGAAAAGGTGATCTTAATACTCATGTGGCAGCATTTACAGCTATGTGTAGTGATTTCTATTTTGAAGAGGACTTGTTGGCAAAACTTTTCCAACGATCTCTCAAAGATACTACTTTAGAATGGTTTTGCTCTTTTCCTCTGAATTCAATACACTCCTTTTCGCAGTTGATTGACCAATTTTTACAACATTTTCAAGCAAATATTGGACCCCAAGTCACTCTAATTGACTTGGTTCAATGCAAACAAGGTCCGAAAGAGAAGTTGACTAAATTCATTAGTCGGTATGAAGGGATTTATGCACAAATTCAGTATCAAATGAAAGATGATGATGTTCAAAAGATATTTATTACAAATCTACAACCTAATATTTGTGATAAGATCCTCTTGATGAAGTATAACTCCTTTCAACATTTATGCACTGCCCTTCATGATTATCAACTTTCGTCTAGTTAGTATGAAAACCAAAACTCATTGGCTCAAGTTGGTCAATCCATGGGTGGATCATCACAAAAAAACTTTAAGAGGAACAATAATAACAAGAGCTTCATCAAGGTTAATGGACCGAATACGAGCAACTTTTTGAATGTTTCAGCTATCACTAATCCAAAGAAAGCATCATATCAACCAAGAAAGTTTACTCTGATATCTGAGTCTTATCATTCCATCATGAACCAAGCTATGAGTAATAACATTCTAAAGCTTCCCTCGATCAAGCATATTGATCCTATTAAACAAGGACCTTACTTCGATGCTAATGCCTTTTGTCATTATCATCAAATGCAACGACATGACATTGAATGATGTATGTGTCTTAAACATGAGATACAGGACCTTATTGATTCAAATGTCATCTAGGTATCAGGTGTGAATGATAATGGAAACAAGTCAATTTCTCCATCAAATTAGAACTTACAAATCTTCACTAATCCTTTCCCTAAGCATACTGAAACCAATATATTGGAACATGGTTTAGTGGAAGTAGATGAGGATGATTATTTGGACTATGATAACATCATAGGAATGATTGAAGTGGATAAGAAACAAGTGGACAATCCACCTCATCCATGAAGAAATGGAATTTATGTTGAGGTTCCTCCTCTGTTATCTTTATATGGATTGAGAGATAATCAAAATGCATCAGAAAAATAAATTCAACAACTGATACAGATGAGTGAGATGGTACAAGATGATTCTTGTTACCGTGTTAGAAGGATTCAACAATGAAATCTCACTAAAAATTAGAAAAGAGTAAGATGACTATCAACAGTTGGAAATAATAGTGGTTCTCCCCTTCATAAGCAACAAAAAGTCTCACTTCAACAAGGAATTACAAAACAACCATCATATGATAATAAACAAGACTTTCATAAGAACCACTCAAACTTTGCACTCAACACGATCAAGTACCTCTCCATGAGGTACGTGAGTTCCAAAATTTGATATAAAAACCCTACATGTAAGTATCTCTAACCCTTTATCTCTCTTGTGATGTACTTCCCCTGTGATGCGTTGTGTTGTTTAGGCCTCCTGGGATGACCCTTGATTCTCCTGTAAGGTCTGGGATACCAGGAGACCGTCTCTATTATGACCTTCTATTTGTATCATCATTCTTCTATATTCCCTCTCTCTCTAATTTCATCATTGTGTGTTGTGTCTTATAGACATAGCGTTGTGGTTAGTGAACTAGGGGTACCCTCCTATGTGACTATCCCTAAGACACTTGTTTCTTGTCTCTTATTTTTTCCCTTCCTCTAGTGTTTCTATCTAGCAAGAGGATGACAAAAAACATCTATACTGATGCGAACCTAGTGTCCCTTTCGAGAGCAATCAAAAAATGGACTTAGTTCCTAATATGATGATGGGGTTTGTTGATGGTGGTTTTGGCACACAACAACGCAGGTATGATTATCGGTATCACATCTCTCTTGAAAAAGGTATCCTATCCAAGATAGGACTACCCCAAGGATAATACAGGTAGGTCTTAGCTTTCTTGGAATAACTTCAGTGGAATGTCTAGCTGCGCCAACAAGGGTCTTACATGAAATGCAAGGTTTATGAAATATGACAGCAATGCAAGTGCAGAAACCCTAGGTGGTTCAAACTGTGAAGTCTGAAATTTCAGCAGATTTGGATTTGATTGCTGCTATGAAACCTAAATCTACCAAACTTTATGTAAAGAAAACACAAAAGGAAAGGGAGAGAGGGAAGGGGTAAGAAATCCTAAGTGACAATCACAACCAGGTAAAATGCTACAAATAGATGAACACTTTCAATAAACCATTCCCTGTTTCACTAGGATAGGAAACCCACAATGTTGCAAGAAATGATGCAATCTTCAAAGGATCCTTATGATTTTCAAATTGCATTCACTCATTAAACACCTGGACAATGGCGCAGCTTAACTAGTGGAATGCAACTGAACTATATTCAATGATAGGGCCCAGGTGAACTATACACAGCAACTTACCATCAGTAAGTACTAATAGTATGGACCAAAGCATTCATTGGATATCTTAACATTTACCCATCATTGGAAAAGCACAACTAATTAAATTCAGATTGATATGAACCATGAAAACCAAAATGAGACAACATATAAACACAAATTCCCAACAACCTGCAAAATTTGCTTTGTATTCATCACAATTTGGCAAAATCTCAACAATTCAGTATCAAATCTTACTTGTTACAATGAGAGAATGATGGCCCTTTTATAGACAAGGTGCCATACTGAGTTTTTCAATGGACGGTGGAGATTAACTCAACACCAATAGTCCAAATTACATGGCATTTAATGAAATACATCAGTTTGTTACATTTTCATATTTGCATTTGTCCTTTAGGAAAAAGACAAAATACATTGAATCTAGACAAAATGGATACCCATTTGGTTGTACATGATAAAAACTCAATTTTCAAGGCCTAATAAAGCCAAAATAAAGTCACATGACACTCAAAAACTTGAGCTAATGTGGATTCATGAGATTTCAAATGCTGACTGGATCAAAAGGAGTATTTTGGTGAAGGTATATGCAACTAGATGCTTGTTGGACGAGCATTACATGACTAGATGACTGGGTCAACTCTGAACAAGTCTTGGACATTGGATTGGATTTGCAGGAACATCAATGATTTGGCATGATCTTCTATGTCTTTTAGCTCCTGAGACTCATCTTTATCATCTTGGACATTATATTGACTTCCTCTTGCATGTACAACAGCAATTTGGTTGATAGAATGTCAATTCTGCGGTTCTTGATCAGCACTGCACCTCTTGTGTGTTCACCTTCCAAGATGGCTCTAATTGGCTCCTTTGTCCTTTTAGACCTACAAGAAATGAGGAAATGCATCAATTTCATCTTAACAAGTTATTTTTCATCATTTTGAATCAAAATATGCCCATTTGCAGTCATGGATAAGTAAAAAACAACTCATTGTCAATGTCACTTTTCTATGAACAACCTCCTAAATCTAGTAATTTTCACATGATTTTCTACATTTTTTACCATTTTTGAGTACTCATTTGGTCAATATGATGATTAGGGAAGTTTCTATGGTCATTAGAATCCATTTGCAAAATTTTATTTCATGTTTTTCTAGCCTTTTCTACAAAAAAAGGATTTTTGGGGGTCAAGGACTTTTCATGTGCAGTGGTATTAATTATCGTAAAGCATGCCAAAAACCCACACAAACTTGGTAAAATGTTTATCATGATGTGACAAATAGATATACAATTCAAATCCATCAAAAAAATCCAATACGCTCCTTGAAAAATTTAATTTATAGGCCAAAATGTCAAAAAGCACAGGTTTTGGGTGTCACGGACTAAAAGTCGGTGGAGGTCAAATTTAGCACAGGTCCGTGAGGTGCAATTCTAGCGCAAAATGGTTTTGGTGCTGATTTGGGGTCCAACCGACCTTAGCATGGATTTTAGGTTTGACCGACTAAAGTCAGTAAAGGCAGTTTTCAGCACAGGTCCGTGAAGCCTATTTAAGTGCTAACTTCATTAGCGGTGATTTTTAGTCTGACTAACTTAGCAGTAGCTTGGAGGGAGGTCGGTCAGAGGTGAATTTAGCACAAAAATAGGTAGGAGGCATTTTTAGTGCATTTTGTAGTAGGAGGTGTTTTTAGCACTAGATTTTGAATTAGCCAAGGTGAAAGTATATTTTGAATTTCTTATACTTTAAATATTTTTAAATATACTTTCAGGATGTTTGAGATAAGTTCTAGATCCATAGGATTTAATATGCAGATTCTAGAATTTTGAGGTTCCACCAGATTTTTGACTTAACCATTTTTCATAATTTTCAAGGTTTTAGACTTAGCCAAATCAGGGCTTCAGGACCATGTGTCAAGATGAAAGTATATGGACCCCTTAGTAAAAACTTGTGCAATTGGACACGATTTTGCAACTCTAAGACCTAGAAACTAGGAATTTCAACATGAAACATCCTACAGAAGTAATTTCAATGGGAATATCCAATGAAATGTAATAACACCCAATTTCAGTGCAGAAATCAACAAATGGCTATTTGTTTAGCACAAGACCACTCAAGACACTTCCAAATCAATCATGAAAGACATCAAATGACTCCAAACATGCAAAATACTCAAATTTGAAGCAAATCCTATATTCTAAGCACAAATTCACCTTCTCATTGTCATAAAGAGGAAAGAATGAGACTCTAAGCCAAAATAAAAGAGGGGGTCTCCATTTGGAAAAAATGGGGCGTGTGTGCAAGGCATAATAAATGGCGACTTTACTAGGAAATTCTCTGAAGCATTTCTAAGATAAATGTCAGTTTCAAACCTAGAATCTCTGTGTCTCCCACACATTAGATGAGAAAGCATGATACCTTATCAAAGAATCAAAGACCACTAACCAGTGCAACCATGCATATCCTGAAAACCTGTGTGTGCAATTGCATTCATTCCCATCCCTTGGAAACTAAGTTCATCCAAGATCCTTCATGCTAAGCTATGAAGTTGGGATTATTTTACCACCAAAAGAATGCTCTGATGTTGAGATGTGATAAACCTTCAAATAGTAATCTTTCTGCAGTGATATCCTTCTTGATTATGCTTTTGATGATCTCTGATGCTAATAATCTTCAGATAACAGTCTTCATGTGAGAGTCTCCAAATGATAATCTTTATATTGATACTTTGTAGTGGGTCTGGTGTTGAAAAACACCTTTTATTTTTACCCATTAGGCTAGCAGTACTTAGTACCGCTTGCCACTCTCATCCAGATCCATAGAACTAGTGCTGGTAGTAAAATTGGAGACCTAAACTTTTCACTTACACAAGATCACCCTGACTCACTTAGCTACTTCAGGATTATTTAAAGTGAGAGATATATGGTTAGAAAATACTTCAGGTGCACCAACTAACGACTCCTTTCCAATGAACAAACATCATACCCCCTGGTACAACAGCAAAACCCACAGTAAGACCCAAGTGGAAACCTTGGCTTCTCAAAGAAATATTCCAAATTACTTAACCAATAAAGAAGCACTTACAAGTCTGCACAACTGCCACCACATTCAAGAAATGGAGAATCCAAGCAAAGAAAGTGTAGAAGTGAAAACCAAAGCAAACTACTCTAGCCAAAGAAAATTGAAAACAGAAAGAACAACTAACAACTAACAACCTACAGCCAAGGAAAAGCAAATGCAGAAAGCAGAAACTAAACTAGAACAATAGACCACTAACTAAAACCCAACTAAAAACAAGAAAGACTATGTACAAAAGCTTCAAACAACAAGTATTTATAGTTCCCCGTGATTTATTTCTCAAGACATGCAGAAGTAATAGGGTGCAAGTCAATGTCCTAAGTCTGGAAAATTCATCTTTGTACTCTGAAAAGTGGGGTAGAGGCATGCTAGTTTCATGGTCATGGTACCAGTCATGTAGAATCAGTAATTGGGGCAGCTCATTAGGGCCATGGTCAATCCAAATGCAAGTTGTCTTACCTAAATCGCCATAATCAAATTGATAATCATTAAAACTGAGTGAAGAGAGGGAAGATACAACCTGATCTGCAGTACCATCAGTTAGAGTTGTAAGTTCATCTCCTTGTTGCATTGCACCAAATACCTTCTCATCTTCAGGGGGTTTTAGCTTGTGGTTGGCCATATCCTATTCATCAAATACCTTTGGAGCACTGAATGCTACAGCAACTTCCCAAGTGAATAGAAAGTCTAGACAATCTTCCTCAGAATGTGGATCATGTGGATGAATTCTACATGAAGTGGCTAAGGCAAAATCTGACATATGTGGTGAATTTCCATGCAACAGCATATCCTTGTTGATTGTTGATACCATCTCAATGATGTGATCAAGTGATTGACACAAAAATGCTTCCAATCCATCACTCTACATGAATGTTTAATTTTTATTCTCATATTACAGACTTATACTTTCATTTCTTATCATTGGATTAGCATCAACCATGTGGAGACCTTCTTTAATGCAAGTATAAATAGGATCAGTCTGATGAGTGCATGATACACTTGAATCTACTTCATCCATATCAGTCACATGTTCTAAAAAAACTTTCTCTATACCAATCAAAAACCTTCCTATTTTATTTAAGGGCTGGCATTGGGTTGGCAATTCACTGTCTGCAGTGAGAACAAAGCCTTTTTCTTCCTCTATATCAACCAACAACCCTTCTGTTTGGATTGCATATCAATTGTCCATAGCCGTAACAAGGTCCTCTTCTTCTTACATGATTTGGTCCATGTTGTCAAGGCTACCTTGAAGTGATGCATTTTTCTTATTTTCTCCATTTGAATCAACTGAAAACTCTGTGGGAGTAATTGTAGTGATATGATATGACTGATCATGGTAATGCACTATGCTGATATACTCAGGAGCTCAATTGTTTTTCTCTAAATAATCTAATTGTAGCTCAGATATCTCAATCGGAACAACTTCTTGTATTGATATCCATGACTATTCTTCATCTAGAGGACTAATTTTCTCTTGTTCTTGCACATATATGATTTGATCATACTACTGTCCTAACCTAGAATTATTAGCAGTCTGAAATGAACTATTGTTCTCCACCTCTGTAGCAACAAATTTAGCCTTAGGACCTAATATATGTGAATCATTTGGTTGTTGATTTGCATCTTTAACATGATTGTTCATCAAATCTGATTTATCATCTACCTTGTCCACATTCTTCGTAGAAAAAATTTGGTCTTGTGCATTGCTATGTTCACTGCCCTGTGACTCAGAACTAGGCTTCAACCATCCTGGAAGGTCCAGTGAATGAAAACTTGGTTTTAACCAGTCAAGGACTATGTACTCCGTAGTTGGGTGACCTGTAGACCATAAGCATTGTCTGCTATCATCATCTGGGCATGTATTTTGATGAATAGGTTGGGGAACTTCAATTTTTTCAATGTGTAGACTACCCTTTTGACTCTGATCTTTTATGAATGATGGATTTACAACTCTTGCAGTCCAACTCTTTGGATGCATTCAACTGAGACATGATCATATGCATTGGCATCCATTCGTGCTATAGCTCCTTACATGGTCTTGCTCTGAGCATGTTTGTCTTGCATATATCCCACTTCAGGCTTGTATATTTCAAAAATAGGGAGCAATCCTTTTAAATGCAGGTCCAATCTTTGAATAAAAGTTAAACAGTCAATCTTGTCATGCGGCTCTCCAGGATGTACAGTGCAAACCTAAGGTGAACTAAAATCAAGCAAGGTTAGTGGAGGATACTTCGCTCTGATTTCCCTATCTAATAATACTTTGAAAAGTGGGATGCCAACTTGGAAGTTCTCTTCATGATATGACTATTGAGATGGTCCTCTAAACAATGAAGGGATTTCATGACTAAAACCCTTATGTGTACCCATTGGAACTGAATCTCATATACATTCACTTCATTTCAGCATGTGCAATGAACCAATAAACTGAAAGCTTGCATAAAATCTTTGTTCTGTCCTCCTAGCACTAATTCTATTGATGGTGGTTTTAGCACACAACAATGCAGGTATGATTGATGGTATCACACCTCTCTTGAAAAAGGTATCCTATCCAAGATAGGACTACCGCAAGGATAATACAGCTAGGTCTTAGCTTGCTTGGAATAACTTTAGTGGAATGTCTAGCTGTGCCAACAAGGGGTTTTACATGAAATACAAGGTTTATGAAATATGACAGTAATGCAAGTGCAGAAACCCTGGGTGGTTCAGACTATGAAGTCTAAAATTTCAGCAGATTTGAGATTTGATTGCTACTATGAAACCTAAATCTACCAAACTTTATGTAAAGAAAATGCAAAAAGAAAGGGAGAGAGGGAAGGGATAAGAAATCATAAGTGATAATCACAATTGGGTAAAATGATACAGATAGATGAACACTTTCAATAAACCATTCACTATTTCACCAGGATAGGAAACCCACAATGTTGTAAGAAATGATGCAATCTTCAAAGGATCCTTATGATTTTCAAATTACATTCACTCATTAAACACCAGGACAATGGCGTAGCTTAACTAGCGGAATGCAATTGAACTATATTCAATGATAGGGCCTAGGCTAACTATACACATCAACTTACCATCAACAAGCACTAATAGTATGGACCAAAGCATTCATCAGATATCTTAACATTTACCCATCATTGCAAAAGCACAACTAATTAAATTCAGATTGATATGAACCATGAAAACCAAAATGAGACAACATATAAACACAAATTCCTAGCAACTTGCAAAACTTGCTTTGTATTGATCACAATTTGGCAGAATCTCAGCAATTCAATATCAAATCTTACTTGTTACAATGAGAGAATGATGGCCCTTTTATAAACAAGGCGCCATACCGAGTTTTTCAATGGACGATAGAGATTAACTCAACACCAATGGTCTAGATTACATGGCATTTAATGAATTACAACAGTCTGTTACATTTTCAGATTTGTATTTTTCCTTTAGGAAAAAGATAAAATACAACTTGCAAATACATTAAATCTAGACAAAATGGATACCCATTTGGTTTTACATTGATGAAAAGTTAATTTTCAAGGCCTAATAAAGCCAAAATAAAGTCACATGACACTTGAAAACTTGATTTGATGTGGATTCATGAGATTCCAAATGCTGACTGGATTAAAAGCAAGGTATATGCAACTAGATGCTTGTTGGACCAACATTGCACGACTAGATGACTGGGTCAACTCTGAACAAGTCTTGGACATTGGATTGGATCTATAGGAACAATAGTTATTTGGCATGATCTTCTATGTCTTTTAGTTCCTGAGACTAATCTTTATCATCTTGGACATTATACTGACTTCCTCTTGCATGTGCAGCAGCAATTTGGTTGATAGAATGTCAATTCTTCAGTTTTGGATCAGCACTGCACCTCTTGTGTGTTCACCTTCCAAGATGGCTCCAATTGACTCATTTGTCCTCTTAGACCTGAAAGAAATGAGGTAAAGCATCAATTTCATCTTAACAAGTTATTTTCCATCATTTTGAATCAAAATATGCCCATTTGCAGTCATGGATCACTCAAAAATAGCTCACTGTCAATGTCACTTTTCTATGAACAACCTCCTAAATATAGTAATTTTCACATAATTTTCTACATTTTTTACCATTTTTTAGTACCCATTTGGCCAATATGATGATTATGGAAGTTTCTGTGGTCATTAGAATCTATTTGTAGAGTTTTATTTCATGTTTTTCTAGCCTTTTCTATAAAAAAGTGGGATTTTCGAGGGTCGCGAACTTTTCATGTGCAGCGGCATTAATTATCGTAAAACATGCCAAAAACCCACACAAACTTGGTAAAATGTTTATCATGATGTGACAAATAGACATGCAATTTAAATCCATCAAGAAAATCCAATGCGCTCCTTGAAAAATTCAATTTCTAGGCCAAAATGTCAAAAAGCACAGGTTTTGGGTGTCACGGACTAAAAGTCGATGGAGGTCAAATTTAGTGCAGGTTCATGAGGTGCAATTCTAGCACAAAATGGTTTTGGCGCTGATTTGGGGTCTAACCAACCTTAGCACAGATTTTAGGTTCAATCAACTAAAGTCAGTGAAGGCAGTTTTTAGCACAGGTCCATGAGGGCTATTTTAGCGCTAACTTCATTAGCGGGGATTTTTGGTCTGACTGACTTAGTGGTAGCTTGGAGGAAGGTCAGTCAAAGGTGAATTTAGCAAAAAAATTTGGTAGGAGGCATTTTTAGCACTTTTTGTAGTAGGAGGTGTTTTTAGCATGAGATTTTGAATTGGCTAGGGTGAAAGTATATTTAAAAATATATATAAGTATAAGTAATTGCAACTCTAAGACCTGGAAACTAAGAATTTCAACATGAAACATCCTGCAGAAGTAATTTCAAGGGGAATATCCAATGACATAGGATTTTAGAGTAAAATGTAATAACACCCAATTTCAATGCAGAAAGCAACAAATGGCTATTTTTTGAGCACAAGACCACTCAAGACACTTCCAAATCAATCATGAAAGACATCAAATGACTCCAAACATGCAAAATACTCAAATTTGAAGCAAATCCTACATTCTAAGCACAAATTCACCTTCTCATTGTCATAAAGAGGAAAGAATGAGAATGTAAGCCAAAATAAAAGAGGGGGATAAAAGAGGGGGCCTCCATTTGGCAAAATGGGGCGTGTGTACAAGGCACAACCAAGTTGTAATAAATTATCCAATGCTTGGCTAGTAGAAGCACTCTGTGCTTTCTACATAGTGATTTTGATGGTATGCTATCTCATTTACAAACCTTAACAATACTATTGCTCTATACACCTTTGTTTGTCTTTGAATCTAGCCATGTTGGTACTTGATTCAGAAAGCTTCATGATGTAGCCCCACAGTTATCCTCGAACTCTGAATTCATAGTATAACCTTGGCTCTTTGTGTGGTTAATCATACGCATTGATATTGTTTATCATGATTTTGTAGACACTAACATGTTTCTTGCAGGGATGTGTTTGTAGGAACATTTGGCAATCATGAAGTACATGTCACCTTCGGAAGGCATGGGCTTTGTGAGAGCTCGTGTTCCCTTGTGTGTTTTCTTCCTACCTTATCGTGCTTAATGTCGATGTATGATATCAACCACCTTAAGGTGGGTGCATATATAAGGTAAGTTATCTGTTATAGATGTTAGCAATGTGCTTGTCCTCAGGTGCAATCTAAAGACTTGTGTGATGAGTACATCCCACACTTTGAGTTTGTTTACAATCAATCAATCATTTAAGCCCTCTATGGAGCTGGGATATTGTGCATATCATTTTTATCTTAAGCCCTCTACAGAGGCGAAGATGGTGTATTTCTCAGAGCAGATTGCATCATCCTATCATTTTCAAAAAAGTCCTCATTGGGAGGCGGGGAGCGGTTCTATGACTAACTCAACCCTTAAGCGTATTTTCAGTGATTGTTGTGGCAAATCCCAATCATTGGTGTGTGCCTATAATGTGCCTAAGATGGTGATGAACCTAGAAATAGGGACACTCCATTGCTTGTCTGCCATGTTTTCTCCGTGTCTTCAAAGTGTGTGTGTTTGGCATGCTTGATTCATGTGGTGTGTTTGTTCCTCCATATGCAGTTTAAAGACCTGCGTGATGAGTGCATCCTGCATTTTTGGAGGTTTTGTGTGTCTTACATGTGTGTTGCCCCAGATATGTAGTTTAAAGACTTGTGCGATGAGTACATCCTGTATTATGGGAGGTTTGTTTACTTTCCTGTACTTGCATTTGCATTTCATATATATGAGAAAAAGAAAAGAAAAGAAATCATTTTTGTCTTCCATGCATTAATGTGTCTTCTATGCATTTACTATATTCTCCATGTTTTGTGTGACTGTAACTATCTTCTCCGTGTTTTGTGTGCCTGTTACTATCTTCTATGTGATTGGTGTGTCTTCTCCGTGTTTGGCATGTTTGTTGTGTTTGCGACTATACTTTAATGCATGTATTGGACTCATGTTTATACATATATTAAAGTGGGGGCTAAAGGTAACATCAGAAAATGTCCCCTTGGGGTCTTTTACCTCTTTAGGTTTAGCTATGGGTCTTTAGTGTGCATTTAGGACATCTTACATCATAATTTGGCATCCCAATGGAATGAACCCTAGGTATCATGACAAATGGGGCCTAGGGGGACCCCTTGAACCTAACCCTACTCAAAATAGGGGAGAGGACTTGGGGGCCCGTGCCCTAGTCCTACCCTATTTTGGGTCAGGCCCAAATTTTTAGTGTTGGTTTATAACCATTATTTGGTCCCTAGGCTGACACAGTAAGTTTGAATTTACGAAATCTTGGCGAGAATGTTTGTAGTTGCATATAAAAGCATGTTTAGGCATTCATTTAGAGACTAGATGGCAATTGTTGTGTTTATGCATTCTCAAATTGATTCAAGACTTTCATTATGCTGCAAGAGCAAATTTGTGTTGTCTATGTGTTTGTGTTTGTAGATTTGAGCATCCATTTCCTCATGGAATGAAGAGCTTCTTCCTCTCATGAGATCTTCACTACAAGGTGGCATTTATTGTGTTTGTGATCATTTATTCATTTGGATTTTGCCTTAGCCTCACAAGGGCACGCACTCTCTATCTGAAAAAGGTTTTTAGAAGACTTAAGTGTCCTTCTAGAGCTTGACTAAGGCAAGCTCCTAAACACCACAACCCCCTCCCAAAGTTTTCATGGTTGCAGGTTACAGGTTGATGATGCAAACAAAGTGAAGTTGTAGGAGGGCATATTGGAGTGTCAAAATTGTAGATCAAAGAAGACAATAGCTCCCTAGACTAGGGCACCTGCTCATTAGTCCTCAAAGTTTCGTGACGAGAAAATCTCTGGTATAGAAGATACAGGTTGTAGATTGAGTTTCCAGATCTCGACAAAAAGTAGGGCCTTGGACTTGGGCATCTGCTCTTTAGTCCTCAACTTTTCCGCCTCTGAACCTGAAAAACAAGTGCACTCTAATTTGTCATTTTATATCTTTCTAAAGCATCATTTTATGTAATTCATCTGTTTACTGTCATATTTGCATAATTAGGGTTTTTAAGGTATCATTGAACATAAGAGAACATAATTGGCAATCAAATCATAAAAAAACAAGTTTCCCTACATCTCAATAGTGATCTAGGGTATTATAGTACATTACGACTCGACCCTAGATCCTTGAATGTAAGTGGTGAAAGGAGGATACACAGACAAACTATCAAAAACCAAACATCCAAATTTTATCACTTTACAATTATATTGCTATAGATTCAAATGAAATGAGATTGTATCAATCCAAACATAGATAATATTCAAGCTATATATTATCTTACCATAGGAATATGAAATGAGATTAAAGTTTCAGTGATGCAAGGGAAGCTCTAATAACCGAGTTGGTGTTGTCAAACTAAGTAGATTGACTCCTTGACACATGCAAAAAAATGAAGCTGACATGTGGAAAGAGAATGGAACAACATATTTCTTATTGATTTTCAATGATGAATTCATATATCAAGGTAGAATGTTTGAATTCATTGATCATGAGAATTGTTTTTTACAATTTCTCAAAAGATAGAACACTAGGAGCAATGATTAAATCATTATGGAACCCCTCAAGGCTTAAATCATTAATTTTTCTAAAAATATGTGATTTTAGACAAAAATTAGGATGTCCCATAAGTGGGAACACTAGGTGCATAGTTAGGTTCACTATTAAACTTGCTCAAGGTGGATCAATATAGGCATACATTCTTTAGAATACACTAGGAATTGCTAGCACTAACCAAGATCTAAGGATCTTGTTGTAAAACAGTTCCATGACTTGGTATAAAAATATATTCTTAGAAGATTTATAATTTGAATATCACAACTAGGAATACACAAGGATGTCATCCACATTCAAATGAACCCTTACACATAGAAACTTGACACCTAAAAATTTGAATGATCAATCAATGAAACAAGGATTGGAGAAGTCCCTGATAATTACTAAGGATGAAACATAATCATGTTGATATTTCATAGGTCTGTTAACACTCATTTTGACCTGGAGGCTGATCTTTCATGTTTAGGGGGTTTCTTCATTTGAACCCTATATCCTCTTGCCCATTTTCCTAAGTGTTGAACCTCCTCGGCATTTTTCAGCTGCAGCATCATATTTTCTTTGAGGAGGAGGTCATCATCATCATCTTGTCTTCGATGATGGTCTGCATTATCATGTTTTCTGTCGACTTGTTCATCATCAGGATCATCATATTTCAATATCGGGTGATGTCTGGATATCATCCTAATCCTACTGATGAGCTACAGTGTGCCCTGATTTGCTTGCGGAGGTGATTTTTCAAGTATCCGGTGATTTTCCAATTATCACCTTGCCCTTTTATGATGATGATGTCACCCCGATCTTCTGAAGGGGTTATTTTCTGAGTTGTTCGACCTGACCTATTTTTCTAAGGGTCGTCATCATCATCATCATATTTCTAGTTATCACCATGTCACTTGCGAGGGTCATCATATTTTCTGCCTGCATGATCTTTCGCTGGGGTGATATTTTAACATCGAGTGATCTTTGTTAAGATCATCCTGATAATGCTGCTGGAAAGTTCTGAGTGTGACCCGATTTTTATCATGGTCATCATATTTTGGACGTCAGGATGAACTTAGTCAATATCATCCTGATGATGTTGTATCACTTCATGTTCGTTGTTTTGTCATCCTGATGATGATGGTATCAAGGAGATATCCGCCTGTCGGCTTCGTGCATTATCTAATGGAGGTGATCTTTTCAAATGTCCGTCATATTCATCTATCACCCCGATCTTACAGCGGAGCTACAGTGCAGCATGATATTTGTGCATCAGGATGATATTTCCAAATATCCGGTTATCTTCCGAATATCATCCTGATGCCAACATGTGGTGGTGATGTCATCAAGGTCTGGGGGGTCATATTTCTAACATTACTCATCTTATGAAGATCCCCCAATGTTGCGAATATGATGATGACGTCATCCGGATATGAGGAGGTGCGCAGTAGGCAGATATGCTGATGATGTCAGCAGGATATGACGATGACGTCATCAGGATGTTTTGGTATCAGCTAAGCAGGAGGATATTGCCGATGAAGGCGATTATCATGCAGGTGATATTGCGATGATGATGCTGACGTCAGGGTGATTTTTTGAGCAACAGGATATCATGATGCTGGAGGATGATGATGAAGTCTTATACTAGTGTCGTCAGGAGCAAAAGCACCGACATCATATATGCTCATGACCTAGTATATAAAGTGTTAAAGAGGTCACCGCGGGGTGCATGTGGGATAATTGATATCCTGCATAATTGAAATATCATGATGATGAATCTCGGCAGGAAATGGTTGCGATGCAGAATTGACGTTTTCCCGAGGCCGCAGGTTGGTGTGCCTTTAATGGCGAAGGTTGCAGAGGTATGGGCGGATCTGGTACCCGATTGAAGGTGTACATCAGCGGACAGTGGCGCAGGGCTCGAAAAATCTTCCTGTCTCCTCCCCTACCTGCTGCATTCATGTTTGGGCGCCAATCTGGTAATGCGTTGAGCGCCATTTTGCTGATACTGTGTATCTGGCGGGATTTTTGGTCAACCATGTAATTAATTGTTGTGGTACACTACCTGGCTGTTATAAGCAGGAAGTGTTACTCATTTGTGGTTGTTGAAAGTTGAATATTGTTGGCTTTGTAATTCATAACAAGCTGATCTAGTTGCTCTATACAGCTGAACCTGTGAGTTTATGTATCTCTTGTTGTATGTTTTTGGCATGAACCCACTGATTTCATGATTAATCTTATATGAGAAATGCTATCTTAGCATGTGTTTTGTTAATTCTGTCTCCAGTATTGCATGTATTCTTTTTCTGAATCTGGATATTTGGGTAATGTTTGGATTCTAGAGCATAGAATTCCTATGTTGAATGTCTGATCTTTTAACTTTTGCTCAAGGGGTAGATTAAATTGTTTTCAGGTTGAACATTGGGAAGGGTATACTGCAGTAGGGATGCCATAAGTAGAGATAACTTAACACTCTATATTGGGAGATATTTGTAAGGCAGGTATCACATATATCCCCCTGAAATCCAGTTTTAGCTGTTCATGTTGATCATTCACAGGTGTATGTCTACTGACTCCAGGCCCTGGATAGGCACCAATCATGCTTTGTTTTTGTGTTATAACCATGTCCAGCTTTGCATCCAAACTTAAACTCCAAATCACAATCTAAAACAACCATTAGGACATTAGAATTAGTTTTAGGATCCTCAGTCCTCTGTCTACAACTGCAAATAGGCCCAAAGCTAGCCCCTTTGCTCTTATCTTTCAGTTTTGGTCTACTTACAGGAGGACTTATCTGCTTTCTGTCAGCATCCCAGCCTTGTATGCATATCCTCATGGATGTTGAGTAGGGAATACCCCCCTAGGTCTTGCAGAGCCTGAAGAAGAAGAGGAGATAAAATATAGAGTCTATCTCCTACACTGTTGGCCCCTGGCCCAGAGATCCTGTTGATCACTGATGGCTACCTTGTAGGGAAATCTGGGAATAAGCATCCAGTCTGGGAAAAAACCAACAGAAATTGGAGACTCTACTGGGGATTGAGAAGTAAAAGTACTATCTAATCATCTCCAGTAATATATATGTGACCCATCCGAGTTTGTGAAAGAACCCTGGTTTTCAAAAGAAAACAGTTCCTAGTAAGAAGGTGGCGACTCCGAAGTAATCTCCCAACCGGTCAAAGTAAATTTTATATGCAGGGGAGAAGATCCCAACAAAATCCTTTATTTAAAGAGTTACCAATAACTAGAAGAATGATGTATAGAAGAAAGGGAGCTGTCTCAGTTAGTCATGAGGGTTCCCCCAGAAAAGGTGATGATATGCAAGATAACCCTAGCCCATCAGGACGGCATGTGCCTTACTTTTCAAATGCAGAAGCTGATATTCAAGGTGCATATGAGAAGCAACAGGGTGGTGGTATGAGAATGAGGTCAGAGGTGTTCCAAGAACGCCCATTTCTGGACCCAAGTGAAAGGTTTGAAGAGGCAGAGTCTCTGAGGGATGATGAAGATGATGACCAGAGTGGCATGAGACCATCTACCTCCAGGCCTAAGGATGAACAGTTAGCTGAAGAAATCAAAAGTCTAAGAGCAGAACTAGAATATCTATAAGCCATGAAAATCAGAGATGATATGAAGCAGAAAGTGCAAGCCTTAAGAACTGCCCAAAATGATTCAGTTCCTACCCTAGAGAATGCAAATGTGCAAAGACATCAGCAAAGATATGAAGTGCAACATCAGCATCATGATGAGAGACAAAATGTGAATGATGCTAGGATACCACTGAACAATGTAGGAAACCAGAATGCAAACAGAAATGTTAATGTTAATCAGTTAAACAGACAGCCCATGCAGCTAGATAGATTCAGGCAGCTGGTGTTTGATGGTATTCCTGGGTATCCTAACCCCATTGATAAGCATCTGAGGCTGCAAGTACCTAAATTTTCAGGAAACAACACAGTGTCAGGAGAAGACCATCTAAAAGCCTTTCAAAATGTCATGGATAACTTTGAGGTTGAACATGAGGATGTTTTCATGAAGTCATTCATGCAATCCTTAATAGATGAGGCAAGAGAATGGTACAAGAGTTTGCCTGACCGGAGTATTTCATCATGGGATGATTTTAGAAGGATGTTCAAGGAGCAATATGGTGACAAAACTGACCCTAGCTTTTTTGTAAATGAGTTCACCAGTATCACTAAAGGGTCAAATGAGCAGGTTGCAGATTTTAATGCAAGATTTACTAAAGTGTTAAACAAATTGCCACATCACATGAGGCCAAACAAACCAATGTGCATAATATTGTATATCAATGCCTTTGATGCAAAAACTGCATATGGATTAAGAGATAAAGGTCCTGCCACTCTCAGGGATGTTTTCAGAATTGCAGTGAATATTGAAAACAACAGGAAAGCATCGGGCAAGACAAATAGAAGGGATGATACAAAAATTCTGCAGAATCCAAACAAGCCTCAGAACACTCAAGGTAATACATCTGCCCCTGAAGATAAGATAGACAAATTGGCAAATGTTGTTAAGGACCTAAGCTATAGATTAGCTAGAAGTGAAAAAGGGATGGGTCCTGATAGGCAAGTCTATCAAAGGCAGGAAAAGAGGCCATCATTGCATGATATGCCTTATAATACCAATTGGCATGATGGTAAGCCTACATTCCCACGTAACCACACAAATCAGAGGGCCCAACATGTCAAAGAAACTCCTGATCCTCTAAAGAAAACTATAAATATTGTTGATGATGCTCCATGGTGTATAATCTGTCAGATGCCACATTCACAATCACAGTGTTTGATTGCTCAATCCTTGTATGATAATGCTACATCTTGTAATGAATGCAATCAACCGCATCATGTGCAGGATGATGATGTTAATATGATGTCCATAGGCAATGGATATACTCTTTATGGTGCTGATGAGAATACAGATCATCAAACTCAGGCCTGCCAACAATCCCCATATGATGAAGATAATGAAGATAACTATGTGTATGCTCAGAGCTCACACAATTTTCTGAGTAACTTACAACGACCTTCTGATGAGGAAATTAGAGCCTTCACAGCTGCAGCAGTTGCTCAAGTCAAAAGCAACTACAATCTCAGAGGTAAAAATCAAGTAGGCAGCCCACATCAGCCAGAAGATATTTCTGCAGGTCAGCTAGTGCATGGTCATAAAGGAATTGAACCACAAAAAAGGCAGTGGGTTAATAATAAACAGAATTTCAGACATAGAACAGGTCATGAATCCCAAGGACCAGAAAACAAGATCCCTCAGGCTGAAGATCAAAGTAAAGGTTCCCAAGACAAGAATGATGATCAGGGAACTATGAAAGTAAGAGCTAATTCAGTTCAGGATAAAAACAAGATTATGGAGCAAGCTACAGCTGTTACACAAAATTATGCTCCATTTGATATAGCTCAAATCCTCTCTCAGGTAAAAGTCTCTGTTCCACTTATGGAATTGATGAAAGTGGAAGAAATCAAGAATAGGACAATATCCCTAATCTCAGGGGTACCTTTTCAAGCTAAACAAAATGTTCAGACCCAGGGTGAAAAACATGTCATATGTAATGAAGAAGATGAGACTCCTGAAGTCTATTTAGGAGTGACTATGACAAAGTGTCCTTCACAAGTGGAACCATTTTATGTTTCCCTGGTTATAAATGGAAAAATAATTAGAAATTGTATGCTTGACTCTGGAGCATCTACAAATGTTATGCCTTTGGCCATCATGCAACAAACTGGATTGAAAATTGACAAGGCATGTGGAAAATGTTATGCTATGGATGCCAGAGAGGTACCAGTTATTGGAATCATGAAGGATGTAGATTTCAAACTGGCAGCATTTCCTGAAAAGAGATATAAAATGAATATAACAGTGGTTGACATCAAGCCACAGTATGGTATGTTGTTGTCAAGAAGATGGGCAGCACTAATTGGTGGAAGTATGCAGCTGGACCTGTCATATGCCATGATTCCAATGAATGGCAGGCATGTTAAGCTAATCAGAGAACAAAGATCATCAGAGACAGTGGAAGACCAAGAAGCAAATGAACAGGTATGCTTTGTAGACACTGACTATGATAACTTCAAGGTTGTCTCAAATGATACAGAAGATAAAGAGAAAAATGTCTGCACTGAAGAGGTGGATCAGCAAGGCTTATGGACCATGTTTTTTGATGGAGCTTGTGCAAAAGAAGGCTCTGGAGCTGGAGTTGTTTTCCTGTCTCCAACTGGTAAGCTCCTCAAATTCTCTTTCTTGCTGAGGTTTGATTGCACAAACAACATTGCAGAATATGAGGCTTTACTCTTAGGCCTAAATATTGCTCTCAAACATGGAATTAAGATGTTAAGAGTATTTGGGGATTCTGAGCTGATTGTATCCCAAATTAGAGATAAGTATGCTGCAAAAAATAAAAGACTGAAACAATACAGGCATGCTGTTTGGGATACCATTGAACTATTTGATGCATTTTCAATAGGCTGGGTAGAAAGGTCAAAAAATGTTATGGCTGATTTCTTAGCCAATGTTGCAATAAGGCCAGATGACATCACTCTGTCAGGTGTTACAAATGTAGAAATTAAAATTAGGCCTACAGTACCAGAAAATATATGCAGTTGGCAAGTGTTTAATGATGATAGGGATTTGTTGAAATTTTTGCACTGCATAGATGAATATGAGAATCAAGAAATTGATTTCCAAGCTTTTGTAGAGACTATAGATGGAAAAGAAACTCTTGTGGGAAAAGAGATAATTCAATTGAAGACTAATAAAATCCCTAGAGGGTTGGTAGCTTTGGAAAGAGCTTTTGACAGTAGAGATAAACTGGTCACAAGGACATCTCCCACAAATAAGGAAGATTTAGAGGAGATAAATTTGGGGACATCTCAGGCCCCTCAGAAGGTATACATTGGTAAACAGCTCAAACCACACATTAGGAGTATGTTGATTGCATTACTGAAGAAGTATAAACATGTTTTTGCTTGGTCATATGAGGACCTAAAAGCCTATAGGGAGGATTTATTCCAGCATGAGATCCCATTGAGACCTGGAGCTAAGCCATTTAGACAAAAGCAAAGACCTATTAATCCTACCTTAGCTCCCAAGATGCAAGAAGAACTCAAAAGGCTCAGGGAAGCTGGAATAATTGTGCCAATCAGACATTCAACTTGGGTGTCTAACCTTGTCCCAGTCAGAAAAAAGAATGGTGATATTAGGCTTTGTGTTGACTTCAGGAACTTGAATGTATCCTCTTTAAAGGATAACTATCCACTGCCTAATATGGAAGCTATGTTGCAGAGAGTGACTGGTTGTGAACTCTTATCCATGATGGATGGATTTTCAGGATATAATCAGGTGAAGGTAAAGGAATCAGAACAGTATAAAACCGCCTTTACCACTCCATGGGGAACTTATGTGTATGTTAGAATGCCATTTGGACTAACAAATGCAGGTGCTACATTTCAAAGAGCAATGGATGTTGCTTTTGCAGGGCTGATTGATTCAATTCTGGCTGTATATCAGGATGACTTGACTGCTTACTCAAAGAAAGAAGAGCAGCATTGTTTGCATCTGGAGCAGATTTTCATAAGAGCACTAGAATATGGTATTTCTTTAAATCCAAAGAAGTGTGCCTTTGGGGTAGTTGAAGGAAAGCTTCTGGGACATATTGTTTCCAAGGATGGAGTCAGGATAGATCCAGAGAGAGTGGCTGCTATTGACAGGATTCAAATGCCAAAAACTGTAAAAGGAGTTCAGTCCTTCTTTGGACAGATAAATTTTTTTAGGAGATTTGTTCCCAACTTTGCAGAAACCACAAGGAACATTTCCAAGATGATGAAGAAGGATGCAACTGTCAACTGGGAAAGGGAAGCAATAGAATCATTTCAGAGTATCAAAGAGGCAATCAAGATGGCCCCTGTTCTTAAATCTCCTGATTTTTCTAGGCCATTCCAAGTATTTTCATTTGCTTCCTTTCATACTGTTGCTGCATGTTTGCTACAGAAAAACGAAGATGGTTTTGAACAGCCCATCACTTTCTTCAGTATGTCCTTGCAGGCCTCTGAGTTGAAGTATGATATTATGGAAAAACAGGCATATGCACTAGTCAAAGCCATCAAAAGTTTCAGACCATACTTGGTAGGATCATATATAATTGCATATGTACCTCATGCAGCAGTCAAAGACATATTCACTCAGCAGGAGGTGACTGGAAGAAGGTGCAGATGGATAAACAAACTGCAAGAATTCAACATAGACATACAAGTTACTAAGTTGATAAGAGGACAAGGATTAGCCAAGATGATGGCACAGTCAAACTTGGAAGCATGCCAAGTTAATGCAGTCCAAGATGAGAGTGTAAATGTATCAGGATCTAAATGGTACAAGGATATTATCTACTACTTGCAAAATCTGAATTGTCCTTCCCATTTCAGTGACAGTCAAAAGAGGACTTTAAAGTTACATGCAATCAGGTATGTTATTGTTCAAGGTGAGCTATACTGGAAAAACCCTGATGGTGTGCTGCTGAGATGTGTGGATGAGGATATGGCTAACAATGTTCTGATTGATATGCATAAAGGATTGTGTGGTGGACATTATATTGCCCAAACAACAGCTCATAAAATTCTCAGAGCAGGATATTGGTGGCCCACTCTCTTTTCAGATGCACAAAAGTTAGTAAGGAAGTGTGACCCTTGCCAAAGATTTTCAGGAAAGCTGAAATATGATGGCGCTTTACCCCTCAGAACTGTAACTGTGGATGCTCCATTCCAGCAATGGGGAATTGACTTCATAGGGGAAATTGCAGACAAATCAAGTGGGGGACACAGTTGGATTTTGGTGGCAACTGATTACTTTACCAAATGGATTGAGGCCATTCCAACTAAGAGAGCTACAAGCAAGGTGGTGATAGATTTCATACTAGAAAATATTATCATCAGGTTTGGAGTACCATTCAAAATAGTCACTGATAATGCTATGTGCTTCAGATCAGGTGAATTTGTTGATTTTTGCAACAGGTATGGGATAAATCTATCATATACATCACCATATCACCCACAAGGAAATGGTCAAGCAGAATCAAGCAATAAGAGCATCATGAAAATTATCAAGAGGATATTGGACAAGAATAAGAGAGCTTGGGACTCAAAATTAAGGTTGGCCATATGGGCTGACAGAGTGACAGTAAAAAGGGCTACTGGAAAGTCACCTTTTGAGATAGTATATGGTGCATCAGCCAGATTGCCCATAAACAATCTCCTACCAGTTTACAAGTTCATCCAAGAAAATGATGAGGAGCTTGAAGATTCCATGACAGAAAGAGTGAACCAGCTAGTTGCACTGGATGAAAATAGAAGGAAAGCCCACCAGATCAATCTCAAGAGACAACAAGATATGAAATATCAGTTTGACAGGAGAGCTATAAAAAGGAAGTTTCAAGTCAATGATCTGGTGCTCATTTGGAATGCAAAAGGTCAAGAAAAGGGTAAACATGGTAAATTTGAACCCTTATGGATGGGCCCATATCAGATTTGCAGTGCTCATGGGGAGGATTCTTATTTCCTCCAGGCCCTAGATGGTGAAGTTCTGGAATTACCTGTGCATGGCCAATTCCTTAAGTTCTATTTTGCATAAATGACTTGTCGCTGTGCACATTTGTAAAAAACATGTATATAGTGTAAATGCTTTGTGCAGTTCGTGCTTTTTGGTTTTTGCCTGGTCTACCCGGAGATCTGGTTCTCGCTGCAGGTTTTCACCTGCATGTCCCCTTTCAGAGCCAGTGTTAACACTCATTTTGACCTGGAGGCTGATCTTTCATGTTTAGGGGGTTTCTTCATTTGAACCCTATATCCTCTTGCCCATTTTCCTAAGTGTTGAACCTCCTCGGCATTTTTCAGCTGCAGCATCATATTTTCTTTGAGGAGGAGGTCATCATCATCATCTTGTCTTCGATGATGGTCTGCATTATCATGTTTTCTGTCGACTTGTTCATCATCAGGATCATCATATTTCAATATCGGGTGATGTCTGGATATCATCCTGATCCTGCTGATGAGCTACAGTGTGCCCTGATTTGCTTGCGGAGGTGATTTTTCAAGTATCCGGTGATTTTCCAATTATCACCTTGCCCTTTTATGATGATGATCTCACCCTGATCTTCTGAAGGGGTTATTTTCTGAGTTGTTCGACCTGACCTATTTTTCTAAGGGTCGTCATCATCATCATCATATTTCTGGTTATCACCATGTTGCTTGCGAGGGTCATCATATTTTCTACCTGCATGATCTTTCGCTGGGGTGATATTTTAACATCGGGTGATCTTTGTTAAGATCATCCTGATGATGCTGCTGGAAAGTTCTGAGTGTGACCCGATTTTTATCATGGTCATCATATTTTGGACGTCAGGATGATCTTAGTCAATATCATCCTGATGATGTTGTATCACTTCATGTTCGTTGTTTTGTCATCCTGATGATGATGGTATCAAGGAGATATCCACCTGTCGGCTTCGTGCATTATCTAATGGAGGTGATCTTTTCAAATGTCCGTCATATTCATCTATCACCCCGATCTTACAGCGGAGCTACAGTGCAGCATGATATTTGTGCATCAGGATGATATTTCCAAATATCTGGTTATCTTCCGAATATCATCCTGATGCCAACATGTGGTGGTGATATCATCAAGGTCTGGGGGGTCATATTTCTAACATTACTCATCTTATGAAGATCCCCCAATGTTGCGAATATGATGATGACGTCATCCGGATATGAGGAGGTGCGCAGTAGGCAGATATGCTGATGATGTCAGCAGGATATGACGATGACGTCATCAGGATGTTTTGGTATTGGCTAAGCAGGAGGATATTGCCGATGAAGGCGATTATCATGCAGGTGATATTGCGATGATGATGCTGACGTCAGGGTGATTTTTCGAGCAACAGGATATCATGATGCTGGAGGATGATGATGAAGTCTTATACTAGTGTCGTCAGGAGCAAAAGCACCGACATCATATATGCTCATGACCTAGTATATAAAGTGTTAAAGAGGTCACCGCGGGGTGCATGTGGGATAATTGATATCCTGCATATTTGAAATATCATGATGATGAATCTCAGCGGGAAATGGTTGCGATGCAGAATTGACGTTTTCCCGAGGCTGCGGGTTGGTGCGCCTTTAATGGCGAAGGTTGCAGAGGTATGGGCGGATCTGGTACCCGATTGAAGGTGTACATCAGCGGACAGTGGCGCAGGGCTCGAAAAATCTTCCTGTCTCCTCCCCTACCTGCTGCATTCATGTTTGGGCGCCAATCTGGTAATGCGTTGAGCGCCATTTTGCTGATACTATGTATCTGGCAGGATTTTTGGTCAACCATGTAATTAATTGTTGTGGTACACTACCTGGCTGTTATAAGCAGGAAGTGTTACTCATTTGTGGTTGTTGAAAGTTGAAGATTTTTGGCTCTGTAATTCATAACAAGCTGATCTGGTTGCTCTATACAGCTTAACCTGTGAGTTTATGTATCTCTTGTTGTATGTTTTTGGCATGAACCCACTGATTTCATGATTAATCTTATATGAGAAATGCTATCTTAGCATGTGTTTTGTTAATTCTGTCTCCAGTATTGCATGTATTCTTTTTCTGAATCTGGATATTTGGGTAATGTTTGGATTCTAGAGCATAGAATTCCTATGTTGAATGTCTGATCTTTTAACTTCTGCTCAAGGGGTAGATTAAATTGTTTTCAGGTTGAACATTGGGAAGGGTATACTGCAGTAGGGATGCCATAAGTAGAGATAACTTAACACTCTATATTGGGAGATATTTGTAAGGCAGGTATCACATATATCCCCCTGAAATCCAGTTTTAGCTGTTCATGTTGATCATTCACAGGTGTATGTCTACTGACTCCAGGCCCTAGATAGGCACCAATCATGCTTTGTTTTTGTGTTATAACCATGTCCAGCTTTGCATCCAAACTTAAACTCCAAATCACAATCTAAAACAACCATTAGGACATTAGAATTAGTTTTAGGATCCTCAGTCCTCTGTCTACAACTGCAAATAGGCCCAAAGCTAGCCCCTTTGCTCTTATCTTTCAGTTTTGGTCTACTTACAGGAGGACTTATCTGCTTTCTTTCAGCATCCCAGCCTTGTATGCATATCCTCATGGATGTTGAGTAGGGAATACCCCCCTAGGTCTTGCAGAGCCTGAAGAAGAAGAGGAGATAAAATATAGAGTCTATCTCCTACACTGTTGGCCCCTGGCCCAGAGATCCTGTTGATCACTGATGGCTACCTTGTAGGGAAATCTGGGAATAAGCATCCAGTCTGGGAAAAAACCAACAGAAATTGGCGACTCTACTGGGGATTGAGAAGTAAAAGTACTATCTAATCATCTCCAGTAATATATATGTGACCCATCCGAGTCAGCAACAGAAATTGGCGACTCTACTGGGGAGTTTGTGAAAGAACCTTGGTTTTCAAAAGAAAATAGTTCCTAGTAAGAAGGTGGCGACTCCGAAGTAATCTCCCAACCGGTCAAAGTAAATTTTATATGCAGGGGAGAAGATCCCAACAAAATCCTTTATTTAAAGAGTTACCAGTAACTAGAAGAATGATGTATAGAAGAAAGGGAGCTGTCTCAGTTAGTCATGAGGGTTCCCCCAGAAAAGGTGATGATATGCAAGATAACCCTAGCCCATCAGGACGGCATGTGCCTTACTTTTCAAATGCAGAAGCTGATATTCAAGGTGCATATGAGAAGCAACAGGGTGGTGGTATGAGAATGAGGTCAGAGGTGTTCCAAGAACGCCCATTTCTGGACCCAAGTGAAAGGTTTGAAGAGGCAGAGTCTCTGAGGGATGATGAAGATGATGACCAGAGTGGCATGAGACCATCTACCTCCAGGCCTAAGGATGAACAGTTAGTTGAAGAAATTAGAAGTCTAAGAGCAGAACTAGAATATCTACAAGCCATGAAAATCAGAGATGATATGAAGCAGAAAGTGCAAGCCTTAAGAACTGCCCAAAATGATTCAGTTCCTACCCTAGAGAATGCAAATGTGCAGAGACATCAGCAAAGATATGAAGTGCAACATCAGCATCATGATGAGAGACAAAATGTGAATGATGCTAGGATACCACTGAACAATGTAGGAAACCAGAATGCAAATAGAAATGTTAATGTTAATCAGTTAAACAGACAGCCCATGCAGCTAGATAGATTCAGGCAGCTGGTTTTTGATGGTATTCCTGGGTATCCTAACCCCATTGATAAGCATCTGAGGCTGCAAGTGCCTAAATTTTTAGGAAACAACACAGTGTCAGGAGAAGACCATCTAAAAGCCTTTCAAAATGTCATGGATAACTTTGAGGTTGAACATGAGGATGTTTTCATGAAGTCATTCATGCAATCCTTAATAGATGAGGCAAGAGAATGGTACAAGAGTTTGCCTGACCGGAGTATTTCATCATGGGATGATTTTAGAAGGATGTTCAAGGAGCAATATGGTGACAAAACTGACCCTAGCTTTTTTGTAAATGAGTTCACCAGTATCACTAAAGGGTCAAATGAGCAGGTTGCAGATTTTAATGCAAGATTTACTAAAGTGTTAAACAAATTGCCACATCACATGAGGCCAAACGAACCAATGTGCATAATATTGTATATCAATGCCTTTGATGCAAAAACTGCATATGGATTAAGAGATAAAGGTCCTACCACTCTCAGGGATGTTTTCAGAATTGCAGTGAATATTGAAAACAACAGGAAAGCATCGGGCAAGACAAATAGAAGGGATGATACAAAAATTCTGCAGAATCCAAACAAGCCTCAGAACACTCAAGGTAATACATCTGCCCCTGAAGATAAGATAGACAAATTGGCAAATGTTGTTAAGGACCTAAGCTATAGATTAGCTAGAAGTGAAAAAGGGATGGGTCCTGATAGGCAAGTCTATCAAAGGCAGGAAAAGAGGCCATCATTGCATGATATGCCTTATAATACCAATTGGCATGATGGTAAGCCTACATTCCCACGTAACCACACAAATCAGAGGGCCCAACATGTCAAAGAAACTCCTGATCCTCTAAAGAAAACTATAAATATTGTTGATGATGCTCCATGGTGTATAATCTGTCAGATGCCACATTCACAATCACAGTGTTTGATTGCTCAATCCTTGTATGATAATGCTACATCTTGTAATGAATGCAATCAACCGCATCATGTGCAGGATGATGATGTTAATATGATGTCCATAGGCAATGGATATACTCTTTATGGTGCTGATGAGAATACAGATCATCAAACTCAGGCCTGCCAACAATCCCCATATGATGAAGATAATGAAGATAACTATGTGTATGCTCAGAGCTCACACAATTTTCTGAGTAACTTACAACGACCTTCTGATGAGGAAATTAGAGCCTTCACAGCTGCAGCAGTTGCTCAAGTCAAAAGCAACTACAATCTCAGAGGTAAAAATCAAGTAGGCAGCCCACATCAGCCAGAAGATATTTCTGCAGGTCAGCTAGTGCATGGTCATAAAGGAATTGAACCACAAAAAAGGCAGTGGGTTAATAATAAACAGAATTTCAGACATAGAACAGGTCATGAATCCCAAGGACCAGAAAGCAAGATCCCTCAGGCTGAAGATCAAAGTAAAGGTTCCCAAGACAAGAATGATGATCAGGGAACTATGAAAGTAAGAGCTAATTCAGTTCAGGATAAAAACAAGATTATGGAGCAAGCTACAGCTGTTACACAAAATTATGCTCCATTTGATATAGCTCAAATCCTCTCTCAGGTAAAAGTCTCTGTTCCACTTATGGAATTGATGAAAGTCGAAGAAATCAAGAATAGGACAATATCCCTAATCTCAGGGGTACCTTTTCAAGCTAAACAAAACGTTCAGACCCAGGGTGAAAAACATGTCATATGTAATGAAGAAGATGAGACTCCTGAAGTCTATTTAGGAGTGACTATGACAAAGTGTCCTTCACAAGTGGAACCATTTTATGTTTCCCTGGTTATAAATGGAAAAATAATTAGAAATTGTATGCTTGACTCTGGAGCATCTACAAATGTTATGCCTTTGGCCATCATGCAACAAACTGGATTGAAAATTGACAAGGCATGTGGAAAATGTTATGCTATGGATGCCAGAGAGGTACCAGTTATTGGAATCATGAAGGATGTAGATTTCAAACTGGCAGCATTTCCTGAAAAGAGATATAAAATGAATATAACAGTGGTTGACATCAAGCCACAGTATGGTATGTTGTTGTCAAGAAGATGGGCAGCACTAATTGGTGGAAGTATGCAGCTGGACCTGTCATATGCCATGATTCCAATGAATGGCAGGGATGTTAAGCTAATCGGAGAACAAAGATCATCAGAGACAGTGGAAGACCAAGAAGCAAATGAACAGGTATGCTTTGTAGACACTGACTGTGATAACTTCAAGGTTGTCTCAGATGATACAGAAGATAAAGAGAAAAATGTCTGCACTGAAGAGGTGGATCAGCAAGGCTTATGGACCATGTTTTTTGATGGAGCTTGTGCAAAAGAAGGCTCTGGAGCTGGAGTTGTTTTCCTGTCTCCAACTGGTAAGCTCCTCAAATTCTCTTTCTTGCTGAGGTTTGATTGCACAAACAACATTGCAGAATATGAGGCTTTACTCTTAGGCCTAAATATTGCTCTCAAACATGGAATTAAGATGTTAAGAGTATTTGGGGATTCTGAGTTGATTGTATCCCAAATTAGAGATAAGTATGCTGCAAAAAATAAAAGACTGAAACAATACAAGCATGCTGTTTGGGATACCATTGAACTATTTGATGCATTTTCAATAGGCTGGGTAGAAAGGTCAAAAAATGTTATGGCTGATTTCTTAGCCAATGTTGCAATAAGGCCAGATGACATCACTCTGTCAGGTGTTACAAATGTAGAAATTAAAATTAGGCCTGCAGTACCAGAAAATATATGCAGTTGGCAAGTGTTTAATGATGATAGGGATTTGTTGAAATTTTTGCACTGCATAGATGAATATGAGAATCAAGAAATTGATTTCCAAGCTTTTGTAGAGACTATAGATGGAAAAGAAACTCTTGTGGGAAAAGAGATAATTCAATTGAAGACTAATAAAATCCCTAGAGGGTTGGTAGCTTTGGAAAGAGCTTTTGACAGTAGAGATAAACTGGTCACAAGGACATCTCCCACAAATAAGGAAGATTTAGAGGAGATAAATTTGGGGACATCTCAGGCCCCTCAGAAGGTATACATTGGTAAACAGCTCAAACCACACATTAGGAGTATGTTGATTGCATTACTGAAGAAGTATAAACATGTTTTTGCTTGGTCATATGAGGACCTAAAAGCCTATAGGGAGGATTTATTCCAGCATGAGATCCCATTGAGACCTGGAGCTAAGCCATTTAGACAAAAGCAAAGACCTATTAATCCTACCTTAGCTCCCAAGATGCAAGAAGAACTCAAAAGGCTCAGGGAAGCTGGAATAATTGTGCCAATCAGACATTCAACTTGGGTGTCTAACCTTGTCCCAGTCAGAAAAAAGAATGGTGATATTAGGCTTTGTGTTGACTTCAGGAACTTGAATGTATCCTCTTTAAAGGATAACTATCCACTGCCTAATATGGAAGCTATGTTGCAGAGAGTGACTGGTTGTGAACTCTTATCCATGATGGATGGATTTTCAGGATATAATCAGGTGAAGGTAAAGGAATCAGAACAGTATAAAACCGCCTTTACCACTCCATGGGGAACTTATGTGTATGTTAGAATGCCATTTGGACTAACAAATGCAGGTGCTACATTTCAAAGAGCAATGGATGTTGCTTTTGCAGGGCTGATTGATTCAATTCTGGCTGTATATCAGGATGACTTGACTGCTTACTCAAAGAAAGAAGAGCAGCATTGTTTGCATCTGGAGCAGATTTTCATAAGAGCACTAGAATATGGTATTTCTTTAAATCCAAAGAAGTGTGCCTTTGGGGTAGTTGAAGGAAAGCTTCTGGGACATATTGTTTCCAAGGATGGAGTCAGGATAGATCAGAATGTCCTATTCTAGCTCTAAGGCTTTGATCTAAGTTATGTCACATCCTTTGAATTGCTAAACCTTGGTCATTCCACATCTTCCCACATCTCTCAAGGAATGTAAGGATCCATAATTTTCCTGGCTCTTTGAAATAACTTTTTTATATTATACCTTACAACATAATACTACATCCCTTCTATTACACTCTCTTGGCCAACACAATATTGAGGACTTACTTCCTCCTCTCTATGTTATCACATCATTCTATCAGACTACCTATGGTGTCACATGACTCATACTTTTTCTACACAACAAATACTTGCTCACTAAACTTTCAATAATTATGGCATAATTTACTACCTGAACTTCTTGAGTTCTATTATAATCTTCCTCAACAAAAAACCTATTATTATTGCAACATTCAAGAATGATTTGGAAAATTATGCTTCCTTCTACTGGTTTAATTCTTACAAATAATTTCACATTTTTATTCTCATCTAGCATCTATCCTAGCACTAATCCACCTCCCAACTTTTCCTTGACATCTATTAAGGAACTCATTACTAATGCTCCTTCTTTAGTATTAAGAACTACACAATCTAATTGACCCACAAACTTTTCACTGAAACCTTTGTTCCTTCAATCAACCTTTGTACCAAAATTCCAATGTAAGCATGCTCTCCAACAAGAAAAATCTTCCTATAACTCTTAGACTTTCTATCCTTCTATTTAGGGTAAAATTATAGATTTGTCTTAGTATGGTTAAATTCTACTCTTTCACCATGCTAAACATTGGGAGGACAAGGACTGAGATTAAGATCAAGCTACTAATTACATTGTCCATCCCTTATGCTTGTTGGGTCTAATTGCAAGAACCTAATTAAGGTTTTGTTAAGTGTTTTTGTTCATTAACCAAGTAAAACCCTAATTATGCCTTAAAACAGAGATTTTTAGAATCCAATAATGAAATAGGAAAAATAGATCACAGAAATGTAGAGAGAGAGTTTCAGAGACTGTGCACCCAGAATTTAAGGGCCAACTAGACTAGGGAACCTGCTCTTTAGTCTTGCAAATCTCTGTCACTGAAAATCCTCTGCATGGGTTGACTCATACTCCCAAATGGCTCCCAGATCTCAGAAATTCTCCCCAGTTGGACTAGAGTGCCCACTCATTAGTCCTGCAATTGTCAGAATCTAGAAATTCAAAAGTCTATGATTACTATACTCAAAATATCCTCCTTTCTATAGCTTCTTTCCACTGAAATCTACAAAACACGATCTGCACCTACAAGAGAAGGAGAAAGATGTTGTGGCTATATAGGAGCTTGCCTTAGTCAAGCCCCGTCTTTGGTATTTCTACCTCAACAATAACCAAAGATAAAGATTTACGGAAGTGTGTGCAAACCTAACAATGTGTATGCATAAATATCAAAACCTAGATGTCTCAATCAAGGGAAGATCAACAACTTGCTTTGAATCAATAAACACATATAAATTCACCTCAAGGAGATGAAAACAAGTGAAGACTTGCATGAACAAGAAGGTAAATTGGCAATGTCCATGGAGGATCTCCAAGCTCGATGTTGGAGGCTTCAACCCTTCTCCCAATCATGGAAAAGGTGTACAAACCCTAGGAAGAGCAAGATAGTCTCAAGATCTTGATTCCTAATCTCCATCCATTGTCTCCATGGTAGCAAATTCAAAATACCTTCAAGAGCTTCAACAAGTTACTAATCTTCAATGGCAATTTTAGCAGAGTTATAGCATCAAGCTTGCATGAGAATTGTGTGTGTTAAAATGATTTTCGAATGTCTTTTTATATCTACCTTTAGGGAAATTCAAATTTTGAAATAACGTCTTGATATCGTGTGAAAACAGAGAGTTTGAAAATGGAATCCCGAAGTATACAACAGGAGTCGACACCCCACCAAAATTCAAAATCCCAAAAAATGGGGAAGGACTAGGGTACAGGCGTCTAGGTCCAAGCCCCCATTATTTGACCAGATCTATATTTTGGGGCTCCCAGGGACCCATAATTCAAATCTCCTTTCTGGGTTCTATCAAAAGGTTACCTCAAAAAGTGAGCATTTTACAACTAGACTTAGTTAATCGGGGTTTCAATATGGTCAAAAAGAAAAAGGTTGAGAGGTCACCCAAAGCGAGGAGCTAAACTGAGGGAAATTGTACCATACCATACAAGAGGGCAATTTCTGACATTACATTTAGCCCCCACTTTAGTGGCCATATGACACTATGTGCATATGCAACTAAGGGAAAGTAAATGCATCAATCATTAAATGGATACCCAAAAGGATACTGTAGAGGAAGCCTAAGTGTTGTCACCAAGAAGGAAGAAGCCCCCAAGTCTACAATCCTACAAGACCACAAAGTTAGGAACCACAACTTGCACAGGAACACTTGTCAGAAAATCAAAAACCAAGTCAACCTACAACCACCACCAATGAGTCGGTACAAAAACACTAGGGGGATTGAGCGATTAGACATGATGAGGGAAGAAATTGAGGGAGGTATATGCCCCCCTTGTTTCTGCTTGCTTAGTCTGAAAAGTAGAAACAAGGAGATACCCATGTGCATCAATTTCGAGGGAAACTTGATGAGAAATATGTTATGAGGATCATTTGAAGAAACAATGCTCAAGCACAACACATTGGGTAAGAAAGAGAGCAGAACCAAGATTCTGATGCAACAAATGGCACATAAATCAAAGTTCAATAGCTCAAGGTAAGGGTTCAAGAGTAACAGAGATCAATCTTGCACCTAGTTAGAGATAGGAATTCTCACTCACTTTATGTAAAGGGAGTTGTCACTTATCATTTACTCATTCTTATTTTGTGTCATTGTAGAAAAGTAGAGGAGGGAGATAAGGAGAAGAGGAGGACAACCATGCCAAGCTGACACCCATATCGGCCACCATAATTGGAGATGCTTCGAGCTTGAGTAGGAGAGAGGCATTTCAAGGCTGAGGTAGGGTCCTGATCTTGCACTTCCATCATCTTTCAGTGTACTTTTGTTTGACCTTATTGTTTACTATGTCGAGAGGGAAGGAATGGACAGGGGTCTCTGAGAGGGGAGCCCGGGTCCACCTAGGGCACCAGAGTCTCTCTAGGGTGCCCTAGTCCCATGGGGGCACTAGTGTCCCTTTGGGACACCCTAGTCTTCCTAGGGCACTCAGGTCCATAGAGGACATAGGCCCTAGGCACAGGCACTCTTTTCTATTTTTGATAGTAGCTTTCAATTTCTTGAGGGGATACTGATATCTGTGTTTGTTTTTCGACCTGTAGGACGTCCCTAAGACATGAGAGCACATGGGTGGTCATCTGATGGCGCTACTACAAGAGCATGCTAGGTCCTTGTCTTCAATAGAGAGAGAGTACTTGTGGGCGGTGGGCTTATGGTGGGTATTTGATATGCCCACAATAAGATTCCACTGCACTATGTTGATGGCATTAATGGAGAGGTGGAATGTAGATGCATCCATGTTCCACTTACCTACAGGCAAGATGACCATCACGCTAGAGGATATACAGGATCCTTCGACTACCTATCCAAGGAGAGACAGTGACGATAGTAGGACACCGCTCAGCAAAGTACACCCACAAGAGCCAGCTATACTACTCGAGTCACACAATTTCTCAAGCAAAGCAAGGACACATTCAGCTCTGACTTCTAGAACAGGGATGTTGTGGCATTCCCTTATTGTAGAGGATTATGATAGTTAGAGTCGCACTAGCCATCGTGTCAGATGGACGAGGCACTCACCTACATGGGGGTCTCATTCACACTATTAGGGCAATGGAGGAGCATCAGATGGTCTATGCATGGGGGTGCAATATGCTTGTGTACCTTTACCATGACCTAGGGTGATATGTCCATTACAAGATGCATAGTTTGATGATCTGCACACTACTATAGGTTTGGGCTTTTGAGCATATCAGGTGCACATGACTGGTGGGTTATCCTATAGAGGCAGCACTCACTCATCCACATGTTCTAGCCTATCTACCAGTCAAGTGTTGGAGGCACGTGGATCTGCTATACTCGAGAGTTGTTTTGATAGATTATAGCCTGGTGACATCATCTGGAGACCATATCACAGCTACATTGCATGGCCTGGACAATGAAGGTAGTTAGCGAGGATGTAGAGGGATCGACTGATGGCTAGTCACCTCAATCATTTTGTGGCCTAGTTCTTTTTTGATAGGGTGGCACAGTAGTTTGAATAGATACAGGATGTTCCTTGTCATGCCCACATTTTCCATGTGGTCACAACACACATCGCACGTGTCATAGCCACATCTGTCATGTGATTATGACACGAGATATGAAAAACTTTTCTCACACTGTCCTAAAAATCCCCTTCGCATGCGTACGCATGCTCGACGGTGTTCTCTCATGGTGAATCACTACAATTTTCGGCAGGATATAAGTACAATTGTGTGCAACCAGACGCATACAGATCAACAAGAGGATCTTTACGTCGCCGCTAACGTCATTGCAAGAGTGAGATTACCAAAGTTCCTAAATCTTAACCTCGGCAATTTTCGGTAGCAGAACGCCTTACGGCGTTAGTGGGAATTACGCTGCACTCATTTACGCACGTGGTTCGCTGATAGACTAACAACTTCCCACGACGCCTTGTTCCGACTAAACCGACTAGTGATCTCCCTATTTAGTCATTTTTCAGCCAGGCACGGTTGTCTGTCTCCTCTCTTGTTTCCTGAAACATACAAATCCTACGACTTAGCATTGTCAACAAGGCGGTTTGATTGCTCTCTCTTCCCTTTTCACTGGTTCTTAATTTTGATTGTATATCGCCCATACCTTAACTATTTCTCTGTTAATTTAGTGTGTTTATATTTCGGTCTCTCTCTCTCTTTAATTTTCTATGCTTTCTTTATGTGCATCCGGTCCTTTCTTAATGATTTACATCAATCAGGGTTATCACTGCAGCTATTGTTGATATTAAACCTAACTTTAGGATGATCTAGGTCACATAGGCTGGTTTACTACTTCGCTGGACTCGGTCTCCTAATCTTCCCCGATCTAGGTTCCTCCTCTTCGTATATACTTATTAAACTTGTTCCTAAGCAGATTTAGCAGAAGGGTCCGTCAACTTAGTTCTCTTATCCCATGTGGGAAATGTCGCGCATTTTCTCCTCTGTGTTTTCCAATGTTAGTTTTTTTCTTCTTCGGACTCTCTTACAGGTTTACTTATGAGGTCGTTTACTACAGTTGGGATTAAAATGGCCACATGGAATGTCTGTGGTGGCTTCTTAAGTTTATTTCCAGTGTTCTTTTAAGCAAGGTGATGTGTAATTTTCCTCTTCAGTAATACTTGAAACACAAAAATTGCTATTGAACAAGGTTTACAAACATCAACTTGAAAATTTAAGCACATTCATATTACAGATTCTCAATCATGGATACAACAACTAACTTCCCAGATATGAACTTTCTTCTCCCAAATAGTATACAACTGATAACTTATGACAACCAAATAAAAGTCCAATAATAACAAGATCAGGGAGGTGATTTTCTTCACTCCCAGAATAACAATAAATTACAACAATAACAAGAGAGGTGTTCTCTCTTCAACTCTATGAAATGAACCAGGCCTAATTCTCATGACAAAGAAGGTTAACTGCTTCTCCATAAATATCCAACCAAAAGCTCCAAGAGAAAACCTGTGTATCAAAGACAAACAAAGAAGAAAACACCACTCATCTAGCTCTCCTCCCTTCCGTAGACCCGCAAGTGGGTCACCCCCAAGCTAGGGAGACCATACTCACACCTGGATACTCAAACACTCCACTTCACAACAGAAACAACAACAATCCCAAAGCACACATACACCCGTGGGTATTTTACACAATACGGAAACTCAACTATAGTGAGTTTCATAAGGGGCAGGAGAGTGGACACACTCGACTCCAGAGTGTCACCCTGACAGATAAGTTAACCAATATAAATTTCTCTTGGTCTCAAACCAAGTGTGATCACAATTTTTAAGAAATCTGTATATGACTCTCAAGTCAAAAATACAGTCACAGATACATGCCCTCAAGGCTTTCAACATCCCAAAAGATGGAAACAGGTATGCACCCGAGGAGGATCTCTCCTCCCCTACCCCAAACTTGATGAGCATTTCTCCCAAGTGGGAGAAGCTCTGTCAAAACAACCCGACAATAACCCCACAGAAAATAACTCGAACACAAATTCACACACTTTACATACACATTTCAGTTATACGAAAACAAAGGTAAAATTTAGACCAACCTTGCAAAGCCCTCCTGGAATGAAGCTGTTGCAGAGTCCACAGAGTTCACTTCCAACCTTAGCCACCAACTCCCTCTCCCTTCTCTATCTTGCAAACTAACTTCTCTATTTTTGGTAAGGCAAAAAAAATGAAAGTTTTCCCAAAATTCAACTAACTCCCTCTCATCCCAAAATTTGAAAATAAATAACCCAAATTCTCTTTTTTTTTTGTTTTTAGTTGTGAGAAATGGGGAAGTGACACTTGTCACCTCCTCACTCTTCCCAAAAACCACTATTCTGCCTGATGGCTTATGTCACTCTCCATTCCCAAGGGTACTCCTAGTCCTCTCCTCATGTGACTCCACTTTCTCAAGGGAGAAATAAAAAAAAGAGTTAAATGGGAAAAAGACAGGTGACCCATGCCTCTTTTTCCTTTCTTCACATGGGTGTCCTCACAGCACATGGGGGAATCTCACTAAAGGAGAGGGTGATCTTCAATAATGGATGGCATCTCTTATCTTGGGGAAAGTAGAGGGGATGGGTTGGGTGTTGGTACAACCCATCATGTCCCCTCCTACCTCCAATTTTCGCCACTTAAACTTCAGGGGAAGGTTAAGTTGACTAGATGGAGGTTACTCAAGGGTTACCCATGCCAAATGGGCCCCTGGACCCATGGGGTATAACCCAGGGTCAACTTTAACCCATACAAGACACCCCAGGTCAAGGTAAGGCACAAGAAAAGGGCCTCATAATTTAAATAAAATAAGGAATTCAAATTCAATCTCTTTACAACACAAATTATAAAATAATGTTACATGAGGGTAACCTAACCCACTTGACCATACGAAAGACCACATTACATCATTACATCAAACACAAAGAGATCTTGGTTCCTCGTGGAACCCGATCGGCTTAACAGGGAATAACAATTAACAAGGTGCGGAATGATCTCCGAGTTCTGTGGTTCGATTAGTAATTCCTGCACACTAAATTACAAGATCAGTAACCACATAAAATCATCATAGCCGAAGCAACTTAAAAAAAAATATGCATTATCATGACATAGTATTAATTAACATAAATGAAATCATATTACAATTTTCCATCATCACCTAATTCATTTTTCTGAAATGTAAACTTATCCAAACATCACCCAATTAGTTTTTCTGAAAACATAATAAAGTTTAATAGTTTGACAATTCCGGGAACTGCTATCCCACCGTTAAAAAAAATAACAATAACAGTCATGTAAATAGTCGTAACAACAGTAGTAAAAAGGGCGGTCCTCACATCCTCTCCCCCTAAGACGGTACTTCCTCCTGGAAGTCGTCAAAAAGGTGAGGATAAAGGGTCTTCATTCTCTCTGCATCTTCCCATGTTGCAGTGACTTCGTCGTATAGGTCCCACTGGACTCTAACCTGGTCCAGCTCTCGACCTCGAAGGGCCAGCGTCCGACGAGCCAATATGCGAATTGGCTCCAACGCCAGTTGTCCATCTGCCTCTACCTGAAGAGCACTCCAATCCAACATGTGAGATAAGTCAGAAATATATTGACGTAAAACTGATACATGAAATACATCGTGGATACGTGACAGGCTAGGTGGCAAGGCTAGACGATAGGCTACTGGTCCTATCCGCTCCAAGATTTCGAAAGGTCCTACAAATCGAGGTGCGAGTTTAGAGCCTTTTCCGTAACAGATTGGACTCTTGTGCGGCCGCACTCTCAAAAATACTCTTTCCCCCACAGAGAAGCTTCGGTCTGTCCTCTTAGCATCGGCATACTTTTTCTGCATGTCCTGTGCTTCCTGAAGCCTCTGTCTTATCTATTTGACTTGCAGTTCCATATTCTGAACTATCTCTGGGCCGATGACTATTCTGTCCTCTATCTGATCCCAACTCAAAGGTGTTCTACATGGTCTGCCATATAACGCTTGGAAAGGAGGCATACCCAACGAGCTATGATGCCCATTATTGTAGGCGAACTCAACTAGATACAGGTACTCCTCCCATCTAGACTGGTGGTCCATCACATACATGCGAAGCATGTCTTCTAACACCTGGTTAACTCTTTCTGTCTGTCCATCAGTTTCTGGATGATATGCTGAACTGAAGTTGAGCTGTGTGCCCAATGCCTGATGTAAGGCTCTCCAGAACGATGAAGTGAATACGGAGTCTCTGTCAGATATAATGCGGCGAGGTACCCCATGAAGTCTAACAATCTGATCAAGAAACACCTTTGCCACTGATGGTGCATTGTATGTTGTGCATATTGGTGAAAAATGCGCCACTTTGGTCAGCTTGTCAACTGTCACCATAATAGCATCATGGCGACGTGATGACATAGGTAGACCAACGATAAAATCCATAGAAATGGTGTCCCATTTCCATTCAGGTATCTCGTGAGGGTACAACAGTCCCACTGGATGCTGATGTTCGGCCTTGACCCTCTGACATTCCAGGCAACGAGCAACAAATTCGGCAATGTCATGCCTCATCCCAGCCCAATGATAAAGTTGTCGTAAGTCAGCATGCATCTTCTTCACTCCTGGGTGTGCTGCATAGGGTGCTCTATGAGCCTCTGATAGGATTACTGTGTGAAGATTACCCGCATGGGGTACATAGATGCGCTGCCGATGTCGAAGCATACCATCAGACTCAAGGGTATATCCTGTAAATTTGCCCTCAAGGGCCTTCTGATTTAGTAATGCCTGCTGCACTTCAAGAAACCATTCGTCCTCCGGCAGATGCTGTAAGATGTGATCCTTCAAGTCCATCTTCAAGGTCAGGGTCTGGATCTCGTGGCGTCTTCGACTCAAAGCATCAGCAACCACGTTCTCCTTCCCTTTGATATAGTGGACATCGAAGTCATATTCGCATAGGAATTCCATCCAACGCCATTGGCAAGCGTTCAAATTAGGCTGTGTAAAAAGATACTGTAAACTATGATGATCCGAATGGAGTTCAAAGCATCGACCTAAGAGAAAGTGTCTCCAGCGAACCAAGGCATGAACAACAGCTACGAGCTCTAAGTCGTGCGTAGGATAGTTTAACTCATGTGTCTTTAGTTTCCGCGATTCGTATGCGATCGCTCGACCATCCTGCATAAGCACGGCTCCCAAACCTTCTAATGATGCATCTGTGCAAACTACAAACTCCTCTGTAGGATCAGGGACTGCTAAAATAGGAGCACTAGTAAGACGCTCCTTGAGGACTCCAAAAGCCTTTTCACACTGCTCGGTCCAAGTGAAACCCTTCCCTTTTCGCTGAAGGGAAGTAATGGGATGTGCTATCCTGGAGAAACCTTCGACAAACCGACGATAATACCCGGCTAACCCCATAAAGCTTCTAACCTCTATCACGTTAGTGGGTGCCGACCACTCCTGAATTGCTCTAATTTTAGATGGATCTACGGAGATGCCATCGCCTGATAAAATGTGTCCCAAATACTACACCTCTGTCCTGAAGAAGGCACACTTCGCCAAGTTGCCATAAAGCTGCTGCCCTCGTAATTGCTGCAAAACTTGACGCAAGTGCTCTACGTGCTCCTCCTCAGTCCGTGAATAAATCAGAATGTCATCTAGAAATATGATCACGAACCGATCTAGGTATGTACGGAACACCCCGTTCATGAGACTCATGAATACTGCAGGAGCGTTCGTCAACCCGAAAGGTACCACTGTGAATTCATAATGGCCATATCTGGTTCGAAAAGTAGTTTTATGAATATCTGACTCCGTGATGCGCAATTGGTGATACCCAGATTTTAGATCGATTTTCGAGAACACTCTGGCTCCCTGCATCTGATCAAAAAGGTCGTCAATCCTAGGCAGAGGATAACGGTTCTTCACCGTCACCTTGTTCAACTGCCTGTAGTCCATGCATAGACGAAGAGACCCATCCTTCTTCTTCACGAAGATAACTGGTGCGCCCCATGGTGAGACGCTAGGTCGGATGTGCCCCTTCTCTAGTAATTCCTCTAACTGCAGCTTAAGTTCAGTGAGTTCATGGGTCGTCATCCTATAGGGTGCGCGGGATATCAGCTCTGCACCTGGCACTAAGTCGATGTGGAAGTCCACTTCTCTGCGTGGAGGCATACCAGGTAATTCTGGCAGAAATACATCGGCAAACTCTCTAAGGATAGGGTGATCATCTAAAGTAGCCTCAGGTTCATCCTCTGCTCTATCACTGACTGTGATGGCAAACATCTGACATCCCTTCCGCATACAGTGCTTAAGCTGCTGAGCAGATATCATACGAACAGCCGTGGGCTTTTGAATGCCCACTATCTCAACCGACGAACCATGATCGTCTAAATAGCTAATCGTCCTCTGGCGACAATCAAGCTTGGCTCTATGTGCCGCAAGCCAATCCATACCCAGAACTACTCCGTAAGACCCTAATGGCATAATCCTAAGGTCACATGTTGTGGTGAATGATCCCAATGTGATCTCACAGTCTTTAACCAAGGTATCTACTGACATCCTGGTCCCTGAGGCCAACTCAACCTCCCACCTAATGTCTTGCCTAGAAGCCACCAGCCTGCAACGCTCCACTAACGATGTAGACAGAAAGGAGTCAGTGGCTCCTGAGTCAAAAAGGATCGAGATGGGAAAGTCTCTAATCGTACCTGCTGCCTCGATGACAGAAGCCTGGAAATCGGCCTGGCGGTTATCAACCGCTGCAAACATGTGGTGAGATCTGCCCACGTCACCTACGGTCTGCTCAGACCCTCCTGATCGGGGCTGACCCCCTGCAGTAAATCCCTGCGGGCACTCTCTAGCCAGATGCCCTGCCCCACCACATACATAACATGGTCCTCTAACCTATAACTGCCCTGACTGTGTTCTGCCCGATTGTTGTTGCCCAGTCCGTCCGGTGGATCCCTGTGAGCCTCTGTAAGACTGCTGGGACCTTGCGGGTCCTGCCGATGAACCCTGCTGTCTCTGATCTCTGCGTGGACCCTGCTGCTGCCATCCACGGTTCTGTCCTCCCTGTCCCCTCTGTTGAAATTTGGTTTTTTGCTGATGTTGCTGCTGCTGTGGAGGCCTAGGAGGTAATGCTGAAGGATTATATCCTCCTCTCTGTGTTGTGTTTTGAGGCCTTCAGAAATTTTGCTGTTGTTGGGGATTACGTTCCTGGTACTGCGGGCGTGGATTCTGTCCTCGTCCCTAAATTTCCTCTGATATAAGGGTCTTTTCAACAGCCTCGCTCATGGTATGGGGATTTGCCATACGAACCGGTCCTGCTATCCCGTGATTTAGCCCTCTGATGAATTTGTGTATTAAGATTTTCTCGTCATGGAGGTATTCCACGTAACGAGAAAGCTCTATAAATCGGCTCTCATACTGAGTAACGGTGAGTCCCCTCTGCTGTAAATCATGGAACTCATCGATCCTGCGCTGTCTATAATGTTTGGACAAATATCGCGCATTGAAGCGCTCAATGAAGATGTCCCATGTGAGTGTATCCACGAAGAGTCGGCGCTTGCACTCCTCTGTGCGCCACCAGGTGGCTGCTGCATCCCTAAGAAGATGAACTGCCACTCGTGCTTTCGTGTTGCTCCCATATGGTCGCAATGCGAAACACCTGTCTAAGCTAATCAGCTAAGCCTCGGCCACAGCTCCCTCTGTAGCACCTGCAAAAGTGGGTGGGTTGAGCCTCAGTAGATCTCTGATGGGGTCCCCTCTGTCTCTAAGTCTCACAAGTGGCTCTTCCACACCATCCTCATATACTCCATGCTGAACCTGTTCTTGTCTCAAAAGTCTCGGAGGACTCCTGCTCCGTGCTCGGGAGGCTGACCCTACCTCCTCTACTGTTGTGTCAGGAATCTCAACGAAGGGCTCCACACGTGGCACCTCTAGTGGATCAACGTGGGGTTCCATACGTGGCTCAATACGTGACTCGGCACGTGGCTCCTCTCGCGGATCAACACGAGGCTCTATACGTGGCTCAGGAATCACTGGTGGTAACCTGTCTAACATAGTCTGTAGTGCCTGTAAAATCTGTGGCCCTATATCTAATACTGGTGTCGCCTGTGGTACTAGTGGTGCTTGTGGTACAGGTGGTGCAGGTGGTACTGCTGTAACTACTGGTGTCGCCTGTGGTACTAGTAGTGCTTGTGGTACAGGTGGTGCAGGTGGTGCTGCTGTAACTACGGGTGCCAGTCCCTCGGCTGAGGAATCGCTGTGCACCTCGACTGACGCTGTGTGGCGTGATCGCGCTCGTCGAACACGTCGGGGAGGCATCCTACAAAACAAGGTAGAAACTAATTAGCCAAAGTTGCGGAATAATAACGTGCCCAAATACGCCCAGTGTTTAAAACTTGGCTCTGATACCAAATGTCATGCCCACATTTTCCATGTGGTCACAACACACATCGCATGTGTCATAGCCACATCTGTCATGTGGTTATGACATGAGATATGAAAAACTTTTCTCACACTGTCCTAAAAATCCCCTTCGCATGCGTACGCATGCTCGACGGTGTTCTCTCATGGCGAATCACTACAATTTTTGGCAGGATATAAGTACAATTGCGTGCAACCAGACGCATACAGATCAACAAGAGGATCTTTACGTCACTGCTAACGTCATTGCAAGAGTGAGATTACCAAAGTTCCTAAATCTTAACCTCGGTAATTTTCGGTAGCAGAACGCCTTACATCGTTAGTGGGAATTACGCTGCACTCATTTACGCACGTGGTTCGCTGATAGACTAACAACTTCCCACGACGCCTTGTTCCGACTAAACCAACTAGTGATCTCCCTATTTAGTCATTTTTCAGCCAGGCACGGTTGTCTGTCTCCTCTCTTGTTTCCTGAAACATACTCCTCCTACGACTTAGCATTGTCAACAAGGCGGTTTGATTGCTCTCTCTTCCCTTTTCATTGGTTCTTAATTTTGATTGTATATCGCCCATACCTTAACTATTTCTCTGTTAATTTAGTGTGTTTATATTTCAGTCTCTCTCTCTCTTTCGTTTTCTATGCTTTCTTTATGTGCATCCGGTCCTTTCTTCATGATTTACGTCAATCAGGGTTATCACTGCAGCTATTGTTGATATTAAACCTAACTTTAGGATGATCTAGGTCACATAGGCTGGTTTACTACTTCGCTGGACTCGGTCTCCTAATCTTCCCCGATCTAGGTTCCTCCTCTTTGTATGTACTTATTAAACTTGTTCCTAAGCAGATTTAGCAGAAGGGTCCGTCAACTTAGTTCTCTTATCCCATGTGGGAAATGTCGCGCATTTTCTCCTCTGTGTTTTCCAATGTTAGTTTTTTTCTTCTTCGGACTCTCTTACAGGTTTACTTATGAGGTCGTTTACTACAGTTGGGATTAAAATGGCCACATGGAATGTCTGTGGTGGCTTCTTAAGTTTATTTCCAGTGTTCTTTTAAGCAAGGTGATGTGTAATTTTCCTCTTCAGTAATACTTGAAACACAAAAATTGCTATTGAACAAGGTTTACAAACATCAACTTGAAAATTTAAGCACATTCATATTACAGATTCTCAATCATGGATACAACAACTAACTTCCCAGATATGAACTTTCTTCTCCCAAACAGTATACAACTGATAACTTATGACAACCAAATAAAAGTCCAATAATAACAAGATCAGGGAGGTGATTTTCTTCACTCCCAGAATAACAATAAATTACAACAATAACAAGAGAGGTGTTCTCTCTTCAACTCTATGAAATGAACCAGGCCTAATTCTCATGACAAAAAAGGTTAACTGCTTCTCCATAAATATCCAACCAGAAGCTCCAAGAGAAAACCTGCGTATCAAAGACAAACAAAGAAGAAAACACCACTCATCTAGCTCTCCTCCCTTCCGTAGACCCGCAAGTGGGTCACCCCCAAGCTAGGGAGACCATACTCACACCTGGATACTCAAACACTCCACTTCACAACAGAAACAACAACAATCCCAAAGCACACATACACCCGTGGGTATTTTACACAATACAGAAACTCAACTATAGTGAGTTTCATAAGGGGCAGGAGAGTGGACACACTCGACTCCAGAGTGTCACCCTGACAGATAAGTTAACCAATATAAATTTCTCTTGGTCTCAAACCAAGTGTGATCACAATTTTTAAGAAATCTGTATATGACTCTCAAGTCAAAAATACAGTCACAGATACATGCCCTCAAGGCTTTCAACATCCCAAAAGATGGAAACAGGTATGCACCCGAGGAGGATCTCTCCTCCCCTACCCCAAACTTGATGAGCATTTCTCCCAAGTGGGAGAAGCTCTGTCAAAACAACCCGACAATAACCCCACAGAAAACAACTCGAACACAAATTCACACACTTTACATACACATTTCAGTTATACGAAAACAAAGGTAAAATTTAGACCAACCTTGCAAAGCCCTCCTGGAATGAAGCTATTGCAGAGTCCACAGAGTTCACTTCCAACCTTAGCCACCAACTCCCTCTCCCTTCTCTATCTTGCAAACTAACTTCTCTATTTTTGGTAAGGCAAAAAAAATGAAAGTTTTCCCAAAATTCAACTAACTCCCTCTCATCCCAAAATTTGAAAATAAATAACCCAAATTCTCTTTTTTTTTTGTTTTTAGTTGTGAGAAATGGGGAAGTGACACTTGTCACCTCCTCACCCTTCCCAAAAACCACTATTCTGCCTGATGGCTTATGTCACTCTCCATTCCCAAGGGTACTCCTAGTCCTCTCCTCATGTGACTCCACTTTCTCAAGGGAGAAATAAAAAAAAGAGTTAAATGGGAAAAAGACAGGTGACCCATGCCTCTTTTTCCTTTCTTCACATGGGTGTCCTCACAGCACATGGGGGAATCTCACTAAAGGAGAGGGTGATCTTCAATAATGGATGGCATCTCTTATCTTGGGGAAAGTAGAGGGGATGGGTTGGGTGTTGGTACAACCCATCATGTCCCCTCCTACCTCCAATTTTCGCCACTTAAACTTCAGGGGAAGGTTAAGTTGACTAGATGGAGGTTACTCAAGGGTTACCCATGCCAAATGCGCCCCTGGACCCATGGGGTATAACTCAGGGTCAACTTTAACCCATACAAGACACCCCAGGTCAAGGTAAGGCACAAGAAAAGGGCCTCATAATTTAAATAAAATAAGGAATTCAAATTCAATCTCTTTACAACACAAATTATAAAATAATGTTACATGAGGGTAACCTAACCCACTCGACCATACAAAAGACCACATTACATCATTACATCAAACACAAAGAGATCTTGGTTCCTCGTGGAACCCGATCGGCTTAACAGGGAATAACAATTAACAAGGTGCGGAATGATCTCCGAGTTCTATGGTTCGATTAGTAATTCCTGCACACTAAATTACAAGATCAGTAACCACATAAAATCATCATAGCTGAAGCAACTTAAAAAAAAACATGCATTATCATGACATAGTATTAATTAACATAAATGAAATCATATTACAATTTTCCATCATCACCTAATTCATTTTTCTGAAATGTAAACTTATCCAAACATCACCCAATTAGTTTTTCCGAAAACATAATAAAGTTTAATAGTTTGACAATTCCGGGAACTGCTATCCCACCGTTAAAAAAAATAACAATAACAGTCATGTAAATAGTCATAACAACAGTAGTAAAAAGGGCGGTCCTCACATTCCTGTAGTGCAGTCAGGGTGAATATCGTTTGACAACTGATAGTAGTAGACATACCACTTAGTGATGATGAGAGTATTGAGGATGCAAAGTGAGTGTCAGACACAGATGATGTCGATTGTACCTGAGCATATCAGACCTAGTGGCATACAGAACAGCCTGCTCCTATCTTTCCTCTCGGTCACCCTACAGGTGATGCTTGACCTTGGGCCAGTCACACTAGTGACACAGGGGTAGAGGATGATGTGAGTAATTTTGCAAAATACTACGATCTTGAGGAGGATGTGGAGGATGACGAGGATGAGTCAAAGGAGGCCCATTGTAGTACATCTTTAGAGCAAGACCATGACAACCCTTGGACAACAGGAGGTATACACTAACGAGGAGACTGAGTCGAGGCCATGGTCTAGGTCTCATGGTCCTATTCTTGTAGGTGTTGCGAGGCCTAGTCAGAGAGAGTGAGGGGAGTGTAGTAGGTTTGTGCTCCTAGATATAGATCTGACTGCAGAGCTCATCACACCTTCAGGGATCTAAGATCCATCTAGGTGAGATGGAGATCTAGGTTAGGTTTATTATTTTGATGCTTAGTATATTTTGTTGGAATTAGGACAAACAACTGAGAGGGGGGTGAATCAGTTGTCACAAAACTTTCATACTTGTTATAGTTAATTCTTCTTTGCTATTTAATAACAGATTAATGATTTAATCATGAAAAGTAAGAATCAATAATACATGAGCAGAAGCACAATAATACACTTGACACTAAGATTTTTTACATGGAAACCCGATTAAGGGAAATACCATGGTGGGGATTAACCCACAAAGATTATACTCTATTAAAAGTATTACAAAAGGGAAGGCACATGCCTTCAGGCTCACTGCCAAGAGCTCACTGCTCAAAAGAGGCTCACTGCCTATAAGAATGATTACAAGAAGACTACAGATTGTTTTAACTAATTAACAACACCTGCTAATTCAAAAATTTAGTTCCGGTTAGGTACAGAATATTGATTTCACACACTTCATCTTCACTCTACCCTGTTTACTGCTCTGCCATGATCCAGACCTTAGATCTCCTTTCTTTCACACTTCTATCTGCCCTTTTTGTACTTACTCAACTATCACTACCATACATCTTCAAATACACTTGAATCCATCAGTTATATATATCCACATCAACAAATTAATCAACAGTGGTCGGCATCAAGAGAATTTAGAACATTCATTTAGAACTTTGCTTTGTCAGCTGAATTCATGCACAAATATCAATGCAGACCAAAACTTGTGTTCTCAGGTCATTAATCATGTCGTCTAATACCACTTATTATCACTAATTGTTTATCTAACAACGTTTCTTCTTCTGGACCAAGATCAAATGCTAGGTCGCCTTGTTCTTCTTTTGACTGTGATGATTAACTGTAACCTGATACTCAAATCCTTATAACTTTTGAATCCTTTATCACCAGAGGCTAAATCTCTAGATTTGGATAGTCCTGACAATCCTTAACACTCCCTCACATCGATAGCACATTGTGAATTACCATCGAAGAGATCTGGACCAAAAAACTAGACCCTGTCACATGCTCTGTTTCTATCTCCCAGACTTAGACAACTCTTCATTTTGACTTCTGGTATAAACAAATTGTGCAATGTGGATGTGAAAGATAGACTTGGTTGCCATCAATGACAATACCTATCTTGCATAGTAGTGTCTCTTACCAACAATCTCGCCCTTTGGCATTGATGGCAACACTTAGTGAAAAATGACTAAGTGCCAGAACACTCCTCCTTACCATGTACACTTATGCTTTGCACTGATCACTAATGCTCCTCTTTCTCTAGATTCCTCATTTTTCACTGTTCTTCACTCCTCCTTTGACATCAATGGCAAAGGATGGGGTCCTCAAACCATAATTTAGAAAATTTTATATACCAGGACACATATGTACAAACAGTCCTTAAGTATTATTTACATGAACTTGAGTACATCTCCAAAAAAAAAAATTCAAATGTGCCAGCTCATTATCCCAGGTCTTCTTTATAGTATTCAAATTTGAGATGTGACCACTAAAAAGAAATTCTTGTGCTTCTATCATCCGTAGATCAATGGGATCACTTGACTGAGCTGCAGTTTGAGCTTTGGTCAGATCATTGAACATTACTTCCATTTTAGGGGAAATTAGTCCCCAAATCTCACTCATTCTTGCCTCTATGCTTTCCTTCTCTTTTTTCAATATATTTATGTCTTCAAATAGGCTGATAAATTGCCCCTCTTTGCTTCCCACTGATGCTGTCACCGGATCAAAAGAATTGGATACACTAGATAGTTTTTGTTTAGACACTTTTATTTTATCTTCTATATCCTCTATCACTTTAGGACAAGATAAGAAAAATTTGTATACATTTCCTCCTTCTGTAAGAACATTTTGAGTACTCTTTATATGAGCATCTAGTGCCATTCTATCTATTCCAATCAATCCCTTAAGAGCATCAAATCTTTTATCATTCAATTCTTTTTGAACCTTGACCTCTGCAAACTTCTCTAGAGACTCAAAATGAGAACTTGCCGAGTTTATCAGGTTCTTTAATTGTCCAAAGGGGGATGCTAAAGAATCCTTCTGATATGTTTGTATGATTTTCTCTAAAATTCCTAATGCCAGACCAAGTAGCTCAATGTCCTCAATGTGGGTCTTCAAAATTTCTTCTCTAGCCTTGGCTTGAGCAATAGAACCTAGCTTTATCTTTTGAACCAGAGATAAAGTGTCAAAATTTATTGGACCTTGGATTATGTCCAGATCTTCTTCAATCTATTTGTCCTTTTTCAAATTTCCTTTACTACCTCTGTAGTGTCTCTTGCCCTAGATCATGTGTCTATCTGAATCTTACTGGTATTGTCAACCGGATTGTCCTCCATGGGCTTTTCATCATCCTTAGCAATTTCTTCTTCTTTTTCATTTTTCTCCTTGACCTCTTTTGCTTTATGGTCCTTATCCTTTTCTATTTCATGCTCTTCAATTTTCAATGAGTCTTCTTCAAATTCATTATATGCTTCTGTATTCATTTCTACATCTTCTTTGTCAGAATGATCTGGAGGAGTTAGAATACCTCTTGCATTAGCAGTATCGCTAATCATCTTCTCATCTTCCTTATTTATTGCTTCCTCTTCCAGGACAGAGGAGTCATCTATTCCAAATTGTTCTTCATCCTTCTTCTACTCTTCTTCATCAGGAATTGATGTGTCATCAGCAAGTTCATCTAACACCACAAAGAACTTGTTCTCGTCTAACGCTTTCCTCACAAATTTTTCAGTTTCTTGGACTACTTCTATTTCTCCAATCATCAATTTTTTCATTCTTGTCTTGCTCCTGAATTCATTTTTGACCTCTTTAAAGATTTTGTCTACTTCTTTGCTAGAGATCACCGGACATAAAGTGGTTAACACATGTTCTCTTAACTCCATGTCTTTTGCCTTGGCAGCTTCTTTCCTAATTTCTAAAATATCTTTCAAGCCTTTTGGAACATTTGACAAAATTTCTACCAGCTCTCGATTGAACACATTCAGGTACTTTATAGTGGCTTCTTCCGGGAGTCTTTTGTCAACATCATTGTAGAGCTCATAGAATTTCTTTAATGGTTTTAAATTCTCATCAACATTGATTGTCTAGACAATGTTTTTCATAGAGGGAATTTTCTTCTCAGCATCAGCCTCTAATTTCTGTCTCTTAATTGTCTTCTTGCTTTTAGAAGGCGTCTCTTCAGATACTTTAATAGCTTTAGCACCTGTGGCCTTTAGCTCCTTAAGTTCATCATCTGAGTCTATCTTTTCTTCATCTTCCTTTTCAATACTGCTATAAGACCTTTTTGCCATTACTTTAGTTCTTTTCTTTTCCTTACCAGATGATTTGTCTTTCAGTTTAGTAGGTTTAGTGGGAACAAAGGTAACAGTAGAGCTCCTAGTGGTTCTTGTGATGGAGGAGGATTCTACTGGAGCACTTTCTTGTTTCTTATCCTACTTCTCCTTCTCTACTTTTTCTATTCTCTCTATTATGCCTTACATCTTCTTTGGTTATGCTATTTCTTTCAGCATACCTTTCAACTTGTCTCTGAACTTTCCTTTTGGTTTTAGGTTGCCTGAGCTCAACATGCAATTTCACACTTAGCTCCTCATATGTTCTAAATCTTTCAACAGAGGTGTCCTTTGGTTTTCTTAAGATATGTTGAGCATACATGTCTAATACTTTCTCATCAACTTCATAACCCATAGGCATAATCCAAACAGTTCTAGGTTCTACAGCTTCCATTAGGCACTGATCAGTATCTACCATAAAGCAAATTTCATCCTTGTATTTCTCAACTACTGATTTAGGGATTCTTTCCCTAGAGTGCATCATACTCTAAAAATTTTTAAAGTATCCCCAGATTGTAGTTTTCTGAACACTGGAGTCTCCTATGCTATGTAGATGATCTCTTATTTGCATTGCAACTAGGCTATCATTTGTCCAATGCACACCTTGTACTCTAGGCACTTCATTCATCAAGTAGAAGAATAGACATATAATCAAGGAGCCATATTTGAAGGTGTTTTTCTTATCCTTCTTGATTTTGCTCAAATTCTCAACCAATTGGTTATGTAACAGCTCACATAGGTCATAATTTGCATTCTCTTTCAACATTTGATATGCTGCATAGATGGCAGTTCCGGAGACAGAGTTCTCCCTGCGAGAGTGATAAATCTTTAGCCAATTACCATAGAGGAAAACTTAACATCCGGTTCAATAATATCATTGATGGTCATTGCCCTCTTCAAACTTGGCACCAGTTGCATCAGTAACAATTTGGTTTTTATAGATTTCAACATGGGTAATCCACTGATTGAATTTAACCCAGTTACAATTCTGATAACATCCTTTGTAATCTTGAAGGGTTTCAATAGCCATATGAACTCATCATGCATTTGGATCAAGATGTATCTAATCCACTCACTTTCATCAAATGTTAGAAATTCAATGACTTGTAGAAAATGTTTGCTTTCTAGGGTTTTGAATTCTGATTTCAGATTATTATTATCATCCTTTAGATGGTTCTCAAACAATTCCAGCAATCTCATATTTCCAAATTCATCTACATTACAATGGATGTATGCCTTAATATCTTTGACATGCAGTACTCCATATGGGACACAAAAAAATGCACCTAATGGTTCAACTTCAACTGACTTATATGGATGCTTCTTAAAATTTGGTCAGGGCCTTTCAGTTATATCAACAACTAGAGGAGTAGCCATTGCAAAAGATTACAATTTCAAAGCTTCGCAAATAAATACCTTTTTCTTCTGTGGAGTTAGGGTTAGCAGATGAATTTACTTGTTGAATTCATTTTTCGTGCTCCAGATCTTTGGATTATTAGTTCATATGCTTTTCTCCTGGCTTTCTTTGAATGAAAAGTGATTTAAATGCTTGAATAAGTGACTTTTTATCCTTTGCAAAATCTATTTTTTTATTGTAATAAATCCGTTGCCCTAACTTCATCTGGTTGCTCTGTTTTGATGTAGTATCTCATGAATCGCCTTGCAGATTGCCATATCAACTTCTTTTCTTCCGAAAATCCTTCCAAATAATTTTTAATGACCCAAAATATCATCTCTCATTATGCCAAATTCAGGCACCCTTTTACTAGCTAGGGGAATTTGATTTTCAATGCAACTCCCCCTAAGCCAGAGCTCCTAATTCAATTCCCAGAGTAATTATCAGCACCGGATTCTGGTGCGGACCTATCACCATTAATCATTGCGCCTTTCTTCACCCATGTCTTGTTCATTTCATTCTGGATCTGATTCACATCAACTTTGCCCTTACCTTTGTCTTATTTCTGCTCATCCAGTTTTCTGTTTACCAGACCTCTTTTTCCATTATTCCTACTTTTGCATAATCTTGCAATATGACCAAATTTGTTGCAGTTAAAACACACATCTTATTTTTCTGACAATCACATGTTGTAACAATTTTAGATCTGCATTGTATTGCAATATGCCCAACCTTATTGCAAGTAAAGCATCTTCCATTGAACACTAGCTTGTTCTTAGGAGGATTTATTAATCTATTTCTGCATTCCTTGGCCTTATGACCTATCCTCTTGCAATTAAAGCATTGTTCGGAGAAAGTTGATGCATTTTGATTTACTTGACCTTTGCATTGATTAGCTTTATGACCATATTTATTACAATTGAAGCAATAGCCATTAAAAGCTGGATACCTTTGAGCATTAGGTTGTCTTACCAGTAGTCTTCTAGGTCTGTTTCTTCCATTTCTTGATTGAGAATATCTATGTTCAGATCTGGAGCTTTCACCTTTCTCATACACAAGACCATGCTTATCATTAGCCTTCTTCTGATTCTCAAGCAATGCTTCAAGTTTAGCTGAGCTTATCTTGAACTTCTCCTTATATTCATTTGTAATTTCTAGATCATGTTTGAGAATGACAATTTGTCTTTCAAGTTCCTCCTCATTATATCTACATTCTTGTAGATCAGATTTGAGGTGGCTAATTGTTTTGTCCATTCTACAGCATTCTTCAATTCTTTCCTCCAGAGTTTGACTGAATTCTTCTTCAATCTTCTTCCTTGGCTCAATTTCTTTGGTTAGCCTCATCACCCCAGATTCCATCTCAATTTTTAAATTAGAAACTTCTTTTGTCAACTTCTCACATTCCTTTGTCTTTTCTTCCAAAGCTTCATTCATGCCATTTTCTTCAGTGAAATTAGTTAACTACAAAAGTAGCTCCTTTCTCCTTTCCATAGATTTCTTTAGTTTTTCTTTTAACATTTCAATGCAATTATCAGCATCTTTAAGGTTCTCTTTTAGATCAATTATTTTTTCTTTAGATTGATCAAGATCTTCTAAAGCCACTTGAAGTTGTTCTTTGAGTGAACCCATTCCTTCTCAGATATTCCTTATGTTGTTGAACTTCTTTCAAGGAACCTTGCTCTGATACCAATTGTTGGAATTAGGGTAGACAACTGAGAGGGGGGGGTGAATCAGTTATCACAAAACTTTAATACTTGCTGTAGTTAATTCTTCTTTGCTATTTAATAACAGATTAATGATTTAATCATGAAAAGTAAGAATCAATAACACATGAGCAGAAGCACAATAATACACTTGACACCAAGATTTCTAACGTGGAAACCCGGTTAAGGGAAAAACCACAGTGGGGATTAACCCACAAAGATTATGCTCTATTAAAAGTATTACAAAAGGGAAGGCACATGCCTTCGGGCTCACTTCCCAGAGCTGACTACTTAAAAGAGGCTCACTTCCTATAAGAATTATTACAAGAAGACTACAGATTGTTTGAACTGATTAACAGCATCTGCTAATGCAAAAATTTAGTTCTGGTTAGGTACAAAATACTAATTTCACACACTTCATCTTCACTCTGCCCTATTTATTGCTCTGCCATGATCCAGACCTTAGATCTCCTTTCTTTCACACTTCTATCTGCCCTTTTCATACTTACTCAACCATCACATACCATACATCCTCAAATACACTTGAATCCATCGGTTATATATATCCACATCAAGAGAATTTAGAACATTCATTTAGAACTATGCTTTGTTAGCTAAATTCATGCACAAATATCAATCATGTCGGCCAATACCACTAATTATCATTAATTGTTTATCCAACAACTTTTCTACTTCCGGACCAAGATCAAATGCTAGGTCGCCCTGTTCTTCTTCTGACTATGCTGATTAACTATAACCTAGTACTCAGATCCTTATAACTTTTGAATCCTTTATCATCAAAGGCTAAATCTCTGGATTTGGATAGTCCTAACAATCCTTAACACTCCCTCAGATCTACAACACATTGTGAATTGCCACTAGAGAGATTCAGACCAAGAAACTAGATCCTATCACATGCTCTTTTTTTGACTCCTAGACTTAGACAACTCTTCATTCTGACTTCCAATATGAACAAATTGTGCAATGTGGATGTGAAAGATAGACTTGGTTGCCATCAATGACAATACCTATCCTACATAGTAGTGTCTCTTGCCAACATATTTATTATTTACGATGTTTATATGATATTCTAATATCTATCTTATCCTCTATTTTGCAATTGGGATGGACACTTGGTGAGACTTTGTGAGTTACGTCATAGGAGACATAGTACCTAAAGATGTCTCAGAGTAGCAAGTGCGGGCAGTTTATTCACCATAGTCATCCACTAGGTGACATGCAAAGATAATTATGCCTTTCATCAAGTATAGGATGGCTATAGAGGCTATGCTAGAGCAGTTTGCATGAGAGAGAGAGGAGTTACAATAGAGAGCTGAGCGTGCTAAAGCTGAGCTTAAGGCATAGTGAGAGCAGACGGTAGCAATGCCTACATCAGAGGGGGAGTCAGTTGTCAATGAGTTCTTACTGCATGAGGTTGAGTAGGTGAGAGCTGATAGAGATAGAATTCAGGCTGAGAGGGACCGGTACTAGAGGATGTACTAGGAGGCACATGAGTAGATGATAGAGATGAGGGGTGAGATGAGGGGGTTATGATCATGAAGCATCTCTAGGAGTCATTCACGATCTATAGCCACACATGGTCAGGCCTCTATCACTCACACACCACATGGGCCTAAGGGTACGGGTGACCGAGGTTCAACTATGTGATGTATATATTTTATTTAGTACAACATCCCATTTTGTCCCAAGGGATAGTCAACTCAGATGTATATTTAAAACTTAGGATATATATTATGCTTATTTCTTTCCATCTATGTGAAATGGTTTTTGATTTGTCACATGTGATTTTTTGAAAAATGCAACTAGTGATGATATTTAAATGCTATAATTAATGCTATTGTGATATACTAACAATTCTTAGAAGAACATATAGTAATAAGCACAATGATCAAGCATTTCACACATAATCATGATTTTAATGCTATATTCAGTTAATACCAAAGTGATCTAAGCAAAGAATACTTAAGCAGGATACAACAATGATCAACTGAACAAAGCTATAACGTTAAATGAATTAAGACAAAACAATAATATCATGTCAAAATTGAAGCTAATCTATGTAATAAATTGGCTTAGGAACATTTAACATTAAATCTTTAAGCATAAAATCTTTTGAGGTGTACTGCATCAATAGGTTCCTTAAGCGGTGTACCTTGCTCATCAGCTAGTTTATAAGCTTCGGATCCAAAGGATTTAGTGGTTATATATGGCCCAAGCCAATTAGGGTTGAACTTACCTTTTTCTCTAGGTGGCACATTTATATTGTGCTAATTTTTGTAGAGAACTAAATCCCCAACATCGAATGAACGTTGTATGACATGTGCATTGTAGGATCGTTGTATACCTTTTTGATAATCCTTGAGGTGCTCAAGAGCATTAATTTGTCTTTCATCAAGACTCTCAAGTTCTTGTAATCTTTTCTCGCATTCCATGTCGTCATCCATGATGTCTCTTAGGGAAATTCTTAGGGAAGGAATTTCTAACTCCAAGGGCATTATTGCATCTGCATCATAAATGAGATTATATGGTGTATTACCAATAGGCATTCGAATGCTTGTTCTATAAGCCCATAATGCATAGGATAATTGAGTATGCCAATCTTTTTGATGTTTATTAACATTTTTTTCATAAAATCTATCCAATAACTTTGATTGAAGCTTCTACTTGGTCATTTGATTTAGGATAATAAGGCGTAGAGAAGCGGTGTTGTATATGATATTTTTTGAGCAACTTTTTCACATCCTTATTCTTAAATGGCACACAATTGTCTGAAATGAGGGAGGAAGGTATTCCAAATTGAGAAATAATGTTATCTTGTATAAATCGACAAATTACATTAGTAGTCATGGATCGCAAGGGGACTGCTTCGACCCACTTTGTGAAATAGTCAGTGGCAGTAATGATAAACATATGCCCTTGAGAGGAGGGTGGGGAAATTTTACCAATTAGATCCAAGCCCCAAATAGAGAATGGCCATGGTGACACCTGGGCATGAAGCTCTTGAGCGGGAGCATGGATTAGGTGTTTATATTGTTGACATTGAGGGCATCTCTTGATGTAAGCGAAGGAATCTTGTTCCATGTGTTGCCAATAGTAGCCCATCCATAACAATTTTTGTACCAATGATTTTCCCCCAAAATAACATCCACAGGCACCAGAGTGAGCTTCCTCTAAAGCTATCAGAATCTCTGAATTACTAAAACATCATAGTAAAACACCATTGTAACTTCATCTATATAAGACATTTGATAATATAATGTATCACGTTGCTAGTTTGTGTAAGTGGATTCAAGCATTTTTAGATGTTGAATTAGGAATAGTTCTATCATGAAAATAATTAAATATATGGGAGAACCATTCACCAGTGTATGTATTACCATTGAGTTTTGAGTTCACAACTATAATATCTTCAATTTTCGGTGTTTTAAGGTTATGAACAACAAAAGTAAATTCCTCAAGGGAACCATCAGGGGATATAAGGGAAGCTATGCTTGCTATTGCATCCACATGCTGATTGTCTTTCCTGGGAATAGTGTTGATTGAATATGATGTGAATTGCTTTAAGAGAGATAATGTAAACTCATGATACTGAGATAGCTTATCATGCTTAGTTTGATATGATCCAGTTATTTGTTTTACAATTAGCTAAGAATCACCGTATATTGTAATGTGTTTGATATTAAGAGCCAAAGCGGCATGAAGTCCTATGATGAGAGCTTCATATTCAGCTATATTTTTTGTGCATGAGAAGTCTAAGCAGTAAGAGAGAGGAATCAACTTGCCTACAAGGGGTATCAATATAACACCAGCCCTAGAGCCAGTTCGACATCTTGATCCATCAAAGTATAGTCCCATTTTTTAGCTTTAGATATTGTTAAAATTTGGTTGTTAGGAAATACATCCTGATGTTATGTAGAAAAAGGCGAAGGAGCTTCAACTAACTGATCAGCTAATGCTTGTCCTTTAATCACTTTTTGGGAAATGAACTTAAGATTGAATTTTGTTAATAACATAACCCATTTAGCGAGATGACCCAATAAATCTATTTTTGCAAAGAGATGTTTTAGAGGGTCAAATTTTACCATCAGATGTATTTCAGCATTTAACAGGTAATGTCTAAGATTTTGAGTTGCAAACACTAAAGCTAAGCAATGCTTCTTGATAATAGTGTATTACACTTCATAATCGAGCAAAGTTTGACTGATGTAATAGACAGTACATTTTTTGCCCTCAACATTATGTTGTGCTAACAAAACTACTAGGGCATTGTTAGATGTTGAAATGTATAGCAGAAATGGTTTATTAGGGATAGTGGGTTGTAGAAGAGGTGGATTAGCTAAGTAATCCTTCAAGTCTTCGAAAGCTTTTTGACATTAAGAATTCCATTGAAATTTAGAATCCTTCTTCAATAGTTGCATAAAAGGGTAAGTCCTATCTGCGAGTTGTGAAACAAATCAGTAGATGGCCTGTATCTTTCCCTACAAACTACAAAGTTGGGATATGTTCTTAGGTATTGGCATATTAACAATTGCATCTATCTTTTTTGTATCTACTTCAATACCATGATTTGAAACAATAAATCCTCGTAGCTTTCCACTATCCACACTGAAAACACACTTACGAGGATTCAGTCGCATGTTATATTTCCTTATGCACTCAAATATTTGTCAAAGATTTGTAGTGTGATCCTTATGGTGGATAGACTTTACCAAGATGTCTTCAATATAATCTTCTAAAATATTGTGCATATAATCATGAAATATAAGAGTCATTGCATGTTGGTAAGTAGCTCCTGCATTCTTAAGTCCAAACGACATGACTACCTAACAAAATGTACCCTAAGGTGCTATAAAAGCTATTTTATACTAGTCTTGAGGATTTATTAGAATTTGATTATATCCTGAGAAACCATCCATGAAAGAGAATAATTCATGGTCGGCTATGGAATCGACAATCATATCAATATTAGGGAGTGAGAAATCATCTTTCAAAGTTGCCAAATTCAAATCCTAAAAATTTGTGCACATTCTTATACAACCATTAGGTTTAGCAACAACAGCAATATTCAAAATCTAAGGTGAATAATCAGTAGGTCAAATGAAACCAGCTCGTAGGAGCTTTTCAATCTTAGTTTTAACAAGCAGTGCAATCTTAGGATTCATCTTACAAATCTTTTGTTTAAATGGCTTAACATCTAGTTTCAACATGATATTATGCATTACAACCTGAGGATCAATACTAGGCATGTCAAAATAGTTCCAAGAAAACAATTCCAAGAATTCATGCAATAACTTAGTCATCTCTTCTTTTTCTTCCTCATTTAAACAATCGCTAATAGGGATAACTTTTTTAGTGTTATCCTTATCCATAACAACATCAACAATCTTTCCATTAAGGAGAGTACTATGGTCTAAGGGATTATATGATTGTAGTTGTTCTTCAAATTCTCCATTGGACTTTACAGTGGCATTTATTGTGCTAGTAGTTTTTCCAAAATATGCATTATTGTTTAAATAATAATGTAGGTCATGTTTATGGTGATAATGAGGAATATTTTCATAAGCACCAAAGAATTATATTATCACTTCATCTATGAAGAATATATCCACTGGAAGTGGTCTTGGAGGAAAATTAATGTCAATCATCTCAGGAAATATCAAACTAAGTGTTGATATTGTATTCACATTAAGAGTGGGGCATTTACGGGATTTGGATTCCTTGAAAGGATTATATCCAATGCCATTTAATAAATGTCGCAAAGAAGATTCTATAGGGACTTTGATTCCTTGTTGATTTATACCACAGTCGTTACCTACATAATTGCAATCTTTATAAAGAATTTAGAATCCTTGACCATAAAGAGAAGCCATTTCCTTAGAGGAAGGTGGAGCTTCATAAGTTTCATAATCAGTTGTATAAGTAAAGGTATTATCCGAATTTGTTATCAAAGAAGCTTTATGTTTATCATTCGAGGCATGCTATGTGATCGATGCAATATTTGATGTTTTAGGGATGGGGTTTTTAGGTTTGTATTCTCCCATAGAAGAAGATGTAAAATCTAATGAACCCCAGTCATCACCAACAAATTCATTTGATTGTTTACACTCTTGCATAACATTTTTGGAAGCAAGAGGAGTTGATATGTCAACATTCAAATTGTTTAGACTCTTAGTACAAACAACATGCTTATGAGCTTCCATTTGAAAGCAATTATTAGGTTCAAGATCAGCATGGATAGTGTGTAGCTTATCTTTGAATATAAACTTAATTGAACAATGTAAAGTAGAAGGAACTACTCCTAATGCATGTATCCAAGGTCTACCAAGAATCATGTTGTAAGATAGAGAGCAAGGCATGACATGAATCAAGGTAGGCTTAATCACAGGTTCGAGTTGTATAGGTAAAGTTATAGTGCCCACGGATTGTCATCCAACATTGTCAAAACCACAAATACTTAATGTCTCTGGTTTGATTGCAGATGTATCAATTTTAACCTTATGTAATAAGTTAATGCAACAAATGTTAAGAGCTGATCCATTATCAATCATAACTCTCTTAACCAATGTTTTTTTAATTGTAATAAAGATAATCAAAGGATCATACTGATTTTGAACTTCAGGAGATGGCAATTCATGTTGTTGAAATAGAATATCTATTTTTGTTGCATGCATACAATCTAACAGAGTTGCGACATCATTTGGTTTAATAGCAGGTGGGACAATCACCTTTTGTAAAGCTTCTTGGAGCATTCCATGGTAAGTAGGTGAAGTTTGTAGAAGTTCCCAAAGAGATATCTTTGCAAGAGTAGTGCAAAGCTGCTCTACAAGATCATAGTCTTTACTACCTTTATATGTTAAATGAGTTGCTTGAGGAAGCAAAGGTTGAGAAGCCGGTAAAGATATCAGAATGCTTGATTGTTGTGTGCTTTGTTTATTATTTTGAGTGTTATATGCATGAGCAACCACATTATGATTAGTTTGTTGTAAATTTTGTTTCGCTATTTGTTTAGCATAATCATAAATGTGATCAGGAGGTCAAGAAGAAGATGGAAAACCTTTAACAGTGAGCATTGGTTTAGGAGATGGTTGAACCGCATTTGAACATAGAGTGACCACAATTTTCATTTTTTCAAGCTCTTCTTTAGGTTTAGGAACATAAATAGCATTTACAAATCTTTGAAATAATGACGGCTTAGAGGCCTTAGTGGAATGTTTAATCAAGATAAAGTCCTTAAGGGCTTCATCTAACATATCTAAGTCATCTTGACTAAACGGCTCATCATAAGCATGAGAATCTTGCAAAAAATAATCTGGCATTTTAACATGCTCTATTTAACCCAAGACTCAAATGCATAATTATGGCCTATGAAATGAAATACTATGCAAAGCAATATATGATAATTTCCAACTCTTGTAGTGAAAAGATAAAGAATATGATTCGCAATTCAATACATGCAATTTCACCAAAGAGATTTTTCAATGTAATTATGCTCTAGGATAGCAAATTAGTTCATATCTAAAGTTGAAAGGATGCAAATTCTTTAAAAACTCAGGTTCACCAAAATGTTTAGGGTAAAATTGTACATTTGTCTTAGTAAGGTTAAAATCTATACTTTCACTATGCTAAACATTGGGAGGACAATGACTGAGCTTAAGATCAAGCTACTAATCACTTTGTCCATCCCTTATGCTTATTAGGTCTGATTTCAAGAACCTAATTAAGGTTTTGTTAAGTGTTTTTGTTCATTAACCAAGTAAAACCCTAATTATGCCTTAAAACAGAGATTTTTGGAATTTGATATTGAAACAAGCAAAATAGATCACAAAAATGTAGAGAGAGAGTTTCAGAGACTATGCACCTAGAATTTGAGGGCCAACTGGACTAGGGCACCTGTTCTTTAGTACTGCAAATCCCTATCACTGAAAATCCTCTACACAGGCTGACTGATACTCCCAAATGGCTCCCAGATCTCAGAAATTCTCCGCAGTTGGACTAGGGCACCCACTCATTAGTCCCGCAAGTGTCAGAATCTAAAAAATCAAAAGTCTGTGATGACTGTACCTGCAATATCCTCCTTTTTATAGCTTCTTTCCACCAAAATCTACAAAATATGATCTACACCTACAAGAGAAGGAGAAAGATGTTGTAGCTATTTAGGAGCTTGCCTCAGTCAAGCCCTATCTTTGGTATTTCTACCTCAACAATAGCTAGAGATAAAGATTTGCAGAAGTGTGTGCAAACCTAGCAATGTGTATGCATAAATATTAAACCCTAGATGTCTCAATCAAGGGAAGATCAACAAGTTTCTTTGAATCAATAAACACATATAACTTCACCTCAAGGAGATGAAAACAAATGAAGACTTTCATGAACAAGAAGGTGTTCATCGGTAATGTCTGCGGACGATCTCCAAGCTTGATGTTGGAGGATTCAACCCTTCTCCTAATCATTCAAAAGGTGTACAAACCAAAGGAAGAGAAAGATAGTCTCAAGATCTTGATTCCTAATCTCCATCCATTGTCTCCATGATAGCAAATGCAAAATACTTTCAAGAGCTTCAACAAGTTACAGATCTTCAAAGGCAATTTTAGCAGAGTTTTAGCATCAAGCTTGCATAAGAATTATGTGTGTTAAAATTATTTTCAAATGTCTTTTTATATCTAGCTTTAAGGAAATTCAAATTTTGAAATAACATCTCGATATCGCATGAAAACCAAGATTTTAAAACGGAATCCCAAAGCATACGGTGGGAGCTGACACCCCACCAAAATTCAAAATCCTGAAAAATGGGGCAGGACTAGGGTGCAGGCGCCTAAGTCCAAGCCCCCATTTTTTTAGTAGATCTATATTTTGGGGGTCCCAGGGACCCATAATTCAAATCTACTTTCTAGGTTCTATCAAAAGGTTACCTCAAAAAGTGAGCATTTTGCAACTAGACTTATTCAATCAAGGTTTCCAGATGGTCAGATGGAAAAAGGTTGAGAGGTCACCCAAAGTGAGGAGCTAAATTTAGGGAAATTGTACCATACCATATAGGAGGACAATTTTTGATGTTACACCTTCTATTACCACTTTTTAGAGATGATTATAAGCCCCTTTCCATCTATCCATTTTTTTGAACATCACTTAATAGAACTTATAGTAGAATGGTCTTGTTCTTATTATCAAATAATAGATCATGTAAGTGCAAAATCATCATGGCCAAAACAACATTGTTCTAGCAATGTAAATGTTAAAAAAACAAACCTAAGTAACTTCACATAACAAATCAATGGAATAATTTAAGAAAGATGAAAAAGGGTAGTAATAAAAGTTATAGGAAATTAAATGTAGTTTATGGAATACATTTGATTGAATAATTTAAAATGACTAATATATTAACATTCTAATCTCAATGAGGTTGACCTAGCTTACAATAAATACAATTAGGAACTAATAAATGATTAATATAGGGATTATATGAGTCCTATTTGGTCATCACATATCCCCAAACATCAAATGGGTATAGGTCATAGCATGATCCTAAAACAATTTTAAAAGCAAGGTTGACCATTAGATGAAATCTGATAAATAGAAGTTTTAAATCATTTCTAGGGATTCATACTTTCTTGAAATTTCAAAGACATAAAAATAAAATTCTTAACCCTAATATGAGTGGATTTTATTCAAAGGCATTTGAATAGCATACCAAGATTCACATGTTTAAATCTTAAATTCAAGCTTTACTTGGATTTCAACACATGATTAAATTAAGACCCAACCTAATTATAGGGTATCACTTATCACATATTAGTGAGGTTAAAACACAAATTTCCTTCCAATGAGGAGCTAGATGTGATAAGAATATTCAGTTACATTTAATTTAAACCTAGTATTGTGTCTCTTAACAAGGCTTAAGGCCCCAAAATGGTGACATTTATCAACTTTTGACAACTCACTAGATTTCATCCATCATAAGTTGAGCATTTGGGGTCCACCCATTAGCATGCTCAGCCAACCCAAGTCATTGACTAGAACTTGCAAGATTTAGACATGCATCATGACTCCGGTCAATCGCATCCCTAAGGCAATTTGACAAACAAAATATGTTTAAGAGAAATTTTAAAGTTTCATGTATTAAAAGGGGTTTGTGACTAGGATGTTCTCTAAGAACAAGCCAACATGACATAGAGGAGATCAAGAATGTAATGTCCACCCATATGTTAACCATACAAGTGGGCATACACATGCAGAACCAACAATTTTTTTCCTAGTTTAACATTCTAAAACAAAGAAAGTGAAACTTAAATGAACCTTACAAAAATTCTTCCCCTAAAACAATAAAAATCCAAAAGCCCCCCCCCCCCCCACCCAAAGAAGACAATCTCCTCCCATAAATAACCAAAAAGACTAAAGAAAACAAAAAGAAAGGAAACTTCTTTCTTTTTCCTTTCCCTCCAACCCCACATTTCCAAAAAACAATAAATAAACTTCCCTTATCCTCATCAAAAAGATAAAACAATAAATTAATTAAAAATAAGATTTAAAACTCACACAATCATCAATTTAATTTTAATAAAATATAAATGGACCCAACTATACACTAAATACAACAATTAATTAACTCACATAATGAATTATTCTTCACCCCTTCCATGGGTTAGACTAGGCTAACAGGATATCACAAAAATAGTCTCTTGAAAGTCTTTGAAATTAATTGATCATGGCCACCCACCTGCACACTCCATTTCTGAATATCAGTATATCAAGAAACATATAGCCGAAGCAACATAATAATACATAACGAAATTAAATTAGATATTCTAACTCATTCATGATTACATAATCAAATAATTTATTTAATGACTATAATTCATACATCTTGATTTTCTGATGAATTCTTTTAAAACATGAATAATAATCCTAGTACATAACAATTCGTAGCATCATCCATTTGTTAACACAATCCATTACACATCTAAACATGAGTCCAAAATCATAATATGCAAATGGTAAGTCCTAGGTAAGTCCCCACCCACCCGGGCCCCGATACTTGGCGACTAAAATGCCGTCGACAGATCTTGACTCGAGCCTATTATTTCGAGGGAAGCCTTGAGTCTGGAAACCTCATCAACTGCTTCTTCTAGTGATGCTGCTTAAGCAGATGTTTCATAACCTGTTCGACCTGCCTTTACCAGGAACCTTGGGAGGCGCGGATATTCAAGAATTGTTGAAGGAGAGGCAATACCAGGGAAAGAACCTCCTATCGAGTCCAAGACCTCTATCCCCAAGAATACCGGATATGGAGGAGAAGCGACCCGCCTGAAGGGATATGTTTTCAGTTCAGGAGAGAATAGTCATTGGATGCCTTGCCCTAAACTCCCCTACCACAGTATATCCAGCAGTTATGAAGAACCCCGTAACGGATTCAGTTCCAAGTCCAGGTCGAGATCGAGAAGCAGTTCCTTCCATCCATCAGTCGATCGAGTTGAATCGGCACTCTGAAAACCAGTGAGGTCAACCCACTACTATGCCAGTTCAGTTCAGGTCTCCTTTCCTCACTTGTTTCCCATCGGTGCTTTGTTCAGTTCAGTTCAGTGATTCTCGATTCCTACGGATAAGAAAGACAAGCCTATTGTTAGAGAAGACTAAGCATTACCAGATGCCCCTCCAAGCCTTCCATTAAGAGATGAGAGAGAACCAGTTGTTCGACTTGCGGAACCAGGAAAAGGAGATTCAAGCCCAACCAACGGCATCTACCTCCAACAATTAATATACCTCCCTCTCCAACAACATCTACCTCCCGGGGGGGCCGATAGGGGGGGCGGCATCTACCTCCTTAGGCATCTACCGTACTATAATTCCCCCCCACCCGCATTGGGCGGGGCCTATTGTTTCCCACCAACAATAATATACCTCCCAGGGGGGGCCACCCGAGGGTTTACTTAGAACCCTCGGCAATATATATTTGAATTGGCGGGAGGTTTCTAGTTGTTCTAATGTTCCTCGGCACTATTGCCTCCCACCCACCCCTGTGGATCAAGCCGACATTATACGGCCCCGCACTCCAGATAGCTCAGAGGCAGGGCATCTATATAGGTGGGGAGGATATTCTATTCAATTCAATATGACATGGTTCGTAATCACCCGGGGAGGCAATAATATATTTGAGGGGCAATATTTGCGGACATGCCCCGGAGCCCCTACGGCATTATATTGTGGGCGATAAATGATCCCACTAGATCCATTCCCTCCCCTCCCCTATCTAGATATGGGGCATTTCTATATCTATGCCTTTCGGCCTACCGATAAAATATTGCCCTTTATACCTATCTCTGTTGCACCGGTTGAGGGAACGGTGATGGCAGTTATAGTTTCAACCGGTGATGGCATCTCATCGATCGATCAACCGGTGATGGCAAGAAAGAATCTCTCGGGAGGCCGAGCCCTATATATTCTCTGGGGGCGGCTAGGCTATAGTCTAGTCCAGTCGGGCCCAGAGTGAGTGCCAATTAAACCGAACTATCGCCCTCGATCTCTCACCATATATAGGTATGGGTATATAATCAATCCTCTCCCGTCGGCCGGGGCCCTCCTCGAATTCATTTCTCGACTCTATATGGTTTTATGGTTTAGTTGGCCCCCCAACCCGCTACTATAGGGTGAACTAGAAGGGCTCGGGTGCCCTATACTATATCTCCGGGGGGGGAATGGCTAGCAGATTAGGGCTATAACTCCCTGCCTCCCAACCTCGTGAATTCTCTATTTCCAATCCCTCTGGAGCGTAACTCTGATAGGAGGCAATAGGCGAGAAAGGTCAACTAGACTAATCAACCCACCTTCCCATGTTAGCAGGAAAGCAATCCAACCGGGTCTCTCTCTCTCTGAAGGATGGACAAAGCAGGCAGGCCCTTAATGTTAGGTTCTCAGTGGGGTCCAACTTCTCTGGACAGGCTGCTGTTACCTTACCGGAGCATGCGGCACCCCCTAAAATTCTATGGCTCTGGTCCTATTATATCGCTTCTCCCTCCCTTCTCTATCCATCTACCCGCCTGGGCGTCTTGAGGCCCCCTTAAGCCAACATCATAGCGGTTGGCCTGTAGACCTTGGTTGGCCAGCAGCTACCTTTCTTGAATGCAATTCACCACACCGGGGGTGAAGGGTAGGCTGCTCAGTCCTCTGCTAGATAGTCCATATCTATCTCTCTACGTACACGGGGCCACTATTGGCCTATTCTTTCGCCTCACCGTTCCACCCACCCCCGCCCGCTTCCTTTCTCTCCCCGAAATCGTTATCTATTTGCGGGATGATGCTGACCATCCTGAGCATGACATGACCCATTCGCATTGCCCCTTCCCTGGATTTCTCTTTATCCGTCTCTGTGGGTGTCAAGCTGTTCAAAGATCCCCGGATCGATCTGCATATCATGGGTTGGACAGCCGATGAACCTCTTTCTCCAGCGGGGGATAGAATACATTCCCTCAGTTGGCTCTACTATCCCTATAATTGAGGTAGGCAGATACTGGTTATAACAGTGGCACGATCGCTGTGCGGCAACTATCACCCGGCAACACCACTTGGTATCTTCCTTCCATTGATCTAGAGCCTATTTACCTTGTTTCAGTCCCATCCCCGTCCCGCCCCTTCTTGCTTGCTTGCTCCGAGTTGTGTCATTGTCCCCAAGGCAATGCGCCTAAAGAACCTTCATTCATTTTGAACGCATCCAAAACCGTGAAGAGTACTCACCCGATGCAGTTTCTCATAGGTGGGTACAGTGCTTTATTTACTCCCCCCCTTGTTCTAATTCCGTAAACTGCGTCAGATTACGGGGTTCCTGAAAGAGTGTTTCGGGTTCCGAATGATAGGAAAGGGGCCGTGTAAGTAAATCCATTGCATTAGCCTAGGGAGCAATAATAGCCTATACCACCCACCTCGGCTGCAACCACCACCCACCCACCCACCCCTCTCCTGGGCTCCCTCCCACCCGGAAGGTGACGGGGCCCATGCCTGGTCTCGGTAAAACAGAACCATTCATCGGGAGTGTACTGCGAGCTTAATCAACTAACCTTTGTTTGACTGGATCGATAATGAACGCCCTCTCGGTTGCCATTCCGATCTAAATCTTGCTACTCGGCCTGGCCTGCCTGCCTATAGCCTATAGAGTAGATGGGGATGTTGCTATATAGATGTCAGTATCACCTAGTCAATGTTGAACCCACCCCACAATTGAATTTAGGCGGGCGATTCGATCCCGGTTGTGAACCCACGGTTATGATCCCACCTCAAGATGTTCGAACCCACCCCCCCCCTCCCTTTCAAATTGGTTATGATCCCATCTATCGATGCTCGATCCCACCTATAAGTCTATGAACCCACCTATGAGGTTTGATCCCACCTACCAAGTTGCCTAAAGAAACAACAGGGGGAGTGAAGGTTGTCGGGAGGTAGTGAGGATGGTAGTCGGTGTGGGAATATTGATTTGATGTAGGAATCTGCCTTCAGAAACTATAGGGGTGTCTAGAGCTTCCTTCGGTGTGGTAATCTTTATTCGGTGTGGGAACATGCCTTCAAAAACTATAGGGGTGTCTCAATCTGCCTTCAGAAACTATAGGGGTGTCTCAAGCTTTGATCGATGGATGGAGATTAGGTTGCATCGGATGAACCTATCGGAGCAGAAACCGTTCCTTCCGACTATCGAAGCATTGAACCGACGATGCTCACACAGGTCTCTATAGACTCACTATCGTATCATCCCTGGACGGACAATATTCCCGTTATCCGGAGATTGCCTTCTCCGATCAGACCCGGCGCCGCTCTAATCCGTTACGTCTCTATCCCGGTACGATCTGAATGGGGCAGGATCCCCCCCATTGGGGTGGGGTAGGTACGATTGCTTCAGACGTGCTGGATCTGGTATGAGAATAGAATGAACGGGGTACGCTTGCGGTACGATTACTCCGGAAGGGAGATAGCCGGTAGGAGGAGGAGGGGCACTTCAGGACCTTTATCATTTTTGCCCCCGGACCTTTCTCAAGATATAGATAGGGCCAGAGATAGCCTTTCTTCTCTACTCGCTTGACGGTAGCTGGACGGTACGGAATGGAAGCCCCCTACCTATATAACCGCTACCACTGAGCCGAGAATGGACGGTACCACGCTAACTACCCACTGGTCGGGACCTTCGAACCATATAGTAGGGGGCCCCGGGTGGGGGGGGATTATAGCTTTAGGTCGCCCCTACAGAGAGTAGGGCCCTCGCTTCAGCACTGTCGGGCATGGTCACTACGGTCTCATCGGAGTCAAGGGAACGAACGGTCTGTCCCATTCGCGCTGGTCTAGCTCCATGGACGCAGGCAGTCGAGTCACCCGGATGGCCCTATAGATAGTAGGGGCCGCCCTTCCCCTCATTAGCTGCTTTTGGATGGACTTTCCCGGCTATATCTCCGGGGGCCAAAGATTGGGCCTTTAAAACGATAGGCCCCGGGAACAACAACAACAAGAATCTTAGGGGGTCCTCACCTTCACTGTCGTTCAGGAGAGTCATTAGGTGAGGATCCATAGGCTGTCTCAGCACCTCTCTCTAGTGCCACTCTCTAGTGCCACTCTTTAGAGTAAAATTGACAGCTGCTCTCACTCTCTTAAAGTCCTTGACCCATCCACCTCATGTCTTCAGGCCAGTCAGATTCTATGCCCGTATTCAAGTCGAGGAATCCTCGTTAATCAGTGGAGGACACTGTCGGCATCCTCGCGGTCTAGCATATGCCTCGAGGACACTGTCGGCATCCTCTCACGAGATCTGCCCTGGCACGGCATCCTCGATCGATGGGTATTTAATCTATGCCCGTCTTCAAGTCGAGGACTCCTCGTTAATCAGTGGAGGCCACTGTCGGCATCCTCATTCCTTTTTCAACGGGGGATCTTGAGGACACTGTCGGCTTCCTCTCACGAGATCAGCCCTGGCACCCTCCTTGAGGGCACTGTCAGCATCCTCAACCCTTTTACAGCTTATGGGCACTGTTGGCATCCTCGCTGAGGATTATCCCTGTCAGGGCATCCTCGATCGATGGGTATTTCATGGCTCCCGTTCGCTTCAGGCATGGATCAAGGCATGCTCCTCCTTCCCCTACGTTAAGTTTGACTCTTTAGAGTCATTCTCAGGCTGTCCACCCGTCCTCTTGATTGTCAGCATCGTCAATTAGTTGAGGGATGTACCCGGCTCCATCTCTCTTGATTTACGGCTCTGCTCATTCTGGGATTGATGGATGGATCAAGTCATGGTGTTCCAGGGTTGGTCGCCATCGCTGGAATGAAATTGACTTACTTGTATGCGATCCAGTCAAGCAGCTGCAATACTGAGACATATTGTCAACAATGAGCGCATAAGGCTACGGCTGCGAAAAATAGTATTTCACACCTTTAAAACGGGCCTAACCACGCTTAGTGAAAGATTTCTTTAAGAAATCAGAAATAGATTTGTCATTGTTTTCTTGGTTCAGATAGTGTCTGGTACATGAATGTTTCCGTTTGGTAGTGTTATTCTTGTACAATGTATAGTCCCGACTTGGGAAGAAGGGACCCTGTTTGTCTCGTCTAGGAGTAGCTCGAGTGTGGTTGCTTGTGTGTAGGGGGTTTTCATAGATATATAGGGGCGCCATATATACAGTCGAGGGTGCCTCTCCCTCCTCGACCCCCGGGGGGCCACAAAAAAATGATCTATTCGGGCGGGAGAGGGAAGTCCTCAACTGTATAGATAGAGTTATGGCTATATAGAGTTGGCTATATAGAGTTCTTTTGGCCCGGGATCAGATCTGGGCGGGCGGTGGCTAACATGACATGATCGCCCTATCTCTCTATCTGGCAAGCCCTATATCTATATGGCCGACCCCCTATCTCTCTATGGGCAGGCCCTATATCTATATGGACTCCCAACTACTACTATATATGGTTGGTGGGTTCGAACATTGGTATTGGTAGGTGAGGTGGGTTCACACTCCTCCCAACTACCATTGGTAGGTGGGTTCGAACATTGGTATTAGTAGGTGAGGTGGGTTCACACTCATTGGTAGGTGGGTTCGCTCATTGGTAGGTGGGTTCGATCTTCATCCATTATTTACGTAACATAACATGAGTGGCATAATCTTCCAACATCTCATCAAGTTTCTATATAGATAGGGCGCCGACCACATCACATCTATTTATTCTAAATAAGAAACAGGTTGTTCGATGGCGCTTGACCGCTCGTTGGTTGTGCGAATCCGATGGCGCTAGCTAAGCTAATAGCCGTACTATCAGGTTGGGTTGGTCAGGAAAGGTAACTCTAAGTGCTCGGTAGGTCTCCGCTAGCTAAACGGACTATTGCAATCTATGAAGTGAAGGAAGCCCCTGCAATCTATGAAGTGAAGGAATCCCCGGTGGTCAGTTATCTATATGGGGGGATCTCGGAATCTTGGATTGAAGGATCTCGGAATCTTGGAAGTGAAGACCACGCGCGGCACCGCTAATTCCCTTCAAGTCCCTCCACTGGGAACAGAACCATCCACGAACTTCGGACTACGCCTTCACCCATCTAGCCAAGTCCATGCTACACGCAACTCGACCACCACAATGTACACGGCGGAATACTAGTACACTGCACAGCACACACACTACACCAGAGTAAACCAACTCCGATCACTCACAAATTTACTCATAATAGTAACAACATAAATAGGCACATAAAACATTTAAATCATAACTTAATAGTCATAACACTTATACAAAAGAGTCCATGAAGGGTAGAAAGGGTAGGACTTACAAAGAAAATAAGGAATGCAGTACCTAATGAGTTTGATCTTGAGTAATCATAATAAAGGGTGTAATCCCTACTTTTTAACCCATATTAACTTAGAAATAAAAATAAGTAAATCAACTTTGGCAACAACAAACCTAGGGATGTAATACTCCAATTTACATCCTCATACTTGTGAACACTTAACTAACAACACCTAGATCAATATGTCACTTAGTCATAAATGAAGGCTCACAAAGACAACTGAAAACCCTAACAAAAATCTATTTCATCGTTTAGAGCTTACATAGAAAGGGAAAATAATGTCAAGCAACTCCAAATCTGATATCATCGCAAGGTGCAAACCTAGTCATCTAGACAAAGGTCACTAGATGAATAGAGCACACCAACCTAAAAGTAAACACATGGAATATATGTTCTACATCTCAAAGAGGTAAATATAATCTAGTCCAAAACCATCATTTTTACATGGCCAAAGAAAGTGATAAAATTCTAAGAGATGTAAACATAACAAAAATAATTAATTTCATTCGATACAAAATAATTTGTATTTAAGAAAATTATAACCAAAAGAGGTTATAAATCTAGTATTTCACTTTGTCAACTAAACGTGTCAAGTTTACAGAATTTCACATATCGGATTTCATTGTTTAACCAAATAGAAATAATATTTACTTCAGTCCTATCAATAATTCAAGGCTATGTCATTCCCCAACTAATTCTATCGTTTCCAACAGGCAGATATACCATTCCGAAGTCGATTGAAGTTCGACTGCTGTCCAATCTTGATAGATTCAATAATGGAAGTCAGTCCTGCGTTTCCTTGGAATAGACAGAGAAGATGAGAACATGTCAAACTGCCGTGCCGAGGAAGGTGGAAATTTAGAATTGGAAATATTTTGTGTTCTATCATTCCATCTCATGATTTGTATTCCTATTCCTCTATACAACACTTTGACGATATGTAAATCTATCGTTTCCAACACGCAAATATACCATTCATTTTGTTGAAGTTTGATTCTTCAAGAAGTTTGATTCATTTTGTTGAAGTTAGATTTTGTTGAAGTTTTACGGTATTTAAGTCTAGAAGTTTGTTGAAGTTTGATTCTTCCGTCCCAAACTTGAATTGATGACAGACAGAGAGAGACTGAGTCGATGTTTATTACGTTTCCAATACTAGAAGAACTTTTTACCTTTCCTCGAATAGACAGAGAAAATAAGAAATGAATGAAGCAGAACACGTTAAACTAGCGCACTCTACTTAAATATCATCCACTTCAATGGTCAAACAATCAATAGTAATTTTACACCTCATTCACAATAAAAAGTGTTAAATATTTGTCTTATTTTTATTGGCCAAAATTGACCTTTGACTGTTGAAGTGGATGATATTTAAGAACAGCCAAACTGGCGTGTGGAGGACGGTGGAAATTTAGAATTGGAAATATTTGTGGCTTCGCAACTCCAAATTATTTGCTCGTGAAGTGGATCTTTCATTAGCGAGGTCTTATACCGGTTTTAGTATAATATTCACTTGCAACTAGAACTTTCGACGAGAAAGAAAAGTCTTTATGGACATCTATGTTATGCAGTTTTTCTCCTCTTCACACTAGTAGGGAATAGAACACACCTTAGAAATACAACTAAACTTTCTAAATGATGATATATCAAATAATTAAAATTTAAACATACATATATTCAAATGCTTAAAATAAAACAATTCAAAAAGTGCACCTTCAAACTTGTAATGCCTAGAGAAACTATAAAATAGAGTAAAAATATATAGAAAAGAAATTAAAATTCGATGTTGTAATGTCAAAAATTGCATACCCTTGCAATTTCACGCTATGTTTTGCACTAACTATGGCGTACATTCTTGTCACCCACCGTAAATAGCCAGCACGTTGTGTGCCGACCATTTATTGGTATTTTCCACTTGCAATTTCATCGACTTGTTCTACAATTGGCATGAATCAATTATCTGCAATGTTTTCGACCTCCAATTTTGTCGTCAGAATTTCGACCTGTATCATTGTCGACAGGATTTCGACCTACTGGTACGTTTACAATGTACCGGCTGTTTAAGCCCTTCCCATTCTTGTAGTGTGTTTTTAGGCTTATTTTAGCCCTTGTCTTAGCCTTTCCCCACCCACAGTGCCAAGTTTGTGTTTGTGTTTATTTTTGTGCATTTTCATTTAAGTGTTTTATTGCCCTTGTTGTCTAGGTAAGGTGTTTGGAAACTTCAAAAACCAAGGTTTCCTAGATGCGAGTGTGACGCATGGATGTCCATGTGACGTGGTAGCATCCTACGACTATTTATCACCTAGTGACCATCTCTAAGTGTTTTTTGCCACCTCCCTTTGTTTGTGTGAGTTTTCTTAATGCTTCTATCATAGGATCGAATGACTCTTTTGACCTTGGCTTTCCTTCTTTTCCCTCCAGTCTTTCATTTTTGAATCTATCTTGTCTAATATTGCATTCTCTTATACTTTCTCATGCTTTGAGCTCTAGTTATCAAACTTTTGGGCAATCTTCAACACTCTCTACAACTCTCTTTAGCATTCTTTAATGTACAATAACATTATTATGATCCTCTAGCTGTATGTGAATAGCTTTTCAATCTTTTAACACCTTCATGAGGATTGGGACCACTATATCTAGCTAGGCCTTTCACTTATGCCTTGCTCACTAGTTGTGTGGCTTTCATCTCTTCCATTAGAGGTGATAGGGTTCCTCTTCCTCTCTCTTGATATTATTTGCTTAGTGTAAATCCATTTGTGTTAAAGGCACATTGTTGGTTATTATCTCCTTTGTACACACTAGTTTGGGTGTCCTATGTAGACCTTAGTGCTAGCATTCATAGCATTATTCTTGTTATTGTTTTTATTTCTTAGATACACATAAGATAAGACCATACGCAATTTCCTCCCCTTTATCATTTGGCAGTTGTGGAGGTTGAAAGACCAAAATAGGAGTTTAATTATTCTTAATAAACTCCTATACAATCCCAACAATTTTTCATTTTCCTATAACTATAGGTTTCTCTTAGTGAAGGTATTTAGACACACGCATGGGTTTTCTAATATCTTCCCTCTTCATTGTTATTTTATCATTCCTCTTTGAATAGATAGATTAAATATTGTTATTTGATTTTCTTTTATCACTTGGAAGTCTTCTCAGTTGTTGTTTTATTTCTGCAAACTAGACAGTTCTTGAGAACAAATTTTGAGACTCTGTAGTTCACATTGTACAAAGCATGACATGTAGACATCCGTGTGACACACTGGCATCCTCCACTAAGGTTTCCATATTCCATTTCCAAGTTCTTCTCTACTCTGTATTTATAGTTATATATCTCATTTTTTAAATATGAATCTAGTAAATCTCTAAATCAATAGTTTTTAGTTTGCGTTATGTTTTAACTTGTTAGAAAACTTTATTTTCTCAAGGGTAAAGCACATTAGGTCTAGCTAGTTTAATTTTCTCTTTCTATTAGAGTAGTAGTAGTTTAGTTTCATCCTTAAATGAGTTATTTGTTCTTAGTGTGGTGCCAGTGAAATTATTTGGCAAAGAAGAACTAAACCTTTCTTTGTCAGATCAAATTTCATACACTACATTTTGGTCAACCCAATGCTCTTTCACATTTTAACATTTTATTCAAATCTTAAAAACAATCTACAATTCTTCTCATTATTCTAGATTGTGTGTTGTAAGGCTTATTCATTTTATGAGCTTCATAACCTAGTTTCTTTACTCAGATAACATTGTGCAGAGAAGTTATCAAAAGCTCATAATGTCTCACTCTCACACTTCTTCTACTCCAATATTATCAAGAGGTCTGATTTTACATTTTTCTCTTATGAACCTACTACAACAACTCTTCCTTCTCTCTCAACTTTCTCAAGTTCTCCAATCATAACTTTCCATGACACAGATGTGGATTTTGACCATGAGACCACATTGCACACTGCTTCTTACCGCTAGGTGTAAGATTTATACCAACACCTGCTAAATTATTAGACCTTCCTGACTAGTGAGAGCATGTCTAATGTCATTGCCCCTATTGTTGATGTCCATGCCATGTTGACAAATCATCCTAATGGTCTTGACTTCTTACGTGGTATTTCTCACATCATCCACATTGATTTTCCACCTTTAGCAACTTACCACAAGGGTAGTCAAGACTTGCATTCCAACATCATTGTACTTCATCATCTTTTTATTTCAATGCATATTCTTAGTGTCCATACATACACATCCTCATATTTAGTCACTAGTGTTGCACAACATGATCAGGTAGACCCTTGTTCTTCCAGAATGGAATGAAACCCCCTTCACCACTATGGGTTTGTTCCCCCTTCCCAACCTTTATAATTTACTTTTCATAGTGCGAACCTTGGAGCTTCGTATCCCTTACACTTACAATACATCACATCCATGCATATACCCACTATGCCCTTGACATGCTCCAATATCTCTATTGCTACTACTAACCCCTTTCACACAATAGATCCTATGATAAATCAAATCTTGCAAAACATAGGGAACCTTCAACAATAGCTTGCCACAGTTTCTACCTCTTCAACACAACTGCTTATCCCCCCCTGTTATCATTTTAGTCTATTATCCCTTAATATTCTCATCACCCTTGACTCCCTATTGGTTTTTAGGTGCCTCACTTTAAGAAGTATAGTGGTAACGGTAACCCACAAACACATATGTTTACCTTCACTACGTTATGTAGTGATTTTATCTTCCAAGATTTTTAGCAAAGCTTTTCCCATGATTGTTGAAGGACACCATGCTGAACTAGTTTTCCTCACTACCAGGACCATTCTATATTCTCTTTTGAGAAATTGTTCAACCAAATCCTACAAAAAATTTAGGTGAATATCAAGCCCCAGATCATATTCACTGACTTGGTTCATTGCAAGCAAGGTACTCAAGAAAAGGTAACTGACTTCATTTTCAGATATCAATCCCTATTCTCTCAAATTCCATATGCATTGTCTGCCTCAGATGCGTAGTAGGTTTTCATTGGAAACTTGTAGCCTATGATCAAGGACAAGATTCTTCTTGAATGAAATATCCATCATTCACTCATCTATGCATGGCCTACGAGATTACCAATAGACAATAATCCAATTTGAGGCACTAGCCTCACATGGTCATATTGTGTCATCTGAACCATCTTCTTCATCATTTGACAATTATAAAAAGAATTATTTTTTTTTTTAAATAACACATCCACAATTATTAACAACACTTTTACCACAAGACCTTCATCTCCTACCATGGCTCTTTATTCTTCAAAACAATAAAGAAACAAACAATTCACTCCACTATATGAATCTTTTTCTTCTATTCTGTAACGACTCCTAAACAATAATTTAATGCATCTACCACTAATTCAACCACTTGATACAAACAAACCTCTCGCATCTTCTTATGACCCAAAGGCATTTTTTCAATTTCATAAAGTTCTTGGACATGATAAAAAATGATGTTCGTCTCTTCAATATATTATTAAAGACCTCATCAAATATAATGTAATCCGTGTCTCTAGTGTAAATGACAAAGGCAATAAGTCTATTGTGGAACCTAACCAAAATTTGCTAAGTCTATGCATCAAAATTTGTTGACCTTGCTTCCACTCAACTTGTGCTAGATATCGAGTCTATTCTCCACACAGAATAACATGTCTAAGACATCATATTCACGAAGTCAATGAAGACTCTTTCCTCTGAATGGCAAGGTCAACATTTGTTGTAGCCCCATCGATATAACTCGTGGTTCACCATGACATGGTATGTTATGTTCAACCTATGTTAAAATCATGATAGCGTGTCTTAGTCCTTAGACATCTTATTTGTGTGGAGAATAGCCAGCCCCGTGTATGTATGTATACCGAGACACAATAAGCCCCAACAATTGCCCGTAGTCCCTTGTTGGGTCCCAGAGTGTCCCTCCTTAACTTGTCTCCACCCATTTATAAATATCTACAGATATAATATAATAAAAAATAACAAATCCAACTTGGGTCCCCCACTACCCGGGTCCCTCCGCGAAGACGGATTCACTTGGGGAACGTGCCGGCTCTTTTCCTCCCTAATGTTTATTCCATTTTTCTCCTTTATAAAGGAGAAAAGGTACAGCAAACAAATCATAGGAAAGGAAGTATGTCTTCTTCCTCCAACAAGATAAGTAGATACAATCTTGAACCTGGAGATCATATTTACTCATGGCGGAGGTTACATACCTACGCACACCATGGTATGATTTTCGTTTACTCTTATTTGTTTAACAATCTTGTGCTGAATGTTTAGTAGGAAATAAAATAGAAGTAATGTGATGTTTTGAAGATTTGGGATGCAGGGATTTATGTTGGGGAGAATCAAGTAATCCATTTTGTGACAAGAGGAGATGGAAGGAACGGTATAGTAGAGAGAACTGACTTGGATTCCTTTTTAGATGGAGGAAATCTGCGTCGATATCAGTATGGTGTTGCTTCTTTCAAACATACGAGATCGAGAGGAGGAACATCCACCACTGTCAATTCGGAACCACCGATTGTTGTCGTTAATCGTGCACAAAGTCTGCTTCAAAATGGAGTTGCAGAGTACAATCTGTTTACAAACAACTGTGAACAATTCTCTCTGTATTGCAAGACTGGCGTATGGAACATTCCATGTGGGCAAGTTCAGGGTTTTCTGCACAATTCTGTTGCCTTCGCAAAAGTTGCCGGTCTTGGGTTAATTGGTTCCCTCCGTGGACAGTCTTAGCAGCGAACCTAGGCACATCTACTCAGGATCAACAAAAAAATAAGCAGCCGCCTCTGTATCAGGATAAACATAGATGTTTTCCTACGGCTATTCTTAAACATCATCTATTTCAACAGTCAAATGTCAATTTTGACCAATAAAAATAGGACAAATATTTACCACTTTAGATAAAATATAAATTCCCTATTAATTATTTGATTATTGAAATGGATGATGTTTAAGTAGAATGTTCTTGTAGTCACTCCATAATAATAATAATTATGATTAGAAACAAAATAAATTCATAAAAAAATGGATTTTCCTAAATTAAAGTTACATTATGTTAATTATGCGGAGAGGCATTCTACACTCGCAGTAAGGGCTGAATGATTCAAATTCTTGTAAACAATTAAGATTCAGATTCTCATGTAAACAAAATTCATAAAATGTGTAAATAAATAAATTTGTGGAAGCCAAATGGATAGAAAAATAGAAAAATTTGGACAGTTGTGGAGTGAAATCTTTATTATGTTTGAAGAATATGAAAAGTCTTAGTCTCTTTAAATTAACTCATGTGAATATATCCAATATTCTAAGTGCAAGTAATTTATAAATTCCAAAAAATTGAAAGATGTTTCTGAGCATACTGTAGATATATTTTTTTAAATATAAATATAATAGTTACTTATAATCTTTTTCAAAAGGGTTATAGTTTAATCGTTTTATTATTATTACTGTACAAATAGTTTAAGAATTTTTCAATTGTTTATTTCTATATTTAAATTTTAGTAGAGTTTAAATCTATTTTAGTAATGAATTTTACTTCAAAAATTTTAAAATACCTTTTTAATTGTTAGTTTTACAGATTTTTGTAATCTTTATTTTATTGTAGGCGATATTTTATGTGATGGTCATATCATAACCATGTATGTCTTATCTCTATGTGTGGTCGTTTGCTTTCCATTCTTCTTTTCACTAGACAGATTCTATAAATAGGTGTTAGTTTGTAGGAAGTTAATTTGGATTAGTAAGTTGGTCAAATTTAACGTGATGAAATTAAAAAAATAAAAAATATTCAATTAATTAGCGTAACGTCCTTATTTTTCTTGGGCTATTGTATTCCTTCTTAGGTGTTGGTAGGAGCATCACCTCTATTTTCTTGACAATATATATCACACTTAAATATTTTGTTTATATATATTTGTGTAGATATTTAAAGTATAAAATATTAGGGAATATAATTAAGTTGTGTGTATTAATAGTTAATTTTTGTCATTATAATGTATTTGAAATTTATAATATTTGTTTAAGAATGTTGTTTATGATTAAATTTGTTTGTGTTTCTTTCATTATGCATTGGAAAGAGGAGTCCAATATTGATGTATTCTATGAACAATGTATGATATATAATGTTCTTATTATTTATTTAATAATTGAGGTTTATTTGTGTATAATTAAATACAATCCATGTAGATATTTAGATTATTGCACAATTGACTAGTGTGCTTAATCTAACTATAAGTTGAGTGTTTGAATGTTCAATTTCTCCTTGTCATATTCGCATTATTTAAAGTAAAAAAATACAAACTACCAATCTTTAAATATTTGATATTAAACTATTGATAGAAAACAACTCCATAACAATATACAATATAATTAATAAAAAATGTAGCAAATATAGAACCTCTTGCTTATTATTGTATGTAATGCCCTATTTATTTTATTGTCAATTAACTTTCATATTATTTTATTCATTTGATTTCTTAAAATTTTTAATTGACCTAATTAATTTGTTTTTAACATTAAATTGTTTAAAAGACACAATACTCAATTATCATTACAATAAAATATTCTAACAATTAAATAACTTAAATACATCTATCTAAAAAATTCTAAGAGATATTAGGCGAGAACTATTTTATTTACTTAATAGTTATTTTATTTACTACACAAACACATAAATTTTAATTTTAATTTAAGAATTATTATGTTGTATTATATTGTTTTGATTAGGATAAGTTGGTTTTTAAGGGACCATAAACCTTTTACAAACAACCAGCCAACAGAAAAACATAGACAACAAAACCAACAACAGAAAAAGGAGGAAAATAACAGAGAGAAGGGGCCAAGAAGCCTACAAATTGTGTAGCATCTCAATTGCTTCTAAATCCATAGTCAAGAAAGCACCCTCAATGAGATCACCACCTTTGTTGCCTCCACCTTTGATAGTGTTTCCCTTAGTGTTATACCTTTTGATCTGTTGACTAACAAGGCCTCTTCTCTTAATCCTCTATTTCGATCTTTCCTTGCCCCCTTCTCATTTCAACTGTCAATCAACTCCTTGACTTTCTCTTTAAGTGACAATAGTCTGACATTCATATTATCCTTCTCTATGTTTACATCATAAATATCCTGCATGGTTGTCCAGTACTTGAAGGATAACTTATATTATTCCTTATGGATCAAAACTTTCCCATCATACTTCTGGGCCAAGCTCACAATTTTAATATTGAGGCAATTGACCTCCATAAAAAACTACTTTGATAACTAGTGGTGTATCTTTGTTTCCTGAACAATACCTGTTGACTAGTCAATCAATTGGTTAATGGCATTGATGGCCCCTTCTAAAGTGGTGTTGTTATATTGGTTCATTTTGTTCTCACCATAAGGATGATGGCAACGGATGGGAATGTGAGCAAAATTGGTTCTTTCCACTAGTTTCCACCACTCTTTATCCTTCCCTTTTATGATCTTTTTTCTTTTCCTTCACCATCTCTTGACTCCACATAGTCGGGGTACTTTTATGTTTTCTCATTAGACACTTTAATGGATGCATCATCCTCATCTGAGATATTGGTAAGGTGAACCTCATCATAGATATCCTCATCCATGCTAGAGGATTCAATGTTAATGTAGTTCTCTTTTTTCAAGGATGGATTAGCATTAATTTTAGGGTGAGGGTAAGTGCATGGACATGCGAGACCAAAAGTGGGTCAAAAGTGGCCACTTTTTTCTGAAAAAAAAAAAAAAAATTTGATCTTGCATGAGAAATTGAAGATAGCCATGCTAAAAAATAGATGTGATAAGAACAAGTTTTGTAGTGCTCCGAGTCTAGTTTCAAAACTACTATTTTTCTTTTAAATGGTGGAGATTAAGAGGTTCAAATAGGGGGAGCACACAAAGTGCTCCTATTTTTGTCAAAAAATATAACATAGTATCTGGTGCGTTCATCTAAAATGTCAACTTTTTTAAGTATTAAACAAATTGCAACATTGGAAAATTAGCTAACACAATGTCGTTTATGCTTGTTTTTTCTATTAACTTTTTTATGAATATATGGATTTTTTTATGAATTTTCAAAGTGGACACATCCTAAAAAAATAAAAATTTGAGCATGCTCCCCCTAATTTTTTGAAAACTAATCAAAAATATATATTTTTCAATGTGTATAGAATTGAGTCTACAATCTAAAAAATGTAATTTGTTACAAATTGTAATGACGTAACTTGCACAAAGAAGGAATATAATATGAAATATGTTGTAAATACTTGAATAACTAAAAATAATAAGCCACTTTGAAGGGGCAAACCTCCAAATATCTCCAATCAGAACACAATTCGTAATATCATGCTAAAATAAGACTGACTACCTCCTATATATACCTATTTATGCCTAGGATATCACCCAGGCTGACTTAGCTAGGCCTATATAAGCCTTAGGTTGACCTAAACAACTAAATAAAAATATAATAATGACAATATGAATTAATTAAGAGTTAAGATAACCACAAGATGACTATTCATAACCCGATGTACACCAATATTAAGGGAATAACATTCCCTCCCTCTTGAAAGAAGCATTATCCTCAATGCTAATCAAGTGTGGATTCTTCTGAATGAACTCCCCATCCTCCCATGTGGAATCTTCAACTGGTAGATTCTTCCATTGGATGAGATACTCAATGAGAGTTCTACTCCTTAGCTTCTTTGTACGTGTTTGATGAACGCACTCTAGTTCAAATATGATTCTTCCTTCTTTATCAAGCTCTAGTAATACTATTTGAGTTGGAATATTATGCCCAATTACCTTCTTCAAACAAGAAACATGAAAAAATGGATGTATCTTTGTTGTTGGTTGCAACTCTAGCTTGTAGGCAACACTTCCAATCTTTTGCATGATCTGGTATGGGCCATAATATATTGGAGACAACTTATTGTTCATTTTCTATTGCTTCAGTGAGATTTGCTTATAAGGCTACAATCTCAAGAAGACCCAATCTCCCACTTCAAAACTTCTCTCACTACGATGTTGGTCCACCTGCTGCTTCATTCAATTTTGTGCCGTGGATAAATTCTCCTTGAGTCCTAAAAGTACCTATTGTTGATGAAGCAAGTGGTCTTCTATTGCTTGAACTCTTGGTGACACCTTCAATGATGACGTGATGGATGGAGCATGATATCCATATAGTGCCAAAAATGGAGACATTTTTTATGAGCTATGAAAAGAAATGTTATACCACCATTTTGCCAGTGGTAGCCAATCTAGCCATTAAGATTGTTTCTCTGAAGTGAAACAACGTAGATATCCTTCCAAACACTTATTAACAACCTTCATTTTCTCATCCGATTGAGGGTAGTATGATGAGATATGAGCCAATTGAGTAGCCAAACATGAGAATAAATCTTTCCAAAAGTGGCTAGTAAAAATAGGATCATGGTCACTGACAATAACCTTAGGTGTACCATGTAGCTTTTGTATATTCTCCAAAAAAATGTTTGCCACTGTACTTGCTATAAAAGGATGTGATAATGTAATGAAATGTGCATATTTAGTGAGGCAATCCACTACTACCATGATGACATTGTGACCTTTAGATTTGGGCAACCATGTAATGAAGTACATGGATACCTCTTCCCAATGTTGGCTAGGAATAACTAAGAGCTGCAAGAGACCTGGTGACTTAATTGTCCGCCCTTTATTCCTTTGACAAACCAAACATTCAGCCACAAATTTTTTGAACATCACCTTTTAGCCCTTCCCAAAAAAAAATCTTGCTTGACTCGATGATATCTCTTCAAAAATATTGAATGACCACCAATAGGAGACTCATGAAGTTTTGTGAGAATCTTTTGTTTAAGAGTGGAATTCTTGCAGAGATACAATCACTCTTTATACCAAAGACTATCTCCCTTCCAAAAATACTTATCTAAACTACTAGGATCACTCTTTAATTGTTCAATGAGATTACTTGTAGAAACATCATTCTGATATTCTTCTTTGGCTTCTTCTACCCAATTTTCTTGTAATATTGAAAGGGCACACAATAAGGCTTCATCTTTCTCATCCTTCCTAGAAAGTGCATCTGCCACAATATCTTCCTTCCTTTTCTTATATACAATATCAAAGTCATATCCCAACATCTCAGTGACCCATTTTTGTTTCTCTTCATAAGATAATCTCTTTTCCAAAAAATATTTTAGGCTATCATGATCTGTCTTAACCTTGAAGTGTCTACCCATTAGATAAGGCCTCCATTGTTTAACTGCATGAAGAATAGCTAGCATTTCCTTCTCATAAATAGGTTTGAGTTGATTCTTACCCTTTAATTGATGACTCTCAAAAGAAATCAGTTGACCCTCTTGCATGAGTACTACTCCTGTACCATTTCCTAAAGTATCACATTCCACAATAAATTCCTTGGTGAAGTCTGGAGTGGCCAGCACTGGAGTTGTATACATAGCCTCCTTCAATCTCTCAAATGTTGCATTAGTGGACTCATTCCAATGAAAAGAATCCATCTTCAATAAAGTTATGAGAGGAGTTGTTATATGGCCATAATTATTTACAAATCTTCTATAGTATCCCATCAATCCCAAGAAGCCCCTCAATTTCTTAACAGTTTTTGGAATAGGTCATTCCATGATAGCCTTAATTTTGTTAGGATCCACCTTTACTCCCTCATGTGAAACTATGTGTCCCAAATTGGTGTAGGAGCACCTAATAGAACATTGTGGAACAAGGAGGCATCAGTGAATAAGAGAGGAGTCCATGGAGTCCATCAAGTCAAATGGAATAGCCTAAAACCAATAATTACATATTGTAATGGTCAAGATGATGTAATGTTTAAATGGCTTGAGGGTCCTGGTAAGGACCCTAGGACCAAAAATGATGTAAGTTGGGCCAATAGTGCCCCTAGAGTCAAATAGAGGTGTCTAAGATCAATAAGAAGGTTTAATGAACCTAAATAAAATCAAACATGATAAATAAATAAGGTAGAAGTTTATTAAATAAGGCAAAAATTCACTAAACCAAAGTTCAGAAATTCAAATTTCTGAATTATGCATTTAGGAGGGAAAGTCAATTTGAGTAGTTTCTTTGTGGTTAAACCAACTCCAACCGATGGGGATTGGTTAAGGAAGTTGGATAGAACTTATGTAATCATTCCAAGGCATTTGAGGTACGGACAAGTACTTTGGAGGCTGTTTTTTGGTACGGCAGACTGGGAAATAACAGAAATTTCAGTTTTCTTGCATTTTTTCTCCTCATTTCCATTGATTCTTTGGTTGCTGAGTGTTGGAAAATGTATTAGGACCTCAGTTAACATTATTAGACTTCATTCCATGCTCTGAAAAAGTTTTTAGATCAGTTTTATTTCTGTTCTTGTTGACTGTCATAAAAAAACAGCAGACTGTTCTGTGTGTTTTGAGTGGTGACAATGCATCTTTGGGCCTTCCCATGAATGTAAGACCCTGGTTCTCATGGGATAGGTCCTTGCTAACATGTATACTATGATTTTTTAACCTTTGCAAGGCAGGAGGAGTTCAAACTGGAAGGTGATCACCATTTGAAGTAAGGGATTGCTTGTGAAAAAGCATTGAAATGGTGGCATGGTTATAGCAGCCGGAGATCCGTCTTAACAAGGTGACATTTTTATGATTGTTGTTGTTTAATATGGTCAAGGAGATGGTGTTAGACCTTTGAATGAGGTCTGGAAGTGATTGGAGGTGGAAGATCTAGCAAGCCCTAGGTTTTGAGGCCTAGAAACGAGTTTTTTGTATTTCAAACCATAAATGTGCAAACCTCCTGATAAGACCTGGAAAATCCTTGGTTTTGAACCCTTTCCTAAGACTGTTTTTAGGTTTGAAGTGTGTGGGACAAGTTTGTCATAGGGTTCCTTTGTAAAATGGTCAATTTAGGCCTTGTAGGAAGGCAGCAGGGTGTTAGGACAGTCACATTTCGTCCAAAACAACAGTAGGTGAGTTTGAGATATGTTTTAGAACTAAATAGAGGGTATCCAAATCAATCATTTGTTTCAAAAGTGTTTTGGGAAAGTTTGGAGAAAAGTACAATTTAGTCGCTGAACAAGACTACAAAGATTAGGCCTGTTTAAGGGGAATTGTCAAGAATCTATCAAATTAGTTTGTGAAACCTTTGGAACCTTGTTGGTTGGGGTAGGTTGAGACCCTAGAAGGTGCTAAAATTCATCTGAGAAGTTGGAATCCAAACTTGAGCCCTTTGGTGGAGTTTAGGACAAGAGGAAGGTTAGAGAAGTCTTATTGGTTGAAGGCCACAAACTATTGAAACCTTTTGATCTTGTTAGATTATCTTTGGAGACCTAATACCTCTGCATCACAAATACTCCACCTCATTAAGACCAAAAGAACATTTGGAAGGCTTAGCATAGAGTTGATGATCTTCGAGTATTTGTAATGCTTGATCTACATGTTACAAGTGTTCTTCCCATGTCTTGCTATAAATCAATGTATCATCAAAGAATATTAATACAAACTCCCTCAAGAATTTCTTAAACATGGAATTCATCAAACTTTGAAATGTAGATGGTGCATTGGTAAGACTGAATGGCATCACCAAAAATTCATAATGACCCTCATGAGTCCTAAATTCTGTCTTACAAATATCTTCTTCCTTAATTCAAATTTGGTGATAACTTGATCTAAGAGCTAACTTTGTAAAATACATAGCTCCATTCAATTCATCTAGCAAATCATCAATGACTGGAATAGGAAACTTATCTTTAATGGTGTACATGTTGAGCACTCTATAGTCTGGACATGTGCACCAAGTTTCATCCTTCTTATGTACCATCACCACGGGCGAGGAGTAAGCACGTTGGCTATGCCAGATAATTCCTACCTCTAGCATCTCCTCAACATTTTTTTCTATCTCACTTTTCTGTATATGTGGGTACCTATAAGGCCTGATGTTGGGTGGTTGGCTCCTTGGAACTAGTTGTATGGCATGATCATGATCCCTCTTAGGAGGAAGTCCTTTAGGCATATCTCCAAAAACCACTAAGTGATGATCAATTATTGCTTATAAATCTAGATGAGTAGGAGCATTAGATTGAGAGACTTCTAATGAACATAACTGGGCCACAAATCCATCAAATCCTTTCTTAAGCAACTTTTGCATTTGATGAGGACTTACCATTTTTGGAGAACTTTCCTTCAATTCTCTTAGCTCTACTACCTATCCTTCTGATTGAAATCTCATGAATAGTTCTTGGAAGTTCATCTCAAATGTTTCCAATGTAGTAACCCATTGTACTCCCAAAATAATATATGTTGCACCCATGGAGATAACATACATTGGGCTATCAAATTGATAATCTCCCATTGATAACTTAATGCTATGACATTTCCTAGAACAACTAACAATACACCATCTGCAATCAAAACTTGAAACTCTGGAGCTGGATAAATGAAACAATTTAAATGAGTAGCCAACTTTTTATTAATGAAATTATGAGTACTACCTAAATCAATCAAAACGGTTACCTTATGCTTCTTTAAGAAACCAACTACCTTGAGAGTTTGTGGAGTACTAAAACCTGAAAGTGCATGACAAGAAATGATTGGTTGGGAATCTTGTGATTCCTCATTTACTCCCATCCACCCTCTAATATTGGTTCCTCCTCATCTTCCTCACTCAGACCCTCAATATAGAACAATTTATGTTCACTGCATTTGTGCCCTCAACTGTATTTTCCATCACAATTGAAACATAACCCTTTTTCTCTCTTCTCCTCAATTTGTTGTGGGGTCAACTTAGTTGGCTAGGCAAGAGAAGGTGTTGAATATCCTTTATCTCTTATCACACTAGCCCCTTGCTTTCTAGGAATCAAATATTTTTCCTCTACCCTCTATGCTAAGACAAAAGACTCAGATATAGAGCTAGGACTAAACATGCATACCTCATGTTGTATGTGATCCTTGAGACCACCCAAAAATAAATCATTCAAGTTCTCCTCTATAATTGTATCCACTCTTAAGGAAATATTTTGGAATCACTGAATATTTAATCCTTAACTGATCCTATTTGTTGAAGTTTAGCTAGTTGGCTAAAGAAGTTGTCTATCACACTATTGCTATATTATGCTTGGAGTTCCTCCGTAAAAACTGACCATGAGACAGTGAGACCCTTCTTCTTTCGCTAAGTACAAAGCTAATGATACCAAATGAATTGATCTAGTTCTAGATATAGGGAAGCCATCGTGACCATTTGTCCATTTGGGACTTGATGTATTTCAAAAAAAAATTCCATTTGGTTTATCCATGTTAGAGGATCCTTGCCATCAAACTTGCGCATATCCACCTTTGGTATCAAATTCCTAGTCCCATGTGAGTGTGAGCATTGGGATCTATATCAAATGACCTCGATGATCCACCTTGATTTCTTGAAGTATCTAGTTTTGATCCTGAATGATTTTGAATATAACTACCAAGAGTAGCCAATGTGGCATCGATGCTAGATATATCTCATGTAATAGAATCCAACCTTCTAACAAAAAATTTATATCCACCTTCATCTTATTGCTTTCTTTATTAATGAATTCCATTATATGTTCATATTCCTTTTGATCAACATCATCAATTTCCACCTTCTCCTTGCCTAGAGTTTTTCCAAGTGTGGCAACATTATTTTTGCCTCTTGTTGAAGGACCCGTCATGATGGAAACCAATAATAAATTGCAATAAATCACACAAATGAAATATAAACTCTCTAAAAATTTTATTGTAACTTACTAGAGCCAAGATACCACTTACTCAGAAACAACTCCAAAAAATTAGCAAATTTTCAGCCTTGAGATCAAATTTGTTGGAAACCCTAATTTTGTAATAACTCACTTATTTTTGCTTCAATTTCTCCAAATTTTGGACTGTAAGCTTCTCTATTATGTATTCCAAAAGCCACTAGAAATCTGCTACCAATTCGATAGGATTTGAGAGAATAATTCGCTCAATTTTGATCCAATGTCTCTTAAATATGGACTGTAGCTTATTTAATATGGTCTTCAAAAACCCTTTAAAACTCAAAAAAAAATTCACCAAAATATGAGAGATATGCATCTTCCAAAATGACCTCCAAAATTAGAGAAAAATCACCTTGTTTTTGCCTTCACGG